>CP136057.1:616291039-617743487 GCA_032464435.1 Aegilops umbellulata
CTCGTAAACTCTACCTCAAGTGCGGCGAGAGGTGGGGCCACTATCATACGTGTCCCAACACTCCGCAACTCCGTGTGGTGGAGGAGCTACTGGACCTCTTCGGCATCGATGCCATGTTCGATGACGAGCAATCATTACAAACAGTGCAATGGCCATCTCCAAGCACACGCTCATGGGTGACAAGTTCCTCAATGCATTTCAGCTCAACGCGTGGCTCCAGGGCCACGAGATCCTCATGCTGGTGGACTCCAGTAGCTCTACGTTGTTCGTTGACGCCCTCCTGGCCACCAAATTGGTAGGGGCCACTGCGTTGGCTCGCGTCGGACGTGTCAAGGTTGCAGGCAACACATAATTGCAATGTGTGGTGTCAATCTCCAACTACAAGTGGTCTTCCTAAGGGAACAAATTCACTACATACATGAAGGTTCTCTCTCTGGGTATGTATGGTGCAATTATTGGGATGGATTGGCTTGACTTGCACAACCCCATGAAAGTGGATTCGAAAGGCAAGGACATCGCCATCCCAGATGCTCTGGGAACCATCCACCATCCTGGGTACACGTCAACTGCTTCTTGTGAGGTTATGAACAGTATGTAGCTCATCAGCTTGTGTCGCCAGGGCGCTGTCTCACATATGGTGCAATTGTATCAATCACTTTGGACACGGGGGAGGAGCAAGAGGTAACTCCTGTGTGTGTGTGTGGGTGTGCGTGTGCGTGCGTGTGTTATCATCGACCAATACCCTGAAGTTTTTGGCGAACTTGAAGGTGTGCCTCCACGGCGTAGCTGTGATCACCGCATACCGCTGATTCCCGGAGCTCAACCAGTTAACATTAGCCTGTATCGCCATAAACCATAGCACACGAGATTGAAGAACAAGTAGATGAACTACTCAAGAAAGGGATCATAAGGCGAAGCATCAACCCATTTACATCACCGGTTATCCTTGTGAAAAAGAAGGATGGAATCTGACATTTATGCACTGATTACCGCCATCTAAATACTGTGACGACGGTCGCCAAGTTTCGAATTCTAGTAATCAAGGAGCTACTTGATGGACTCTGATGCATCTGCAATGTATCTATAATTATGAAGTATTCATGCCATGTTTACAACAATTTTATATGGTTTTGGTATGATTTTATTAGAATAACCTGGACTGACACTGTTTTCAGCAGAACTATCGTGGTGTTGTCTTTTGTGCCGAAATAAAAGTTCTCAGAATGGGATGAAAATTTATTGTGAGTTTTAGTGGACCAAAGGAAACCCCCGGAGCTTCAAGGAAGGACCAGAAGCCTCATGAGGAAGCAACAAGCCTGGTAGGCGCCCCTAGGTGGCACCTACTGAGCTTGCCGCTCCCTCATGGTCCCCCTTGACGTGAAACCAACGCCAAAAATTACTATAAATCCAGAAACCCGAGAACTTGACCTAGAACATCCTCTCCTCCGCCGCAAGCCTCTAATACTGAAGCGATCCCATCCGGAGCCCTATTCCAGCACTCTGTCAGAGGGGGAAATCATCACTGGAGGCCATCTTCATCATCCCGACGGTCACCATGATGAGGAGGGAGTAGTTCACCCTCGGGGCTGAGGGTATGTGCCAGTATCTATGTCTTTGATCTCTCTCTCTCTCTCTCTCTCTCTCTCTCTCTCTCTCTCTCTCTCATATTCTTAATTTGGCATGATCTTGATGTACCGCGAGCTTTGTTAATATAGTTGGATGACATGGTATTTTCCCCTCTCTATCTTGTAGTGATGAAATGAGTTTTAACCTTTGAGGTTTCACTATTATCAGATTGAATACTTTTATGGATTTGAGAACACTTAATGTATGTCTTGCATATGAATACCCGTGGTGACAATGTGGTATTATATTTTCACTTGATGTATGTGAAATTGCAACTAATCCCCGGGTGGTTTTGATAATTCATACCAACATAAATCCAACTCGGTCCCATCGAAACTTCCCTATCCGGATCCACCGAGTTCATCTAGACAACTGCCACAACCAAACCCTAACAAATCAGATCCACCGATATGGATCTCGATCTCAACGAGATGGCCTTTCCAACTCCCAGTCATCTGTTGCAATTATTTTGGTCCTACCGAGATGATTCAATTGGTGCCACCGAGATGTCTTGCCAATGTTCTGTTGCCTTATTGCTTCACTTCGACCCTACCGAGTTGATGCAATCGGTGCTACCGAATAAAGGTTTGCCCTACCATTGCATATCGACCCCTCCAAGTTGTTCTGGTCAGTCCCACCGAGACCTTCATTTTACACAGGTTGGTGCCACCAAGATTTCTGATCGGTGCCACTTGATGGAAATATGCCCTAGAGGCAATAAAAAAGTTGTTATTATTTTATATTTCCTTATTCATGATAAAGGTTTATTATTCATGCTAGAATTATATTGATCGGAAACATAAATACATGTGTGAATACATAAACAAATACCGTGTCCCTAGTAAGCCTCTACTAGACTAGCTCATTAATCAAAGATGGTTGTGCTTTCATAACCATGGACATGAGTTGTCATTTCATAACGGGATCACTTCATTATGAGAATGATGTGATGGACAAGACCCATCCGTTAGCTTAGCATTTGATCGTACAGTTTATTGCTACTGCTTTCATGTATGCCAAATACATATTCCTTTAACTATGAGATCATGCAACTCCCGGATACCGGAGGAATGTATTATGTGCTATCAAACGTCACAACATAACTAGGTGATTATAAAGATGCTGCACAGGTATCTCCGAAGGTGTTTTCTTGGGTTGTCATGAATCGAGATTAGGATTTGTCACTCCGAGTATCGAAGAGGTATCCCTGGGCCCTCTCGGCAATACACATTATAATAAGCCTTGCAAGCAAATAAATAATGAAGTTAGTCATAGGATGATGTATTACGGAACGAGTAAAGAGACTTGCCAGTAATGAGATTGAACTAGGTATAGAGATACCGACGATCGAATCTCGGGCAAGTAACATACCGACGGACAAAGGGAATCGTGTATGTTATCATAACGGTTTGATCAATAAAGATATTCGTAGAATATGTAGGAGCCAATATGGGCACCCAGGTTCCACTATGGGTTATTGACCGGAGAGGTGTCTCGGTCATGTCTACACAGTTCTGGAACCCGTAGGGTCCGCACGCTTAACGTTCGTTGACGATATAATGTTATATGAGTTATGTGATTTGGTGACCGAATGTTGTTCGGAGTCCAGGATGAGATCACGGACATGACGAGGAGTCTCGAAATGGTCGAGAGGTAAAGATTGATATATAGGACGATGGTATTCAGACACCAGAAGTGTTCCGGAAGGGTATTAGGTACTTATCGGGTTACCGGAAGGAGTTTCGGGCACCCCCGGCAATCATATGGGCCTTATGGGCCAAGTGATGGAACACACCAGCCCACAAGGGGCTGGTGCGCCCTATAGGGGCCGGCCATAGGAGGAGGAGAAGGAAAGGGGGTGAAGGGAAATGAAAGTGTGGAGTAGGACTTCCCCTTCCTTCCCTCTCCCCCTCTTTCCTTCCCCCTTGTGCATACATGGAAAGGGGGGGATGGGGCGTAGGGCAAGGTAGGGCACCTAGGGGGCGGCGGCCAAGCCCTAGGGCGCCCTGGCTGCCTCCCCTCCCATCCCCCCCCCCCCCCACACACACACACACACACACACACACATATATATATATATATATATATATATATATGTGGGGAGGGGGCACCACACAAGGACACACAACATTGTCTTAGCCGTGTGCGGCGCCCCCGTCCACCGTTTACTTCCCCGCTCATATTTTCGTAGTGCTTAGGCGAAGCCTTGCAGAGATCACTTCACCATCACCGCCACCACGCCATCATGCTGTCGGAACTCATCTACTACTTCGCCTGTCTTGCTGGATCAAGAAGGTGAGGACGTCATCGAGCTAAACGTGAGTTGAACGCGGAGGTGCCGTACGTTCGGTGCTTGATCGATTGGATTGCGAAGAAGTTCGACTACATGAACCGCGTTACTGAACGCTTCCGCTTTCGGTCTACGAGGGTATGTAGACACACTCTCCCCCTCGTTGCTATGCATCTCCATGGATAGTTCATTGCGTGTGCGTAGAATTTTTTTTGTTTTCCATGCAACGTTTCCCAACAGTGGCATCATGAGCCAGGTCTACGCATAGATGTTTTGCACGATTAGAACACAAAGAGTTGTGGGCGGTGATCGTCATTATGCTTACCACCAACGTCTTATTTTGATTCGGCGGCATTGTAAGATGAAGCGGCCCAGACGAACCTTACATGTCCACATACATGTGACCGGTTCCACCAACAGACTTGCAACTTGTTTTGCATAAAGGTGGTTGGCGGGTGTATGATTCTCCTACTTTAGTTGAATGGAATTTGACTGCGGCCGGTCCTTGTTGAAGGTTAAAACAACAAACATGATAAATTACCGTTGTGGTTTTTGTGGCGTAGGTAAGAATGGTTCTTACTAGAAGCCCGTAGCAGCCACGTAAAACTTGCAACAACAAACTAGAGGACATCTAACTTGTTTTTGCAGGGCATGTTGTGATGTGATATGGTCAAGACGTGATAAGTTATATGTTATTGTATGAAATGATCATGTTTTGTAAATTATCGGCAACCAACAGGAGCCTTATGGTTGTCTCTTTATTGTATAAAATTCAAACACCATGTAATTGCTTTACTTTATCTCTATGAGTTAGCAATAGTCCTAGAAGCACTAGTTGGCGAGACAACCACGACGCAACGATGGTGATCAAGGTGTCGAGCCAGTGACGATGGAGATCATGACGATGCTTTGGAGATGGATATCAAAAGCACAAGATGATGATGGCCATATCATGTCACATATTTTGATTGCATGTGATGTTTATCCTTTATGCATATTATTTTGCTTAGAACGGCGGTAGCATTATAAGATGATCCCTTCACTAAATTTCAAGATAATAGTGTCCTCCCCGAGTATGCACCGTTGCTACAGTTCGTCGTTTCGAGACACCACGTGATGATCGGGTGTGATAGACTCTATGTTCACATACAACGGGTGTAAGACATTTTTACACACGTGGAATACTTGGGTAAACTTGACGAGCCTAGCATGTACAAACATGGCCTCGGAACACTAGAGACTGAAAGGTCAAACATGAGTCATATAGTAGATATGATCAACATAGAGATGTTCACCATTGATGACTACTCCACCTCACGTGATGATCAAACATGGTTTAGTTGATTTGGATCATGTATCACTTAGATAACCCGAGGGATGTTGATTTAAGTGGGAGTTCTTTAGTAATTTGATTAATTGAACTTAATTTATCATGAACTTAGTCATTACAGTATTTGCATATCTGTGTTGTAGATCAATGGCCCGTGCTACCTTTCCTGTGAATTTTAATGCGTTCCTAGAGAAAGCTAAGTTGAAAGATGATGGTAGCAACTACATGGACTGGGTCCGTAACTTGAGGATTATCCTCATTGCTGCACGGAAGAATTATGTCCTTGATGCACCGCTAGGTGACGCACCTGCTGCAGGAGCTGAAGCAGATGTTATGAACGTCTGGCAAGCTTGATGTGATGACTACTCTATAGTTCAGTGTGCCATGCTTTACGGCTTAGACAGGGACTTCAAAGACGTTTTGAACGTCATGGAGCATATGAGATGTTCCAGGAGCTGAAAATGATTTTCAAGCTAATGCCCGGGTTGAGAGATATGAAGTCTCCAACAAGTTCTATAGCTGCAAGATGGAGGAGAATAGTTCAGTCAGTGAACACATACTCAAAATGCCTGGGTATCATAACCACTTGACTCATCTGGGAATTGATCTTCCACCTGAGAGAGTTATTGACATAGTTCTTCAATCACTGCCACCAAGCTACAAAGGCTTCGTGATGAACTATAATATGCAAGGGATGGATAAGACAATTCCCGAGCTCTTCGCGATGCTGAAATCGGCGGAGGTAGAAATCAAGAAGGAGCATCAAGTGTTGATGGTTAATAAGGCCACTACTTTCAAGAAAAAGGGCAAAGGAAAGAGAGGGAACTTCAAGAAGAACGGCAAACAAGTTGTCGTTCCCACAAAGAAACCCAAAGCTGGTCCAATGCCTGAAACTGAGTGCTTCTACTGCAAAGGGAGTGGTCACTGGAAGCGGAACTGCCCCAAGTATTTCGTGGATAAGAAGGATGGCAAAGTGAACAAAGGTATATTTGATATACATGTTATTGATGTGTTCCTTACTAGTGCTCGTAGCAGCGCCTGGGTATTTGATACTGGTTCGGTTGCTCATATTTGTAACTCGAAATAGGAGCTGCGGATTAAACGAAAATTGGCTAAGGACGAGGTGACGATGTGCGTCAGGAATGGTTCCAAGGTCGATGAGATCGCCGTCGGCACGCTACCTCTACATCTACCTTCGGGATTAGTTTTTGTGATGACCCGATTCAATCGTACACTAATCATGCACGCAAACGTGTACGATCAAGATCAGGGACTCACGGGAAGATATCACAACACAACTCTAAAATATAAATAAGTCATACAAGCATCATAATACAAGCCAGGGGCCTCGAGGGCTCGAATACAAGTGCTCGATCATAGAAGAGTCAGCGAAAGCAAAAGTATCTGAGTACAGACATAAGTTAAACAAGTTTGCATTAAGAAGGCTAGCACAAACTGGGATACAGATCGAAAGAGGCGCAGGCCTCCTGCCTGGGATCCTCCTAAACTACTCCTGGTCATCGTCAGCGGGCTGCACGTAGTAGTAGGCACCTCTAGTGTAGTAGGAGTCGTCGTCGACGGTGGCGTCTGGATCCTGGACTCCATCGTCTGGTCGCAGCAATCGGGTAGAGAAATGGGGAAAAAGGGGGAACAAGGCGACCGTGAGTACTCATCCAAAGTACTCGCAAGCATGGAGCTACACTACATATGCATGGGTATATGTGTAAAGGGCCATATCAGTGGACTGAACTGCAGAATGCCAGAATAAGAGGGGGATAGTTAATCCTGTCGAAGACTACGCTTCTGGCAGCCTCCGTCTTGCAGCATGTAGAAGAGAGTAGACTGAAGTCCTCCAAGTAGCATCGCATAGCATAATCCTACCCGGCGATCCCCTCCTCGTCGCCCTGTTAGAGAGCGATCACCGGGCTGTATCTGGCACTTGGAAGGGTGTGTTTTATTAAGTATCCGGTTCTAGTTGTCATAAGGTCAAGGTACAACTCCGGGTCGTCCTTTTACCGAGGGACACGGCTATTCGAATAGATTAACTTCCCTGCAGGGGTGCACCACATAACCCAACATGCTCGATCCCATTTGGCCGGACACACTTTCCTGGGTAATGCCCGGCCGCGGAAGATCAACACGTCGCAGCCCCACCTAGGCACAACAGAGAGGCCAGCACGCCGGTCTAAACCTAAGCGCGCAGGGGTCTGGGCCCATCGCCCTGAGCACACCTGCACGTTGCGTGGGCGGCCGGAAGCATACCTAGCCTAGTGGGGTTCCAGTCCAATCCGGCGCGCGCCGCTCAGTCGCTGACGTCACGAAGGGTTTCGGCTGATACCACGACGTCGAGTGCCCATAACTGTTCCCGCGTAGTTGGTTAGTGCGTATAGACCAAATGGCCAGACTCAGATCAAATACCAAGATCTCGTTAAGCATGTTAAGTATCCGCGAGCGCCGACCAGGGCCAGGCCACCTCTCTCCTAGGTGGTCTCAACCTGCCCTATCACTCCGCCACAAAGTAACAGTCGGGGGCCATCGGGAACCCAGGCCCACCACTACCTGGGTGGAACCACCTGCCCCTTCAGCCCCCATTTCTGAACAGTATCACAGGTAATGTAACAGTGTAAAGTATATAGTATATGCCCGTGATCACCTCCCGAAGTGAACACGGCCCAGTAGTATAGCATGGCAGACGGACAAGAGTGTAGGGCCACTGATGGAACACTAGCATCCTATACTAAGCAGTAGGATAGCAGGTAAAGTTAACAATAGTAGTGGCAAGGACAGGCTATGCAGCAGTATAGGATTAACTAAAAGTAGTAACATGCTACACTACTCTAATGCAAGCAGTAGAGAAGAATAGGCAATATCTGGTGATCAGGGGGGGGGGGCTTGCCTGAAAGCTCAGCCGAGAAGGAGGGGTCGTCAACACCGTAGTCGTACTAGGTAGCAGCGGCGTCGGTCTCGGGGTCTATCGCAGTATCGGAGTCTACCGAAAAAAGGCAACGAAGGGGAAACAAATAAATAACAGAGCAAACAATAGCATCACAAAATATAACAAGGCAATACGTGGTGCCAGGGGTGAGCTAACGCAAGGATAGGTGATACCGGCGAAGGGGGAAACATCCGGGAAAGTATTCCCGAAGTTTCGCGTTTTCGGACAAATGAACCGGAGGGGGAAAGTTGCGTGTTTGCTATGCTAGGGATGTGTGGCGGACGAACGGGCTGCGTAGCCAGATTCGTCTCGTCGTTCTGAGCAACTTTCATGTAGAAAGTTTTTTCATCCGAGTTACAGATTATTTTATATTAATATTTAAAGTTTTAATCATTTACTAGATTTACTGGATTTAATTTAATTCGAAAATCATTGAATAATAAATGCTATGGGTACACAGAAGTGTACCCAAAGAGGCGCTAGTGATGCTAACAAGTGGGGCTAGTTAGCAGTGTTGACCTAGTAAATGTTTGACTAGTCAAAAGATGGATAGTACAAGTGGGTCCCATGTGTCATGGACTCAGGATTTCTTATCTTAATTTAATACAGTATTTTAATTAACAGCGGGATCCACGCGTCACAGTGTATTAGATGGGACAGTTAGCACTAATTAAGGAAAAGAGGGCTGGCTCCAGCCGCAAAGAGCCAGCCGTGGCCACGGCTGTGCAAGCGCGTGGGCACAGGGCAATAGAGCTTCACCCGGCGACCAGCAGGGTCACCCGGGGAGCAGGGTGAGCCCCGGCCGGCGGCCGCGGCGGCGGCCGTCGGCGTCCAGCGGCGACACAAGGCGGGCCCGGCCGCAAGCCACCGCTCTAGGGGGCGCATGCAGCAGGAGAGAGTCGGGCACGGGGGAAGAAGCAGCGAGCGAGGGCGCGGTCGAGGCCATCGCCTGCACGCGACGGCAAGGGGAGCATCAGCAGGTAGCAACGGCAGCAGGCGCACGCGCTCGAGGGGAGTAGGGCGCGACGGCAGCGGCGGGCGGCCGGCGGTGCGGGAGCGCGTGTGGGGGCGTGGCTGCGCACAACCGGTCGCGGCTAGAGGCACGACTAGCGTGGCCAGGGGCACGCGAGCGAAGCTCCAGCCTCGGCGGTGGAACGGCGACCTACGACGACTAATCAAGGGGACGGCGCTACAACGCGATTAACAGAGGGGGAGACAAGGGAATCGGCGCTGGTCACCAAGGGAGGGTTGATGGCGAGCTCGGATCGGTCGGGGGCGTGCCGGGGCATGGATCCGCGGCGGGGCATCGGTGGCGACCGCCGATGAAGACGAGGACGACAGCGACGATGGGGCGGCTCCAGGCTCGATCCCATGGGTGTAGACGACGAAGGGGAGGATGAAGGAGCGGATGGGCACCTCCCTACAGCGCGGGGACGATGGAGGGGGCACGTATGACGGTAACCATGGCGCTGGCGGCTCGGTGCAGCGAGGGGAGGAGAGGAGCGATTCGGGAAAGGGGAAACTGAGGCAAGTGGGGAGCTAGGGTTTGTGGGGAGGGGGCACCCGGGCTATGTAGGGCGAGGGGGAGTTGTGGATGCGCGCCACGACGCCATGGTGTAGGTGGATGTGCTCCACGCAACCCCCTGCTACAGGTTGAAGGTAACCCAAGTGGGCTGGGCCTTCCAGTCCCACTTGGACCCTTTTCTTCTTCTACTTCTTTTCTTTGTTATGTTTCATTTTCTATTTCCTTTTTCTATCACTGTCTTCTATTTATTTGAGATAGTAAATAATTTTAGTAACATATGAAACCTAGCACAGAAATGCAATGTCGTGTTATGATGATGCTCACAAACTTTTTGAGGCAATGTGAATTAAATAAATAATTGTTTATTTTGAAAAGGTCATTTTAATTGGTGATGGACCATTTATTATTTTCTTAGGAATTAGTTGGTGGGTCAAATAATGTTGGGTTCAACATGACAATGACCAGGTGAAATGTATAGAATATTTTGAACATTTTAGTTTTATTTTTTTGAAGAAATAATTTATCTTAATTTAGGTTACATTTGAATTCCGAACCGGTTTTGAACTAATATGAGATTAACATCAGTAACCGAGGTGACGTGGCATCATTAGCAGAGGTTCACTATAGCTTAATTATCTGGGCGTCACAGTTTTAGACCTAAATAATTGTTATTTGGTGCCTGCGTTGAGCATGGACATCATATCTGGATCTTGTTTGATGCGAGACGGTTATTCATTTAAGTCAGAGAATAATGGTTGTTCTATTTATATGAATAATATCTTTTATGGTCATGCACCCCTAAGGAATGGTCTATTTTTGTTGAATATTGATTGTAGTAATACACATATTCATAGTATTGATGCCAAAAGATGCAAAGTTGATAATGATAGTGCAACATACTTGTGGCACTGCCATTTAGGTCATATTGGTGTAAAGCGCATGAAGAAACTCCATGCTGATGGACTTTTGGAATCACTTGATTATGAATCATTTGATACTTGCGAACCATGCCTCATGGGCAAGATAACTAAAACTCCGTTCTCCAGAACAATGGAGTGAGCTAATGACTTACTGGAAATAATACATACCGATGTATGCAGTCTGATGAGTGTTCAAGCATGTGGTAGGTATCATGTTAGCAATTGCCGCACTTATGATTATGAAATCTGGCAAATGTATGTCAAAACTGCATTCCTTAATGGATATCTGAAAGAAGAGTTGTATATGATGCAACCAGAAGGTTTTCTTGATCCTAAAGGTGCTAACAAAGTGTGCAAGCTCCAGCGATCCATCTATGGATTGGTGCAAGCATCTCGTAGTTGGAATATACGCTTTGATGAGGTGATCAAAGCATATGGTTTTATATAGACTTAAGGTGATGCCTGTATTTACAAGAAAGTGAGTGGGAGCTCTGTAGCATTTCTGATATTATATGTGGTTGACATATCGTTGATTGGAAATGATGTAGAATTTCTGGATAGCATAAAGGGATATTTGAATAAGAATTTTTCAATGAAAGACCTCGGTGAAGCTGCTTATATATTGGGCATCAAGATCTATAGAGATAGATCAAGACACTTAATAGGACTTTCACAAAGCACATACCTTGACAAAGTTTTGAAGAAGTTCAAAATGGATCAGTCAAAGAAAGGGTTCTTGCATGTGTTACAAGGTGTAAAATTGAGTCACACTCAATGCCCGACCACTACACAAGATAGAGAGAAAATAAATGTCATTCCCTATGCCTCAGCCATAGGTCCTATCATGTATGCTATGCTATGTACCAGACCTGATGTGTGCCTTGCCATAAGTTTGGCAGGAAGGTACTAAAGTAATCCAGGAGTGGATCACTTGACAACGGTCAAGAACATCCTGAAGTACCTGAAAAGGACGAAGGATATGTTTCTCATTTATGGAGGTGACGAAGAGCTCGTCGTAAAGGGTTACGTCGATGCTAGCTTCGACAAAGATCTGAATGACTCTAAGTCACAAACCGGATACATATTTATATTGAATGGTGGAGCTGTCAGTTGGTGCAATTCCAAGAAGAGCGTCGTGGCGGGATCTACGTATGAAGCGGAGTACATAGCTGCTTCAGAAGCAACACGTGAAGGAGTCTGGATGAAGGAGTTCATATCCGATTTATCTGTGATACCTAGTGCATCGGGTCCAATGACAATCTTTTGTGACAACACTGGAGCAATTGCCTTGGCGAAGGAATCCAGGTTTCACAAGAGAACAAAACACATCAAGAGACGCATCAACTCCATTCGTGAAAAGTTCAAGGATGGAGACATAGAAATTTGCAAAATACATACGCATCTGAATGTTGCAGACCCGTTGACTAAGCCTCTTCCACGGGCAAAACATGATCAGCACCAAGACTCCATGGGTGTTAGATTCATTACAATGTAATCTAGATTATTGACTCTAGTGCAAGTGGGAGACTGATGGAAATATTCCCTAGAGGCAATAATAAAGTTGTTATTATTTTATATTTCCTTATTCATGATAAAGGTTTATTATTCATGCTAGAATTTTATTGACTTGAAACGTAAATACATGTGTGAATACATAAACAAATACCGTGTCCCTAGTAAGCCTCTACTAGACTTGCTCGTTAATCAAAGATGGTTAAGGTTTCATAACCACGGACATGAGTTGTCATTTGATAACGGGATCATATCATTATGAGAATGATGTGATGGACAAGACCCATCCGTTAGCTTAGCATTTGATCGTACCGTTTATTGCTACTTCTTTCATGTATGTCAAATACATATTCCTTTAACTATGAGATCATGCAACTCCCGGATACCGGAGGAATGCCCTGTGCTCTATCAAACGTCACAACGTAACTGGGTGATTATAAAGATGCTCTATAGTTATGTCCGAAGGTGTTTTGTTGGGCTGGCATGAATCGAGATTAGGATTTGTCACTCCGAGTATCGGAGAGGTATCTGTGGGCCCTCTCGGTAATACACATCATAATAAGCCTTGCAAGCAAATGACTAATGAAGTTAGTCACAGGATGATGTATTACGGAATGGGTAAAGAGACTTGCCAGTAATGAGATTGAACTAGGTATAGAGATACCGACGATCGAATCTCGGGCAAGTAACATACCGACGGACAAATGGAATTGTGTATGTTGTCACAACGGTTCGACCGATAAAGATCTTCATAGAATATATAGGAGCCAATATGGGCATCCAGGTTCCGCTATTGCTTATTGACCAGAGAGGTGTCTCGGTCATGTCTACATAGTTCTTGAACCCGTAGGGTCCGCACGCTTAACGTTCGTTGATGATATATTGTTATATGAGTTATGTGATTTGGTGACAGAATGTTGTTCGGAATCCCGAATGAAATCATGGACATGATGAGGAGTCTCGAAATGGTCAAGAGATAAATATTGATATATAGGACGATGGTATTCGGACACCGGAAGTGTTCTGGAGGGTATCAGGTACTTATCGGGTCACTAGAAGGAGTTCTGGGCACCCCTGACAATCCTATGGGCCTTATGGGCCAAGTGAGCAAACACACCAGCCCACAAGGGGCTGGTGTGCCCTATAGGGGCCGGCCATAGGAGGAGGATAAGGAAAGGGGAAGGGAAAGGAAAGTGTGGAGTAGGACTTCCCCTTCCTTCCCTCTCCCCCTCTTTCCTCCCCCCTTGTGCATACATGGAGGGGGGGGGGCACAGGGCAAGGCAGGGCCCCTAGGGGGCGGAGGCGAAGCCCTAGGGCGCCTTGGCTGCCTCCCCTCCCCTCCCACCTATATATATATGTGGGGAGGGGGCGCCACACAAGGACACACAACATTGTCTTAGCCGTGTGCAGCGCCCCCGTCCACCGTTTACTTCCCCGGTGCTATTTTCGTAGTGCTTAGGCGAAGCCCTGCGGAGATTACTTCACCATCACCGTTACCATGTTGTCGTTCTATCGGAACTCATCTACTACTTCGCCCGTCTTGCTGGATCATGAAGGCAAGGACGTCATCGAGCTGAACGTGTGCTGAAGTGGAGGTGCCATACGTTCGGTGCTTGATCGACTGGATTGCGAAGAAGTTCGACTACATCAAGCGCGTTACTAAACGCTTCCACTTTCGGTCTACAAGGGTACGTAGACACACTCCCCCTTGTTTCTATGCATCTCCATGGATTGTTCGTCGTGTGTGCGTAGAATTTTTTTTGTTTTCCATGCAACGTTTCGCGACACCACCAAGATGGGTCAAAAGTGTGTAACGGTTGGATTTCGTGTGGAGGATATATATACCCCTCCACCCGCTCTTACTTAGTAAGAGAGCCATCAGAACGTGCCTACACTTCCACTACCCATTTTTTGAGAGAGAGCCACCTACTCATGTGTTGAGATCAAGAGTTTCCATTCCTAATATTTGAACCTTGATTTCTAGCCTTCCCCAGGTTGCTTTCCACTCAAATCCTTCCTCTAGCATAGCGAAATCTGCAAGAGAGAGTTGAGTGTTGGGGAGACTATCATTTGAATCACAAGAGCAAGGATTTCATCATCAACACCTCGTCTATTACCTTTTGGAGAGTAGTGTCTCCTAGATTGGTTAGGTGTCGCTTAGGAGCCTCCAACCTGATGTGGAGTTGAACCAAGAAGTTTGTAAGGTCAAGGAGATCGCCTACTTTGTGAAGATCTACCCGAGTGAGGCAAGTACTTCGTGGAAGATGACCATGGTGGGATAGAAAAGGTTGCTTCTTCATGTACTCTTCGTGGGTGGAGCCCTCCATGGACTCGTGTAGTCGTTACCCTTCTTGGGTTGAAGTCTCCATCAACATGCATGGATGTACGATAGCACCACCTATTGGAACCACACACAAATCACTGTGTCCCCATTGTGTTTGCCTTCTCCAAACCCCTAATTTACTTACATATGCAATGTTCTACTTTTCGCTGCTATACTCTTAGAATTGCATGTGTAGGGTGTTGCTTGACTTTTCATAATTGCTAAAAATCGGCCTACAACAAAAATTGGGAATAGGATAGATTTTTATTCGGTCAAGTAGTCTAATCACCCCCTCTAGACATACTTTTGATCCTACAAGTGGTATCAAAGCTTTGGTCTTCGTAAGCCTTGGTTTCCATTGCTTTGTTCATCATAGCCTTGGTTTCACAACCTTGGAGAATATGGCGTCTAGTGAGGGTAATTATCACCGTAGAGGTCCTTACTTTGATGGTACGAATTTTGCTAGTTGGAAGCATAAGATGAAAATGTCTTTTCTTGGTCATAACCCAGCCGTTTAGGCTGTTGTTCGTATTAGCTTGCAAGGTGAATTCTTTGAGGATGGTAGTGAACGGATCTTGAAGTGAGCGCGGAAGAATCGAAGATGTTCCAATACAATGCGCAAGCTTGTGGTATTCTCTTCAATGGTTTGTGCCCCGAGGAATTCAATAAAATCAACCACCTTGAGAATGCAAAGGAAATTTGGGATAGTTTGGTTGATATGCATGAAGGTACAGAGTTCCTCAACGAATCCAAGTTGGATGTGCATCAAAGTCAACTTGACAAGTTCAAGATGAAGGATGGTGAAGGAGTCGCTGAAATGTACTCTAGGCTTGCTCTCATCACAAATGAGATTGCAAGCTTAGGAAGTGAAGAGATGACCGACAGGTTCATCATCAAGAAGATCCTTAGAGCCTTGGATGGAAAATATGATACTGATAACCCACAAGTATAGGGGATCAATTGTAGCCTTTCTCAATAAGTAAGAGTGTCGAACCCAACGAGGAGGATTAAAGGTAAAACAAATATTCCCTCAAGTTCTATCGACCACCGATACAACTCTTGACGTTCGCTTTACCTAGAACATGTATGAAACTAGAAGTACTTTGTAGATGTAACGGGATAGGTTTGCAAGATAATAAAGAACACATAAATAAAAGATAGGGGCTGTTTAGATAAAGAAACAACTAAGTTAGTTTTAGTAGAGAGCTTTTTGCCACAAGAAAGTTATTTGTCCCTACGCAATCGATAACTAGACCGGCAATCATTATTGCAATTTTTTATGAGGGAGAGGCATAAGCTAACATACTTTCTCTACTTGGATCATATGCACTTATGATTGGAACTCTAGCAAGCATCCACAACTACTAAAGATATTAAGGTAAAACCCAACCATAGCATTATAAGGTATCAACTCCTCTTTATTCCCATACGCAAACAACCTACTTACTCGGGTCTGTGCTTCTATAACTCACGCCACCCACCATAAGCAAATCATAAACATATTGCAAACCCTACAGCAGGGATACCTCACACTTGCGTGACACGGATATCACCATAGGACAACACTAATAACAAAACATACAACTCAAACCAATCATGATCATCAATCAACCCATAGGACAAAACAAATCTACTCAAACATCATAGGATAGCCATACATCACTGGGAAATAATATATAGCGTTGAGCACCATGTTTAAGTAGATTACAACGGGTAAAAGAGAGGTTACACCACTGCATAGAGGGGGAGAGAGTTGGTGATGACGGCGGCGAAGTTGTTGGTGTAGATCGACGTCATGATGATGGCCCGGGCGGCGTTCCTGCGCCATCGGGAGAGAGGGGGAGAGATCCCCCTCCTCTTCTTCTTCCTTGACCTTGCCCCTCGATGAGAAAAGGGTTTACCCTCTGGTCCATGGCCTCCATGGCGGTGGAGGGGTGAGAGACCCTTTGAGAATGGATCTCTCTCTGTTTCTCTTCTGTTTCGCGACCCCTGTTTCTGGCCTTTCACCGCTTCTTAAATTCCCGGAGATCTGTAACTCTGATTGGGCTGACATTTTAACACTATTTTTATCCGGATATTAGCTTTCTTGCATCCGAATGACACCTCCAACCGACCTTCGGGGTGGACACAAGCCCCGTGGCCGCGCCCTGGGTAGGGGCACACCCTAGGGATTGTGGTCCCCTCGGGCACCGCCTTGCGTTGATTCCACTTCCCGAAATTCACATACATTACTAAAAAAATCTCCTTAAGTTTTTATTATTTTGGACTTCATTTGATATGGATTTTCTGGGAAACAAAAAACATGCAACAAACAGGAACTGACACTGGGCACTGGATCAATATGTTAGTCCAAGAAAATCATATAAATTGTTGCCATAAGTATGTAAGAGTTATAGAATATTGGCATGGAACAATAAAAAAATATAGATACGACGGAGACGTATCAGCATCCCCAAGCTTAATGTCTGTTCATCCTCGAGTATATAAATGATAAAAAAGATAATTTTTGATGTGGAATTCTACCTAGCATAATCTTGGTCATGTAATATAGTCATGGCATGAATATCAAGACACGAGTGATTCAAATCAATAGTTTATCATTTGACATGAAAGACATCAATACTCGGGCAACCCAAGAAACAATCATGTCTTTCAAAATATTAATGCTAAAGAACGCTATCCCTTCAAAATCATATTGCCTTGTCATGATCCATCTTCTTCACACAAAATACAAATCATGCACTACCCCGGTGTCAGCAAAGCAATTGGTTCATACTTTTTAACGCACTTCAGCTTATTCAACTCTCACGCAATACATGAGCGCGAGCCATGGATATAGCACTATGGGTGGAATAGAATGCGGTGGTAGAGGTTTATGTGGAGAAGATAAAAAGGAGAAAGTCTCACATCAACTAGGTGGATCAACAGGCTATGGAGTTGCCCATCAATCGATATCAATGCGAAGAGTAGGGATTGCCATGCAACTGATGCACTAAGAGCTATAAGTGTATGAAAGCTCAAAAGAAAACTAAGTGGGTGTGCATCCAACTTGCTTGCTCATGAAGACCTAGGGCAATTTGAGGAAGCCCATTGTTGGAATATACAAGCCAAGTTCTATAACAAAAAATTCCCACTAGTAATATATGAAAGTATCAAAATAGGAGACTCTGTATCATGAATAACATGGTGGTACTTTGAAGCACAAGTGTGGAAAAGGATAGTAACATTGCCCCTTCTCTCTTTCTCTCATTTTTTTAGAGACTTCCCTCTTTTTTTGGAGACTCTTTCTCTCTTTTTTTGGAGACTCTTTTGGCCTCTCCCTTTTCTTTTCTTATAACCTCACATGGGACAATGTTCTAATAATGATGATCATCACACTTTTATTTACTTACAACTCGATAAAAATAATACATGATGACTCTATATGAATGCCTCTGGCGGTGTACCAGGATGTGCAATGATCTAGCATAGCCAAGATATCAAAAAACAGACAAGCCATGAAAATATCATGCTAGCTATCTTACGATCATGCAAAGCAATATGACAATGAATGCTCAAGTCATGTATATGATGATGATGGAAGTTCCATGGCAATATATCTCGGAATGGCTATGGAAATGTGATGGTTGCTAGAACTACATCGCTATTTCCCCAAAGAGGAAGGGATGATGCAGCACAACAACGGTAGGTATTTCCCCGATGAGACCAAGGTTATCGAACCAGTAGGATAACCACGCAACACCACATAAACAGCTCCTGCACACAAATAACAAATACTCGCAACCTGACGTATTAAAGGGGTTGTCAATCCCTTTCGGGCAATGGCGCCAGAAATTGGCAAGAGGACGTGAGAAAGTTGTAATAATTTGATAGATCGAACGCCAAATAAAATAAAGTGTAACAAGGTATTTTTGTATTTTTGGTTTAATAGATCTGAAAATAAAAGCAAATAAAAATAGATCACAAAGGCAAATATATTAAAGAAGAGACCCGGGGGCCGTAGGTTTCACTAGTGGCTTCTCTCGAGAAAAATAGCAAACGATGGGTAAACAGATTACTGTTGGGCAATTTATAGACCTTCAAATAATCATGACGATATCCAGGCAATGATCATTATATAGGCATCACTTCCAAGATTAGTAGACCGACTCCTGCCAGCTTCTACTACTATTACTCCACACATCGACTCCTATCCAGCATGCATCTAGTGTATTAAGTTCATGAAAAAAATAGAGTAATGTAATAAGAACGATGACATGATGTAGACAAGATCTATTTATGTAGAAATAGACCCCATCTTGTTATCCTTAATGGCAACGATACATACGTGTCGGTTCCCCTTCTTCACTGGGATCAAGCATCGTATGATCGAACCCATCACAAAGCACCTCTTCCCATTGCAAGATAAATAGATCAAGTTGGCCAAACAAAACCCAGTATTGGAGAAGAAATACGAGGCTATAAGAAATCATGCATATAAGAGATCTAAGAATACTCAAATAACTTTCATGGATATAAAAAGATAGATCTGATCATAAACTCAAAGTTCATCGGATCCCAACAAACACACCGCAAAAAGAGTTACATCATATGGATCTCCAAGAGACCATTGTAATGATAATCAAAAGAGAGAGAGAGAGAGGAAGCCATCTAGCTACGAACTATGGACCCGTAGGACTACAAAGAACTACTCACGCATCATCGGAGAGGCACCAATGGACTTGATGAACCCCTCCTTGATGGTGTCTAGATTGGATCTGGTGGTTGTGGAACTTGCGGCGGCTAGAATAAAATTTCGTCGACTCCCCTAGGGTTTCTGGAATATTGGGGTATTTATAGAGCGAGGAGGCGGTGCGGGAGGCTACCGAGGTGGGCACAACCCACCTGGGCACGCCTGGGGTTCCAGGCACACCCTGGTGGGTTGTGCCCCCCTCGGGGCACCCCCAGGCGCTTCTCTGGCCCAACAGGTGTATTTTGGTCCAAAAAAATCTACAAAAAGTTTCACTGCTTTTGGACTCCGTTTGGTATTGATTTCCTATGATGTAAAAAACAAGCAGAAAACAACAACTGGCACTTGGCACTATGTCAATAGGTTAGTACCAAAGAATGATATAAAATGACTATAAAATGATTGTAAAACATCCAAGAATGATAATATAACAGCATGGAACAATAAAAAATTATAGATACGTTGGAGACGTATCAGCATCCCGAAGCTTAATTCCTGCTCGTCCTCGAGTATGTAAATGATAAAAACAGAATTTTTGATGTGGAATGCTGCCTATCATGTTCATCTCATATTCTTTCTTTTATAGCATGGACATTTGGACTTTTATTTGGTTCAAAGCAATAGTCTAGTTTTGACATGAGGACTTCAATACTCAAGCATATCAACAAACAACCATATCCTTCAAAATATCATTACTAAAGCAAGTTATCCCTAGCCCATCATGCTCAATCATTGATCCATTCATGCCACACATCGACATATTAACTACATCCAATGCTCAAGTATGATAATTGTGTTCCATAGTTGGTTCTTGATAAGAGAAGATGGAGACTCAAAAATAATATAAAAATTGCATAAAGTAAAAGATAGGCCCTTCGCAGAGGGAATTAGGGATTTGTAGAGGTGCCAGAGCTCAAAGCTTAAATTGAGAGAAAAATTATTTTGGGTGGCATGCTTTTCTCACCAACGAGAACGAGTTAGAGATCCCAACACTTACCATGCTAGATATATCATAGGCGGCTCCCAAACATAAAATAAAGTTTATTGCTTTTTCCACCAAACTTCCACAAGCCATGGCTAACTGTATCCACGAGTGCCCTCCATACCAACACTTACCAAGGAATTTATTATTTGACATTATAAAGTAAATTTTCTTTTTCAATTCGGGACTGGGAATCCCTATTACCGCCATATTCTCGTGCAATGACAAGTGAATAAACACTCATCTTGAGAATAACACATCTAGCATGAAAAATATTAGCCACCCCTCACCGCCTCGTGAGCGGTACGGGCACACAAAAGAGAAATTTATTTTGATAATTAGAGTTGGCACATACAAATTTGCTTAGAACGGCTTGGAAATACCACATATAGGTAGGTATGGTGGACTCATTTGGCATAACTTGGGTTTTAGGATTTGGATGCATAAGTAGTATTTCTAGTTAGTACAAAGTGGAGGCTAGCAAGAGATTGAGAAGCGACCAACCAAGGAGCGAAAACCATCATAAGGGAACATTAAACATAACCAACACCGAATAGTGCAACACAAGTAGGATATAATTTCATTGCATGACTATTGACTTTCGTGCTTGCATAGGGAATCACGAACCTTAACATCAATATTCTTACTAAGACATAATTACTCATTAACATGGATCACATATCACTATCATCATATCTCAAAACTATTACAAGGAATCAAGTTTATTTTTTCCAATGATCTTCATGAAAGTTTTTATTATATCCTCCTTGGATATCTATCACTTTGGAACTAATTTTATGTGTTGATTTTGATAATCTCAAACAAATACTCCCTCCGTTCCTAAATATAGGGTGTATAGTTTTTGGCACGAAAATTAAAGAACGCACGTGGAGGCAAAATTTCACAAGTTTTGGGAAAGATTACACCTGACTAATTCACATGAGAAAATAGAGGAGCTTGCATGATATAACGAAATGTAATCAAATCCCTAAAAAAATATCCAAACGAGTGGTGAAACGCAATAGACCTTATATTTTGGATTTTTTTCTCAAAAATCTATACACCTTATATCAAGGAATGGAGGGAGTATAAGTGAAGATCATGAGCATCATATTTATTTCTCTCAAATTAATTTAAGTGAAGCAAGAGAGAATTTCTTGAAAATACTAAAGCACACCATGCTCAAAAAGATATAAGTGAAGCACTAGAGCAATTCCATAGCTCATAAAGATTTAAGTGAAGCATAGAGAGCGATTCTAGCAAGTCATGGCATAATTTTGGCTCTCTCAATAGGTGTGTCCAGCAAGGATACTTATTAAAAAGAAAAAAGCAAAGACTCATATCATACAAGATGCTCCAAGAAAAACTTATAATATGTGACGAATAAAAATATAGCTTTGAATAAAATATCGATGGTCGTTAGAAGAAAGAGGGGATGCCACTCGGGCATCCCCAAGCTTAGTTGCTTGCTTCTCTTTGGATAATAGCTTGGGATGCCATGGGCATCCCCAAGCTTAGGCTCTTCTTACTTCTTATTCCTTCATCCATCCAACATCACCCAAAACTTGAAAACTTCAATCACACAAAGCTCAACAAAACCTTCGTGGTATCCGTTAGTATAAGAAAGCAAATCACTACTATAAGTACTATAGCAAACCAATACTTATTTTATTCTTGCATTATACGTACTTTATTCCAACTTTTCTATGGAAAAAAATCTTCAAAGAAAACCATAGAATCATCAAAACAAGCACACAACGCAAAGAAAACAGAATCTGTCAAAAATAGAACAGTCTGTAGCAATCTAGATACTTCGTATACTTCTGTAACTCCAATTTTTTTTTGAAAATTAGGGCAACGCAGGAAATTTGTATATCAATCTTGTCTAAAACAAATCAGAAATTTATCACGCTCTGGTGATTTTTATGATTTTTTGCACTAGGCGCAAAAGTTTCTGTTTTCCAACCAGATCAAATCAACTATTGCCCAAATCATCCCAAAGGCTTTGCTTGGCACAAAAACTAATTTATACCACAAAAACACATCTAAATAGAGGCATAATTGGGTATTTTATTGAAAACAGCAAGAAAACCAAAAAGCAAAATGATACAAGTTGGGTTTCCTCCCAAGGAGCGCTATCGTTTTACGTCCTTAGCTAGGCATAACACCAAGATCTCAAGTGTTGTCATCCTTGGTTTCAAACTCCTCAATCACACATTTCTTCAAAGATTTGGCATAAATTTCCTCAACAATAATACTTCTAGGGACAAGGTCAGGGAATTTTCTTTTGTAGAGAGGACCTTTTATTACTCCAATAAAATTGGGGTGAACACTAATCATTTTAAGATCCCCTTTAGTACTACTAGAAGTAGCCCCCTTGTTCTTGCAACCTTTTATGGGTGTTTTCTCAATAGTATTAATTGAATAAAAAGTTGTGCCCAAGTTACTATAAATTTCTTCCAGTTTATCAATCCGAGAAGGACTCTCTTCAATTCTTTTATTGACTACAGGTTCCTTCTCTTTTAGCAATTTAAAAACATCACCCACTTTCATTCCAATTTTATTAGCAAGATTATGCATATTTTTATCCAAATTTTCAATATGTTCTTTGGTAAGCATTCCATTTTCAATAGCTTCTAATCTTTGCATAACATGCTCAAGATTCAAAGTTGATTCATTTATAACAATAAGAGGGGAACCCACTAAACTTCCCATAGCATACAAAGCATCAATAGGAGGACAACTAAAGAAATTCCCTTCGGTAATGGTGTCTAGAACAAATCTAAACCAAGTAGTGATCCCCACATAAAAATTTCTAACAACTACAATAGTGGACTGCTTATGAATAGATCTGTTATTAGCATTGCAAATCGTATACCAAGCATATTTTAGGCTTTCTCGTCCTCTTTGCTTAAAATTGAGAACTTTGTTCTCGGGGGTGCAAATGATGACGGAAGGATTAGCCATGATGACTAAAAAGCAAGAACATGAATAGATTCGGCAAGAAAACGACGAACGAAAAAGAAGGCAAATAAAAACAACAAATTTTTGTGAAGTGGGGGATATGAAAATGAGTGGCAAAGGGAAAATAATATAAATTGCAAGGAGATAAGACTTGTGATTAGGAACCTGGTAGATGTTGATGATGTCTCCCCGGCAACGGCTCCATAAATTGGCGTGTTGTCGGGAGACTATCTTGACGTGATCCTCCATGGCAACGGCGCCAGAAATTCCTTTTGATCCAGCACAACAACGGTAGGTCTTTCCCTCAGTGATGAGACCAAGGTTATCGAACCATTAGGAGAACCACGCAACACCACGTAAACAGCTCCTGCACACAAATAACAAATACTTGCAACCCGACGTATTAAAGGGGTTGTCAATCCCTTTCGGGCAACGACGCCAGATATTGGCAAGAGGACGTGAGAAAGTTGTAATAATTTGATAGATCGAACGCCAAACAAAATAAAGTGCAGCAAGGTATTTTTGTATTTTTGGTTTAATAGATCCGAAAATAAAAGCAAATGAAAATAGATCGCAAACGCAAATATATTAAAGAAGAGACCCGGGGGCCGTAGGTTTCACTAGTGGCTTCTCTTGAGAAAAATAGAAAACGGTGGGTAAACGAATTACTGTTGGGAATTGATAGAAGTTCAAATAATCATGACGATATCCAGGCAATGATCATTATATAGGCGTCAAGTCCAAGATTAGTAGACCGACTCCTGCCTGCATCTACTACTATTACTCCACACATCGACCGCTATCCAGCATGCATCTAGTGTATTAAGTTCATGAAAAACGGAGTAATGCAATAAGAACAATGACATGATGTAGACAAGATCTATTTATGTAGAAATAGACCCCATCTTGTTATCCTTAATGGCAACGATACATACGTGTCGGTTCCCCTTCTGTCACTAGGATCAAGCACCGTAAGATCGAACCCATCACAAAGCACCTCTTCCCATTGCAAGATAAATAGATCAAGTTGGCCAAACAAAATCAAATATCGGAGAAGAAATATGAGGCGATAAGAAATCATGCATAAAAGAGATCAAAAAAGACTCAAATAACTTTCATGGATATAAAAAGATAGATCTGATCATAAACTCAAAGTTCATCGGATCCCAACAAACACACCGCAAAAATAGTTACTTCATATGGATCTCCAAGAGACATTGTATTGATAATTAAAAGAGAGAGAGGAAGCCATCTAGCTACTAACTACGGACCCGTAGGTCTACAAAGAACTACTCACGCATCATCGGAGAGGCACCAATGGACTTGATGAAACCCTCCGTGACGGTGTTTAGATTGGATCTGGGTTCTGGAACTTGCAGCGGCTGGAATAAAATTTCATCAACTCCCCTAGGGTTTCTGGAATATTGGGGTATTTATAGAGAGAAGAGGTGGTGCGGGAGGCCATCGAGGTGGGCACAACCCACCTGGGCACGCCTGGGGGCCCAGGCGCGCCCTGGTGGATTGTGCCCCCCTCGGGGCACCCCCAAGTGCTTCTCTGGCCCAACAGTTGTCTTCTGGTCCAAAAAAATCCACAAAATGTTTCGCTGTGTTTGGACTCCGTTTGGTATTGATTTCCTATGATGTAAAACACAAGCAGAAAACAACGAGTGGCACTTGGCACTATGTGAATAGTGCCAAGTGTCTGTTCCCCCTCTGTCACTGGAATCAAGCACCGTAAGATCGAACCCATCAAAAAGCACCTCTTCCCATTGCAAGATAAATGGAACAAGTTGGCCAAACAAAATCAAATATCGGAGAAGAAATACGAGGCTATAAGAAATCATGGATATAAGAGATCAAAAAAGACTCAAATAACTTTCATGGATATAAAAAGATTGATCTGATCATAAACTCAAAGTTCGTCGGATCCCAACAAACACACCGCAAAAAAAGTTACATCATATGGATCTCCAAGAGACCATTGTATTGATAATCGAAAGAGCACTACTAGGAAAAGGGCTATAGATGGAATTGACACTAATGACGCACCAGACATGTGGTGCGCCATTACTATATACTAATGGCGCACCATGTGTTGGTACGCCATTAGTGTCCAAATACTAATGGCGCACCACATCCGCGGGTGTGCCATTAGTAATTTTTTTTCAAATTTTTTCAAAACTACTAATGGCGCACCGTGGGAGTGGTGCGCCATTACTAGTTGAACTAGTAATGGCGCACCACATCCACGGTGCGCCATTAGTATATATATTTTTTAAAATTTTTAAATTTATTTTCAAAACTACTAATGGCGCACCGTGGGAGTGGTGCACCATTAATAGTTGAACTAGTAATGGCGCACCATGCCACGGTGCGCCATTAGTAACTTGGCCACCACTTCCACCGAATACACCCCCCTGGATCGCCTTTTCAGTTTTAAAAAAAATAAAAGAAAATGATGAAAATGTCAATAAAATAAAATAAAATAAGTTTCCCATGTGATATGTGGTCTAGTTGTTGGGAAAATTTGCAAATATGAATTTCGACTTCATTTGCAAAATCTCTCGAGAATTTGTAAAAATGGGCATAACTTTTGCATACTAACTCGGATGAAAAAGTTTTTTATATGAAAAATCATCTACTCGAAAAGTTACATCCGAATTTAACGGGGGAACCTGTTAAATTCAAAGATACGGGGCTTTTAAGATCTGGAGAGGCAAAAAAATTCAAAAAAATTCAAACTTACTAATGGCGCACCAACCCATGGTGTGCCATTACTATCTTCCCGCCTTCAAAATTCAAAATAAGTCAAAAAAATAAAAATAAAATTACTAATGGCGCACCTGCCCATGGTGCGCCATTAGTATCTTCCCGCCTTCAAAATTCAAAATAAATCAAAAAAATAAAAAAAGTTAGTAATGGCGCACCTGCCCGCGGTGCGCCATAACTATGCCGTATATATGGCTGGCCGTGGTCCTCTCCTCCTTATCTCTTCATTCCACCTCTCCTACACTCCATCTACTCCTCTCCTCCACTCCATCTTCCCTTCTCTCCTCCACCATACTACCCTCCTCCTCTCCGGCGACCTCCTCCTCCTCCTCTCCGGCGACCTCCTCCTCCTCCTCTCCGACGACCTCCTCCTCCTCTCCGGCGACCTCCTCCCCCCTCCTCTCCTCCCCTCCCCTCCCCTCCCCTCACGGTTTCTTCTCCCTCCTCTTCGGTGAGCTCCTCCTCCCTCCTCTCCGATGAGCTCCTCCTCCCTCCTCTCCTCCCATCCCCTCATGGTTTCTCCTTCCTCCTCTTCGATGCTCCGGTGAACTCCTCTCCGGCGACCTCCTCCTCCTCCTCTCCGGCAATGTAGGCAAGCGCCTCTCCGGTGACCTCCTCCTCCTCCTCTCCGGCGAACTCCTCTCCGGCGAACTCCTCTCCGGCAAAAGAACGTACAAGATCCAAAAACATGAACAAAATTTGAAATAATGTCGTGCCAAAAAACGAGCAAAAAATGGGCAAAAAATCACGATCCAGATCCAGATTCAAAATTCAAAAAATAGCAATGGCGCACGGTGGGTTTCCCGCCTTCAAAATTCAAAAATACTAATGGCGCACCAGTGGCCTATACTAATGGCGCACTGCCTGGTGCGACATTAGTAATAAATACTAGTGGCGTGGTACTAATGGCGCACCGGTGGTGCGCCATTAGTAGGCAAAACCGGTGCGCCATTAGTAGGCCTTTTCCTAGTAGTGGAGAGTGAGGAAGCCATCTAGCTACTAACTACGGACCCGTAGGTCTACAAAGAACTACTCACGCATCATTGGAGAGTCACCAATGGACTTGATGAACCCCTCTGTGACGGTGTCTAGATTGGATCTGGTGGTTCTGGAAATTGCGGCGGCTGGAATAAAATTTCGTCAACTCCCTAGGGTTTCTGGAATATTGGGGTATTTATAGAGCGAAGAGGAGGTGCGGGAGGCCACCGAGGTGGGCACAACCCACCTGGGCACGCCTAGGGGCCCAGGCGTGCCCTGATGGGTTGTGCCCCCCTCGGGGCACCCCTAGGTGCTTCTCTGGCCCAACAGGTGTCTTCTGGTCCAAAAAAAATCCACAAAAAGTTTCGCTGCCTTTGGACTTCGTTTGGTATTGATTTCATGCGATGTAAAAAACAAGAAGAAAACAACAACTGGCACTTGGCACTATGTGAATAGTGCCAAGTGTTGGTTCCCCTTCTGTCACTGGGATCAAGCACCGTAAGATCGAACCCATCACAAAGCACCTCTTCCCATTGCAAGATAAATAGATCAAGTTGGCCAAACAAAATCAAATATCGGAGAAGAAATACGAGGCTATAAGAAATCATGCATATAAGAGATCAAAAAAGACTCAAATAACTTTCATGGATATAAAAAGATAGATCTGATCATAAACTCAAAGTTCATCGGATCCCAAAAAACACACCGCAAAAAGAGTTACATCATATGGATCTCCAAGAGACCATCATATTGACAATCAAAAGAGAGAGAGGAAGCCATATAGCTACTAACTACGGACCCGTAGGTCTACAAAGAACTACTCACGCACCATCGAAGAGACACCAATGGACTTGATGAACCCCTCTGTGACGGTGTCTAGATTGGATCGGGTGGTTCTAGAACTTGCGGCGGCTGGAATAAAATTTTGTCAACTCCCCTAGGGGTTTTTTGGAATATTGGGGTATTTATAGAGCGAAGAGGCAGTGCGGGAGGCCACCAAGGTGGGCACAACCCGCCTGGGCACACCTGGGGGCCCAGGCGTGCGCTGGTGGGTTGTGCCCCCATCGGGGCACCCCCCAGGTGCTTTTCTGGCCCAACAGGTGTCTTCTGGTCCAAAAAAATCCACAAAAAGTTTTGCTGCGTTTGGTATTGATTTCCTACGATGTAAAAACAAGCAGAAAACAACAAGTAGCACTTGGCACTATGCGAATAGGTTAGTACCAAAAAATGATATAAAATGACTATAAAATAATTGTAAAACATCCAAGAATGATAATATAACAGCATGGAACAATAAAAAAATTATAGATACGTTGGAGACGTATCAAAATGCTATAATACATAGGTATGGTGGCTTATTTGAGGAAGATATAAGGAGGGTTTTATGCACCGGTGAATGTTGCGTGGTGCTAGAGAGGCTAGCAATGGTGAAATTGTGAGAGTGCGTATAATCCATGGACTCACATTAGTCATAAAGAACTCACATACTGATTGCAAAAGTTTATTAGCCCTCGAAGCAAAGTACTACTATGCATGCTCCTAGGGGGGAGGTTGGTAGGAGTTAACCATCGTGCGCCCTTGACTTTCACACAAAGATAGACAATCAATGATAAATTGTGCTCCAACTTCTTAGCATAATGGGAGACCATATGTCCATGCTTCGGGAATCACAAACCTTAACACCAATATTCTTACTAAACCATAATAATTCACTAGTACCTCCCACATATTAGCATCTCTATATCGCAAAACTATTGCAAGGAATCAAACATATCATATTCAGCGATCTACAAGTTTTATGTAGGATTTTATGACTAACCATGTGAATGACCAATTCCTGTTGACTCTGTAAATCGATATAAGTGAAACACAAGAGTCCAATTATTTCTTCAAAAGATCATGCTCTAACAAATATAAGTGAAGCAAAAGAGCATTCTACATATAACGGTTTTCCTATGCAGAGAAACAGACATCCAAACTTCAGATGATATAAGTGAAGCACATGAAGCATTCTATAAAGCCATACTCAAATAGATATAAGTGAAGTGCAAAGAGCATTCTATAAATCAAACAAGGACTATCTCATACCAGCATGGTGCATTTATTAAAAGAAAATAAAAAGCACACGATGCTCCAAGAATTTACGCATATCATGTGAACAAAACAAAAACCTAAACATACCGATAATTGTCGAATAAAGATGGGATGCCTTCCAGGGCATCCCCAAGCTTAGATGCTTGAGTCACCTTGAATATTTACTTGGGGTGCCTTGGGCATCCCCAAGCTTGAGCTCTTGTCTCTTCTTATTCTTCTCATATCAATACCTCCTCGATCTTCGAACACTTCATCCACACAAAACTTAACCGAACTTTTTATTAGAGGGGTTAGTACTTATAACATCAATTCCCATCATGTTCTGCCGTAACATTATTGTATACTTATAATCAAACGTTACCCACTGTACTCTATCACAATTGTATGGCCCTAAGTCAAAGGAGGCTCAACAAGATTTCAAACATAAGCAAATAATGAAGCTATAATAGCAATCTGTGAAGGCAGGACACTCTGTAAAGAGTCGAATTACTGTCATACTTCTGTACCTCTAAAAATTCTAAAAACTTAGGACGTAATAAAAATTTTTGCATAGAAGTATCGTGTAAAAAATTCAAAAATTTATGACATTCCAGTAAAAAAAATGTAAATTCACGCACTACAGCCAAAGTTTCCGTTTTTTCACTGCACACACCAAACAAGCAACCTAAACATCCTAAAGGTAAATCTCGGCACATTACTTTTATAATACAATGGATTTGTACAAGGGGATAATTGTTTTTGTGAGAAACATCCATGAAAAATTCTACATTGTTTCCATGAGCATGAACACAAGTGTTCAAGGTCGACCCTCACTTCTCCATTGCATAACCTTCCAATCGCTTCTATTTTTGAAAAAGTTTTTAGGTTCCCCTCTTTGTTTTTTTGTTTTGAACTCTTTAAAAGAACTCAACAGAATCAAATGACTCTCTAAAACTTTTGGGTTGTCTCCCTGGCAGCGCTTTCTTTAAAGCTATTAAGCTAGGCATATAGTGCTCAAGTAATGGATCCACCCGGATCCCAAGGTATATCTAAGCCAATTTTAATTAACAATGATTTGTGATTTAGTAGTGAGCACAAAGTAATATATATCATGCAAGAACGAACTCTAAGTCGTCGTCATCAATACTATTGCGAGGACCAACACTCCCCCTCCTAGCCCTCCCCCTCCTAGCCCTCCCACTCCTTGCGCCGGTGGCCACTCCGGCCCCGGCGGCCACAAGCCCTACCAGTGCCGCTCCGGCGCTGGTAGCCACCCCTCCCATTGTGATGGCTCCTTTTGCCCTTAACTTTGATCGTGGGAAGAAGTTTCAAGCAGATATGAAGGCCAAGTTTGGGCACCCGGTGGTCTTCTCCCCGGGCTTTCGTCAAAAGGAGTTCACTCTGGTGGTTTCATTTCGTCGTGCCTCCTTTAGGCTCAACGTGCACACGGTTAGTGTATCTCTCCTTGCCATGTTTGGGGGCTATGCCCAAGGTTTTCGGGTTCGTTTTTTGAAAGATAGGTCCTTCAAGTTCTCGGTTGCTTCAAAAGCTGTGGGTTTTGAGATCTACAATGCTGGTAATATTGTTGAGAAGGATTTTGATGTGGGATTCAATCTTTGGAATTTTGGTGGCCCGAATTGGCAACGCGAAGAAGCTCTATATTATGCCGAACTGGATAAAGAATGGACTACCATGGGTAGATCCAGCAAAGCCGTTATTCCTCACTCCGGCGATCGCCGGAGTTACGCTGCGGTGGTCCGAGACGGCCGTTCGGTCTTCGAACGATTATCGGGGCCCATTCAAGAGGGCTCTAATCAAGGTCATAACGTCCCTTCATTGCATGTTAATCCTGGTCATAACAGACCTCAAATGGAGCACCAGGTCACGCAACATTCTATTGCACGTAATCACGTGGTTTGCCATGCATGCGGGGCTAACGGTCACTTGGCTCGTTTTTGCACCACCCCAAACCTTACTGGGCTATGGCCGTTTCTCCACTTTGACTCTTTCCCGAGCCCACCAGCAGAGGCATGGGCCGAAGGGGTTGTGGAATCGTGGTTTCGACGTATTGGGCCGGCACCACCGATTCGGCAGGTGCCTTCATTTAAGGAGCTTGTCAAGGATTTTTCCCAAATTTCCAACCGAGACCGTCGCTTCCTCCTCGCCTTCCACTTCACTTTCCTTCTCAGCCACCAACTCTGCTTCTGCCTTGACAAGCTCGCCGCCATTGCAGTCAGGTAGAGCTTTGGTCACCACTCCACCGGAGCCTTGGGCAATGGCCAACATCCCCATAGACCCGCAACCTTTCGTTCCTCCTGGCTTTCAGATTCAGGTGATTGCAGGCCGCAATGGGGTTTCTCGGGCGATTGTTCCTCATCGTCCGAGGCGACACGAGGACTGGGCGATTGCCACCATCCACCCGCATCCAGATGAGGTATTTTTCCCAAATGTACGTGATGTTCTGGAAGAGTTTCTGGAGGGAGTAGAGCAAGTAGGTTTTAGAGAAATCCAGCCCTGTCCTTTTGGAGAGGCTTACGTCAGGTTCACGCATGTCAGAGACAGAGATAGACTCATTCAACAAGGACCGCATGCATTTGGTGATGTTTTTATCTCATTTACTAAGCATAATCAAGGAAGGAATTGGCGTAGGGTTCATTTCAACAGAACTTGCTGGTTGCTGTTTGTGGGAGTACCCTTTGATTTCTGCAGTACTGAAGATATTGCTTCTGCGATTTCTAAGTGGGGCAAGATCATTAGCTGGGAGAAAGAAGATGCTTTGAAGGGGAAGATTCTGGTCAAAGCTAGAGTTACTGAGCTTGATGATATCCCTAAAAGGATTAGATGGTCTGAAGGGGAACAATTTGAAGAGGAGCCTTGGACCTGCTCTGTTGAGGTTCTTCTTGAGGAAATGTTGGGGGGTGGGCCTGCTGATGAAGATCCTTTTCCACCTGAGGGGGTTGACCCACAGCCTGTACCTCAACATGCCAATGACTTTCCAGGTTTTCCTCCTCTGCCTAATCCCAACAACCAAGTTCCTAATGATGATTGGGATGATTGGGAAGAGCAGGATGAGCAACAGGATCATTGGGCTTTCCCACAGCCAGCTCCTGTCCCTCCTCAACAGCCTCAAGCTGTAATTCCTGCTTTGGCAGCAGATGGGGCTCCAAATAGCAGTATTACAACCATAGTTTCACTGTCTGATGGCTTACTTTCATTGACACACTCTGCTAGTGAGGAGGTCAACCAAGGGATTCAGGCTCCCCCCATTGGTCAAGGGCTTCTTAACACAACATTAGCTTATGATGCTGTTGAAGAAGGGGATGATTTACATGATATTCAGCACAATGTTCCAACACCGCAGAATGGCAATTTGATGCATGATGCACAGTCTCTGAATGAAGCTCCTGTAGTGCAGCAAAACTTGCAGTCAGAGGGTGTTGTGATGCCAGTCTCCAATCCAACAGCTACCTCACCTGTCAGAGATCCTGAGCCTCCTAGCTCCTCTTTGCCCATTGCTTAGCTAGGCAAACAGACAGAGATTTTACCTGCTCCTGGAAATTGTGCTATGCTCATGGCAGTTGTGACTACTACAACTGTGGCAGACTCTTTTTCCTCATTGCAACCAGATATCAAGGGCAAGGCAGATGTTCCAATTCCTCACCTAGGATCACCATCTGCAGCACACCCTAAAGGTAATTATGGGTCCTTCTCAATGCCAGGTTCTCCTTCATTACATTCACTACACACATTGGCCCAAGAGCATGCTTCACAAATCATTGATGGTTCACATTTGATATCTGAAGAAGGTCTGGATCTCTGGATAAAGCACTTTGCACCAGCAACACAAGGAGCTACTACAACTTTCAAAATTGATATACCAGTAAGTTGGTTTAACTTCATAATTCACTTACTGTTGACACCTAACAAGTTTGGATGGACCATGCATTTGCTAAAGTCTGATGTCTGGAAATTATTGACTACTAATTGTGTACATGAGGATACTCTGCTTTTTCACATTCCTGATGAATGTACAACTTCTCAGGCACCTACATGTAAGGATTTCATCCTAGGGCTAGGCAAAGAGAATGAGGGTTTTAGCCCTGCTGCACATTCATCCACTGGGGCTAGTAGTCCTCTCCAGCAGGTGTCACCAAGTAATGCCCTACCCCTTGGAGAGGCCATATCAAGGAAAAGAAGGGAGAAAGAACCTTTGGTAGAGATTGAGGTAAGAAGAAGTGATAGGATTAAAAAGGATAACAATGGATATAGGAGGAAGTCTTGTGTCACTAAGTCTTGTTTACCATGTAATGCCATTCCTCCAATTATTCACAACTCAGTGGTTAAAAATCTGTCTAAATCTTTATGCAAGGTTGCTGAGGATGAGATTCAAGAGAAGTTAACCAAGAAACCCAAGAAGAAGGGACAGGATGATGTGGCTAAGGTGTCCACAGCCACACCAGAAGCAGCAAACTCCAAGTCTATGGGATGATGTCTCTACAACTTCAGATTATGATTGATAGAAGAAGGAACTGTTATCCACTTTTGGGTTTTATTTGTCTTATGTATGAAGTCAAATGTAATGCTTGCAACTGCTGTTCTAGGCTTGTTTGCCCTGGTAGGCACCTTTTGTATGCTCCATGTACTCTACTGCTGTGTCAGCTCTGGTATTTCCTTGTGGTTAAGACTGCTATCATATCTGATGTTATGGCCTCTGGACAGATTATGTGGTCATACTGGTTCACCTGCTCTTTTATTTATACCTGCTGTTGGAATGTGTCAACTTGTGTTCAGTGGTTTGCCCTTACTGTGGATACATATACTTCAGTGGCCTGGAATAGGCATCAGGGGATGGACCCTGCTGGCTACACTATCATCAACCTGATTGTTCATGAATAACAATAAAACTTGGAATATCCTAAACTGGAATGTGAGGGGCATTAATTCCTCAGATAAATGGTTGGCTATTAGGCAAAAAGTGGAGGAAAGTACTGCTAGTATTGTCTGTCTTCAGGAAACTAAGAGAGAAATCTTTGACCTAGCATACATTCATAAAGTTTGTCCTCAAAGGTTTAATAAATTTGAATACTTACCTTCCATTGGGGCATCAGGTGGAATTCTCACTATGTGGAATGGGGCTCTATTCTCTGGGGAGCTAATGTTTCAAAACAAATTTTCATTGTCCATTCAATTCACCTGCAGGACATCTCACAAAAGTTGGATCCTCACAAACATCTATGTCCCTTGCAATCATGAAGATAAAATAGAGTTCATTAATTGGTTTGGTAGTATTCAAATGCCAAGTGACATTGATTGGATCATTATGGGAGATTTTAATTTCATTAGAACTCCCGAAGACAGAAACAAACCTGGAGGGGATGTAAATGAAATGCTTATTTTAATGAGGCAATTAGTGAGCTTGGATTGCTTGAATTACCACTCAAAGGCAGACAGTTTAGCTGGAGTAACATGCAGGACAACCCATTGCTAGAGAAATTAGACTGGTTTTTTACCTCTGCAGCTTGGATGACCAGCTATCCTGAAACCTTGGCTCTGCCCCTGGCTAAACCAATTTTTGATCACCTCCCTTGCATGATTAAAATTTGCACAAACATCCCAAAGTCTAGAGTATTCAGATTTGAAAACTATTGGCTTAATCACAGCTCTTTCAAACAGGTGGTGCAAAATGCCTGGGACATTCCAGTAGGTCATTAAGACTGTGCTAAGAAGATTACTGCAAAATTCAAGAATGTCAGAAGAGCTCTAAAGCTGTGGGCTAAAAACCTTGCTTGCCATAAGAAGCAAATTGCAGACCTAAATGACTGTATATTTCTCTGGGATATGATTGAGGAATTCAGAGATCTTACTCTTTTTGAAAATAATTGCAGGAGCTTGCTCAAAGAGTATCTACTAACTGTGCTCAATGACCAGAAGATTTATTGGAAACAAAGAGGGAAAATTAAAGGAGTCAAATTTGGAGATGAAAACACAAAATTCTTCCACACTAAAGCATCCATTAATCACAGGCACAATAAGATTGCTATGCTACTGAATAAGGATCAAGTAGAAGTAACAAATCACGATGGAAAGGCTGCAATCCTATGGGAGGCATTTAAAAACAGATTGGGACAATCTAATGGACACTCCATGTACTTCAATCTTCATGATCTTTATGAAAACACAGTGGACCCACAAATCTTCATTGATCTTGAGCAGCCTTTTTCCATTGAGGAAGTTGAGGAGGTGGTGAAAAACCTACCTTCTGATAAGTCACCAGGACCAGATGGATTCAATAATGAGTTTATTAAGAGTTGTTGGGATATTATTAAAGCTGAGGTCTTTGAGCTCATTTTGGCATTCCATGCTGGGAATGTTAATCTTGAAAGTATTAATTCCTCTTTCATCACCCTTGTACCAAAAAAAGAAGTGCCTCTTTCCCCTAATGACTTCAGGCCAATTTCATTACTAAATGGTGTGCTCAAAATCATTACAAAACTGTTGGCTAATAGACTTCAAAGAGTTATTCTCCAAATGGTGCATATTAATCAATATGGCTTTCTCAAAGATAGAGTGATCCAGGACTGTCTTGGTTGGGCATATGAATACATTCATCAGTGTCATAAATCTAAGGAAGAAATCTTAGTATTAAAACTGGATTTTGAGAAGGCATTTGATACTACTGAACATGATGCAATCATTGATATTTTTAGAGCTAAAGGATTTGGAGAGAAATGGATTTCATGGATGGAAGCTTTGTTCACAACTGCATCCTCTTCTGTTTTATTAAATGGAGTTCCTGGGAAAAGATTTTACATAAAGAGAGGAGTAAGACAAGGAGACCCTTATTCTCCTTTAATATTTGTGTTGGCTGCTGATCTGTTACAATCCATTCTTAATAGAGCCATGAGATTAAATCTGATCACTGCTCCATTACAAGTAAACTCATGCCCTCACTTCCCAATTGTGCAATATGCAGATGACACATTACTGGTTATGCAAGCTGATTCTAGGCAGTTACTCTACTTAAAGGCACTCCTGAACACTTTTGCAACAACAACTGGGCTAAAAGTTAATTATGCCAAATCCATCATGGTTCCCTTGAATATTGCAGAAGACAGGGTGGAAATTTTTACAAACACCTTACAGTGTGCTAGAGGACAATTCCCATTCACCTACCTTGGCATGCCCCTGGGAATATACAAACCAAGTGTAGAACAATGTCTCCCTCTAGTTAACAGGATTGCAAAAAGAGTGGCTGGGATCTCTATCTTCATGACACAAGCTGGAAAGTTACTGCTGGTAAAGTCAGTCATGACATCTCTATCAGTCTTCTTCATGTGCTGTTTGGACATTCCTGTTACTATAAAAAAGCAGATTATTAAATACTTGAGACACTGTCTTTGGAGAGGGCCTGATATGGAAGACAAAAGGCTTGCCCTGGTGGCATGGACTACAGTAGGCAGACCAAAAGACCAGGGAGGCTTAGGGGTTCTAGATATCTTCACACATAACAAACCCTGCTCATGAAAAATCTTCACAGATTTTACAACAGACATGATATTCCCTGGGTCAACTTGATTTGGGAATCATACTATAGTGATGGGAAATTACCAGGAGAGAACATGATAGGATCTTTTTGGTGGAAATCAAACTTAGCCCTTATTGACCAATACAAGGCTATTGCAAGATGTAATGTGGGTGATGGGGTCAGTGCTCTCTTCTGGGATGATCTATGGAGCCAAGCTATTCTGAAACATCAATTCCCTCACTTGTTCTCTTTTGTTACAAATCCACAGCTGAATGTTCAACAAGTCTTACAGACTGAATATCTACAGGATTTATTCTTCCTCCCCTTAACAACTGAGGCTTATGAAGAATTCTTACAAATGGAAGACATTTGTATAGCCTTGAGGCAATCTGAGCATTTGGATTCTTTGGACACATGGAGCTATATTTGGGGGTCTGGTCACTACTCCTCCATCAAAGCATATAAAGTCTTAATCGGTCACAAACAGACTCCCCCACATTTCAACTGGATCTGGCAGAGTTCATGCCAACCAAAACATAAAGTCTTATTCTGGCAACTTCTTCATGATCGAGTCAACACCAGAAACTTACTTAGAAGAAAGAATTTTGTGTTGGAGGAGTACAATTGTGCTGTGGGAGGCTGTCAACAAGAAGAAACTCTGCACCACCTCTTTTTGGGCTGCCCATTTGTCCAACAATGCTGGGACTTCATCTGTCCAACAAGAGCTCCAAACCTGTCGGTGTTAGAGGCATTCCAAGACCTCAAAGAAAAGCTAAGGTATCCATTCTATATGGAGATAATCATTCTAGGAGCCTGGGCCATCTGGATCACAAGAAATAACAAGATCTTTGAGAATATTGCACCTTCTTTCCAAGGGTGAAAGTTTATATTTCTGGAGGAACTGAAGCTTCTCAAATTTAGAATGAGGAAGAAGCATGAGAGGCAATTTGTAGCTTGGCTTGATAACTTGATGTAATTTTGTTTGTAGGATAGACTAGCCTTCCTTTCTGTTTCTTCTTTCTTTTTGTTGTTGTTGTTTCCCTCTTTGTAGTTTTCCTTTTCCTATTTTTTTCCGGTTGTAGGCTTACCTCAAGCCTTTCAGTACTCTTTGCTTCTTTACTTTATTAAATAAAAATTGCAGTGGGGTTTTACCCTACAGTTTATAGTCAAAAAAAAGAACGAATTCTAACTCTCTTCCTATGCATCGGTATGTCATAAAAGAACAATTCATGCACACATAGTAAAGGCCTATACATAGCATAAACAGTTTCTTGCAATTTTATCGTATTGGAAACATAGAGAGGCGGAGATGTAGTTCCTCTCTCATAAAAATTGCAAGTAGGAGCAGCAAGCACATGCATATTATATTTATCAAAATCATCATGTGCAATAGTAGAACGCACCCCATCAATATAATCCTTAATAAGCGCAAACTTCTTCGATATAGTGTAGTTGGGAGAATTCAAAAAGATAACAGGACTATCATGCGTGGGTGCAATAACAATAATTTCATGTTTAACATAAGGAACTATAGCAAGTTCATCTCCATAAGCATAATTCATATTGGCATCATGGCCACAAGCATAGCAAGCATCAAGTTCATCGAAAAAGGATATTTCAAATGAATCCAAGGGATCATAGCAATCATCATATCATTCATCCTTAGGTAAGCATGAAGAGAAATTAAACAATGTATGTGATAAAGAGTTACTCTCATTAGAAGGTGGGCACGGGTGAATAATCCGTTCTTCCTCCTTTTGTTCTTCCTTCTCCTCCTCATCTTTTTCATCTAATGAGCTCACAGTGTCATCAATTTATTCTTCCATAGATTCCTGCAAAATATTATTCTCTTCTTGGACAACAAAGAAGTGCTCAATGTATGGTTTAACATATGCATTAGAAGCATATTTATCATAGCAATATTTAAGTATGGCAAAATTTTCAGATTTGTAGCGAGTAGCATCATACTTTTCAATCAAAGAAACAGTTTCATAAGCACCCTTAATGTAACATCCCAAATTTTTAATTTGGAATGTTATACATAGGTCATTTATGCATATGATATTTTATTGCATTTCATTTCGCGATCCTCGAAATTCTAAGCAACTCAAGGACCCACGGAGAGATTTGGGGATTTCACGTTTTTAATATTTGAATTTTATCAAATATTGAAACAAGGATCATTTTGGTTTTAATAATGTTTCTCTCTGAAAATATTTCATATTAAAAATATATGAGGGGAGATAATATGACTTCTCCAAAATAAATGAAATATTGGAGGAAAATATTAAAATCAAATAAATAAATTTTATATGGATTTTATTGCAATTTTATTCGAATTAGGAAAAATACGCGTTTTCAAAATTGCATTATAGGCCCAAATAAATGTTCACTTTGTCCAGAATATTTTTAGAGGATTGTGAAAATTTATTTCGGGATTTTTGGAGTCCGTTTAGTATTTCTTTTGTTAGTTTTTCTACACCAGGATTTTATAAAAAAGAGGGAAACCGACTTACCGGGTCGTGTCCGGCTAAGACACTTGGCCTGACCGACTTTAAAAGCAGAGGCCCGCGACCCCGACAGCCCAAGCCGCGCCGTGCTCCTTCCGAACCCTAGCGCCGCCCGTCGCCCGTCGCCGCCGCCAGCGCCGCACGCTGCCTTATGCCTACCGTCGCCGCGCCGCCGTCCCGCCGCCACCGCTGACCTCGCCGTGGTAGCCGCCGCCGCCGCCGTTCTTCGGTTTTCTCAGAAAAACCGTTCGATTTTTTCTAGATCTCGTTATTTATATAGATCAGTTCGTTCGGCTCCCCGTCGATTTATTTATTTAGCGGACGTTCGTCCGTACATTCGTTTTAATGAACGTTGTTCGTCCGTTAGCCGCAGACGGCGAACGTTCGTTCGTTAGCCTGTTCGTTAGTTTTTTCTTTTTCTAGAGTTTTCCGCGATTATTTTCGATTGCGATTTCTGCCCTAATCTTCGATCTAGTACAACTTTTCGCTCGTTTATCCAAATCAGGTGAAACAAGCGCCTAGATCTTCGTCTCGATACCCTCTTTCTATTTAACCAACTAGAACAAGATTTTGGTACTGTAAAATTTGACTTTAATCCACATTAGTAATCGGAAATTGTTTCTTTCGCAGTTTGAGTTTTGTTGGTCCGTATGATTTGATTCTTTTTGCAAACCGGAGTTCTTCAGTTGAACTTTTTGGTTAGAACCTCTTATTTGGCCGTTGATAATCCCCAAGTGCAGGGAATCATTGTAGCAATTTCCAAAGGTGGAAGTGATAAGTATGGAGTGTCGAACCCACAAGGAGCTAAAGGTAAGATCAATATTCTCTCAAGCCCTATCTGCCACTGATACGACTCTGCGTACACCGAACGTTTGCTTCCAACTAGAAACGAGAAATAAAACTACGTCGTGGGTATGATGATGATAACTTTGCATGGTATCGGAGAGCTAAACATGAAAGTAGGTGCTATTATCATAAAGTTAGAATATATTACTTAGTATTATAAATAGCGAGTGTGGAATAATGGTGGATCGGTGTGCGGAATTGTCCTAGGCAATTGTTAACAAGACTGACAATCACTATTGCAGTTTCATATGAGGGAGAGGCATAAGCTAACATACTTTCTCTACTTGGATCATATGCACTTATGATTGGAACTCTAGCAAGCATCCACAACTACTAAAGATCATTAAGGTAAAACCCAACCATAGCATTAAAGCATGAAGTCCTCTTTATTCCCATACGCAACAATCCCTTTTACTCGGGTTTGTGTTTCAATCACTCACCAACCCACTATAAGCGAATCATGAACGTATTGCAACACCATACAGCGGGAATCCCTCACGCTTGCGCGACATGGAGGGCACCATAGGACAGCACCAAAGTAAAACATACAACTCATACCAATCTAGATCATCAATCAACCCAAAGACAAAAGATATCTACTAAAAACATCATAGGATGGCAACACATCATTGGATCATAATATGTGGCATAAAGCACCATGTTCAAGTAGGTATTACAGCGGCTTGCGGGAGAGTGGACCGCGTAAAAGAGATGAGGATGGTGATGATGGTGATGTTGATGACGACGATCACCGTGACGATGATTCCCCTCCCGATGGCACCCCGGCGCCACCGGAAGAGAGGAGGAGAGGTTCTCCCCCTTGTGCTTCCTCCTCCATGGCCTCCACCCTCTGGTCCTTGGCCTTCATGGTGATGATGGCCCCTCCGGGATACTCCTCCATGGCCACCGGTGATGATGGCCCCCTTCGGCAGGGTGCCAGAGAGGGCCTAGATTGATTTCTCGTGGCTACAGAGGCTTGCGGCGGCGGAACTTCTGACCCAATCTCCCTTCTGGAAGTTTTAGGGTACGAGAGTATATATGGGTGCAGGGAGTACGTCGGAGGAGCTACGGAGGCCCCACGAGGCAGGGGCGCGCCCTAAAGGGGGGCGCCCCCCACCCTCGTGAGCTCCTCCCATATCTCCTGACGTAGAGTCCAAGTCTATCCGGTGGATTTTCTTCCAAAAATAACTTCTCCAGTTGATTTTGTTCCTTTTCGACTCCGTTTGATATTCCTTTTCTTTGAAACACTGAAATAGACAAAAAACAGGAAATCTGGGTTGGGCCTCCGGTTAATAGGTTAGTCCTAAAAATAATATAAAAGTGGATAATAAAGCCCAATATTACCCAAAACAGTAGATAATATAGCATGGAGCAATAAAAAATTATAGATACATTGGAGACGTATCAGGCATCCCCAAGCTTAATTCTTGCTCGTCCTCGAGTAGGTAAATGATAAAAAGATAATTTTTGATGTGGAATTCTAGTAAGTGCTTAAGTTTGATCAATGATATTTCCAATCACTTTTTCTAGCATCATTACATATCATAACAATAGCTCATCTCATCAAACTTTTCATGATCAAGTAACAACCAATTCACAAATTTAAAGTATGGATCATAAAATTTCTTGAAAACTAACAAACGATATTCTTAGTCATCAAACAATTGCAATTCATCCTATTTTCAGGAAGAGTCTATGTTAGAGCTTTGATTTAGCAAACTTCACATACTCAACTATCATGTAGTCTTTCACAATTGCTAACACTCATGCAATACTTGTGGTTATGGAGTTTCAATCGGACACAGAGAAAGATAGGGGCTTATAGCTTCGCCCCACAACCTTTTACCTCAAGGGTAATGTCAACAATAATAACTCATGCTCCCCTACATCCAACTATATATATATATATATATATATATATATATATATATATATATATATCATGTTCTCTCCAACATGCTGGGCTCGCCAAAGGATAAAATGAAAAAGGAAAGGTGAAGATCACCATGACTCTTGCATAAGGTAGAAGATAATAATAAAAGATAGGCCCTTCGCAGAGGGAAGCATAGGTTGCCATGCGCTTTTATGGTTGGATGCACAAAATCTCAATGTGAAAGAACGTCACTTTATATTGCCCCTTGTGATATGAACCTTTATTATGCAGTCAGTCGCTATTATTACTTCCATATCACAAGATCGTACAAAGCTTATTTCTCCCACACCAATCAATCATACATATTTAGAGCGATTTTTATTGCTTTGCACCGATGACAACTTACTTGAAGGATCTTACTCAATCCATAGGTAGATATGGTGGACTCACATGGCAAAACTGGTTTAAGGATTTTGGAAGCACAAGTAGTGTCTCTACTTGGTGCTGAGAATTTTGTCTAGCATGAGGGGGAAAGGCAAGCTCAACATGTTAGAGGATCCATGACAACATACTTTATCTCAGATATAAGAAAACATAACTCATTACGTTGTCTTCCTTGTCCAACATCAGCTCTTTAGCATGTCATATTTTAATGAGTGCTCCCAATCATAAGAGATGTCCACGATAGTGTATTTGTATGTGAAATCCCTCTCCCTTCAATATTCTTTCATGAATTGTTCAAGTGACCAATTCTACGTTTGCTATCTTTCAATAAGTTCACTAACCATACTTATTATGTGTGAAGTCATTACTCCCCATGTTATTGGCATAAGAAACATATATAAATTCAGGTTTATGACATTCAATTTATTCAACCATTTACTCATAGGATATACATGAAGCACATGAGCAATTGACAAACTACTCCAGAAGACATGAGTGAAGAACACTGAGTAGTCAAATAATTAACTAGCCATGGGAGGATTCTTTTCATTCAATATTTCAGATCCAATGATTTTATTCAAACAGAAAGTAAAATCGAAAACACGCTCCAAGCAAAACACATATCATGTGATGAATAAAAATATAGCTCCGAGTAAAGTATACCGATAGTTTTGAAGACGAAAGAGGGGATGCCTTCCGGGGCATCCCCAAGCTTAGGCGCTTGAGTCTTCCTTGAGTATTACCTTGGGGTCCCTTGGGCATCCCCAAGCTTAGGATCTTTCTACTCCTTATTCTCCTCATATCGATATCTCACCCAAAACTTGAAAACTTCAATCACACAAAACTTAACCAAACTTCGTGAGATAGGTTAGTATGATAAAGCGCAAACCATGCACTTGGGTATTGTCAAATACAAGGTTCATAATTGTTCTCACACAATGTATACTGTAACATATCATTACTACAATTTATATTGAAGAATATACGCCATTGAAACTAGAAAACAAGCAAACTATGCAATGAAAACAGAATCTGTCAGAAACAGAACAGTCTGTAATGATCTGAACAATAACCATACTTCTGCTACTCCAAAAATTATTAAATAAATTGGTGGACGTGAGGAATTTGTATATTAATCTTATGAAAAAATAATCAACTCAAAATCACTCTTCTGTAAAAAACGACATCTATTCTCGTGATTGCAAAGTTTCTGTTTTTTATAGCAAGATCACATTAACTTTCACCCAAGTCTTCCCAAAGGTCTTACTTGGCACTTTATTGAAACAAAAGCTTTAAAACATGATTACCACATTAGCTTAATCATGTTGACACACAAAAACAGTAAGGATAAATATTGGGTTGTCTCCCAGCAAGCGCTTTTCTTTAATGCCTTTTAGCTAGGCATGATGATTTCAATGATGCTCACATAAAAGATAGGAATTGAAGCACAAAGAGAGCATCTTGAAGAATATGACTAGCACATTTAAATCTAACACACTTCCTATGCCTAGGGATTTTGTGAGCACACAATTTATAAGAACAACAATCAACTAGCATAGGAAGGCAAAACAAGCATAACTTTCAAAACTTTAAGCACATAGGGAGGAAACTTGATATTATTGCAACTCCTATAAGCATGTATTCCTCCCTCATAATAATTTTCAGTAGTATCATGGATAGAAACTTTGTTCTCATACTCAATTGGAACCTCTTCCGAAATAGTGGAATCATTACTAGCTATAGTTGACACTCTTCCAAATCCACTTTCATAAATATCACATTAAGATTCAACACCTTCAAAATAGTGGGATCACTAATTCCTAAAGTTGACACTCTCCCAAACCCACTTTAAATGATAGTATTATTCATACTCCAAAAGATAAGTGAAGTTCATGGAGCATTCTACAACTAACCAATATCCAATCTCAAAATATATAAGTGAAGCACACGAAGCATTCTATAAAACCATACTCAAAAGATTTAAGTGAAGCACAAAGAGCAATTCTATAAGATCATACTTAAAAGATTTAAGTGAAGCACATGAAGTATTCCATAAATCATTGAAGGGATATCTAATGCTAGCATGGTTGCTGAAGAAAAAGAAAAACACAAAGGACACAAATCATGTGAACAAAGCAAAAACCGAGGTATACCGATAATCGTTGAAGAAGAAAGATGGGATGCCAACCCGGGGCATCCCCAAGCTTAGATGCTTGAGTACCCTTTGAAATATTTACTTGGGGTGCCTTGGGAAACCCCAAGCTTGAACTCTTTCCTCTCTTTATTCTTCTCATATTGATAGCTCATCGACCTTTGGACACTTCATCCACACAAAACTTTAACAAAAACTTGTGAGATCCGTTAGTGTAATAAAGTAAATCACTACCTTTAGGTACTGTAATGAACTCATTCTTTATTTGTATGGGTGTTAAACCTACTGTATTCCAAGTTCTCTATGGTTCATACCTCCCAATACTAGCCATAGATTCATCGAAATAGGCAAACAACACACGCAAAACAGAATCTGTTAAAAACAGAATAGTCTGTAGTAATCTGGAAGTTTGACAAACTTCTGTAACTCCTAAAATTATAAAATAAATTTTAAAATTTTAACAATTTGTACAGAAGTTATGTGCAAAAAGAATCAGAACCATTTGACTTTCCAGTTAAAAATTTAAGTTCATTCACTACAGCCAAAGTTTCTGTTTTTGTTCTGCACATAGCAAACAAGCAATATAATCATCCTAAAACCAAAGCTTGGCACATTTATTTTTATAATACAATGAATATATACAAGGGGATAATTATTTACAGAGAAACTTCCATGAAAAATTCTACATTGTTTCCGTGAGCATGAACACAAGTGCTCAAGGTCGACCCTCACTTCTTCAATGCAAAACCTTCCAATCACTTCTCTTTTTGAAAAACTTTTTAGGCATGAGGGGCAAGTAATAATTTTTTGCATTTCCATTTTTTAATTTTTTTGTATGTTTCACCCACAACTAAACATAAAGAAAAAAGGACAAACAAAATCCACTTAGTGAAGAAAGCAAACAAGCACACACGAGAATATCAACCCCACGCTATTGCTCCCCGGCAACGGCGCGAGAAAAGAGCTTGATAATCCCCAAGTGCAGGGAATCATCGTAGCAATTTCCAAAGGTGGAAGTGATAAGTATGGAGTGTCAAACCCACAAGGAGCTAAAGGTAAGATCAATATTCTCTCAAGCCCTATCTGCCACTGATACGACTCTACGTACACCGAACGTTTGCTTCCAACTAGAAACGAGAAATAAAACTACGTTGTGGGTATGAAGAGGATAACTTTGCATGGTATCGGAGAGCTAAAACATGAAAGTAGGTGCTGTTATCATAAAGTTAGAATATAATACTTATTATTATAAATAGCGAGTGTGGAATAATGGTGGATCGGTGTGCGGAATTGTCCTAGGCAATTGTTAACAAGACCGACAATCACTATTGCAGTTTCATATGAGGGAGAGGCATAAGCTAACATACTTTCTCTACTTGGATCATATGCACTTATGATTGGAACTCTAGCAAGCATCCGCAACTACTAAAGATCATTAAGGTAAAACCCAACCATAGCATTAAAGCATCAAGTCCTCTTTATTCCCATACACAACAATCCCTCTTACTCGGGTTTGTGTTTCAGTCACTCACCAACCCACTATAAGCGAATCATGAACGTATTGCAACACCCTACAGCCGGAATCCCTCACGCTTGCGCGACACGGAGGGCACCATAGGACAACACCAAAGTAAAACATACAACTCATACTAATCTAGATCATTAATCAACCCAAAGACAAAAGATATCTACTAAAAACATCATAGGATGGCAACACATCATTGGATCATAATATGTGGCATAAAGAACCATGTTCAAGTAGGGATTACAGCGGGTTGCGGGAGAGTGGACCGCGTAAAAGAGATGAGGACGGTGAAGACGATCACCGTGACGATGATTCCCCTCCCAATGGCACTACGACGGCACCGGAAGAGAGGAGGAGAGGTTCTCCCCCTTGTGCTTCCTCCTCCATGGCCTCCACCCTCTAGTCCTTGGCCTTCATGTTGATGATGGACCCTCCGTGATACTCCTCCATGGCCACCGGTGATGATGGCCCCCTCCGGAAGGGTGCCGGAGAGGTCCTAGATTGATTTCTCGTGGCTACAGAGGCTTGCGGCGGCGGAACTTTTGATCCAATCTCCCTTTTGGAAGTTTTAGGGTACGAGAGTATATATGGGTGCAGGGGGTACGTCGGAGGAGCTACGGGGGCCCCACGAGGCAGGGGGCGCGCCCTAAAGGGGGGCGCGCCCCCCACCCTCGTGAGCTCCTCCCGTATCTCCTGACATAGAGTCCAAGTCTATCCATTGGCTTTTCTTCCAAAAATAATTTCTCCAGTTGATTTCGTTCCGTTTCGACTCCGTTTGATATTCCTTTTCTTCGAAACACTGAAATAGGCAAAAAACAGCAAATCAAAAATTATAGATACGTTAGAGACGTATAAACCGTCTGAGGTCGGGTCGCTACGAGATGGTATCAGAGCATGCGCTGAATGTAGGACACGACCACTAAGAAAAGCCATAGGTCACTCTTCTCTACTCATTTCTGACTCCTTTCCATTTTCTACTCTTTAGGATGGCAGACTCGAGGAACAAGTTTGCACAACCGGATGAAGACACACCCTTTGGACGACATTTGAAGGAAGTCACTAGGTACCTGAACATCGGAATACCAAGCTTCACTGGGACCTACACCGCCACTTTACCATAAGAGGAGCGTTGGATGATTCGAGTTCAAATTCTAGGAAGGACATTCACGCCAGTCACTGAGCCCATAGAGTTTTCCTTTGATGCCCCAACCTGGAGTCTAGGTAAGAGCATGGCAGCCCACATCACCATGGGACGAATTGGAGAAGTCTACAAACAGGAGCTGAAGGACACCATCTATCAGATATGTGGGCGCCGAGACGAGCAATGGGAGATGATTAGCAAAATGAAGGACAGGTCCATTGCAGCTTTCATCCAGGAGTTAAATCCACACATTCGACGCTAGGAGAACTAGATGTGTGCAAGCATGATAGATTTGAAGAAGGCGATGACTAGGATCACCAAGCTGGAAGAGGAACTCAAGTCTACACGCGATGGATATGAGGAGGAAATGACGATACTCATGGAGAAGAATGACGACCTGACAAGGAAGCTAGGAGTTTTCATGGGAGACCCCGCGCCATGAGGAGAAGACGACGAACCCAAGGAAATTCGTTGTGAAGACTACATCATCATCGACGACACCGACTCCGACCCTGATGGTAGTGATGATGATTATGAAGACGAAGCTGGAGCATATATCATGGAGTCTTCCACCGATCAATATTTCTAAATGATCACCATATGATTATTAGCCTTTCCCCATGTATATAGTAGTAGTCCGAGCACCTTTGTAACGTTAGTTCTAGACCATTGTATGCCCTTGCTTGAATTGATTTGGTGTGAAATGATTGTGTTTGTCTCATGTGCATATGGGTAGTGTTTTCTCCCTAGACCTCATTTCTATTCTAATCTCTCCCCTCTAAACCCATCAGATGCCTCCGAGACGTGACACCGGATTTGTCTTCCCACCGGAGATCACCCAGTTGATTCAGCAGCAGAATGCCTTGATACAACAATTAGTTCAGAACCAAGGCAACAACAACAACAACAACAACCCTCCGCCACCACCACCAGCTGACAACTTAGCCCGTTTTCTGAGGTTGCAACCGCCAGTGTTTTCTAGTAGCACCGAGCCAATAGTTTCTGATGACTGGCTACGCAAGATTGGAAGGGAGTTGACCACCGCAGGTTGCACAGATGCTGAGAAGGTGCGTTTTGCCGCACACCAATTAGATTGACCCGCAGCATCATGGTGGGAGAATTACACAACCACTTTCCCTATAACCAATGTCACTTGGTATCAGTTTCAGCAAGCATTCCGCACATCCCATGTCTCAACTGGAGCTATGAGTATGAAGAAGAATGAGTTTCCCAACTTGTGCCAGGGAAATCATACTGTGGCTCAGTACGTAGATGAGTTTAGTAAGCTATCTCGTTATGCCCCTGATGATATGGCCATAGATGCCGCGAAGCAGGAGAAGTTTATGGAAGGGTTGAATGATGAGATGAGCATGTAGTTGATGGTGGCAACGTTTAACAACTACCAGGAGTTGGTAGACAAGGCTCTTATGATGGAAGGGAAGCAACAACAGATTCAGAGCCGCAAGAGGAAGTGTGGACAAGGAAAGTACAATTCTGGAGCTCAGCAGAAGCCTCGTTTAACCACAAACTCGGGAGGATATACCCATAACAATGGAGGCCACACTCACAATGGAGGAAGTTCGCATAACCAAAATGGCCCCAAGAATGGAAATGGGAATGGAGCAAGCAACAATCAGAACCGCTCCACTCCAGCCACACCCGCCAAGAGGGACCTAAGTCACATTACTTGTTTCAAGTGCGGGAAGACTGGACACTATGCCACTGAGTGCCCTGAAGCGAAGAATGGGAATGGAAATGGAAGCTTTGGGAAGAAGCCCAACCCTTTCAACATGGGACAAGTGAACCACGTGAACGTGGAGGAAGTTGAAGAGCAGCCAGATGCAGTTATCGGTAATTTTTTGGTTAAGTCATTTACCGCCCTTGTTTTATTCGATACTGGTGCATCGCATTCATACATTTCAAGGGGATTGGTGGACAAGTTTAAGTTACCCACCTAAGCCCTTAGGACACCCTTGCTAGTAAGCTCACTTGGTGCAGAGTATATGGCCAGCCGATGGTGCGATTGGATACCCTTAACCATTGGTAGTCATGTTTTCCCCTCAGACCTAGTAATTTTGGAGTCACAAGGATTGGATGTGATACTAGGAATGGATTGGCTATCGAAGTATGGAGGAAACATTGACTGTGCTAGCAAATCAATTCTACTCACGCCTCGGAGAGAAAAAGGATCAAGTATGTTTCCAGGCATGCGCCGAGGAGGACCCAAGAAAACCCTCTCACAGGAGTTGTTCAGGAGGAAGTGCCGGTAGTGAAGGACTACCCAGATGTATTTCCAGAAGAGTTACCAGGCATGCCGCCAGATCGAGACATTGAGTTTTTGATAGAGCTATTGCCAGGCACCGGACCAATATTGAAGAGACCGTACCGGATGCCCGCAAATGGTCTGGAGGATATTAAGAACCAGATTAAGGAGTTGTTGGAGAAAGGTTACATTTGACGAAGTTCATCACCATGGGGAGCCCCAGTGCTTTTGGTTGGGAAGAAGGATGGATCGTTAAGAATGGTTGTTTATTATCGTGCGTTGAATGAAGTGACGATCAAGAACAAGTACCCACTGCCGATGATCAATGATTTGTTTGACCAGCTGCAAGGAGCTACAGTGTTTTTGAAGATCGATCTGTGATCAGGATATCACCAGCTGAAGATTCGAGAAAAGGATATACCTAAAACAGCTTTCACCATGAGGTATGGGTTATATGAGTACACGGTTATGTCTTTTGGACTAACTAACGCCCCTGCCTATTTCATGAGTATGATGAACAAGGTGTTCATGGAGTTCTTGGATAAGTTTGTCGTGGTGTTCATTGATGATATCTTGGTATACTCGAAGAATGAAGAGGAACACAAGGAGCATTTGCATTTAGTTCTCGAGAAGCTCAGGGAACATCAGTTATATGCCATGTTCAACAAATGTGAGTTTTGGTTGAAGGAAGTTGGATTTCTTGGAGATGTTATATCAGGAGAAGGTATAGCAGTGGATCCCACCAAGGTCCAGTCAGTCACTGAGTGGTTGGCACCCACCTCAGTTGGGGAGATCCACAGTTTTCTTGGACTCGCGGGATACTACCGGAGATTCATTGAGAATTTCTCCAAGATTGCGAAGCCTATGACGACATTATTGAAGAAGGACACCAAGTTCCATTGGACTAAAGAATGTGAAGCGAGTTTCCAGGAGTTGAAGAAATGTTTGACTACAACCCTAGTGCTGATTCTGCCGGATACACGCAAGGATTTCCAAGTGTATTGCTACGCCTCTCGCTTAGGACTTGGAGGAGTACTTATGCAAGACGGAAGAGTTGTTTCATATGCCTGACATCAACTTCGACCGCATGAGTTGAATTATGCCACGCATGAATTGGAGTTAGCAGCCGTAGTGCATGCGCTCAAGACCTGGAGACATTTTCTTATTAGAAACCGTTGCGATGTGTACACGGATCACAAGAGTTTGAAGTACATTTTCACCCAGAAGGAGCTGAACCTCAGGCAGAGGAGATGGTTGGAACTCATAAAGGATTACGATATGAAGTTGCACTATCATCCAGGCAAGGCCAATGTCATAGCAGATGCTTTGAGCCAGAAGAGTTATGTCAGTACCCTCGTAAGCGGAGGATTGCCAAAGGAGTTAGCAGAAGATCTCAGGGAGCTTTGCTTGGAGATAGTCCCTAGAGGTTTTGTTGCAACATTGGAGGTTCAATCAACATTGTTGGAAAGGATTCGAGAAGCTCAGAAGGAGGACAAATAAATTGCCGAAATAAAGGAGAAGATGAGTGAAGGAAAAGCCAAAGGTTTTCGTGAGGATGAGCACGACACCTTGTGGTTTGAGGACCGTGTATATGTGCACAAAAATGCAGAGATCAGGAAGTTGATACTTCAGGAAGCTCATGACCCGCCATGCTCGATACACCCCGGAAACACCAAGATGTATTTGGATTTGAAGGAGTGTTTCTGGTGGGCTGGAATGAAGAAGGATATTGCTGAGTATGTAGCCGTATGTGATGTATGCCAGAGAGTGAAGGCCGAACATCAGAAGCCAGTAGGATTACTGCAGCCTATGCCGATACCCGAATGGAAGTGGGATAAGCTTGGCATGGACTTTATCACCGGATTGCCCAGGACCCGATCGGGAAATTATTCTATCTGGGTATAGTAGTGGATCGTTTGACCAAGGTAGCTCATTTTATCCCAGTGAAAACCACCTATACCAGTGCAAAGCTGGCCAAGATATATATGACCAGGATCGTATGTCTGCACGGAGTTCTGAGGACCATCGTATCTGATAGAGGAACACACACTACAAAAAAATACACTTTCGTGATGATACGTGTTTGTCACAGTAGGTCGCTTTTTTGTCATGCATGTACATCCATGACAAATTTATGATAGAATCAAGATAGTCATACCTGTGCTGTCGTAGAAGTGTTCCATGACATTACCAAAATTATCATCACGGAAGTGTCCACTTCCATGACGATAAATCGCGCGTCACATAAGTGCTTTCGTCAAGGGTGACCGACATGTGGCATCCACCGTAACGGAACACCGTTAAGCTACCGGGTCGGGTTTTGGATCCGATAACCCGTTAACAGCCCCGACCAATGGGAAATTTCCACGTGTAAAATTCTTATTGGCCGAACGAAACACGTGTGAGCTCGTCAGTGGGTCAAATAGGCGCCTATGATATGTCGACACGTGGCACGGCCCAACAGTGGCCCATTTAGCTTACAAAGCCGCCCCATTTGACTTGGTCAAAAGTTAATGGGCTGGCCCATGAAAAGCCTGCTAACGGTCTCTTCGCAAATAGCCCATTTTACGGCCCGTTAACTCACGACCCTTTAGGCCCTAAAGGAAATCGGCCCAACCATGTCATGTGTGCCGTCGAATATAATACCAGCCCATTTCACTTTCGGCCCATGTATGGCCCATGACGTCTTTCAGCCCATATGAGGCCTTCGTATCTTTCAGCCCATTACAGGCCCACGGTGAGTCTAGCCCATAATGAACAGTAATTTTCTTTATACCCGTTAATGGCCCTTGATTTACATGGGCCATTTCCAGCCCGTGTTAGTTTTCGGCCTATTGACGGCCCATACGTTCTTGGGCTCCTTTTCGGCCCTCGATTACTTCCGGCCCGTTACTGGCCTGTTCCCCCAATGGGCCAAATTCGGCCCATGCCAAGAGTCGGCCCGTTACTGGCCTGTTCCACTAATGGGCCAAATTCGTCCCATGTCAAGAGTCGGCCCGTTACTGGCCTGTTACCATAATGGGCCAAAATCAGCCCATGGCAAGAGTCGGCCCGTTTCTGGCCTGTTAACCCATTGCGCCATTTCCAGCCCGTCCTATATTCTGGCCCATTAACGACCCGTTATGCCTGTGACATAATTAAGCCTTTGCTGTCCTACGGCCTGTTGCCGTGCTGGGCCGATACCAATTACGCCCGATTATGGCCCATGTAGACACATTTATCCGACGGCCCGAGGCCCACCGATTACAGGCCCATTTATCGACGGCCCGTAGGAGACCCATGGATCCTACGACCCGTATATGGCCCATGGTAGTTGTGGCCACTAGCAAACCAGGGAAAAAGAAGACTAGGAAATAAATAAGGCCGAAACTAATGCTAGGCTATTAAGGCGATTGCACATTTTACATCCACTCGACATCAAAGATCGCCACCAGTGCAAATATAGGGAACACCCTACACTATACAAAAATGGCTTGCTGTTTTCTTCAGGCGGTGGCTGCACATTAAGAATACATTTTGTATCGCACCAAAACAAATTACAACTATATAACAAAAGGAAGGTTGGCATAAAACTTAACAGTCTAGCAGATAAATGCACCACCAGAAGTTCAGAAGCTCAGTTCATTTGACCTGACTGTTATGTTTTCATGTTGTATTGTCCGATGGAGCACCATAACCCTCGCCTTCATTTCCCCTAGGCTCCTGAACAACATAGCAAATGTCTGATAGTCTGGTTTCAAAACCATGCATATCTTGACGACATTGAGCAATGTTTCTCCTTGTTTCACAAAGGGTCTCTGTTAGGGAATGGACTTGTGTCTGGAGCGCAGATACAACATTGCTTTGAGCTTGCATATCATGATCATGAGGCAGTTTGGACGATATTGCCTTACCAAACAACCTAGTATTACGCAGGAACATGCTTTTGGCACTGTTAGTGGACAGATACTGACCCACTGCAGCAAGAGCTGACATTGCGGTTATAGTTGCCTCGCCACCTTCAGAAGGTGGCGGTTCCACCATTTTTTCCATAGCTCGCTGAAAAGTTGAGGTTTTACATTAGTAGTACCAGAACAGAAGATATTAAGGAGGCAGCAAAACCAAACAAAATAGCTTTGGTCTATATACAGAACTTATTCTGGTGAACCCATGTAAAATATTAGTTGTATTTTATTGCAAAGTACATAATAAAACCAGGTTCCAAACATATGACCATGTACCATCGCTAATGTATTGTCTATTTCTTCACATTGTATTGAGGTCTAAGGATGAAGAGACGAAGTTTATAATACGGTAAGCATAGTATGATGCCATTCATATCACAAAACAACTGAGAACAGACAAACAGGCAATTGTAACGTTGTGTGGGCAAGTCCAGCACGGAACTAGATTATGGGTCAAGATCAAAGGAACATCACTCCTCTCTTTTAAACCTTGTAAGGTGCAATGATACGCTAAGACAATTGTGTATAAAATTGAAAAGAGTAATAGACATTGGCTGCAAACCATGCAGTTGAAGGCACAAGTCAGAGTAAGTAGTAGTTAAAAGGCATGAGGATTAAGGACTTACAACAACGGCTTTGACTGGTGCAGTCATGCCCTTCTTCTTGATGGTGTGACAGTCCTTGAAGATTTCCACAACATTTGGTTCAGGTACTTTTTGGTCCTTGCGGGCTTTCCTCTGCATTTGGAACAAGTCAATATAGATATGATAATATGGTACAGCGAAAAGAGTGAAACAGCAGCTAATTACAAGAGCCTCGCAGTGTGCGATATAGCTACGAGATCCTGTCGTTTGTTGGAATTTCACTTTCATACGGTTGTCCTTGTTCTTTGAACAGTTCACCTACAAGAAGATAGATTTGTATGGCACATGCGTTAATAGGACTTCAACATGTGATCTGATGACATATATATAATGTACCTGATACTTCGGATCGGACCAGTGTTTAACGAGGCCTCTCCAGTCTTCATCAGATGTATTTTCCACTGGAGATGTTTGGGCAAGTTCACTGTTAGCCTTGCCTTCAAAGTGAGTTTTCCTCAAGTTATACCGATACTGTCGCAGAGCAGACTTGAAAACATGGGTGCAAGCTTGTCTGGTTGCATCATCTTGGCTATCCAACTTGAACCTCATCTGTTGAAAATTATGGGAGTCTCATTATCAGCAACCTAGAAAGTATTGGACAGAGCAAGACGATATTACTAGTTTCCATACATAACCATACTTACAGATAAATGGTCGAGGAAGGTGTTGAACTGTGTTTCGTCTTTGTCATTCCTATACTGAATCCATATTGGGAGGATACGTACATGACACCTAACAGCAACCGCTGCTTCTGATACTAACTTGGCTGACTCTGTAGCATCACGTGGCCTTTTTAAACCTGCCTCAAAATGGATCTCCATTCTTCCTCCTCTAGATTTAGTTAAACTGTCGAGCATTATCCCTGATGTTTGTTTCCCCTTGCACCTAGGTGCTAGTCCAACAACAAACATAGGAAGTGTTAGTGTACATCAAACTGTGAGACTACATATAAAGAAGCATGCAACTGTAACTTGACTCCAGCAACTACCTTCTTGTTGTTGAAGCTCACAAGGTTCATCTGATATTGCCAACTCGTCTTGTGTCAAGAGTGCTTGGGAAGTAGTGTTAGGTGGCAAGGGAGCTTGGGAACGTGCTGCTTGCTCAGTTGACGCACGAGTACGTCGTGCAGCTGGTAGTACTGTGGTAGGTGTTGCAAGAACTAGGGTTGTCTCTGCTTGTTTGGTGGCAGCTATTTTTTTTCTGTTTGTCTTTTTTTGCAACTCGTGTAGCATGGGATGCCGTGTTTGTAGAATTTTCTGCTGGACTTTGACCTTCTATTGCACCATAAGTACCAGCAGAATCTGCAGGATTCATCCGCTTCTCATTCCCTGCCATTCTGTGTTTCTTCCTCTTTCTCTGTGCCATGTTAAGTCAAGCCGACAAGAAAAACGAATAACAGTTTAGTTCTTCAGAACAAATTGATGCGTGATGCAGACGAACTGAACTTTGATGTTAGACAACCACATGATAGGAGGATGTAATATGTATGAAAAACAGGACGGAAGAGATAACCAGAACTATGATGTGTAAACTAAGAAGACACTTCACCAAATTAGAAGCAATGCAATGGAAGGTAGACACCATATGAAAGATGCTACAAATGTCACTCTGCCAAGTTAACAGTGTCTCATCATAAATGGCGTTTAAACAAATGTGAAGCAGTACAAGAAATAAATCATATGCAAGATGCAAACAACATCACACTACCATGTTAGAGGTCTCTCGTCATTAGTGCCATTGCATATTCACAGCATTGGATATTCACTGCTTATGATGTGTAAACTAAGGAGAAGGCATTTCAACAAATTAGAAGCAATGAAAGCTAGACACCATATGAAAGATACAACGAATATCACTCTACCAAGTTAAAACTGTCTCGTCATAAGTGCCATTTCAACAAATTAGTAGTACAAGCTAGAAAAGAATGTGAGATGTAACCTATATCACACTTCAAAGTCAAACGTGTATTATGATAAGTGATTGTTGTAGTTACACAACAGTAGTAATATGATGTAAGAACATGGTGTGATAGACAGATATTGTATGTTCTAGAAACAGGAACACGTGTCTTACTCAAGTATAATGTGTAAAGTAAGCAGATGGAATTCAACAAAATTATAAGCAATACAAGCTAGACATCACACATAACATGCAACCACATATAACAGTGCCAAGTTAGAGGGAGCACCGGTGATGTTGCACTAGGGGAGACGTGCTCATCATAAACACAACTTTGTTGAGTGTCTATGCATGTGTTGTCTTGGAAATCATCTTGGGGGTGTGGAGGAGTAGAAACTGTAGAGGCCCTCCGTTCGGAAGGAGCACCTTTATCCGCTGCCTTATTAACTTCCTTCCGCTTTATTGATTTTGAATTGTCAAGTAAAACCGACAAGAAAAAGCAATAAAATTGTCTCTTCAGAACTCATTCATGCATGATACTGACAATCACTACTTTGATGTAAGGCAAACACATGATACCAGGATGGAATATGTACGAAAAACAGGACGGCATGGCATGTTCACAACTGTTTGTGTAAACTAAGCAGAAACCATTCCAGCAAATAAGAAGCAATGCAAGCTAGACACCACATGAAAGATGCAACCAATATGACTTTGCCAAGTTAAAAGCGTCCCATCATAAATGGAATTTCAACAAATTAGAAGCAGTGCATGCTATAAATCATATGAAAGATGCAACTAATATCGCACTGCATATACTAAAAAAACAATTGTTTTATGTAAGGACATGCTTAATAGACATATGTACTATGTACTAAATACGGGAAGGCATGTCACATTAACAGGTATAATGTATAAGCTAAGCAGACTAGCACATGCAGTTTAACCAGATTGGAAGAATTACAATCTAGACACCATATGCAACATGCAACCACATATCACGCTGCCAAGTTAGAGCAAGCACTTGCGATGCTAGTGTAGGGGAAATGCTGTAATCAACTATAGAGCTACATTCACTATCTTCATGTAGCATTTCTGTTTCTTGAGAATCATGTCGGGAGGCTGACGCTGCATTCTTTAAATGAGGAGTAGTCCCCTTGCCTGCCTGCCTCGTCATAAGTGATTGATGAGGGATACACAAGAACATTAGTTTGATGTAAGAACATGGTTAATACACAGATGTACTAGTATGTACCAAAAACAGAAAGGCATGTCATATTCAAAGGTATAATGTGTAAGCTAAGCAGATGCAATTTAACCAAATTGGAAGCAATACAAGCTAGACATCCGGCTGGAGTGGTGAGCATGATCATCTAGGACCTGAGAGCATGGTGGGAGGCGGGCTGCTTCGCCACCATCGCAACTTTTTAGTTGGCTTCCAGGTGAAGCCTATCTTTGCTGGGCTTGTCACTGGCTCGGCCAGTGCCCTGTCTTCTGGTGCTCACGGGGATGGTGGTTCATGTAAAAAAATATCTTTCCTTATCTTATCGACTTCGGCCTTTCGAATACAAGCTAGACACCATATGGAACATACAACCACATATGACACCCCGAAGTTAAAGCAAGCACCTGGGATGATGGTTTATTGCGAGCGAGGTCATCAACTCCAGAGCTACATTCCACGTCTCTATCTGCTGACACTGCACCCATTAAAGCGTTGAGACGTGTCTTGCCTAGCCGCACAACAAGCTGGAGCGACTTATCTCTTTTCTTTTTGGCTTCTCTCATGGCAGCAGAGTCTGAAATACCCTTGCATAAAAACACAACAGTGAGAGTAAGGGTGAAGTGTGTGTAGAACTAGTGCACTGTAAAAGTAGCAGATAGCAGGTGGCGGAAAAATAAATGACAGGAGACATATGATAGCTCTACAACATTGCATGGCAAACAAAATCAGATTCTACTCCGTATGATTTTGTAATATATGAGCACAGGAAATGCAGGTACTCCTCCAGCACACCACCACATGTGGTCACATCTAAGATAACAGTCGACTGAAAATAAATAGGTCAGTCGATTTTTTTAATGAACCGTCCGATCTATAAGGAACGGGCAGATGGCCTTCGTCTACCTCCCGCCAGTCACTGTTGACGATCTTTCTCGAACCGCCAGCGACCACCGGCCCAGACCCCTGCCTCCGCCACCCCGCCCTCCCATCGACCTCACACCACCGCCGTGCTTGGCAGCACCCCCAGGCCATCCCTTTAATCCCGGCCGACCTCCAGATCGGGCGCCAGTAGCTCTAGGCCGCACACGCCCCTAAGATAAACACCAAGGCGCTGCTTCCCCGGCGTAATAGGCGTACTAGCGCCTGTTACGCCGGGGAATGCTTCCGTTAATTGGGAATCAACTGGCCAGAAATTGAAATTCAGGGGGGCGACGGACCTCTAGCTAAGGTGAAATAGTATACTAGGAGAAACCTTGTGCATCGCGAGTTACTAGGAACATCTAGTATCAAGAAGAAGCGGTCAACTAGTGTCTTCTGTGGGATGAATACCGTGCAAGCATAGACGTAAGATTTGCACGAATAAGGGAAGAGGAGTACCTTTTTCGGTTGCCGGTGTGGTCACCCCCACATGTCGCGCCGATCTTCTTGTTTTTACCGAGGAAACCGATGTACTGGAGGGTGCATGCTTGGACGAACCCATGGCCAATATGTTGACTATGTTGCCGTGGCCTTATGTCGGCGGAGGGGAACCAGATCCGAGGTGACGAAGGACGGAGTAGCAGGAACAACTCCGGTGCGGTGGAGGGTGGCGAAGTTGGAGCGGCGGCGATGAGGCGCAGGACGGCATGGTTGAACTGGCTCGGGTACGGACGGCTCGGCCTTGGCTTCAACTACTAGCCGTGGAGGGCGTTGCGGTTCAGGTTGCGGTGGACGACGACGTCGGGGTATCGGCTCCGGCGTGATGGAGGAGGGCGGCGGTTGATGGGTGGGATGGGGTGGCGGACGGAGGACGCCGGGGTTTTGCGGCTGGTGGAGAGGTAGTTTGGCGCCCACGGATTACGAATGGGGAATCAGACGGGTGGGGGGACCATGTTTCGGTCTAGGACGCGCTTGTTTTTGGCTTTTTTGAACAAAAGATGGGACACACTTGTTTGAAATTTGGGGAAAGTACAAACTTTGCCCCCCTCCTAAATTTCGGACCTACTGCAGGTCGGGGGTAGGATGGTAATCCCAGGTGTCCGAAATAGTGGGCGGGAGCGATTTCGGCCGCGCGCATGTGTGCTTAGGCGCCATTGTGTATGAATGTTTTTCGGATGCGGTTGCATGGCGTCTAGATGAATCTACAAACCTACCCCGGTTTAGACTTTGGACGTCGGGCCGGTAGGTTTCACGGGTCGGAGTTATTAGAAAAGTAATTTCCTTGTACTACCAAACATTGGTCTCACGCGGTTTCGGGCGAGTAGAGGCTCTTTTGGCGCTTCGTTCGAAATTTTGAAACACAAGCATTCACGTTTAGAGTACTCTTGAACTATGAGGATTGACCTAAATATACAACGTTATATTTGACCTTGTATGTTTGAAAACCTCATTAAATTATCCACTTCTTTTTGAAATTTTGACACTTGAAAATCCTATAACTACGATTATTTTGGAATTGAGGGGCTAAATTTGAATCTATTTTGTACACGACTACATATGCTATTATGTACAAAATCAGAGCAAAGATTGGTGCCCCCATAATTTAGGTATGGTTTACAAATGCCATGATATCAAATTCAAATAATTGAATGGACTTCATGTTGAATTCAATTTTTTTTAAACTACCTTAAGTTGAATTCAAATGTATGCTAGTTCATAGGTAGTAGCTATTTATAATGTCCATTGTGTAACTTTCATATGTATAGTGTGCTTTACACACACAACATGAACTATACTCACGTTTATATTCGATTGCTAAAGCGATGCATTGTCTAGAGTTCAAAATACTAACTATGTGGATCAATTGTGTCGAATAATAACATAGACATGCTCAAATTCGATAGAATCTAGATGTCTGATGGATCAATGACCGCTCCTTAGGTGAATTGCAAATATCATGATCCCATCCTAATATTTGGATACAATTTATATCTTTAGTCAATGTGTAGAGCAGTCTTTTACGTGTAGTTTCACTCTCCATCGGTGGTCTCTCACACATGCTCACACACTCTCTCCTGAGGTGTCTTTCTCAGACACATGCTCTAGATATAACCCTCCCCCTCTCTCGTAACCATTTACAACTGTTTTCACTAACCTTTATCACAAGCACTCTTCCTCTCACAAACATACACATGCACAATCCTCATCGACCCTTTCTATAAACATGAACCTGCCTACGTGTCTCATGTACGCACATTATCTTTACGCCTGTCTCTCACGCATTGTCTCACACCTCTCTTCCTAATCGACGAGTATGATTCTAGCAGAGCATTCTGTAGGATGCCCCTTAAAGTTAGGTTGGATGAATAGTAATATCAGAGATAAAGGGGTTACCTTAGTCCGAGAACCTAGGGTTACAAATCCTAGCCGGCTTTGTCAGTTGACACAGAGTCATTCACAGTTCTGCTATCTTTGTCTTGTACGACTAGTCATCCGTGGGTCTTCCTAAATGCGTCACGGGCCGACCAATGTGGCGCAGGACGGAACAGAACGAAGGGCCTCACCTCGACCCACCGGACCTCACGCGGTGACACACCCTCTGCCCCCACGTCTCATTATCTTGTCACACCCACACATACCAACACAAACACCACACACACAGAAAATTTCTCCTGGTGCATCTATTCCCTCCCCCCTTGCATATACACACTCAAGGGAATGGAATCTCTTGTCGTGACGTCATATTCGTCTCTCTCTCTCTCTAGACCACTCTCATTTCTCGTGCTATCTCTCCCACGCCCCCCGTCGGCCCCTCTATCCATGCCTCTCTCGAATACGTAACACACACACATACCTCTCTAGGCCCCGCCAAATGCATAAACTACACATTCACACATGTTACATCACGTACCCCATTGATCTAAAAAACCCTCTCTTCACGTTTATTTCACATACAACATTCCTTTCGAATAAAGTGTGGCCAAAAAATATTTTAGAGTTTCTACATATACAACATTACAAAGTTATATGGAGGAGTACGAATGCTAATTTGCATTGCATGGTGCCCACAATGATATTTATTCCGCACTGTGAATTTGTATATTTTTATACTATATACAAACTTAGTCATAATAAAGAGAAACGAAGAGCATCTCTCTCTCCATCGCATACCCCCCCTGTACGCCCTTTCACGTATGCACACAAAACTATCTCCAGGTCCTCTAAAAGTAAGCCCCCTAGAAAATTCAGGCATGTTTCATCTTTCTCTCGCGATATATGCAATGACGATCATCGTATTTGAAGCGAAAGCACGATAAGTACATTGGACTTCAGAATCCACTCATTACGGTCACCATTTATGTTTACTGGTTATTATGCAGTCACGGGCTCACCGTACAACTCTGTATTTGCTCATGACATGACTAGTTGACCAGTTAAACGCTCCACGTGGCACCTCTAGTGTTGCATCACATTATCTCACTACCATCATGCCCACTTGTCGACTTGTATCTACTCTACATCTACACTCTTATAAAATACATAAAATACACTCTTATAAAAAACAGAGTTGGTGATGATGGTGTGCCTGCCATCCTGCAATATAGGTTGTCCGATTTATATCTGACGGATAGGAAAGAAACTATGGCAATTTTGCAAAAAGGTACCCACACACCTCTCCACATTTGCAAATAAGGCCTTCCCTCATTCATCCTTTTCTCTCACAAGATAAACAAGTCATACAAATGCATCTTGATGTTACGTGCAACGCACGGGCATCTTGCTAGTAAGAATGAAAACAAACGACAAAAGAATATTTGGACGGCGGTTCGAAGTCATGACCGCGGGCACAACGGACAAGGTGGCCTTGTATTGGTATGCTGAGCCGTCTGTTTTAACACACAGGAGCTGGTGTGGTGATTATACACACACGCACGCATGCACACGAACTGCATCCACGCAACACTCACACAAACACATGCACCCACGCACGCACGCAACACTGACACGCACACACGCAGCCACGCACGCACGCAACACTCACACGCACGCACGCACGCATGCATGCACACACCAGTACACCACACAACCAACACACACTCTCACGCTCAAGTGCTCAACCTACACGTGCATGCGCACACATCATGCCCTGACAGACACATACACAACCAGGTGATTCCCACGCACGAGTTGGAGCCTTGCTGCGCCTGTGTAAATTCGTGTTTATCTGACCTTTTGCCTATGCGAACTGACAGGTGGGACCCACAACGAACGTGGTCAATTTAACTAGTCAATATGGCGCCACGCAGACTATTTGGCCGGTCAACAGAGTGCAATCCGATGCTGAGTTGTGAGCAAGTGACCGTATAATCACCGCAAAACGTATATAGTGACCGTAATCAGCTTATTCTGAAATTCGGTGACCGTATTACGCTTTTCTCTCTGTAGGCCCTCCAAAACTACATATTTACACGTTCTCTCATGTTACATCTAACAACTATGCAATACAGCACTACTACTACACTCTAACACAATAAATCATATGTGTTTTTAGTTTTACTAGATATCATATTGTTACTTATAATTATTCAGTTTGCATACATTAAAATTGCCTTTGAAATGTATGGCCAGTATCATCTACCGCGCGGGAAAAATCCCGCCCTTTCCTGTTTAATCGGGTTTGTATCGATGGATCGTGCGAAACAGCAAAACTATAGTAGTACTATACAGTACAAGTGACAGTTCACTGGGCCATCGTGTCGTCTACTCCTCCGTCGTAAGAGTGGAGCGCTCGCTTTCATGAATCTTCTAGTCCCTTTTGCCGACATGTGGGACATCAAGCTACCGGGTCCACGTGCCATACCGGAATACTGTGCAGAGCAGCCGGGGTGAAGCACCCCAGTCATGGCGCCGGCGTAGTAATGATCAATGAGGCATCAAATCACAAATCTGCACCTTTCCCGCAGTTAAGTTGGAGGGACGAAGCAACATCATTTCACTCGTTGCTGAATCCGCTTCTCCCTCATCTTCTTCAACTTAACCACGTGTTGCTTCTGTCGTTGTTCTGCCACATGTGGGACGTGGATCGGCTTGGTAAAGCACTGACACGTGGGACTGCATGTTAGCAAACCGCCAGGACAACGTCCTCCGAAAATAAGAAGCCTAATCCTAGACTTACAAAGGGCTACGTAGTTGCTCAAATAAGAAACCTCCCCCGCCATCCGTGCGGAAAAATCACCTCCTTTTTACTAAACTCGATTCTACAATTTTTTAGATCAATATAATTGAGATTTGTATAGATAGCACACAGGAGCAAAACCAAGTGGTACGGTTAAGGGCATCCACAATGTGTAGCCAAATGTGAAAATAGCTTTTGGCATCGTGGGAACCATTGTGGACGGTGTTGCCAAAGCCAAAAAGATGGAACCGAAGCTCCGTGATTGATTGATTGAAGGAATAGAAAAATGCAACGTCTCTCCTCTTTCTCCCATGCTTGGATGCATGTAGTACTACAGTATAGAGCACAGAGTCTACTCCCCTGTCCCTTCTATCACAAATCACAAAGCAGTGAGGCGTCAAATCACAAAAGCACGGACGAAGCAACCATCATTTCACTCTTCGCTGACTCCGCTTCTCCATCGTCTTCTTCGAGAAGCCATCTCACCGCATTAGTTACTCCTAGTAGTACTAGTAAAGTACTTCCTGGATGCAAATAAGGCGGTTGTCTCGGCTTGCAGGCGGCACTTGCGAATGACTTACCGTGGTCTCCTTAAATGGTGTTCTCCGTCGGACGCACTTCGCCAAACCACCATAAAAAAATATCGTCGACGTCACCGCAATGGGGAAGGAAGTCAAATATAGTTACTACCTCCATTTTTTTGTACACAAGGCCAGTATATCAAAATTACAATTTGGAAAGGGCCACTAACACTAATCGAGGCAAAATTGATGGGGTTAGCAACCAAGGACATTAATATCCCCTGCATGCATGCGGAAGTGAGAAGGTAGGTTTGCATGGCGCTGCATTAATCAAGCGATCAGGAGTGAGATGGTTAGCTCTTTGGTCTTTGGAGAATAAAATATGCATTAATTGACACGTGAAACGAGGATTTGTATCGACTAAATCCCGTGAAGAAAACCCAGCCTTTCTTTTTTAACACTAGTACTCCTAGTACGTACGTACTTATCCTGTTTGGGTCTAGGCCTTGCATTGCCAAACTTCGCCACACATTTTTGCCAAGCTTGCTTAAAGTTTTCAAAATGAGAAGGAGGTACACTTGCACACGGCTATCACGGTCGCACCGCACCCTCACACAATCGCTCCTGCACGCCGCGGTCGCACCGCACCCTCACACATTCGCTCCTGCACGCCGCAAACCAACCAAGGGAACACACCCTCACTAACACGTGATGTCACATGTGAACACACCAAACTCAGCCATCCTATGCCGACACATAATTTTCGTTCATAGAGTATGTTTATCCAACCGCATGTTGGGGAGTATCCGTACGGCCCGTGCGGTGGTCTGTTGGGAAAGAAGAAGAGGTGAGGAAGAAGGAAAGAAGGGTTAGGAGACGTAGGATATTCATCCAACCGCCTCAAATGGTAGACTGACCCAAGTCAGGCGACTTGCATAACAAATATATGTTTTTACACAGCAAAAGATCCATGAAAACAACAACATAAAGAAAAACTATCACTGCTCGCGGAAAGAGACGGCCTCGTCGTCTTTGGCTGCCAGCGCGAACCAGCCATCGCTGCCGACGTGTGTCTCCGCACCATGGTTGTCCTCGGCCACCAGCTACTTGTTCAAGCGGAGCATGCGAGCGCTCTGCACGGATGAAAGCACAGCCCGGTTCAAGTCGAGGACGTCCGGTTCCGCCTGCAGGAGGGCCTCGATGGAAGCGGCATCCGCACGCTCTGCGTCGCGTCGAGCCTCCGCCGCCCGGTTCAAGTACAGGACGTCTGGTTCCGCCTGCAGGAGGGTGTCGATCAGAGCGGCATCCGCGCGCTTTGTGTCGAGTTGAGCCTCTGCCGCCCGGTTCAAGTCCAGGACGTCCGGTTCCGCCTGCAGGAGGGCCTTGATGGCAGCGGCATCCGCGCGCTCCGTCTCAAGTTGAGCCTCCGGCGCTCGGTTCACATCCACGACATCCGGTTCCGCCTGCAGGAGAGCCTCGATGGCAGCGGCATGTGCGTGCTCCGCGTCGAGTTGAGCCTCTGCCTCCCGGTCCTCCTTTAGTATCGCTATGTTGAACCGCTGGTCCGCCCGCACCATGCGGGACTCGGACACCGGCACAAAGTCGACGTCCATCGTCTCATACCCATCGGGGGCCTTCTGCACCGCGACCTCTGCCATGAACATTGGATCGGCTTCCTCCTCCTCGTAGCTTGGCTCCAGAGAACTCGGGGATTTGCCTGCCGCAAAGCGAGCTTGGGAACGGAGGTCTGTGGCGCCGACCGCCACCGCAATTTCTGCGCAGCACTCCGACGTCAGCATCTTGTACTAAGTGACCTTGCGGCGCACCATGGCTTTCCGGCGAACTAGGGGACGCTTGATGCGGGCTAGGGGATCGAAAGGTGGGGGGATGGGCTGGAGATTTGGTGTGGTTTTAGGGCAGTGGCTGGCGTAGGCCGAGCAGCGAAGGTTCTGGTATGAATAGTGGTTCCGGTGACGACCGGTCAATTGGTTTTGACTGTACATCGCTCTTGTCGCGTTCGCGTTGCAGCCCGGCACGCTGGACCCTCCACGTCGCTCACCGAATGGAACGTGCTTCGTCTTGCGTTTTCGCTCACTTGTGGGACCGCAGTTGAGAGCAAACCGACGTCCGTCCCCCTCCCCCACCCGCGTCATTTATTATACCACCACTCCCTCCGTTTTATGCGGAGTAAATAAAAACAGAGGGAGTATTACTGCGGATGAGGATCCCCTGACGTGGCTGAACCCATTGAGTAACTGACATGCGGGGCCTAGCAAGCATGGGGTCCGAATGTTTTGACCAAATGTTAGAGTAATAATATATGACATGCAACTTACACAAAGCATACAGGGTCTAATGCGTTTTTTGAGGCTAACTTTGACCAAATGTTAGAGTAATAATATATGACATGCAACTTACACAAAGCATACGGTCAAATTCGTATGTGAAAGGAGTTTCCAATGATATAATTTTCACAATATACATCTCGTGTACTATTAATCTTGTCAATAGTCAAATTGGAAACCATCTCGAGTACAAATCTAGGAGTACGTACGAATCTAACAATATTGATTGGGCGTTGTTGAATGTTGATACATTTTTTTTATCAAAGTAGATATACTTTGACTACACATAAAACTTATATGTAAACTACTCTTTATATATGATTTTTGGAGTAGAAAGGATAGGAGGGAGTATATTGTACGTTCAAAAACGAAACGAACATTGAATACCCTTTATATATGATTTGCGGATGCTATGTTCACCGGTTCAAAATTTTGAATCCGCCTTAGGTATCACGTGCCCCCACTCGTTCCCTCTTGATTTCATCTCGGGGTCCAGAGATCTATTGAAAGAGGACTAGGGTGGGTACATGCGAATGATACTCGGCGGAATGTTCAAATGAGGCATGCGGGAGGATGGACTCGACTGGAGGGCGACATGATCGATGGAGAAGAGGGTTGGAGAGGAATGAGAAATAAGCAAATGCCACATGATTATACTTGAACGGCTCAAATAAACAATAAGTTGTCTCGCTTGGCCTACATATTGAAAGGCCTAATGCGCAACCCGGAGCACTGACGCTCGAATATGGCCGGGAAAACAGGGAAACAGACATGTAGGGCACACCCGTCGGGACGACGTAGCGCAGACTAGTCCAATGGAGGAGCTGGCCCACGACCTCCTCGCCACCGACAACCGTTCATGTGGGTCGTTGGGGCCAACAACGGGGCGCAGCTCCAGCACCGCCTCTGGACACGGCGACCGCGGTGAGCGACACGCTCATATCGTCCCTAGACACGGTCGGTTTCAGTTTGCCGAGGGTGGCGTTAGTGCTGTGGCACGACCAAGGGTATGTTTGGTTTGTGCCCAAGGTTGCCCCATTAAAGCATTGGGTAGCCAAAATTTTGGTTGAGGTATTGGTTGCCCATGATTTGGCCGACATTGGCAAGAAAAATGAACGTGAGTTGGCTAGAATTCATTGGCATGCCAAAGAAATGGCAACCATCCAAACAAAGACCAATCTTTGGGTCATGACCAAAATTTTGGTTGAGGTATTGGTTGCCCATGATTTGGCCGACATTGGCAAGAAAAATGAACTAGAGTTGGCTAGAGTTCATTGGCATGCCAAAAAAATGGCAACCATCCAAACAAAGACCAATCTTTTGGTCATGACCAAAATTTTGGCAAGGTGCACTTTGGCCACAGTCCAAACACACCCCAACACCCGGCTAGTCGAGGATGCACGGGGCGCCGCGACATGTCCGCGGAGTGGTGTAGCCTGGCCAACTGCATCCTCTGGACCTGAGACCGTGCCGGGTCGTCTTGCTTTTTCAATGACATGCGGGGATCACATGTGAGAAAAGGGCATCTCCAACGTTGCCACGACCGCAGCTGACTACCCTGGCACACCAAAACCCTCTTCCCTCGCGCTGTCGCGTGGTGCGTTCCCAGCCGGCGCCAACTGCCCGCATTCATGCCGTCCGTTCGTATGTCGTCATTAAGAGGCTCGGTGCCCTAGGAACAACTCCGCCGACTTAATGACGCAACCGGACGCTTGGCCTCACCGGAATGCGCTACTTAAAGCGGCAACGCCCAGCTAACCTCCACACCACAGCGCATCGTCCTCCTACGTGGAACCACATCCACCATGACCGCAAGCGCGAACGCTCTGCGGGAGAGCTTGTCTTCAGGGATGGAGCTCGAGGTCGCCGCCCTCGCTGAAGTCGCCGCACAAGCGGTGGCCACGCTGGCGACCGACGACGGGAGCACCGTCAGCCACGCCTCCTACTTGCTGTCGTCCAACGTCCGGCACCGCCGAGATCGGGGACTCCTCTGAGGATGAGTAGGGCATGGGAGGCGTCATGGCATGGTGTGCCAACTGGCCGGTTCGTCTCCCGTGTTCTACTTTTCCTCGCCGGAGACCGCACCTTCACTTCACGGGTCTTGAACCCTGCCCCCGTACATGGAGATCATAGATGGAGGACGTCGGTCGCCACCATAGAATAGGTTTAGGGTCGGGTTTCTTTTATTTCTTTGTCCTATAAAAGTTCGAAATGTAATGAAAATCTACCGTGTTTGCATTAATCTCGCCCGGTGTATATGAACTTTCACAATAATATACATATTGTAGGAGTACTAGCAAGATGCCCGTGTGTTGCACGGAAGATCAAGATCTTGTGGGAGAAAAGGATGAACGAGGGAAAGCCTTATCTGCAAATGTGGAGAGGAGTGCGGGTAAATTGTAATAGTTTCCTTCCTATCCGTTAGATATAGATCGGACGACCTATATTGCAGGATCGGGCACATCTTTCTACATCTACGGGAACCTACGAAAGGGTTAACGTAAATTGCCTGTCTCTCTCCTCCCCTGATTTTCATGGTGGTGGGCTCCTCCCTCCCCCCAATCTACAATCAACAGCTCACATGTTTCACATTATGTTAATTAAGTAACTAGGATTACGTAGGTGTAGCATTACTCGTCCTAAAAAACCCAACTAAGCCAACCTCCCAGCATATCGCGCGGGAGAAGACCCGGCCACGCTATTTTATTCGGGATTACCGGATTACTAGTAGTAGTATCGATGGATCGCGCGAAGCAACATATTTTTTTTGTGGGGGCGAAGCACCTAGTTTAGAAGGAAAAAATGTGGTACACTCACAGCACTCCTGTCGCGGTCGCATTGCACCCCACACACGTTCGGTCCTGCACACGGCTCACGCAAACGGAACACGCTTCGGCTTGCCTCTTCACTGACACGTGGGACTGCACTCGGAAAAACCGACCATGCGCCAAACTCCCCCCGCCCACAGCGCAAAAATCCTCCCACACACCCAAAAATTCCCCCCAAATCCGATTCAACCGCCCTTCGGCCAACTAGCCAATAATATTCCCCAAAACCCCCTCCCCCCTGTCCCCCTCCACTCCATTCGCTCCGCCAAAGCCGCCCTCCCGCCGATACGTTGGCGCCGCGGTTCGGTGATCCTCTCGCTCCCACAGTACGCTCTCGTAGACTGTCGTCCTCTAGCCGCGCCGCCACCTCTGGCTACGTTCTTGTGGAGGCGCACGACGGTCAGCGCCGCCACCGCTGGCGACGTTCGTGTGGAGGCGCACGGCGGTCAGCTTCTCCCACGGTACGTGCATTCTAGACTGAGGCCCCGTTCATGTCGGTGTAGCGCTGAATGTGAGATGATAGACGCTGTTAATCTCACTGTTTGCCGAAGTAGTTTACTGTCAATATGCTTTGCTGAAGAAGCTTCCTTGCCCTGTTCTTCACTCAATCTGCTTAGCTGAGATGGCATGCCAAGGCCGATTAGTTGCTAAAATATCCTGCCATATATTTATTGTGACGTAGATTGCCATGGTCTAGTAGCCAATCTGTTAGGTGAAATAGCTCTACACCGTTTTATACTCGATCTTTGTTGCTGCGATGGCCTTCGATAGTTCGATGGCTGTGTGCTCGGCCTCATTGACTGCTGAAACAGCCTGCCATAATTTGGCACGCAAATCTGTTTGCTGAATTAGCTTTACATATATTTCTTTACTTAGATCTGCTCGTCCAAATATCTTGCCATAGCTTTAGACATCGACCTAGGTATTTTTTTCTGGACTTCATAAAAAAGCATATATGTTTTTCCTATAATATCTAGTAGAAGAACTAATTTGTATGTTTAACAGATGGACATGACTTGGATAACTTCTGCTCGAAGATTCTTCACTGCATATGTCGAGGGGGTTGAAAACTTCATGAACTTTATCAGAGCTGAGTACGGTGGTCCGAAATCAGATGTGCTCTGCCCATGTAGCAGTTGTATGAATTCAGTTACAAGACCCCAGTCAACTGCACAAAATCATCTACACTTGTATGGGATGTCGATCACATATACTAGGTGGGTTCATCATGGTGAAGCTGTGAACGTCAATGTTATTGACTACGTGGAAGCAGCAGATCACCATCTTGATCTGCCTGATGCTCAGGTGGAAGAGGAGGAGGAGGTGGTGGTGGCGGAGCCAGTGAGTTTGACCAACATTGAAACAATGCTACGAAATGCTCGTGCATTCCATGAACTTTCACCTGCAGAAGAAAAACGGTGGGCCCGCATGTTGGAACAATGCAACGTTGTTGTCACCCCAGGAAATAAGCTGTCAGTATTCTCAGCTATGGTCACCTTTCTTCAGGTGAAGACATCTGAGCGGATGACCAAGAAATCATTCGATGCGATGTTGGCTGCTTTCCGCGAATCTTTCCCAGATGCGTCTGAGCTGCCACACACCTACAATAAAATGAAGAATTTCCTTCGTGCAGTTGGAATTGGATATGATATGATCCATGTTTGTAAGAATAATTGTGTTCTGTTCCGGAAGGATTATGCCAACTTAAGTGAATGCCCGAAATGCAAATCATCAAGATGGAAAGATGGCGATGCTGTGAAGAGGATTCATCATAATGTTCTGAGACATTTTCCAATTACACCAAGATTGTAGAGGTTGTTTCATTATGCTGAAACAAGAGAGGATGTACTGTGGCATTCTAGGAACCAGGAGTACAGAGATCAGAATGTAATGAGCCATCCATCTCATGGTAGTGATTGGAAAAGCTTCAATGATAAACACAAAGAGTTTGCTGCTGGCCCGAGAAATATTAGACTTGGCTTAGCTTCAGATGGATTTAACCCATTTGGCCACCAGAGCGCCACATATAGCATGTGGCCAGTGCTTGTTATCCCTTACAACATGCCTCCAAATGTCTGCACCAAAGAATCAAACTACATGATGGCCTTGCTCATCCCATGTCCAAAAAGTCCTGGAAAGGATTTTGATTTGTTCATCGAGCCTCTTGTGGAGGAACTTCAACAGGTATGGAGGGTGTTCTCACTCGAGACCTATATAGCAGCCCACCAGCTGATTTCTTTCTGCGTGCTATTATAATTTGGTGCATCCTTGATTATCCGGCTTTGGGCACTATGTCAGGGCGAACGACACATGGTTACAATGCATGTGTTCGCTATGACAGGAATCCGCTGTCATACGCAATACTTAGCAAGATCTGTTACATTGGACACCGCCATTTCCTTGCCAAGGACAAGCCGCTTCCTGGAAAATACCGAAGACATGTGTTCAATGCAAAGCATGAAAACCGTGATGCGCCAAAGAGGCTCACCGCCGATGAGTTGCAAGTGGAATTAGAGAAGGTCAGGCATATTACACCAGGAAACCATCCTGATAATGTTAGCGAGAAAAGGAAGCGTGGCAGGGCAGAAGAGAGATTATTGTTTACCCGCAGGTCCACTTTGTGGGACTTGGAGTATTGGAAAGATTTGGATCTGCGGCATAATCTTGATGTGATGCACATCGAGAAAAATATATGTGACAGCATTATCGGCACACTTCTTAATATTGAAGGCAAGATGAAAGATACCTTAAAATCTAGGATTGATTTGACACACCTGGGTATCAGAAAGGATTTGCAGGTGCAAGATGAAGGTAAACCACGGGATATGGCACCAGTTGTGTACGTCTTGGACAAGGTAAAAAGAAAAGAATTCTGCGAGGTCCTGTCACGTGTGAGATTCCCACATGGATTTGCTTCCAACCCTGAAAGGAGAGTCAGTGCAGATGGAAACAAGGTACAAGGGTTGAAAACTCATGACTGCCACGTCCTACTTGAAAGGGTTTTACCTGTTATCCTTGGAGGATTGGGCCGCCCTGACTTATACAGAGCAGTTGCAGAGTTGGGACAATTCTTCAGGGAACTCTGCAGTAGGAATATCAGGATAGATGCTTTGGAGCGCCTTAGAGACAAGATACCAACTATCCTATGCGACCTTGAGAAGATATATCCTCCAGCCTTCTTTGATGTGATGGTGCATTTGGCTGTTCATCTACCTGATGAGGCACTACTTAGAGGTCCACTATAGTATGGCTAGATGTACCCTATTGAAAGGCGGCTAGGCACTTTCAAGGGCTATGTTAGGAACAGAACTAGACCCGAGGGTTCCATTGCAGAGGCCTACATTGCTACAGAAGCGTTGACATTCTGCTCAAAATACATTGAAATAGCTGATCAACTTAGCAAAGAGGTGGGTGAAGACAATACCGGGCTCAATGTTTTTGATTATTCTGTTCGAGTTACAGGGAAGAGTCGACAAGAGGACAAACCTAAAGATTTGGACAAAATGGTTTGGTATGTGTTGAATAACTGTCCTGAGATACTACCTTATATCAAGTAAGTGCAATACTGCAGCTTATACATCATAATCTACTAAACTTGCAACACATTCTTATATATTTAGATGTTTGACGCGATCACTATGTTGTGCAGCATCTACAAAGAGGAGTTACTACCGCAAAATCCAAGAAACATCGACAAACTGGTTATGGCAGGATTTGCGAAATGGTTCAAGAACCATGTAAGCTTTTGAAGTGCATTGTCAGTTTTTTTAATATATTGAGTACATAAGATGATCAGCTTGTCTATTTTCTAACCATAGGTTAAGAAGATGCGGGAGGATGGGCAGGCAGTTGATGATGCCCTTTACTCACTAGCAATGGGTCCTGATACTCGGGTAAGACATTATGAATCTTGTGTTGTTGGAGATGTGCGCTACAACACCCTTGCATGAGACGAAGGCATGAAGACACAAAATAGTGCCATCATGAGCATGAATACGTATGACAAAGAGACAACTGAAATGTATGCTAACATAACAGACATTGTTTAGTTGTAGTATATCTCCAGTTTCGAGGATCATCGGTGTGTGGTTCTGTTGTGCTGTCGTTGGTATAACCTGTTTTCCAGGATCGCAAAACCCAGAGCTGATGATTATTTCAAATCCATCAATGCCAAGGCGGCGTACCAGACCAACGAGCCTTTTATTTTGGCAAATCAAGCAACACAGATATTTTTCTTGGAAGACACATTTGCACGTAGCGACGAATGGAGAGTATTGCAAAGGTTTGAGCAGAGGAATTCGTTTAATGAAGTTGCACAACAAGATGATGCTTACACTGCTCCTGATGTACAAGATAACACAGATGTTCCTAATATCTTTGAGAACCATCACGTCAATGACGCCAGTGAAAAGATTGCCTGTCGTGCTATGGACATACAAGAGTTGATCAAGAAGAAGCCAACGTTCGAGGACGAAGAAGAAGATGGCACCATGGGGAATTATGATTCAGACTAATACACATGGCGAAGACGTTGACGCTGCTGCTGCGGATGATGATTACATTGCTATTATCGTATTTGCCTGTCAGAAGACGATTTTTTATCTACTATGTGAAAACGTGTTTTCTATGACAACTGAAACCTGATGAACATGTTGTTTAGTGTTTTGCTGTGAGAACATCACTTGTTATGTATGCTGATTTGTGTTTGGTGATTGTATGACAACTAAAACATGATGACATTGTTGTTTAGTTGTACTCATATTTGGCTGTGAAACTTGAATTTGATGACATAGTTTGCTGTTGGACTGCAATTTGCTCGACGTCTTCGAATGAGAACAAAGCTGACCCAACAGGGCCTCTGCGATTTATTTATTTATATGAGCAAAAGGGGATACCCCCTGATTTCCGTTAATAGAAATCATTAGATGTTCAAAACACTACGCCGAGCCTGCTACACAGGTTTCATTCATTACTAGTTTCAGCAAAGTGCTCATGTCATAGCCACTGAATACATCACAAGTGCTACATACACTGCAAATAAAGAGACAATCATCCTACATAGCACATCGATTTTACCCATTATCTTCACAAGCTCTTTCATCTCCTCATTGCTGTGAAGGTCGTTCAGCAGCTGTTGCTTGGCCATGATCAGAGGAACTACATCTTTAACCTTCTGCTCTGCATCTTCCTCTTCTGCCGTTCCTTCAGTTACTTGTCCAACACCACAACCTGCTGGTATTGGGATTCCTCGGCTAACCACATAATCAGCGTAGTTGCATTCCCCCACATCAGCAACTTCCCAGAAATACAAATCACACGAATCTTCCCTTTTCTGCACGAATCGAATTGGTAGATCATCAACCAAACTATTAAAAAAATCAGCAACTGAAAGCAGCAGAACAACACTTAAACATATTATTACCCCATGATTCGGGCATTTGTAGAAGACTCGGCCAGGGTTGCGGATTATGGTTGAGACGCGACGGATGACTCTGCGTGATTTGCAGCAGTGGCACCACACCAACGGCAGCGGGTTGCGATGAGAAATCGGCTGCGGTGTGCGTGCCGGCGAGGGTGTGATGAGACCCACAGGCGATGGTACGGGTTGCGACTTGGCGCATATCTGGTTGTTGCCTGCTGAAGAGCAGGTGGTCGAGCAGCCAACGGATATGGTTGCTGCGGCCAGAGCTTCTGATGCTAGGCAGAGTAAGTAGAGAAGAGGAGAAGCGAATGTTGTATATGTCAGTTTCATTACTTGCAGAGTAGCATAGCACCATATATAGTCATAGTCTAGGTTTGGATTCCAACCAGCTACAGGAGCACGTCTTTCTTTTTTCTAAAACTCGGCAACGTCTCTTTACTGGTACACTAGCTTGTTCTGTACGCCTTCCCAAGTCTTTGATTTTCTTTCCCTTTTTTGCGAGGACCTGACAGCTGGGACCCACCGGAAGGGCCTTTGTATTTCACGAAAAAAACGTTCCCCCCGCTGACATGTCAGACCCACCAGCTATATCTTCGCACGCAAGGAAGTGCCTCCTTATTACGCACAAAAAAATGAATACCCCCTGCTAGCTGTGACCCACCATAGTGGGAGGATGACTTGTGGGACAACAAAGTTGATGGGGACGGAGGGCTTTGTCAACTTAGTCAATATGAACAATTCTACCTCCAGTTACCGTACGATGTCCATCCAACGGGCGTAGTGCTTCTTCAACCTCTGGTCTTCTTGCTCCAGCCGCCCAAAGCAGCGCCGGTCGTGCCGCATGCTCCTGCCTCCCATGGCTGGCTGTGCTGCCGCGGAGGCCTCACCGCCCCTACTATTCCCACCGCTGGCCAGGCCCCTGCGACGACGGCAGCCTCACACTGCAGCCGAACCAGTGAACCCTCGTACTCCACTCCGCGCGGGCTTCCACTGCCGTGTCTTCCCCGGCTCCGCGTCGTCCCCTTCCTAGGCCTCGCCGTCGTCCACCGCCGTGGTGCTCTCCGCGTGGCGTGGTCAACGTGGTCAAGGAATGACTTCCATCGGAAGAGTACTGTACATGGAGAGGCTGCCAGCTGGGTCCACGGCCACAACCCAGTTTTTTTGTGATTTGCCAAGTAAGTCGCTTTGTCAGGCCTGTTGGGCTGCAAATCTTTCAAGACGAGGAGAGCTTTCATTCGGCTGGTCGAGAAAATGGCCCATCAGTAATGAGAAATGGGTTGTACATTTTTAAAACACATCAAACCGGCAATTAGTTTCAAATGTCTTTTTTTTTCATTTCAAGATTTTAAATTACATTAATTTTTATGCATGGAGAATTTGTTGGATTTTATATTGATATACATTTATTTTTAAAATCGATTTGAATGTGAGTCGAAATTTCGGGATTAAAAACAGTACGGACCGCACCGAAATATGCAAAATTTCGTATAATTTTTTAACCATGGCCACAATTTGGGCTGTAATACTAACAGAAAGAATATGGGCTCCAAAAAAAAACCTTAAGAATTAGAAAATGGGCTGCATGCTGTTTTCCACAGATTTGAGGCTTTCCTAAAAAAAGTTGACGCACAAGCAGTGACTGTTGGATGTCCATCCAATGGCCGTCGTGCTTCTTCAATCTTTGCTCTTCCTGCTCCAGCCGCTCAAACAGGCGCCGGTGGGACTGCCTGCTCCCTCCTTCCCGCGGCCGGCTCTCCTGCCGCGCAGGCCTCACCGCCCCACCGTACTCCCATCGCTGGCCTAGCCATCCCTCTACTCACCCACACCTGCTGTTATTCTCCGGCGACGGCAGACGAACCAGTAAACCCTCGTACAGTCGTACTCCCCTCCGCGTGGGAATCAACTGCCGAGTCTTCCCTGCCTCCGTGTCGTTCCCTTCCTAGGCCTCACCGTCGTCGATCGCCCTGGTGCTCTTGGCGCGGCCTGGTCAACATGGTCAACGACCGACATGCATCTGAAGTGGACTGTACGTGGAGAGGCCGACAGCTGGGTCCACGGCCGCACGCAAGGAAATGCCTACTTCTTACGCGCAAAATAATGATTGCTCCACCTAACATCAGGGACCCACCGAAAGGGCCTCTGTATTTCACGAAAAAAACATTACCGCAGCTGACAGCTCGGACCCACAAGCTATATCTTCACACGCAAGGAAGTGGCTCCTTATTACGCACAGAAAAAATGAATAATCCCCTTGTTAGCTAGGACCCAGTATAGTGGCAGGCTGACTTGTGGGCCTACTAAGTTGACGGGGACGGAGGGCTTTGTCACCTTAGTCAATAATGCACGATTCTAGCTCGAGTGACCATACAATGTCCATCCAACGACCGTAGTGCTTCTTCAACCTCTGGTCTTCTTGCTCCAGCCGCCCAAACCAGCGCCGGTCGTGCCTCGTGCTCCTACCTCCCGTGGCCGGCTGCGATGCGGCGGAGGCCTCACCGCCCCCTAATACTCCCACCGTTGGCCAGGCCATCCCTTGTGACGCCCCCGATTCAATCATACACTAATCATGCACGCAAATGTGTACGATCAAGATCAGGGACTCACGGGAAGATATCACAACACAACTCTACAAATAAAATAAGTCATACAAGCATCATAATACAAGCCAGGGGCCTCGAGGGCTCGAATACAAGTGCTCGATCATAGACGAGTCAGCGGAAACAACAATATCTGAGTACAAACATAAGTTGAACAAGTTTGCCATAAGATGGCTAGCCCAAACTGGGATACAGATCGAAAGAGGCGCATGCCTCCTGCCTGGGATCCTCCTAACTACTCCTGGTCGTCGTCAACGGGCTGCACGTAGTAGTAGGCACCTCCGGTGTAGTAGGAGTCGTCATCAACGGTGGCGTCTGGCTCCTGGACTCCATCGTCTGGTCGCAACAATCGGGTAGAGAAATGGGGAAAAAGGGGGAACAAGACAACCGTGAGTACTCATCCAAAGTACTCGCAAGCAAGGAGCTACACTACATATGCATGGGTATATGTGTAAAGGGCCATATCAGTGGACTGAACTGCAGAATGCCAGAATAAGAGGGGGATAGCTAATCCTTTCGAAGACTATGCTTCTGGCAGCCTCCGTCTTGCATCATGTAGAAGAGAGTAGACTGAAGTCCTCCAAGTAGCATTGCATAGCATAATCCTACCTGGCGATCCCCTCCTCGTCGCCCTGTTAGAGAGCGATCACCGGGTTGTATCTGGCACTTGGAAGGGTGTGTTTTATTAAGTATCCGGTTCTAGTTGTCATAAGGTCAAGGTACAACTCCGGGTCGTCCTTTTACCGAGGGACACGGCTATTCGAATAGATAAACTTCCCTGCAGGGGTGCACCACATAACCCAACACGCTCGATCCCATTTGGCCGGACACACTTTCCTGGGTCATGCCCGGCCGCGGAAGATCAACATGTCGCAGCCCCACCTAGGCTCAACAGAGAGGTCAGCATGCCGGTCTAAACCTAAGCGCACAGGGGTCTGGGCCCATCGCCCTTAGCACACCTGCATGTTGCGAACACGGCCGGAAGCAGACCTAGCAACCTCCAGTACAACGGAAGTCACGTTACGCGGTCCAATCTGGCGCGCGCCACTCAGTCGTTGACGTCACGAAGGCTTCGGCTGATACCATGACGTCGAGTGCCCCTAACTTTCCCGCGTAGTTGGTTAGTGCGTATAGGCCAGTGGCCAGACTCAGATCAAATACCGAGATCTCGTTAAGCGTGTTAAGTATCCGCGAACGCCGACCAGGGCCAGGCCGACCTCTCTCCTAGGTGGTCTCAACCTGCCCTGTCGCTCCGCCACAAAGTAACAGTCGGGGGCCGTCGGGAACCCAGGACCACCACTACCTGGGTGGAACCACCTGTCCCTTCAGCCCCCATTTCCAAACAGTATCATAGGTAATGTAACAGTGTAAGTATATAGTATATGCCCGTGATCACCTCCCGAAGTGATCACGGCCCAGTAGTATACATTGGCAGACGGACAAGAGTGTAGGGCCACTGATGGAACACTAGCATCCTATACTAAGCAGGTAGGATTGCAGGTAACGGTAACAACAGTAGTAGCAAAGACAGGCTATGCATCATGATAGGATTAATGGAAAGCAGTAACATGCTACACTACTCTAATGCAAGCAGTATAGAAGAGTATAGGCGATATCTGGTGATCAAGGGGGGGCGCTTGCCTGGTTGCTCTGGCAAGAAGGAAGGGTCATCTTCAATGTAGTCGAACACACGGACATCGGCAGTAGTCTCGGAGTCTATCGGAAAAAAGTAACGAAGGGGGAACATAATAAATAACAGAGCAATCAAAGCAGCACAAAGCATAACATGGTGATACGCGGTGCTAAGGTGACCTAACGCAGTAGGAGGTGATACCGGCGAAGGGGGAAAACATCCGGGAAAGTATCACCGGTGTTTTGCGTTTTCCAACCATCATATCTGACCGAGATTCAGATCTGATTGGTGTCAATATACCTTAGACTCGGGATGCCTGAGAAGAGAAGGTGCAACACAATTAACGAGTTGGCATAGCAAGATTCTCGGAAATAAAACTATGGAAGCGAGTTCTGAAACAAGAGTTCATCATTAAGACAAAGAGAGGATGAGGATGTGGATGATGGACTCAGCGACCATTCATCGAGAATTCCAAAAAGATGGATGTCCACATTTATGAGAACAAGGAGATAATCATTTGTCCGATCGAATGATATAATGACGTATGCTCGGGAAAACATACACAATTAATCATTGGTTGGCAGATGCACTCAAAATATGGGATGGGTTGCTCGATAAATGCTAGAACGGCGACTTAATGAAACAGAATCAATCGACCATTCAATTCAAAGCAATAGGGTTGCTAGAAGTTTTGAATTCACACATCGTAGTTCAATTGCCGGTATTACGGTTAGAAACAACACAGGGACCAAGAAAGAATGGTGATAGTGTGACGTATCATAATACCAAGAATTATTTAAGAGGTGGAGCAATTCTCACAACATCCTTGATATAAAAGATGATACAATCCTAGGTAGAGTATAACATAAGCTGGATAGCAAGGATCTCAAGGTATAACACGAAACACAAACAATTTTGTGTTGGAGGGAAGGCTATAAAGTGGTCGATGATAACACAACTCATCGAGGGCAAGGATGATATTTCTCTTCATGAATTCAATTGAAATCCTGGAAGAGCTCAGAATGTTGATGATGATCACGACACAATTGTCGAGAGATTTCATGAAGATGTAATCCATCGGCGATGACATCAAGTCAAAGGAATGATGAAGCGAAAAGTTATTGGAACCACGAGTATGAAACAAACTCGAATTCAAGCTTGATGTTCAAGGACAAACGATATGACGAGGAAGATCGATTGTAAGAGTAGCTCATCATCGAGAGTTGTGCTCCGGGAATAAGGGCCAAGTAGCATAGTTAAAATTAGCACGAAAATGATATAGCCAATCAGGCTAGGAATGATGTGATCGGGTACAAACTCATAAGTAAAGAAGATTACTAAGAGTTGTTTAATCGCAGTGCGGACTCGATTCAGCTATCGGTGTTTTTGAGTGTTTAAAAAAACTCGGAGCCCGTGAAAAATTGGAATCAGTGAGGATGCAGTACTTGATGAAGAACTCATAAGTGGTTATGCAGTTCCGTGATAATCTCGAGATACCAGGGGGTAATACTCGACGACAGATCAAAATAGAGGTTGGACTGGGTATTGCTCTGCAGAAGACAAGTGCTTAAACTTGCACGAGAAATGGTATTTAAAGGAGAACATGATCGGAACCATGATTACAAAAGGCCAGATCCCAGATCTAAGATGAACTTATACCAAAGGAATAATTAATTTAAGAGAAGCTTTAATGATAAGATCTACATCGTGTCCATGGGCATGAACACAAAGTTCAAGGTCGACTCCCACTTCTCCAATGCATAACCTTTCATTCACTTCTCACTTTCGAAGAAGTTGTAGTGTTGAAATTTTATCTGGCAAAATACCAGAAGTGTATGACTCATGAAAACTTTTGAGTTCACACGGTTTAGAGAAGGCATATGTTCAACCCATAGGGGCTTCTTATAAACATATACCACAAGTTTCAAGAGTAAATATCACAAGCTCGAAAGTAGAGCAAGGTTGAGAAAGTAGATGATACAATTTACCAAAGGCATTATGTATCCGAGGGAAGGCTCACAAGGTTATTGAATATGAAGGACGCTGTCGGATAAAATCCATTAAAGGATCTGCCGGTCCATAACAGAGCTGATGTGAGCATAGGCACACAACCAGAGGAAGTAACACTGCAAAGGCATTGGATTATGGAAACAACTGACTAATCCAGAGCTCAAATGCAAAGGAATTATGATTTTTCAAATCAAGGGATCAGAAGCAATGTTCTGATTAGGGATGGATAAGTTCAATATACTTAGGGGCACAATCGACGGCAATTTGATGAGTCGATAACCAGCTCACTTTCAAAATGACATCTGAGCCGGAAAGATATTTTAAAAGGATCAACCGATGATGGCATGCACTCGCACTCATGTTGAATCAATAGGATCAAATGACGGTGTCAAAGGAGACTAATGAATATTGCCAGACATATGGAGAGCATCCATAATGCAAGCAGACAAGTGTTTGCAGAGCAATAAGCTGCTAGGGATTTTCGGAGGATCGAATAGTATTTCGAAGACTTTTGCGAAACAAAAACAACTTGGGATAAGCGGATACTCGGCAAGTGCGAGAAATTATTCGTAGGGGTATTCATGTGGGAAAAACTGCAAGGCAGTAAGGCACAAAGGATTATCGAAACAATGACGAGTATTTCGGGGTATCTTGTAATAACAAGACCAACTAGGGATGAATGTAAGAATGACAACTGCATGTAGTTATCCATAAGGGTTGACGGTCGAAGGGAATTGCAAACGCGATGAACACAAGTTCTCGTGTTAACAACGGAGAGTATCTTCAGGGTCTTCTGGTGCAGCAGACGATCATCGGTAATAAGGTGCTCTCCGGGTGAAAGTGATAACGAGATCCTAATGTTAGATTTAGCAAAATCATTTAACCCGAATAGGAGAGAGTTCAGAGTCCTAGAGTATAGACAAGAAGTAAAAGATCCTGATACCACCCAATGGTGACGTGGGCCCGTAAGGCACACAACCAAGTTAGTAAAAGTTTTGCAATGACTAGACTCGACTTCAGCCAAGGAGTGTGGAAGGGGGATTCCAACAGGCAGTCGGCTCTGATACCCACTTGTGATGCCCCCGATTCAATCATACACTAATCATGCACGCAAATGTGTACGATCAAGATCAGGGACTCACGGGAAGATATCACAACACAACTCTACAAATAAAATAAGTCATACAAGCATCATAATACAAGCCAGGGGCATCGAGGGCTCGAATACAAGTGCTCGATCATAGACGAGTCAGCAGAAACAACAATATCTGAGTACAGACATAAGTTAAACAAGTTTGCCATAAGATGGCTAGACCAAACTGGGATATAGATCGAAAGAGGCGCATGCCTCCTGCCTGGGATCCTCCTAACTACTCCTGGTCGTCGTCAACTGGCTGCACGTAGTAGTAGGCACCTCCGGTGTAGTAGGAGTCGTCATCAACGGTGGCGTCTGGCTCCTGGACTCCATCGTCTGGTCGCAACAATCGGGTAGAGAAATGGGGAAAAAGGGGGAACAATACAACCGTGAGTACTCATCCAAAGTACTCGCAAGCAAGGAGCTACACTACATATGCATGGGTATATGTGTAAAGGGCCATATCATTGGACTGAACTGCAAAATGCCAGAATAAGAGGGGGATAGCTAATCCTGTCGAAGACTACGCTTCTGGCAGCCTCCGTCTTGCATCATGTAGAAGAGAGTAGACTGAAGTCCTCCAAGTAGCATCGCATAGCATAATCCTACCCGGCGATCCCCTCCTCGTCGCCCTATTAGAGAGCGATCACCGGGTTGTATCTGGCACTTGGAAGGGCGTGTTTTATTAAGTATCCGGTTCTAGTTGTCATAAGGTCAAGGCACAACTCTGGGTCATCCTTTTACCGAGGGACACGGCTATTCGAATAGATAAACTTCCCTACAGGGGTGCACCACCTAACCCAACACGCTCGATCCCATTTGACCGAACACACTTTCCTGGGTCATGCCCGGCCGCGGAAGATCAACATGTCGCAGCCCCACCTAGGCACAACAGAGAGGTCAGCACGCCGGTCTAAACCTAAGAGCACAGGGGTCTGGGCCCATCGCCCTTAGCACACCTGCATGTTGCGAACGCGGCCAGAAGCAGACCTAGCAACCTCCAGTACAACGGAAGTCACGTTACGCGGTCCAATATGGCGCGCGCCACTCAGTCGCTGACGTCACGAAGGCTTCAGCTGATACCACGACGTCGAGTGCCCATAACTTTCCCGCGTAGTTGGTTAGAAGAGTCTGAAGAGAAAGTTAAGCTGATTCGAGATAGACTAAAGGTAGCTCAGTCCAGACAGAAGAGTTATGCAGATTCAAAACGCAAGGAGGTAGTCTATGAAATCGAAAACAGAGCATATCTGCGAGTGTCACCACTGCGAGGAGTTAAACATTTTGGAGTTAAGGGAAAGTTATCCCCGAGATTTGTGGGACCGTACCGTGTTTTGGAACGCATGGGAGAGGTTGCCTACAAGTTGGAGTTACCCGAAGGACTGTCAGGAGTTCATGGTGTGTTTCACGTTTCCCAGTTGAAGAAGTGCCATGCAGAGATGGCCGATATTCCTCTGAGAGATACAGTGCCCCTGGAAGCAATTCAGTTGGATAGAGATTTGACATATGAGGAGAAACCTGTCAAGATTCTTGAATTTGCCAGCCGAGTTACTCGCAACAAGGTTATCAAGTTTTGCAAAGTTCAGTGGAGCCACCACATCGAGGATGGAGCCACTTGGGAATGAGAGGATGATCTACGCAAAGACCACCCACACCTATTTTCTAGCCAACCCGAATCTCGAGGACGAGATTCATCTTAAGGGGGTAGATTTGTAGCATCCCAAATTTTTAATTTGGAATGATATACATAGGTCATTCATGCATATCATATTTTATTGCATTTCTTTTCGCGATCCTCGAAATTCTAAGCAACTCAAGGACCCACGGAGAGAGTTGGGGATTTCACGTTTTTAATATTTGAATTTTATCAAATATTGAAACAAGGATCATTTTGGTTTTAATATTTTTTCTCTCTGAAAATATTTTGTATTAAAAATATCTGAGGGGAGATAATATGACTTCTCCAAAAAATGAAATATTGGAAGAAAAGTATTAAAATCAAATAAATAAATTTTATTTGGATTTTATTGCAATTTTATTCGAATTAGGAAAAATACGCGTTTTCAAAATTGCATTAGAGGCCCAAATAAATGTTCACTTTGTCCAGAATGTTTTTAGAAGACTGCGAAAATTTATTTCGGGATTTTTGGAGTCCGTTTAGTATTTCTATCGTTAGTTTTTCTGCGCCAGGATTATATAAAAAAAGGTAAACCGACTTACCGGGCCGTGTCCGGCTAGGACACTTGGCCCGGCCGGCTTTAAAAGCCGAGGCCCGCGACCCAACAGCCCAAGCCGTGCCATGCCCCTCCCAAACCCTAGCGCCGCCCGTCGCCCGCCAGCACCGCGCACCGCCGCCCGCCTCCCGTCGCGGCGCCGCCGTCCCGCGTCGCCGTCCCGCCGCCCCGCCGGAGCCGCTCCGCCACCACCCCGCCGTCCCGCCGCTGCCACCGACCTCGCCGGAGGTAGCCGCCGCCATCGCTGCCATTTTTCAGTTTTCTCAGAAAAACCGTTCGGTTTTTTCTTGTTCTCGTTTTTTTATATAGATCGGTTCATTCGGTTTTCCGTCGGTTTATTTATTTAGCGGACGTTCCTCCGTATGTTCGTTTTAACGAATGATGTTTGTCCATTAGCCGCAGACAGCGAACGTTCGTTCGTTAGCCTGTTCGTCAGTTTTTCTTTTTCCAGGGTTTTCCGCGTTTATCTTCGATTGTGATTTCTGCCCTAATCTTTGATCTAGTATAACTTTTCGCTCGTTTATCCAAATCAGGTGAGACAAGCGCCTAGATCTTCGTCTCGAAACGATCTTTCTGTTTAACCAACTTGAATAGGATTTTGGTACTGTAAAATTTGACTTTAGTCCAGATTAGTAATTGGATCTTGTTTCTTTTGCAGTTTGAGTTTCGTTGCTCCGTTTGATTTGATTCTTTTTGCAAACCGGAGTTCTTCAGTTGAACTTTCTGGTTGGAACCTCTTATTTGGGATTTATCCGTGCATCTTTGCTTGATTGCTTATGTATGCTATTGTTTGTTTGCGATAGAATTCCCAGAGTGCGAAGCGTGCTACTACGAGTCTCTAGGATTTGCAGATCGTCATTAAGGCAAGTAACACTTTGATCATACCCCTTTAATACCCAGTTTTTATGCATTAGGTAGAACCCTCACACATTGCATGAGTAGGATCTCTTAACATGTGGGTTTGGGAAGTAGATGATGTGGTAGAACCTATTACCTGTTTTATTATCAAACCCTTGGGAGTAACTTCTACGTTATGCTTATTGCCATGCTATGCTCGTAGACGTGGATTGGGTTTGAGTGTATCCATGACAGATGTGAGTTTGTTAATTAATGGTTCAACTTAAGGTGGCAACTTTAACACACATCTGGGTGGATTGCTTGTGGGCACCTGGAGAATCCAGTGTTGTCCTAGGATATCCCGGAGGACCCGTGTGATCATCCTACGGTCCGCCACCCAGGCTCAAAGGGATCATAAGATTATTCATGCTAGAAACTTCTGTGTGCAGCCACAAGCTATTATGGGCTTTAGCATAGTTGAGTAGGTTGCATGACCTCTTCCAGTGGTAGGCTAGCAGATGTAGGGGATGTAGGTTGGTACTGTCTACCCGGGGTTAGAGTTAATGCTTCTGAAAGACTGTGTCTCGGTCATCCGATTCTCAAACACCATGTAGTGCGAGAAATCCAACGGAGGAGATCGAGTCTTGTGGGGAAAAGTGCGCAAACCTCTGCAGAGTGTATAAACTAATCATGGTTAGCCGTGTCCCCAGTTATGGACATCTTGAGTATCTGGTTCTTGATTATAATATGGATCTCATCACTCTAAATTAATTTGTTGGGTTGATAATGACTACTTTAATTGGGATTGAGTCGGAGGAACCTTCTCAATGATGTTTCAACCACCATGATAGTTAAATAAAATATATGCCTTTGTTGTAATGAAAAACTGGCTTTTCACAAAAAACAATATAACCATAGAGCCTCCACCAGCCATACTTGCATGTAGTCATAGTATTTATCTGTTCATTGCTCTACTGTGTTATATTGCCAGCATGTTCTATGTGCTGACCCGTTCTCGGGCTGCAACGTATCATGTTGCAGACTTTTCAGATGACGAGTAAGGTGCCATAGGTTGTTTGTCATGCACTCAGCTATGCCGTTGGAGTTGATGGACTCACTTTATCTTCCAAGCCTTCCGTTGTTATCTTATTAGATGGCCTTAAGCCATATTTATTGTAATAAGTTCTCTTTTGAGACTTTCGATGTAATAAGTGTGTGATTGCTACTCTGTTATAAATCCTTCGAGTACTGTGTGTGTCAGCATTACCGATCCAGGGATGACACTGAGCACAGAGACTTGACCATTTGAGGTCGGGTCGCTACACTTAAAAGCAACAAATCCTCCTATTTTTTCAATATCAAGGTAATTATAATCATCTTTGGTATAAGAAGATAAGTTACATTATCAGTAAACTCACATTGGCAGGTAAGGTGTTTCTTAGGGTCTTTGGAACAAAAACTACAATCATATATTTCACATAAATTCCAAGCATAGCACTGCGAAGTTTTAATATGATGCAATAAAAGTTTCTCTTTTTGAGACAAGCGACGCCGCACAAAATAAGCATGCTCATTTAATGATTTCCCCTCAACTAAGCTAGTTGGGTTTTCAGCACGAGCACAAATGGATCGAAGATGATCCAAGTAAAAAGTGTCAGGAGTGTGGTAGATTTTCAGTGGTTCTTCAACCATTGGTGTAGTAGATACACCTATTTTTTGGTATTTTGAGTTTCCTACTAATAATCCCCAAGTGCAAGGAATCATCATAGCAATTTCCAAAGGTGAAAGTGATAAGTATGGAGTGTCGAACCCACAAGGAGCTAAAGGTAAGATCAATATTCTCTCAAGCCCTATCTGCCACTGATACGACTCTACATACACCGAACGTTTGCTTCCAACTAGCAACGAGAAATAAAACTACGTTGTGGGTATGAAGTGGATAACTTTATATGATATCGGAGAGCTAAAACAGAAAAGTAGGTGCTGCTATCATAAAATTAGAATATATTACTAAATATTATAAATAGCGAGTGTGGAATAATGATGGAGCGGTGTGCGGAATTGTCCTAGGCAATCGTTAACAAGACCGGTAATCACTATTGCAATTTCATATGAGGGAGAGGCATAAGCTAACATACTTTATCTTCTTGGATCATATGCACTTATGATTGGAACTCTAGCAAGCATCCGCAACTACTAAAGATCATTAAGGTAAAACCCAACCATAGCATTAAAGCATCAAGTCCTCTTTATTCCCATACGCAACAACCCCCTTACTCGGGTTTGTGTTTCAGTCACTCACCAACCCACTATAAGTGAATCATGAACGTATTGCAACACCCTACAACGGGAATCCCCCACGCTTGCGTGACACGGAGGGCACCATAGGACAGCACCAAAATAAAACATACAACTCGTACCAATCTAGATCATCAATCAACCCAAAGACAAAGGATAGCTACTCAAAACATCATAGGATGGCAACACATCATTAGATCATAATATGTGGCATAAAGCACCATGTTCAAGTAGGGATTACAGCGGGGTGCGGGAGAGTGGACCGCGTAAAATAGATGAGGATGGTGATCATGATGGTGATGTTGATGAAGACGATCACCGCGGCGATGATTCCCCTCCTGATGGCACTCCGGCGCCACCGGAAGAGAGGAGGAGAGGTTCTCCACCTTGTGCTTCCTCCTCCATGGCCTCCCCCCTAGATGGGTAGAGGTTGTCCCTCTGGTCCTTGGCCTTCATGGCGATGATGGTCCCTCCGGGATCCTCCTCCATGGCCTCTGGTGAGATGGCCCCCTCCGGCAGGGTGCCAGAGAGGGCCTAGATTGATTTCTCGTGGCTACAGAGGCTTGCGGCGGCGGAACTCCCGATATAGGTTAATTTTCCGAGGTTTATGTATTTATAGGAATTTTTTGCGTCGGTCTCACATCAAGGAGGTGGCCGAGCTGTCCACGAGGCAAGCCCACGCGCCCAGGGGGTGGGCACACCCCCACCCTCGTCGGAAGCTCGGGACTCTTCTTGCCCAACGCCGATGCTCCGTGGTCTTCTTTTGGTCCATAAAAAATCATCAAAAAATGGCACGTCAATTGGACTCCGTTTGGTATTCCTTTTTCTGCAAAACTCAAAAACAAGGAGAAAACAAAAACTGGCAGTGGGCTCTAGATTAATAGGTTAGTACCAAAAATCATATAAAATAGAATCCATATAAAACATCTAAGATGGATAATATAATAGCATGAATACTTCATAAATTATAGATACGTTGGAGACGTATCAGCATCCCCAAGCTTAATTCCTGCTCGTCCTCAGTAGGTAAATGATAAAAGAAATAATTTATGAAGTGTGAATGCTAGCAGGTGCACAAGTTTGATCAATTATAATTTCAGTCACCTTTTCTAGCATCATTATATGTCATAACAGTAGCTCATCTCATAAAACTTCTCATGATAAAGTAACAAGCTATTCACATGTTAAAGTATAGATCATAAACTTGATTGAAAACTAACAAACCATGTTATCAGTCATCAAACAATTACCATTCATCTTATATTCAGGAAGAGTCTATGTTAGAGCTTTGATTTAGCAAACTCTACATACTCAACTATCATTTAGTCTTTCACAATTGCTAACACTCACACGATATTTATGGGTTCAAATTTTAATCAGACACATAGAAGGATAGGGGCTTATAGATTCGCCTCCCAACCTTTTACCTCAAGGGTAATGTCAACAATAATAGTTCATGATGCCTTACATCCAATTGGATATATATATATATATATATGTATATATATATATATATATATATATATATATATATATATATATATCAGAATCTTTCCAACACAATGTGCTTGCCAAAGGATAAAATGTAAAAAGGAAAGGTGAAAATCACCATGACTCTTGCATATGGGTAAGAGATAAAAGTAAAAGATAGGCCCTTCGCAGAGGGAAGCAGAGGTTGCCATGCACTTTCAGGGTTGGATGCACAAAATCTTAATGCGAAAGAACGTCACTTTATATTGCCACTTGTGATATGAACCTTTATTATGCAGTTCGTCGCTTTTATTTCTTCCACATCACAAGATCGTATAAAGCTTATTTCCTCCACACTAATCAATCATACATATTTATATAGCAATTTTTATTGCTTGCACCGATGACAACTTACTTGAAGGATCTTACTCAATCCATAGGTAGGTATGGTGGACTCTTATGGCAAAACCAGGTTTAAGGGTATTTGGAATCACAAGTAGTATCTCTACTTAGTGCAAAGAATTTGGCTAGCATGAGGGGGAAATGCAAGCTCAACGTGTTGGGCGATCCATGACAATATACTTTATTTCAGATATAAGAAAACATAACCCATTACGTTGTCTTGCTTGTCCAACATCAATGAGGGAGTCCTGGATTAGGGGGTGTCCGGGTAGCCGAACTATACCTTCAGCCGCACTCCAGGACTATGAAGATACAAGATTGAAGACTTCGTCCCGTGTCCGGAAGGGACTTTCCTTGGCGTGGAAGGCAAGCTTGGCGATACGGATATATAGATCTCCTACCATTGTAACCGACTCTGTGTAACCCTAGCCCTCTCCGGTGTCTATATAAACCGGAGGGTTTTAGTCCGTAGGACAACATAACAATCATACCATAGGCTAGCTTCTAGGGTTTAGCCTCCTTGATCTCGTGGTAGATCTACTCTTGTACTACCCATATCATCAATATTAATCAAGCAGGACGTAGGGTTTTACCTCCATCAAGAGGGCTCGAACATGGGTAAAACATCGTGTCCCTTTTCTCCTGTTACCATTCGCCTAGACGCACAGTTCGGGACCCCCTACCCGAGATCCGCCGGTTTTGACACCGACATTGGTGCTTTCATTGAGAGTTCCTCTGTGCCACCGCCATCAGGAAGGATGCCTCATCCCGTCTTTAAAGACGGCACCGTTGCTAAGGGAGCTTTGGATGTCGGCCAAACTCTCCGGCTAGGTGGTTTTCTTATGACCGCCTGTTCGGCTACTGCGCCGACGATGACCTCTCGGGTCATCAAAAGCAACCTTCATGTCAGTTCGGAACTCACCGAGCAGTTAGATCCAATGGAGCTCTCTTCCATAAACGAGCTCTTGGATCGCATCACCGCCCTGGGGGTCGCTACGGATTACGCCAAGGTTGGGCCCAAACCCGGTCCAAGAGAGATTAACTCTCCCCAAGTCACCCATCACGTTGCCGTGGTAGAGGGGCAATGCGGCGACCCTTCATCTATGTTAAGGACTAACTACATCCGGATTCCCGATCCCTCCAAGCTGGATACCCGCGAAGGGGAGGATATCACTCAAGACCTGAACTTATAATCAGGCGACTGGCTGGATTCATTGGACAACATCCAAGAATCCAAACTTTTGAGTTCGGAAACTTCTTGTCCTCTGAGTCTCAGATTGGGCGAGGTTTCGGATCTAATTCCACCCACCCACCCCAACATAAGCGCTCTATCCCAAATCAGGCAAAAGGCCGAAGAAACAGTACATCATTACTGGGCCAGATTCCTCTTGGTTAGGAACAGGATAAAGGACTGCCGCGAGGAAGATGCAATCTCAATTTTCTGCAATAATTGCACGGACAAGGGAATCCTCAACGCCATAAGTCACCGTGATATTACACGCTTCGCTGACTTGGCATCCATTGTACGAAAGTACTGTGCGATGGAAAGTGCCGGGAAAACCGAAATAAAATTTTGGGACGATCCGGCTCTGAATACAAACCCAGTCCGAAATAAAAGGGTGCATCATCGCTAGACACCCGGATTAAACACCAAAAAGCAAAAACCCTCTACAAGGCATGGAACCGTACTAGAAGGATGTCTTAATGGACCCTGTAAAATTCACAGTACAGAGGGCGCCACACCAACTCACAGCCTTAGAGCATGTTGGATACTCCGGCAGGTGGCCAAAATTGGCAAAGATCTCCTAATTCCGGAGGCCATAGAAAGCCACACCAGGGACACCAATACGGTACTAACAGTCTTCGAGACTTTCGCATCAAATAATATGCGAAAAAGAACACTCCGCAGCCTTGCCGAAGTCTACCAAGTAGCAACAATAAACCCATGGAGTGACACGGCTATTACTTTTAATGCCAGTGATGAACCTAAATTCCAAACAGCCCGAGCACCAGCCGCATTGGTCGTCAGTCCAATAGTGGATGGCTTTCGCCTCACCAAAGTACTCATGGATGGAGGCAGCGGATTAAACCTCATTTATGAGGAAACCCTCCAAAAAATGGAAATAGACTGGAACCGCATTGAGCGAAGCAGCACAACCTTTAGAGGAATAATACCTAGTCGGGAAGCGCACTGTACAGGAAAAATCACACTAGATGTGGTGTTCGGCACGTCGGATAATTACAGGTCTGAAGAGGTCACGTTCCATGTGGCCCTGTTCAGTAGCGGATACCACGCTTTGCTTGGGCGAGAAGCATTTACAATCTTCCAAGCAATACCCCATTACGGGCACATGAAGCTCAAGATGCCCGGGCCGAACGGAATCATCACTCTCGTTAGTGATCCGGACATAGCACTCCGCGCTGAAAATAAGACAGCCGCACTAGCCCTTGAGGCACTATTCAAAGCCCTAGTGGCTGAGGAACTGACTACGCTGCACTCCACGGTGAACATGGACGATCTGATACTCCACAAGAGATCCAAGTCCACCTCCTTTAAGCCAACAGACGAAATAGTCAAATTCCAGGTCCGTCCAACGGACCCCAATAAAACAGCTTCTATCGGGGCACAATTAAACCCTGATGTAGACGCCGCACTGCGAGAATTCCTACGTGAAAACTGGGACATCTTCGCCTGGCACCCTTCAGACATGCCAGGAATCCCACGCAGGCTGGCCGAACACATCTTAAATATCCTAAAAGGATTCAAACCTGTCAAACAAGCTCTTCGGCGTTTTTCCGAACCTAAGAGACAGGCCATGGGAGAGGAGCTAGCCAAGCTATTGGAGGCCGGATTCATCATAGATATAAAACATCTGGACTGGCTAGCAAACCTGGTGATGGTACCAAAGAAGGACAAATCCTGGCGCCTGTGCGTTGATTTTAAAGACCTTAACAAGGCTTGCCCAAAGGATCCCTTCCCCCTCCTCTGCATCGATCAAATTATCGACGCTACCGTAGGACACGATTTGTTTTGTTTCCTCGACGCATACTCCGGCTACCATCAAATCAAGATGGCAGAGTCAGACCAAGCCGCAACGGCATTCATCACACCATACGGCCCATTCTGCTTCAACACAATGCCCTTCGGGCTCAAAAACGTCGGCGCAACATATCAGCGCATGATTCAGACATGTCTGGCAAACCAGATCGGCAAACAGTGGAGGCATACGTGGAAGATGTGGTCGTAAAAACAAGACATGTCGAATCTCTAGTAGACGACTTGAGGCTTACATTTGATAACCTCCGAACATACGACATCAAGCTCAACCCGGAAAAATGCGTTTTCGGCGTTCCTGCCGGAAAGCTCTTGGGCTTCATTGTATCCGGTAGAGGAATTGAAGCAAATCCAGCCAAGATCCGAGATTTGTCACAATTGGATATCCCGAAGGACCTCAAACAAATACAAAAATTAACCGGATGCGTGGCGGCTCTAAGTCGCTTCATCTCCCGCTTGGGAGAAAAGGCACTACCCCTCTATCGCCTCCTTCGGCGCACCGAACACTTCGAGTGGACGGATGCCGCCACGGCCGGACTCGATGAAATAAAAGCCATACTGGCAACAAACCCAGTCCTGGCCGCGCCAAACATCGACGAACCAATGCTATTGTACATTGCAGCAACCCATCAGGTTGTACGCGCAGTGCTCGTCATCGAGCGAGAAACGGACGGGCACAAATTCCCCCTTCAAAAGCCGGTCTACTATGTGGCCACTGTCCTCACTCCATGCAAATCACGGTACCCGCATTATCAAAAGATTGCATACGCGGTATTCATGGCATCTCGGAAGCTGCGGCACTACTTTCAAGAGTGTTCGGTAACAGTAGCCTCGGAAGTACCACTCAACGATATTATAAACAACCGCGACGCAACGGGCCGGATTGCAAAATGGGCCATCGAGCTCCTCCCATTCGACATAACTTATAAGCCACGGCGAGCTATTAAGTCACAAGTTTTGGCCGACTTCAACGCAGAATGGACGGAGGCCGAACTCCCTAAAGAGTACGGCACATATTCAAACTGGATCATGCATTTCGACGGCTCCAAAATGTTGGCCGGTCTAGGGGCTGGCGTTGTTTTGACGTCCCCCACAGGAGACATAGTTCAATATGTACTCCCGATTATGTACACAGACTCCAACAATGCAGCTGAATACGAGGCCCTGTTGCATGGCCTCCGGATGGCAGTATCCATGGGCATTCAATGCCTAGAGGTGCGTGGGGATTCAAACCTCGCGATATCCGAAATAAATGGAGACTTTGATGCCAAGGATCCAAAAATGGCAGCTTACCGCAACGCTGTCTTAAAAATGTCAGCTCGGTTTGAAGGGCTTGAATTTCACTATATAGCCCGGGAAAACAATCAGGCGGCAGATGTCCTGGCACGCATTGGCGCAAAACACGATGTAGTCCCTCCCCAACATCTTCTTGGAAAGGCTGTTCAAGCCATCCGTAGCATGGGAACGGGAACCTGGCAATAACAGCCCGGACCCAACCGCACTGCCCGACACCGAAAAATCTGACATAATTGGAGGCTCTGGCAATGAAATTACAAGTTCAGCCCACGTAATAATGGCCGTGATCGCCCCGTGGACAGAACCATTCCTAGCCTACCTTAGTAGGCAGGAACTCCCAGAGGAACAAAACAAGGCACGCTGCATAGTGCGGCGATCTAAAGCCTATAAAGTCCATGAGGGTGAACTTTATAAGAAAAGCACTATCGGAGTCCTTCAAAGGTGCATCTCCGAAGAGGATGGGTGGAACTTGCTGGCTGAAATTCATGCCGGACTCGGTGGTCACGCTGCAGCTCGGTCCCTTGTAAGCAAGGCTTTCTGTACAGACTTTTATTGGCCGACGGCCCGGGCAGACGCTCAGGACTTGGTCCAACGATGCGTCGGTTGCCAGCTTTTTGCAAACCAAAGCCATATGCCACCCACCGCCCTCCAAACTATCCCCACCACTTGGCCCTTCGCGGTCTGGGGGCTTGACATGGTTGGACCCCTTAAAGGCGGAACCCACAAGAAAAAATACTTACTGGTCATGGTGGATAAGTTCACCAAATGGATAGAAGCCAGGCCTGTTAAGACGGCCGAATCCGGACCGGTGATAGACTTTATATCTGGGGTCATACACCGTTATGGCGTCCCCCACAACATCATCACTGATAACGACACGAACTTTACGGCCGATGAGGTAAAACTCTGGTGCAAAAACATGGGCATTAAGCTCGATTATGCTTCCGTCTATCACCCACAAACTAACGGACAGGTCGAACGCGCAAACGGTCTTATCATGAGCGGCATGTAGCGACCAGACCTCAAACAGTCTGACCTCTGTGCTCAGGTGTCATCCCTGGATCAGTAATGCTGACACCACACAGTACTTTCAAGGTTTTATAAGAGAGTAGCAATCACACACTTATTACATCGATGTCTCAAAGAGAACTTATTACAATAAATATGGCTTAAGGCCATCTAATAACGATAACAGCAGAAGGCTTTGGATGATAAGCGAGTCCATCAACTCCAACGACATCACTGAGTATAGAACCACGACCTAAAAGGCACCTTACTCGTCGTCTGAAAAGTCTGCAACATGAAACGTTGCAGCCCGAAAACAGGTCAGCACATGGAATATGCTGGCAATGTAACACATAGAGAGTAATGAATGATTAAGACTATACTACATGCATATATGGCTGGTGGAAAGCTCTATGGTTACAGTTTTGCGTAAAGCCAATTTTTTCCTACGGCAAAGGAATAAATTTATTTAACTATCATGGTGGTTGTTAAACATTGAGAATGGTTGACAGCATCCTCAATCCCATTAAAATAATCATCATTAAAAACCCAACAATATTAATTTAAAGTAACATGATGAGATTCACATGATATCCAAGTACTAGATACTCAAATACGTCCATAACTGGGGACACGGCTAACCATGATTAGTTTGTACACTCTGCAGAGGTTTGCGCACTTTTCCCCACAAGACTCGATCTCCTCCGTTGGAATTCTCGCACTACATGGTGTTTGAGAAACGGATGACCGAGACATAGTCTTTCAGAAGCGCTAGCACCTTACGATGTGATAGACCGTACCAACCTACATCCCCTACATCTGCTAGTCTACCATTGTAAGAGTTTGCACGACTTAGTCAACTATGCCAGAGCCCATAATGGCTTGTGGCTGCACACGGAAGTTTCTAGTTTTAATAATCTCATGATCCCTTTGAGCCTGGGTGGCGGTCCAAAAAGAAACAGGCAATCCTGGAATACGCAGGTACCTCAATCCACCCAGATGTGTGTTCAAGTTGCCACCTTAGATAAACCATTAATTAACAAACTCACATCTGTCATGGATATCACTCACCTAATCCACGTCTACTAGCATAGCATGGCATAATAAGCAAACATAGAAGTAACTCCCAAAGGTTTGATAATAAAACAGGTAATAGGTACTACCTCAACTACTTCCCATCCCACAATTTAATTAGATCCTAATCATGCAGTGTTTGAGGATTGATCTAATGCAATAAAACTGGGTAGTAAAAGAGGTATGATCAAAGTGTTACTTGCCTTGCTGATGATCCGCGAAACCTAGAGATTCGAAGCAACAGGCAGCGCACTCCGGGTATTCTATCACAGACAAACAAATAAGCATACAATAAGTACTCATCTAATGCACAAGTAAAACTCAAATAAGAGATCTAACCAGAAAGTTCAACTTAAGAACTCCGGTTTGCAAAAAGAATCAAATCGAACGAAGCAACGAAAGTCAAATGGCGAAAGAAAACAACTTCGTTCTTCTAATCTGGATCTAAGTCAAATTTTACAGAAGCAAAAATTTGTTTAAGTTGGTTAAACGGATAGAGGGTTTCGAGACGAAACTCCAGGCGCTTGAATCGCCTGATTCCGATAAACGAGCGAAAAGTTATACTAAAACGAAAATCGGATCAGAAATCGCGATCAGAAAATAACCGCGGAAAATCCGAGAAAAAGAAAAATGACGAACGGATTAACGAACAAATGTTTGCTAATTAACCTAGACTGAAAATAATAAAACCGATCTAATAAAAAAAACCGAAAATAAAACCGACGAAAACCAATCGGTTTTTTTTCTTTTTTAAAAAAAACGGGCACGAAAATCGAGGCGGCGGCGAACCTCGGGCGGCGGGATCGTCAGCGGCGGCAGCTCCGGCGGCGCGCGCGGATCGAGGCGGGGCTGATGGGCTGGGGCGGCTCGGGGCGACGCTATTTATAGGCTGCCCCCGGGCGGTGTCCTGCTCGTGTACAGCCCGAAGTCGGTTCGTTTTTTTAAATAATTACGCTCAGAAAAAAATAAAAAGAAATACTAAACGGACTCCAACAATCCCGAAATAAATTTTCTCGGGCTTCTAAAATCAAGTCCGACAAAGTGAACATTTATTTGGGCCCTAAATGCAATTTTGAAAAACGCATATTTTTTCTAAATTCAAATAAAAAATATAGAAAAACTCTGAAAAAATCTTATTTGATTTTATTATTAAATCCACAATATTTCTATATTTTGGGAAAGTCATTTTATTACCTCTCTCATATTTTTGTAATAGAAATAATTGATGATAAAATAAATAAAACCAAATGATCCTATTTTCAAAATTTGAGAAAAACTCAAATATGAAAATAACGAAACCCCCAACTCTCTCCGTGGGTCCTTGAGTTGCTTAGGATTTTCTAGGATCAAAACCAAAAGCAAATGAAATATGATATGCATGATGATCTAATGTATAACATTCCAAATTTAAAATTTGGGATGTTACAAACCTACCCCCCTTAAGATGAATCTCGCCCTCGAGATTCGGGTTGGCTAGAAAATAGGTGAGAGTGGTCCTTGAGCAAATCTTCCTCTCGCTCCGAGGTGGCTTCATCCTCCGTGTGGTGGCTCCACTGAACTTTACAGAACTTGATAACCTTGCTGCGAGTGACTCGGCTGGCAAACTCGAGAATCTTAATTGGTTTCTCCTCATAGGTCAAATTGTTATCCAACTGAATTGCTTCCAATGGCACTGTGTCTCTCAAAGGTATGTCAGCCATCTCCACATGGCATTTCTTCAGCTGAGAAACGTGGAACACATCATGAACTCCTGACAATCCTTCGGGCAATTCCAACTTGTAGGCCACTTCTCCCATACGCTCCAAAACTCGATATGGTCCTACAAATCGTGGCGCTAACTTTCCCTTAACTCCAAAGCGCTTAATTCCCCGAAGTGGTGATACTCGAAGATAAACTCTGTCTCCGACTTCGTAAACTGTCTCTTTGCGTTTAGAATCTGCGTAGCTCTTCTGCCTTGACTGGGCTACCTTGAGCCTATCGCGAATCAACTTCACCTTCTGTTCAGACTCCTTAATCAAATCAGGTCCAAACAAATGGCGGTCTCCAACTTCGTCCCATGACAACGGTGTCCTGCACCTCCTTCAATACAAGGCTTCGAAAGGGGCCATCTTCAAACTGGTTTGGTAACTGTTGTTGTAAGAGAACTCTGCATATGGCAAATGGTCGTCCCAACTAGATCCATAATCTAGTGCACAAGCTCTCAGCATATCCTCAAAAATCTGATTGACTCTCTCGGTTTGTCCATCTGTCTGCGGATAAAAAGCTGTACTGAATTCTAGCCTGGTACCCAAAGTCTGATGCAACTGCTTTCAGAAATTTGAGGTAAACTGGGTTCCTCTATCTGATACGATACTCCTCGGAACTCCATGCAAACATACAATACTGGTCATGTATATCTTTGCCAACTTAGCACTGGTGTAGGTGGTCTTTACTGGGATGAAATGATCTACCTTCGTCAATCGATCAACTACAACCCAAATCGAGTCATAGCCAGAACGAGTCTTTGGTAATCCCATGATAAAATCATTTCCTAGCTTATCCCACTTCCATTCGGGTATCGGCAAGGGCTGTAACAGTCCTGCTGGCTTCTGATGCTCTGCCTTTACTCTCTGACATATATCACAAACTGCTACATACTCCGCAATATCTTTCTTCATTCCGGTCCACCAGAAAGTATCCTTCAAATCCAAATACATCTTGGTATTTCCTGGGTGAATCGAATACGATGAATCATGCGCCTCTTGCAGAATCAACTTCCTGATCTCCGGGTCATTGGGCACATAAACACGGTCTTCAAAACACAGGGTATCATGCTCATCCTCACGAAAGCCTTTAGCTTTTCCTTCGCTCATTTTCTCCTTTATAGAGGCAATCTCCTTGTTAGTCTTCTGAGCTTCTCTGATTCTATCCATCAATGTTGACTGAATCTCCAATGCTGCTACATAGCCTCTCGGAACTATTTCCAAACGGAGCTCGCGAAGATCCTTGTCTAACTCCTTTGGTATTCCTCCCGTCATTAGTGTATTGAACTGGCTCTTACGGCTCAATGCGTCAGCTACTACATTGGCCTTTCCGGGATGGTAATGCAATCTCATATCATAATCCTTGATGAGCTCCAACCATCTCCTTTGTCTGAGGTTCAACTCCTTCTGCGTAAAAATGTACTTCAAACTCTTGTGATCCGTGTACACCTCACAATGATTTCCAATGAGGAAATGTCTCCATGTCTACAATGCATGCACTACGGCTACTAACTCCAAATCATGTGTGGCATAATTCAATTCGTGAGGCTTCATTTGTCGTGAAGCATACGAAACAAATCTTCCCTCCTGCATAAGTACTGCTCCAAGTCCTAGACGTGAAGCGTCGCAATATACCTCATAATCCTTGGTCTGATCTGGCAAAATCAACACTGGTGAGATAACCAAACGTTTCTTTAATTCCTGGAAACTAGCCTCACACTCCTCAATCCATATGAACTTGGTATCCTTTTTCAGCAACTCCGTCATAGGCTTTGCAATCTTTGAGAAGTTCTCAATAAATCTCCTAGTATCCTGCAAGTCCAAGAAAACTCCGGATCTCTCCAACTGTTGTTGGTGCTTCCCAATTGGTCACAGTGATAACCTTTGTGGGATCAACTGCTATTCCTTCTCCGGATATAACGTGTCCGAGGAATCCTACTTCCTTCAGCCAAAACTCACATTTGCTGAACTTGGCATATAACTGATGTTCTCTGAGCTTCTCCAGTACCAATCGCAAATGTTCCTTGTGTTCCTCTTCATTCTTCGAGTAAACCAGAATATCATCAATGAACACCACGACGAACTTATCCAAAAACTCCATAAACACTTTGTTCATCATGTTCATAAAATAGGAAGGTGCATTAGTCAGTCCAAATGACATAATGGTATACTCATACAGTCCATATCTGGTGGTGAATGTTGCTTAGATATGTCCTGCTCTTGAATCTTCAACTGATGGTACCCTGATCGCAAATCGATCTTGGAAAACACTTTAGCTCCTTGCAACCGATCAAACAGATCATTGATCATTGGTAGTGGGTACTTGTTCTTGATTGTTAACTCGTTCAATCCACGATAATCAACAACCATTCTTAACAATCCATCCTTCTTCTCCACTAGAAGTACTGGTGATCCCCAAGACGAAGAACTTGGGCGAATGTAACCTTTATCCAGTAACTCCTTAATCTGCTTCTTAATTTCCACCAAATCCTTTGCGGGCATCCTGTATGGTCTCTTCGATATTGGCCCTGTGCCTGGCAAAAGCTCAATCAAAAACTCAATGTCTCTATCAGGTGGCATGCCTGGCAACTCTTCTGCAAATACGTCAGGGAAATCCTTTACCACTGGTACTTCCTCCTGCACAACTCCTGTCAAGGAATTTGCTTGAATCCTTTTCGGCACATGCCGTGATACGTACTTGATCTTTCTTCCTTCTGGCATTGTAAGCAAAATTTTCTTACTAGAGCATTCAATGTTCCCTTCATACTTTGACAACCAATCCATGCCTAATAACACATCCAGTCCTTGAGATTCCAATACTATTAGGTCCGAGGGAAACACATAGTTACCAATCCTTAATGGTAACCGATTACACCATCGACTAGCCATATACTCTGCTCCAGGCGAGGTTACTAACATGGGTGACCTAAGGGCTTGGGTTGGCAGGTTATACTTATCCACAAATACCATTGATATGTATGAATGCGATGCACCAGTATCGAAAAGAACGAGTGCAGTAAATGACTTAACCAAAAACTTACCTATTACTGCATCAAGCTGAGCTTCAACCTCCTCCACATTAACGTGGTTTACTTGTCCCCTGTTGAAAGGGTTCGGCTTCTTTCCCGAGCTTCCATTGCCAATCTGGCCATCAGGACATTCATTGGCATAATGTCCGGTCTTTGAACACTTGAAACAGGTGACTTGGCTCAGATCTCTCTTGGCTGGGGTTGATGGGGTGGTACGGTTCTGGCCGTTGCTTCCTCCATTCCCATTACCATTCTTGGAACCATTATGGTTGTGCGAGCTACCTCCTCCATGGGTATGCTGAAAATAAACTCCCGGTTTAGGGGTAAGACGGGGCTTCTGCTGAGCTCCTGAATTATACTTCCCCTGTCCATACTTCCTCTTGCGATTTTCAATCTGCTGCTACTTCCCCTCAATCATAAGAGCACGATCTACCAACTTCTGGTAGTTGTTGAAACTTGCTACCATCAACTGCATACTCAGCTCGTCATTCAGTCCTTCCAGAAACTTCTCCTGCTTAGCTGCATCTGTAGCAACGTCATCTGGGGCATAACGTGCTAGCTTAATAAAGTCATCCACATACTGGCCAACTGTCCGTCCTCCTTGGCGCAAGTTGCGAAACTCATGCTTCTTCATGGCCATAGCTCCTGCTGAAACATGGGTAGTACGAAAAGCTTGCTGAAACTGGTCCCATGTGACAGTGTCTATAGGGTAAGTGGCTGTAAAATTCTCCCACCATGCTGCTGCGGCTCCTTCAAGTTGATGTGCGGCAAACTTCACTTTTTCCTCATCTGTACATCCAGCAGTGGTCAACTCCCTCCCTGTCTTGCAGAGCCAATCATCTGCTACTATCGGCTCGGTGCTACTGGAAAACACCGGCGGATTCAGCCTAAGGAAATGGGTCAAGTGATCAACTGGTGGTGGCGGCGGTGGGTTGTTGTTGTTGTTGTTGTTGTTGTTGTTGTTGTTGTTGTTGTTGTTGTTGTTGTTGTTGTTGTTGTTGTTGTTGTTGTTGTTGTTGTTGTTGTTGTTGTTGTTGTTGTTGTTGTTGTTGTTGTTGTTGTTGTTGTTGTTGTTGTTGTTGTTGTTGTTGTTGTTGTTGTTGTTGTTGTTGTTGTTGTTGTTGTTGTTGTTGTTGTTGTTGTTGTTGTTGTTGTTGTTGTTGTTGTTGTTGTTGTTGTTGTTGTTGTTGTTGTTGTTGTTGTTGTTGTTGTTGTTGTTGTTGTTGTTGTTGTTGTTGTTGTTGTTGTTGTTGTTGTTGTTGTTGTTGTTGTTGTTGTTGTTGTTGTTGTTGTTGTTGTTGTTGTTGTTGTTGTTGTTGTTGTTGTTGTTGTTGTTGTTGTTGTTGTTGTTGTTGTTGTTGTTGTTGTTGTTGTTGTTGTTGTTGTTGTTGTTGTTGTTGTTGTTGTTGTTGTTGTTGTTGTTGTTGTTGTTGTTGTTGTTGTTGTTGTTGTTGTTGTTGTTGTTGTTGTTGTTGTTGTTGTTGTTGTTGTTGTTGTTGTTGTTGTTGTTGTTGTTGTTGTTGTTGTTGTTGTTGTTGTTGTTGTTGTTGTTGTTGTTGTTGTTGTTGTTGTTGTTGTTGTTGTTGTTGTTGTTGTTGTTGTTGTTGTTGTTGTTGTTGTTGTTGTTGTTGTTGTTGTTGTTGTTGTTGTTGTTGTTGTTGTTGTTGTTGTTTCTGGTTCTGGACTAACAACTGCATCAAAGCATTCTGCTGTTGGATCAACTGAGTGAGCTCCGGTGGGAAAGCGAATCCATTGTCACATCTCGGAGGCATCTGAGGGTTTAGAAAAGATGAGAATTAAGAATAGAATGAGGTCTAAAGAGAAAACACTACCCAAATGCACATGAGACAAATGCACACAAAAATCACTTCATTCAATCAAACAAGGGCATACAATCGGTCTAGAACTATCGCAAAAGTGCGTGGACTATAATATGTACATGGGGGAATACTACTACTGTTATGGTAGTCTACTAGAAAAACTGCTCCGATGAAGACTCCATGATATCTGCTCCAGCTTCGTCTTCGAAATCATCATCACTAGGATCAGAATCGGTGTCGTCGATGATGATGTAGTTATCTGGACAGGTGCAATCTTCATCTTCTCCTCCGGGTGCTGAATTCCCCATGAGTTCTTCAATCTTCTCCTTAAGATCGCCGTTTTGTCTCACTAGAGCTACAATCTCATCCATGTAGTCCTTGCGAGTGGCCTTCAGTTCTCCTTCTAGCTCAATAATCTTGGCTTTTGCTTTCTTCAACTCCATCATGTCTGCGCACATCTGGTTCTCCTGGCGTCGAATGTGCTGGTTTAACTCCTGGATGAAAGCTGCAATGGATCTATCCTTCTTGGTGCTAACTATCTCCCATTGTTCATCTCGGCGTCCGCAAATCTGGAAAATAGTATCCTTGAGGTGTTCTTGGTAAACTTCTCCAATGCGTCCCATGGTGATATGAGATGCCATGCTCTTTCCCAGACTCCATGTTGGTGCATTGAAAACACACTCTATGGGCTCCGTGATTGGCGCGAACGTCCTTCCTGGAACTAGAGCTTGAATCTTCCAACACTCCTCTTCGGGTAAAGTGGCGTTGTAGGTCCCGGTGAAGCTTGGTATACCAATGTTCAGGTACTTAGTGACTTCCTTCAGGTGTCGTCCAAAAGGTGTATCTTCATTCGGCTGGGTGAACTCGATCCTCGCTTCCGTCATCCTAAAAGAGTAGAAAAGATGAGGAGTCAGAAATGAGAAGAGAGTAGTGATCTAGGGCTTTAGCTTAGTGGTCATGTCCTACAGCCAGCGTGTGCTCTGATACCATCTCTGTAGCGACCAGACCTCAAACAGTCTGACCTCTGTGCTCAGGTGTCATCCCTGGATCAGTAATGCTGACACCATACAATACTTTGAAGGATTTATAACAGAGTAGCAATCACACACTTATTACATCGATGTCTCAAAGAGAACTTATTACAATAAATATGGCTTAAGGCCATCTAATAACGATAACAGCGGAAGGCTTTGGAAGATAAGCGAGTCCATCAACTCCAACGGCATCACTGAGTATAGAACCATGACCTAAAAGGCACCTTACTCGTCATCTGAAAAGTCTGCAACATGAAACGTTGCAGCCCGAAAACGGCTCAGCACATGGAATATGCTGGCAATGTAACACATAGAGAGTAATGAATGATTAAGCCTATAGTACATGCATATATGGCTGGTGGAAAGCTCTATGGTTAAAGTTTTGCGTAAAGCCAATTTTTCCCTACTGCAAAGGAATAAATTTATTTAACTATCATGGTGGTTGTTAAACATTGAGAATGGTTGACAACATCCTCAATCCCATTAAAATAATCATCATTAAAAACCCAACAATATTAATTTAAAGTAACATGATGAGATTCACGTGATATCCAAGTACTAGATACTCAAAAACTTCCATAACCAGGGACACGGCTAACCATGATTAGTTTGTACACTCTGTAGAGGTTTGCGCACTTTTTCCCACAAGACTCGATCTCCTCCGTTGGAATTCTCGCACTACATGGTGTTTGAGAAACGGATGACCGAGACATAGTCTTTCAGAAGCGCTAGCACCTTACGATGTGATAGACCGTACCAACCTACATCCCCTACATCTACTAGTCTTCCACTGTAAGAGTTTGCACGACTTAGTCAACTATGCCAGAGCCCATAATGGCTTGTGGCTGCACACGGAAGTTTCTAGTTTGAATAATCTCATGATCCCTTTGAGTCTGGGTGGCGGTCCAAAAAGAAACAGGCAATCCTGGAATACCCAGGTACCTCAATCCACCCAGATGGGTGTTCAAGTTGCCACCTTAGATAAACCATTACTTAACAAACTCACATCTGTCATGGATATCACTCACCCAATCCACGTCTACTAGCATAGCATGGCATAATAAACAAACGTAGAAGTAACTCCTAAAGGTTTGATAATAAAACAGGTAATAGGTACTACCTCAATTACTTCCCATCCCACAATTTAATTAGATCCTAATCATGCACTGTTTGAGGATTGATCTAATGCAATAAAACTGGGTAGTAAAAGAGGTATGATCAAAGTGTTACTTGCCTTGCTAATGATCCGCGAAACCTAGAGATTCGAAGTAACAGGCGGCGCACTACGGGTATTCTATCACAGACAAACAAACAAGCATACAATAAGTACTCATCTAATGCACAGGTAAAACTCAAATAAGAGAGCTAACCAAAAATTTCAACTTAAGAACTCCGGTTTGCAAAAAGAATCAAATCGAACGAAGCAACGAAAGTCAAATGGCGAAAGAAAGCAACTTCGTTCTTCTAATCTGGATCTAAGTCAAATTTTACAGAAGCAAAAACTTGTTTAAGTTGGTTAAACGGATAGAGGGTTTCGAGATGAAACTCCAGGCGCTTGAATCGCCTGATTCCGATAAACGAGCGAAAAGTTATACTAAAACGAAAATCGGATCAGAAATCGCGATCAGAAAATAACCGCGGAAAATCAGAGAAAAAGAAAAATGACGAACAGATTAACGAACGAACGTTCGCTAATTAACCTAGACCGAAAATAAGAAAACCGATGTAATAAAAATAAAAAAACTGAAAATAAAACGGACGAAAACCAATTGGTTTTTTTGAAAAAACGGGCATGGAAATTGAGGCGGCGGCGAACCTCGGGCGGCGGGATCGTCGGCGGCGGCTCCGGTGGCGCGCACGGATTGAGGTGTCGCTATTTAAAGGCTGCCCCCGGGCGGTGTCCCGCTCGGGTACGGCCCGAAGACGGTTCGTTTTTTTATATAATTACGCTCAGAAAAAAATATATTAAACAGACTCCAAAAATCCCGAAATAAATTTTCCCGGCTTCTAAAATCAAGCCCGACAGAGTGAACATTTATTTGGGCCCTAAATGCAATTTCGGAAAACGCATATTTTTCCTAAATTCAAATAAAAAATATCGAAAAACTCCGAAAAAATCTTATTTGATTTTATTATTGAATCCTCAATATTTCTATATTTTGGGAAAGTCATTTGATTCCCTCTCTCATATTTTTGTAATAGAAATAATTGATGATAAAATAAATAAAACCAAATGATCCTATTTTCAAAATTTGAGAAAAACTCAAATATGAAAATAACGAAACCCCCAACTCTCTCCGTGGGTCCTTGAGTTGCTTAGGATTTTCTAGGATCAAAACCAAAAGCAAATAAAATATGATATGCATGATGATCTAATGTATAACATTCCAAATTGAAAATTTGGGATGTTACACGGCATCAAACCCAGATTAGTACGGTCCCTTAAGGAATCTAATACGCATTGGGTAGAGGAGCTCGACACCATAATCTGGGGGCTGCGGACCACGCCGAATCGCACCACCGGATACACACCATTCTTTATGGTGTACGGCACAGAGGCAATTTTGCCCTGCGATATAATTCATGACTCACCTCGAGTGCGCATGTACGAAGAAAGAGAAGCTGAGCTCGATCGGCAGGACAGGTTGGACGCCTTGGAGGAGGAGCGTGACGTGGCAAAAGCCCGTTCCGCATTATATCAATAGCAGGCTCGAAGATATCAAAGCAGAGAAGTACGGGCCAAAAATTACAACGTTGGCGAATTAGTTCTACGCCTGCCGGACAAGAAAAAGGACAAACTCAAGCCCAAGTGGGAAGGTCCCTTCATAATTGACCAAGTCCTGACTGGTGAAGCGTACCGCCTGCGAGATGCATCGGATAACCGACTCGAGCCGAACCCATGGAACGCAACCCGTCTCCAAAGATTCTATGCCTAGCACCGGACTCTGTGTTCGTCTCCTTCCTCTGTCCATTTTTTATATTTTCTGTCTTACATTTCTCTCCTTCTCCCCTTCCTTTTTCTTATAGCCTTTAAAGGCCCAATAAGTGACGCGCTATCCGCGCTCATTAAACCTGGGTGCTTCTTTAAACAGAAGCTTATTCATACGGGCTTCATGCCCAATACATGTGTCACACTTCCGCATGTACCTTTATTCACCATTATATGCATCGATATGACTTAAATTTTGGCCAAGCTGGGTTGCCTTGCTCCTGTGCTTACCCCTACGTTCCCGATTGTTCGGCTAGGTGGTAAAGGGAGCACCTCTGCGATTGTTACTGCCGGGTCAGCCAGATGTGTACCTCAGACTGGGTGAAGCCGAAAGCTATCATTCTTAAGGGAATATTCGGTCGGTGAACTAAAGATGATCTTTTCACTTATTTATTTATGCGCCCCCGGATGATTCTTTACTGCGTCTCTTTTCGCAACATGGACATGCACTTTAGGGCATGCCTCCTAGGGAAAGAACCCTTAACGGAACTATTCTCACTGGAAGATGTTTCTTACTAACCATGTAATATAACATAACTAGTTGGGCACTTGTCTGTTCAAGCACTAATGAACCCTACGCCTGGTCTCCATGCATACCCCAGTTCTTACATAACCGCATGGGTATTCGGACACACTCTGGACCGTCAGGTCCCGAGGCTGAAGCGAAAAGGTTGGCCATGACAAATGATCTACAATCCAGCTAGAACATATGTCAATTAAAATTACATAGTCATTCTGACTGATTGTATTCCTCTTCAATACCATCTAACAGGCTGTCTAGTTTACAGTCCTGCTGGGAATACTTGGCGGCCAATGCTACTTGGCCGTATACTAAGCTTACAGGGATCTCGTTCCCATCGGGCCCTACAGGTCCAACCTCGGCCATCTGGTTTGGGTCAGCCTTCGTGTACCGCATCTTCACCATAGCCCAGGCCTCCCTAGCGCCCTGACGGCAGGCCGATATCTTCCACAATCAAAAGCGCCGCCGTGCTCCCTTCAGCTTCTCTACAAGCTCTCCAAGGCCTTCAGGCATGGAGATGGATGGCCACAAGGCATGGGCGATGCCTTGCATCACCCGCCAGACTCGCTCGTGCAGTTGTAAGAGCAAGGGAAGAAGGTCACCCGTCGAGCCGGCATCTCCTCTGCAGAATGACCTGTTAGCATACCTACAGACGTTACTCTGTTAGTCGACTTCCTCGCTGATCTCTTTTTTTTCAAAGATTCGTTTAAGCACTTACTAAATATGCCGCGTCGAAGTCGCTGATTCTCCTTAACGGAGTCCGACAGCTGGGCACGAACGTCTTTCAGTTCAACGCCCAGCTTGGTGTTGGCATCTTGGAGATCGATCTTCTCCCGCCTCACCTTTGTCAGCACGCTCTCACCAGCCTTTAGTTGGCATAGGAGTTGTTTTTCCGGATTTAATCCGGCGCCATCTGCAATTTCATTTGTCAGATTTGCACACACGCTGCACTTCACACAATAATTATCTTTTCGAAGCATATATTACCAGAAGGGGTCTCCTCGGGCCCCCCTGTCGTGGCTAGTGCGGCCTCAAGTTGGGCTTTGTACTCTAATAGCTCCTGAGCCAATCGGGTATTCTTCTCTGAAAGAACCTGCATATTACATGATCCTTAAATCAGTTGTTCCAACTGTTTCAAGTCTCGGGGGCTACTGATATATATAACCATCAAATTTTCTTACCTGTATGTCTTTCACATACTGCTCCGTGGCTCTGTCCAGACCATCTTGAGCGGCACGGAGGTACGCGTCTCCCGAATTGAAGGCATCCAATGCCTCTGGGGAGAAACAAGCGTCGCGAAGAACTGTCCGGCAGCGCCTGTGGTTCATGGCACTCTCCACCTCGGAATTGGTGTCAGATAGCCTGTCTGCATCCTCTGTTGGAGGAGCGTCCGGTGCGCGCCTCGTGTTCGCCTCCACCTCCGGACCAGGCTTTGGAGCCTGGCTGGTGGAGGCGCGATTGGCCGCCTCTCCGGATGTAGTCCGGCGAGGTCTCTTTGTCCTAAAGAGAGTACGAGTATTAATACACCTTGAAGGAATAACACCAGGGGATGAGATGGCGCGTTATACCTTTGCGCCGACGTCTCAGTCCGGACCGCACTCCTTTTCAGCCCCTGGGACCCTGTGGCCCCTCGTTGGCTAGTTGCTACGGGCTCGGCCTCCCGCCTCAAGGACGTCCTCTGCGAAACGCGGTTGTTATACGGTAATCGAAAACACGCGAGGACGGGTCCCTTTTCGAAGTGCTGGGATTTCGGTCTCAGTTACCTAGGAGGCTGGGAGTAGCCCTGGGTAACCGGCCGTAATGGCCACCAAGGCGTTGTCCTTGCTCAATTGATAAAACACCCAGACTTTTCATATTCGTTTGACACATGGAAGGCGGCCATTATTGGGCATAGAAGCCAAGGAGCGCTACATTCACAAAAAACAGGACATTATTCAACAGGTACACTGAATCTGGAAGAGAACCGCCTTGCAATGCCGAAGCCAATCTGCGCGCCGGACTCGTCGTCATTGAAGCCTGGTTCGGGGGCTACCGAGGGAGTCCTGGATTAGGGGTTGTCCGGGTAGCCGGACTATACCTTCAGCCAGACTCCAGGACTATGAAGATACAAGATTGAAGACTTTGTCCCGTGTCCAGAAGGGACTTTCCTTGGCGTGGAAGGCAAGCTTGGCGATACGGACATATAGATCTCCTACCATTGTAACCGACTTTGTGTAACCCTAGCCCTCTTTGGTGTCTATATAAAACGGAGGGTTTTAGTCCGTAGGACAACATAACAATCATACCATAGGCTAGCTTCTAGGGTTTAGCCTCCTTGATGTCGTGGTAGATATACTCTTTTACTACCCATATCATCAATATTAATCAAGCAGGACGTAGGGTTTTACCTCCATCAAGAGGGCCCGAACCTGGGTAAAACATCGTGTCCCTTGTCTCCTGTTATCATCCGCCTAGATGCACAGTTCGGGACCCCCTACCCGAGATCCACCGGTTTTGACACCGACAATCAACCTTTTAGCATGGAATATTTTTATGAATGCTCACAATTACAAAATATGTCCAAGATAGTATGTTTATATGTGAAATCCCTCTTCCTTCAATATTCTTTCATGAATTGTTCAAGTGACCAATTCTACGTTTCCTAACTTTCAATAAGTTTACTACCTACACTTATTATGTGTGAAGTCATTACTCCCCATGTTATAAGCATATGAAACATATATAAATTCAGATTTATGACATTCAATTTATCCAACCGTTTACTCATAGGATATACGTGAAGCACATGAGTAAATGACAAACTACTCCAAAAGATATGAGTGAATAACACTAAGTAGTCAAATAATTAACTAGCCATGGGAATATTCTTTTTCATTCAATATTTCAGATCCAATGATTTTATTCAAACATCAAGTAAAATTGAAAATACGCTCCAAGAAAAACACATATCATGTGATGAATAAAAATATAGCTCCGAGTAAGGTATACCGATAGTTTTGAAGACAAAAGAGGGGATGGCTTCCGGGGCACCCCCAAGCTTAGGTACTTGAGTCTTCCTTCAATATTACCTTGGGGTGCCTTGGGCATCCCCAAGCTGAGGGTCTTTCCACTCCTTATTCTCCTCATACCGATATCTCACCCAAAACTTGAAAACTTCAATCACACAAAACTTAACCAAACTTTGTGAGATAGGTTAGTATGATAAAGAGTAAACCATTCACTTTGGTACTGTTAAGGACAAGTTTCATAATCGTTCTCACACAATGCCTACTGTACCATATAATTTCTACAATTTATATTGAGAAATATAAGTCAAAGAAACTAGAAAAACAAGCAAACTATGCAATGAAAACAGAATCTGTCAGAAACAGAATAGTCTGTAATGATCTGAACATAAACCATACTTTTGCTACTCCAAAAATTATGAAATAAATTGGTGGACGTGAGGAATTTGTCTATTAATCTTCTGCAAAAAGAATAAACTAAAAAGCACTCTTCTGTAAAAAAAATGACAGCTAATCTCGTGAGCGTAAAGTTTCTGTTTTTTTACAGCAAGATCACATTGACTTTCTCGCAAGTCTTCCCAAAGGTCTTACTTGGCACTTTATTGAAACAAAAGTTATAAAACATGATTAATACAGTAGCTTAATCATGTAAACACACAAAAACAGTAAGGGTAAATATTGGGTTGTCTACCAACAAGCGCTTTTCTTTAATGCCTTTTAGCTAGGCATGATGATTTCAATGATGCTCACATAATAGATAAGAATCGAAACACAAAGAGAGCATCTTGAAGAATATGACTAGCCCATTTAAATCTAACCCACTTACTATGCCTAGGGATTTTGTGAGCACACAACTGATGGGAACAAGAATCAACTAGCATAGGAAGGCAAAACAAGTATAACTTCAAAACTTTAAGCACATAGAGAGGAAACTTGATATTATTGCAACTCCTACAAGCATGTATTCCTCCATCATAATAATTTTCAGTAGCATCATGGATAGCAACTTTGTTCTCATACTCAATTGGAACCTCTTTCAAAATAGTGGAATCATTACTAGCTAAAGTCGACACTCTTCCAAATCCACTTTCATAAATATCACACTGAGATTCAACACCCTCCAAAATAGTGGAATCACTAATTCCTAAAGTTGACACTCTTCCAAACCCACTTTAAATTATAGTATTATTCATACTCCAAAAGATAAGTGAAGTTCATGGAGCATTCTACAATTAATATAGACTAACCAATATCCAAGCTCAAAATGAATAAGTGAAGCACATGAAGCATTCTATAAAACCATACTCAAAAGATTTAAGTGAAGCACAAAAAGCAATTCTATAAATCATACTTAAAAGATTTAAGTGAATCACATGAAGTATTCTATAAATCAATGAAGGGCTATCTCATGCTAGCATGGTTCTTAAAGGAAAAACAAAAACACAAAAGACATAAATCATGTGAACAAAGCAAAAAACCGAGGTATATCGATATTTATTAAAGAAGAATGATGGCATGCCAACAGGGGCATCCCCATCCTTGAAAAACGTGGTGGTGCCGGAGAAATCAGACAACACCCCACTTATATTGGTTGTACAACCAGTGACACAAAACATAGGACCGGCTCTAGGAGACTGTACGCATACTTCACTGGCCACACCACTAGCCCCACCACACAGGACCTGCACTCCAGCAAAAGGTATGCCGATTTCAGTTGCCATAGCACCAGCCGTACCATAGAAAAATCCCACTCCAGCAAAAAGTACAGCAAGTCCACCGGCTGAAGACCTATCCCAACTGCAAAGATGGACAATTCCTGCAGATTGGAACCCCATTCCATTTATTCCCAGTTTGAAAGACAATGCTTTCAATGTTGTTAGGGACTGCGTGCATATATTCCCATCATGGGAAGATTATAGTGAAGACAAACACCATTTTCACATCTTCCTGTCCCACTTACGTGTAAGTGCTATTATTCATGGTGATTATTTTCCAGTTTTCTGCTGATTGAACACATCAACGATTTACATTACATTGTTGTAAGTAGGCGAGGGTCAATCTGGATAGTCATGACGAGCAAAGCTTGCTTGGGCTTTTCAAGGAAGCAGCATTGCAGCAGTATCGGTGTTACCTGAGGAAATCACACTTTGATGGCAAGTCTATAAACGAATTTTGGTAAAGTCTCCTGTGCTAAATTTAGAAGACATTGAATGCAAAAACCTTGTTATGCACTGGTCTCGTTCCCAGGATGAGGTATTGTCTATGATATCACATGACAATTTGAACTTCTACTTTTCCGCATGTGCCTTACAGATCTTTTTTGCAGGAAATCTGCTCAAAGAAGAATTCCGGTTTGAAAAGAACGACAGGATATCACAAATATGCTGCCCGCTGCTTTGCTCTTGTTAGTACTTGTTGTCCTGTATCACTGTATTTGCATTCATACCTGGTTCATTATGTGACAGCAATATGCATGATAGCTTGCTTATCAATTGTTCGCTCCAATTTATCTGATCTGTATGAATGGTTACATTAGTGTAGAATATATCCAATGCCAATGAAAATTTTTAGCTCTGCATTATTATTGTAAGTACCTACTATCCTTTATCAGTGTACTTATATTGAAAGGTAGTTGTTCATGTACCATCACTCTACAGGTTATTTTCCTTTGCCCTCCATTTTCTATACATCAGATCTATATTTACTCTTACCATAAGGTTGGATAACACCGATGGTACTGAAGAAGTTTAGCTCTGCATTGCTCTTGGCTATACCTTTTGCCTGTATCACAGTACTTACATTTATGGCTACTTGGTTATGTAGCATCACTCTTCATCTTATCTTAAATATTCTCCATTTTTTCTTATATTATCACATCTATATTTACTCGTAACAAAATGTAGAATAAAGGCAATGCTTATGAAGAAGATTTTGTGGTAAACTTCTTGAATTGCCCCCCCCCCCATCAGCATGGACAAGGGCTTTATAGAGCCTGTCATCACCAATAATGTAAGTTTGTCCTTCTCAAGCCTTCAAACTTTGTTGTGTATATTTGGTTACGCATGACTGCATCAGCTGTTTATTTTTGGTGTTTGCATCAAATTGCATGTTTAAAGTTTATTATGTAGTTCATAAATAAAAGTTTGTCCTTCTCAATTTAAGTTTTTAGTTGTACAACCAAGTTCCTTCTTCATACCATGTAAATTAAACTATACAGAGCAAGTGATCTTCTTTTGCACTGCATGTATGCTTCTGTTCTTGATCTGTAATCCAGTGGTGTGGTGAACCTACCCACTACAGCACAATGTCATATGATGCAATGTATTAACTATGAACAATGTCATATCATTCTACTATTATTTAAACCGTCTCATTATTTGACAATCTGAAATGGGATAAATTGACAGCACACTAACCATTCATACTTATGATTTCTTGATCTGTAATCCAGTGGTGTCGTGAAGCTGCCAAGTCCTTCACAATGTCATTTCCTGCCATGTCTTAACCTTAACAATACCATATTGTGTTAATGCTATTTTAAATTGTGTCACTTTATTCGTTAGTAAGAAATGTGATAAACTGTCAGCACTGATACTTATATGTGCAAAACTTGTCATCTGTCTACTTGTTTATCTTTCAGAGTGAGGAGGATATAAGTGTCAAACAAGCGCAGTCTCATTAGCTTGCTCAGCTCCTTGCGCTGCAGCTCCCGAGAAGGGCTAACCTTTCTTGAACTCTATTGAAGTGCTATCCGTTTTGCATATTATTTTGTCGGCGTGTTTATTTGCACTGGTGGCGATCTTTGATGCCCAGTGTACGTAATCTGCTGTCTGCTTGTGTTTTATTATCATAGTGGCGAACTTTGATGCCTGGTGGATGTAATATGCCGTAATTTCTTTATTTTATAGTCTAGGTTTTTTATTATTCACGATGCTGCAGTTATTTTACTGTATATATATCCTGTCTTCGTAGTAAACTGGCCAAACAATAAAATTACGGTACATAATCGGGCCGTCATGCAAATCACTATGTATGATCCGCATCATGGGCCCAATCATCTTGGTCCGTTAACCGGCCTAAATGTAAACTGGCCCACTAGTAGATTCAGGCCTTTAATAGGCCGAGTAAACCACCGGCCCTATTTTCACAAGAAAACTCAATGGGCTTTTAGGAGGCTGAAAAGTAGGTTGGGCCTGAAACGTGTCGAACAGCTCACGGGCCGGCAGCAGGCCGAAATAGACCCCAGCCCATGATTGTGCCAATCACATCACGGGCCCTTAATAGGCCAAAATTGTCTCGGTCCTTGTTTGGCCCAATCAGATTATCGGCTGTGAGCAGGTCGGATGCAAACCGGGCCATAGTTAGGCCCAACTTTATGACGGACTTTTAACAGGCCGAAATAAATATAGGGCCGAAATGTTAAACAGGCCTTTAACAGGTCGAAGCTAATATCAGGCCAAATTACTAAATGGGCCTTTAGCAAGTGGAGCCAAAAGCATAGCGTCCAGTTGACGGGCCGAATCTGATATGGGCCATAATTTAGCCCAAAGCCTCTTAAAGGGCCAGATCTGATATGGGTCGTAATTTGGCCCAGAACATGGTAGGCTTTCAATGGGCTGGATCTCATATGGGCCTTTATTAGGCCCGAAACGTGGCAGGCTGTTAATGGACCAGATCAAATATGGGCCGACATTTGTCCCAAAACATGGTAGCCTGTTAACGGACCGGCCCACTAGTGTCCTCAAAATCTTGTGGGCCTTTAGCTGGGCCGTCCCATTATGGTCCGCAAAATCTCGTGGGCCTTTAGTTGGGCCGGCCCATTTAATCTTTATGGGCCCCTTTTGGGCTGGTCCATGTGTCAACATATCATAGGCGCATCTCGCCCATTGGATGAGTGACACCTGTGCCAACGCGGGGCGGACACGTGGTTCCGTCGGCCAAAGAGAATTTTCCACGTGGAAAATCGGCATCGGTCGTGGCTGTTAGCGGGTTATCAGATCCAAAACCAGACTCGATAGCTTAACGGCGGCCCGTTACATGGATGCCACATGTCGGTCAGCCTTGATGAAAGCACTTCCATGACGCGACATTTATAGTCATGGAAGTGAACACTTCTGTGATGATAATTTTGGTAATGTCATGGAACACTTCTACGAGAGCACAGGTATGACTATCTGGATTCTATCATAAATTCGTCATGGATGTACATGCATGAGAGAAAATGTGACCTACTGTGACAAACACGTATCATCACGGAAGTGTATTTTTTTTGTAGTGCATGCACATGCGCTCGATGGCCTTGATCTTCTCCGGGTTGGCCTGAATGCCGCGCTCCGAGACGAGGAGCCGAGTAGCTGCCGGCGGGCATGCCGAACATGCACTTCTCCGTGTTGAGCTTGATCTGGTACGTGCGCAAATTGGCGAAGGTCTCCTGGAGGTCAGCTAGGAGCGTGAGGTGCTGCTTGCTCTTCACCATGATGTCCTCGAGATAGACATGGACGTTGCGGCCGAGTTGCGGCAGCAGGCATTTCTCCATGCAGCGTTGGAAAGTGGCCCCAGCATTCTTCAAGCCAAACGACATGGTGATGTAGCAATACGCCCCAAAGGGCGTGATGAAGGACGTCTTCAGGGCGTCGGCCGGGTCCAACTTGATAAGGTGGTAGCCGGAATAAGCGTCGAGGAAGGACAAGAGGTCGCAGCCGTCCGTGGAGTCGATCACCTGATCGATCCGGGGTAGGGCAAAAGGATCCTTAGGGCAAGCCTTGTTCAGACTGGTGTAGTCGATACACATGCGCCAGGTGTTGTTTTTCTTCAGGACGAGGACGGGGTTGGCCAGCCACTCTGGGTGGAACACCTCCATGATGAAGCCGGCTGCGAGAAGCCGGGTGATCTCTTCACCGATGGTTCTCCGCTTTTCCTCGGAAAAGAGGCATAGCGGCGGCGGACTGGTTCGGCTTCTTTGGGGACATGAAGTTTGTGCTCGGCGTACTCCCTCGGAACACCTGGAATGTCCTGTGGAGACCATGCAAAGATATCCTGATTCTCATGGAGGAAGTCGACGAGCTCGCCTTCCTATTTGCTGCTGAGGCGAGAGCTCACCACAACGTACTTGTTGCAGCTTGGGTCAGACAGGTTGAGCTTGACCTTCTTGGCGTCCTTGGACGGCTGGAAGGAGGCTTCGCCTGCCGATTCCCGGGCCGGGGTCGGCACAACCAGCTCCTCGTTGGTTAGGGCCACAATCTGGTGGAGCCTGCGCCGCTCCTCGGCTATCATTAGCGATTCGGCCAGCTTGGCACTGGCTTGAGCGCACTGTAGGGATTTCTTGTAGTCGTCGGCAATGGTGATGAGGCCCTTGGGACCCGGCATCTTCATCTTTAGGTAGGCGTAGTGGGGGACCGCCTTGAACTTGTCCAACACGGGCCTTCGCAGGATCGCGTGGTAGGGGTTGTCTAGGTCCACTACCTCGAACCAAAGCGGCTCATGTTGGAAGTGCTCACTGGATCCGAAAAGGACGCCAAGCCGGATCCGGCCGATGGAGGAGCAGGAGAGGCCGGGAACGATGCCTGGAACACCGTCTGGGTTGTCTCCAGCTGCTTCGCCTCGATGCCGAGTGATACGTCTCCGTCGTATCTACTTTTCCAAAAACGTTTGCCCTTGTTTTGGACTCTAACTTGCATGATTTGAATGGAACTACCACGGACTGACGTTGTTTTCAGCAGAATTGCCATGCTGTTATTTATGTGCAGAAACAAAAGTTCTCGGAATGACCTAAAACTCCACGGAACTTATTTTTGGAAAATATTAAAAATATTGGTGAAAGAATCAAGGCCAGGGGGCCCTCCACCTGTCCATGAGGGTGGGGGCGCGCCCCCCTGCCTCGTGGGCCCCCTATTGCTCCACCTACCTCAACTCCAACTCCATACGTTCGTGTTCGGGGAGAGAAAAATCAGAGAGAAAGATTTATCGTGTTTTACGATACGGAGCCGCCGCCAAGCCCTAAACTCTCTCGGGAGGGCTGATCTGGAGTCCGTTCGGGGCTCCGTAGAGGGGAATCCGTCGCCGTCGTCATCATCAACCATCCTCCATCACCAATTTCATGATGCTCGCCGACGTGCGTGAGTAATTCCATCATAGGCTTGCTGGACGGTGATGGGTTGGATGCGATTTATGATGTAATCTAGTTAGTTTTGTTAGGGCTTGATCCCTAGTATCCACTATGTTCTGAGATTGATGTTGCTATGACTTTGCTATGCTTAATGCTTGTCACTAGGGCCCGAGTGCCATGATTTCAGATCTGAACCTATTATGTTTTCATGAATATATGTGAGTTCTTGATCCTATCTTGCAAGTCTATAGTCACCTACTATGTGTTACGATCCGGCAACCCCGAAGTGATAATAATCGATACCACTCCCGGTGATGACCATAGTTTGAGGAGTTCATGTATTCACTATGTGTTAATGCTTTGGTCTGGTACTCTATTAAAAAGAGGCCTTAATATCCTTTAGTTTCCGCTAGGACCCCACTGCCACGGGAGGGTAGGACAAAAGATGTCATGCAAGTTCTTTTCCATAAGCACGCATGACTATATTTGGAATACATGCCGACATTACATTGATGAATTGGAGCTAGTTCTGTGTCACCCTATGTTATGACTATTATATGATGAACCGCATCCGGCATAATTCTCCATCGCCGATCCAATGCCTACGAGCTTTTCACATATTGTTCTTCGCTTATTTACTTTCCTGTTGCTATTGTTACAATCACTACAAAACCCAAAAATATTACTTTTCCTACTGTTACTGTTACTATCATAGTACTTTGCTACTAAATACTTTGCTGCAGATACTAAGTTATCCAGGTGTGGTTGAATTGACAACTCAACTGCTAATACTTGAGAATATTCTTTGGCTCCCCTTGTGTCGAATCAATAAATTTGGGTTGAATACTCTACCCTCGAAAACTGTTGCGGTCCCCTATACTTGTAGGTTATCAAGACTATTTTTTGGCGCCGTTGTCGGGGAGCAAAGCTCTATTCTTTGAGTCACTTGGGATTTATATCTGCTGGTCACTATGAAGAACATGAAAGATGAGAAAACAAAAAATTATCACTCAACTACGAGGGGAGGTAAGGATTTGCCATCTAGCTCTGCACTTGATTCACCTTCTGTTTTGAGTAAGCTTGCGACACCTAAACCTGCTTCTGCTATTAATTCTGATATGTCGCATATTATTGATGATGCCACTTCTGCTATGCATGATACTTATGATGAAACTACTTCTATGCTTGATACTACTGTGCCACTTGGTGAATTTCTTGATGAACAACTTGCTAGGGCTAGAGAGAATGAAATTATTGAAACTGATAATATTGATGAAAGTGATGATGAAGGCTCTCCCAAAAAATATGAATTTCCTGTTGTGCCTGAGGGTTATGTTATGGATGAGGAAACTAAAAGAGACTTTCTTGCTTGCAATGATAGAAGTGATCTTAAGAAATTATTAGCTAAGCTTAAACAAAAAACTCTAAATGCTAGAATGAAATATGATCCTGCTTATGCTACTTCACCTATCTTTGTTATTGATAAGGATTATGAATTCTCTATTGATCCTGATATAATTACTTTGGTTGAATTTGATCCTTTTTATGGCTATGAATCTGAAACTGTTGTGGCACATCTTACTAAATTAAATGATATAGCCACCCTGTTCACTAATGATGAGAGACCTTGCTACTTTTATATCCTTAAAATATTTCCGTTCTCATTAAAGGGTGATGCTAAGATATGGTTTAATTCTCTTGATCCTGGTTGTGTGCGTAGTTCCCAGGATATGATTTATTACTTCTCTGCTAAATATTTCCCCGCTCATAAGAAACAAGTTGCTTTAAGGGAAATATATAATTTTGTGCAAATTGAAGAAGAGAGTCTCCCACAAGCTTGGGGGAGGCTTCTCCAATTACTTAATGCTTTGCCTGATCATCCTCTTAAAAAATTGAAATACTTGATATCTTTTATCATGGACTAACCGATGCTTCCAGAGACCACCTGGATAGTTGTGCTGGTTTTGTTTTCAGGGAAAGGACACTAGATGATGCTGAAATTCTATTGAATAATATGTTTACAAATGAAAATAATTGGACACTTCCTGAACCAACTCCTAATCCAACTGAAGAGGGGTGTTCTATTTCTCAGTCCTGAAGATATGCAAGAGGCAAAGAAATCTGTGAAAGAAAAGGGTATTAAAGCTGAAGATGTTAAGAATTTACCTCCTATTGAAGAAATACATGGTTTTAATTTACCGCCTGTTGACGAAACTCATGGTCTTGATAACCCGACACAGGTAGTAAAGGTAAGTTCTCTCCATAGATTTGATGAAGGTGATATTCCTTGTTATAAGTCTGCTAGACAATGCTTAGATGAGTTCGACAATTTTATTGTTAAACAAGAAAACTTCAATGCTTATATTGGTAGACAATTGAAACATATTCCGATACGCTTGAACACTTGGGTGATTATATGTCTAGAGTTAAAGGTGAACTTAAACTCATTAGTAAACATGCTTCTATGGTTACCACTCAAGTGGAACAAGTACTTAAAGCTCAGAATGATTTGCTCAATGAAATGAACAATAAGAATAATGACTATGTTGTTAGAGTGGCTACTAGAACTGGTAAAATGACTCAGGAACCTTTGTATCCTGAAGGCCAACCTAAGAGAATTGAGCAAGATTCTCAGAGAAATAATATAGATACACCAAGTCCTTCTAAAAAGAAGAAAAAGGAAAATGATAGGACTTTGCATGCTTCTAGTGAACCTGTTGTTGACACACCTGAGAATCCAAATGATATTTCTATTTCTGATGCTGAAACACAATCTGGTAATGAACATGAACCTAATGAAAATGTTAATGATGATGTTCATGTTGATGCTCAACCTAGTAATGATAATGATATAGAAATTGAACATGCTGTTGATCTTGACAACCCACAATCAAAGAATCAATGTTATGATAAGAGAGACTTTGTTGCTAGGAAACATGGTAAAGAAAGAGAACCATGGGTTCAGAAACCCATGCCTTTTCCTCTCAAACCATCCAAGAAAAAGGATGATGAGGATTTTGAGCGCTTTGCCGAAATGATTAGACCTATCTTCTTGCGTATGCGATTAACCGATATGCTCAAAATGAATCCTTATGCTAAGTATATGAAAGAAATTTTCACTAATAAAAGAAAGATACCGGAAGCTGAAATTTCCACCATGCTTGCTAATTACACTTTCAAGGGTGGAATACCAAAGAAACATGGAGATCCAGGAGTACCCACTATACCATGCTCCATTAAAAGAAATTATGTTAAAACTGCTTTATGTGACCTTGGAGCCGGTGTTAGTGTTTTGCCTCTCTCTTTATATCGTAGACTTGATTTGATTAAGTTGACACCTACTGAAATATCCTTGCAAATGGCTGATAAATCAACTGCTATACCTGTCGGTATTTCTGAGGACGTGCCTGTTGTAGTTGCAAACGTTACTATTTTAACAGACTTTGTTATTCTTGATATTCCCGAGGACGATAGTATGTCTATTATTCTTGGAAGACCTTTTTTGAATACTGTAGGGGCTGTTATTGATTGCAACAAAGGCAATGTCACTTTTCATGTTAATGGTAATGAGCATACGGTACATTTTCCGAGGAAACAACCTCAAGTCCACAGTATCAATTCTATTGGAAAAATTCCATCGATTATTATTGGAGGTTTTGAATTTCCTCTACCTACTATCAAAAAGAAATATGATATTCTTATTATTGGGGATGAGCATATCCCCGTTGAGGTAACATAGTGTTATTCGAACTTTCTCCGGTTTCATGTGATTCCGAATGAGTTTGTTAACAAGACCTGATCAACCTTGTTAGTGGATTCCTTTTGATAAGCATGAGATGGATGAAGTTAGACAGCACAACCTTCTATACCCCCCTTTTACTTTCTGTTATTTAGTTTAAATAAAGTAAAAACAGTATTTTCTGCCTATTTCTGAATTATCCGTGCAATATAAAAATATCCTAAAAATAAAGGTTCTCCAAATGCCCTGAAATTGAAATATGATTTTTTCTGGAATATTTGAGAATATCTGGCACTAAGATCACAGCAGGGGGAGCAAGCACCTGGCCACGAGGGTCCAGGGCGCGCCCCTACCTCGTGGGCCCATGGTGGCTCCCCTCCACTTATTCCTACACCCACACACTTCTTCTTCCTCCCAAAAAAATCACCATCCAGCTCAAGCACAAGTTCTAGCTCATTTTGCTGCGATTTACGATATCCTTGCTCAAAGCACCTCTCACAAAACTGCTTTGGGAGATTGTTCCTTGGTATGTGACTCCTCCATTGGTCCAATTAGTTTTTGTTCTAGTGCTTTATTCATTGCAAATTTGTGCTGCCTAGGTGACCATGTTCTTGAGCTTGCATGTCAAATTTATATGGTTCCAAGTAGTTCTAATGCATGATATAGGCTCTAGGCACTAGTAGGAGTAGTTGCTATCAATTTGTTGAGTTTGGTTCACTTTTATTCGAAGTTACTAAAAATTTCAGAATTTTTCAGAAAATAATGAAGAGATTTTTGAGGGGCTCATCGAGCCGAAGCTCGAAGAAAAAGCAAAGTGAAGAAGCAGAGAGGCCCAAATATAATCTGCCTCACACCACGGAGGTTCGGCTGTGTGAATGGCCTTCCAATGATTTCTTGAGAGCAGCCGGGATTTATGATGATTTTTATGAATTGGCTGAGAATGCAGGCCTCACCGACTTCCTCCGCGACCAACGTTAACAGTATCTCTTACTCACTTATACTTTTGTGCAAAACTTCTACTATTATCCTAAGGAATCACCTCCTTCAGTAGAGTTTCATTTATATGATGTGGTTAAGAAGATGTCACTATATGAATTTTGCAGGGTTTGCAAAATACCTTTTCAGGTTAGCTTAGAGGAACCACATCGTAAATATGTGGATGGGTTTATTGACACTATTACTATAGGGGAAACTAGGAAGGTTTCCGATGCAAGAATCACTAGCATACATTTTCCTGTTTTACGCTACTTTGCAATATTTGCTAGTCGTTGCTTAATTGGTCGTGGAAACTGTGGAAACCTTAGTGTTCCTGATATTATTATTTTGTTCCATGGTTTATTCCATGACGACTCTGTTAGTATGGGCGGTATTATTGCCAAACGGTTAAGTCTGAACCGTACAAAGGGCCCCATATTTGGAGGTGTCTATGCTTCACGCCTTGCTGCATACTATAACATACCTATTAGGCACTATGAAAAAGAAGAAAAATTGCTACCCACTGTTTATTTAGATTATAAGAGTATGGTAGCGCATGATTTTATTGTTAAGAATAGGGAAAGGGAGCTTAAATATAAATTTTTCTTTGATAAACATCACCCTGAGACTATTACACTACTAGAAAAAGGACTATAGATGGGATTGACACTAATGGTGCACCAGATAAGAGGTGCGCCATTAGTATATACTAATGGCGCACCACCTACTGATACGCCATTAGTGTTGAAACTACTAATGGCGCACCAGGCATAGGGTGCGCCATTAGTACCAATATTTTTTTGAACTAGTGCGCCTGTCCAAACATATTAATGGCGCATCCAGACACAGTGCCCCATTACTAGTTGTAACTAGTAATGGCGCACCTGTCCCGTAGTGCGCCACTAATGTTGTTTTTTTAATTATATTTTTTATTCCTTTTGTTGCAAAAATACTAATGGCGCACCAGCCATCAATGCGTCATTAGTAACGTTGGTTACTAATGGCGCATTGGTGACTGGTGCGCCATTAGTAAAGTAGGACAGCTAGATATTTTGGACAGCCACACCTACCCACTCACTTTCCCTTCATTCTCTCCACCTCGATCCTCCTCCAAGCTTGTGTCGGCTGCAAATTGGGTGAGTACGCTGTGCCCGCTGTGCCCGCTCTCCACCTCGATTCTCCGGAGGTGATGTTCCAGTTGTGCCCGTTGTGCCCGCTGGCTCGTGCCCACTGTGCCCGCTGTGCCGCCGAATCGCCGATGGTCCAGTTTGAAGCCGACTAGATCGGAGCTCATGGAGTGCTAAGATCCGCGCTGCAGTGTGTTCGTCACGGCCTCCCATCTCAGGCTCCGGCAGCGGCTGGTTCGTCACCGCCTCTCCAGCATCACCTCGCGTCCTCCTCGACCTCGTCGGCTGCAAGTCGTTGGTGAGCTCCATCTCAATTTTATTAGCTAGTACATGTATGATGCATATAGTTTTATTTTCTTGTGCTTGTTCATGTCAAATCTGCTCGTGCCTGAATGATGCACTTTTGCAACTTCGATTTGATGCTCATATTTGTTCAAGCCTTGGTGGTTTGGCAGTCTAATTTGGACATTATGTTTAACTGTTAAGTACTCTGGAGAACCAAGTTAGTAGGTTAAGGACTGGTAGATAATCCTCGTTTTGAAATTTAGGACATTGCACTGAAAATAATAATATCTACGGTTGTACTTAAGAGTCTGCCGGCATCTAGACAGTTGATATACTTCAGAGACATACTAGGAAAATTAAACATATGGATGCCGGAGACATACTAGATGGGGTTTAATTAAGTCTGCCATAGTACTTAAGAACCTGCCATTCTACTTAACAGTTCACAAACACTTCACAGTTCATAACCATACTAGCTAGCGCAAAAGTTAAACATCATCAACTTCACAGAGGGTGACTACATGGGACTCATAGCCTTCAGGAGGGCTGCATGCTCTGCCCTGATCTTCAGGTCCCTCCCACTCGTCTGTAAACCGCGTGCATGCGACAAAAGGTGCTCATACATCCCATCCTTGGGAATTGGCTTAGTGGTGCAGTATGGGCACCTGAACTTGCCGCACTTGTAGTACGCCGCCTTCCCTTTCTCTCTAATCTTGTTGGCTTCATTCTCAATGAAGGACTTGTGGTTCCACTCTTCCACCTCATCTCCAGAGTTGTACTGCACATACAAATGATTTGCATAAATACATACTTCCCATTTAGAGTAATGTAATTAACAAACATCAGATAATTGCCATTTACTGGAATTTAATGAACAAACAAACATCAGATAACTGCCATCTACTGGAATCTTAATTAACAAACATCAAATAGCTAGCCATGAACGTCCAGGAATTAATTAAACTGAAATAGACCACAGGTAAATCTAACCAAACTGAACTCAAATCACAGGTCTCAATTTTGACATGCGCTAAAACTGCAATTTGATTTGATCATTTGTCCCACACGTAAGATGCATATCAACATTACTCAATCCAGATAACTATCCTATGATCGAAGCAGATGCCATCCCAGCAAATGATTAACACATACTAGTAGGGCCAAAAAACAGCTTGGGGTTACCTCCTCGTCGTCGTCAGAATCAGACGGGTCGTTGAACCCAGCAATGTCCAGCTTCCTCTTGTTGCCAACAGCTTCCTCATTCTGCAATATAAGTAATTAATTAGCTGACTAGCTATTAGTATTGCAAACTAGCCTATTTTCTAGCAGTTAGCTTGCTAGCCATTGCATCCAGCAATGGATTGCCCCAAAAACTGCGCTGGAGCAATGTGTTTTTTTACCTACCTAGCTGGCTGTATCATGCACATGCATAAGAACACAAGAGATCCATGCATCCAGCCAGGTAGCAGCGCCAAGCCATGCAGACGCCTCATACAAATTTGCCGCCGAGGGAGACAACACCAAAAAAGATAGGGCAGTGGCATGGACAGGGGAATTGTTGCGAATAGTGGGGAAGAATATAACTATGCGTCCCCAAGTTTTTTTCACTTGCTCTGTTTTAAAAAAAGAGGTTTGAAGGTCTTTTTTTTATGCAGAGAAAAAACCATGGTTTGGTAAATACCGCAGTATTAAATTCACAGTTTTTAGTGGCAACCAAACAACTCATTGTAGATAAAACTTTGGTAATCTAAAAAACTGTAGTATTCTTATAATACTTAGAAAATACTTTGCTATCAAACAGGGCCTAATTGAGGGAATATGCACAACAAATCTAACAACATATACAACACGTAACATAATCTGAGCACATGCGGCAATCCAGATTCTAATATAAATAACCTAACTAAACATCTAATTAGAAAACCCTAACCACCACATCCACTGGATGATTCAATACCAAAAACCCCCAACTAATTGAATCATAGATTCCACATATCAGTGGCTATAATTGAATCCAATACCAAAAACCCCCAACTAAACATCTAACTCAAAAACCCTAACTAGTAGATCAATCACACCAAACTTAACCTTTCACTATAAATCAATCAATCAAACATCTAGATCTACTGCTTAATGGGGGTAACTAGAAACGGAGGGGACTGCTGGCAAGGATTACCTGCAGGTCCACGTGCTCGCCGCCGGCCTCCGTAGGTCCATGAGATGGGCCGCTGGACGCCGTCACGCCAAGCTCCGGCACGGCGGAGGCCGCCACGTCCACCTTCTTCTCCTCCACACCCGCCGCCACAGCCACCTTCTTCTCCTCCACAGCGTGTGGGGATGTAGCACCTCCTTCTATCATGGCAGCTTCGCCATGGCCTTGCTCCATCCGAGCCAGAAGCAAGCAGGAGGAGAGAGGGAGCAGGTGGGGTGGCCGGTGAGGGAGACGACGAGGCAGAGGAGAGAGGAGGGGGAGGGAGGCGATTTGGGGGAAATGGGGTGGGCGATGCGGCCGGTGCCTGTTCCCCTCCTCTTATACTAGGGGCATTTTTTTGGAAAATATCCACACACACGTGCACGCGCACGACCACGGGGAAACGGAACCGCCAGCAATGGTTGTGGTTAGCGCGCGTCGTGGCAGAGTATTTTTGCAGTTTTTTTGGAATAATGTGGTTTTCAGAAAAAACTTTGGCATTACATACTTTGGGATGTTTGGATGAAACAAATACTGCGGTTTAAGATACCATGGTATCTCTCATACTGTGGTTTTGGATGGTGGCGATGCGCGTGTGCAGGGTGTGTCGGCGTGGTTGCGGGCGTTTGGCGGCGGAATCGCGGACGCGTGGCCTTGCGTGGTGGTGATGCCTGTCGCGGCCGCGGGGCCGTCAAGGGGTGCGAAAGGCGGGGCCTTTCTGCTAGTCTCCTCGGTTGGGGTAGCGGCGGATCTTGGGTCAGATGGTGTCTAGGTCTTGAATGCCGGGGCGGCGCCCCTGGTGGTGGTAGCCCGGTGCTCATGGGCAGAGCACGCGGCTCGGTGCTGCTCGATGGCCATGGCCGTGTGGGCGACGTGGTAGCCGGGGTGTGGCGTTCGGTGACGGTGAGTGTCGGCCGGGGTGAAAACATGTTCTATTTTCAGACAGACCGGCGGCGGCGAAGCTTGTTTCTTTCTTGAAGGCGTCATCGCGGCTCTCATCGCCCGTCGTGTTGCTCTAGGAAAAACTCTGATCCTCGTATGGGGCGGTGGTGGCGCTCTGGTGTTGTATCCTTCCTCAAGGCGCCGCCTTGGAGTCCACGGATTGTCGTATCCGGCTTCATCTCTTCGTAGATAGGGGTGGTGTTACTGTGCTCAGCGCCTGTGTATCTTGCCTTGCGTGTGTACGTGTGTTGTGATGACGTGTTTGTATTAGGCGGTGATCGTTGCTTTATATATAAAGGGAGACGAAAGTCCTTTTCATTAGACTACAATATAATATTCTCGGTAATGGCCACCTTTTCCGAGAGGAGCTCTCGGTAAAGCATCTAACCTAGATCTCTTTCCTTCTTGTGCATTCTCGATAATATGTATTATACTTTTGTTGTTGTTTTTTTCCATGCTTGGCAAACAACCTTAACACATCATAATTACCGTCTTGTGTTTTCTTCTTTGGCTAGTGCATAGCGATGCCATCGTATGTCGTGTACAAGGGTAAGGTTCCCGGAGTCTACGACGACTGGGAGGAGTGTCGGAGACAGGTTCACCGATTCAGCGGTAACAGTTACAAAGGGTACACCACTAGGGCCGAGGCGGAATCTAGATAGGCCCGCTATCTAGCGGGAGAGGGGAGGGAGCGTTGGAGGAACCGGATGAAGACGAGTTTCATCGTGATGATGCTCATCGTGATGAATGCATCTCTCTTCTATGTGATGGTAGTTTAGATGATCGATATCGACTTGTAATGTGAAGACAAACTCGCTACTCGCGGTCTCGAGACTTGTAATATAATATTCTATCTTTGTTCGGTCTTTTCAATTCGGAGACTAATATGATGAATTGTATTCGGAGGCTAATATGATATATTGTATTCAGAGACTAATCTTCTATTGTATTCGATGAATCTGTTGTTGATGTGTGCTGTCTATATTTTGTCCAATTATACATTTTGTAACCTGTGCAAAAAACAGAAAATTAAAAAATTAAAAAAAAAACTAATATTCATACTAATGGCGCATCACATCATAGTGCGCCATTAGTATGCCAGAGGATACTAATGGCGCATCATTAAGCAGTGCGCCATTAGTATGCCAAAGCACCTGGGTAGACATGGCCCCTGGGAGGCATACTAATGGCGCACCGTGGCCTATACTAATGGTGCACCAGTGGTGCCCCATGAGTATACCAGATACTAATGGCGCATCAGTGGTGCGCCATTAGTAAAAATTACTAATGGCGTGCTAGTAATGGCGCACCACTAATGCGCCATTAATTGCCAAATTAGGTGCGCCATTAGTAGCCCTTTTTCTAGTAGTGTTACCTTGCCTGCTCCTTCTTTGTTTGATTTATCTGCAGACCAGTATCTCATTCCGTTGGCGGCTATTCACGCCTACCGGAACCCTACATCAGAGCCAGAGCCGGAACCACAATTTGATCCTCCACGACAGTCTAATTACCAGTGGGATCCGGAGATGATTGCCAACCAGTGGCAATCGGAGTCCTCCTCTTCGCAGTACGACCCCAACTACAACTATGGATATCCGCCAGGCCATCCGTGGCAATAAACCAACTTAGGCCAAAAGCCTAAGCTAGGGGGAGTACGTATCTCCCACCGACATTACATTTATGGTTACACACTCATTGCTAGATGTCGGTGCTCATACTTTTTCACTGTAAGATCCATGCTAGTTTATTTCCTTTTCATGCTTTCTTCTTGTGTGTTTGAAAAACCTTAATAAAACTAAAAAAATAGTTGTAGCTTTTAGCTAGTTTACTTTCTTGCTGTAGTAGTAATAATTAAAAGAAAACCCAAAATGATTTACTGTTCTTCTTTTGCTTGTTGGGAGCTTTCCCATGTTAATAGTTTTATTTCTTTTATTTTCTTTTCTTTGGGGGTCGATAGGAGAAGACCATAATGAAATTGTTGAAGTGGCTCTTATATGCATTATTGTTGATTTAACCATTAGCCCATATTGCCTTGTCTTCTCCTGTTTATTGAATGCCCGCAGATTCGAGCTTAGTCCAATGCATGTGCACTATTATTATTATTATTCACATCGTTCGGTCGTGCAAGTGAAAGGCAATTATGACGATATACGATGGACTGATTGAGATGGGAGAAGCTGGTATGAACTCGACCTCTCTTGTTTTTGTAAATATGATTAGTTCATCGTTCCTGATTCAGCCTATTATGAATAAACATGTTTGCAATGACAATTGGAGATTATAGTTACTCATGCCATGCTTGATTAGCTATGAGTTATAATGGTTTACCTTGTGTGCCAACATGCTATTAAAATGGTTGTGATGTGGTATGATGGGGTGGTATCCTCCTTTGAATGATTCAAGTGACTTGACTTGGCACATGTTCACGCATGTAGTTGAAACAAAATCAACATAGCCTTCACGATATTTAGGTTCATGGTGGATTATATCCTACTCATGCTTGCACTCAATGTTCATTAATTTTAATGCATGTTCATGACTGTTGTCGCTCTCTAGTTGGTCGCTTCCCAGTCTTTTGCTAGCCTTCACTTGTACTAAGCAGGAATACTGCTTGTGCATCCAATTCCTTAAACCCCAAAGTTATTCCATATGAGTCCACTATACCTTCCTATATGCGGTATCTACCTGCCGTTCCAAGTAAATTTGTATGTGCCAAACTCTAAACCTTCAAATGAAATTCCGTTTTGTATGCTCGAATAGCTCATGTATCAACTAGGGCTATCCGTATCTTCCATGTTAAGTGGGGTTATTCTCAAGAGGAGTGGATTCCGCTCCTCATTCACGAGAAAATGGCTGGTCACCGGGATGCCCAGTCCCATGCTTTATGCAAATCAAATCAAAATAATTGCAAACAAAACTCCCCCTGGGACTGTTGTTAGTTGGAGGCACTCATTGTTTTGAGCAAGCCATGGATTGATGCTTGTTGGTGGAGGGGGAGTATAAACTTTACCATTCTGTTTGGGAACCGTCTATAATGTGTGTAGCATGGAAGATATCGCCATCTCTTGGTTGTTATGTTGACAATGAAAGTATGCCGCTCAAAATATTATTTATCTCTATTTCAAAATAGAGCTCTGGCACCTCTACAAATCCCTGCTTCCCTCTGCGAAGGGCCTATCTATTTACTTTTATTTTGAGTCATCACCCTCTTATTAAAAAGCACCAGCTGGAGAGCACCGCTATCATTTGCATCCATTACTGTTAATTTATATTGGGTATGACCATGACTGGATCTCTTTTACCATGAATTACAATGTTTAGTTCGTCCTTGATCTTTAAAGGTGCTCTGCATTTATGTTTTGCGGTCTCAGAAAGGGCTAGCGAGATACCATCTTGTTATATCATATTATGATTGTTTTGAGAAAGTGTTGTCATCCGAGATTTATTATTATTGCTCGCTAGTTGATTATGCCATTGACATGACTAACATAAGACCTAAATGTTATTGTGAATGTGGTTAGTTCATAATCTTTGCTGAAAACTTGAATGTTGGCTTTACATATTAACAATAACAAGAGCAAACAGAGTTTGTAAAAGTTTTTATTTATCACTTTTAGTTTGTCAACTAAATTGCTTGAGGACAAGCAAAGGTTTAAGCTTCGGGGAGTTGATATGTCTCCGTCGTATCTATTTTTCCAAACACTTTTGCCCTTGTTTTGGACTCTAACTTGCACGATTTGAATGGAACTAACCCGGACTGACGCTGCTTTCAACAGAATTGCCATGGTGTTATTTATGTGCAGAAACAAAAGTTCTCGGAATGACCTGAAACTCCACGGAACTTATTTTTGGAAAATATTAAAAATATTGGCAAAAGAAACAAGGCCAGGGGCCCTCCACCTGTCCACGAGGGTGGGGGCGCGCCCCCTGCCTCGTGGGACCCCTATTGCTCCACCGACATCAACTCCAACTCCATACATTCGTGTTCGGGGAAAAAAATCAGAGATAAAGATTTATCGCGTTTTACGATACGGAGCCGCCGCCAAGCCCTAAACTCTCTCGGGAGGGCTGATCTGGAGTCCGTTCGGGGCTCCGGAGAGGGGAATCCGTCGCCGTCGTCATCATCAACCATCCTCCATCACCAATTTCATGATGCTCGCCGACGTGCGTGAGTAATTCCATCGTAGGCTTGCTGGACGGTGATGGGTTGGATGCGATTTATGATGTAATCTAGTTAGTTTTGTTAGGGCTTGATCCCTAGTATCCACTATGTTCTGAGATTGATGTTGCTATGACTTTGCTATGCTTAATGCTTGTCACTAGGGCCCGAGTGCCATGATTTCAGATCTGAACCTATTATGTTTTCATGAATATATGTGAGTTCTTGATCCTATCTTGCAAGTCTATAGTCACCTACTATGTGTTACGATCCGGCAACCCCGAAGTGATAATAATCGAGACCACTCCCGGTGATGACCATAGTTTGAGGAGTTCATGTATTCACTATGTGTTAATGCTTTGGTCTGGTACTCTATTAAAAAGAGGCCTTAATATCCTTTAGTTTCCGCTAGGACCCCACTGCCACGGGAGGGTAGGACAAAAGATGTCATGCAAGTTCTTTTCCATAAGCACACATGACTATATTCGGAATACATGCCGACATTACATTGATGAATTGGAGCTAGTTCTGTGTCACCCTATGTTATGACTATTATATGATGAACCGCATCCGGCATAATTCTCCATCGCCGATCCAATGCCTACGAGCTTTTCACATATTGTTCTTCGCTTATTTACTTTCCTGTTGCTATTGTTACAATCACTACAAAACCCAAAAATATTACTTTTGCTACCATTACTGTTACTATCATACTACTTTGCTACTAAATACTTTGCTGCAGATACTAAGTTATCCAGGTGTGGTTGAATTAACAACTCAACTGCTAATACTTGAGAATATTCTTTGGCTCCCCTTGTGTCGAATCAATAAATTTGGGTTGAATACTCTACCCTCGAAAACTGTTGCGGTCCCCTATACTTGTGGGTTATCACCGAGCTTGGTCATGGTGCCGCGGTAGAGGATGTTGATGCTGCTGCTGCCATCAACGAGGACACGCGAGAACTTGCAAGTGCGCTTTGCAGCCACTATGGTGGGGTCGAGGACCAGAGCGTAGCCTCCCGGCGTCGGCATGACAGCCGGGTGGTCCTTCCGGGACCTGGTGACTGGGCGCTCCGACCAATGCATGAACTCGGTTGTGGCCGGTATGACGGTGTTCACCTCCTGCCGGAGCTGGCGCTCGCTTCGCTTGTCGTCACCCATGCCGGTGAAGATGACGTAGCAAGCGTTTGGGTTGGGGAAGGCTTCGTCGCGCATGGCGCCGGCTGCAAGAGGCGGAGGCGGCGGCACCGCGCCTGAAGCCGGGGAAGGAGGAGGCGGGACGTTGCCCCTCATCAGTCTTTTAGTGATGTTGCACTGTCGAAGCGTGTGCGTGGACGGCGTCGCGCCGCTCTGGTGCTTGCAGGGGGTGTCGAGTATCTGCTCAAAGCTCATGGCGGCTTGCCAGACGGCCTTGCCGGTGCACTGACGCCGGCTGCCACCTTGCTCGGCAGGCGGTGCTTGCTCAGTCGTGGCGACTTGGCGGTTGTCCTAGCGGGGAGCTGGCTGCTCGCCCCTGCACTTGTTGTTCTGCTGGGGGGTTTTCTGGCGGCTGCTCTCGGCCGCCGGCTTGGGAGACGATGTCGGCATCGCCTTGTCGGCAGCGTCCAACTTTACCTGGACTTTCATGTCGGAGTCTGCGTTGGCGTACTTGTCTGCCGTCTCCATGAGTTTGGCCGAGGTGGTATGCTCCGTGTGCAGGAGCTTGTGCTTGAGTAGGGTGCCATCCTGGCATCCACTGGTGAAGTACTGGATGGATTGGACCTCGTGGACCCCCTCGCAGCTGTTCTGGAGCTCAGTCTAGTGAGCGAGGTACTGGCGAACAGTCTCATCCGGCCCCTGGACGCACATGACGAGTGTGTTGGGCCGGCCCGGGCGTCGGTAGGTACCGGTGAAGTTGCACACGTATGCCTGCTCGAAGTCGAGCCAGGTGTTGATGCTACCAGCCGGCAGGCTGTTGAGCCACGTCCGGGCTGAGCCTTGCAGCATGTGGGGCGCGTAGCGGACGATGAGACGCCGGTTGCCGCCAATGATGCCGATGCCGGTGACAGAGTCGGTGAGCCAGTCCTCCGGCTTGGTGGTGCCGCTATACTTGGGAGTATCGCAGGGCAGCATGTACCCTCTGCTGAAGGGCTCATCACGGATGCATGGGCTGAAGCAGGCCGGACCAGCCACGTCGTCATCCTCGAGCTGGAGGGAGAAAGACAGTTGCTCGATGCGGTGGCAGGCGTCAGTGTTGTCGATGTCGCGCAGACCCAACAGGATTGCGACTCGGCCTCGAGGGGCCAGCCCGGCCAGAGCCGGTCGGTCACGTCGGGGTGGAGGGAGATCTTGCCGGCGTCCGTCATCAGGAGCCGGCATGCCTAGCTCGCCGCCGCCCGTCACAGCTTGGCTCTGCCGGGGTCGGGATCCCTGGGTTCTCCCGGACTGGGCTTCCCTGCCGGGTGGAGAAGATGCCTGCTGGGTATCCCGGAGCGCGGCCGGGTCGTTTGTGCGGCGCGAGCCGGATGCGCCAGGGTTGGCGAGGCATTTTGCCTTCTTTCTGACTTCGAGGCGCTTCTGGTGCGCGTTGGCTGTGGCAAGGAGATCTCGGACGCGCTGTTGCCGCTCGAGCAGGTCTTCGCCCTGAAGGTGCTCCAGGCCTTCTACGGCCGCCTCCATGGCGCGCATGTTCTTGACGGGGGTGTCATAGACGGGGGGATCACGCCTAGCGCGCGCCCGAGGGCTCCTCCTCGGGTATGCACTTCGGCAATCTGGTTGGGCTCAGCTGCGACTGGCGTGGAGCCGAACGCGGCATCGTGCTCCCGATGAGTGGATTCCATCTTGCACTGCATGGCGGCGAGTGTCGTGCCCTGATCTAGCAGGCGCACACGCTCCTCGTCAAGCCGAGCCCTCGCCTGGGTGGCATCAACGTCGGTGGCGATGGGGATGCTGAGGCTCCGCAGCATGGCGCGCAGAGGGTTCGCCTTGGCTGCGGCAGCCTAGGCTGTGGTGGCTTTCGTGGTGGCGCTAGTGGAGGAAGTGGTCGAACCAGTGGTGAGTACCTCGACGCGAGTGCAGAGATCTGCCATGTCGCTGGGATCGGCACAATCGACGGAGACGGGGGAGTCGGTGACGTCAAGTACCCCGCTGGGGTACTCATCAGGCACTAGTGTGATGGAGACGTGGAACGCGCCGAAGGGGATGATGGAGTCCACGGCGATGCCGGCGGCGTCCGCACCAGCTACAGGGACAACGCCGTGCATGATACGCTCGCCTAAGCAATTAAAGGGCCTCGTCTGGAACTTGACTCCGGCCGGCACCTCAAGCTTCCCACGGTGGACGCCAACTGTCGTTGTGATTTCACGACAGATGCCATAGGATGGCTAAAGAGTGGGACACACACAAGGGCACTGGTGGGTTCCAGAGGCGAGGTTGGCACGCGCAAGCACTACAAGAAATATGTCAACTTATGACCTTTTGTCAGTGACCCTAGAAGAAATGGTAATAAATCTCTGACCATTTGAGACTAATTGGTCGTAAGCTATTCGGAGTGCCCCAAACCCTAAACTGTAACGACCATTTTGGTCAGAAAAGGTCGTAATTTCCTTATATGAAATGGTCGTAAAGCAGACAACAATGGTCCGTTGCCTTATTTCAACTGATCATGACCAATATGGATGGTCAGAACTTTGTAAATTATGGTGGATTGCTATGAATAGGCGCCACCTCATCAGTTTTGCCTATGTGTCATGTCCATGTGTCAATTTTTGCCCTAGGTTGTGAAGCAACCTATATTTCTATTATTCCCAAAATTCCCAAAACAAATCTCATAAATTCTTTGGATCATATCTTTGTCAAATATGTCAAAAACCTTCCTTGCCTAGTTCATATATAATTCAACAATATTCATTTTCCTATTCTATTCAGAACAACACTTCGTGAAAGAAGTTCTATTTGTATATTCTTGAGTGCCCTCAAAATTTTTGCGCACTCTTTCCTGTCCACATCATTGCCTCATGACAAAATTCAGCTCCATTTGCCCAGTAAATGTACCTCGGCAAATTTCCAAAGTTTTTGTTCAGCTAGAAGCTTTGTGAAGGAAGTACTAGCTATGGATATCCTAATGATTTGAATTTTTGTCACATATTCTATATGCCCATATCATTGTTATCCACAAAATTGTAGCTCCATCTAACAATCCATGAGAGCTCACTGTCCAATCTTTGCTTCTAGTAATAGTTTCAGTTTGTGAAGCAACTACATTTTATATTGCTTTATAATTGCTTACAATTTACCAAGACATTACCCTGACCATAGAAACTCACCACACTAAATTTTTAGCTCATTCAATTTAACGAATTTCCCTCAGTATTTTTCCCAATTTTATGTTTAGTGGAGAACATTTTGAAGTACCATTTTTATTTATCCAAATGGTATGAATTTTTGCCTTCATATGCCAAACTTATCATCCTACTCCAATTTTTAGCACAATCCAATCATCTATGTAAGCTCAGCTTCAATTTCTATTTTCTGTCTAGGTTGGCACATTGCAAAGCAAGTGCTATCTAAACACCTCCTATTGCCCTCAAACTTTTTGTGCCATCTTATATATCCAAATCATTTCCACATTCCAATATTCAGCTCCATTTGCCTATTAAATCTTCCTCGGCAAATTACCAAAGTTTTGATCCTGAGAGAAGCTTTGTGAAGGAAGTACAAGCTAGGATTACCCAAATGACCATTCATATTTTTCCCCGATGTGGTACTTTGCAAAGCAAGTGTCGTCTAAGCTCCTCCATTTGAGCTGAAAAGTTGCCAAGATAGTCTCCCTAGTAGATGATCATCCTCAGCCAAAACTCAGGCCCATTGTCCATGTGCATTTCTCGTACCGCTAATCAAACACTTGACTGCTAATTCATGTTTGAGCATAGTTCGGTCTCCTCGTGAGATTCTTATGTTATCATTTTCTTCCTAACACCTACCTGGGGAGTGCCCAACCCACTAGACATGCTTAGGCCTCTCAGAACACAAGGCAACGCCATGGTCACGTGGTAACCATGCGGCGGGCGTGCGAGTTTACGCGCTTTGGAGTTGGGGCCCTCGGCCACCGTCAAAACCTCAACATATCGCCACCAAACCATGTATTTCTGCTTAAATACATACTTGTGTAACTAGAAATGATTTTTAGAAAAAATAAAGAGCAAACTATATATAAGGCAACTGCAGTTCAAATTTGACATGTTTCGTGCTGAATCGGCGGAAGTTTGTCTTTTTCACGAGAGGTGGATAAAAGCTTTGGACACCCAACAATTTTGTCAATTGCGCATTAAATATGGCCTAGTATTTTATAAAAATGATTTGGTACGATTTTGCAACAAATATATGGTAGGCCCTTAACAAAAAAAACTCATTTTGGGCACACGAAAAAATGGAAAATGAATTTTTTGTCCAAAGAAAATGAAAATTTTCGTAGGCAACATTGTTTGCCATTCCAAGATGCACCCTTGTGCATAATATGACATCATTTGAACAAACTATGCCATGAATGTGGCCATAAGACTGACCATTTGGCTTGAATGCCCTGAATCTTCATACAAGATAGCTCATTTCTGAGAACACTTTTTTTTAAAATTATGTATTATAAGTTTATTATTTTTCCTGGTAACTTGGTCACATATAATGACACAATGCGAAGGTTTTCCAATTTTTTTTTGAATTTTTTATGCCCGTTGCAAAATGCGGTCAAAATGGCGGGCTTGACCGTTCCTAGTTAGTGGTTGAATCTTGGAAAACTTTTGGTGTTTCTCTGACTAAGTAGATACTTATGTACCTACAAAAGATTTTTGGAAAAAATAAAGAGCAAACTATGAGGCAGTTGCAGTTCAAATTTGACCCGCTTACTACTAAATCGGCGTAAATTTGTCTTTTTCACCAGAGGTGGATAAATACTTTTGACACCCAACCATTTGGTCAATTGTGCATTAAACATGGCCTAATATTTTATAAAACTGATTTCGTCCAATTTTGCAACAAATATATGGTAGGTCCTTCACAAAAAACTCATTTTGGGCATTAAAAAATGGAAAATATATTTTTCGTCCAAAGAAAATGAAAACTTCCTTAGGCAACATTGTTTGCCATTCCAATATGAACCCTTGTGCATAATATTAGATCATTTGAACAAACTATGCCATGAATGTGGCCATAAGATTGATCGTTTGGCTTGAAAGCCATAAATCTTCACACATGATAGCTCATTTCTAAGAACACTTTTTTAAAGAATTGTTGTATTACAAGTTTATTAGTTTTCCTGGTAACTTGGTCACATATAATGACACAATGCAAAGGTTTTCAGTTTTTTGATTTTTTTTTTGAATTTTTCATGCCCGTTCCAAAATGCGGTCAAAATTGCGGGCGTGATCGGTCCTAGCTAGTGGTTTAATCTTGGAAAAAAATTGGTGTTTCTCTGATTAAATAGATACTTATGTACCTAGAATTGTTTTGTGAAAAAATGAAGAGCAAACTATAAGGCAGGTGCAGTTCAAATTTGACCCGCTTCCTACTAAATCAGAGAAAATTTGTCTTTTTCATGAGAGGTGGGTCAAAGCTTTTGACACCCAACCATTCAGGCAATTGTGCATTAGATATGTCCTAATATTTTATAAAAATGGTGTGGTCCAATTCGCAACAAATATATGGTAGGTCCTTCACAAAACATCTCATTTTGGACATTTGAAAAATGGAAAATGATTTTTTCGTCCAAAGAAAATGGAAAATTTCTTAGGCAACATTGTTTGACATTCCAAGATGCACCCGTGTGCATAACATTAGATGATTTTAACAAACTATGCCATGAATGTGACCATAAGAATGATCATTTGGTTTGAAAGCCATGAATCTTCACACATGATAGCTCATTTCTGAGAACACTTTTTTAAACTAATTGTTGTATTACAAGTTTATTATTTTTCCTGATAATTTCGTCACATATAATGACACAATGCGAAGGTTTTCCAATTTTTTGATTTTGTTTTAAATTCATGCCCGTTTCAAAAAAAATGCGGTCAAAACTGCGGGCGTGACCGGCCCTAGCTAGTGGTTGAATCTTGGAAAATGTTTGGTGTTTCTCTGATTAAATATATACTTATGTACCTAAAAATGATTTTTTGAAAAAATAAAAGGCAAAGTATGAGGAAGATGTAGTTCAAATTTGACCCACTTCCTGCTGAATCGGCGGAAATTTGTCTTTTTCACGAGAGGTGGATCAAATATTTTGACACCCAACCATTTGGTTTATTATACATTAAATATGGCCTAATATTTTAGAAAATTTCTTTGGTCCAATTATGCAACAAATATATTACAGATCCTTCACAAAAAAACTCATTTTGGGCACTCGAAAAAATATTTTTAGTCAACTACGACCAATTTAGATGGTCATAACGTCGTACTGCATTCTGATTGGTCCGTGGACGTATCACGGGGGTCTTGCATCAAACACCGTCGGATGCTCGCGGATCCAACGGTAGTCCTCAACCCTTCCACACCAACCCCGAAACCCTAGATGGTCATTTTGCATCCACCCCCCCCCCCCCGCCTCCTTTCTTTCCACATCCATCCATCGACCCCCTTCCAGATCCCCCGTCTCCTCGCTATCTCGCCTGATGGAGAGAGAGAGAGAGCGAGAGCTCGCCTCCTCCCTTCCAGATCCATCGCCGCCGCCACCTCCATCCGGCGGAGCTCGCCGCCATTCATGGCCTCGCCCACGCCCTCCTCCTCTTGCCCCTCCCCTTCCCTCACCACCCAACCGAACCAACCAGCCCACCCAGCACCCTTCCTCCTCCTCCCCCCATTCCCCAACTAGCCGCCGACCGCCTCTTCCCTCCTCGCGGTCTCCTTCTCGCCGTCTCCTTCGTCGCGCTCAAGATCTTGGCGGCGACGATCCTAGCGCGTGGCGTGCGGTGGCAGGGGGTTGGGATCGACCGGAGGAGTGGGAGTTTTTGTGCGGCTGGGGAAATTTGAGGAAAAAATTGCCCACCCGACCCCGCACCATTGCCGCTCGATCCGGCCCGTCCCCCGGACGGCCCCTCCCGGCTGCGCCACCAGACGACGGCAGCATCGGTGCTGCACGCCACCTGACCTCGCCCGTCCCCGGACGCCCCCTCCCGGCCACCTTCGCCGCCTCCACCGCCCCCTCCTCTTCCTCGAGCTCCGCCTCCGCCGTCTCCGTGCATTCCCATGGCCCCGAGCCCCTGCCCTGCCCCAGGCTTTGCTCCTTCTTCTTAGGCAGGTGAGCGTGTACCCTCCCCTCCAGTTCAAGTCCGACGGTTAATGGAAGACTACGGTTGGTGCGGGCGCCCTTGTGCTCTGGCCATTCCAATGTCCTCTAGGTGGTCTGTGTGGTTCTTGTGATGGTTGTTTGTTCTGCGTGATCACCTTGGTCTTAGCACCATCGGAGAAAAGCAATTCCAGTTAGTGATATAGCGCTATGCGGCCCAGTTCATGTTCATGTGCTAAATGTGTTTTAATATTTGGTGACCAAGGCATATTCCAGTCCAACGTCTATTAAACTTTCTATGTTGTATTTAAATTGGTTGTCACTATATACTTAGGAGGCAGTGACATAATAGTATATGCCTGTGCAGGTTTATACATTGTTAAAGTAGAGGCTTGGCAAGAACTATTTTCTTAGTATTAATAAGTCAGGAGTTGATTGTTGCTTCTGTAGCGTGTCATACATTATAATCATCAGCTCATGATGTCTAGGATCAAACATAGCTTTGAATTTACAAGAGTAAAGATTTATGTGAGAAGTACAAACCATGTTCAGTTTTAACTAGTACAGAAATTATGCTCCTACATTACATCACTCATTCATAACATAAATTGCTATTGTTCTGTGAATGTTATTGCCTGTGTTTATGTGTTTATGATTCAAAGTAAGATTATGTTGAGTTGGTGATGTTTTCATGTCAATTGGCAAGTTCGGTTGCTCATAGTGCAATTTTATCTATTGTCTCAAGTTTGAAATAAAACAGATCGAGGACGCGCCCAGCAGGCAGGTGTGCTACTCCAAGCAGTGGTCGGGGATCATGAAGAAGGCGCGCGAGCTCTCCGTGCTCTGCAACGCCCAGGTCGCCGTCGTCATGCTCTCCTCCATCGGCAAGCACCACCACTTCTGCAGCGATGACACCGAGTACATACGCAACTAACTCACTCCATCCATCCGATTCTTGATTCTTGATTATCTCTTGCTGCTTGGCCAACATCACCACCTAGCTGCTTGCTTGCTTGCTTGATTACCTCTCTAAGGCAGCTTCGTTTTGTTCTTCTTCTTCATGTGCTACTTGCAGCATCAAGGGGATCTTCGACCGCTACCAACAGGCCACCGGGACCAGCATGTGGACTGAGCAGTATGAGGTTGGCTGCTACTTCTCTATCTTGCCTCCATCCATCTTTTTCTTTAACTGTATCACTTTCTCCTTTCTTTGATGTGGCTGATTTGCTTCGGTTTGATATCATGGCAGAAAATAAGTGGCACCAGGGAAATCATCTAGATCCGACTAGTTTGTACTTAGTCACTAGTGATGCACTGCTCTATTTCCTTGTGATGCCTGAGTACTGAAGAAATTGTTTTGGGTAATATGCACTGGTCTTTTGCTTATGCTCTTCTAAGTTTGGCAAGTGATTGTTTGGGGAGTAGATGTAGTCTGTGCTTATGCTCTTCTGAGATTTGCAGGAGTAGTTCATTTTTGGGACATGTGTTAAATCAATAATGTTCCTCGGTGTGTTAAACCAAGCCTTGCAGAGTACAATATACACACTAGACTGTTTCTGAACGTGTTAAATCAACAATGTGTATGTGTTACTGTATCCTAGTAATTCTTCTATGTCACTATATCCCAGTAAAGCAAGATACTTGTTATACTCATGTTCCTGATGATTGGTGTACACTCAATTTGGTTATTCCTTCTAGTTCTACTACTAGTTGTTGTGTACTCCTAGTGTTGTAGTTGTTGTGTAGTAATACAGAAATATTAATGCTCAAATATGATGATGTGGCCTCCAGCGCACCTGCTTCGACGCCGACCCGTCCATCTTCATCGCCTTCGAGGACGACGAGGACACCGCAGGCGCCGTCGGCCTCGGCGGCGGCTTCCACCACTACCACATCGTTGTCACCTACCAGTTCCACGACGGCATCTGGGCCATCGAGTCCTTCTGCAGCTGTTGCCACTGCTCCTTCCACAGTTTGGGTGGGACTCGTCAGATCGGCCTCCTCATTTCCTATTTCAGGTAGTACATCCTTCTTGCTCGAATCTACTATTTGATCTGCCTGCACATCTCCCGCTCCGGTGCAGAATTGATGGGTTCTTCCTGGATTCTGGAAACCTGCAAAAAATTGAATTTTCTAGGGGCAATCTCAGCCTACTCGCCACAATTTCTAGTTGTCCGATTGGCTCCGAGATTAATTACTGGGCCGAGATTTTAGTTTGATGTCATCGTCGAGTCTTAGATCCCCATGCCTATTTATATGTTCTCTACGGTGAATTACTTCTATGTTGTGTGTCAAAATTTGAAGTAGATCTGAAGTCTGCATAGATTTGAAGTTGATGTGAAGTAGATCAGATCATTTTTTTTGAACTATGCATAGATTTGTAACAATGGGCATAGGTGGTTATAGGTTGTTGTGATGATGAATATAAATATTAAGAAGTGATCATGCATGGTGGTATACCAGATACCATTGTTTTCACTGTTTTGTCAACATGCCTTTAGTGAATCTTCGGTTCATATGTGTAAACTATACATTGTCAGCTACTGAGTGCTTTTTAGTTATTGAACAAACTCATACTGGTTAGTGTTGGCCATATGCAAGTAAACTAGATACCCACCAGACTTAACTATTTCCCAAAATTATAGTGATACATTCTGTACTACACTGCTAATGCATATCCGAGTTCATTGTTTTATGTTCATGGTAACTAAATGTTGACATATTAGCTAATTGTGTACCTAAATATGACCCAGGTACAATGGATACATCAAGCTCATCATCAATCCCTAGCTACTGCATGACTACCGAAGTGCATACTCCCTCCAGTTCCTGGAGCATCTGGACCTCTTATTGTAGTAGCTGGTATGCTTGATGCGTGTATGTCCATCTCTTTGCTGTTTTGCTAGAACCATAAATCCTGATGCATGATGATCATGGTCTGGTTTGTTAGATCTATTCTGCTGGTGCTTAAAATTTGACATGCCTGGATTCTAAATGAGCTCGTTCTTACAATTCTTTCCATTTCTATGATCAATAGAGAGTTGCACATGTCAGTATATTATATACCAAAAAAATCCTAGCTAGTGAGAACATTTTAGTCACTCCATGAACGCATACTGGTTAGTGTTAGTCATACTATTTATGTACAAGGCATTTGCTGTCAATTCTCGATTATAAGTTATTGGATCCCTCATTGGCTACTGTTTGATGTTCTTTACATATTCTTATTCATATATGTTCATTCTTATTTTTTGCACAAGTGAAGTGAGAACCCATATCTGAAGCTATCAAGCATATCAACAAAGAGTAGCATATTATGTGATGTAATTGTAGGCAGTAGTAGGCATATATCGGTTGTAATATAATATAACGATTGTAATAGATTGATGTAGTATTGTTTTGGACCAATTTCATTTGCTCTCTGGTCTGTTCGAAAGAATGATTGTGTATGTGGTTTCAATACCCGTGAAATGGAAACCTGACAAGTGGGTCCAAGTTATATTGGTTGTTTGATAAATTTCGAAATTTCTGATGTGTGGGACCAATTTTGAGGTAAGCATGACAAGTGGGACCATTCTGACTGGTGGGACCAGCTGCAAAATAAAATGTCTTCAGATAGAAAATCAGTAGACTATAAAAGGCTACATCCTGGAATATAAAAGGCCAAATTGTTGGGCTAGGACCATGTAGCTAGCGAAAATTAATAAAAAATATATTAAAAAGGCTGAATTAGTGGGATTGGCCAATATAGACACCGAATTGGACCGGGCTAATTCTAACCAATGACCAATTTAATTGGCTGCAATTTTGCCATGTCGGATCCGACATGGCCTGGGCAGACAGCTAGCGACCAAAACATAAGGTCGTTGGTTCAACGACCTTTTGTTTTGGTCGTTGCCTTCCATGACCTTATTCCAAAGAAAGTCGTTAATTATCATTAAAGGCGGTCAGCTTTTGACCAATTGTTTTTGGTCATAAAAAGGTTGCAAATGAAAAACAACGACCATTTAGCAACCAATAGTGATGGTCGCAAGTTGACATGTTTCTTGTAGTGAAGTGTGAGAAACGAGACATACCCAGGTTCGGGGCTCTCCGGAGAGATAACACCCCTAGTCCTGTCGAGTGTGGTTTATATGAAGATGTTACAAGCTTTCTCCTAGAGCTGTTCTAGGGAGGAAGGAAGACGGGCCAAGGCATAGGCTGCTCCTTCTCTTGTGTGTGTGTGTGTGTGTGTGTGTGTGTGTGTGTGTGCGTGCGTGCATGCTACTGAGGTTCTCACCCCTGTACATGGAGGGGTGTCGGGGGGTCTTATAGACTGACTCCCCTGGGTTACAACGGTCATATTACATGGGTGCGGGGCCCAGACGCTAGTGTGTAGAAGCCGGTGCTGGGAACCACCGGGTACCAGAGTATGCCGGGTTCTCCGGGAAGCACTGTCCTCGGACTGTCGTACGTCACGAAGTGGGTGAGCCCGATCAGCTACAGTGCCGGGATGCCCCGTCGCCATCGGCCCATGCTGATGGGATGGATGTGCATTGTAGCGATCCTCGCACCGGTCAGCGAGGGTAGGTGAGCCACTGTAGCCACGCTCGCCCCCTCGTGGGGGCCTGTCATGCCATACACTTGGAGGGGACAGGCGCTGACTTATCGCCGGGTTGAGGGTTGCTCCGGGTTTTGGCTTGTCTATGGATTCGTCGTCTTGGGGGCGGCCGGCATGCGCTTGCCGGCTGGCTGGGTTGCCACGCCTGGGTGGGTTGCGCTGGGAAGCCAACTAGGACAGGCCGGGTTGAGGGGCTTTGCTTGCCCTGATGTTATGGAAAGAATTCTGGGTTCTGTTGCCTGCCCGGGGACCATCCCCCTGACACAGGTCCAAAGCCTTCATCGTGATGGCCGATCAGTTATACAGAAAGAGCGTGACTGGTGGGACTCAACGTTGCATCTCCCCAGACAAAGGGCAGTTGATCCTTGAAGAGATCCATTCGGGGACTTGCGGGCACCATGTGTCCTCTCGGAAAATCATGGGCAAGGATTTCCGAGCGGGGTTTTACTGGCCACGGGCCAATGAGGCTGCCCAAGAGATAGTCCAACAGTGCAATGAATGTAAGTTCTATGCAAATTTGTCTCGTAAGCCCGCATCTGCATTGAAGACCATTCCGCTCGTCTTGCTATTTGCAGTTTGGGGACTCAACATGATCGGCCCTCTCAGGACAGGGAGGAGTGGGTTTCACACACTTGCTAGTCGTTGTTGATAACCTCACCAAGTGGATTGAGGCGAAACCTATCAAGAAGATGGACTCCCGGACAGTGATGAATTTTATGAAAGAGCTAGTCTTCGGATATGGCGTTCCCCACAGCATCATCGCCGACAATGGCTGGAATTATGACTCAGGAGACTTCATTGTGTTTTGCAGTACTCAGGGCACTCGGGTAGGTTATGCTTATGTTGCACAACCGCAGTCGAATGGGCAAGCCAAGTGGGCGAATGATTTGATCCTCCAGGGGTTAAAACCGTGTCTCATACGTGATTTGGAGCATGCTACAGGAGGTCACTAGGTTATCGTTGTTCTGTGGGGCTTAAGGATGAGCCCCAATCGGTCTACTAATCGCACTCCATCTTCATGGTGTATGGAGCAGAGGATGTCTTGCCGAGTGATCTGCTACACAATTCCCCTCGAGTAGAGTTATACTCGATGGCTGAGGCTGAGAAGGCACACCGAGATGGCGTCGACCTCCTTGAAGAAGAATGAGAGATGGCCCTCATACGCTCGACCACGTACCAGCAGGATCTGCGGCACTTCCATGCCAGACATGTCAGAGGTTGAGCCTTTCAGGAAGGCGATCTAGTGCTCCCAGTGGATCAGCAAAGACCGCACAAACTTGCTCTAGCGTCGGAAGGCCCCTTTATAGTTTCCAAGGTTCTACATAATGGAGTATAGAGGCTCTACAACCTCTCGAAGAAGATAGACAAGACACGTCCTTGGAGTGCCGACCTGCTTCAGAGATTTTATACTTAACTTCGTCGTGTTAAGTTGTAATGAAAGCACTCGAGTGATGTTTGATGAATAATAGCAACTCGTTTACAGTTCCCTATATAATTCACTCTTACATACCCGAACAAAAACCCCAATGGGTGTTCACAAAATACTTAGCTGCGAACCAGACTTCACCAAAGTTAGAAACCACTCCGAGTGATGGCCTTACCTCTCACTGGGAGCTTAGCCGCGAACCAGAATTCGTGTAAGTTAGAAACTACTCAGAGTTACGGCCTTCCCTCTCACTCGGGGGCTTAGCCGCGAATTTTGCCTACGTTAGAAACCATTCCAAGTGATGACATTCCCTCTCACTCGAGGACTTAGCCGCGAATCATACTTCCCTAAGTTAGAAACCACTCTGAGTGACGGCCTTCCCTCTCACTCAAGGGCTTAGCCGCGAACAAGACTTCGCCTAAGTTAGAAACCACTCTGAGTGATAGCCTTCCCTCTCACTCGGGGGCTTATCCGTGAACCATACTTTGTCTAAGTTAGAAACCACTCCAAGTGACGGCGTTCCCTATCATTCGGGGGCTTAGCCACGAACCAGATTTTGCCTAAGTTAGAAACCACTCCGAGTGACGGCTTTCCCTCTCACTCGGGGGCTTAGCCGCGAACTAGATTTCACCTAAGTTAGAAACCATTCCGAGTGACGGCCTTCCCTCTCACTCGGGGGCTTAGCCACGGACCAGACTTCTCCTAAGTAAAAAACCACTCGGAGTGACGGCTTTCCCTCTCACTCATCGGCTTAGCCATGAACCAGATTTGGCCTAAGCTAAAAACCACTCAGACTGACGGCCTTCCCTCTCACTCGGGGGCTTAGTCGTGAACCAGATTTCGCTTAAGTTAAAAACCACTTCGAGTGACGGTTTTCCCTCTCACTCAAGGGCTTAGTTGCGAACCAGATTTTGCCTAAGTTAAAAACCAATCTGAGTGATAGCTTTCCCTCTCACTCGGGGGCATAGCCGCGAACCAGATTTCGCCTAAGTTAAAAACCACTCAGAGTGACGGCCTTCGCTCTCACTCGGGGGGGGGGGGGGGGCTTAGCCGTGAACCAGATTTCACCTCAGTCATTTACGCTCAAAAACTCAGAGGAAAACATTCGAATAATTACAGTGGTTCAATAGCAAATGCAAGTACTCGGTATGGAAGCCCGAAAGAGTTTAACGGATACAGATTTTCTCGGAATACTAAGGCAAATGGCTTAAACTTAAGAGTTTCCTCACGCATCAGAAAGGCTGGGTGGTTCAAGTAAGGTGTCTAGGTCAATACCATTGGCGATCTGAGTGGTAGCCTCGATGAAAGTCTCCATGAAGTCTTGGAAGTTGAGATTCTTTGTATTGGCATCCTTGTAGTGGATGGAGATAAGCGAGAGTGCCACATCAGCTCCGCAACAGGCCAAAGATTTCTTCAAGCTTGAACTGGACGGGGAATCTCGTTCAGACAGGACATCATTGTCTCCAGGTCATTATGGAGAGTTTCTTTTGGCCACAGTTCGTTGTCAGTCCTTCCCAACATGGACCATGGACGGAGGATATACCCAACGACATCGTTGAGGCGAGCTTCGAGCCACAGAATTCCCAAAGCGGTCTTGTCCCTGACAAGATCAATAGAGAGATTTCGATCCCTCTCTATTCTTTTTGTCTCCATCTTGAAGTCGCGGCAGTACTCTGCAAACAAAATTATAGAAGTCAGACGATGTGAATTCCAATCGAAAATGAGCAAAGTTCACCCGGGCGACGCAAGGTACCGTCAAGTTTGAGGTACATCTCCTTTGTAAAGTCTTCTATGTATTGATCTAGGGCATCATTTTTCTAGATAAGCTGAGCGACCTTCTCGGTCAAGGCCTTCCTCTCTTGCTCGAAAGCACTCGCTTGAGACTTGAGCTTGTTGTTCCATTTGGCTTGCTGCTAATTGAGCTAGATAACCTCTCTCTTTGCTTCCTCCACAGCATACTTCAGTGATTTTTTCTCCTCCTCAAGTTTTTCGACTAAGGCCAGCTTCTCCTCAGCGGACTTGGTCTTTTCCCTCGCCACCTTTTGTGCCCTCGCCAGATTTTTGTCCTTATCGACGAGATCTTGCTTCATGGTTTCTAAAGAAATACAATTCTTGAGTCATGCTTGGAGTCGATGGTTTTCACTATGCACGTCTGTTCGCGCGAAATCACTCGATGCAACAAAGGAAAGAAAACAAAAACAAGACACTCGACTATTGAGAATTACCTCCCATGGTCTTCACCTCTGCCTGTACATGGGCGGTGTTCCTATTCTACACCTCCAGATCAGATCGGAGTTGGTTCATCTCCTTCTCCAGCGATGTGTACTGTGCCCCGAGCTCAGAAGTTTTCTGGTTCACGAGAAAGGAAAATGAGTCAGTCGACAATATAAACATGCTTGCTCAGTATGAGATCATTAAGTACCCTCTGACCTCCGAGTCAGCCAGGAACCCCAAGTATCGTAGGGAGGAACAATCTTGACAAGTACAAGATCCTAAAGTACCTATGATCTTCGAGTCAACCAGGAACCCAAGTACCCTAGGGAGGAACAAGATTGATCAGTACCAAATCCTAGAGTACCATGATGACCCACAAGTATAGGGGATCTATCATAGTCCTTTCGATAAGTAAGAGTGTCGAACCCAACAAGGAGCAGAAGGAAATGATAAGCGGTTTTTAGCAAGGTATTCTCTGCAAGTACTGAAATAAGTAGTAACAGATAGTTTTGTGATAGGATAATTTGTAACGAGCAACAAGTAACAAAAAGTAAATAAAGTGCAGCAAGGTGGCCCAATCATTTTTGTAGCAAAGGACAATCCTGGACAAACTCTTATATACGGAAAAGCGCTCCCGAGGACACATGGGAATATCGTCAAGCTAGTTTTCAGCATGTTCATGTGATTCGCGTTCGGTACTTCAATAATTTGATATGTGGGTGGACCGGTGCTTGGGTGCTATTCTTACTTGAACAAGCATCCCACTTATGATTAACCTCTATTGCAAGCATCCGCAACTACAACAAAAGTATTAAGGTCAACCTAACCATAGCATGAAACATATGGATCCAAATCAGCCCCTTACGAAGCAACGCATAAACTAGGGTTTAAGCTTCTGTCACTCTAGCAACCCATCATCTACTTATTACTTCCCAATGCCTTCCTCTAGGCCCAAATAAATGGTGAAGTGTTACGTAGTCGACGTTCACATAACACCACTAGAGGCTAGACAACATACATCTCATCAAAATATCGAACGAATACCAAATTCACATGACTACTAATAGCAAGACTTCTCCCATGTCCTCAGGAACAAACGTAACTACTCACAAAGCATATTCATGTTCATGATCAGAGGGGTAATAATATGCATATAGGATCTAAACATATGATCTTCCACCAAATAAACCAACTAGCATCAACTAGAAGGAGTAATCAACACTACTAGCAACCTACTAGTACCAATCCCGGACTTGAAGACAAGAATTGGATACAAGAGATGAACTAGGGTTTTGAGAGGAGATGGTGCTGGTAAAGATGTTGATGGAGATTGCCCTCTCCCGATGAGAGGAGCATTGGTGATGACGATGGCGATGATTTCCCCCTCCCAGAGGGAAGTGTCCCTGGCAGAACAGCTCTGCCGGAGCCTTAGATTGGTTCTGCCAAGGTTCCGCCTCGTGGCGGCAGAGTTTCGTCCCGAAAGGTTGCTTATGATTTTTTTTGTCATCGAAAGACCTCATATAGCAGAAGATGGGCATCGGAGAGCCAACAGGGGGCCCACGAGGTAGGGGGCGCGCCTAGGGGGGTAGGGCGCCCCCCCCTCCTGGACAGGTGGGCCCCCCTCTGGTGAACTTCTTCCGTTGGATATTTTTTTTATTTCCAAAAATGACTTTCGTGGAGTTTCAGGACTTTTGGAATTGTGCACAATAGGTCTCTAATATTTGCTCCTTTTCTAGCCCAGAATTCCAGTTGTCGGCATTCTCCCTCCTTATGTAAACCTTGTAAAATAAGAGAGAATAGGCATAAGTATTGTGCCATAACATGTAATAACAGCCCATAAAGCAATAAATATCGATATAAAAGCATGATGCAAAATGGACGTATCAACTCCCCAAGCTTAGACCTCGCTTGTCCTCAATGCAGAGTACGGTTCATAAACTTTATTGAGAACTAACAAACTATAATCTCAGTCACTGAAGCAATTGCAATTTATCATAACATCAGAAAGAGTCTATGTCGGAGCTTAAAAGCAAGTCCACATACTCAACTATCATCTAGTCCTTCATAATTGCTAACACTCACGCAATACCTGTGGTTACGGAGTTTTAATCAGACACATAGAAAGATAGGGGCTTATAGTTTCGCCCCACAACCTTTTACCTCAAGGGTAATGTCAACAATAATAACTCATGCTCCCTTACATCCATTTAGATGTATATATCAGGATCTTTCCAACATACTGTGCTTGCCAAAGGATAAAATGAAAAAGGAAAGGTGAAGATCACCATGACTCTTGCATAAGGTAGAAGATAATAATAAAAGATAGGCCCTTCGCAGAGGGAAGCAGAGATTGCCATGCTCTTTTATGGTTGGATGCACAAAATCTTAATGCGAAAGAAAGTCACTTTATATTGCCCCTTGTGATATGAACCTTTATTATGCAGTCCGTCGCTTTTATTACTTCCACATCACAAGATCGTATAAAGCTTATTTCTCCCACACCAATCAATCATGCATATTTAGAGCATTTTTTATTGCTTTGCACCGATGACAACTTACTTGAAGGATCTTACTCAATCCGTAGGTAGATATGGTGGACTCTCATGGCAAAACTGGTTTAAGGGTATTTGGAAGCATACGTACTATCTCTACTTGGTGCTGAGAATTTGGCTAGCATGAGGGGGAAAGGCAAGCTCAACATGTTGGATGATCCATGACAACATACTTTAGCTCAGATATAAGAAAACATAACCCATTACGTTGTCTTCCTTGTCCAACATCAACTCTTTAGCATGTCATATTTTAATGAGTGCTCCCAATCATAAAAGATGTCAATGATAATATATCTATATGTGAAAACTCTCTTTCCTTATTACTTCCTATTAATTGCAACGATGACCAAAGCTATGTCTGCCAACTCCCAGCAACTTTTAATCATCATACTCTTTCTATGTGAAGTCATTACTCTCAAGAAGATCAATATGAACTCTTTGTTTTCTTTTATTCTTTTCTCTTTCTTTTATTCACTCAAGATCATAGCAAAACAGTCAAGCCCTTGACTCAATACTAATCTTTATTATATAGCTCACGGACTCGATTACATAGAGAGATCATAAAGCAAAACTCAAAACTAGATGATACCATAAACTTTATTCTACTTGATCAAAATACTACTAATAGGATCGAACTAAGAAAAACGGTAAAGATAGGAGTGTGATGGTGATACGATACCGGGGCACCTCCCCCAAGCTTGGCAGTTGCCAAGGGGAGTTCCCATACCCATGTGATAATGCCTCCTTTGTCGGTGAAGAAGATGGTGGTGATGTTGACTTAGTTGATGGCATAGACTTCTCCCTTAGTTTGCGCTTGAGGACAGAATTTTGGTCCCTCAAATCATCAATCTCCCACTCCAGGGTCAATATCTTTTTGCATAGGTCCTGCTTATTTTCCTGCAAGAGACGAAAAGGGATAAACTCGATCTTTGGTTTCTTTACCCTATCAGGGAGACTTGACTTTTTGAACTCCACGTGCATGTCCCCAGGTTGAGGTAATGGGGCTTCATCTTCATCTGAGCTCGTCTCCTCCTTCCCCTTGGGTTCATAGTCCTCTTCTTCCTCCGTGGTCCAACCATCATGCCCCACATCTCCATAGACCTTAGGATTTGCTAGGTAATCATCCACATAGCTTTCTCCTTCCGAATCCTGGGACGACATGTTGATCTAATCTGCAGTAGGACAGCTTGAAACAAGAATAGAGGATAATTGCGTGATACGGGAGTTAAAACCTTCTAGATAATATATAATGAATTTTTACCGACCAAAATACGTATCGTGCAAGAAAACAGAGTCTGGAAGGCACACGAGGTGCCCACGAGGTAGGGGGCACGCCCTCCACCCTCGTGGAGCCCTCGTGTCCTTCCCGGACTGCTACTTATTTTTCTATTTTTCTAAATATTCCAAAACGGAGAAATATTGCCTTAAAAACTATTTTGGAGTCGGTTTACTTACCGTACCACATACCTATTCCTTTTCGGGGTCTGAAACATTCTGGAAAGTGTCCCTTATGTACTCCTCCGGGGTTACGGTTTCAATAACATTGGTTTCAACATTTATAGGACTACCTGAGATATAGTGTTTAATTCTTTGATCATTCATGACCTTCGGATTTTTGCCTTTGAAGTTGTTGATTTTTACGGCACCGGAATGATAGACCTCCTCGATAACATAGGGGTCTTCCCATTTAGAGAGAAGTTTTCCTGCAAAAAATCTTAAACGAGAGTTGTATAGCAATATATAATCACCTATATTAAAATCACGCTTTTGTATTCTTTTGTCATGCCATCTTTTAACTTTTTCTTTAAACAACTTGGCATTTTCATAAGCTTGGGTTCTCCATTCATCAAGTGAGCTAATATCAAATAACCTCTTCTCACCGGCAAGTTTGAAATCGTAGTTAAGCTCCTTAATAGCCCAATATGCCTTATGTTCTAGTTCGAGAGGTAAATGACATGCTTTTCCAAAAACCATTTTATACAGAGACATACCCATTGGATTTTTATATGCAGTTCTATAGGCCCATAGTGCATCATCAAGTTTCTTGGACCAATTCTTTCTAGACCAATTAACTGTCTTTTGCAAAATTAATTTGAGCTCTCTATTACTCAATTCTACTTGACCACTAGACTGCGGGTAATAAGGAGATGCAATTCTATGATTAACATCATACTTAGCAAGCATTTTACGGAAAGCACCATGAATAAAGTGTGAAGCACCATCAGTCATTAAATATCTAGGGACTCCAAACCTTAGAAAAATAACTTCTTTAAGCATTTTAATAGAGGTGTTATGATCAGCACTACTAGTTGGAATAGCTACTACCCACTTAGTAACATAATGAGCAACTAAAATATGGGTATATCCATTAGAGGCAGGAAAAGGTCCCATATAATCAAAGCCCCAAACATCAAATGGTTCAGTAACAAGTGAATAATTCATAGGCATTTCTTGACGTCTACTAATATTACCAATTCTTTGACATTCATCACAAGATAAGACAAACTTACGGGCATCCTTGAAGAGAGTAGGCCAATAAAAACCGGATTGCAATACCTTATGTGCAGTTCTATCTCCCGTGTGGTGTCCTCCATAAGCTTCGGAGTGACACTTGCGTAGGATCTGTTCCTGTTCATGCTCAGGTACACAACGTCTAATAACACCATCTACTCCTTCTTTATAAAGATGTGGGTCATCCCAAAAGTAATGTCTCAAATCATAGAAAAACTTTTTCTTTTACTGGCATGTGAAACTAGGCGGTATGAATTTAGCAACAATATAATTAGCATAATCAGCATACCATGTAGTACTACGAGAAGTACTTATAAAACTTAATTGTTCATCAGGAAAGCTATCATCAATAGGTAGTGGGTCATCAAGAACATTTTCTAACCTAGACAAGTTGTCTGTAATGGGGTTCTCAGTCCCTTTTCTATCAACTATATGAAAATCAAATTCTTGTAGCAAGAGAACCCATCTAATAAGTCTATGTTTAGCATCTTTCTTTTCCATCAGGTATTTAATAGTAGCATGATCTGTGTGAATAGTTACTTTAGAATCAACAATATAAGGTCTGAACTTATCACAAGCAAATACAACTGCTGAGAATTCTTTTTCAGTAGTAGCATAATTTCTTTGAGCATTTTCTAAAGTTTTACTAGCATAATGGATAACATTTAATTTCTTATCAACTCTTTGCCCTAGAACAGCACCTACAGCATAATCACTAGCATCACACATAATCTAAAAGGGTAAATTCCAATCAGGTGGTTGAACAATAGGCGCAGAGACCAATGCTTTCTTAAGTATTTCAAATGCTTCTACACAATCATCATCAAAGACAAATGGTATATCTTTTTGTAATAAATTAGTCAGAGGCCGAGAAATTTTTGAGAAGTCCTTAATGAACCTCCTATAAAATCCGGCATGACCAAGGAAACTTGTTATACCTTTGATGTCCTTGGGACATGGCATCTTTTCAATAGCATCAACCTTGGCTTTATCAACTTCAATACCTCTTTCAGAAACTTTATGCCCCAATACAATACCTTCAGTAACCATAAAGTGTCACTTTTCCCAATTCAAGACAAGATTAGTTTCTTCACATCTCTGCAAAATTCGATCAAGGTTGCTCAAGCAATCATCAAAAGAAGATCCATAGACGGAAAAGTCGTCCATGGAAACCTCACAAATCTTTTCACAAAAGTCAGAGAATATAGCCATCATGCATCATTGAAAGGTAGCATGTGCATTACATAAACCAAAAGGCATACGTCTATAAGCAAAAGTACCAAAAGGACAAGTAAAAGCAGTCTTTGATTAATCTTTAGCCTACACAGGTATTTGAGAGAAACCAGAATAACCATCTAGAAAGCAGTAGTGTGTATGTTTACATAACCTTTCTAGCATTTGATCAATAAAAGGTAAGGGGTAATGATCCTTTTTAGTAGCCTTATTTAATTTACGGAAATCAATTACCAACCTATAGCCTGTAATAATTCTTTGTGGAATCAATTCATCTTTATCATTAGGAACAACAGTAATACCTCCCTTCTTAGGGACACAATGAACAGGACAGACCCACTGACTATCAGCAACGGGATAAATTATACCTGCCGCCAGAAGCTTTAGTATTTCTGTCGGGGGATATAGGCCTCCACGAGCACCTATGGGGACGGAGCCCCTTGTCGGTTCGGCGGGGGGCGGAGGTTGCACAAAGAGCAGATCGAGGCGACACACACACACAACGATTTTACCCAGCTTCGGGCCGCATGGATGCGTAAAACCCTACTGCTGCTTGTTTGGTTGATTCGAGTTCTTGCTCTGGAGCGCAAGAGGCTACAGTAAGCTGGAGCGTAGACGAGGGTCTACTGAGTGTCCTCCTTCTCTGGTCTCGATCCCTCTAGGGTTTCTCTCCGGGTCTGGATCCCTCCCTACGTGCGCATGGGCCTCCTTTTATATGCTAAGGGGTTTCCCACAGGTAGCGACGCAGGTGAGGGTAAAAATGGCAAGGAACTATGCGAACAGTGGCCGCACAGTGCTATCGCTCCTAACTCTGACGGCGGGGGACAAAGGCATTAAATGCCCGTCTGGGTCGCCTGAACAGTGCTGAGGCGGACCGTTAGGGACGCCTCCGCTTGCCACGGGGGCGACTCCGCCAACGTCGCATGCCATGCGCGCGCCCCAGGTTGCGCGGCGCCCCGCCACGTGTCTCTGGGGAAGCTCCAGAGTGACGCGTGGGTAGGTGAGCTGGAGCGCATGCCTGAGGTGGTGGTTTGCCGCGGCAAGTGGCTTGCCGCGGTGGTTGTCTTGCCGCACCTGCGAGCTTGCCGCCCGCCAGGCCTTGCCGAGGCGCGCGGAGCGCCGCGGCGGGCTTCTCTTGGTGTGCCTTGGCTCGGCCGTCCCGGCGAGCTCCTCCCGCCGGGGCCTTAGTGCTTCGGCTTAATCGTCCCGGCAAGCTCCTCTTGCCGGGGCCTTGTCGCCTTGGCCCGGCAAGCTCCTCTTGCCGGCCCTCGCCTTCTCGGCCCGGCAAGCTCCTCTTGCCGGGGCTTGGTCTTCTCAGCTCGATCACTTGGCCTTCGTTCGGCCCGGAAAGGGCCGTGGAGGCTCTTGTCGCTCCCCTGGCAGGCCTTGCCGCGGGACGCTACTACTGCCCATGCACAAGTTCGGGGTACTAAGGTACCCCTACTTTAGTACACCGACAGGAGCCCCCGGGTCTGGGCCATACACGGTGTCGAGCGTTGTTGGGCCAGGCCCTTAACAGTGCACGGGCACGCGTGGCCTAGGTTGCGCTGCTCCTTAACTCCGTGCTCGTCGCGCCCTCCCCAAGTGGCGCGCGTTTATCGCGGCGTCGTGGGGGGGCGAGGCGTGCGAGACGTGCGTGACGTGGGTGGCGTGCGCGGGGCTTGAGGCCCGCAGGCATGCGTCACGTCGGGCACGACTCCTTTTATTTGGAAAGGTGGAACGTCCACCCCCGCTCCTTCCCCCCTTTATAAGCGGAGGGGAACAGGGGCAGCTCGCCATTCCGCCGGTTGCTGTTCCTCGAAAACCTCCGCCACTTCCTCCTCACTAGAGAAAGCAGCGATTCGCCTTTGCAGCCCCCGGCACCGCCCACGCTGACAACTCCCCCTCCCCATTTCTGCCATGGCCCCGAAGAGCGACAAGGCGAAGGGGAAGGCCGTGAAGTCGGCCGAGGCGCTGCGCTGGAAGCGCTTGGGAAGGAGACGGCGACGTTCCCCCCTCAGCTTGATGCGCTGAGGCTGAAGAACGAATACCGCCTCTTCTCGTCGACAGCGACACGAGCGCATCCGCGCACGCGAGTTCTTCCCGCCATCGCCCAGAAGTTGTACCCGACCGGGTACCCTTTCTTCGCCGTGTTCTTATATTGCGGGCTCTGCCCGCCTTTTTCCGAGTTCTTCTGCGACATCATGCACACCTACAACCTCCACCTCCTTGACTTCACCCCCAACGCCGTTCTGACAATGGCGGTTTTCGCACACCTTTGCGAGAACTTTGTCGGAGTCCGCCCCAACGTAGCCCTCTTCCGGCACTTCTTTACTCCCCGGGTGGAGAAAGGAGAGCCGCTGTCCGGCGGAGTCGCCTGGATCTCCAGGACCGGCAAGAAAGAGGCCTACTTGGAGGGGGAACTCTGCGGCAGATGGGAGGAGTGGAGGGCCGAGTGGTGCCTGATCGTCGAGGAGAATCCACCGCCGTTCACCGTCGTGCGCCAAACTCCAGTGGTGCGCGGCCGCGACTGGAGCGACCTGGCCCCGGACGACGCCAAGCTGAAGATTGCCGCCACCCGAATCCTGCGCCTCAGGTTTGCCGGGCTCACCGTCGGCGCCGTCGGCGCGGATTTCCTTCGCCGGCGTATCGCCCCCCTGCAGGAGAGGGGGAAGCCGGCTTGGGAATTCCAGAACGCGGCGGACATCATGAGGCTGCGCCCGGGCCTTAACTACAACTTCACCGTTCTGGAGCTCGTCGGAATGTTGAAGGAGCTGTTCAAGCACGACTCCGAGCACCCAGAATGGTTCAGGTTGCCGCCGGGCATCGTCCCCCTGTGCAACAATTCGGCGCTCAGCCACATCCTCGCGATGATGCCGCTGTGCGACTCGCACGGGATCGACGCGACCTGGCAGGAGCCGGCGGACGACGTCGTGCAGGCCTTCTTCGACAACTTGGAGGAGGTGTCGGTCGACCCCGACGAAAAGAGGGGCCTCACGCGGGACACCACCCCCGAGGAGCTGGCCTACATCGCCTCCAGGATGGAGGAGGCGGCGGCCGCCGCGGCCGCGGGCGAGTCTGGCTTCATCCTGGCCGAGGCAGACGCGGCGGAGGCGGAGAGCCTCGCCGACCAAATGGAGCTCGCCGGCGCGGAGGAGCCAGCCGGGCACGGTGGCGCGGGCGAGCCCGCTCAGGACGCGAGCGGCTTGCCGGAGGCTGACGCGCCCTCCTCGCAGCTCCCGGGCAGCTCGTCGCAGGCGGAGCCCCCTGCCCAGCCGAGGAGGCGTCTCCGCAGGGCCGGAGAGGTGGTGCGGCAGGCCGACCAGCAACCGCAGCCCCGGGTGACGCGCGCCTCTGAAGCAGCGGGAGAAGGGTCCTCACGGGCCACGGCTTCTGCTCCTGCCGCTCCCCGGACCGCGGCGGCAATGGGGGCGGGGTCGTCCACCGCCCCCGCCAAGCGGTCCCGGGAACCCACTCCCCTGTCTCCTCGCGCGTGGAGCAAGCCAGTTTTTGATTATTCCGCGCTCAGCTCCGACGACGAAGAGGAGGACAGAGAGTAAGTTCCTGGTAAAGCTTGTATTTTCTTGATTTCTGTTGCTTCGTCTTGTTTCGCAGCCCACTCACCCTCCCCGAAAGCGTTCCCTTTCAGGACCCTGGCCCAGAGGAGGGCGAAGAGGGCCAAGATCCCGCTGGTCATCCTTGAGGGCGAATCTGCCCCGGCAACTGGGGAGGTGCCGGAGACGACCTTGCCGGACCTGGCAGCGGGCCCGCAGGGCAGCCCACAGCGCAGCCTCCAGGGTGAGTGCACGGCTAGCTCTTGCCGTTTGGCGCGCGCGTGAGCTTCCCTTCTCTTTGTTGACATGTGGCTGTTGTTGTTGTCGTTGGGTAGGAGCAGAGCAGCCCCAGCAGGCGACCCCGGGGGGCAATCCTGCCGCGCCATCCGCGTCGACCACCCAGCCTAGGGAGAAATCTCCGGCAAGGGAGGAGCCCCCGGCAGGGGAGACCTCCCCAGCAAGGGAGGAGCCCCCGGCAAGGAAGACCTCTCCGGCAAGGGAGGGATCTCCGGCGAGGGACGCGGCCAGCGATCCCCCGGCAGCGGAGGCCGCGGCCACGGACCCTGCCACCGGTAAGCCCCCCTGCACGGAAATCTGTCCCTGGTTATCATTCCTGATGAGCTTTTCTGTCGGCTGTTCAGCTGACTCTTCTCCCCTCTTCCGGCCATCAGATCCGCCCACCACGGACCCGATGGAGATCGAGGTCATCGTCGGGGAGGGCGCGCGTGGCGACGCCGACGACGTCGTCGTCATCGAGGAGGCGGAAGGCACCGACGACCCCGCAGGCGACGGGGAGGCCGAAGCCGCCAAGGCCGCTGCGGGAGCAAGCGGCGAGGGGACCGGCGACCGCGCCGACGGCCCCGGGGAGGCCGGGGCGTCAAGCGCTCCGCAGTCCGGCGATCCCGCTGCTGCCACCGCGTCGGACCCCGAGGAGCCCCCGGCGGGTGCCTACCTGAAGGCCGGCGATGGCGTCTTCATCAGGCTCCCCTGGGAGCCTAGCTCCAGGGCGCCGGTCGAGGGGGAGGCCTTGGACGGAGAAGTGCTCGCCTCCGTCGGGCTGACAGTGGTCGACGCGCCGAGTACCAGCAGCGGCGAGCCCGAGGAGGAGCGGCTGCTCCGGAAGCTTGTGTCGCTCTACCGCGCCCGGCAGGCCAAGGTGGAGCGCCAAGAGGCGCTCGTCGCGAGGGCCGGCGCGGACATGGAGAAGCGTGCCGAGGAGCTCCGGGAGCTCAACCAGGAGGCCCTCCGGTCTTTGGCGGAGGAGCGGAGGCTGCTCGACGAGGCGCGGACGGCCTTCCTCCTCGAGAAGGCAGAGGCTGAAGAGCAGCAGAGGCTTGCCGCTGCGGGGCTATCCGCGCGGGAAAGCGAACTGGTGCAGCAGAGGGCCAGCCTCGCCAGCCACGAGGAGGAGGTTGCCGCGCGCGAGCTGGCGCTTGGCGGGGCCCTGCAGAAAGCGCAGGACGCTGCCCCGGCCGCCGAGGTCGCCAAAGGGGAGCTGGAGGCGAGGGTAGCGCAGCTCGTCAGCGACCTCAAGGCGAGCGGCGAGGAGCTTGCCGCGCTCAAACAGGAGCGCGAGAAGGGCGCTCACACCCTTGGCGAACTGCAGGGCCGCTTCGCCGAGAAGATCCAGGAGCTCGACGCCGCCAAGGACTCCAAGGCTGTCCTCGAGCTGAAGCTGGACACCTTGGCCAAGGCGCTGGAGAGCGCCAAGGAGCAGGAAGCGACCTTGCGGAAGGAGGTTGCTGGCAACGAGGAGCTGTTGAGGAGCGCCGCCGTTACCCAGAACGCCTTCCAGGAGACGGTGGAGCGGTGGACCGAAGGCCTCGTCGACATCGCCACAACCATCGACAAGGAGCTGAAGCTGCTGGGGATGGAGGGCCACGAATACCCCTCCGGCGAGAACGTCCCGGCGAGCGCCAAGCTCACTTCCTTCTTCAAGGGCTTGGTGGGGGTGCTCCAGCATCTCCGGGAAACGATCCCGGAGCAGCTGGCCGAGGAGACGCGGGAAGCCGTCTCCGGGGCCCTCGAGAGGGTGCTGCTGAAGATCGTCTTCCGCAACCCCACCATTAGGCTCACCAACGTCCTCAGGCACCTGCCGGAAGACGCCAACCTGACAGAGATCAAGGCCCTCGTCACCCCCATTGTGGAAAGGGTGGCGGGGATCAGGCGGGTCGAGGGCGACCGCGCGGATTAGGCCGCGCACCTCTTTCTTTTCTTCCCTTGTCGCTGCTGAGCATGTCATAGAAACAGCTGATTAGAGCAGCGGCAAGTCATTTTGTAATATAACTTTTATCTTAGGCAGTTGATTGCGCTGTTATCTCCCTCGTTCGACCTTGTGCTTCGTACGTTCGCGCCCTACGCTTCCGGGAACTTGGCGGCGCAAGTCTCCGCCTTGCCACGGGTGCCGAGTGCGGGACATCAGCAACCCGCTGACGGAGCCTCCACCGGCAAGAAACCTTGCCGCGGCTGGCGCAACTCACTTAAAGGTTGAGCAGGCTCAGGGCGAGGTAAGCGTGGCGACTGCAGTCGCGGCACACTCAAGCTGCCGAGCGAGCTCGAAACAAGTAAGGACGCTACTCGGGATGTAGCACACTTAAGTCGTTGAGCAGACTCGAAACGAAATAAGGGCGCAACCAGCCACGAGTCGGCCCCTCCGCGCACAGGTTTCCCATACGAAGCTCGGTCGTTCGAGGAAGATAACTTAAGAATAAAAAGGAGCTTAATCGCTCAAACTTTGGCGACTTAGCTTCTCTGTCGTTTGCAGTCCGGCAAGGCGCAGCTTCCTCGGGCGGCGTCCAGCCTATCCTGTCATCCCCCCTTCTCGAGGTAAGGGAATAACGAAGGCTCGGGGCCTCGAGGCCTGCCACCGCTTGCCGGAGTCGAGTGCTGCACAATCGTGTCAAATAATGCATGCGCCAAGCGGAGAGGCGCGAAAGCGACAAGATGTGCGGGGCACATAAGCTATGCTCGGGATCTGTGCCCGTCTCTGTACCAAGGATTACATGCAACTGCGGCAAGACTTGGACAGAGAGAGGGTGGCCGACGGAACGGGTTCCGACGGCCGCGCTGGCAAGGTTCCTCCCACGGTCGGCGTCGACTCGTTTGGATCTTGGCGGCCTGGGCTCGCCGAAGAACGAGGTCGCCTTTCCCGCAACTTCCAGCGCTAACTTCTGCGGCTACGGGAGCGGCGCAGAGTTTGCTGGAGGCGAGAAACTCGCTCAGCGTCCGGAAGGCGGTCCTCCTCAAGGAGCAGCTGCTCTTGCCCGGGCTCCGCGTGAGTGGGTACTCGAGGAGGGCCGTGCACGGGTCCGTGAGGAGGAATGCCTCCGCTCCACGGGGTGGAGCGGAAAGGTACCTGGCCATACCTGAGCTTGCCTGTGGTCGCCAAATCTGGTTCGCACAACCTCGACGCGCCCCCTACCTGGCGCGCCAAAGATGTCGGGGGATATAGGCCTCCACGAGCACCTATGGGGACGGATCCCCTTGTCGGTTCGGCGGGGGGCGGAGGTTGCACAAAGAGCAGATCGAGGCGACACACACACACACAACGATTTTACCCAGCTTCGGGCCGCATGGATGCGTAAAACCCTACTGCTGCTTGTCTGGTTGATTCGAGTTCTTGCTCTGGAGCGCAAGAGGCTATAGTAAGCTGGAGCGTAGACGAGGGTCTACTGGGTGTCCTCCTTCTCTGGTCTCGATCCCTCTAGGGTTTCTCTCCGGGTCTGGATCCCTCCCTACATGCGCATGGGCCTCCTTTTATATGCTAAGGGGTTTCCCACAGGTAGCGACGCAGGTTAGGGTAAAAATGGCAAGGAACTATGCGAACAGTGGCCGCAGAGTGCTATCGCACCTAACTCTGACGGCGGGGGACAAAGGCATTAAATGCCCGTCTGGGTCGCCTGAACAGTGCCGAGGCGGACCGTTAGGGACGCCTCCGCTTGCCACGGGGGCGACTCCGCCAAAGTCGCATGCCATGCGCGCGCCCCAGGTTGCGCGGCGCCCCGCCACGTGTCTCTGGGGAAGCTCCAGAGTGACGCGTGGGCAGGTGAGCTGGAGCGCATGCCTGAGGTGGTGGTTTGCCGCGGCAAGTGGCTTGCCGCGGTGGTTGTCTTGCCGCACCTGCAAGCTTGCCGCCCGCCAGGCCTTGCCGAGGCGCGCGGAGCGCCGCGGCGGGCTTCTCTTGGTGTGCCTTGGCTCGGCCGTCCCGGCGAGCTCCTCCCACCGGGGCCTTGTCGCCTTGGCCCGGCAAGCTCCTCTTGCCGGACCTCGCCTTCTCGGCCCGGCAAGCTCCTCTTGCCGGGGCTTGGTCTTCTCAGCTCGATCACTTGGCCTTCGTTCGGCCCGGAAAGGGTCGTGGAGGCTCTTGTCGCTCCCCTGGCAGGCCTTGCCGCGGGACGCTACTACTGCCCGTGCACAAGTTCGGGGTACTAAGGTACCCCTACTTTAGTACACCGACAATTTCTTTTCTTACCACTTCTTTCATTTTAGATTCAGACGTCTTTGAGGATCATGAACTGGTTTGGCATCCTCTTCCAAATTTATTTTATGTTGACATAGAGTGGGACTAATGCCCTTAAGATCATCAAGAGTATATCCAATAGCAGCACGGTGCTTCTTAAGAGTTTTCAATAATCTCTCTTCTTCATGCTCTGAAAGGTTAGCACTAATAATAACAGGATATATCTTATTTTCATCAAGATAAGCATATTTAAGATTATCAGGCAACGATTTAAGCTCAAACACGGGATCACCCTTGGGTGGAGGAGGATCCCCTAGGATTTCAACAGTCAAATTGTGTTTCAGAATAGGTTCCTGTTTAAAGAGTACTTCATCTATTTCCCTTCTTTCATTCTTAAACATATCATTTTCATGGTCTAGCAAATATTTTTCTAAAGGATCACTAGGAGGTACGGCAATAGCGGCAAGACCACTAATTTCATCCTTACTAGGTAATTCTTCTTCACGGTGTTGTTTACTAAATATATAGCAATTAAACTCATGAATCATATCATCCAAGCCAATAGTAAAAACATTCTTTTCGCAGTCTATCTTAGCATTAACAGTGTTCAAGAAGGGTCTACCAAATATAATGGGACAAAAGCTATCTTGTGGACATCTCTAACAATTCCCACTACTGATATAGTATCTCTATTGGCAAGTTTAATTGTAACATCAATATCTTCTAACTCAACAGGTGCAATTTCATGCTTAATTTCTTCGTATAAAGTATGCGGTATAACACTAGCACTAGCACCCATGTCACATAAGCCATGATAACAATGATCTCCTATTTTCACAGAAATAACAGGCACGCCTACCACATGTCTATGTTTATCTTTAGCAAAAGGTTTGGCAATTCTAGCGGTTTCACCGCAGAACTGGATAACATGCCCATCAATATTATCAGACAAGAGATCTTTAACAATAGCAATATTAGGTTGTACTTTAACTTGCTCAGGAGGTGTATAAGTTCTAATGTTGCTTTTACGAACCACAGTTGAAGCTTTAGCATGATCCTTTATTCTAACAGGGAAAGGTGGTTTCTCAACATAAGTAGTAGTACAGTCTTTTCTTCAACTTTAATAGGCGCAACTACTTTTACTTCTATGGGAGGATGATATTTAAACCACTTCTCCTTAGGGAGATCAACATAAGTAGCAAAAGATTCACAGAAAGAAGCTACTATCTCAGAGTCAAGTCCATATTTAGTGCTAAACTTACGAAAAACATCGGTATCCATAAAAGACTTAACACAATCAAACTTAGGTGTCATACCTGACTCCTTATCTTCGTCGAGATCCCAAACTTCAGAGTTGCGTTTAATTCTATCCAATAAATTCCATTTAAATGCAATAGTCTTCACCATAAAAGATCAAGCACAAGAAGTATCGAGCATGGTTTGATTATTATGAGAAAGCCGAGCATAAAAACTTTGAAGGATTATTTCTCTTGGGAGCTCATGATTGGGGCATGAATATAACATTGATTTAAGCCTCCCCCAAGCTTGAGCGATGCTTTGTCCTTTGCGAGGCCAAAAATTATATATATAATTGCGATCACGATGAACAAGATGCATAGGATAATATTTTTGATGAAATTCCAGCTTCATTCGTTTATAGTTCCATGATCCCATATCATCACATAGCCTATACCATGTCGATGCATCTCCCTTCAAAGATAAAGGGAAGACCTTCTTCTTAACAACATCATCGGATATACCTGCAAGCTTAAATAATCCACAAACTTCATCCACAAAGAGTAAATGTTCATCAAGATGCTTTGTTCCATCTCCTGTAAAAGCATTAGCTAGCAGTTTTTCCATCATACCCGAAGGAACTTCAAAAGGAATATTTTCATTTTAAGTAGGTTCAGTAGGTTCAGGAGCAACTCTTTGCTCTACTGGTCGGGGTGAAGATACCCTGAACAAGCCCATCAGAGGATTACTTCCCATAGTAACAAGTGACAGTAAATTTCAGCACACTATATAAATTTTTCCTTACCAAATTCCACCTACCAAAGGCGCTTCACTCCCCGGCAACGGCGCCAGAAAAGAGTCTTGATGACCCACAAGTATAGGGGATCTATCGTAGTCCTTTTGATAAGTAAGAGTGTCGAACCCAACGAGGAGCAGAAGGAAATGATAAGTGGTTTTCAGCAAGGTATTCTCTGCAAGTACTGAAATAAGTAGTAACAGATAGTTTTGTGATAGGATAATTTGTAATGAGCAACAAGTAACAAAAAGTAAATAAAGTGCAGCAAGGTGGCCCAATCCTTTTTGTAGAAAAGGACAAGCTTGGACAAACTCTTATATAAGGAAAAGCGCTCCCGAGGACACATGGGAATATCGTCAAGCAAGTTTTCATCATGTTCATGTGATTCGCGTTCGGTACTTTGATAATTTGATATGTGGGTGGACCGGTGCTTTGGTGCTGTTCTTACTTGAACAAGCATCCCACTTATGATTAACCTCTATTGCAAGAATCCGCAACTACAACAAAAGTATTAAGGTAAACCTAACCATAGCATGAAACATTTGGATCCAAATCAGCCCCTTACGAAGCAACGCATAAACTAGGGTTTAAGCTTATGTCACTCTAGCAACCCATCATCTACTTATTACTTCCCAATGCCTTCCTCTAAGCCCAAATAAATGGTGAAGTGTTACGTAGTCGACGTTCACATAACACCACTAGAGGCTAGACAACATACATCTCATCAAAATATCGAACGAATACCAAATTCACATGACTACTAATAGCAAGACTTCTCCCATGTCCTCAGGAACAAACGTAACTACTCACAAAGCATATTCATGTTCATGATCAGAGGGGTAATAATATGCATATAGGATCTAAACATGTGATCTTCCACCAAATAAACCAACTAGCATCAACTACAAGGAGTAATCAACACTACTAGCAACCTACTAGTACCAATCCCGGACTTGAAGACAAGAATTGGATACAAGAGATGAACTAGGGTTTTGAGAGGAGATGGTGCTGGTGAAGATGTTGATGGAAATTGCCCTCTCCCGATGATAGGAGCGTTGGTGATGACGATGGCAATGATTTCCCCCTCCCGGAGGGAAGTGTCCCTGGCATAACAGCTCTGCCGGAGCCCTAGATTGGTTCCGCCAAGGTTCCGCCTCGTGGCGGCGGACTTTTGTCCCGAAAGGTTGCTTATGATTTTTTTTCTCATCGAAAGACCTCATATAGCAGAAGATGGGCATCGGAGAGCCAACAGGGGGCCCACGAGGTAGGGGCGCGCCCAGGGGGTAGGGCGCGCCCCCCACCCTCGTGGACAGGTGGGCCCCCCTCTGGGGAACTTCTTCTGCTGGATAATTTTTATTATTTCCAAAAATGACTTTCATGGAGTTTCAGGACATTTGGAGTTGTGCAGAATAGGTCTCTAATATTTGTTCCTTTTCCATCCCAGAATTCCAACGACCGGCATTCTCCCTCCTTATGTAAACCTTGTAAAATAAGAGAGAATAGGCATAAGTATTGTGACATAACATGTAATAACAACCCGTAAAGCAATAAATATCAATATAAAAGCATGATGCAAAATGGACATATCATACCCTCTAACACAAGTTGCTAGTGCAACTCACTAGGTCAGCCAAGGAGATCACAGTTCTATCAGACTTCCGTCGACCACCCGCAGTCGTCGGTAGTCTTGGGGACTCCACCTAGTGGGTGCACTCAGCGTGCCCCCACTAGAAAGTGACTCGTGTTGACGACTAAAAGAACAAGACATGTATGTATGTTCTATAAGACTCCCGCCGATTGCCAGCCATCGACGGCGGTCTCGGGGACTACACCTAGTGGGTGCACTCAGCATGCCCCCATTAGAATGGTATCCACTCGGAATGGTCTGCCTAATCCGAGTGACGACCAAAAGAAGAAATACAGCAAGTTCTAAGACTTCCACTGATTGCTAGCAACCGACGGAAGTCTCGGCGACTACAACCTATGGGTGCACTCAGCATGCGACGGAAACTCTTATAAAAAACGAATCAAAGATCAACTTACGATGGCACTTACTCAAACATTCGCTTGGAGAGCGGCGCGGGCATCATACGCCACCTGGCTAGCATTGCACACCTCCTTCAGATGCTGGGTCATCAGCTCCGCCTGGATCATTGCTTCTTTGCTGGCTCCAGTTTTGGTCCTCTGACACATCATGTAGACTGAATATGTTGACAGGAGGAGTCGGCCTCGGAGCCGGAGTAGTCGACGCAGTCGTGACAGGATCAGCACTAGCCCAGGAAGCTCTTCCTTTCCCCAGAGGCGCGGCTACGTTAGGCACGGGTGGAGCGTGAGGCGTCTTGCTTGGTGGCGCTTCTCAGCAGTGCTACACGAGCCAGTCGGAGCCTTGCTTCCCTTCTTGGCATCCCTCTGCGGTGGTTCCTCATCGTCGTCCACGACGTGGATAATCTCTGCAGGCGCTACATCCACTCGATGTTGTCAGTCACAGTTCGCAATCTGATCAAAGCATAGAAAAAAACCAAAAAGCAATCATCTATACCTATCTAAGAGGTGGCCGCGTCCGTTGACTCAGCCACGACACAGTCCCCATCGACCTACATGGGTGACGTCATCGAAGTCCTGGCCCTAATTCATATATTCACCCGGTCAGAAGAACCAAAAGAGTTCATAAGACGAAAAGAGAAGGTGCAACACTCACGTGGAGGCGATAGGCATAGTGACCTTGATCTTGGGCGGAGCTTCATGGGGTTGCGCGAGGCAACCTTGAGCTGCTTGGCGGTCTTCTCCGTAGGGTATAGCGTCGGTATCTGAGTGTGCTTTGGATTCCAAGCGCTTGAGGCTGCAGTCTTGTCCTGGCAGGCACTTGGGTCTTGGGTCTGCTTGAACGACGTTCCACACGCGCCTCTGCACACGGCTAACAATGTTTGATGTGTGCTCTAGGTGCCCCCTCCCCACGCATATAAAGGAGGGAGGAGGAGGGAGCCAGCCCTAGGCGCGTCCAAGTAGGAGGAATCCTACTTGGGCTCCTAGTAGGATTCGCCCCCCCCCCCTTTCCTTTTACCGGAAGGGAAAAGAGGCGAAGAGAGGGGGGAGAAGGAAAGAGGGGGGCGTCGCCCCCTCCTCCTAGTCCTATTCGGCCTCCTTCCTTGGGGGGGCACCCCTTGTGGGCCGGTGTGCCTCCCTCCTAGGGCCCATATTACTCATATCTTCCCCCGGGAGGTTCCGGTAACCCCCCCCCCCCCCGGGTACTCCGAAATGTACCCAATACATTCCAGAACACTTACGGTGTCCGAATACTATCATACAATATAGCAATCTTTGCCTCTCGACCATTTCGAGACTCCTTGTCATGTCCGTGATCTCATCCGGGACTCCGAACAACATTCGTTCACCAAATCACATAACTCATATAATACAAATCGTCATCAAACGTTAAGCGTGCGGACCCTACGGGTTCGAGAACTATGTAGACATGACCGAGACACCTCTCCGATCAATAACCAACATCGGAACCTAGATGCTCATATTGGTTCCTACATATTCTGTGAAGATCTTTATCGGTCGTACCGTAATGATAACATACGTTATTCCATTTGTCATCAGTATGTTACTTGCCCGAGATTCGATCGTTGGTATCTTCATACCTATTTCAATCTCGTTACCGGCAAGTCTCTTTACTCATTCTGTAATGCATCATCCCGCAACTAATTCATTGGTCACATTGCTTGCAAGGCTTCTTATGATGTGCATTACCGAGAGGGCCCAGAGATACCTCTCTGATACTCGGCGTGACAAATCCTAATCTTGATCTATGCCAACCCAAAAAACACCTTCGGAGATACCTGTAGAGCATCTTTTTAATCACCCAGTTATGTTGTGACATTTGATAGCACACATGTCATTCCTCCGGTATCCGGGAGATGCATAATCTCATAGTTAGAGGAATATGTATTTGACATGAAGAAAGCAGTAGCAATAAAACTGAACGATCAATATGCTAAGCTAACGGATGGGTCTTGTCCATCACATCATTCTCCTAATGATGTGATCCCATTTATCAAATGACAACACATGTCTATGGTCAGGAAACTTAACCATCTTGGATTAACGAGCTAGTCTAGTAGAGGCTTACTAGGGACACGGTGTTTTGTCTATGTATCCACACATGTATCAAGTTTCCGGTTAATACAATTCTAGCATGAATAATAAACATTTATCATGAATAAGGAAATATAAAATAACAACTCGTTAATAAGTCGGATAATCAGCATGAAAATAATCCACTCACGGATTCAAGTCACACCTCTCTTGGCCGGTTCGCGTCGTTCAAGGGCGGGATTCGCCTCAATCCCCGAGGGTTGTCGCGAGCGCCAGTGATGCTTCTGAGCCACTGCTCTACAGTTTCTTCGTCAACGTCCTCCGGGTGTACTCGAGTCGGATCATTATGCTCGGCATATCACCACATGGGGTGTGCCCGCTCCTACAGCGGCTGGATCCGCCAACTGAGGAAGACCTCCAGCAGATCCAGACCAGTCACTCCACCTTGAATCAAACAAACTACAGAAGCCACCAGAACCCCCACTTATGTTTTCTCCCCCTTGTCTACCATGACACCGTCAGAGATGGAGGAGCACTGACCCTCTTAGACGTGTAAGGGGGAGGGCAGTCGACGAGCCAATGCAAGGAATGTCATTCCAATAAAATCAAGTTGACGGCCAACCTCTAACTGACTCGGCTAAGGTTATAGCAGGGAAAGTGCTCCTACCCATGATATGGATACCTAAACCTCCGTACAATTGGATGACATTGGTTTTTTTCCCACCAGTCAACCTTTTTGACCGACTAGGAATGATAGGTGAAGATGTGTTTGAATATACCCCAATGCGGATGGCAACCCAAGAAGTTTTTGCACATGGAAATGAACACACCTAGGTAAGCTATGGCATTCGGAGAGAGGTAGTGAAGTTGGGCACCAAAAAAGTCCAAGAAACCGCGGATGAATGGGTGGGGAGGCAAAGAAAAACCTCTCTCAACATGGGTGACGAGGAGCACATGCTCTCCGGGCATGGCGTAGGATCAATCTCCCCCTCCTCCAGCAGCCTCCAGATCCTTCCCGCACCAGGTCATCGATGATGAGCCGCCGATGTCCTCCACCATGGTGGTCGGCGGGAGTCAATCGCCTTGGATCCAGCCCTACGGAGGCGCGACCCTGGAGCTCGACGACTTCTTCGCCCTCTCAAACTTTGTCCTCTTGTCCTTCGCCATCGCGGCGGAGCGCACCGATGCCGAACGGACTCGGGTGGAGGGAAGGTGAAGAAAAAGATGGGGAGACTGGAGGCGAGGAGGAAGAGGGAGATCTGTTTCGCCTACAGATCCTAGTCGCTAGCCTGCGGGCGCACGGATCTCCCCAAATCCTGCTACGGAGATTCAGCAGTACGTGGTGAAAAGTGGGGCGAAAATTGAGGCGTCACGCCCCACTCTCCCCACTCACCACATTGCAACCGTTCGCGCGCTCGTCTCTGATTTTGAATCCCGCGAAATCCGGGATCTGGCAACCCAATTGCTCTCTCTTCAAAAACCTTCCAAAAATGCTTGGGTCTGGCCTGCCACCCGGCACGTGAGGACACATTTCACTCGGAGGACACATCCTTTGTCTGGCTGAAGACTGTTATGCCACATTCACTCGGAAATCACATGTTCCAGAATTAGCCGAAGCATCATAATAAGACGAAGTCGTCGAACGAAAAACAAGAGCTCTCAAGTCCCCTAGAAGCACTCAGCTTGCTTGGAGATTCGTTCGGACTCCGCCTGACTAACTCAATCGATTCGGGGGCCAATGATGGGATATATACTAAGGGTAGGGTAACAGGCCTGACCTACAGACCCTACCCTAGGACACCATACACCTTACACTGGGCCCCAGGGCCAGGCAAGTATTGAAATTCTCTGCAACCAGATGATCCACTCGGAAGATACCAACCACTCGGAGGACACAGTCTCACTTGACCGTCCTCCTTCACTCGATCGGACATGTCAACACTCGGGCGATGAAGACCAGGAATCCCCAGAACCACAACGGACGGGACGTGTGTCCACCCTCATCAAGTGTAATCAATGCGTCCATTACCAGTAACATGCGCTCTTAAACTCTCCCTTTAACCCTTGGTTATGGTGACATTCATGAGGGGGCAGCGGACTCTATATAATCCACCCCTCAGCTCCATGACAAGGGTTCACAATCTTTGTAATCATACACTCAATCAAGCGCAGCTCCAGAGCACCAAGACGTAGGCTCATTACCTCCACCGTGAGGGGCCTGAACTCGTAAATCCGAGTGTGAAAACTGTGCCGTAGTTAGGCTCTTCCCTCTGCTTCGTACCCCCATACACTACTGTGAGACTTGCATCCATGACAGGGCTGAGGGTATGTACCAATAGCTATGTGTTTGATCTCTCTCTGTCTCCCCCCTCTCTCTCATGTCCTTGATTTGGCATGATCTTCATGTACCACAAGCTTTGTTAATATAGTTGGATCATATGGTATTTCTTCCTCTCTATCTTGTTGTGATGAATTGAGTTTTTACCTTTGAGGTTTCACTATTATTGGACTGAATAATTTTATGGATTTAAGAACACTTGATGTATGTCTTGCATATGAATACCCATGCTGGCAATAGATATTATATTGATTCACTTGATGTATGCTTTGGCACTCAACTCGCGGGTTCCTGAGGTGACATTGGGGTAATCTATGCATAGGGGTTGATGCATGTTTTTGTCCTACTTTCTCCGATAGAAATCTTGGGGCACCCTTTGAAGTTCTTTGTGTTGGATTCAATATTATGAATCTGAAGTTGTTTGATCCATACCGAATAATCAACTCACGGATACTTGTGGTAACATTGGAGTATCTAGGTGACATTAGAGTTGGTTCTTGTGTATCATATGGTGTTATTTTAGTACGTACTCTAGGGTTGTTTGTGACACTTATAGGGATGGCTCAATAGATTGATCGGAAAAGATAACTTTGAGGCGGTTTCGTACCCTACAACAGTTTCATCTTGTGTTCTCCGCTAGATAAGAACTTTGGAGTGACTCTTTGTCGCATGTTGAGGGATTGTTATATGATTCAATTATGTTAGCATTGTTGAGAGATTGCACTAGTGAGAGTATGTGTTGGGGAACGTAGTAATTTCAAAAAAAAATCCTACGCACACACAAGATCATGGTGATGCATAGCAACGAGAGCGGAGAGTGTTTTCCACGTACCCTCGTAAACCGAAAGCGGAAGCGTTAGCACAACGCGGTTGATGTAGTCGTACGTCTTCATGATCCGACCGATCAAGTACCGAACGCACGGCACCTCCGAGTTCAGCACACGTTCAGCCCGATAACGTCCCTCGAACTCCGATCCAGCCGAGTGTTGAGGGATATTTTTGTCAGCACGACGGCGTGGTGACGATGATGATGTTCTACCGACGCAGAGCTTCGCCTAAGCACTGCTACAGTATTATCGAGGTGGACTATGGTGGAGGGGGGCACCGCACACGGCTAAAAGATCAACTGATCAGTTGTTGTATCTATGGGGTGCCCCATGCCCCCGTATATAAAGGAGCAAGGGGGGAGGTGCGGCCGACCAGGAGGAGGCGCGCCAGGAGGAGTCCTACTCCCACCGGGAGTAGGACTCCCTCCCTTCCTTGTTGGATTAGGGGAAGGGGGAAGGAGGAAGAGGAGAAGAAGGAAACGGGGACGCCGCCCCTCTCCTTGTCCAATTCGGAGTAGAGGGGGAGGGGTCGCGCGACCTGCCCTGGCCACCCCTCTTCTTCTCCACTAAGGCCCACTATGGCCCATTAAACCCCCGGGGGGTTCCGGTAACCCCTCTAGTACTCCGGTAAAATCCCGATTTCACCCGGAACACTTCCGATATCCAAATATAGGCTTCCAATATATCAATCTTCATTTCTCGACCATTTCGAGACTCCTCGTCATGTCCGTGATCACATCCGGGACTCCGAACAACCTTCGGTACATCAAAACTCATAAACACATAATATAACCGTCATCGAAACTTTAAGCGTGCGGACCCTACGGGTTCGAAAACTATGTAGACATGACCGAGACACGTCTCCGGTCAATAACCAATAGAGGAACCTGGATGCTTATATTGTCTCCCACATAATCTACGAAGATCTTTATCGGTCAAACCGCATAACAACATATGTTGTTCCCTTTGTCATCGGTATGTTACTTGCCCGAGATTCGATCGTCGGTATCTCAATACCTAGTTCAATCTCGTTACTGGCAAGTCTCTTTACTCGTTCCATAATACATCATCCCACAACTAACTTATTAGTTGCAATGCTTGCAAGGCTTAAGTGATGTGCATTACCGAGTGGGCCCAGAGATACCTCTCCGACAATCGGAGTGACAAATCCTAATCTCGAAATACGCCAACCCAACAAGTACCTTCGGAGACACCTGTAGAGCACCTTTATAATCACCCAGTTACGTTGTGATGTTTGGTAGCACACAAAGTGTTCCTCCAGTAAACGGGAATTGCATAATCTCATAGTCATAGGAACATGTATAAGTCATGAAGAAAGCAATAGCAACATACTAAATGATCAAGTGCTAAGCTAACGGAATGGGTCAAGTCAATCACATCACTCTCCTAATGATGTGATCCCGTTAATCAAATGACAACTCATGTCTATGGTTAGGAAACATAACCATCTTTAATTAACAAGCTAGTCAAGTAGAGGCATACTAGTGACACTCTGTTTGTCTATGTATTCACACATGTATTATGTTTCCGGTTAATACAATTCTAGCATGAATAATAAATATTTATCATGATATATGGAAATAAATAATAACTTTATTATTTCCTCTGGGGCATATTTCCTTCAGTCTCCCACTTGCACTAGAGTCAATAATCTAGTTCACATCACCATGTGATTTAATACCAATAGTTCACATCACCATGTGATTAACACCCATAGTTCACATCATCATGTGACCAACACCCAAAGGGTTTGCTAGAGTCAATAATCTAGTTCACATCGCTATGTGATTAACACCCAAAGTGTACTAAGGTGTGATCATGTTTTGCTTGTGAGAGAAGTTTAGTCAACGGGTCTGCCACATTCAGATCCGTATGTATTTTGCAAATTTCTATGTCAACAATGCTCTCCACAGAGCTACTCTAGCTAATTGCTCCCACTTTCAATATGTATCTAGATTGAGACTTACAATCATCTGGATCAGTGTCAAAACTTGTATCGACGTAACCCTTTACGACGAACCTTTTTGTTACCTAATCGAGAAACATATCCTTATTCCACTAAGGATAATTTTGACCGTTGTCCAGTGATCTACTCCTAGATCACTATTGTACTCCCTTGTCAAACTCAGTGTAGGGTATACAATAGATCTGGTACACAACATGGCATACTTTATAGAACCTATGGCTGAGGCATAGGGAATGACTTTCATTCTCTTTCTATCTTCTGCTGTGGTCGGGCTTTGAGTCTTACTCAATTTCACACCTTGTAACACAGGCAAGAACTCTTTCTTTGACTGTTCCATTTTTAACTACTTCAAAATCTTGTCAAGGTATGTACTCATTGAAAAAACTTATCAAGCATTTTGATCTACCTCTATAGATCTTTAAAAAACTCCTTTCAAACACTCCTTTATGCTTTGAAGAATAATTCTAAATTATTTCCGATCAACAATATGTCATTCACATATACTTATCAGAAATGTTGTAGTGCTCCCACTCACTTTCTTGTAAATACAGGCTTCACCGCAAGTCTGTATAAAACTATATGCTTTGATCAACTCATCAAAGCGTATATTCCAACTCTGAGATGCTTGCACCTGTCCATAGATGGCTCGCTGGAGCTTGCACATTTTGCTAACACCTTTAGGATCGACAAAACCTTCTGGTTGCATCATATACAACTCTTCTTTATAAAATCCATTAAGGAATGTAGTTTTGACATCCATTTGCCCGATTTCATAAAATGTGGCAATTTGCTAACATGATTCGGATAGACTTAACCATCGCTACGAGTGAGAAAATCTCATCGTAGTCAACACCTTGAACTTTGTCAAAACCTTTTTCGACAAGTCTAGCTTTGTAGATAGTAGCACTACTATCAGCGTCTGTCTTCCTATTGAAGATCCATTTATTTTCTATGGCTTGCCGATCATCGGGCAAGTCAACCAAAGTCCACACTTTGTTCTCATACATGGGTCCTATCTCAGATTTCATGGCCTCAAGCCATTTTGTGGAATCTGGGCTCACCATCGCTTCTTCATAGTTCGTAGGTTCGTCATGGTCTAGTAACATGACCTCCAGAACAGGATTACCGTACCACTCTGGTGCGGATCTCACTCTGGTTGACCTACGAGGTTCGGTAGTAACTTGATCTGAAGTTACATGATCATCATCATTAGCTTCCTCACTAATTGGTGTAGGAGTCACAGGAACAGATTTCTGTGATGAACTACTTTCCAATAAGGGAGCAGGTACAGTTACCTCATCAAGTTCTACTTTCCTCCCACTCACATCTTTCGAGAGAAACTCCTTCTCTAGAAATGATCCATTCTTAGCAACGAATGTCTTGCCTTCGGATCTATGATAGAAGGTGTACCCAACTGTCTCCTTTGGGTATCCTATGAAGACACATTTCTCCGATTTGGGTTTGAGCTTATCAGGATGAAACTTTTTCACATAAGCATTGCAACCCCAAACTTTAAGAAACGACAGCTTAGGTTTCTTGCCAAACCATAGTTCATACGGTGTCATCTCAACGGATTTATATGGTGCCCTATTTAACATGAATGTAGCTGTCTCTAATGCATAACCCCAAAACGATAGTGGTAGATCGATAAGAGACATCATATATCGCACAATATCTAATAAAGTACGGTTACGATGTTCGGACACACCATTACACTGTGGTGTTCCAGGTGGCATGAGTAGTGAAACTATTTCACATTGTTTTAACTGAAGGCCAAACTCGTAACTCAAATATTTTTCCTCTGCGATCATATCGTAGAAACTTTTATTTTCTTGTTACGATTATTCTCCACTTCACTCTGAAATTCTTTGAACTTTTAAATGTTTCATACTTGTGTTTCATCAAGTAGATATACCCATGTCTGCTCAAATCATCTGTGAAGGTCAGAAAATAACGATACTTCCCGCGAGCCTTAACACTCATCGGACCACATACATCAGTATGTACTATTTCCAATAAGTTAGTTGCTCGCTCCATTGTTCCGGAGAACGGAGTCTTTAGTCAGCTTGCCCATAAGGCATGGTTCGCAAGCATCTAGTGATTCCAAAATCCCATCGGCATGGAGTCTCTTCATGCGCTTTACACCAATATGACCTAAACGGCAGTGCCACAAATGATTTGCACTATCATTATTAACTTTGCATCTTTTGGCTTCAATATCATGAATATGTGTATCACTACAATAGAGATCCAACAAATTATTTTCATTGGGTGTATGACCATCGAAGGTTTTATTCATGTAAACAGAACAACAATTATTCTCTAATTTAAATGAATAACCGTATTGCAACAAACATGATCAAATCATAGTCATGCTCAACGCAAACACCAAATAACACTTATTTAGTTTCAACACTAATCCCAAAAGTATAGGGAGTGTGCGATGATGATTATATCACTCTTGGAACCACTTCCAACACACATCGTCACTTCACCCTCAACTAGTCTCTGTTCATTCTGCAACTCCCGTTTCGAGTTACTACTCTTAGCAACTAAAGCAGTATCAAATACCGAGGTGTTTCTATAAACACTAGTGAAGTACACATCAATAACATGTATATCCAATATACCTTTGTTCACCTTGCCATCCTTGTTATCCGCCAAGTATCTAGGGCAGTTCCACTTCCAGTGACCAGTCCTTTTGCAGTAGAAGCACTTAGTCTCAGACTTAGGTCCAGACTTGGGCTTCTTCACTTGAGTAGCAACTTGCTTGCCATTCTTCTTGAAGTTCCCCTTCTTCCCTTTGCCCTTTTCTTGAAACTAGTGGTCTTGTCAACCATCAACACTTGATGCTTTTCTTGATTTCTACCTTCGTCGATTTTAGCATCACGAAGAGCTTGGGAATCGTTTCTGTTATCCTTGCATATTATAGTTCATCACGAAGTTCTAGTCACTTGGTGATAGTGACTAGAGAACTCTGTCAATCACTATCTTATCTGGAAGGTTAACTCCCACTTGATTCAAGTAATTGTATTACTCAGACAATCCGAGCACATGCTCACTGGTTGAGCTATGCTCCTCCATCTTGTAGGCAAAGTACTGTTAGAGGTCTCATACCTCTCGACATTGACACGAGTATGAAATACCAATTTCAACTCTTGGAACATCTTATATGCTCCATGGCATTCAAAACATTTTTGAAGTCCCGGTCCAAAGCCGTAAAGCATGGTGCACTAAACTATCAAGTAGTCATCATACCGAGCTTTTGTCAAAACGTTCATAATGTCTGCATCTGCTCCTGCAATAGTTTTGTCACCTAGTGGTGCATCAAGGACATAATTCTTCTATGCAGCAATGAGGTTAATCCTCAGATCGTGGACCAAGTCCGCATCATTGCTACTAACATCTTTCAACTTAGTTTTCTCTAGGAACATATCAAAATAAAATAGGGGAGCTAAACGCGAGCTATTGATCTACAACATAGATATGCTAATACTACCAGGACTAAGTTCATGATAAATTTAAGTTCAATTAATCCTATTACTTAAGAAATCCCACTTAGATAGACATCCCTCTAATCCTCTAAGTGATCACGTGATCCATATCAACTAAACCATAACCGATCATCACGTGAAATGGAGTAGCTTTCAATGGTGAACATCACTATGTTGATCATATCTACTATATGATTCACGCTCGACCTTTCGGTCTTAGTGTTCCGAGGCCATATCTGCATATCCTAGGCTCGTCAAGTTTAACCTGAGTATTCTGCGTGTGCAAAACTGGCTTGCACCTGTTGTAGATGGACGTAGAGCTAATCACACCCGATCATCACGTGGTGTCTGGGCACGACGAACTTTGGCAACGGTGCATACTCAGGGAGAACACTTTTATCTTGAAATTTAGTGAGAGATCATCTTATAATGCTACCGTCAATCAAAGCAAGATAAGATGCATAAAAGATAAACATCACATGCAATCAATATAAGTGATATGATATGGCCATCATCATCTTGTGCTTGTGATATCCATATCCGAAGCACCGTCATGATCACCATCGTCACCGGCGCGACACCTTGATCTCCATCGTTGCATCGTTGTCGTCTCGCCAATCTTATGCTTCTACGACTATCGCTACCGCTTAGTGATAAAGTAAAGCATTACAGGGCGATTGCATTGCATACAATAAAGCGACAACCATATGACTCCTGCCAGTTGCCGATAACTCGGTTACAAAACATGATCATCTCCTACAATAAAATTTAGCATCATGCTTTGACCATATCACATCACAACATGCCCTGCAAAAACAAGTTAGACATCCTCTACTTTGTTGTTGCAAGTTTTACGTGGCTGCTATGGGCTGAGCAAGAACCGTTCTTACCTACGCATCAAAACCACAACGAGATATTGTCAAGTTAGTGTTGTTTTAACCTTCGCAAGGACCGGGCATAGCCACACTCGGTTCAATTAAAGTTGGAGAAACTGACACCCGCCAGCCACCTGTGTGCAAAGCACGTCGGTAGAACTAGTCTCGCGTAAGCGTATGCGTAATGTTGGTCCGGGCCGCTTCATCCAACAATACCGTCGAACCAAAGTATGACATGCTGGTAAGCAGTATGACTTATATCTCCCACAGCTCACTTCTGTTCTACTCGTGCATATGACCTCTACGCATAAAACCAGGGTCGGATGCCACTGATGGGGAACATAGTAATTTCAAAAAAAAATCCTACGCACACGCAAGATCATGGTGATACATAGCAACGAGAGGGGAGAGTGTTGTCCACGTACCCTCGTAGACCGAAAGCGGAAGCGTTAGCACAACGCGGTTGATGTAGTCATACGTCTTCACGATCCGACCGATCAAGTACCGAACGCACGGCACCTCCGAGTTCAGCACATTCAGCCCGATGACATCCCTCGAACTCCGATCCAGCCGAGTGTTGAGGGACAGGTTCGTCAGCACGATGGCGTGGTGACGATGATGATGTTCTACCGACGCAGGGCTTCGCCTAAGCACTGTTACAGTATTATCGAGGTGGACTATGGTGGAGGGGGCACTGCACACAGCTAAAAGATCAACTGATCAATTGTTTTATCTATGGGGTGCCCCTGCCCCCGTATATAAAGGAGCAAGAGGGGAGGTGCGGCCGGCCAGGAGGAGACGCGCCAGGAGGAGTCCTACTCCCACCGGGAGTAGGACTCCCTCCCTTCCTTGTTGGATTAGGAGAAGGGGGGAAGGTGGAAGAGGAGAAGCAGGAAAGCCCCCCCCCCCCTCCTTGTCCAATTCGGACTAGAGGGGGAGGGGCGCGCGGCCTCCCCTGGCCGCCACTCCTCTTCTCCACTAAGGCCCACTATGGCCCATTAAACCCCCGGGGGGTTCCGGTAACCCCTCCGGTACTCCGGTAAAATCCCGATTTCACCTGGAACACTTCTGATATCCAAATATAGGCTTCCAATATATCAATCTTCATATCTCGACCATTTCGAGACTCCTCATCATGTATGTGATCACATCCGGGACTCCGAACAATCTTCGGTGCATCAAAACTCATAAACTCATAATATAACCGTCATCGAAACTTTAAGCGTGCGTACCCTATGGGTTCGAGAACTATGTAGACATGACCGAGACACGTCTCCGGTCAATAACCAATGGCGGAACCTGGATGCTCATATTGGTTCCCACATATTCTATGAAGATCTTTATCGGTCAAACCGCATAACAACATACGTTGTTCCCTTTATCATCGGTATGTTACTTGCCCGAGATTCGATCGTCGCTATCTCAATACCTAGTTCAGTCTCGTTACTGGCAAGTCTCTTTACTCGTTCCGTAATACATCATCCCGCAACTAACTTATTAGTTGCAATGCTTGCAAGGCTTAAGTTATGTGCATTACCGAGTGGACCTAGAGATACCTCTCCGACAATCGGAGTGACAAATCCTAATCTCGAAATACGCCAACCCAACAAGTACCTTCGGAGACACCTGTAGAGCACCTTTATAATCACCCAGTTACGTTGTGACGTTTGGTAGCACACAAAGTGTTCCACCGGTAAACGGGAGTTGCATAATCTCATAGTCATAGGACCATGTATAAGTCATGAAGAAAGCAATAGAAACATACTAAACGATCAAGTGCTAAGCTGACGGAATGGGTCAAGTCAATCACATCATTCTCCTAATGATGTGATCTCGTTAATCAAATGACAACTCATGTCTATGGTTAGGAAACATAACCATCTTTAATTAACGAGCTAGTCAATTAGAGGCATACTAGTGACACTCTGTTTGTCTATGTATTCACACATGTATTATGTTTCCGGTTAATACAATTCTAGCATGAATAATAAACATTTATCATGATATAAGGAAATAAATAATAACTTTATTATTGCCTCGAGGGCATATTTCCTTCAGTATGAACCCTAGGACTTTCTTGTAAGCATTGCAATATTGTTTGTGCTCCTTTTATCACTTGCTACCTTGTTGTTTTTATTATTTCAGATTATAAAAACCTATATCTACTATCCATACTACACTTGTATCACCATCTCTTCGCCCAACTAGGGCACCTATACAATTTACCATTATATTGGGTGTGTTGGGGACACAAGGGGTTTCTTGTATTTGATTGCAGGGTTGTTTGAGAGAGACCATCTTCATCCTACACCTCCCATGGATTGATAAAACTTAGTTCGTCCAGTTGAGAGAAATTTGCTATTGTCCTACAAAACTCTGCACTTGGAGGCCCAACAAAGTCTACAAGAAGAAAGTTTGCGTAGTAGACTTCAGAATCCATGGGACAGTGTGGTTCTCTAAGATCGACCTTCGGGCTGGATATTGTCAGACCAGGATTGGAGAAGGAGACGAGTACAAAACAACATTTCAGACTCACCCAGGCCACTCTAGGTACTTGGTGCTGTCGTTTGGCCTGGCTGGTGGGCTAGCCACATTCAATGGAGCGACGACTGAAACATTCCATCCTCTTCTGTGCAAGTGCATCGTCTTATTCTTCGATAATATTTTGGTTTTCAGCCGCACGTTGCAAGAACAAACATTCCACCTAGACCAAGTGTTTTAGTTGTTGAATAGAGATCACTGGAAGATTAAAGCATTGAAAGGTTGTTTTGGACAGCGACAACTATCTTACTTGGGACATGTCATCGGTACAGACGGGGTTGCTACTAAGCCTAGCAAGATTCATGCCATAGCCCAATGGGCCACACAAGTGGATGCTAAGGAGGTGCGACGCTTCCTCGGTCTATCAGGGTACTATCGCCGATTCATGTGCCACTTTGGGATTGTGGCCCGGCCCTTGTTTAACCTGTTAAAAAAGGTGCCCCGTTCGTGTGGACACAAACAATAGAAGTATCCTTTATGCTGCTGAAGCAGGGGTTGATCACGGCACCCGTGCTAGCCCTGACAGACTTCTCCAAGCCCTTCGTGGTGTAATCGGATGCATGCGATGCTAGCGTGGGAGCCATTCTGCGGCAACAAGGCCATTCGATAGCGTACATGAGCAAAGCGATGTGCCCTAAGTTCAGAGTCTTAAATGCTTATGAGAAAGAGTACCTTGCAGTTGTGGTAGCAATTGATCAGTAGCGACCCTACCTACAACACAGTGAGGTTGTCATCCAAACGGACCAGCAAAGCTTCATTCACCTCTAGGAGCAAAGGCTCACTAGGCCATGGCAGAAGAAGGCCTTTAAAAAGTTGATGGGGCTCTATTACACCATCAGATACAGGAAAAGGGCTGAGAACAGCGCGGCCGATGCTCTGTCTCGCCCAACCCACTCGGATCAACTCCAGACTATTTCTTCCTGCAAACCCGGTTGGATGGAAGACGTGATTAACAGTTATAACCCCAATCCTCACGAATATAAGATGCTCGAGCAACTCGCAATCCGTGTTGATCCTAAAGACCATTTTACCTTGGACCATGGTATTATCAGGTTCCGCAGGTGCACTTGGTTGGGCGGCACCACAACAATGCAGCAACATGTGATTGCGGTCTTCCACAACTCCCATCTCGGCGGGCATTCACGATTTCGAGTCACATGGTGTTGCGTATGCGGCCTCTTTGCTTGGCCAAAAAAGAACATTCACATCCAGCATTATGTCAAGTGCTGCCCTACTTGCCAGCAAGCCAGGCCCGATAGAGCTGCTTACCCAGGATTGCTCGAGCCACTGCTAGTTCCAAAGGAGTTGTGGGACATGATCACTATGGACTTCATTGACGGCCTGCCACAGTCTTGGGGAGTCAATTGCATCCTCGTCATTGCTGATAAATTGACCAAGTTCGCACACTTCCTGCCCTTGGCACACCCATACACGGCTTCTAAAGTCGCTCTCTTATACATGAATCAAGTCAACCACCTCCATGGATTTCTAGGCTCGATTGTGTCCGATCATGATCCAGCTTTCACGAGCCATTTTTGGCAGGAGCTGTTCAAGTATGCGGGCACTGGAATACGCATGAGCTCGGCCAATCATCCACAGACGGACGGGCAAACGGAGTTGGTGAACCATTGTCTGAAGACCTTCCTTGGCTGCTTCACACAAGCTTATCCCCGTCGCTAGAGTTTTTGGATTCCTCTCGTCTAGTTTTGATACAATTCTTCTTACCATTCATCCATTGGCATGTCACCATTCCGGGCTATGTACGGCCATGAGCCTCGCTAATGGGAAATTACAACAGCAAATGCTTCCTCTGTTCCTGCTCTGCGTTCTTGGCTGGATGAACGAGCCGTCGTTCAAGACCTACTGCAACAACACCTCCACCATGATCGGCAGTGCACGAAGCAACATGCTAACAAGAAGAGGTCGTTTTGAGCCTTTGAGGTGGGTGACCTTGTCTACCTGAAGTTGCAGACTTATGCTCAAACCTCGGTCAAGCCTCAGCTCAAGAAAAGGGGGATGTTAGCGCACCCAGCACGCCTGGCACAAGGGCCCCAGCCAGCAGCGGCTCGTCAGCGCACACAAGGTCGACCCGGGCTCGCAAGACCAACCCAAGAGTGGTTGGGCCGGAGTGGGTTTAACAGGCCCTATCCAGCAGCCACCCTACTTACCCCTCCCTCACCCACAGGCTCGACATCCAAAGGATCAAAACGGCACGGCATCGGCTTCTTCCCCCACCAACCTCTTTTCCCCGATTCGGGTGAACCCTAGCTCTGTAACCTGCTTGTAATCGAATCCATGGCTATCTAGTGCTAGATCGAGAGAACCTATACGTTGTCCCTAACAGACATCTTTTCTGCAACAGACACCTGCTCGGAGGCATCCCATACAATTAATCACATATTTATTTCTCAACAACGCGAAATGAAAAATATAGTTTCTTATCCTCGGCTGCGTGAATGAACAGTGTACACATAATTTGAATTTCGGGGCGGCAACGTGCTTCCACCCGGCGAGCCAAAAGTAAAAGAAACTTTAGTCTGAAAAAAGCAAGGAGCAGGGGAGGACGCCTCTCGCTCCCTCTAAAACCCTCTCCCCCCTCCTCCTCCCCCTCCCTATCCCCATCCTCTCCGCCTGGGTGTGATTTGAATCCAAGGTGAAACACAGAAACTGAGAGAAAGCGGCGACCATCCTACCTCTCCACCGGCAAGATGGCCTCTTTTGGCGTGTCCGCTCTCGACGCGAACGCCGCTGGTGCCGCCGCCGCCCCCGCCAGCACGCTGACGGTGGGAGATCAGGTTGCATTCGGGAAGCCAGCAGCGTCTTCAACCGCGCTGACGGCCGTGGGGATAGTCGGCAACATCACAGCCGTTCTTGTTCTTGTCATCCCCTAGTGAGTTCACGCACTCTTGGTTTTTCTTGCCTTTGCCTTTGGTGCCCATGGACGACGGAAAGCAGAGATTTTTTTTCCCTGTGTAAAAAGGAGTTAGTTTTGCCTGGTCTTTGTCGATTCGAAAGAGAATCCCTTGTGTGTAGATGCGTATGGTGTAATTTTGGCGGGGGTGGTACAGCTCCTCCGCGTGTTGATGCCAGACAAAGCAGGGTGTTTTTGGTAGAAGGCGTCCTTTTTCTTGCGGTTGTTGCCGATGGATGGCCGCAGGTGTGTGTTGTGTAAAAAGCATGGGTTTTTCTTGGTGTTGCTCCGATAGCCGGTGTGCCGCTGTCGTAATTTGGGTACAGCTGCGTGTATCTGTCGTAATTTTTGGTTGCCGATGGATGGCCACCGGCGTCTTTTCTGAAGAAAAAAACAGAGGTTTTTTTCTTGCTGTTGGGTGTGCCGGTGTCGTAATTTGGGTACAGATCCAGTGCATGAATCGTAATTTTGGTACATTCGCGCGGATAGGAAACTAGTAGTACTAGTTCTCGCATCTGTTTATGCCCCCGCCCCCTCACGCAGGACTACTGTCAAGCTCCTCCTCGGCGTACTTGCCATTTGTACAGTGCTCGCCGTGCTGGTGATATGGTTCGTCATGGTGAAGAAGGTGTGGAGCATCAGATTCATGGGTGTGATTGCCTCCTCCTTCACTACCCTGATGTTCTTGGTCGGACTCGTCGCGGATGTGGTACCTATGCTCCTCTGACCTCTGTCTTTGTGTTATTCACTCCTTTGATTTATGTTGGTGTTGTCGTATTGCCAATACCGTGTGGTCTAACTGTGATGGAATGTGCGCTGCTAGATGGAGCTGGAGCAGGGCAGGGTTGGTCAGATCGTGTTCCAGCTGGTCGTGAACATGATGAACGCTGCAATCTGGACTTCATTCGGGTTCCTCTCTGCACCCGCGAACGCGTTCGTCATTGTAAGTGCATGGCTCCGATGTGCCTATGTGTACTTGATCGTAGCCATCTGATGAGCTCTCGTATTCATCTGACAAACTCGCCCTGATTTGCTTTGCATAACCAGGTCCCGAATGTGCTTGGGGTGGCATGCACGGCTGTTGACATGGCCGCGCGCCTCATCTACAGCAAGCTGACGACGCGCCCTGCTGCCAGAGCTGCATAGGCCTCGCGCCGTCCATCTGACATCTGTTTTGCTGCGTTTTTGTTCCGATTGATCACCTCTGAAACTTCACCTGAATGGATCAATGTAATGATGAGGCAGTACTGTATGTTGCACTGAAGAACCAAGACGATGGTTTAAATTTGTTGGCTTGCCTTTTCTTTCGATATATGGAGACTCCTATTCCTCATCTTGATGTCCGTCACTATTTTGGAAAATTGATTAGTTTATTTCTTGATTGCATTGCAAGTTTTTTTCATACACATATAATGTTACTATTTGTTTGGCATGGTTCAAAATGTGATTTTGTTTACTGCCAATCCTGGAGTCCTGCTGAAATTATAGTTACTATTTTGGAAAACTGATCGTTTTATTTCTTGCTTGCGTTGCAAGTTCTTGTCATGTGCATATATGTTGTTTGCTTGGCATGGTTCAAAATGTGATTTTGATTACTGCCAATCCCAGAGTCCTGCTGAAATTATAGTTACTATCTTGGAAAACTGATCGTTTTATTTCTTGCTTGCGTTGCAAGTTCCTGTCATGTGCATATATGTTGTTTGCTTGGCATGGTTCAAAATGTGATTTTGATTACTGCCAATCCTAGAGTCCTGCTGAAATTATACTTACTATTTTGGAAAACTGATCGTTTTATTTCTTGCTTGCTTTGCAAGTTCTTGTCATGTGCATATATGTTATTTGCTTGGCATGCTTCAAAATGTGAGTGTGATTACTGCCAATCCCGGGGCTGTGAAACTATAGTTACTATTTCGGAAAACTGATCAATTTATTTAATTGCTTGCATTGCTCAAGTTTTTATATACATAGATGTTATTTGCTTGGCATGGTTCAAAATGTGAGTGATTACTACTGCCAATCCCTGAGGTCCTGAAACTATAGTTAGAAGCATTCCCAACAAAATGATTAGGCATCAAAATTCTTAAGGTACCCATCAAAACCATCAACTGGTCAAAATATTCGATTATTCCAAATTCCAATGCAACAAGTTTTACAAATACAAAACTCCCCATTGCTCCATCACAAGCTTTGTGTTGTATTCCAAGTCCTTGTAACTGCTTGTTCCAGCCATCTGATCTTCCACGAGGATGAATAGAAGCAACAAGCCTACTCTTCTCTGGACTGATCGCCTTACCGTACCACGCCAGGCAGCTGATACCTTCTCCCTTAGGGATCTTGGTACTGCCATGAAATTTCTCGAGTCATTCTTGTTGCATTCTATCAACCGAATCTGAAAGATATCCCATGTCAGCCAGAGGCACAACCTGAAGTGGTGTTGTATTACATGTTAATAGTGAGTTTTTTCATTAACAAAAATACTGTATTATGATCCCAGAGGTATTTCCAAGAACAAGATTTAAAAAAGGCATGATATACTATTAATTTATTTGGATTTTGTTTAACAAGGCAAAAAACAATAGAAAGAAAGAGGAATGAAGTAGAAATCCAAAGTCAGGATTATATCATTTACCAAAGAGTAAAAGAAGGGTATCTTTGATAAATCAGGCAAGTTTGCCAGGCTGACTCCAAGAATGTCGTTCATGAGCTCAGGTTGGAGCATTCTACCTAACCATACTAGGAAGGTGAAACTATCATCAAGAAGATATAAACCAGCAGTGTCTAGGCACTGCAAGGCTAATGGTAACCGCTTTAGGGACCCATCGATCCTATCTGGTTCCTGAAAATTATGACACTTATTTCAGTCAGAAACACCAAAGCATAGACTAAATTAAACAACATGTTAACTTCAATATAACGATATAAGGAGCTCAATTTTAGTCAATGCTTACTATGCATGTAGGCTATATAAAGTATATTAGAAACATAATTCTGAAACAGAAAATAGTGAAGGGGTTAAAGCCCTACCGAACTAACTAAGAAGACGGATCAGTTCTAACTTCTTATACTGATTCTATTTATTTTGACTACACATATGCGTAAATTGAAGGAAAAAACTTTCATGTCAAACATACCGAATTACAACAGCTAGAGGTTATGCATTATTTATTTTGCGTAATGCCATGCCTGATGTAGCTGCAAAGTTCAAGACATGGTTAAAGGGCAACTGAACTAATTGAGTAGACTCACTATTTCTTACACTGGCTCTTTCCATCCCAAACACCCACACAAAAGAAACTCAAGGTTTGTTTGTTTTATTCTTTCATACTTGATTTACATAATTTGTAACAAGTCTACAAATGGTGGCTCTGAGTAAAGGGACTTAATCAGTTCACCACGAAGGAAATACTGCATACCATTGTCATTACTTCATCAAGCCTGTGCAGAGAAGGATAAATAAAATTGAGCAGCCCTTTTGCAGGCAGTATCGTCATACTGAAAGCATAGCACAACATCCATCAAAAGAGACATCAGCATAACCACCATGCAGAGCAAGAGATTTTGCATATGGCCAGGATTTATAAAAAGCAGGTATCTTAATGTGTCGGAATATATCTGTCTTCCTCCTAACTGATGTTGTACAACACATAGGTTCTGCTATTCCTTCAAACTTCTCACAAGCTTTAACTATAATTGTTGTTGAACACTGTCCAGCTTATCAGACATTGAGTTTTCAACAGCTGCAGAATAGCGATAACTAAACTATAAAGTGGTAACAGTCAAATAGCATGTATATTGACATTTATGGAAGAGGAGAGGCATAAATATAATACTAACTGATTCTACCCAACACTGACACAACGGCACCGGTATCTGCTTCACCATACATTTCACTAAGTTCTGTGACCACAGGTGCAGCTGCTGTATGCATCCTCTCTGATGGTGGTTAGGGACACAAGAAACATCCTCATAAATAATATATTGAAAGACAAAAGCCCAATGGATGCAAAACAGCTCTAAAGGATAATGGCAGCAGGCAAAATCAAACATCATATGCAGGAAGTATTACTGCTAATATGTTGGCGCTCTTTTGAAGTCTGACACAAATGATTTGACAAGAAAAACAGTGTTTCAGATCTCTTCTAGGTGAAAATAAAATGTACTAAAGCACAATGAGGATTACAGTTCTACTCTACTGGCAAACCATATTCATGGATCTAGTTATCAGCCTATCACCACACTAAGAGCAAAGAGTCATCTACAAATGAAACCCTGAGAAAGGTGCTCCTTCAACATTTTGTCAATTTATCATCGCAACGTTGATTCTCTCACTAAAATCAAAAGATGGAGAGGCATAAGCAACTTGACAAGAAAGGATACAGCAACGCCACTTGGAAGTACACAGTATGTGGGGTCATTAGGGTCTCCTCTAGAGGCAGTCATCGCAAAAGCTTTATCAGAGTACGATCAACGGCTGGAAGAGCTAACAAATCTGTTTAGCATGAAATGACCATGATATGTTGTGAAATGCACCCCTGAAAAACATTATGTCATAGGAGTTAGGTTTGATTAAACTAACTAGCCAGGGAAATATTTAGGAAGTTAAGATCACATGCAACTGTGGATATAAATACAGAACCTTCTCTACATCTGTATGCATAACAGATTCCCAAGCAGTCTCCCAACTAAGGTATCTGACAAGCTCATGTTTTACTTGGGAATAAATCATTGAGGACGGCAATGTAACTTTCCTCAATTCTTCCAAGCAACTGCACTTTGGGAGAAACTAAAACATGATCTTGTCAGATATCCCTCTGTAAACAAAATATAAGACCTTTTAGATCACTGGTACTTTATTAGTGGACATCATCTCCTTGAAGTCTCAAACGTTCAATACCAAGAGATGGCAATGTAACTTTCCTAAATTGGACTCCACAACAGGGATGACAAACAGTCACTGACGAGGATACATACCTAGGGTAGGGTAACTCATCGTACCTGAGATACCCAATCAAGGACACGACTCCTATAATGAAAGACGTTCTGGGATGTGTCGACAAGTCAGTCGACCTGGTCAGCCCAGTCGACGGACACAAGCATACTCGACCAGAAGCGCAAGCAGTCGACCATGAAGATACCACTCGACCGTAAGAAGATCTAAAGGTGCTGCCTACAAACGGTCACCTCATAAGTAGCTTTTATGGCCTTCATGGTCCTTTATTACGGGCGTTACCAGTAACCCCCTCTCTTTATGTACATTAAGCCCCTTGTAACGTGGGCTGGCTGGGGTCCTGGCGAGCTCTATATAAGCCACCCCCCTCCACTAGGACAGGGGTTCGCATCTTTGTAACACTCACGCATATAATCCAGTCGACCGCCTCCGGGCTCCGAGACGTAGGGCTATTACTTCCTCCGAGAAGGGCCTGAACTCGTTAACTCCTTGCGTGCACAACTACTCCAGAGCTAGGATCTTGCCTCTCCATTCCTACCCCCCATTCTACTGTCAGACTTAGAACCACGACAGTTGGCGCCCACCGTGGGGCCGGTGTTCTAGCGATTTGTTGGAGGAGTTGGGATTCTTTCAACCCATATCATGTTTTCGAGCGGAGTCATGGTCGAGAGCCGCGAGATCCGTCTCGGCGCTCTCTCCTTCATCGTCGACGACTCTGCTTGGCTGCAGGAGGCTCCACTCGACGTGGACGCGCTCCCCGCCCGCGGAGCCACGCATTTTCGCGCATGCGTCCGCGGCGTCCTCCTGCGGCAACCGTCGACCCAGTACGGGTCGGCATTCGTTGCGCCATCATCATCATCATCATCGTCATCAGCTTCCCACCGGCGCAAGCGCACCGGTCGGTCGAGACTCCAGCGGTGGGTGAAGCACGCACTGGCCCGCCAGTCGGCCATCCCCCAAGTCGCGGCAATCGAGCCCGACGAGTCACTCTACGGCCTGTTCGATCTGTCGACTGGCTCCGTAGAGACTGCGTCCGAGTGCGACAGCAGTGACCCAGCGGCGGAAGTACTAATGGTCGACGGACCACGTAGCCCCCCCGGATTCCCCCAAACCGAAGAGGTTGACGCAGGGGGGATTCCGGCGCGGGGTCACGAAGAGTACAGGCCCGAGCCCCTTACCTCGGTGCAGAGGGAGGAACTCCGTCGCCGGAACGTGGACGCCCTTCACACTCCTATCGTTGGAGAACCCCCTGAGGCGCGAGCCCTGGAGGAGGCGCGCTTAGCCAATTTGGCTGAACGTGCTCGATTGGAGAATCTCCAGAGAGCACTCGACGAGCGCGCGCGACCACCCGCTCCCGAGTCCAGCCGTCGCCGCGTTTCCCAGCCGCCGACCCAGGTATACCGTACTCCGATTCAGAATTTGGCGGCTGCGGCTCGCATAGCGGAGTCGATCCAGCCTTCACAGTCAGAAGCAGGGAGAGGTCTGTTGCAGATCAGAGATTTGCTTCGCGCGGCGGGTGACCAGAATTCAGCCGTGTCGCAGTCGCGCAACAGGATTCACAGTCGATCCGTCACTGCGAATTCCTTTCAGTCGGCTCATAGTCCGAGGTCGCCCCCGAGGCGTGAAGGACACAGAGGCCGGCACGAGAATCAGTACCAAGGGCACGAGCGATATGAGCACCGATTCGATCGCAACGATCAACGTCGAGTGCCTTCCCCTCCCCCAAGGGCCGGGTCGTACATTCCTCGACGGCAAGAAGACAGACGCCAGTTCAGTACTGGGCGAAAGATTCCAGTCGACCCCAGGGAACCAGGCTTTGATGCGAGATCCATCATCGTTCAAGGCCTGGTCGACCGGAATAGAGCTCACCGAGAAGACCGTGACGGAGGCGCCCCGTCCAGCAGCAGAGTTCGCGTCTCAGGTCCCGAGTGTTTCAGCAGAGCAATCAGAGCTGCAGTGATTCCTCCCAACTTCAGGTTGGCGGCTGGAGTCAGCAAGTTCACCGGAGAATCCAAGCCGGACACATGGCTCGAGGATTACCGAGTGGCTGTTCAGATCAGAGGCGGCAATGACGAGGTGGCCATGAAGCATTTGCCCCTCATGTTGGAAGGATCAGCCAGAGCATGGTTGAATCAGTTGGCTCCCAGCAGTATTTATACTTGGGAAGATCTAGCCCAGGTGTTTGTCAGGACGTTCGAAGGAACTTGCAAGCGACCGGCGGGGTTGACAGAATTGCAGTCATGTGTTCAGAAGCCGAGTGAAACCCTGAGGGATTATATCCAGAGATGGATCACTCTGAATCACACGGTCGAGAACGTATCCGATCATCAAGCAGTTTGCGCCTTCAAGGAAGGTGTCAGAAACAGGGAGTTAACTTTGAAGTTTGGTCGAACCGGAGACATGACCCTGAGTCGAATGATGGAAATCGCCACCAAGTACGCGAACGGAGAAGAAGAAGATAGACTCCGGAGTGGCAACTATAAGGCAGCCGCTAATGAGACCGGCGGAGGACACTCCAGTCGGAAGCAGAAGCGCAAGGCCGAGCCAGTCGCCCCCGGGGAAGCCTTAGCTGTGACCCCAGGGAAGTTTAAGGGGAAACCCAAGGGCCCTTGGAACCCCAAGAAAGTGAAAGACCAGGACGGAAACGATGTGATGGACTTGCCATGTCACATCCACACGAAGAAAGATGAAGAGGGAAATCTCATTTACCCTAAGCATACCACTCGACAATGTCGACTCCTGATGCAACAGTTCCAAGGGAAACAAGCCAAGGACAAAGGGAAAGAGTCGGACAAAGTTGAAGACAGAGAAGACAGCGGCGAAGAATACCCTCAAATCAATTCCACTCTGATGATTTTCGCTGATGTCGAAAGTAGGAGTCGACTGAAGGTCATCAATCGCGAAGTAAACACGGTCGCTCCAGTGACGCCCCAGTACCTGAAGTGGTCCCAAACCGCCATCACCTTCGATCAGTCCGATCATCCGACTCATATTGCCACCCCAGGGAGGCAAGCGTTGGTGGTCGACCCAATTGTTGAAGGCACTCGACTGACCAAGGTTCTGATGGACGGCGGCAGTGGGCTAAACTTGTTGTATGCAGAGACGTTGAAGGGGATGGGCATTCCGATGTCCCGGATCAGCCCCAGCAACATGAGCTTCCACGGAGTCATCCCTGGGAAGAAAGCTGAGTCACTCGGCCAAATCGCTCTCGACGTCGTCTTTGGTGACTCGAAGAATTTCAGGAAAGAAAAATTAACCTTTGAGGTCGTGGATTTTCAGAGTGCGTACCACGCCATTCTTGGGAGGCCAGCCTATGCTCGCTTCATGGCTCGGCCATGCTACGTATACCTCAAGATGAAGATGCCTGGCCCCAAAGGTGTAATCACCGTCGTCGGCAATCGGAAGAAGGCAGAGGAGTGCTTCCAGAAAGGCGCCAAAATTGCTGACGCTCAGATGGCCAAGATAGAGATACAAGAGTATCAGAAGACTGCAGACCCGAGTGAATTGTTACGAGCCAAGAAGCCCGCCACAGAATCAGCATTTCGGTCGACTGGTGAGACCAAGCAAGTTCACATCCACCCGACCGATCCAAATGCGGCTCCAACCAACATCTCCACTACACTCGACCCCAAATAGGAAGAAGCGCTCGTCCAGTTCCTCCGTGAGAACTGGGACATCTTCACATGGAAGCCTGCTGACATGCCAGGTGTGCCCAGGGGACTGGCCGAGCACCGCCTCCGAGTCGACCCAAAGGCCAAACCAGTCAAGGAGCATCTCCGACGGTCCGCCGTTCAGAAGAGAAAGGCCATTGGCGAAGAAGTGGCCCGACTCCTGGCAGCAAAATTCATTCGCGAGATCTTCCACTCCGAGTGGCTCGCTAATGTTGTAATGGTCCCTAAGAAAGACAGGTCGTTGCGCATGTGCATCGATTTTAAGCATATCAATCGGGCCTGCCCGAAAGATCATTTTCCCCTTCCTCGCATCGATCAAATAGTTGACTCGACTGCAGGATGCGAGAGGCTATCCTTTTTAGATGCTTACTCTGGATACCATCAGATCCGTCTGTATGGACCCGATGAAATAAAAACAGCCTTCATCACCCCATTTGGGTGTTTCTGCTATGTTACCATGCCTTTCGGTCTCAAGAACGCCGGAGCTACATTCATGAGAATGATTCAGAAGTGCCTAATCACTCAAATCAGTCGGAATGTAGAAGCGTACATGGATGACATAGTGGTCAAGTCACGAAAAGGTTCCGACCTGCTGACTGACCTAGCTGAAACTTTTGCCAATCTCAGGAGTTATGATATCAAGCTCAATCCGTCGAAGTGCACATTTGGAGTCCCTGGAGGAAAGTTACTCGGTTTTCTTGTTTCCGAACGAGGAATCGACGCTAACCCTGAAAAAGTTGACACCATACTTCGGATGAAACGCCCCGTGCGTGTGCACGACGTCCAGAAACTTACTGGATGCTTGGCCGCCCTAAGTCGATTCATCTCCAGGCTCGGTGAAAAAGCGTTGCCTCTTTACCGACTGATGAAGAAGTCAGACACGTTCGAATGGACCCCAGAAGCTGATGCAGCATTTGCAGAGCTAAAAGCTCTGCTCTCCACCCAGCCGGTGCTTGCTGCTCCTGTCAGCAAAGAGCCATTGTTGCTTTACATAGCAGCCACGGGACAAGTCGTTAGTACTGTTCTTACGGTCGAGCGGGAAGAGGAAGGAAAGACCTTCAAAGTTCAACGCCCAGTGTATTATCTCTCTGAAGTTCTGACCCCGTCGAAGCAAAGATATCCCCACTATCAGAAGCTCGTTTACGGGATTTACATGACCACGAAGAAGGTTGCTCATTATTTCACCGATCATTCTATCACAGTCGTCAGCGACGCTCCATTATCAGAGATTCTTCATAACAGAGATGCGACCGGTCGAGTGGCGAAATGGGCAATTGAACTTCTTCCTCTTGATATCAAGTTCGAAGCAAAGAAAGCTATAAAGTCCCAGGCAATAGCTGATTTCCTCGCCGAGTGGACCGAGCAGGAGCTTCCGACTCAAGTTCACTCGGAACACTGGACTATGTTTTTCGATGGCTCCAAGATGCTGAACGGATCTGGTGCGGGGGTTGTACTGGTTTCCCCCCGAGGAGATAAGCTCAAGTATGTCCTTCAGATTCACTTTGATTCCTCCAACAATGAGGCAGAGTACGAAGCGCTTCTATACGGGTTACGTATGGCCATTTCACTCGGCGTCCGTCGCCTCATGGTCTACGGCGACTCAGATCTGGTTGTTAATCAAGTGATGAAGGAGTGGGACGTCAGAAGCCCATCCATGACGGGATATTGCAGCGCAGTGAGAAAGCTGGAGAAACGATTCGAGGGGTTGGAGCTCCATCATATACCCCGACTGAAAAATCAAGCTGCAGATGATTTGGCGAAGATAGGGTCCAAAAGGGAGGCCATCCCTAAGGATGTGTGTTTGGAGCACATTCACACACCATCAGTGCAATAAGATCCTTTCACAGAAGAGCCTCCACAACCAAAAAGCGCCTCTGACTCGACCGAAGTAGAGATACCAGCTGTGGTCGATCTGATTATGGAAGTTATGGCCACCACTCCCGATTGGACAGTGCCGTACATTGCGTATATCATAAGAAAAGAGCTCCCAGAAGATGAAGAAGAGGCTCGGCAAATCGTCCGTCGATCCAAAGCCTTTACAGTAATCAAAGGGCAGCTATACAGAGAAAGCGCGACTGGAGTCGGTCAGAAGTGCGTCACGCCTGAAGAAGGACAGATAATTCTCGAAGACATCCACTCGGGGACCTGCGGCCATCACGCGTCCTCTCGGACCATCGTGGCTAAAGCATACCGAGCGGGTTTCTACTGGCCAAAGGCGAATGAAATGGCTAAGGATATAGTCGACAAGTGCGAGGGGTGCCAGTTTTACTCCAACATGTCTCACAAGCCCGCCTCCGCCTTGAAGACCATTCCACTCGTCTGGCCTTTCGCTGTCTGGGGTCTAGATATGATTGGACCACTGAGAACTGGTAGGAGTGGCTTCACCCACTTGTTGGTCGCAGTCGACAAGTTCACAAAGTGGATAGAAGCAAAACCCATAAAGGACCTCGACGCAAGCACTGCCATCAGTTTTATCAGAGGATTGATATTCAGATATGGAGTTCCGCACAGCATCATCACAGATAACGGATCAAACTTTGATAATGACAGATTCAAAGCCTTCTGCGCCTCTCAGGGCACTCGAGTCGACTACGCTTCAGTTGCTCACCCTCAGACGAATGGACAGGCCGAACGCGCGAATGGCCTCATACTCAAAGGACTAAAACCCCGACTAATGCGTGATCTCAAACACGCAGCAGGCGCCTGGGTCGACGAACTTCCGTCAGTTCTATGGGGGTTGAGGACCACCCCCAACCGGTCGACCGGAAGAACGCCATTCTTCCTGGTCTATGGAGCCGAGGCGGTTTTGCCAAGCGACTTGCTCCACAACGCGCCTCGAGTCGAGTTATATTCCGAAGCAGAAGCAGAACAGGCCCGGCAAGATGCAGTCGACCTCTTAGAGGAGGAAAGAGAGATGGCTCTAATCCGCTCGACCATCTACCAGCAAGAGTTGCGTCGGTTTTACGCCAGGAATGTGAAGGGTCGAGCCTTTCAGGAAGGAGATTTGGTCCTCCGCGTGGATCAGCAAAAACCTCACAAACTTGCGCCAACCTGGGAAGGCCCTTTCATCATCACCAAAGTTTTGCACAACGGAGCGTATCACCTTTACAACATCGATCGACAGATCGACGAGCCTCGAGCATGGAACGCAGACCTGCTCCGTCCTTTTTACACTTAAAAGCTCACTCGACTGAGATGTAATAAAAGTACCTTTGTAATTCCTTTTGTTTCAAGAAAAAGACTGCTATTTCTTTTTTCTGTCTGTCTAAATTTCCCCCAGTGGGTGACTTAGTTGCGAATCCGCTTCGCCTAAGTTTTCAGAAAATCCTACCGAGTGGAGAGCCAGCCTCCCACTCGGGGGCTTAGCTGCGAATCCGTTTCGCCTAAGTAATCAAAATCCTACCGAGTGAGAGCAAACCTCCCACTCGGGGGCTTAGCTGCAGTCCAAGTACTCGCCTAAGTAATTGAAATCCTACCGAGTGAGAGCAAACCTCCCACTCGGAGGCTTAGCTGCAGTCCAAGTACTCGCCTAAGTAATTGAAATCCTACCGAGTGAGAGCAAACCTCCCACTCGGGGGCTTAGCTGCAGTCCAAGTACTCGCCTAAGTAATTGAAATCCTACCGAGTGAGAGCAAACCTCCCACTCGGGGGCTTAGCTGCAGTCCAAGTACTCGCCTAAGTAATTGAAATCCTACCGAGTGAGAGCAAACCTCCCACTCGGGGGCTTAGCTGCAGTCCAAGTACTCGCCTAAGTAATTGAAATCCTACCGAGTGAGAGCAAACCTCCCACTCGGGGGCTTAGCTGCAGTCCAAGTACTCGCCTAAGTAATTGAAATCCTACCGAGTGAGAGCAAACCTCCCACTCGGGGGCTTAGCTGCAGTCCAAGTACTCGCCTAAGTAATTGAAATCCTACCGAGTGAGAGCAAACCTCCCACTCGGGGGCTTAGCTGCAGTCCAAGTACTCGCCTAAGTAATTGAAATCCTACCGAGTGAGAGCAAACCTCCCACTCGGGGGCTTAGCTGCAGTCCAAGTACTCGCCTAAGTAATTGAAATCCTACCGAGTGGGAGCAAACCTCCCACTCGGGGGCTTAGCTGCAGTCCAAGTACTCGCCTAAGTAATTGAAATCCTACCGAGTGAGAGCAAACCTCCCACTCGGGGGCTTAGCTGCAGTCCAAGTACTCGCCTAAGTAATTGGACTCTTGCCGAGTGAAGAGCGGACCTCCCACTCGGGGACTCAGCCATAGCCCGATGCTCGCCCAAGCCAGGTTGACAAGACACCATCACGGCGATAAGCATCGCGCAAACCAGGCAGCCTCTGAGGGAACAATGAATAGTAGACCGGCGGATCAAGTCGCGAAGACATTTCAACGTCGAGCCAAATTCAGACAAAACCAAAAAAATCCTAGATCGCAAATAAAGTACTCGAGCTATAAGCTCGACGGAGTTTATCGGTTACATAAACCACTCGGCATTCCGAGGCAAATTTAAGGCAAAGAACATCAGTTTTTTACTCCTCCGGCGGAGGACTGGATGGTGCAACAAATTCGTCCAAATCGATCCCATCAGAGATCCGAGTGGCGGCAGCGATGAAGGTCTCCATGAAGTCCTGAAAGTTATGCTTCCTGGTATTGGCAACCTGGAGAGCGGCCAGCTTCTCCTCGCGCGCCTCCTTGCAGTGGACGCGAACCAGTGACAAAGCCACGTCAGCGCCGCACCTAGCAGAAGACTTCTTCCATTCTTGCACTCGACCTGGAACCTCACCTAGTCGACTGATCAGAGATTCAAGGTCGTTCTGAAGCGTCTCCTTGGGCCAGAGTGCGGAGTCGATCCGTGACACCGCAGCTTTCAGTCGAGCCAGGTAGTCCACCGCACTAGCGACACGGGATTCCAACCGGAAGACATTCATGGCCACTTCGTCCTTCACGGGAGAGTTGATAGGGTCCAAGCGGGTCTCCACTCGACTGGTCTCTTCTTCAAAGTTTCGGCAGAATTCTGAAAGAAGTTCCGACAGGTCAAAACTGTAGCCAAATGGTGAGTCGACGACAACGAGATCAATCGCGCAAAAAGGGTTACCTTCAAGCATGAGGTATAGCTTCTTGGCAAGATCCCCAAGATAATCCCCCAAGTCCTTATGCTTCCCCGCCAGCTGGCCGAGCTTGTCGTTCAGAGTACTCTTGTCAGTCTTCAGTCGACTCGCTTCCTTGTTGGCCGAGTCAAGAGCAGACTTCAGCCTAGCGTTCTCGCTCTCCAGTTGCTCGACCGAAGCAAGTTTCTCTTAAGCAAGCTTCAGTTTCTCCGCAGCCGCCTTTTGTGCCTCCGCAAGGTCAAGATCTTTCTTCTTCAGGGCCTTTTCCAGTTCGTCTGCGAAGCAACAATAAGCACAGAGTTGAGAACAGACAGGAGGACAGAGACAGCCGTCGAGTCCTCACCAGCCATACCTTTTGCCTCATCCTTCGCCTTCTGCACGCTTTCCTGAGCAAACTGTAAATCAAGATTGAGCTGGATTTGCTTATTCTTCAGATCGGCGAGCTGGGCAACAAGCTCACAAGACTTCTGCAAAGAGTCAATCGACAAAGGGTATCAAAGACAAGTTACTCCCGAGTGACTGAAAGAAAGAGCACAACACTTCTAAGACTACAGCCAAATCAAAACATTCGGCAGCAGCCTCGGGGACTACACCCAGTGGGTGCACTCAGCGTGCCCCCACCGGTTTTCAAAAAAAAAAAAGAAGGGGGGGGAGCGACTGCAAGCAGTCGACCGGATACAGTATCACCCGACGAGGTACAACTACAGAAAGACAGTACAAAGACCACAGTCGACTGCCAACAGTCGACCGTGGCCTCGGGGACTACACCCAGTGGGTGCACTCAGCGTGCCCCCACCAATGAGAAATTTCGGACCAACCGCACCCAGTGGATGTACAATGCAAGTGAAGATCAACTAACCTGGACGTTCTGCTGCAGCGCCGAGCTAATGTCATAGGCCGCTTGGCTGGCATCCCGAGCCGCTTTGGTCTGCTCCATCACGAGCCCCGCCTGACGTATAGCCTCCTTGGCAGCACTCACTTGATCCTCCGGGGTCTGGTAGGCGGCGAAGAACGAGGGTGGGTCGACCAGTGGAAGGGCAGTCGACGACGAAGGCCGGGCAGTCGTCAGCGGCTCAGCAAAAGTCACAGTAGTCCGGGCGGTATTGTCACCCCCTTGGACCACCGCCTCGGCAGTCGACGCGGTCTGAGGAGCCTGGTCGACCGGAGCCCTCCGGCCTCTCCTCCCAAAAGGCCTGAGCGGCGCTTCCGCCTCCTCCTCATCATCCGGAAGGTCAATGATGTTGGTCGGAGCTACAAAAGTTCAGAAATGAATACCCAATCGACTCGGCAGTTAAACAGTCGGATCATGTCAAGGATTATACCTAAGTTGGAAGTGACGGCGTCCTCCATCGTCTCATCAGCATTCTGGAGGGAAGTGTCGGAAGTAGCGGCGCTGCACGATTCCAAGCAAATAATTTGAAAATGAGTCGACTAAGAATCCGTTCTAGTCGACTCAAGAAAGGTGAAGACAGTCACTTACCCAGAGATGACCGGAATGGCGACCCTGATTTTGGGCAAGGCCTTAGGTGGCTTAGTCGGGATGGCTCTAGGCTGCTTGGGCGCTTTCTCAGTGGGGGCCGGCGACGCAGCCCGAGGACGCTTGGATGACTGGCCTGCCGGAGCACTCGACTGACCGCGCTCCACGGCGGGATCCTGAGCGTTCTTGGAGCGCCTCTCGCGTCGAGGAGGGTCGACCTCCACTTCTTCATCTTCGTCAACCGAGTCATCGCTGACCTCCCCCTCTACGTCATCATCAGATTCCCACTCCTCGACTTCGCCCTCGGCTTCAACTTCATTCTCGCTCCCTTCGCCTCCACTCCCTCCTCCTTCAGATACGTGCTCCTGGTTCCCATTCGGCATCGAGTACATCTCGTTGATCTCCTGCGAAACAACAGGCAGAGCAAGGATCAGTCGACCTTTCGCGAGCCAGTTACTAGACGGAGTGAAAATTTCAGTCGGAAGAAGCAAAGTGTACCTTGTCTATTTGCATCATCCCATCGAGCGGAGCAATCCTCCTGGAACCCCTGGGGTTGTCCTTATTCCCGGTTATGCTGGACAGCCAGCTCTCCAGCACAGAAGCCTCGACCCCCTCCGGGTGGATCCGCGCGGAGTCGTCGGGTCCGGAATACAACCACATCGGGTGATCCCGAGCCTGGAGAGGTTGGATTCGTCGCTGGAGAAAGACTTCGAGCAAGTCCATGCCGGTCACGCCTTCACGAACCAACTCAACCACTCGACTGACTAGTACCTTCACCTGAGCCTTCTCCTCCGGAACCACTTTCAAAGAAGCGGGTTTCTGCACTCGGTCCAAGGTGAAAGGAGGTAGGCCGGTCGAGTGTCCAGGGGTCGGCTGGTCCTTGCAGTAAAACCAAGTCGACTGCCACCCGCGCACAGAGTCAGGAAGTGTCATGGGAGGAAAACAACTCTTACCCCTCGTCTGGATCCCGAGGCCCCCGCACATCTGGATCACCTGCGTCCTCTCCCCGTCCGGGCTAAGCTTTTTAACCGACTGGGATCGGCAGGTGAAGATGTGCTTGAAGAGGCCCCAGTGGGGTCGACAACCTAAGAAACACTCGCACAGAGACACAAAAGCCGCGAGGTAGACTATGGAATTGGGCGTAAAATGGTGGAGCTGCGCTCCGAAGAAGTTCAGGAAAGCCCTAAAGAAAGGACTCGGGGGCAGAGAGAACCCCCGGTCGACATGGGTGGCTATCAGGACGCGCTCACCATCACGAGGTCTTGGCTCCGTCTCCTTCCCAGGAAGGCGAGCGGCCTTGTGGGGAATGAGTCCTCCCTCCACCATGTCGTCGATATCCGCCTGAGAAAGGATGGAGGGCATCCAATCCCCTTGCAGCCAGCCGGACGGCAGAGCTGCCCGCGAGGACGAACCGCCTCGCCCAGATCTCTTCCCTTTGCCCTTCGCCGCGGCCTTCTTCGCCCGTTCCGCCGCCGCCGTCCTATCCGTCCCCATCGCCCCGAACGAAGTCTTGGCCTAGCGGCGGTGTCGAGGTTGCGGCGGAGAGCGAGGCGGAGGCTTACGGAGGAAGGAAGAAGAAGAACGAGGGCGCACAGTAAAAGATCAGAGTCGCTGCTTTATATAAGGCCACGCCCGAGTGGCTGATCAGTGGGCCTGCCCCTCCCAGTCAGATCCCGCGATGGGCGCGCATGCAGTACGTGGCGAAAAAGGTGGCGCAGAGATCGAGGCGCCCTTACCTTATCCAGCCGATTCGCGCGTTTCCCTCCGTCCGGTGCGCTTCTCAATTTTCAAATCCCGCAAAATCCGCGATCGACAGGACAGGTTGCCAGACGAAAGATCCATTTCCTTAAGTCTTCCAAGGGACTGGTCGCGTAAACGCACTCGACGGTAATCCGTAACCACTCGACGAGCATCTGAACGGATCAAGGCAAACTGAAGAATGAGGCTCCACCGTGACTTCCATTTATCCGAAGACAGATGCAACTGAAGCATGGAAGTTGAGTCGGAAGCGCAGGCTCGACCCCATTCTCACTTAACCCCTGACCCATTCGGGGGCTAATGACGAGGATACATACCTAGGGTAGGGTAACTCATCGTACCTGAGATACCCAATCAAGGACACGACTCCTATAATGAAAGACGTTCTGGGATGTGTCGACAAGTCAGTCGACCTGGTCAGCCCAGTCGACGGACACAAGCATACTCGACCAGAAGCGCAAGCAGTCGACCATGAAGATACCACTCGACCGTAAGAAGATCTAAAGGTGCTGCCTACAAACGGTCACCTCATAAGTAGCTTTTATGGCCTTCATGGTCCTTTATTACGGGCGTTACCAGTAACCCCCTCTCTTTATGTACATTAAGCCCCTTGTAACGTGGGCTGGCTGGGGTCCTGGCGAGCTCTATATAAGCCACCCCCCTCCACTAGGACAGGGGTTCGCATCTTTGTAACACTCACGCATATAATCCAGTCGACCGCCTCCGGGCTCCGAGACGTAGGGCTATTACTTCCTCCGAGAAGGGCCTGAACTCGTTAACTCCTTGCGTGCACAACTACTCCAGAGCTAGGATCTTGCCTCTCCATTCCTACCCCCCATTCTACTGTCAGACTTAGAACCACGACAGTCACCGGTTAAATCATGTAAGAGAGGGCACACGAGAACAAGCAGCACGTACTTCTCTCAAAAAAAAACACGTGCTTCATTAATAAATCATTGAGAATATTGCCATAATGATGAATGTTGCTTTAAGTGCACGACCCAGAGCAGACTCTACATTTACATTGTCATGAAACATATACTCCCTCCGTCCCAAAATTCTTGTCTTAGATTTGTCTAGATATGGATGTATCTAATACTAAAATGTGACTTGATACATCCGTATCTAGACAAATTTAAGACAAAAATTTTGAGACGGAGGGAGTATTTGACAAGCTATCAAGAAATAACTCGACATCATGTCTAATATCGACCAAATTAACCAGGAGATCATCAGAAAATGGGTAGAAAACATCGTCCAACTCGGCAACCACCATCATTGAAGGTTGACTCAAAGAAGAATGATATAGGTAAAGAATACAAGTTCCTTAAGTACCTCGTGAAATCAAGTTAGGTATGTTAAAGCAGTGATGTTGCAAAGCAAAACGCAATCTTGCCAGAAAAATCATAACTGCAATATCTTTAAACATAATTACAGTTAGTCAAAAACTCAAACAGGCTTGCTTAACCCTGCTAAACAGAAGATCCACATGCACTTCTACTTGATGGAAATTTTTATGAGGACAGCAAAAGGAAAGTGGAATCTCTCGCCGAAGGAGCCTCTCTCCATTAGTCTGTTAAGCCTAAATCCTTGACCATGTAGCTTACAAGTCAAATACATAGCCTGTGCAAATGATGTCCATAAAATAAGCAATGTAGCTTCTAAAATATTTAAAAATACAAAAATTCTTGTATTAGAAGATGGTAGGAATAACCTTCTGGAGAACAGATGTGGCATTAATTATATTCTACAGACATCATAAAATAGGTAAAGAAAACTATGTTTCTCCTCTAACATTTGCAAAGCTTTCCAGGAAACAAGACAAAACATCTCTTCCTCTCTGGTATGTCCAGTGGCGCTCTCATCATTTTTCAGTAATTCTACACCAATGATTACTTAGGTTACAGTTCTGCCTCTCTGAATATCTTACTTAGGTTACAGTTCACTCATAGCGTAACCAGTTGAACAGAAATATTTTATTCCTTTTACGAAAACATCGAACCACCACAGCAGTATATCATGCTAGAAGATTTCTCACACTACTTTGCAAACATTATAGTAAGGGATCTTGAGGATGAACAATTAAACGTTATTGGGATTGGGAAGTATTATTAAACAGTTATGACTTTAAACAAGCAGGGGGGAATTGGGAAACGGCACATGTGGCCACATAACTAGCTGGCCAAGCTACATGTTTTATTACATGATGTGATGGCTGGCAGAAACATTGTTGGCTATCACCCATTCAAATACATTGAATCTTTATAAGTTCCACGTTAAAAGCTTCCATCATTGAGCAACATGCAAAGATTGCAGCGCCATTTCATTCCAGCATCTGTAAATGTTGCATAAGGGTTATGTCCTACATCTTCGACAACGGATTACACCAGCGGACCCAAAGTTGACAACTGGCACTTCCTCCTAAGCAACAAGAAACAAAATAGGCCAAAACGATCTAGTGGTTCGGATAAAATATGATGATGCAGAGTTCATCACCCCATCAGTACTTCAGTAGTGTGGGTTGTCAGCCGTAAGTAACTCGGTGGCAATTCAGTGGGTATGCCTCCAAAACCTTAGCAGGCTCCTCCTCATAACCATCCAAAGGGCATGGCATATCTTGTACATCAACACCTGGGTTCAAGCGATTCAGGCTCAGAAAATCATTGACAGAGGCTGGAAGTCCCCACTAATCTCACAATTAATTTACGTATTCAATTTTGCATTGTGTCAACCGATTTTGACCGAGTCAGCACTTTCCCAAGCTCTCCCATTCAATTCTTTGAATTCACCATGTTCCATAATTTTGAAGTTTTTCATCAATCGAGGTATTCAATTTTGAATTTAAGTGATTTACGATTTTGAGCGGGCCAATGATTTTTCAAATCAATTAGCAGCAGTCAGCCTATAAAAACATATCAATCCAGCGCATCCTCCCCCCCCCCCCCCAAAAAAAAAAAATGCCACCATGTGATATTGTAGCACCAATATAGTAGTACATGCAACCACCAACAGAGAAATTTTTCCATATAAATATATAGGTTGGTTAGCAGATAACAGAGAATCACACCACGAAAGGCCCAACAAATCACCGCTTTATAAAAAAATAAAACACACTCTATCATCTCCCCTACCCGCCAAACTGAATATTTCATTAGTTCCAACATGTAAGGGGTATTAGTTTGTAGAAAGTCGAATTTCTTTAACTTTTGACCAAGTTAAGAGCAAAAATACGACATCCACAATACTAAAACAAAAAAGTATGGAAATTCATTTTATGATGAATTTAAAATACCGATTTGATATTATTGATTTTGATATATTTCTCTGTAAATTTAATCAAACTTAAAAGGTTTGACTTAAAAAATGCAATACATTTTTATTTTGAAATAAAGTGATTTTTCTTTTGAAGAAACCCAGTAACACCAACGGCGCAACAAAGCGCGCCCAACCCTCTAGTAAGATACTAAGCTCCCTACATTTGGAGCCTTATGGTGTGGCGGGGTTGCGAGGGATACTGTGGGTTATAAGGATGTGTGTTGGTAGTTGAGAGTAGCGCACACCTAGCCTTAATGGACCGGCTAGTTTTCCTTGTATTTTGAGAAGGTATTGCTTTGGTGTTTTTATTTTATTTTTTAAGCCTACTCTTTTCGTTCCATAATGTAGTGTTTATAGAGGGAGTATGTAATATGTTTGAAATCATGTTCGGTCAAAATTCCTCTAAAACTTGAATTTATAGCTGTGTTTTCTCAAAAAGAGACGAAGATGCTAAAATTTGAAGAAGTGGGTACCATGCCTATTTGGCTTACAAAGTTACTCACACCACGATTATAACCAAAGTACTCACGTTGCCCAATCTCTAGCTTTGAATGGTGAGGAGGCGATACACAAACGGCAAGGTCGCATCACGACTGAAGCCGGACATCTTAAAGGATGACCATAATCCTAGGGTTGTCACGATCAACGTACCCCCACCCCGCCTATGCGTCTAGAAGAGTTAGTGAATGGACACAAAATTTGGCCGGATATTTCCTCTTCGCAGTGGTGGTCTAGTAACCTACTCGTTTGTCCAGTCTCTAGCGGCCTTTAGTGGTTGAATGGTCATGGGCTTGATGTTGGCGGGTGCTGCTTGTCCTTGGATAAGTCTTCCTGCCTTTGACCATGCCTTCCCTACCAACCAACATCGGCCACATCATCTAAACAATGCATACACATACAACCACTGGTCCCTACAGGGAGCCGACCACCATTAGTCTCGGGGCGACCCTCAATTCGATCGGGTGGATGTCGGTGTCAAAACCGGCGGATCTCAGGTAGGGGGTCCCGAGCTGTGCGTCTAAGGCGGATGGTAACAGGAGGCGGGGGGACATGATGTTTACCCAGGTTCGAGCCCTCTCGATGGAGGTAATACCCTACTTCCTGCTTGATTGATCTTGATGATATGAGTATTACAAGAGTTGATCTACCACGAGATCGTAGAGGCTAAACCCTAGAAGCTAGCCTATGGTATGGTTGTTGCTCTACGAACTAAACCCTCCGGTTTATATAGACACCGGAGGGGGCTAGGGTTACACAGAGTCGGTTACAAGGGAGGAGATCTACATATCCGTATTGCCAAGCTTGCCTTTCACGCCAAGGAGAGTCCCATCCGGACACGGGACGAAGTCTTCAATCTTGTATCTTCATAGTCGAACAGTCCGGCCAAAGGATACAGTCCGGCTATCCAGAGACCCCCTAATCCAGGACTCCCTCAGTAGCCCCCGAACCAGGCTTCAATGGCGATGAGTCCGGCGCGCAGATTGTATTCGGCATTGCAAGGCGGGTTCTTCTCCAAATTCTGAATACCTGCTGAGTAGTGTCCGGCTTCCCATAAATGTTGCACTCCTTGGCTTCCGTGCCCAATAATGGCTATCTTCCATGTGTCGAGCGAATGCGAGAAGCCAGGGCACTTTTACACTTGCCACCCTAGCCATGTGAGTAAACCGTCTATTAAAGAGACGGGGATTCTCAGATCCAAATCACACCATCCTCCCACAGTGAGTATCCATCAGAGACCGGAGAAATCCATTCCAACATGGACGGCCATCGCAGCTCCTCCTCTCGCTCTCGTAGTCCTAAGCCCGGTGATTGGAAGAAGTGTTCCGTCCCTCATAGCCAATTAGTAGAGTTGCAGACCCAGGGATTTCTCCCTCCAGCGTATATGGTCCCCGTTCGAGCCGGGCTCGCCACCTACAATGTCCCTTATTTATTAAGGGGACTTGGATTTCTAATTCATCCGTTCCACCGCGGGCTCCTGGAGTTCTATGGCCTCCAGCTGCATAATTTCACTCCCGCTTCCATACTACATATCGCTGGATATGTCGCCCTCTGCGAGCTGTTTCTGGGCTGCGAATCTCATTTCGAGCTATGGAAGAGGCTATTCTGCCTCGTGCCCCGTACACAGAAGGGGTTAATATATCAAGTGGGCGGAGCCGAAGTGTCATGCCCAAGATGCGACCCTATCCTAAAGGAACTCGAGGGTCCCACCAAAGATAGAAGCGCATCTTGAAGACGCTTTTGCAAGGTGGATATCATTACATCAACATTACATAATAGAAGGGGATACATACAAGGCATACAAATGCCGCAATACTACATCAACATACATGAGAACAACATCCGACTACGGATGAAACATAAACAGGAACTCAAACAATATCCACCCTGCTAGCCCAGGCTGCCGACCTGGAACCTAACCCCTGATCGAAGAAGAACTCCAAAACACGTAAACATCGCTCTCGCGTCATGAGCAGCGCATAACCTGTACCTGCAACTGTTGTTGTAGTAATCTGTGAGCCACGAGGACTCAGCAATCCCATTACGATGGGTATCAAGACTAGCAAATGGGAAAGTAAGGGGTAAAGTGGTGAGGTTGCAGTAGCGGCTAAGCAAAAAATATGGTGGCTAACTTACGAAAAAGAGCGAGAAGAGGAGCTAAGCAAATGGTCACCAACTAGTAATGATCAAGAAGTGATCCTGAACTCCTACTTACATCAAACATAACCCAAAAACTGTGTTCTCCTCTCAAACAACCCCGAAAAGAGACAATCACGGTTACGCACACGGTTGGTGTTTTAGAGGAGTTTACTTCAAGTTTACTACAACCGGATATCAAAAAATTCCCATCTGCCACATAACCGCGGGCACGACTTTCGAAAGTTCAAACCCTACAGGGGTGTCCCAACTTAGCACATTATAAGCTCTCACGATCAAAGAAGGATATTCCTTCTCCCGGGAAGACCCGATCAGTCTCGGAATCCCGGTTACAAGACATTTCGACAATGGTAAAAAAGACCAGCAAGACCGCCCGATGCGCCGACATCCCGATAGGAGCTGCACATATCTCGTTCTCAGGGCAACACCGGATGAGCAATCCGTACAACTAAAACCAAGCCTCAAGTTTCCCCGAGGTGGCGCTGCAAAGGGCTCTAGTTCGGACCAATACTTAGAGAAGCACTGGCCCGGGGGGCTAAAATAAAGATGATCCTCGAGAGCGCGACTCCCAAGGGAAAAAAAGGCTAGGTGAGGCAAATGTAAAACCAAGGTTGGGCCTTTCTGGAGGAGTTTTATTCAAAGCGAACTGTCAAGGGGTTCCCATAACACCCAACCGCGTTAGGGACGCAAAATCCGGGAACATAATACTGATATGACGAAATCTAGGGCGGCAAGAGTGGAACAAAACACCAGGCATAAGGTCGAGCCTTTCACCCTTTACCAAGTATATAGATGCATTAATAATATAAGAGATATTGTGATATCCCAACATAAACATAATCCAACATGGAGCAATCTTCATCTTCACCTGCAACTAGCAACGCTATAAGAGGGGCTGAGCAAAAGCGGTAACATAGCCAAACAACGGTTTGCTAGGAAGGGTGACAAAGGTTAGAGGTTCATGGCAATTTTGGAGGCTTGATAAGCAAGTGGTAGGTAACACGGCATAGCGATAGAACGAGGCAACTAGCATAGCAATGATAGTAATGAGATCCAAGGTGACGGTCATCTTGCCTGAAATCCCGCTAGGAAGAAGAACGAATTCCATGAAGAAGATGAAGCCACGAAGACGAACCAAGCGTAGACGAACGAAGCCTCACGATCGCAACGAAACGGGAACTATCGAGAAGAAGCACGCAATATGGTAAACACACCACACATGAACAAGGCATGATGCTCAACCAAGTATGATGCATGACAAGGCGACATGAAGCTACTCATGGCAAGAGATGAAGCATACAAGAACCAAAGCAAGTTTAAATGAGGCCGGAAACAACATATAACAATACCGGCAAGTCCCCATATGCAAAATTTCGAAATTGGTCCAGATCTGAATAAAACTTATATTCAAGTTGTTAAACATCAAGTTAAGATGCACCACAATGATCTACATGAAATTCTAGTCAAGTTTCATATAAAGTTCATTTAATTCGGAGCTACAGCCTAGAAGATATGAGCAAAACAAGTTAAACATGGCATTGATGCAAAATGCATTCAAACATCAAGCAAACACCCTCAAAACATGGATGCAACAAGGTAACATGAAACTACATGCAAAAATAAGCAAGTTTTATGTAGAGCACTCTCAAAACGGAGCAACGGTTCAACACATACACATGAAACAAGTTTAAAGGACAAGCTGTCCAAAACAACAACTAGGCAAATTGCAAGCATCAAAACAATATTCTACAGCCACTAAAAATGAAATCAAAAGGCATGGACATTATGTACAGGTAGAGCATAACAAAACATGAACACTGAGCTATCTCCAGCAATCACATTAACATGCTTAAAAGGACATGGCAAGATTGCAAATAATAACAGTTTCACAGACTTAGCAGAATTCACAGGACATGACAGGAATAACATCAGGTTGCAATGTTTAGAACTCTTAAACAACATGCTACAGCAAGCTATCATGTCAAACTAGAGCATGGAATGCTAGTACAAAGATCAATTAACAAAACTCCCTTAATAAACTTATTCCATAGATTAACAGAAAAGATGGTATAACCCATGCAAACATGGCAAATGATATGATAGATTTAGACTTGTTGAAAATAACAGCACATGGCAGGAACAACGATAAGTAGGCATATTGGTGAGCTTGAATCACTCACCACAAGGCATTGCATGAAAAAAAAAAGCATAGCATCAGCAATAAGACATGTTGATGAAGCTAACCATGGCAAGATCAAGTTCATATCATGCTTGGATCACTAACAACAACCATGGCAAATTTGATTAACATGTAAACAATCTGCCAGGAACATTTTATAGCAAAAGTAGAGCAAGATTAAGACATGCTAGAGAAATACATAAATTCAAAAAGGAGCATGGATGGATAAAGCATAACATTTGTAACAAAATACCCTCAGTGAACATCTCCAGATTATGCATAGAACTCATGGTATCAACAGGTTTACATAGCATCACAATATATCAGTTTCAGACACAGCAGAAATGACTAAGGCACAGAAATCAGCAACATCATGGAGGCTACTTTGCAAGCTTGTAACAATCAACACATGGCATATCATGAAGAGTGGGTTGAACCACAGCAACTACGGCATGTTGTAGCTCATAATACATGTAGACTTCATGCTCAAAAGAAAATCACACAAAAAGATACAAAAATGGCAAATGAGCAAGTTGTGTTAACTACAGCAGACAATATCACATAGCACTCTTGCCACGATGATTAGGGCATCAATATGAACTCACACCTAGTCCCGGACACACAGTCCTCACCGTATTCTCCTTGAGCTAAGGACACACAGTCCTCGCCCAATCACTCGTGGTAAGTCTTCAGGTGACTTCCAAACCTTCACAAACTAGGTCACTCGGTGATCCACAATTCCTCTTGGATGCTCTAGACCTTGACGCCTAACCATCTGGAAGAAGCACAGTCTTCAAAGGTAACAAGCGTCGGATCCACGCAGGATCAATCTCTTCAGTGATGCTCAATCACTTTGGGTTTGTAGGTGTTTTGGGTTTGGGTTTGGAATTTCCTCACTTGATGATTTTCGCTCAAAGTCCTCGGAGGATGGGTTGCTCTCAAATGACAAGTGTGTCGCAGTCATGTTGTGAAGAATTGAACCAAACTGACGCTTGACCCATTTGTGATTGCGATCAACCATTTGATGAAGACTGAGGAGTAACTCACGGTCAGTCATCACCCTGGGTGCTGTGGCTTGAGGATTTGGCTTGGTAGTGTTGGCAGCAGTGTCATGTGTGGCAGAGTCATCATTGGTGGAATAAGATGCGGCCTTGCGAAATTGACCATCCAATGTACGAATGCCTTCATCTATCACAGCAGTAGCTTTCCCCTTTTCTTCAGCTGAGGAAAATGTCCTTTTGAGGACTTCAATGGGAGGCAAGTAGCTGCAGTGGTTGAGAGTTTCAGCTTTGTAGTTGAGTGAAGACCCTGTCCTGATGAATCTCATAATCCAAGGTGCATAAGGCTTCAACTCAAATGGTGACATAGCAATATTCGCCAGAGTCCTCATGAAGAAATCATGGAAGTTGATGGGAACACCATGAATGAAAAACATATTCTTCATGATGCCAACGACTTCTTCATCAGTTGACTCGTGGCCTTTGATGGGACTCATTGTCTTCGTCAGAATGCGATAGACAGTCCTTGGCACATACAATAATTCCTTGACGAGGAATGTGGTTCGAGGGGCCTGCCCTGGCTTCAAAGGCTTCATGAGCACTTGCATATAGTGATTTGAAAGCTCAGGCTCGTTGTAAATACAACGTGCATCTTCAGTGGGTGGACTCAGAGGAAGGGCACGAAGCAATTCAGATGCTGGGGCCTTGTGATGTGTGTTCTCAGTCATCCAGTCCAAAACCCATGAATTCACATCTTCAGAGGTGCCGGTGACGTGCAGTGTTGCATAGAACTAAAAAATGAGTTCTTCATTCCAATCTCATATGTCAGTGCAGAAGTTGAGCAGCCCAGCGTCGTGAAGAACACTGAGGACTGGCGTGAAGCACGGCATTGACTCCATATCCACGTGAGGAATATGTGCATGGTCAAAGACTTTGTCCTTGTTGAAAAGCACTGAGGAATAGAAATTTGCTTGGCTTGCTGTCCAGAAACGCCTCTTCCTTATGCGAGCAGAGTCATAGGGGTTGTATTCAGTGAAGAACACGTGCTCACCAGAGAAGTCTTCAGCCTTGAATTTTTGCTTCTTTGAGAACGGTCCTTTGGCTTTGGCAGAGGAGTGTCAGTGAGTTGCATCACTACCTCAGGAATCACGATCTCAGGTTCTTCAGGCTGAGTAATTTCTGGTTCCTCCTCAGGTGCAGTCACCTTTTCAGCTTCAGCAGCAGTTTCTTCAGCACTAGTGGCTGGAATTTCTTCATTCACAGATGCAGTGGGATGAGTTTCTTCAGAGCCCATCGGAACAGTTGGTGCAGGGGAGTGAGGAATTTGCTGCAGTGGGGTGAAGAGTGGGGAATTGGGGTGCTGACTTTCCCAAAAGTCGTCATTCATCAACGGAGTTGTGCTTCCAATATCCACATCTTCATCATCAATTTCTTCAACACCAGCCTCTTCAGCATCAAACTGAGGCATTGGTGATGAGACCAGTGGGGTTGAAGGGATTGCATCCACTTCAATTTCTTCATCAATCTGCTCTAAGGAAGCAGCAGATTGAGTTTCTTCATCTGATCCACTTGGGATCACATAATCTTCACCAAAAGGAACAAGGTCCTTTGATGGCATGGATGAGATAGGAATAGCATCAATAGGATTTGCAAACGAGCTAGTCTTTGGCTTCATCTTCTTGGGAGATGAAGATTCTGAAACATTTGATGCCTTCCTTTTCTTCACTGCAGCTCGCTCTGTAGCCTTGGTCTTCTTCACATCTAGTGTAGAAGGAAGAATAGGAGTTGGCGTAGGCGCAGGTGGAGCTGAGGAATCTGGTTGATTTTCCTCAGGCGCAACTAATGTAGTTGCCCTGATTTCTTCAGTTTCATCAGGCGCACCACTAGTGGATGCCCTGGCAATTTCTTCAGTGGCTGGAGTAGAGTCATCAGCCCTGGAACTGGCATTTTCTTCAGCAGCCTGAAAGTCATCAGCGGTACTGGCATGTTTCTTCAGTTTGCTGAACAGATGCTTCAGCGTGAGGAACTTCTTGCTCTGTTGAGGCTGCACCCTTGGTGAAAGTATCAGTCAGCTTCACAAATCTGACCTTGGCTCCTTGCCAATCAGCATAGTAAGCATCAAAGTTGTCGCTGAGGGCTTTGATTTCAGCCTGCATCTTGACGAGTTCCTCAGGTGTCATCTTGACAACATTTTTCTTCAGCAGCTTCTCTTTTCGATATTGTGATTTCTTGATCTCTCTGGCCCTGTCATATTTCCACTTCTCCTCTTGGATGAAGTGAGTCAACATGTGACTTTGGCCAGGTGTCAGTTTGAAATCAGGCATAGTTGTGTTGGGATCCTTATGCCAAAGATCAATGTAATCGAGGATCGCCCTTGGATCCAACAGCAGTGGCACAGGTGTGCCTTTGGCTTTAGCAGCCCTTTCTTGGCGGTCCCTGATGATTTCAGCAAGTTCTTCTTCATCAGCTTCATCATCATCAGATGGTATAGTAAAGACTACCTGCTTCTTCTTAGGACTGGGGCGAGTGCCGCGTCCAGCAGTAGCCTTTTTCTTCAGCAGAGAGAGTCCAGCTGAGGAACTTGGTGCAGCTGAGGAACTAGCTGAGACACCAGAGGAAATTGAGATGCCAGTAGTCCTTTGGCACGAGGCCAGATGCACAGGTGCTGAGGACTTTGTCGGGATAGCTGAGGACTGTGGAGGAGGTGCTGAGGACTTTGGTGGAGCAGGAGCAGCATGAGGAATTTGCTTTGAAGATTTTGAAGTTTCTGGCCGTGAGGGCATAGCAGAGGAACTTGGCCGTGAGGGCATTGCTGGTGAAGCACTTGGCTTGCGAGCGGGCTTCTTGAGCATCGCTTTCCTCGGCTTGGCAGAAGCCTCAGTGGCAGCAGCAACAGCTGAGTCTTCATTAAATTTCCTCACTGCTTCTCTGGCTTGCCTTGCCAGTTTAGCTTGGCGCTTGGCCCATTCTTCAGGAAAATCCTCACCGCGCTTGATGCTAGTGGGATCAGCCTCTTGGCCAGGTGCCAATGGGGCTCTTGGGCATGGAGGGTTCAGTGCGAATTTCTTCATGTACTTTGGAGTAACATATCTATACTCCCTCCATTCACGTACCCATCTCCTTTCAATCCTCTGGATTCGCACCTTGCGCTGATTTTTATCTTCTTTGCCAAATTTGGATTCATCAGGCGTGCAGTAATCTTTATAAATATCCTCAGGGATTTCAAATGCAGTCATAACCTCAGGCTTCTTTCGTCCTTTCTGAGGCCTTTTTCCTTCAGCCATTTTCTTCAGTTGAGGAATTTGAACAATTGAGTTCTCTGAAGAAGTATGCAACTTTTCTTCGAGGAACGCTGCAAATGAGTTAAGTTGATGAGAACCTAATGATTCAGCAGCGGACATGTGTACCTGTGAACAGAGTATAGTTGCGAGGAATTTGAAGAGGTCATATGCGTTCTCAGAGGGTTTTTCATAAAGAACAAGTTTGAGGAATTTGACCAGATGCGTCTTGAGGAATTTCACTAAGCGCTTTATATCTTAGGTTCCAGAGTTGTATAGATCGAGGATCCACACAATTGAGGAATCTTGAAGAAAATCAGGCTTAGGGAAATGAATCAAGAACAGGTAACATGTGAGGTGTTTTGTGTGTGAGGAGTTGAAGAATAAAACACCTTTGAAGATTTTGTAGAAAAGTTTCGAATCAAAGAGGGCAGTAAAACTTGCTTTTAATTACCCTGAACGAAGAACACGACGAACTGTGAGTTGAAACAGTGAAGTTCGTCGATGCAGATCTTCCACGCCCTAACTTGGCGGAGGAAGACGTCTACGGCGGCGGCGGAGGTGAAGATTTCCACGGTCGGCGCGAGTACGACGGCGACGAGGTCGAGGCAGTGAAGCTCTTCCTCACCGGCGACGATGGAGTAGCGGCGGCGCGAGGGTTCGGAAGCTCGAGCGGGAGAGTGAGATCGAGCGGGGTAAAAGAAGTGAGGATATTTATAGCCACGGTGAAAAACTGCTCGCCCGAAGATTTTGGGACGAACGTGCCCCTGGCCGTTCTCCTTCTCGCGACATGTGTCACCCACGTACTGTGTAGTGGAGATCGTGTAAGATCGTGGGTGGATAAAATAATGCATCGTGGGATGCGGAACGGTTTGAGCGGCAAAACCGAAAGTTTGGACAAGATTAGTTTTAACGTTCCGTTCGCAATTTCTTCGGCTGACAAGGACACAGTGAAGAATTTGAACGAGTTTCAAATAGAACGCACATGAAGAATTTGTGAACAGATTGGATTGAGTATAGCATAGAGGGGAAGGGTCCGATCACATTCACTTAGCAGAAAGACCAACTTGAAGAATTAGCTATAAGTGAATGCTGTAGAGGACATAAACTCATATATATATAGCCAATGAAGAAAAACAACGGCACAAGTGAAGACTTTGCAAAGTTGAAGAATTAAAAAAAAAACTAAAGAATTTCAAAAGTTGAGGAAAAACTCAAACTGAAGATTTTCAACTTTTGTGGTGGCGTGGCCCACCGTATAAGAATGATGATTTCAGACACCGTGTACAATTGTCGTAGGGTTCTGAGAATCAAATTCTTCATTAATTTCTTCACACTTAGAGTGTTATTCTTCATTGATTGATGAAAAACGTTTCTTCATGTGTTGCACATCTAAGTCATCAATTTTGCATAAGTGTTAGGATGAGTGCCTTTTTCAAATTACATTCGAAGATTCTAAGATATTTAGCTCACACCGCAACTTGCTAAATCTCTTCTCATCCAAGGGCTTAGTGAAGATATCGGCTAGTTGTTCTTCAGTCTTCACATGCTCAATAGAAATGTCGCCCTTCAACACATGATCACGAAGAATATGATGACGAATCTGAATGTGCTTTGTCTTCGAGTGCAGAACTGGGTTGTGAGCAATCTTGATGGCACTCTCATTGTCACAGAGGAGAGGCACATTATTCACGTTGATGCCATAGTCCTTGAGCATTTGCTTCATCCATAGCAGTTGAGCACAGCAAGAACCAGCAGCAATGTACTCAGCTTCAGCAGTAGACAGTGATACGCAGTTCTGTTTCTTCGAGGACCAACAGACCAAGGATCGTACGAGAAAATGACAAGTACCAGATGTTGACTTGCGGTCCACACGGTCACCAGCATAGTCAGAGTCTGAATATCCAATGAGATCAAAATCCGAGCCCTTGGGATACCATAATCCTAGTGATGGTGTGTGAGCTAGATATCGAAGAATATGCTTCACAGCCTTATGGTGTGATTCCTTCGGTGCAGCTTGAAATCGTGCACACATGCAAACACTAAGCATTATATCTGGCCTAGATGCACATAAGTACAATAAAGAGCCAATCATGGAGCGGTATACCTTATGATCGAAGTCAGTACCATTTTCATCAGTGCATAAATGACCATTTGTGGGCATAGGAATTTTGATGCCTTTGCAATCTTGCATGCCGAATTTCTTCAGGACATCCTTGAGGTATTTCTCCTGAGATATGAATATGCCATTGCGCTGTTGACGAATTTGAAGACCTAAGAATAATTTCAACTCTCCCATCATAGACATTTGATATTCTTCACTCATCATATAAGCAAATTCATCACTATAACGTTGGTCAGTACAGCCAAAGATGATATCATCAACATATATTTGGCACACAAACAGTTCACCATCATAAGATTTAGTAAAGAGAGTGGGATCGAGTGAACCAGGTGTGAAGCCTTTCTTCATGAAGAATTCCTTCAGTGTATCATACAACGCCCGTGGGGCCTGCTTGAGGCCATAGAGGGCCTTGTTAAGTCTGAAGACTTTGTCAGGATGCTTTGGATCTTCAAAACCTGGGGGTTGAGCAACATATACTTATTCCTCAAGCTTACCATTGAGGAATGCACTTTTCACATCCATTTGGTATAAGATGATATCATGATGGTTAGCATAAGCAAGTAATATGCGAATAGCTTCAAGTCTAGCAACAGGTGCAAAAGTTTCATCGAAGTCAACTTCTTCAACCTGTGTGTAGCCTTGAGCTACTAGTCGTGCCTTATTCCTCACCACAACACCATTTTCATCTTGCTTGTTGCGGTAGATCCACTTTGTGCCAATGATGTTAAGCTTGCGAGGATCGGGGCGATTGACTAGTTCCCATATGTTGTTGAGCTTGAACTGATGTAATTCTTCTTGCATGGCCTGAATCCACTCAGGCTCCAGAAATGCTTCATCTACCTTAGTGGGCTCTGTGATAGAGACAAAAGGAAAGTGCCCACAAAAGTTAGATAGATGTGAAGATTTTGAGCGTGTGAGAGGACCTGGTGCTCTAATGTCATCGATGATCTTCTCCACTTGCACTTCTTTTGCAACGCGAGGATGAGCTGGTTGTCGTTGAGGAATTTGATCAGCATTTTCTTCAGCATCAATTTCCTCAACATTTTCTTCAGGTGCATCAGCTCGATGTTCTTCACCTTCTGGAATGAATTCTTCAGCAGATTCTTCATTAGGAATGACATCTTCAGTAGCCTTGTGCTTGATAGAATCCTCAGGTGCTGGTTCATCTAACACAGAAGGTAGGTGCTCTCTTTGCAAGCCATTAGTTTCATCGAACCGCACATCTACAGTTTCAACAATCTTGTGAAGAACATTGTTGAAGACTCTCTAGGTGTGCGAGTCCTTTCCGTAACCAAGCATAAAACCTTCATGTGCTTTCGGTGCAAATTTAGAGTTGTGATGAGGATCTCTGATCCAGCATTTAGCACCGAAGACTTTGAAATAACTCACATTGGGTTTCTTGTCAGTGAGGAGTTCATAGGCAGTCTTTTTGAAGAATTTGTGAAGATATACTCTGTTGATGATATGGCACGCAGTATCAATTGCATCAACCCAGAAACGACGAGGGGTTTTGTACTCATCGAGCATAGTGCGAGCCATCTCAGCAAGAGTCTTGTTCTTGCGCTCCACGACGCCATTCTGTTGAGGAGTATATGGAGCAGATAACTCATGAGTAATACCAAGTTCATCAAGATAGTCATCGAGACCCAAATTCTTGAACTCAGTGCCATTGTCACTTCTGATGTGCTTGATCTTCACACCAAAGTTGGTTGAAGCCCTCGAGGAAAATCGTTTGAAGACTTCCTGCACTTCAGTTTTGTAAGAGACAAGGTGTACCCATGTGTAACGAGAGTAATCATCAACAATAACAAAGCCATATTGAGATGCTTCATTTGAAACAGAGGAATAATGATTAGGACCGAAGAGATCCATGTGAAGCAATTCGAATGGACGAGTGGTGGTCATGACAGTCTTTGCTGGATGCTTGGCCTTTGTCATCTTTCCAGCTTCACAGGCACCGCACAAGTGATCCTTGAGGAATTTGACATTCTCAATGCCAATGACATGCTTCTTCTTTGCAAGCGTGTTCAAATTCCTCATGCCTGCATGACCAAGTCGTCGATGCCATAGCCATCCTTCTGAAGCTTTTGCAAGTAGGCACACGGCTGGTTGTGAATCTGCAGAGAAATCAACAATACACAAGTCTCCTCTCGTAAAGCCTTCGAAGACTTTGGAATTGTCAGCTTCCATAATCACAACACAACGATACTTGCCAAAGACAACAACCATATCAAGATCACAAAGCATTGACACAGACATAAGGTTGTATCCTAAGGACTCAACAAGCATGACTTTGTCCATGTGTCGATCCTTTGTGATAGCAACTTTACCTAGACCCAATACCTGACTTTTGCTTTTATCAGCGAAGATGATATGCTTCATATGTGACGATGATAAGGGAGCATCCATCAAAAGATTCTTGTCACCAGTCATGTGATTTGTACATCCAGTATCAAGTACCCATTCAGTGGCTTTGGGTTGATCATCCTGCAGATGAATTAGTGCAACTTACGACCTCATATACTTCAGCAGTGAAGAATATGATATCACAATTCATCAGATCAATTTCATAAAGCAGTAAGACAGATAAAACAGAGGGAGGACATGTGAAATGAAAGTTCATTTCATCATGGTTAGCCTGCGTCCTTTCAGGTATTTTGTCAGGTCCCCAACAAATTATTCAGACGTTTGAGCACGTCTGGAGACCTGACCCTGCAGAAGAGATTAGTTCTTTTTCTTCACCACCCACATCTGAAGGGGTGGCAAAGAGTTCATCATTCTGCGAGCTCCATATGAGAATGGTGGCATAGCAGCCAAACCATTTCGTTTCACATAAGAGGGGTTAGGGTAAGCATATGCATAAGCAGAGAAATTCTTCGAGGACTTATGAACATAATGATTAGAAGAATAATGCTCATAATCATAGCCCTTGGCTCTTCCCTGCGAAACAGAGTTGTTAGCACGATGATGTTCATATGAGGACTTTGATCCATGTGAGGAATTTGATCCCCTTGAGGAATTTGCTCCGTATGAGGACTTGGATCCATATGAAGAATTTGATCCGGGGTTCCTTTTCTTCACAGGTGGTGTCATGAGGACATTCACCTGAAGACTTTCAAGGCACCTTTTGGGAACCCATATTTTCTTCATAGGAGATCCATTCCTGCAGTTAGTGCCAACATATCTAGCAAATACTTCACCATTCTGATTTTTGAACAGTTTATAGTTGGAGTCAAATGACTCATCAAAAGAATGAGAAGATTCACATGTATATCCAGATAAATTAGATGGATCAACTGGAGGTCCCTTTGCAGCAACCCATGAGGTTTTGGGGTACTGCTCAGGCTTCCAATATGTACCATCAACATTGAGTTTCCTCTCAAAGGCAATACCCTCTTTCCTAGGGTTCCTGTTGAGGATCTGCTTTTTAAGCACATCACAAAGAGTCTGATGCCCTTTGAGGCTTTTGTACATGCCTGTCATGTACAATTCCTTCAGCCCTGCATCGTCAGTAATACTAGCAATGTCCTCAGATGAGGAATTAGTGATAGCATAGACAGGTGAAGAATTTGTAAATTAGAAGCATTTGAACATTCAGGTGAAGAATTAGCAGATTCTCGTTCAATGCATTTTAAACATGGAGGAATAAATTCTTCCTGAGCAGCGCTAATTTGTTGAGCAAGTAATGAATCGCGCTCCTTCTGAAGATCTTCATAACTCACCCTTATCTTCTCAAGATCGGACAAGAGAGTGTTATGCTGATCCTGAAGGGAGTCATACTTAGAATGAAGTCTCTGAAGACTTTCAGCCAAAGCTTGTGACTGATCCATTTCTTCACCCAACACATCATTGCTCTTACTAAGCATATTGTTAGCCCTTTCCAAAGCTCTTTGTTGTTTAGCAGCAAGTGAGGCAAGTTTGACATAGCTGGGTCCAAATTCATCACCAGATTCATCATCACTAGATTCAGACAGATAGCATTCAGTTACCTGTTCACCATCTGCCATAAGACATGGTGAGGAGGATGATGATTCCGGTTCAAATGTCATTGACTTGAGAGATTCCTTGAAGTACTCGAACCAAGGATCATGACAGGTTCGATGGCCTTCATAGACATCAGAGAGACGGTCCTAGATAAGCTTCGCCTGATCGAGATGCATGATGTTTCTGAACTGGTTTCGAGACACACTGGAGCAGATGACAGCTTTCGCTGTGAGGTTGAGTTGAGTGTACTTGCGAATGTCATCAGCTTCCGCCATCTTGCACAGATCGGTCAGACCAATCTTAGTGACGGTCCATAGCTCGCTGTCCATCACCATGAGACGCTTCTTCATCATAACCTTCCATTTGGGATACTCGTGACCGTCAAAGATGGGGCATGGCACTTTCTTCATATCTGCGGTTGACATAACTAAAACTCCAAGCGGTTAAACCAAAATCACACAGAACAAGGGAGTACCTTGCTCTAATACCAATTGAAAGTGCGTTATCTCGACTAGAGGGGGGTGAATAGGCGATTTTTATGAAATTCTTCACTGAGGAATTTTCTCGTGAGGAAATTCCTTAGCGAAGAACTACTAGCAGCGGAATAAGTACTCAGAAGTAAACATAGCAGATTACATGCATGGTCATCATGATGAAATGAAGACAAACACAGAGTACAGAAAGCGTAAACACAGGATAGCACAAGATGAAGACAAACAGACTGAAGAATTTAAACTGAGAAAATTGAGAAAGTCTTCAGTCAAAGTCTTCAAACACAGATATGAACAAACACACAACACAGTAATGAGGAAATGAAAGTGTTGCGGAAATAGAACCAGTAAGCTTGGTGAAGACAATGATTTGGTAGACCAGTTCCAACTGCTGTCTCATTTGTACATCTGGTTGGAGCGGCTGAGTATTTAAACCCGATGACACCTAGTTCCGGACACACAGTCCTCATCGTATTCTCCTTGAGCTAAGGACACACAGTCCTCGCCCAATCACTCGTGGTAAGTCTTCAGGTGACTTCCAAACCTTCACAGACTAGGTCACTCGGCGATCCACAATTCCTCTTGGATGCTCTAGAACTTGACGCCTAACCGTCTGGAAGAAGCACAGTCTTCAAAGGTAACAAGCGTCGGATCCACGCATGATCAATCTCTTCAGTGATGCTCAATCACTTTGGGTTTGTAGGTGTTTTGGGTTTGGGTTTGGATTTTCCTCACTTGATGATTTTCGCTCAAAGTCCTCGGAGGATGGGTTGCTCTCAAATGACAAGTGTCAAGTTCTCGCGGAGCAGCCAACCAGCTAGTGGTTGTAGGGGGCGGCTATTTATAGCCTAGGGAGCAGCCCGACATGATAAGACATAAATGCCCTTCAATGATATGACCGCGATGTGGACAAGATATTTTGGGACAGCTGGCGCTTAGCACAGCAATGGTCGGAAATTTGAGGTACAAATTCCTCAGGGCTATCATGTTCCTCACTGTGTAGGCAATTCGCACTGGCGAATTCCTAACTCCTCAGTCAGAGCAAAGTCCTCAATGACCAGAAGAACTGCGTCTCTGTCACTGAAGAAATTGACTGAACTGTATGAGATTTCCAATGGCTTCACTCGAAGGGATTGGTAGGTGTAGGCTTTGAGTTGAGCATCACATGGAAATTTTCTCCTTAGTATTTCCTTGAACCCCTTTAACAGTACGGTGTTTCTTATGACTCAAGAAAGAGAAAATGAAACTACGGAAACAAAAGTCTTCACGCTTCATGTTCCTCGAATGAATACCAAGTCTTCAAGGTCACAGCAATTTCTTCACTTTCAAAGTCTTCAGAAAGTCTTCAAACTATCAAAGTCTTCAGACGAAGAACTTCATTTTTAGGGGTCGACTTTCTCTGTAAATATCAAACTCCTCATAGACTTATAGACCTGTGTACACTCATAAACGCATTAGATACTTAACCTATAAGTCTTCAATACACCAAAATCACTAAGGGGCACTAGATGCACTTACAGCGGGACGGGTGGACGGTGCCAAAAATCGAGGAGAAGGTGGGAGGCGGCGGCGGCTGATCCAAGGGGGAAGGCTAGAGGTAGGTGGAGGGGCTAGGGGTGCCCAAAAATGGCATGGGAGGGGGTTTAAATAGGAAAGGGTCTAGGGTTGGGGAATTTGCTCCGTTTCGGAGCTGTTCGATCTCGATCGGACGGTCCGACCGGAGAAGGTTAGGTAGGTGGGATAGGTGGGTTGTGAAGAGGAGTTGGGCTTCCAGAGAGAAGAGATAAAGAGGCCCGGCGATAGTTTCGGAGACCGAAACGTCCAACAAAAAATACCGGCAGCGGTGCCGCTACGGATGACGGTTAGGCAGTCAAACAGACTCTGAATGCGACAAAAATTGACAGGCGGTCTACCTATTCTAAAACAACACCGCACGTCGAGTTTCATCCCATCCCGAGAACTTTTAAATGCCACTCACGAAACGAGGCCTGAGAGGGGCAACGGGCGCGTGTGGGAGTGTCGGATCGCGAAACGAACAACGGGGAAAAGGACCGGATGCAAGTTTTGAAAATATGAGGATGCAATGCATATGATGACATGGCAAAATGCAACACGCAAGAAAATGACATGGCAAAGACGGCGAATAACTGGAAGACACCTGGCGCATCGGATCCGGGGCATTACACGAAATATGGCGCATCGTCGGGACCGGATACTTGTTCGGTACCCCGAAGATGTCGTCCGAAGATTGGCCTTCGGAGTGGTTTTACATGGAGGACGTCCACCTTCCAGATCCTATTCGGATGGTTCGAAAATGCCCCTTTGAAGAAGCGCCGCAGCTGGCGCCCACGGAGCCCCCAGGAGGAAGATAACGGAGAAGTCCTTTACCTGATGGCCCGGATAGACACGCTGGACAAATCAGGATTGACAATAACCGAGGTTATGTCCATATGTATAATGCGGGGGGTGCAGCCACTTCAATATCGGGGGCAACCCATGTGGCACTTCAATGGAGAAGATGATGCCACCCGCTACGGCCGTAAGGGACCGGACTCAATCACTGCTCTAGCAAAGATTCTGTCCGATTTGTACAAAGGAGAGGAAGAGGAGTTCCTCCGCATCAAGCCACGGGATGGATTCTCCATGTACAACCCTCCAAGCTGGGTGAGTTGTTACTTTTTACTCCCATCCTTCCCGCATTTTTTGTAATAAGTATTTACCTTGCCATTTCATAGCAGGAACTACGAAAATCTGTAAGGGAGGTCCACAGCCCGCCTCCACAACCAGAGGATCCTGACCGGGCCCTCGACCCCGGACTTGAAGAAGATCCGGACACATTTGTGGAGCTTATTGACAGGACGTTCTATCAGTTAAGCTGCGACGGTGCCATGGTGGCCATTATAGCCGATTATCCAGGACTGCTCCCAGCATCGCATGTAAGTAAAACCGGAGTCTTAACTTCCAAGAAGGATCCCTTTTTCCGCACTTCACCTACCACACACATATGGTGCTTTAGAGGGAAGGCTCTCGGGACGCCATGCCGAACCCGCAGTGACTTGCCAACAAGGGGCACCGAACCCGGGTAGGCTTAAAAGGAAGGCAGACAGGACTGAGACGTCGTCGCAGAGGTACGAAAGAGAACCCCGCTCCGTGGTAGTTGTCTTTTGAGAATATAATAACGCCCATGGAGATCAAAAGGCGCAAGATGATATTGGCCATATCATGGCACTTTATGATTTGCATGTGATCTTTGTCATGTTTACATCTTATTTGCTTAGAATGACGGTAGCATAAATGAGATGATCCCTCGCAATAATTTCAAGAAAGTGTTCCCCCTAACTGTGCACCGTTGCGAAGGTTCGTTGTTTCGAAGCACCACGTGATGATCGGGTGTGATAGATTCTAACATTCGCATACAACGGGTGTAAGCCAGATTTACACATGCGAAACACTTAGGTTGACTTGACGAGCCTAGCATGTACAGACATGGCCTCGGAACACGAGAGACCGAAAGGTCGAACATGAGTCATATGGTATATGCGATCAACATGAAGATGTTCACCGATGATGACTAGTCCGTCTCACGTGATGATCGGACACGGCCTAGTTGACTCGGATCATGTATCACTTAGATGACTAGAGGGATGTCTATCTAAGTGGGAGTTCATTAAATAATTTGATTAGATGAACTTAATTATCATGAACATAGTCAAAAGGTCTTTGCAAATTATGTCGTAGCTCACGCTTTGGTTCTACTGTTTTAGATATGTTCCTAGAGAAAATTTAGTTGAAAGTTGATAGTAGCAATTATGCGGACTGGGTCCGTAAACTGAGGATTGTCCTCATTGCTGCACAGAAGGATTATGTCCTTAATGCACCGCTCAGTGTGCTGAACCTCGAGCATCGGTTGTGGATGTTGCGAACATCTGACATACACGTTTTGATGACTACATGATAGTTCAGTGCGTAATGCTAAATGGTTTAGAATTGAGGCACCAAAGACGTTTTTGAAACATCACAGAACACATGAGATGTTCCGAGGACTGAAATTGGGATTTCAGGCTAGTGCCCATGTCAAGAGGTATGAGACCTCTGACAAGTTTATTAAGCCTGCAAACTAAGGAGAAAAGCTCAATCGTTGAGCATGTGCTCAGATTGTATGAGTACTACAATCGCTTGAATCGAGTGGGAGTTAATCTTCCAGATGAGATAGTGATGGTTCTCCAAAGTCACTACCACCAAGCTACTAGAGCTTCGTGATGAACTATAACATATCAGAGATAGATATGATGATCCTTGAGCTATTCGTGACACCGCGAAAGTAGAAATCAAATAGGAGCATCAACTGTTGATGGTTAGTAAAGCCACTAGTTTCAAGAAGGGCAAGGGACAGAAAGGGGTACTTCATGAAACGGCAAATCAGGTAATGCTCTAGTGAAGAAACCCAAGGTTGAACCCAAACCCGAGACTAAGTGCTTCTGTAATAAGGGGAACGGTCACTGAAACAGAACTACCCTAGATACTTGGTAGATGAGAAGGCTGGCAAGGTCGACAGAAGTATGTTGGATATACATTAAATTAATGTGTACTTTACTAGTACTCCTAGTAGCACCAGGGTATTAGATACCGGTTCGGTTGTGTAATGCCCGGATAATCTTGCTACAGTAATTCCACGCTAATCATGCCACATCACCTCGATTACTGTTGCTAAACTTTCGTTAGTTCAAACCGCGTCAAATTCAAATTTAAATTAATGTCAACAACAAAAGGTTTTCAAAAATAACAAAAATGTTTGGTGGTTGCCAAATATTACAAGGGTAATTATGGCGCAGCAAACACATTTTTATAAAATGGCTAAATAGTTTAAAATGAAATTAAACAGAAAAATAAATAAAAGAAAATGCAAAACAGAAAACAGAAAAGAAAGGGAAAAGAGAGAAAAGCCCCCCTGCCCTTTGGGCTTTGGCCCATGTCGTGGTTCTAAGTCTGACAGTAATGTAGGGGGGTAGGTATGGAGAGGCAAGATCTTAGATATGGAGTAGTTGTAAGCACACGAGGTTTATGAGTTCAGGCCCTTCTCAGAAGAAGTAATAGCCCTATGTCTCGGAGCCTGGAGGCGTTCGACTGGATTATGAGTGTGTAGATTACAGGGGTGCCAACCCTTGTGCCTGTGGAGGGGGGTGGCTTATATAGAGTGCGCCAGGACCCCAGCCAGCCCACGTTACAAGGGGTTTAAGGTACATTAAGGGGGGGTTACTGGTAACGCCTCTAATAAAGAGCTATGATGACCATAAAGGCTACTCAATGACTGACCGTTAGCGTGCGGAGTGGCTTTAGGTCTCCTGGTTGTCGAGTGGTTGGATCTTGGTCGAGTGATTGCTTCATGGTCGAGTGTCTTCGAGTCCGTCGAGTGGAACACCTCCAAGTTGATTGAAAGGTGATTTCTTCTAGGGATGTCCTTGGGGAGGGTAGTTTGGACAGGTCCATGACCCTACCCTAGGTACATAGCTTCATCATTAGCCCCCGAATGGATCGAGGTTTGAATGGGGAAGGAGTTGAACACTCGTCCGAACCATTCTTCGTGTCATGAGTATATCTTGTCTTGGATCAATGAACCTGGGCGTCGTTACCAACTTCTTTTTCAGTCGCCTTGATCCATTCTTGGTTTTTGTCGAATGAGTTTGTTTACTTGAAGAGCTCCGAGTGACGGTGTGGAGGAGATCTTCTGTCTGTCGTGTTGCTCTGCCGATCGCGGATTTAGCGGGATTCGAATTTTGGGAAGCGCGCGGGACGAAGGAGGACGCAGTAATCGGATGGGATAGAGCAGAGCCGCCTCGATCTTTGTGCCACCTTTTTCGCCACAGATCGCGCACGCGACTGTTGCGGGATTTGACAGGATCGCCAGGGCCTACCAGTCAGTCACTCGGAAATAACCTCATATAAGGCACCGGCTCGGGCTCTTTGAACAGTGTGTTCTCATTTCCTCCTCTTCTCCTCAGACTCCTCCGCCGCGCTCGCTCTCGCCCCAGTGCCGCTGCTCCGTACGTGTCTCGCCGGCGACGATGGGGAAGGAGAAGACAGTGACCCTAGAATGGGCGAAGAAGGCGACGGTGAAGGCGAAGGGGAAGGCGACCAGCCGGGGCGGATCCTCCTCGAGTAACGGTCTGCCGGAGGGCTGGATCTAGGGCAACTGGATCCGCTCGACGATCCGCCAAGAAGACCTCGACGACCTGGCCGACGGAGGACTGATCCCCCATGGATCAGCGAGGCTTCCGGGAAAGGAATCCAAGCCGCAGCCTCGGTAGGGTGAGTGCGTTCTCCTTGCCACTCACGTCGACCGGGGGTTTTCTCTGCCTCCTCACCCTTTCTTTCGGGGATTTCTGAATTTCTTTGGGGCACAACTCCACCACTTCACTCCCAATACCATCGTGTACCTCGCCGCTTTCGTGTCTTTGTGCGAGAATTTCTTGGGTTGTCGGCCTCACTGGGGTCTTTTCAAGCACATTTTCACCCGTCGCTCTCAGACGGTGAAAAAGGCCAATCCGAGTGACGAGAGAACACAAGTGATTCAAATGTGTGGGGGTCTTGGGGTTCAGATGAGAGGGAAAAGTTCCTTTCCGGCCATGATTCTTCCCGACTCGGTCCGTGGATGGCAGTCGACCTGGTTTTACTGCAAAGACCAGCCGACGTCAGGGCAGTCGACTGGACTCCCTCCTTTTTCCATGGACCGAGTGAACAAGCCCTCCTCTTTGAAGGTGATACCGGAGGAGAAAGCGCAGGTTAAGGTGCTGATCGAACGAGTAGTTCAGCTTATCCGCGACAGGGTCACTGGCATGGATCTCCTGGAGGTCTTCCTCCGGCGACGCATCCAGACACTTCAAGCTCGAGACCCTCCGGTGTGGATGTATTTGGGAACTGAGGACACCACTCGGATCCACCCGGAGGAGGTCGAGGATGACACGCTGGAGGGGTGGTTGACAGGCATCACCGGAAACAGGGACAACCCTAGGGGAGCCAGGAGAGTGCTTCCATTCGACCAGTCCCATGAACCCGACAAGGTTCGAGTCTGAACTTCTGATTATGATCTGGATTCACTCGCGCGGCTGTTTATGCTGCGTCGACTGACTTTTATTATTCTTGCTTTCTTCCAGGCCCTTACCGACATGTACTCAATGCCCAACGGAGAGCAAGAGCAGGACCCGGAAGGAGAGGCGAGCGATGGTGATAGTGGCGACTTGCATTCTGACGGGGAAGGGGACGAGGAAAGTGACGACTCAAGTGACGAAGAAGAAGTCGAGTCACCTCCGCGCAGGGAGAGGCGGTCCAAGATTGACCAAGACCGGCCGAGCGCCCGTGAAAAGGCAATTGCTCAGACTGGCCAGTCTTCAAAGCGTCCTCGGACATCTTCACCGACCCTGACTGAAAAAGCGTCAAAGCAGCCCAAAGTTGCAGAGCAGAAACCTCGGAAGGCGTTGCCGAAGATCAAGATTGACATCCCGTCGTTTCTGCGTGAGTGTCTCCCTTTGTATTCACTCGACGCTCTGTGCCGTTTATTTTTCCTTGATTCAACCAGTTGAACTTTGGAACTAGTAGCGCTGCTACTTTCGGGACTTCAGCTTACAGGGATGAGGATGAGGCAATGGAGGATGCAGTCACTTCCAATCTGGGTATGATTTCTGACATTCTATCTTCATTTGGTGACTCAACTGTAATATATGCCATTGGGTGATGTAATTTTGGCGATTGATCTTTGAACAACTCCTAACGTTATTGACCTCCCCGATGATGACGATGAAGAGCCTGAGAGACCTTTGACAAGGAAAAATAGGAGAGCTCCTGCAGACAGGGTGCCACAGTCGACGCCGATAGTGGAACCAGTCATTCAGGACGCTGGTGATGCCAATCGGGCTTTTGTTACCTTCGCCGTACCATTGTCGAGTACCCTGCCTTCTTCGTCGATTGCTCAAGCTCCTGTCGATCCACCTTCAGTTTTTGCCACCCATCATGTCCCAGAGGATGAAGTGAGTGCTGCCAGGGAGGCCATACGCCAAGTAGGTATTATGATGGAGAAGATGAAGACGGTGCGGGACGCCAGTCAAGCTGCCTATGACACCAGCTCGGCTCTCCAAAGCAATGTTCAGGTTAGCCGCACGTCGACTGATTTTCTTGGCTTGCTCTGTTAGGATATTGTTGGGGATATTACTACTGGGCTTAAACCGGCCTACCTAGGCCGAGTTAACTTCATCAGTAGTCCAAAGGTGTTAAAGCCCAGAAGCTAGATAAAAGCCCAAGGCCATAGTCGGTTCAGCACGTGTAAGCCGTAAACCGATGTGTATATGAACTTGTATTGTAAGTTAGGAATAGGGAGAGACCAACCTGGATACGAGTATGAACCGGAGATTGGGACTCTATGAACCGGCGGGCGTCACCCGTGTATATAAGGGGACGACCCGATAGCGGTTCAAGGACAGACAACCACAACTCGAGACCTAGGCGAAGCTTGTTTGCTCCCTAGTCATCGAAACTCCATCAATTCCATCACAAACTAGACGTAGTCTTTTACCTTCATCGAAGGGGCCGAACTAGTATAAACTCTCTGTGTCCCTGTGTCCGCTTTAACCCCTTCGAGTTCAACATTTGCGATGGATCCACGACTAAGTCCTTTCACTAGGACATCTGCCGTGACAAACCCACGATAGTTGGCGCCCACCGTGGGGCTATCGCACGATGGTTTCAAGTTCTTGGAGGGCCGCTTTGAAGGACTCGAGGGATACGCCGTGGGCCGGATGACCAAGAGTCGTCGTGGCAAGATCTACATCGACGATGCAGGCTAGGGCCCCTAGGCCGTCTCAATTGAGTACGGGTACCGGGTCCCCTTTGGTGGCATACACGTCTTCATCGGCAAGATCGGTGAACCGGGCCCTGAGCTGGACGCCTGCACCGACCTCGCCGAGACAGCTCAGCGTGCGCGACCTGCCCGGGCTAAACCGGCCGTGAAACGTGCCTTCGTGGGAGTCATCCATGGAGGAAGCTATGAGGACGGATCAGGATCTGGTGGTGAAACCGTCGTTTACTCTGGTGACGAGTCATCGACCGGAGAAACTGAGTCGTTGTATCAGCTACAAGATGGCCGGATTGGGGAGTGTTCCAATGGCGATAGTATTCCGGACCCCTCCGATCTGCCCAACCAGGTCGGAATATTCATGGCCGATACACAAGCAGCACCTCACTCATCGACTGCCGCAGCAATGGTTTCCGGTTCAGCAGCGGCAACGGCTGCCGGAGCAGGAGGCTCTGTGCGCCCGCCGGCTCAAGTGTTATCCGATCTATTCGACGCATTGGCTGCACTCATGCCGGAGGCTAATCCGGCGGATCAGGATGCTCATAACGCAGAGATCGCAAAGGTGAGAGAGCAGATTACCCAGGCCAAAGCGGATCTGGCAGCTGAAGAGGTCGGGATGACTGCGGAGCGGGCCGCTTTGGACGCGCAAGCCTATAAACTCATGCTGGACCAGAACGCCTCACAGGAAGTCATGAGGAGGAAGTACCGATCTCGTTTGCCCTCAGTTTTTGAAGGAAGGGACCTTTTCAACACCCCTGGAGCAGGGACCAGTAATCAACCAGTGGTAAACCGGGCGGAGGCGCCCGGGACGGGCGCGCCGGTTCAGCCCCGTGTAATAGATTTGCCCCGTCATAACACTGGAGTACCGCAGGTTGTGCCCACACCTCCAGATCACTATGCCAATCCGCTGGATAACCTTGTTGGGACGGCGGCACGGTTGGAGGCTATTCCGGTCGAGGGGGATTCATTGCAGGCGATAGAGACACGCCGGGTCAAGGAGCTCCTCAGGACAGCGTTGGTCCAACAGGAAGCGTATTCGTACAGCCGTGAGCGGATTCATTCTACCCCACGTCCAAACCGGAGTTATAGCAGACATATGGAGGAGCCAGCTGAGTCAAGTAATCCACGGCGTGGAGCGCCCCGTGGCAACGATCCGGCTCCCGATGCCCAGGAGGTGGTAGACCGGGCCCGAGCACGTAGGGAAGCCGAGTTAGCAGCACAGCATCAGACTCGTTAGCTTACGCTGGTTCGTCCCACCACTTCGATTGAACCGGGACTCACTTCTAGCGCTTTGGGAGTGCCTTGCCTTATCCCCGCTTTACGCAATGTGCGCCTGCCTAAGGATTTTAAGGGCCCGCGCAAGGTGCCGAACTATACGGCGGATCAACCCCTAGAGACATGGGTGGAGAGTTATGAGATGGCCATGGAGATGCTTGATGTGGATGAGGCGGTGTGTGCAAAATATTTCACCATGATGCTTGAAGGGACAGCCCGTACTTGGTTAAAGAGCCTGCCGCCCAATTCTATCGGTTCATGGGGCCAGTTGCGAGCCCGGTTCATCAATAATTTCAAAGACACGTGTAAGCAGCCCATGTCGATAGTGGATTTAGTTGCCTGTGTCCAGGAGGAAGGAGAATCAACGACTCATTGGGTGCGCAGGGTCTCACGAGTTCTGCATTCATCAGACCGCATCAATGCAGACACCGCAGTTATAACCTTGGAAGGCAATTGCCGGTTTGGACCCTTGAAGCTGAAGTTAGGATGGATGAAGTGCCATTGTACTGACATGGGAACTCTCATGGCCACTTTGGTAAAGTATGCTAATTCTGACAGTACCAAGGATCCCGAGTCTGACGATGAAAAGACAGGGAAGGGAAGGAAGAACAGCAACTCCAAAGGTCAGCAGCATCACTCGGCAGGAAACGGTGGTGGAGGCAAGCGTAAAGCGGATGGCAACATGGATTTTGTGGCTAATACTAACATGCAGGACAGGGGCCAGCGACGTAAGGGCAAAAACCGCAGCGGTGCGCCTAGTTCTAATCCGGAACGCTTAAATTATCTATTGAACCAGCCCTGTCCAAAGCATGGGACAAGGGCGGAACCAGCAAACCACCTTTGGAAGGATTGTTATATTATGCAGGAGTTCAAGAGCTCCAATGCTTTCCGGTATGACCCCAGTTCTGGTGGCGGTTCTGGATCTGGGCCAGGTCACGGTGGAGGAAATTCCGGTTCAGGATTCAATGGTAATCCGGGCAGACATAACAATCAGCATAATCAGAATAACTAGGGTGGTCACAATCAGCAACAGTCAGGTTACCAGAGCAATCCAAAGCAACTAAATAGTGGGCAATATCATGTGTTCACCACTAGCTTGGACAAGCGGGACCGGAAGGTCCAGAAGCGGGCAGTTAATTCTGTGGAACCGGCCGTGCCCCGGTATCTACGCTGCTCAGAGCAGCCAATCATATGGGGTAGAGAGGATCACCCTCCCCGGGTTGACAATCCGGGTCAGTTGGCTTTAGTGGTGGCGCCTCAGGTGGGAGGTTATAAGTTCACCAAAGTGCTCTTGGATGGAGGTAGCAGCATTAACATCTTATACTATGAGACTTTCCGTCGAATGGGGCTACCAGATAAAGATCTCCGACCTTCGAATATGGTTTTTCATGGTGTAGTACCTGGCAAGTCAGCATACCCGTTGGGAAGATAGCATTGGAAGTGGCCTTTGGAGATGATCAAGATTCTCGATCAGAGACACTGACGTTCGAGGTGGTGAAAATCCAAAGCCCGTATCACACCCTGTTCGGTCGACCGGCCTATGCCAAATTCATGGCACGACCCTGCTATGTGTATCTACAGCTCAAGATGCCAGGTCATGAGGGGACCATCACGGTTCACGGAAGCCGCAAGGTCGCTTTGGAATGTGAAGAAGGAGATGCGGCTTACGCACCGTCGGTTTGTGCCACAGAGGAACTCAAGTATTATAAAGACAATGTTGATCCGACAGATATGACTCCTTTAAAGAAGCTTACTACGGAGCATGATCCGGCCCTGAAGTTTACATCGGCAGCTGAGACTAAGCTTGTTGACTTTGTACCTGGCGATTCGTCCAAGCAGTTCAGCATCAGTGCCAATCTGGATCCGAAATAGGAAAGCGCGCTCATCGAGTTCATCCGTGAGAATCGGGACATCTTTGCATGGAAGCCTTCTGACATGCCAGGTGTACCGAGGCAACTCGCTGAGCACACTCTTAATGTGGATCCTAAATACAAACCGGTGAAACAGTTTCTCCGCCGGTTCAACGAGGAGAGGCGAAAAGCTATTGGAGAAGAGGTGGCTAGGCTCTTAGCAGCTGGCTTCATCATTGAAGTTTTCCACCCTGAGTGGCTTGCTAATCCGGTGTTGGTCCTTAAGAAAAAGGCACTTGGCGCATGTGTGTGGATTATACTGATCTTAATAAGGCCTGTCCTGCGGATCCTTTTGCCCTCCCCCGTATTGATCAGATTATTGATGCTACGGCGGGTTGCGAGCGTTTATGTTTCCTGGATGCATATTCCGGCTATCCTCAGATCAAAATGGCAGTTAAGGACCAGGAGAAGACAGTGTTCATAACCCTCTTTGGAGCCTTCTGCTACGTATCTATGCCTTTTGGGCTCAAAAGTGCCCAGGCAACCTATCAACGATGTGTGCAAAATTGTCTCCACAAACAGATTGGCCGTAATGTGCATGCTTATGTGGATGATATTGTGGTTAAGTCAAGGAAGAAGGAGACTTTGGTCGATGATTTGAAGGAAACCTTTGATAACCTAAGGACGTACAAGATGATGCTCAATCCGGCCAAATGTGTCTTTGGTGTACCGGCAGGCAAGTTATTGGGTTTTCTGGTGTCCAACAGGGGAATTGAGGCTAATCCGGAGAAAATTACGGCCATCACTTCTCTAGCTAAACCGAAGTGTACTAATGATGTTCAACGTTTGGTTGGCCGGATTGCCGCGTTGAGCCGGTTTATCAGCCGCCTTGGTGATAAAGCAATCCCGTTGTATCAGATGTTGAAGAACACGGATGAGTTCGTCTGGAGTTCTGCCGCTGATCAGGCATTGGAGGACTTAAAGCGGCAATTGGCCAGTCCGCCCGTGCTCGCCGCTCCCATTGACAAGGAACCATTGCTACTGTATGTTGCTGCTAATGCTCGCGCGGTCAGTGTAGCTATTGTGGTGGAGCGGAACGAGGTGGGCAAAGAGCATCCGGTTCAGCGTCCGGTTTATTATACCAGCGAGGTGCTTATTGAATCCAAACAAAGGTATCCACATTGGCAGAAGCTGGTGTATGGAGTTTTTATGGCAAGCCGGAAGCTGAAGCAGTATTTCCAAGGGCATCCCATCATAGTGGTCAGCTCTGCCCCCTTGGGTGATATCATCCAGAACCGGGAAGCAACGGGCCGGATTGCCAAGTGGGCTATAGAGCTTGGGCCACACGGTTTGAAATACGTGCCTCGGACGGCGGTGAAGTCCCAAGCACTTGTCGATTTCATCAATGACTGGACGGAGCTGCAGGCCCCTGAAGAGAAGCCGGATCACACATATTGGACCATCCATTTTGACCGATCACTGCAATTGGAGGGCTCGGGGGCTGGAGTCGTATTAACTTCCCCACGAGGTGACAAGTTTTGTTATGTTCTCCGCTTAATGTTCCCTTGTACTAACAATGCAGCTGAGTACGAAGCCTTGCTCCATGGTCTCCGGATGGCTAAAGAGATGAACTTAAGCCGGGTTAAGTGCTTCGGTGACTCGGACCTGGTGGCTCAACAGGTGTCTGGTACTTGGGATTCTAAAGACCCACTCATGGCTGCATATCGTCGTGAGGTTGATACTGTTGCAGGTCACTTCAAGGGTTATCAGGTGGACCACGTGGACCATTGGAAGAACGAAGCGGAGGACACTTTGAGTCGGCTAGGCTCACAGCGTAAACCGGTTCCGCCCAATGTTTTTCTCGATATACTGCACAGCCCATCGGTTCAACTACCTGGGGAAGCAGATTTGGCTGTTCCTGATCCGGAGGCTCAGTTGGTGGCAGCACTCCACGTCATTCCGGATTGGACACTTCCCTACCTGGCGTACATGAACCGGGGCGAGTTACCAGAGGATGAGACTCTGGCCAGACAAATAATACGGCGGTCCAAGTCCATGACAATCGTCAATGGCGAGTTGCATCATTGCAGTGTATCAGGAGCATTTCAACGCTGTGTGTCTCTTGAGGAAGGCTGTGAAATTTTGCGTGAGATCCATGAAGGGGATTGTGGTCACCACGCCGGTTCAAAATCTCTGGTGGCTAAAGCGTTCCACCACGGTTTCTATTGGTTAACTGCCCATGCTGATGCGGAAGATCTGGTCCGACGATGTGATGGTTGCCAAAAATTTTCAAGACGCGCTCATGTTCCGGCTCAAGAATTGAGGATGATTCCAATCACTTGGCCGTTTGCAACCTGGGGGCTGGATATGGTTGGGCCTTTCAAAAGGTCCAAGGACAAGAAGACCCACCTCCTGGTGGCGGTTGATAAATTTACAAAGTGAGTGGAGGCAGAACCTGTTAGTAAGTGTGATGCAGCCACTGCGGTTCAGTTCATCAAAAAGGTGATCTTCCGGTTTGGCTTTCCACACAGTATCATCATAGACAATGGTACCAATTTGTCCAGGGGTGCCATGAAAGAGTTCCGCGAACGAGAGCACATCCGCCTTGACGTGTCATCAGTGGTGCACCCACAATCCAATGGTCAAGCAGAAAGAGCTAATCAGGAGATCTTGAGAGTCATCAAGCCCCGGCTTATGGTTCCTTTGCAGAGGACGCCGGGTTGTTGGGTTGAAGAGTTACCATCCGTGTTATGGAGTATTAATACTACACCCAACAGATCGACAGGATACACGCTGTTCTACATGGTTTATGGAGCAGAGGCGGTTCTCCCTAGTGATATCCCTCACGATTCACCTCGTGTTGCGGCTTATGTTGAAGCGAGCAACGAGACGGCTCGACAAGACGCTTTGGACCGGTTGGATGAAGAGCGAAACATAGCAGCTGCCCGCTCGGCGATTTACCAACAAGATCTTCGTCGCTATCACAGTCGTCGGGTCAGGACGAGAACCTTTCAAGAAGGAGATTTGGTGCTTCGACTCATTCAAGACCAAACCGATATGCATAAGTTATCTCCGCCTTGGGAAGGACCTTTTGCGGTCAGCAAAAATCTGCACAACGGGTCATACTATCTGATTGATATTCGAGAGCATAAAGATTCACGTAAGTCAGAGGAGGAGACCAACAGGCCGTGGAACATAGCTCATCTTCGGCCTTACTATACTTGAGCCATTGGCTCTGCTTATGTACATATTATAACAATGTATATATTATAAATACAATAAACCGGATCCTTAGCTAAAGCGGGGTATCTGTTCATTTGTATCATGTGTGATTACATGGAGTTGTTCTGTTTTAAAGCGACCTCCGGTTTACCCCTTGCAAAAAATATAAATATCACCTGGGGGCTCGGTCATGTCTGAACCGATGCAATACCTTTTGATAGGCGAAAGCCACCAGATCACTTGGGGGCTCGGTCATGTCCGAACCGATGCAACACCTTTTGATCAGCGAAAGCCACCAGATCACTTGGGTACATGGTCAAGTCTGAACCGGTCACGCCTCTTGATCGGCCTATAGGCCTTAGAGTCACTTGGGGGCTTGGTCGAACCCGAACCATTGCCATGCCACTTGATCGCCGTAATGCCACGGTTTCATTTGGGGACCTGGCTGACTTGAACCACAGCTACGCCTATTGGGAGCTTGGTCGTGTTCGACCACGGTAACACCATCTGATCGGCTCAGTAAAGCCTCTTTTTTGCAAACGGTTCTATCATTGCCTTTTGCTTCACGTATCTTTTCTTGATAAAATTGCTGTTTTAAACCGACAGCGTTTTACACCGGTTCAAGCAGCCAAATTGGCGGAACACGGTCCATTTTTACACCGGAGATTATTTACCCGGTTTGGTTTTTTCTGTTAACATCCTTTTTTGGAGTAACAAAATGTTTATTATGACAAAAAGCGCGGTTTACACAGTAAACCGGCGTTATATATACAGAAGCTGTTTTCTCCCATGACGGTTTAGGGTTACTAAACCTCCGTTTCAAGATTGGCTAACGCCTACTTCATGACCAATAATGGCAGGTATTTCGTATCACAAATTTTGATCATATCTGCGAGTCTCCTTGCGTATATATATAAAGATTTATAAACCGGCTGGCGGTACAACTGCCCTGGTAGTTTAAGATTTTATGATTGCAGGAGATATAAATTGGCATTGTCGATCTTCCAAATAAAAGTATCAGCACAAATGCACGAAGGCATCTCAAGAAGCAAAAGTATTATCTATCCTATTACAAGGCAGCATGGTACCCGAATAAGATAATTGTTCTCTTGGCGGAATATAATAAGGCAGCTAGTTAATCCTACTTCCGGTTCAAGCCTGCTCGCCGCCCCGGTTTGACTGTTGTGGGTCATCCTGCGCCGCTTCAGCTTCCTCATCCCTACCCAGTGGCTGGAAGTCAACAGTGGTCCAGTCGATTCCCATTAATGCTTGAAAGACAGCCTCCTCATGGATCAGTGAAGACGGTTCAATATCAGGAGCGTAAGTATGCTTACGGATTGGAGGAATCAGGTTCTCCGCTTCGGGGATTGGTGCAGCCACTCGTTTGTTCTGATCATTATACTGAGCTTGATAATGCGACAAATCAGCTTCTTCTGCCAATTGGCAGGCCAGAGGGCGCACTACCCAGTTTATCGCTCTTAGATCCACTTCGTTGAATTCTGAGCCATCTTCTTTCAAGCTGGGATAGCCTTGAGCTGCCTCAACAGGATCAAAATCAGGCACCCATGCTTTGGCCCGGATTAAGGCATTGTTAGCTCCGGTTCGAGCAGCAGACTTTTTTAGCTCCTCAATCCGAGCAGGAAGCATTGACAATCTCTTCAGCGTATCTTGAATCAAGGAGGGTGCTGGATTATTATGTGACGCAGTTGAGATAATCCGCTGCGCTCCAGTATACAGCTGCTCGGTTAAGGTGTAGGCAGCTTTCAGCTTCATTCGCACATCCGACACCAAGTGGCTAATGCGGGTGCCTGCAACATGATAGAGCGGTTCACAAACTGGAGCTATTATAAGAGGATCAAGATTATCATAGAAGTCACAGGATGCTTACCAAAGATGGCGGGAGTCATTGCATGCACTTGTTGTTTCACGCTGGTCAATTCATCTGTTACCGGTTTAAGGGTAGCCTCAGCGTCTCCAATCTTTTTGGTTAAAGCGGCCTTTTCTGTGGCCCAATCTGCTCGTTCCTTCTTGAAGCCCTCCTTCAGCTGTTCCATGGTGCTTAAAGTGCTGGTTAATTCCTCTTTTTCCTTGGAGGTTTCAGCTTGTTGGGATTTCAAGTTCTCTTGAAGGTCGGCGACTTGGTTTTCTTTGGCCTTTAGTTCAGCCTGCGTTCAGACAGTTATATGGTTTAACAAATGAGGCAGAAAATGAAGTACCAACCACATAACAAGTTATGCGCTTTGTACTTGGGGGCTAATGCCTATTTGATCTACAGCTGTCAATTAATTGTCAAGTCCCAAGCTCAATACAAGTATTCAACTTGGCACTTGGGGGCTAATGGCTATTTGCTCCGATATTATTTTTGATGCTACTGTATGAAGATTAAAGTCTCGGTTTAACTACGTTAAGTTGAACCAACCCTTGGGGGCTACATCAGTGAGCTTTGAAGTATTCAAGCATATGTTCATAAGTCTCGGTTTCACTACATCAAGTTGAACCGACCCTTGGGGGCTACATCAGTGAGCTTTGGAGCATTGAGTCTTATGTCAAGATCTGATTCAACTATAATAAGTTGGACCGGCCCTTGGGGTCTACATTGGCGATAAAGAGGAACAAGCTCATGGAAGTTACCTCAAGTTTTTCCTTCATCATCTTTACCAGACCAGCTTCATAATCACGGCTAGTATATAGCCGGTTCAAATAACTAGAATGAACGTCTTGGGCGCTCAGAGCAGTGTACGTCGCCAGATCAACATCCCTTTTGCCTTTGCTCATGACAGAAAATTCTTCTTTGGCAGTATGCTTGGCTAAAGCGACGGGATTCCCCGGTTCGGAACGACCAATGCCAGTGATTACGACTTCATCATCCTTAGACTCGCCGGTTTGTACTGGCGCAGTCGATTTATCGGCCGGTTTGGAGGGACTGGTGGTTTTCTCAATCCGGATGGGGCTGGCAGGCTTGTCAACGGGACCGGAGGCATCAACAGATTTTTCTTCAACAGTGACAATGTATCTTGCATTAGCGGGTCATTTGGCACATCGTCATGGATGACCGCTTCGACATTTGGGGTAGCGCCCGGTTCAGGAGCAGCGTCTTCCTCGGCTGCTTTATCCAGGTGAGCTTTCTTGCTTGGCCTCGGTTTGGCCCTAAAAGGAGCAGCAAAATCAAAGATAGGATATGTTGAAAGCTTCAAATACCAACAATATTATGGTAGGTGCACACTTACCCAAGCACGGTTTTAAGTGGAGGCAGCTGGGTACCAGTTGACTCGCCAGAGGATGAGTGGGAGGTAACCTGATAATCGGAGTCAGATGGGTTAAGCGGTTGACGAAAACAGCCCGCTTTAGGACAAATACTGACAAGCAAATCAGAGACCTCTGAGCGATGTCACCGAACCGGAATGTTCGGTAAACCGGCGGAGGTAACTACCTCGCCACTGTGCCGGGTTGTGCGGCGCGCCTCATGCTGTTGGGTCTTCATAAGAAAGTTGGGATCCAAGTAAGCAAGAGGATGAGAAAATTTATTTTTTCGGTTTGCCTGAAGGATTTTTTGTGAAGGCGGAAGACTTGAATCGGAAGAAAGAGTAATTACCTCTGCATCGTCAGCATGGCTAGCTTCGGCATCGTCCTGACAAATATCATCATCAATAAGGTGTATAAAAAGTAAACCGAGGGAATCAAGTTCTGCCTCAAGGTCCGGATTACCCACATCATCATCAGCGGGCGGATCAGAGGAGGCGGTGGTTTTCCTTTTGTGAGCAGACTTCTTAACGACCTTTGTCTTAGGACGGGTTGGTTTGTCCGGTTTATCTGCCTTCTCTTGCGGGAGTTTCTTGCTCCAAAACGGATCATTGCCCTGCGTCAAACAGATATTGGTATCAGTAATAAGCAAGTACAATAGTATCAGAGCTAATGAAAGGGAAAATTCAGACTTACAGCTGGCGGTTTGTTGATGGCACAGAAAGGAAGCAGGCCGGTACGGGCGCAGATGTAATCCGGTTCGTTCAAAATTTTCTTCACAGCTTCTGTGACTTCATCGTCAGTAAGCTGGATGTTCACATGCCGCAGCGGATCGTCAACACTGCCCGTGTATTCACACATCAAACCAGAGCGTTGGCTGAGGGGTAATATGCTCCAGGATATCCAGCAACGGGCAAGATCAACTCCTGTTAAACCGTTGGCCATGAAGGCTCTGAGCTTGGACGGTTGGGGAGCATATTTACTCCTCTCTTTGCCGGTCAACCTCTGAGGAAAGGGGTGAGTGTTGCTAAGCCGTTCCGGACGAAAACCAGGCAAGGGATTCTCATTAGCAGGGGAGATGTCTTTGCAATAGAACCAGGTGTTATTCCACTCCTGGGGATGACTGTGCAGTTTCGCATGAGGATAAGTGACCTCTTTCCATTTCTGAATCGCCACGCCACCAAGCTCCATATTGGAACCATCAGGAAATTCTGTGCGGCGGTTTAGGTGGAAACAATCTCGGAATAGCTCAACTGTAGGTTCCTCTTGGAAGAACACCTCACAAAGCACTTGGAAATGGCATATGTTGGTAACAGAGTTAGGACCAATATCTTGTGGATGAAGTTGGAAGTTGGCCAAGACATCCCGGTAAAATTTTGAACCGGGCGGATTCAAACCTCTGGCTAGGTGATCCGCGAACACTACAACCTCTCCTTCTCGAGGTGTGGGAGGACACTCTTTCCCTGGGACCCTCCAGTGGATGGTATTTTTACTGCTTAAATCACCGGTCAAGACCAAGTTGTTCAGCTGCGTTTCTGTAATCCGAGAAGGAGCCCAGTTGCACTCGTACACTTGTTTAGCCATGATGGAGTCTACAGAACAAAGCGATTCCGGTCCAAGATTGTGTTGAGTACATGTTGCGTGCTGATATGATTAATGTTAAACCGGAGGAAGCTAATTATAAATCGGAGTTTGCAAAGCGGCATAATTGATTAAGGGATTCTGGCGGTTCAACAAGGGGACTAATGGTATATACCGGTTTGGTATTTCTATTCTACAAAGTTAAACCGCTGGATCTAAATGATGAAACAGTTGGGATTGAGGATGAACAAGTGTGCGGAAACAGATTTCACAAAATTCTATTATAGCATTGGATCTGGAGCATGCTCATAAAAGGGATAAATATTCAAGACCTAGAAGGAGTTGTGCAGTCATGGATCAGATCTACGGTCCAAAAATATTACAGTAAAGGCGGATGCTAAAAACTACCGTTGTACGGAGCAAAGGTTCATAGATTCATCTGAAGATCTATCTCATTTAAGCTCGAAGCAGACGAAGAACACTAGAAGAACATGGAAACCCTAAGAACAGATCTGAGCTGAAAAGAGCAGAAGACTTACCGGAGCTATGGGAATGCGGGGGATCGCCGCGGAGCTCTGGTACGTTCAGGATGATGCAGCGGCCTAGGTCGATGCAGAAGTTGACGACGGCGGCGGAGCTCCGGAGCAGGATGGCTTGAGGAAGACGAAGCAGAAGGGCACACAAGGGAAAAAGGAAATGCCCCCTCGGTCCTATTTATAAGGAAAAGGGATATGTATCAGGCGCGAGAATCAAGGAGCCACGAAGCGGAGCTGACGCCTCGATTGTCGTAGATCTATTAAATAAGAAGGTATCACTTCGTAATGGCAGATGACGTCATTCCGGTTTACAGCGACCAGAGAAGATGACGACACGACGGTTCAATAATTACAAGAAGATGTTGAAGGTGAAGATTTCTGCTAAGGATTGACATGAACCCATTCAAATCAATCTGGGGCCTAATGTTGGGGATATTACTACTGGGCGTAAACCGGCCTACCTGGGCCGGGTTAACTTCATCAGTAGTCCAAAGGTGTTAAAGCCCAAAAGTTGGATAAAAGCCCAAGGCCATAGTCGGTTCAGCACGTGTAAGCCATAAACCGATGTGTATATGAACTTGTATTGTAAGTTGGGAATAGGGAGAGACCAACCCGGATACGAGTATGAACCGGAGATTGGGACTCTGTGAATCGACCGTGTATATAAGGGGACGACCCGATAGCGGTTCAAGGACAGACAACCACAACTCGAGACCTAGGCGAAGCTTGTTTGCTCCCTAGTCATCGAAACCCCATCAATTCCATCACAAACTAGACGTAGGCTTTTACCTTCATCGAAGGGGCCGAACTAGTATAAACTCTCTGTGTCCCTGTGTCCGCTTTAACCCCTTCAAGTTAAACCGTTGCGATGGCTCCACGACTAAGTCCTTTCGCTAGGACATCTGCCGTGACAAACCCACGACAGATATGGTACCTGAAGAACTCTCTTTCCAAGGATCTTTGCATCTGTACACCCACTGGGTGTTTTGAACTGTCACTGATCAAATCCATACCTTGCGCTGATTTTTTGTGGTTTGAAGGTTTAGACTAGTGGGGGCACGCCGAGTGCACCCACTGGGTGTAGTCCCCGAGACTATGGTGGACTGTGGGCAGTCGACTGTAGTCTTTATACTGTGTTGCTTCACTCGAGTTTCTTCACTCGGTCTGGTCAGGCCATTCCGAATGGAATATTGGAACCAGTGGGGGCACCCTGAGTGCACCCACTGGGTGTAGTCCCCGAGAACGTGGTCGACTGCTGGTAGTCGACTATGGTCTGAAGGCCTTGTTTGTTGCTGTCTTTTTTTTCACTTGCGCCGAAAAGGTCTCGCCGAAAGTTAACTGAACCAGTGGGGGCACGCTAAGTGCACCCACTGGGTGTAGTCCCCGAGACTACGGTGGACTGCTGGCAGTTGACTGTAGTCTTAGTATTTATTGTCTTTGTAGTTTTCCTCTGTAAAATAACTCTTCCTCCCCGATTGCAGAAATCTTGTGATCTTGGAGCTCGCTTTGCTGACTTGGGGAAACAGCAGATCCAACTCAACCTTGACTTGGAACTGGCCAAGACAGAGCTGCAAAAGGCCAAGGACGATGCCAATGGTAAGACGGTTATGTCGACTGGTTTTTCTTAAGTTTGGATTTCCTTCTATTGTTTCCGAATTAAGCATCATTTCTTTTCAGAAAAACTGAACCATGCTCTGGCGAAGAAGGATCAGGATCTGGCTGCTACTCAGAAGGAGGCTGAAGATAAAACTGCTCTGGCTGAACAGAAACTGGCTTCAGTCGACCAATTGGAAGAAGAGAACGCCAAGATGAAATCTACCCTAGACGCGGCCAACAAGGAAGTCACGCGCTTGAAGAAGGACAAGGTCACCCTGAATGAGAAGATGGAAGGCATCGCTCGCAGGAGGGACGATCTGGAAAGCTATCTGAGGAGTCTTGCCAAGAAGTTGTTCATCAAACTTGAAGGTATATATTTTGCTCCGACTGAGTTTTTCTTCGTCGACTCGTCATACGAAAAACCGACTTATCCTTGGATTGTGCATGCAGAATTTTGCAGAGACTTTGAGGAGGAGACTGGGCGGATTGAGCCAAACCTGGACCCCATCAACTCTCCTGTGAAGGATGAAACCGCTATGAATCTGCTCCGACTGGAATCCCGCATCGACGGCGTTGTTGACTACTTGGCTCGACTGAAGGTCGCCACGTCAAGGATTGACACGGCACTTTGGCCAAGGGCAACACACCAGAGTGACCTCGAGTCACTGATGACTCAGCTTAACGAGATCCCTGGTCGAGTGCAGGAGTGGAAGAAGTCATCCGCCCGGTTCGGTGCTGATGTGGCCCTGTCTTTGGTTCGTATCCACTATAAAGAGGTGCGAGAAGATAAGCTGGCAGCGATCAAGGTCGCCAACACCAAAAGGCATGATTTCCGATCTTTCATGGAGAATTTCATCGCTGCTGCCACTCGGATCGCCGACGGTGTCGACCTGGACGAGTTTGTCGAGCCTGCCAGCCCTCCTCCCGCGGAGTAAACAAACTTTTATGTCTCACCTTAAATTTGCCTCGGAATGCCGAGTGGATTTTGTAACCGTTAAACTCCTTCGGGTTGACTGCCCGAGTACTTTGATCTGCGGTCTGGGACCTTTAGGATTTATCTGAACTTGGTTTATCGTTGAATATCTTCATGAATTCGCTGCCGAGTGAAACTTGTTCTTCGCTTGGAATACACTTTGTGCTTGAGATGCAGTTCTGAGGTGGAAAATCCAGTCGACCTGCACCTCGTCATCCTTGCGGATCGAGATGGAGCGCACATTGTACTTGTGGCGAAGCTCCGAAGGAGAAGGTAATAGCCGTCCTGCACCTCGTCGTCCTTGCGGATCGGGGCGAATTTCGTACTTAGGCGAGTACTTGGACTGCAGCTAAGCCTCCGAGTGGGAGGATTTCTCTCCACTCGGTAGGATTTTAAATACTTAGGCGAGTACTTGGACTGCAGCTAAGCCCCCGAGTGGGAGGATTGCTCTCCACTTGATAGGATTTTAAATACTTAGGCGAGTGCTTGGACTGCAGCTAAGCCCCCGAGTGGGAGGATTGCTCTTCACTCGGTAGGACTTTTTCCGAACTTAGGCGAGTACTAGACCACAGCTAAGCCCCCGAGCGGGAGGATTGCTCTCCACTCGGTAGGATTTTAAATACTTAGGCGAGTACTTGGACTGCAGGTAAGCCCCAGAGTGGGAGGATTGCTCTTCACTCGGTAGGATTTTTTTCGAACTTAGGCGAGTACTTGGACTGCAGCTAAGCCTCCGAGTGGGAGGATTGCTCTCCACTTGGTAGGATTTTAAATACTTAGGCGAGTACTTGGACTGCAGCTAAGCCCCCGAGTGGGAGGATTGCTCTCCACTCGGTAGGATTTTTTCGAACTTAGGCGAGTACTGGACTGCAGCTAAGCCCCCGAGTGGGAGGCTGGCTCACCACTCGGTAGGATTTTAAATACTTAGGCGAGTACTGATTCGTAGCTAAGCCCCCGAGTGGAAGGCTGGCTCACCACTCGGTAGGTTTTTTTTACAAACTTAGGCGAAACGGATTCGCAGCTAAGCCACCCACTGGGGGATTTCTCATGCAAACAAAAGCAACAACAATCACTAGGAAAATTATAACACTCTTGTCTTTGATAAATAAACTATAGAGGTATCTCTTATTACATCTCATCCGAGTGAGTACTTAAGTGTAAAAGGGGCGGAGTAGCTCCGCGTTCCAAGCTCGTGGCTCGTCAATCTGGCGATCGACATTGCAAAGGTGGTACGCTCCATTGTGGAGGATTCTGGTGATGATGAAGGGACCTTCCCAAGTAGGAGCGAGCTTGTGTGGTTTCTGTTGATCCACTCGGAGGACCAAGTCTCCTTCTTGGAAGGCTCGACTCTTCACATTTCTGGCATGGAATCGACGCAAGTCTTGCTGATAGATAGTTGATCGGATCATGGCCATCTCTCTTTCTTCTTCTAAGAGGTCGACTGCGTCCTGCCGGGCTTGTTCGACTTTATCTTCAGAGTAGAGCTCGACTCGGGGTGCATTGTGGAGCAGGTCACTCGACAAAACTGCTTCAGCCCCATAGACCAGAAAGAATGGAGTTCGTCCGGTCGACCGGTTCGGAGTGGTTCTCAATCCCCAAAGAACTGATGGAAGCTCGTCGACCCACGCGCTAGCGGCGTGCTTGAGGTCGCGCATCAACCGGGGTTTCAATCCTTTGAGAATCAAGCCATTTGCTCTTTATGCTTGTCCATTCGACTGGGGGTGGGCGACTGAAACATAGTCGACTCGTGTGCCTTGGGAGGCGCAAAAGGCTCTGAACTTGTCAGAATCGAAGTTTGACCCATTGTCAGTGATGATGCTATGTGGAACTCCATATCTGAATATCAACTCTCTGATGAAACTGATAATAGTGCAGGTATCAAGATTCTTGATAGGTTTAGCTTCAATCCATTTGGTAAACTTGTCGACTGCCACTAGCACATGAGTGAAGCCGCTCCTACCCGTTCTCAGAGGTCCAACCATATCCAATCCCCAAACAGCGAAGGGCCAGACGAGTGGAATGGTCTTCAGGGCTGACGCGGGTTTGTGGGACATGTTGGAGTAGAACTGACATCCTTCGCATTTGTCGACTATCTCTTTCGCCATTTCATTTGCTCTTGGCCAGTAAAATCCCGCTCGGTATGCTTTAGCCACAATGGTCCGAGAGGACGCATGATGACCATAGGTCCCCGAGTGGATATCATCAAGGATTATCTGCCCTTGTTCTGGTGTTATACACTTTTGGCTGACTCCAGTCGCGCTTTCTCTATACAACTGTCCTTTTATGACTGTAAAGGCCTTGGATCGACGGACGATCTGTCGAGCCTCTTCTTCGTCCTCTGGGAGTTCTTTCCTTAGGATGTACGCGATGTATGGCACCGTCCAGTCGAGAGTGATGACCAAGACTTCCATGATCAGGTCGACCACTGCTGGTACTTCAACTTCAGTCGGATCCGTGGCACTTTTTAGCTGCGGGGCTTCTTCAGTGAATGGATCCTCTTGAACTGATGGCGTGTGGATGTGTTCCAAAAACACATTGCAGGGAATGGCTTCTCTCTTGGAACCTATTTTTGCCAAATCATCAACTGCTTGATTTTTCAGTCGGGGTATGTGATGAAGCTCTAACCCCTCGAATTTCTTCTCGAGCTTTCTCACTGCATTGCAATAACCAGTCATGGCTGGACTTCTGACGTCCCACTCCTTCATCACCTGATTAACTACCAAATCTGAGTCGCCATAGACCGTGAGGCGACGGACGCCGAGTGAAATGGCCATGCACAACCCATACAAAAGTGCTTCATATTCTGCTTCGTTATTGGAGGAATCAAAGTGAATCTGGAGAACATATCTGAGCTTATCTCCTCGGGGGGAAACCAATACTACCCCAGCACCGGAACCATTCAGCATCTTAGACCCATCGAAGAACATGGTCCAGTGCTCCGAGTGAACTTGAGTCGGTAGTTGCTGTTCAATCCACTCGGCGATGAAATCTGCTACTGCTTGGGACTTGATAGCTTTCTTTGCCTCAAACTTGATATCTAGGGGAAGGAGTTCAATCACCCATTTTGCCACTCGACCAGTTGCATCTCTGTTGTGCAGAATCTCTTACAATGGAGCGTCGCTGACGACTGTAATGGAATGGTCAGAGAAGTAATGTGCAACCTTCTTCGTGGTCATATATATCCCATATACAAGCTTCTGGTAATGAGGATATCTTTGCTTTGATGGAGTCAAAACTTCAGAAACATAATATACTGGGCGCTGAACTTTAAAGGCTTTTCCTTCTTCTTCCCGCTCGACCGTAAGTACTGTACTGACGACTTGTCCCGTGGCTGCAATGTAAAGCAGCAAAGGCTCCTTGCTGATTGGGGCAGCAAGCACCGGCTGGGTGGAGAGCAGAGCTTTTAGCTCTGCAAACGCTGCATCACCTTCCGGAATCCACTCGAACTTGTCTGACTTCTTCATCAGTCGGTAAAGAGGCAATGCCTTTTCACCGAGACGAGAGATGAATCGACTTAAAGTGGCCAAGCAACCAGTAAGCTTCCGGACGTCGTGCACATGCACAAGACGTTTCATCCGGAGTATAGTACTGACTTTTTCTGGATTGGCGTCGATTCCCCGCTCGGATACGAGAAAACCGAGTAACTTTCCGCCAAGGACTCCGAATGTGCACTTTGATGGATTAAGCTTGATATCATACCTTCTGAGGTTGGCTAAGGTTTCAGCAAGGTCAGTCAGCAGGTCGGAACCCTTCCGTGACTTGACCACAATATCATCCATGTATGCTTCCACATTCCGACTGATTTGAGTGAGCAAACACCATCCTCATGAACGTGGCTCCGGCATTCTTGAGGCCGAATGGCATGGTAACATAACAGAAGCACCCGAATGGAGTGATGAAAGTTGTTTTGATCTCGTCGGGTCCATATAGAAGGATCTGATGGTACCCGGAATAGGCGTCTAAAAAAGACAGTCGCTCACATCCCGCAGTCGAGCCGACTATATGGTCGATGCGAGGGAGAGGAAAATGATCTTTCGGGCAGGCCCGATTGATATGTTTAAAGTCAATGCACATGCGAAGTGACTTGTCCTTCTTGGGGACCATGACAACGTTGGCGAGCCACTCGGAGTGGTAAATCTCTCGGATGAACTCCGCTGCTAAGAGCCGAGCCACCTCCTCACCAATAGCCTTTCTCTTCTGGACGACAGACCGTCGGAGATGTTCTTTGACAGGTTTCACTTTTGGGTTAACTCGTAGACGGTGCTCAGCCAGCCCCCTGGGAACACCCGACATGTTAGAAGGCTTCCATGCGAAGATGTCCAGGTTCTCACGGAGCAACTGGATGAGCGCTTCTTCCTATTTGGAGTCGATTGTCGTTGAGATATGAGTCGGAGCAGCATTGGGATCGGTCGGGTGAATGTGAACCGGCTTCGTTTCGCCAGACGACTGAAAAGCTAATTCCGTAGCGGGCTTCTTGGCTCGCAATAAATCACTCGGGTCCGCAGTCTTCTGGTACTCTTGTAGCTCTACCACTGCCATCTGGGCATCAGCGATCTTTGAGCCTTTCTGAAAACATTCTTCTGCCTTCTTCCGATTGCCTGTAACAGTTATCACACCCTTGGGACCAGGCATCTTCAATTGGAGATACACATAACATGGTCGAGCCATGAAGCGTGCATAAGCTGGCCTGCCCAAAATAGCATTGTAAGCACTCTAGAAGTCCACAACCTCGAATGTCAACTTTTCTTTGCGGTAGTTCTTGGAGTCACCGAAAACCACATCGAGAGCAATTTGACCGAGTGACTCGGCCTTCTTCCCAGGAATGACTCCATGGAAACTCATGTTGCTGGTACTGAGTCTGGACATTGGAATGCTCATCCCTTTCAATATCTCTGCATACAGTATGTTCAAACCACTGCCACCATCCATCAAGACTTTGGTCAGTCGAGTGCCTTCTACAACTGGGTCGACCACCAAAGCTTGCCCCCCAGGGGTGGCAATGTGCGTTGGGTGATTGGACTGGTCGAATGTGATGGCAGTCTGAGACCACTTTAAATAACGGGGTGTCACCGAAGCTACCATATTCACCTCACGGTTGATAACTTTCAGTCGACTTTTGCTTTCAACATCAGCAAAAATCATCAGGGTGGAATTGACCTGGGGGTATCCGTCATCACTATCTTCCTTGTCCTCAACTTTGTCCGACTCCTTTTCCTTATCTTTGGGCTGTTTGCCCTGGAACTGCTGGATCAAGAGCCGGCACTGTCGAGTGGTATGCTTCGGGTAAATGAGTTTACCCTCTTCATCTTTCTTTGTGTGGATATGACATGGCAAATCTAACACATCATTTCCGTCTTGGTCTTTAACTTTCTTGGGGTTCCAAGGCCCTTTGGGTTTCCCCTTAAACTTTCCTTGAGTTACAGCCAAGGTTTCTCCAGGAGCAGCTGGCTCGGCTTTCCGCTTTTGCTTCCGATTGGAATTTCCTCCTTCGGTTTCTTGGGCGACTGACTTCAGCTTGCCACTCCGGAGTCGATCCTCATCTTCACCATTAGCGTACTTGGTGGCAATCTCCATCATCCGATTAAGAGACACGTCTCCGGTTCGACCTAATTTCAGATTCAGTTCTCTGTTCTTGACGCCTTCCTTGAAGGCACAGACTGCTTGGTGATCAAGCACATTTTCTACCGTGTGATGCAACGTGATCCATCTCTGGATGTAATCCCTCAAACTTTCATTCGGCTTCTGCACACAAGACCGCAGTTCTCTCAGCCCTGCTGGTCGCTTGCATGTTCCTTCAAATGTTGTGACAAACACTCGGGCAAGATCTTCCCAAGTGTAAATGCTGCTAGGTGCTAACTGATTCAGCCACGATCTGGCGAGCCTCCCAACATGAGAGGCAGATGCTTCATGGCCACTTCATCATTGCCACCACCAATCTGGACAGCCACTCGGTAGTCTTCTAGCCAAGTATCGGGCTTGGACTCACCAGTGAACTTACTGACTCCGGTCGCCAACCTGAAGTTAGGAGGAATCGCTGCGGCCCAGATGGCTCTACTAAAGCACTCTGGTCCTTAAACATGCACTCTGCTGCTGGTAGGTGCATCTCTATTGTGATCTTCTCGGTGAGCTTTGTTCCTGTCGACCAAACCTTGAACGAGAATGGATCTCGCATCAAAGCCTGGTTCCCTGGGGTCGACTGGAATCCTTTGCCCAACGCTATGAGGGCGCCTGTCATCCTGCTATCGAGGCACGTATGATCCACTCCTCGGGGGAGGGGTGGGCACTCGACGTTGATCGTCACGATCGAATCGGTGACCATACTGCTCACGGTTCCTATACTGCTCGCGCAGGTCTTCACGTCCCTCACGCCTCGAGGGCGATCTTGGGCTGTGAGCCGACTGGACTGTGTCTGCAGCAATGGATCTGCTGTGGATCCTGTTCCGCGACTGAGAAACAGCGGAATTCTGGTCTCCTGCTGCCCGGAGTAACGCTCTGATCTGCAGCAAGCCTCTGCCAGCCTCCGACTGGGAAGGCTGAATCGACTCTGCTATACGGGTTGCGGCTGCTAAATTCTGAATCAGAGTTCGATATACCTGCGGGGGTGGAAAGAGCTGACAATGACTGGATTCTGGAACCCGTTGTTGTGCACGCTCGTCGAGTCCTCGCTGGAGGTTCTCCAGTCGAGTGCGCTCAGCCAAGTTGGCCAGGCGCGCATCCTCCAAGGCACGTGCCTCGGGGGTTTCTCTAACGATAGGAGTGTGCAGCGCATCCATGTTCTGGCGACGAAGTTCTTCTCGCTGCAGTGACGTGAGAGGCTCGGGGAGATATTCCTCATGAGGATGCGACGGGACGCCTCCACCAGCGCCTCCGCCAGCGCCTCCGTCGACGTGGGAAAAACCGGGAGGGCCGCGCGGTCCATCGACCATCAGAACCTCCGCCGCCGGATCACTGCTGTCGCGCTCGGATGCGGTCTCTGCAGAGCCAGTCGAACAGGCCGTAGAGGGATTCGTCGGGCTCGATCGCCGCGACTTGAAGGGTGGCCGACTGACGTGCCACCTCGTGTCTCACCCACCGCTGAAGCCTCGACCGACCGGAGCGCTTGCGCCGGCGGGAAACAGGGAGGGAGGACAATGCAGGGGCCGACCGATAATGGGTCGATGGTTGCCGCAAGAGGACGCCACGAACACCCGCGCGAAAGTGCGTTGCCCCATGGACAGGAAGCGCGTCGACGTCGAGCGGAGTCTCCTGAAGCCAAGCGGAGTCGTCGGTGATGAACGTGAGAGCGCAGAGACGGATCTCGCGGCCCTCCACCAAAACTCCGCCCGCAACCATGATGATTTGGATCAGAAAAAATCAGAACTCCTCCAACAAGTCGCTAAGACACCTGCCCCACGGTGGGCGCCAACTGTCGTGGTTCTAAGTCTGACAGTAATGTAGGGGGGTAGGTATGGAGAGGCAAGATCTTAGCTATGAAGTAGTTGTAAGCACACGAGGTTTACGAGTTCAGGCCCTTCTCAGAAGAAGTAATAGCCCTATGTCTCGGAGCCCGGAGGCGGTCGACTGGATTATGAGTGTCTAGATTACAAGGGTGCCAACCCTTGTGCCTGTGGAGGGGGTGACTTATATAGAGTGCTCCAGGACCCCAGCCAGCCCACGTTACAAGGGGTTTAAGGTACATTAAGGGGGGTTACTGGTAACGCCTCTAATAAAGAGCTATGGTGACCATAAAGGCTACTCAATGACCGACCGTTAGCGTGCGGAGTGGCTTTAGGTCTCCTGGTTGTCGAGTGGTTGGATCTTGGTCGAGTGATTGCTTCATGGTCGAGTGTCTTCGAGTCTGTCGAGTGGAACACCTCCAAGTCGATTGAAAGGTGATTTCTTCTAGGGATGTCCTTGGGGGGTAGTTTGGACAGGTCCATGACCCTACCCTAGGTACATAGCTTCATCAGCCCATGCTGGCCACCCACGCCACCAGGAGGCCCACCCCGCCTCCCTTATCCCCCCCCCCATGACCCGAAACCCTAACCTACCCCACCCCCACTTGCACCACTCTCCCTCCCTCGTCTAGATCTGGATCGGGAGGATCCTGATCCCCTCGCCCCTCTCCCCCGCGCGCCCGTCGCCACCTGGACCGCGCTGGCGGCCGGAGCTCCCTCGCCGGCCTGCTTCCTCGTACCCACCGACCTGCTCCCACATCATCGTCGTCCCCGTCGCCCACCTCGACCCCCCGCTGCCCCGTCCCTACAACCCCCCTGTGAGGCCCCTCCTCCTCTCTTCCCCGCACGCGCCCGCACCGGCCACGCTCACCACGGCCACCCGGCATTCCCCCCCCTCGCGCACGCTCGTGCGCACCTCACGTCGCCGCGCTCACCACACCAGCTGCTCGCCATCCCGCACCCGCGCACGCCGCTCGGGGCCAAACCCCTCGCCCCGCCTCTGTCCCCGCTGCTGCGGCTGGCCGCCGCGCTCGACGGCGCCCCACGTTGGCGGCCCCGCTCCGCTGCTCTGCTCCTCTGCCCGCCACGCCGTGCGCGCCCGCCGTCCTACGCCACCCCAGCTCCCAACTGCGCCTGCGCGAGCTCCGCCGCCCCGCCACGGACGTCCGCGGCCACCTCCACCTGCGCTCGTCGGCTCCCCGCACCGCCGCCCCGTTTATGTCCTGCGGTGGCCCTGCTACTGTGCCGCGCTGGCGCGCAGACCTGGCCACCAGCGTCTCGCCCGCCTCGCGTGCTTCCCACACCTCGCCGTGCGCCATCTGCCGCGGCGGCCCTCTCCGCTACCCGCGCCACCTCTGCTAACTCCCGCCGGCATGGGCTCGATCCGGTCGAGCTCTGGCCTCGTCCTCCGTTGCTCTCCGGTGCCCTGCGGTTGCCGTCCCCCTGCTGGCCTGGGCGGGTGCCCATTCGGGCTGGCGCCCGTCGCCCGCACCACCGCCCGATAGCCCAGCGCACGCTAGCCCCCCTCGGGCCTATGACAGTGGGCCCCCATGCCTAGAACGTTTCTGAAAAAAAGGAATTAATATAATAATAATAATTATTAAATAAATAATAATAATTTAATTAATTAATTAATTAAGGAATTAATTAAGTTAATCAATCATAATTAGATTAACCTAATTAACTATTAGTTAATTAATCAATCAATGACAGGGGGCCCACCCCTAATTAATTCTGATTAGATTAATTAAAATTTGGAAAACTAACATGTGTCTCTGACCAGTGGGACCCACTGGTCAGGTTGACCAATCAACTCTATAGACTGCTGACGTCAGCATGACATCATGCTGATATCATTAACCCATTTTCGAATTAATTTAAATAATTAATTAAATTCCAGAAATTAATAAAATCTTTAGAAAATCATATCTTTTAATCCGTAACTCGGATTAAAATATTTTCAACGTGAAAGTTGCTCAGAACGACGAGACAAACCTGGATACGCAACCCGTTCGTCCGCCACGCACCCCTAACATATCAAACTCGCAACTTTCCTCCTCCGACTCCTCTGCCCGAAAATGCGAAACACCAGGGATACCTTCCCGGATGTTTCCCCCCTTCACCGGTATCACCTCATACCACGTTAGTGCACCCCTAGCACTGATACTTGTCATGTCATGCATCGCTATGCATCTGTATGCTTAAATATTTATTGTTTCTTCCCCCTCTTCTCTCGCCAGACACCGAGACCGACGCCGCTGCTACCCAGTACGACTACGGAGTTGACGACCCCTCTCTCTTGCCAGAGAAACCAGGCAAGCCCCCCCCCCCCTTGATCACTAGATATCGCCTATGTTGGAAATATGCCCTAGAGGCAATAATAAAAGCATTATTATTATATTTCCTTATTCATGATAATTGTCTTTATTCGTGCTATAATTGTGTTATCCGGAAATCGTAATACATGTGTGAATAACAGACAACAATATGTCCCTAGTGAGCCTCTAGTTGACTAGCTCGTTGATCGACAGATAGTCATGGTTTCCTGACTATGGACATTGGATGTCATCGATAATGGGATCACATCATTAGGAGAATGATGTGATGGACAAGACCCAATCCTAAACATAGCATAAGATCGCATAGTTCGTTTGCTAGAGTTTTCCAATGTCAAGTATCCTTTCCTTAGACCATGAGATCATGTAACTCCCGGATACCGTACGAGTGCTTTGGGTGTGCCAAACGTCACAACGTAACTGGGTGACTATAAAGGTATACTACGGGTATCTCTAAAAGTGTCTGTTGGGTTACATGGATCGAGACTGGGATTTGTCACTCCGCTTGATGGAGAGGTATCACCGGGCCCTCTCGGTAATGCATCATCATAATGAGCTCAGTGTGATTAAAGTGTTTGATCACGGGATCATGCATTACGGTACGAGAAAAGTGACTTGCCGGTAACGAGATTGAACGAGGTACTGGGATACCGACGATCGAATCTCGGGCAAGTAAAATACCGATTGACAAAGGGAATCGTATACGGGATTAATTGAATCCTCGACATCGTGGTTCATCCGATGAGATCATCATGGAGTATGTGGCAGCCAACATGGGTATCCAGATCCCGCTGTTGGTTATTTCCCGAGAGCCGTCTCGGTCATGACTGCATGTCTCCCGAACCCGTAGGGTCTACACACTTAAGGTTCGGTGACGCTAGGGTTGTGAAGATATGTATATGCAGTAACCCGAATGTTGTTCGGAGTCCCGTATGAGATCCCGTACGTCACGAGGAGTTCTGGAATGGTCCGGAGGTAAAGAATTATATATAGGAAGTGCTATTTCGGCCATCGGGACAAGTTTCGGTGTTATCGGTATTGTACCGGGACCACCGGAGGGGTCCCGGGGGGCCACCTGCCCTGGTGGGCCACATGGGCCTTAGGGGGTGCACCTTGGCCTGCTTGGGCCAAGGGGAACCTGCCCCAAAGGGCCCATGCGCCTAGGGTTCCATCTAGGAGGAGTCCTAGTGGTGGAAGGCACCTCCTAGATGGCTTGGGGGGAGGGAAACCTCCCTGGCCGCCGCCCCTTGGGAGATTAGATCTCCCAGGGCCGGCGCCCCCCCCAAGAGGCCTATATAAAGGGGGGCAGGGCAGGGGGGCAGCGCACCCATAAGCCCTGGCGCCTCCCTCCTCCCTGCAACACCTCCTCCTCCTCCCGTAGTTGCTTAGCGAAGCCCTGCCGGAGTTCTGCTGCATCCACCACCACGCCGTCGTGCTGCTGGATCTTCATCAACCTCTCCTTCCCCTTGCTGGATCAAGAAGGAGGAGACGTCACGCTTTCCGTACGTGTGTTGAACAAGGAGGTGCCGTCCGTTCGGCACTAGATCATCGGTGAATTGGATCACGGCAAGTACGACTACCTCATCCACGTTCACTCGAACGCTTCCGTTGCAATCTACAAAGTGGTATGTAGATGCTATCTAATCTGAATACTCGTTGCTAGATGAACTCATAGATGGATCTTGGTGAAACCGTAGGAAAAATTTTAATTTTCTGCAACGTTCCCCAACAGTGGCATCATGAGCTAGGTCTATGCGTAGTTCTTCTTGCGCGAGTAGAACACAATTTGTTGTGGGCATAGATGTTGTCAACTCTTCTTGCCGCTACTAGTCTTATCTTGCTTCAGCGGTATTGTGGGATGAAGCGGCCCGGACCAACCTTACACGTACGCTTACGTGAGACCGGTTCCACCGACTAACATGCACTAGTTGCATAAGGTGGCTGGCGGGTGTCTGTCTCTCCCACTTTAGTTGGAGCGGATTCGATGAAAAGGGTCCTTATGAAGGGTAAATAGAAGTTGACAAATCACGTTGTGGTTTTAACGTAGGTAAGAAAATGTTCTTGCTAGAACCCTAATTCAGCCACGTAAAAACTTGCAACAACAATTAGAGGACGTCTAACTTGTTTTTGCAGCAAGTGCTTTGTGATATGATATGGCCAAAGTTGTGATGAATGATGAATGATCTATATGTGATGTATGAGATGTTCATGCTATTGTCATAGGAATCACGACTTGCATGTCGATGAGTATGACAACCGGCAGGAGCCATAGGAGTTGTCTTTATTTTTTGTATGACCTGTGTGTCATTGAGAATCGCCATGTAAATTACTTTACTTTATTGCTAAACACGTTAGCCATAGTAGTAGAAGTAATAGTTGGCGAGCAACTTCATGGAGACACGATGATGAAGATCATGGTGTCAAGCCGGTGACAAGATGATCATGGAGCCCCAAGATGGAGATCAAAGGAGCTATGTGATATTGGCCATATCATGTCACGTTTATTATTTGATTGCATGAGATGTTTATCATGTTTTGCATCTTGTTTACTTAGAACGACGGTAGTAAATAAGATGATCCCTCATAATAATTTCAAGAAAGTGTTCCCCCTAACTGTGCACCGTTGCGACAGTTCGTTGTTTCGAAGCACCACGTGATGATCGGGTGTGATAGATTCTAACGTTCACATACAACAGGTGTAAGACAGATTTACACACGCAAAACACTTAGGTTGACTTGACGAGCCTAGCATGTACAGACATGGCCTCGGAACACAGAAGACCGAAAGGTCGAGCATGAGTCGTATAGAAGATACGATCAACATGGAGATGTTCACCGATGTTGACTAGTCCGTCTCACGTGATGATCGGACACGGCCTAGTTGACTCGGATCATGTGATACTTAGATGACTAGAAGAGGGATGTCTATCTAAGTGGGAGTTCATTAAATAATTTGATTAAATGAACTTTATTATCATGAACTTAGTCTAAATATTTACAATATGTCTTGTAGATCAAATGGCCAATGTAGTCCTCAACTTCAACGCGTTCCTAGAGTAAACCAAGCTGAAAGACGATGGCAGCAACTATACGGACTGGGTCCGGAACCTGAGGATCATCCTCATAGCTGCCAAGAAAGATTATGTCCTACGAGCACCGCTGGGTGACGCACCTATTCTCCCTGCAGAACAAGACATTATGAACGCTTGGCAGTCACGCTGCGATGATTACTCCCTCGGCACTAGATCATCGGTGAATTGGATCACGGCGAGTACGACTACCTCATCCACGTTCACTCGAACGCTTCCGTTGCAATCTACAAAGTGGTATGTAGATGCTATCTAATCTGAATACTCGTTGCTAGATGAACTCATAGATGGATCTTGGTGAAACCGTAGGAAAAATTTTAATTTTCTGCAACGTTCCCCAACAGCCTACTCTATTCTCTTCTGCTTGCATTATACTAGTGTAACCTCACTAGTAGAAAAAGGGTCAGATGTGAAGAACATTAGTGCCGTTTTGTAAAAAAACCAGCACTAAGGTGATCAATAGTACCGGTTCGTGGCGGCGATCAATAGTACCGGTTCGTAATGAACCTTTAGTACCGGTTCGTGCCACAAACCGGTACTAAAGGGGTGGTGGCAGGCTGGCGTCAGTTTTGAAAAAATCAAAAGAAAATGATAAAAAATTCAAAAAATAAAATCCTTCGAGAGGTAGTTATATTACTACATCTACTAGTTAGGAAAATTTGAAAACTTAAATTTGGACATGTTTTGCAAAAAGTGTAGGGAAAATGTAAAACGGCTATAACTTTTGCATACGATGTCGGAAAAAACGTATAATATATCAAAAAAATCAGCACGAAAATCCGCATCCGATGGAGACCACCAATGGCCTGTTTGCAATTTTTTAGAATCCTCAAATTCCAAAAGGAAAAAAAGATATGGTCAAATTTCAGTTTTTTTTAAAAAAATTGGTTAAATATGGTCAAACTACTTATTCAAGAAGTATTAATGTTACTACATAATTATTCAAGAATACTAGTGTTACTAAATAATTATTTTAGTTTTTTGAATTTTGGTCAAATCTGGTCAAACTATGGTCAAACTATGGTCAAACTTATTCAGGAAATATTAGTGTTACTAAATAATTACTGTTTTTTAGAATAATAGTTTCAAACTCAAACGGTGAAACGTGTGACCTAATGCTCAAGCTAAACTGCTGAGGGTTAATAGGATTGACAACTTACATTTGTCAGGAAAACAGCAAGTGCAGACTTGGAATGTAGGGGGAATAGAACTCCGAAGTTAAGCGTGCTCAGGCTGGGGGAGTGAGAGGATGGGTGACCGGTCGGGAAGTTAGGCGATTTGGAATGAGTGATCCACACTTGAGAAGTTAAGAGAGGTGATTAGAGACTAAATCATCAAATAATTCAGAAAAATAAAAATCAAAAACAAAATAAAAAAATCCAAAATTTTCAAAAAAAAATAAAAAAAACCTTTAGTGCCGGTTGGTAACACCAACCGGTAATAAAGGTCCCCCATACCAGGGCGCGAGCTCACGCCACGTGGTGAAACTTTAGTGCCGGTTCGTGCCGAACCGGTACTAAAGGGGGGGCCTTTAGTGCCCACCCTTTAGTGCCGGTTATGGAACCGGCACTAAAGGCCCTTACGAACTGGTTTTAAAGCTCCGTTTTCTACTAGTGCCTGTTACTGCTTTCCGTTTATCCTATCCTGGTGCATAGCCTGTCCTTGCTACTACTGTTGTTACCTTTACCTACAATCCTACATGCTTAGTATAGGATTGTCGGGTGGTTGGTGCGACATATGTCAACGGGTGGCTTATCTGTGTGGGAGCCAGTAAGACATCGCCGGTGCCTGGAAGCGGGATAAGGCGAAGACATGCACGCCGGCGAATCTTACCCAGCTTCGGGGCTCTCCGTGGAGATAACACCCCTACTTCTACTTTGCGGGGTCTCCGCATGATCACTCGATGAACAAGTACAAGTAGCTACAAGGTGCTCCTCGAGCTGTTTGGCGAGAGGAAGAAGAAGGGAAAGGCTAGCTCTACTCCTCTCTCTATGTGTGTTGTAACCTAGATCAGATCAACCCTTTGCATGGGTGCCCCGGGGGGTTTATATAGGCCTACCCCCCGGGGGGTACAATGGTAATCCGGCTGGGAGCGGGTCCCAGCCGTCAGTGTCTACGCTCGCCGGTTTCCGCGCCGGCTGCTGGGGCCCGCCGGCTGGTGGGCCCCGCCGGCTGCCGGCATCTTGGTCGACAGGCAGACCCTACTGCCTAGGGCCCTGTCGGCGGCCGATTACTGTTGCCTCAGTCCTGATGATGAGGGCTTTATCGAGGTAAGCGTGGCTACAGCGCCGCCGCCTGGCGGGCGATCGCTGTAGCCTCACGTCGTCTTGTCTTCTTAATGGGGCGCCTCCTTCGAGGGAAGGAGCGAGCCGGCTCGGGAAAGCCGGCCATGTCTTGGGCCGACTGGGGGAGGCCTGGCCGCCTTCGGGTGTCTCTCTGCCCAAAGGGGCCCACCGCCCGTGGGCTACGCTGACAGCCCGCCGTGGATGGCGCCCTAGTCCTCATGGCAACAGTGCCGCGCTGGACAGGTCAGAGCTGCCCCGTACGGTGCATTGTGCCAGGCGTGCTCCGGGTTTCGGGGGTGGCAGGCTCCACTGTAGCCACGCCCCGTCCCATCGCCGTTATGTGGTTGCGGGCTTCGAGGGTACGATCTTGACCGCGCCGTAGGAGCCGGCTTCTTGGAGTCGGCCTTCTCGAGGCCGGCTTCTTGGAGTCGGCCCTCCCGCGGCTTTCTTCATGAGGGTTGAGGCCGGGCCGCCTCCCGACAATCGGCCTGAGAGGCAGCCGGCAGGGGGAAGGCGGCCCCATGTCTTGGTTTCTTGGAGACCGGATCGGCTCGTAATTTTTTCTGAAGTGCCAAGGGGAGCCGGCTAGGCTACCCGTGGTCATTTACCCCGACAGTAGTCCCCGAAGCTGGTCGTGCTTCGAGGTTGGCAAGAGGAACGAGAAGCTCGGTCAGCTTCCTATCTTGAGGAGTCGGCAGCTGGGAGCCGGCTCTGCTTATGCGCGCCGCTTTGGGTGGGCGTCGTGGTCTCGTCAACGGGAATGTGGGCCAACTCGCGCGCTGACCGCGTGCCTCCCTGCATGTCACGTGGCAGAAAAGGCCTGCCAAGGCGTGTGCGCGACGGGACGTCGCCGCAGGCCCGGGCCCGCAACACCTGGCCTTGGCCCAGGCGCGGATCTTCTGCGGCCCAGGGTGGACGGTTTCCCTTCCCGTGGCGGTTTCGCCACGCCGTGAAGGCGCAATAATTGCAGGACGTGGGGGAGTGGGCGCAGTTGATCCCACGTCCCCCACACCACGCCTCCTCGGCTCCGCCGCGAGGGCCTATAAGTAGGGGGAGGAGAGGGAGCGGTAGAGGCTCGCATGCTCTCCCTCGCTCCACCCTTCCTCATCTTCTTTCTTCTCTCTCTCCGCCGTCGCAGCACCTCTTCGCCGCGTCGTTCCGCCGCCACCGCGTCTTGCTTCTCACCGCGCCGCTCCAATGGCGCTGTTGAGCTCGTGGGACGGCTCCAACGTCCTCGACGAGCACGTCGAGTTCCTCCGCCAGACGCGGCGTCTGCCCGGCCAGAACTACGTGCGGGTCCGGCGCGCGCTGGAGGAAGAGATCTCGCCGGCGCCGGAGGAGGGCGAGCGGGTGGTTTTCCGCTCGCACTGCATACGCGGCTTCGGCCTCCCGGCGAGCGGATTCCTCTGCTCGTTCCTCGAGTTCTACCATCTTCAGCCGCACCACCTCACCCCCAACGCCGTGATGCTGCTGTCGGCCTTCGTCACCCTCTGCGAGGGTTTCCTTGGCGTTCTCCCCACCATAGAGCTCTGGGGAGAGTTCTTCCAGAGCAAACTCGGCACCGTCGTCGCGGGCGTGCCCGCCCCATGCGGAGCCTACATCGCCATAAGGCGTACGGGTGAGAGCAATCCGTTCCCATCCATCCCGCTGATCCAGTCGGTGAAGCTCTGGCAGAAGTCCTACTTCTACGTGAAGAACGTCGCCCCGCAAGGCGACTTTGTCAATCTGCCGACTTACGTAGCCGGCCCGCCGGCCTCGAGGCCGGCCTCATGGAGCTACCGGGGCAAGACGCTGTCCCAGGCCGGGAACGCCGCCGTCGCCCGCCTCCGGGTGATGGTCCAGTCGGAGGGCCTGGTCGGAGCCGACCTGGTGGCCGCCTTCGTGGAGCGCCGGGTACTCCCACTCCAAGGTCGGCCGCACATGATCTGCCAGATGAGCGACCGCTTCGACCCGTGTCGGCTGAGCACCAGGGAGATGCCTCACTCCGAGGTGTCCTACCTGGTGAACTACATCGCCAACTGCAAGCTCGCCGAGGATTGGCGATTCGGCAAGGAGCCGTATTCTCGCGCCAAACCTCCGCCTGCTATAAGTATTTCTTCTTTCTTTCTCTTTTTGTAGTCGGTCGCTTGGTAGCCGGCTTCTGACCAGCCGGCTCGTCTTCTGCAGAATCCTCTTCTTCCGCCAGCGGCCGGAGCCGCAGGGGCGGAGCGCCCATTTCTCCCCGAACGTACGGTAGATGACGTCGACGATCTGGACCTTGGTGCGGCCTCTATGGAGGACGCCACCGCGGGGGAAGCTGGCGAGGTAGGCGGCGCGGGGCTCGGAGCCGGCCTCCAGGACTGGGCGGACGACGACGAGGTCAAAGTCGTCCCGCACCGCCAGCCGGCGTCGGATCCTCAAGGCGCGGGCTCTACTGCCGCGCCGGCCGCCCGTGGCGCCGCGCCGGCCGCCCGTGGCGCCGCGCCGAACCGTCGGGCCGTGTCGACTTACTTCGGCAGCCGGCCGAAGAAGCCCAGGGGCACCGCCACGGCAATCAAGCGGGACGAGGCGGCCGCGAAGGCGGCCCGCTTTCAGAAGGTCGTGAAGCGGCCGCAGGCGGTTTCGGCGTAACTGTCAATCGTCTTGCATTCTTGTCGTGCTCTTTGATTGAAGTTCTTTTATAAATCCTTTCTTGGTCGACCGGCCAGGGCGCCGCTTTCCCTTGAACGGGGTCCTGCCGGCTCCGTGATTGACTCGGCCGGAGGGTCTTCGAGCTCCCGCCGCGTGGACCCCCGCGCCGACCTCATGGAGGCTACGGCGCGGAACGCGCAGGAGGCGTAGGAGGAGCGGGAAGCGTCAGAGCGGAGAGCTGCCCAGGCGGAGAAGGAGCAGGCCGACGCGACGGCCAAGGCCCAGGCGGAGGCGACGGCCGCGGAGAGGGAGGCGGAGGCCTCGCGCAACCGGCCTCCACAGCTCGTCATCCCCCTGCGGCGTGTGGCTCCGGACGCCCCCGTGCCTCCGTCTGAGGAAGCCGACCGCGGCCGGGCGGCGGCGGGGCGGAGGGAGGACGATGTGGTCGTCTTGGAGGAGGTGTCGCGGACGGCGCCGACTGGAGCGGGCCAGGGCAGCCAACCGGCTGCGGCGCCAACTGGAGCGGGCCAGGGTGGCCAGCCGGCTGCGGCGCCGGTGCAGCCGGCCGGGAGCGAGCCGGCAGCAGGAGCCGGCCTGGTGGTGCAGCCATCATCACGCCGGCGCGCGGGGGAAGCCACCTTCGTGCCGGAGCCAGACAGAGCTGCGACCGCTAGCCAGACGGCGGAGGCCTTGGAGGCGGCCAGCTTCAGCACGTCCGAGTGGGCGCCCAACGAGGAGACGGGCGAACTGAACACGTCAGCCCAGGAGGTCCGGAACCGGCTTCAGGCCCATGCCACCGCGCTGCAGCGATATACTCACGATTTCCTTGCGACGCGGGCCGTCGTTCGGGTGAGTCTTCTGTCCTTGGCTGCTTTACCTTTTTGATTTCTTCTGTGGGGGCGCGTCAGCGCACCCACTGGGTGTAGTCCCCGAGATCCGAGTCAGCTGCTGAGCAGGCGGCCCGGAACTTACTAGGTCCTGATAGTTATCTTATTCTTGCATCATGTCTGATCTTCCAGGAGTACCATAACCGGAGTGCTGCCGCCTACGACTCCCAGGCTCGGGAGCTACGCCAGAAGAGCGAGGATATGACCAATAGCCGGAGTGCGTGCTCCGTTTTCTTCATATCCTGTGGGGGCGCGTCAGCGCACCCACTAGGTGTAGTCCCCGAGATCCGGGCTGACTGCTGAGCAGTCGGGTCGGATCTTCCCCGACGGCTCCTTACTGTTTCTTCCTTCGTCTTCATGCTTGCAGGGGCCAATGCCGACTTGAGGGAGCAGGTCGGCGGGGCCCAGACCGCCCTTCGCGCCAAGGAGGCCGAGCTCAACGCCTTAGTCCAGGAGCGCGACCGCCTGGCCAAGAAGTTGGCCGACCAGGAGGAGAGCCACAAGGCGGCCCTGAAGGAGGCGCGAGATGGCGAGGCCGCCCTGAAAGCTGAGTTTGAGACCGAAGCGGCGGGCTGGGCTGAGGCAAAGCAAGCGTTGAGCGAGCGTTATAGCCGGATCGAGGATCTGATCGACGGTAAGCCGCCTCCCTTGCTCTTTGCTCACCCCCTTGCCCTCTGATTTGTCTTTTGATTTGCGCTGCTTTTGTTCTCTGCGTAGACTACTTCCCCCGCCACTCCGTCGCGGCCACCCAGGCCATCGAGGCCTACCGCGAGGCACGCCGGCAGGCGGGGGTTGAGATCGCGCCGGACGCGAGCCGGACACTTGAAGAGCAGCTCTTGGCGATCCAAGCCCGGCTGCAGCCGGCACACAGCATGCTCCGCCGCCTCCAACGTGCTGGAGCGCAGGTGCTGGCCGCCCTCTGGCCAGGCGAGGCGATTCCCCGCACCTCGAGCCGGACTGCCGACTGGCTGGAGGTGGCAGTTGGCCGCTTCGAGGCCTGGAAGGCCTCTGCTGCCCGATCTGGCGCCAGGCGGGCGCTGGAGTTCGTCCGGGCCTGGTGCCACGGGCTGAATTTGGAGCAGCTGAGGACTTGGCGGGAGGAGGCTGATGAAGAGCTGCTGGAGGTGCGGCCGGCTATCATCCGGCGTGCTTCAGCTCTTGCCGATTTTACCGACACCAGCGTCTTCGCTCCTGAGGTGGACGAGAACGACGTCGCCCAGCCGGAGGAGTGATTTCGGCTGAACCCGGGGGAGGGTGAAGACTCGACGGAGGAGATTGCCTCCAGCGATGAAGGTGAAGACGAAGAAGGAAGGAGGGCGAAGACGTCGAGCCAGCCGGTGAAGCAACCAGCCAGCCTCAGCATGACCATGCCTCCAGCATCGAGGCACGTGCTAGCGCGCCCTCTGCGGGAGGCGGTGATCATGCCGAGGTTCACCAGCCGGCCACTCCTCCAGCCAGCGCTACTGTCTCAGCCGACCTACCCGACACGCCAGTCGCTCCCTTGGCTTGATCTGTCGTCTTTGTTTTTCCTGTTTGTTACTCTTTGAACAATTTTTATTAAGTTTGCGCAGTTCCACCCACTGGGGTGTATTCAAACTATGTTGAATGTCGGCTTTTTCGAGGTCTTTTGTGTAAATATAATCATGCATGTGTTTGGCTTCCATTCTCGTATGCTTTTTATCCTTAGGCTGTTTCCTTTGCCGCCTTCCCCTGATTGCTGCCTTCCCAGCCGGTAGCTGCTCTGCAGTCTGTGGCTAAGGAAGGACTCGGCTATCTTTTCTGGGGAAGGCAAGTACTCGAGCTTTCTTAGATTGTGGTGAAGTGAATGGAAACCGGCCAGCCGGCTACTCTTGTAGTCGGTCGGCGGTGGGAAAAAACCGGCTTTTGTTATATTAATCCGTTAGTCCCTAGCCGTTTTTCGTGTGGGCGTCCTTTCCTGCCTTTGGCTCTTGCCAGCCGGACAGCCGATTCTTCAAACTGCGACTTTTGGCAAGAGAGGGCTTTGGAGCCGGCACAATACTTGTCTGACCGCGTGTCGGAGTAATGGGCCACGGGTAGGCTAACCCGAGACCCAGAGCCTTTCAAGACATCAGGGCGGGCTGCGCCCCTCAAGGATCCTGAGACGGAGAGCAGACTCTAGGAGTCGGCTGCGGCATCACCAACTACACACTCACGGCCGAATCCCAGAGTCGGCTACGGCATAAGCCGACTCCCAATTAATGACTCCAGGGAAGCCGACTATGGGGAGTCAGCCCGCGACTTCACCGCCCTCTGCCTTCGAGAAGAAGGACGAGACCGGGGATGGCCGGAGTACGGCCCTCCCCTACCCTGATTACCAGGGGCAGGTATGGCTACAGTGCGTCGTACCGGAGGAGGTCTTCGTCCGGCGCGGCACTGTTGCCATGCTGGCCCTGACGTCCGCCCCAGCGGCAAAACCCTGTTCCCACGTTGGCCTGCACGTATGGCCTGGAGACGGCGGGTCCCGCTAGTCAGCGGGGGGACGAAAGACGACAAGAGCACCCGAAGACGGACCTCGTGGGAGTCGGCCTCTGAGAGTCAGCCCGTTCCTCCCACGGGCCCCACACGCCATTAACCAGATAAGACGGGGAGTGGCGACAGTGAGCGCCCGCCAGGCGGCGGCAGTGTTGCCACGACCCCACGACCAAGCCAACGTCATTAGGGGCGCGGCTACAGTGACCAGGACAGTCGGCAGGGCCCACCAGCGGCAGGCCCCAGGAGTCGGCGGAGACGGCGGCTGCCTAAGAGATAGATGGCTGGGACCCGCACCCAGCCAGATTACCATTGTACCCCCGGGGGGTAGGCCTATATAAACCCCCGGAGCACCCATGCAAAGGGTTCGATCCTTTTAGCACTAGACCAGAAGCATAAGAGGGAGAGAGCTAGCCTTGCCCTCTCCTACCTCCAGAACACAGCTCGAGGAGCAACTTTGTACTCATATTACCATAGTGATCATGCGGAGACCCTGCAGAGTAGCAGTAGGGGTATTATTTCCTCGGAGAGCCCTGAAGCTGGGTAAGTTTCGCCGGCGTGCATGTCTACGCCTCATTCCGCTTCCAGGCACCGGCGACGTTCTACTCGCTCCCACCATGATAAGCCATCCTTTGGCATATGTCGTATCCAACCCCCGACATTTGGCGCCCACAGTGGGGCGAGGTGCACGTCGTCCGGAGATCTGTTCTGGACGGGAACCTATTTCCTCCCTGGCGAGTGCAGCCAGCCCCGCACGCCAGAGGGAGTCTGCGCCGACACGCTGCACGGCGCTGAGACCAACTGCGCGGCCAGCTACCTCGCCGATCTTGTCGGTGAGGTTCGCCTCTCCGACGAGCCTGCATCCGACGCAGGCACCGGCGGCCCCGAGAGCCTTCTCGCGGGCCTCCTCGACGAGCTCCACGTTGCCGGCGAGCCTGCCACTGACTTGGAGTCCGTAGGCTCCACCGACCCGATGCTGGTCGACTCCGACACCGCGTCGATCGACGCCTTTACCACCAACGTGGTGGTCTACGACGAGCCGCTCCCTCACGCGGAGAGCGGCGGGAGCACCGTCACAGAAGTGCTCGTCATCGGCCATGGCGAGCACTCCGACGGAAGAGATCGCGGCCCGCTTGATGCGGCGCTGCAAGACCTGGATGCGCCCATTCCAGAGGACGCTGACGCCGAGACGCTGGAAGCATGCCGCCTCTAACTCGTCGAAGGTGCAAAGAAGGTGGCAAGCATGAGACGCTTGTCAGAGGCCTACCAGCGTGAGATGGATCGCGCTGTGGGCGGCTCGCCGGCTTCGACGGGGCCAAGCCGCCTAGGCGCGGTCCAGCAATGAGGCGCGGACATCGCCAGCATGTTCGGGGCCAGTCGCCCCGTATACGCCACGCCCGCAGAAAGCATTCGAGCCGCCCAGGCGGCGGCAGACGAGTTGGACAATCTCGAGGGCGAAGAACGCCGACTGATGACGGAGCGAGTCCAGCAACTCCTCGACGCGGCCGGCGCGCAGAACGCGGCCGGCTGTCGAACCGAGGGGCCGCAGCGACAGAACGATGACCTACCACCTCGCCGAGATCAAGGCGCGACGTCTCGGACACCGACAGGCGGCATCCGCGGAAGGAAAGACAAGGAGCCGGCTGCCAGCCGCAGTCGGACTCACATCACCATCGAGCGCGATCAAGACGGCCGCCCGAGAGCAGTGGAGCGGCGGGACGACTATGTGCCTCCTCCACCCTGCAAAGAAAGGTGAGTCTCCCCGCCGCCCATTGAGCATCCGACTCTCGGAGGCCGCCTCGGCCGCCGAGAGGGATTCGGAGAGAATGATGCCCGCCACCGGATCGACCGACTCCACCGATCCCTGGCCTTGGAAGAAGAAGATGAGCTGGGACCGCCGTGTTTCAGCCCCCGCATCCGAGATGAGCCCTTTCACAAAGGGTTCACTCTCCCTAGAGACACTCCCAAGTACACCGGCTCCATGAAGTCGGAAGACTGGCTGGTTGACTACTCCACAGCCGTCAGCATAGCAAACGGCAACAAGCGTGTTGCCGTGAAGTACGTTCCGCTCATGCTCCAGGGCACGGCCCGGACATGGTTGAACAGCCTGAAACCCCGCAGCATTAACGGCTGGCCCGACTTCACCGAGGCTTTCATCCGCAACTTCACGAGCACGTACAAGCGACCTCCCAAGCCTCGCCAGCTCTCCTTGTGCGTGCAAGGCCCCAACGAATCGACTCGCGACTACCTCACGCGTTGGGCCGAGCTCCGAAACTCCTGCGAGGGCGTGCACGAGGTGCAGGCCATCGAGTACTTCACTGCCGGGTGCAGAGAGGGCACCCTCCTCAAGCATAAGCTCCTCTGCGACGAGCCAAAGACCCTGGACGAGCTGCTGATCATAGCAGACAAGTATGCCACGGCTGACTCTTCTATGAAGACGGAGATCCAAGTTAGCACAACCGGCAAGTTGGCTCCTCAGGCTCCCAGAACTCCGGCTGGAGACGCCAGTCGGCGGCAACAGCAGAACGACCACAAGTGCAAGGCCCCACAGCCGGCTTCCAGTAGCCGGCAGGTCGCAACAGTCGAAGATCAGCAGCCAGAGGGGTAGCCTCCACCCAAGCGGCAGAAGGGCGGCAAGTCCAACTGGTTGCCGGCTTTCTCCTACGAGCAGACTCTAGATGGTCCCTTGAAGTTCCACAGCGGCGCGAAGCCGTCGAACCACACCACCAGAAAGTGCCATTGGCTCACAAGGATCGCCAAGGGAGACGGCCTGATGCCTCCTCCACCAGCTGGGCAGCCGCCTCCGCCTCCACCCCAGCAGCCGGTTGTCAGGCCAGTCGGCGTAGTACAAGACGAGTACTCGGAAGAGCACGGAGCCTACGTGGTGTTCACCAGCGTGGCTGATGATCGACGCAGCAGGCGGCTGCAGCAGCAAGAGGTGAATGCAGTAGCATCAGAGACACTAGAGTTCATGCACTGGTCCGAGAGGCCTATCAGCTGGAGCAGAGCTGATCACCCAGAGGTGATGCCAAATCCGGGTTCCTACGCCCTAGTTCTGGAAGCCACCTTTGCCACTGATAGGCGGGCAGCTCGCTTCTCGCGAGTCCTGATAGATGGAGGTAGCAGTATCAACATCATGTATAAGGATACCATGGAGAAGCTAGGAATCAGGCAAAGACAGCTCCAGAGCAGCCGCACCGTAGTCCATGGGATCGTCCCTGGCCTTTCCTGCTCCCCAATCGGCAAGATTGTGATAGACGTCCTTTTCGGAGATAAGGATCATTTCCGCCGAGAGCCAGTCTGGTTTGAAGTGGTGGACCTCGAGAGCCCGTACCATGCGCTGCTTGGCCGACCTGCTTTGGCCAAGTTCATGGCGGTCCCCCACTACGCCTACCTCAAGATGAAGATGCCGAGTTTCAAGGGAATTCTGATTATAGCCGGCGACTACAGGAAGTCGTCCACTTGCGCGACCGAGAGCAGTCGGTTGGACGAGTCCCTGGTTATTGCAGCAGAGAAGCAGCTTCTTGATCGGGTTGTGGCGATGGCCGGCAAGCAGCCTGAGATGTCGCCCAACCCCAAGGAGTCGGAAGCTGAGGGCTCATTCAAGCCAGCAAAGGAAACAAAGAAGATACCCTTGGACCTAGAGCACCCGGAGAGGTACGCTGTCATAGGTGCAAACCTTGACAGCAAATAGAAAGGCGAGCTCGTCAATTTCCTCCATGAGAATCGGGACATCTTTGCATGGTCCCCTAAAGACATGCCAGGTGTACCGACGGAATTCGCCGAGCACAAGTTACATGTTCGGTCTGATGCGAAGCCCGTCAGGCAGCCCTTGCGCCGCCTGTCAGAAGAGAAAAGAAGAGTTGTTGGAGAAGAGATAGCCCGGCTCCTTGCAGCCGGCTTTATCATGGAAGTATTTTTGCCAGAGTGGCTAGCGAACCCAGTTTTAGTATTGAAGAAGAACAAGCAGTGGCGAATGTGTATTGACTACACAAGCCTCAACAAAGCCTGCCCCAAGGACCCGTTTGCTTTGCCGAGAATCGATCAGGTGATAGACACCATAGCCGGATGCGAGCTGTTGAGCTTCTTAGATGCCTATTCAGGATATCACCAGATCAAGCTGAACCCGGCAGACAGACTAAAGACCGCCTTCATCACGCCGTTTGGAGCCTTCTGCTACCTGACCATGACGTTCGGCTCTAGGAACGCCGGCGCCACCTTTCAGCGTTGCATGCAGAAGTGCCTCCTCAAGCAACTCGGCAGAAATGCCCACGTTTACGTGGATGATGTGGTGGTGAACACGGAAAGGCGCGGAACTTTGTTGGAAGACCTCATGGAGACCTTTGAGAACCTGCGCCGATTCCAGATCAAGCTCAACCCCAAGAAGTGCGTTTTCGGAGTACCAGCCGGCCAGCTTCTCGGCTTCCTGGTCTCTGAACGCGGCATAGAGTGCAACCCTGTGAAGATCAAGGCCATCGAGAGGATGGAGGTACCTAGCCGACTGTTGGATGTGCAGAAGTTCACTGGCTGTCTGGCATCCATCAGCCGTTTCATCAGTCGGCTGGGCGAGAAAGCTCTCCCCTTGTACCAGCGCATGAAGAAGACCAATTTTTTCGAGTGGAACCACAAGGAGGACGTGGCCTTTCTGCAGCTGAAGAAGATGTTGGTTACTCCCCCTGTGTTGGCGGCTCCGACTCCCAAAGAGCCCATGCTCCTGTACATCGCCGCTACCAGCCGAGTAGTCAGCACAGTCATTATAGTAGAGCGCAAGGAGGAGGGCAAGGCATTACCAGTCCAGAGACCGGTATATTACCTGAGTGAAGTACTGTCGGCCTCCAAGCAAAACTACCCCCACTACCAGAAGATGTGCTACGGCGTGCACTTCGCCGCCAAGAAGCTGAAGCCTTACTTCCAAGAGCATCCAATCACCGTGGTCTGCACAGCCCCATTAGCCGAGATCATTGGAAGCCGAGATGCGTCTGGCCGAGTGGCCAAATTGGCCATAGATTTGGCGCCCTACACGATCTACTATCAGCCCCGCACCGCCATCAAGTCACAAGCACTGGCCGACTTCCTCGTCGACTGGGCCGAGACCCAGTACCTGCCGCAAGCGCCCGACTCCACCCATTGGCGGATGCATTTCGACGGCACCAAGATGCGCACCGGCTTGGGAGCCGGCGTTGTCCTCACCTCTCCTAAAGGCGACAAGCTCCAGTATGCACTGCAGATCCATTTCGCCGCCTCCAACAACGTCGCTGAATACGAGGCGCTCAATCACGAGCTCCGCCTTGCCAAAGAGCTTGGCATTCGCCGGATCCTGTGTTATGGCGACTCCGACTTGGTGGTCCAGCAATCATCTGGCGACTGGATGCCAAGGACGCAAACATGGCAAGCTACCGCTTCCTCGTGCAGCAACTCAGCGGATATTTCGAGGGGTGCGAGTTCCTCCATGTGCCAAGAAACGACAACAACCTAGCAGATACTTTGGCACGAATCGGCTCCACTCGCCAAGCAATACCATCTGGCGTCGCTCTTCAGCGCCTCCTCAAGCCGTCCATCAAGCCTTCACCAGAGTCAGACTCCATTTTTGTGCCGGCTCCTCCAGAAGAAGTCAGATCCGGCTCCAAAGCCCAAGCAGACGGCACAAAAACCCTTGCAGATGACTCCAGGAACGCCACAGTCAAAGCCGGCCTGGGGACTTCAGAACTCGGCCCGGGGACTGCGGCAACCAGAGAAAAGACTCCAGAACTCGGCCCGGGGACTGCACCAGTCGGCCCGGGGACTTCATTGATCCAGCAAGCGGCCGCAGACTCCAGCCCGCCGCCTCCCAGCCCAGCCGCCCTCGTCCAAGTCGCGGTTCTGGCAGTCGAAGAGATAGCAGCACCCTCATGGGCCCAACCCATCCTCAAATTCCTGGTCAACAAGGAGCTACCAACTGACGAAACCGTGGCTCGGCAAATACAACGCCGAGCGGCAGCATACACCATAATCAACAGAGAGCTGGTCAGGCGCAGCATCACCGGTGTTTACCAGCGCTGCGTCGAGCCGGAGCAAGGCCAAGCAATTCTCAGAGATATTCATCAAGGCGAGTGCGGCCACCATGCGGCTTCGAGGGCACTCATCGCCAAAGCTTTCCGGCATGGTTTCTTCTGGCCGACTGCCCTCGAGGAGGCCAAAGAGTTGGTCCAGAAATGCAAGGGGTGCCAGAAGTTCCGCTCCAAGCCACATCAACCGGCTTCAGCACTCAAGACTATCCCCATCGCCTGGCCCTTTGCGGTCTGGGGCCTGGATATGGTGGGACCCTTCAAGACGGCACGAGGCGGCCTAACTCATCTACTTGTCGCGGTGGATAAGTTCACCAAGTGGATAGAAGTGAAGCCCATCAATAAGTTGAATGGTCCGACTGCTGTGACTTTCATCTCAGACATCACAATTCGGTATGGCATACCGCACAACATCATCACCGACAACGGGACCAACTTTGCCAAAGGCGCTTTGGCCCATTTCTGCGCGACGTAGGGCATCCGACTAGACTTAGCGTCCGTTGCCCATCCGCAGTCAAACGGCCAGGTGGAGCGGGCGAATGGCCTCATCTTGTCCGGCATCAAGCCTCGGTTGGTCGAACCACTGGAGCGTTCGGCCGGCTGTTGGCCTGACGAGTTGCCACCTGTCCTCTGGAGTCTGCGCACAACCCCAAACAAGTCGACCAGCTTCACACCCTTGTTCCTCGTCTACGGTGCTGAAGCCGTCATCCCAACGGATATAGAGTTCGACTCCCCGCGAATCACGATGTACACCGCAGAGGAAGCAGAAGAAGCACGACAAGATGGCGTCGATCTGCTGGAAGAGGGCCGACTGTTGGCACTCAGCCGGTCCAGCATCTACCAGCAGAGCCTACGCTGCTACTACAACAGGAAGGTCAGGCCGAGATCCTTCCAAGAGGGTGACCTTGTGCTCCTGCTAATCCAGCGAACAGCCGGCCAGCACAAGTTGTCAGCACCTTGGGAAGGCCCCTTCATCATCAGCACGGTGCTAGGCAACGACTCCTACTACCTGATCGATGCTCAGAAGCCCCGAGCACGCAAGAGGGACGACTCCGGCAAAGAGACGGAGCAACCATGGAACGCAAATCTTCTTCGAAGATTTTACAGTTAATGCAGTATGTATCACGCTACCCCTTTGTATTGAAGTACCAAGACTCTGGGCCCCCCGAGGCGGACTCGGGGACTGCCCCTTTTGTTATCTGTATGATAAGTATTATGCTTCCGAGTATGCTACTTTTTGTTATGCCGCTTGGCACCGGGCTCTACTAGTCGGCCGGGGGACTCGCCGTCTCGCGCTATGAAAACGCTTCCTGCAGTCGGACAAATAGTGTGTGGCGCCTAAGCCGACTCCTGTCAGAAGCCACAGCTCGCAGAGCGACTGTCTGGTGGGCAGGAGCAGGGAAGAATGGGCGCCCACATGAAAAATGGCTAAGGACTCAAAGCGTAAAGCATAGCTCGAGCCGGCTTTCCAGCCGTTCCTAGCAAAACCGACTCCGAGTAGTTGGCTTGCTGTTTTCTATCCGACTTGCTAAGAAAACTCTAGAATGGCTAAGTACTTGCCTTCCCGAAAGTAGCCAAGTATTTGATCCAGCGGCAGTCCGCGGAGCGGCTGTCCGACTGGCAAAGACGGCGTCCAAGGGAAGGCGGCAAAGGGAAAAAGCCAAAAGAGCAATAAGCAAGAAATGATAGAACCCAGATAAATATTTACATTACAAAGGCCATTGGCCGAATCCTCGAACGGAAGTTCAAAATACTCCCCGCGGGTGGAATTGTGCGAATTAACAATGTTCGTCGAGAAACTACTAAACAGATAAATAAGACAAGGCGGCGGCCTACGAAGCAGCAGACGGGTTTGGGGGCTCGGAGGAGATGGCGGTGTCGGACGTTGGGGCGGCCGGCCGGGCAGACTCGGCTTGATCACCTCCAGCGGCAGTCGGCGCAGTTGGGCGCGGCTCGTTGTTGGAGGCACGGTCGAGCTGAGGCTGATCGCCCGCTCCAGTTTCTGGCGCCTCCATCTCGTCTCCGGCCTCCACCTCGTCTCCCTCCTCGGCACTGGATCACCTCCGTTGAGTCCTCGCCGTAGTTCGGGTTCATCCTAAACCACTCCGGCGGCGCCTCCTCGCCGTTGTCAGCTCGTTCAGGAACGAAGACACTGGTGTTGACGTACTCGGCGATCGCTGCGGTGCGCTTGACAAAGTCGTCCTCCATGGCTGCCAGCTCCGGCTGGGCCTCGGCCCGGAGCGTGGCCAGCTGGTCCAGGCTCAGGTCTGGATACCACGCCTTGACGAACTCCAAGGCCCGACGCGCTTCGGCGCATGCCGAAGAGCCTTTCCAAGCCTCCAGACGGCCGGCTGTGACCTCTAGCCAGTCGGCAGTCCGGCTAGGAGTGCGCAGAATCGGCATCTCTGGCCACAAGGCAGCAATCGCCTGGGCGCCGACACGTTGGACGCTGCGCCGGCCGCAGGCGAGCCTCGATGCTCAGAAGTTGTTCATCAAGAGTCCGGGGGGCGTTGGCAGCAACCTCCTCGCCGGCCGCCCTCCGCGCCTCGCGATCGGCCTCGATGGCTTGAACGGCAGTTTGCGCATGGCCCGGGAAGAAGTCTACCAAGACGAAAAAAGAAGCAAGTCCGAAAAAGCAAGAGTCGGTCCGACCCGCTGTCGGCGGCTCAAAGGAAGCGAGTAAAGAAAACTTACCATCAATGATATCCTCAATCTCATGGAAGCCAGAGGTCAGCATCGCCTCCTTGTCGGTCCAGGAGGAGCGTTCGGCTTCGAACTCGGCTTGGAGTTCAGTCTCTCTCTCTCCTTCGCCTCCTCCTGCACCTTCTTGAGCAGCTCCTTCTGCTCCGCCAGCTGCGCAGCTAGCAGGTCGCGCTCCATGACGAGCTTGCCGCATTCCGCCTCCTTGGCGCGCAAGGCGGTGTTGGCTTCGCCCAGCTGGTGCTGAAGAATGGCGTTGGCCTCTGAAGAAAGAAGAAAGATGATGCAAGTCGTCAGAGAAGGTCGCCAAGAAGATCCGGCTCGACTGCGCAGCAGTCGGCCTGAATCTCGGGGACTACAGCCCGCGGGTGCACCAGCGCGCCCCCGCGAAGAAGGAAACTCACTCCGGCTCTCTGACAAGTCGACAGTCCGCTTGCCCAGCTCTTCAACATTGCGGTTGAAGACGGTGACTCGGAGGTAGTGGTAGTCCTACGATAAGCATTTCAAACAAGAATAAGCACTCAGAGCTCACCAACAGAGTTCCGACCCGCCTGCTCAGCAGTCGGCCCGGAACTCGGGGACTACACCTAGTGGGTGCGCTGGCGCGCCCCCATAGAGAAGAGCAAGAAAAAACAAAGTCGGAAGCAACGTACCCGGACGGCCGCTCGCGATGCCAGATGCGCCTTGGTGCAGTTTTGGAGGGCGTCGCTTTCGGCTCGCAGCTTCGCCTGGACGTCCAGGAGCGCCTGGTTCAGCGGGCCTGTGCCGCCTCCTTGCACCCACCCGACGGGCGCAGCGCTCATCACCTCGACGTTTGGCGCGGCCGAGCTGGCTGCTCCGGTCTCCAAAGGGCGCGGCGCTGAAGTCGCCTTCTCCAGACGGCGGCGCGTCGGCGAGGCGACTTGGAGAAGCAAATTCGCCATGGTCTCGTCCGTAGTCGGCGGCACCGGCGGGCCCGTCAGTTGTTTATCCCCCGCGCTTCCCGATGGCGGCAGGGGCGGTGGTGGTGGCACCACCGTGTCCGGACCGGGAATCTCGCCGCCCTCCCACTCCACGATGGGGTACTCCCCGCCGGCCTCCCCAGACTGCTCCGTATAATCCGGAGACGGCGCCGAGTTCAATGGGACGACAAGCAGCGCCGACTGGCGGCGCGCGGCTTCTTCGGCCCGCTGTTTGGCTGCGGCGGCGGCTTCGGCTCCCTCCAACTCCTCCTGGGTGGAGGCGGCCACCTTCTCGGCCTCCGCCTTCTCCCGACGGGCGGCTTCGTCCTCCTTGCGCTTCTCCTGCGCGTTCCGCTCCGTCGCTTCCCGGAGGTCGGCAGCGGGGTCAATACGCCGAGTCACGGCGGACGACTCCACCGACCCCCTGATGGAAGCGGCGGCGACCCTCCCAAGGGTGAGAGGAGCCCTGGAACAGGGAAGACATGTAAGGACCCAGACAAAATCCACCAGAAGATAAAACAAGACGAAGAAACAGAAACGCTTACCCAGAGGATAGTGGTGGCTTCTTCACTTCCTTACGGAAGCGTTGGGCCCTCACGACCGCCTCGTCTCGCTTCGTCGCGGTGGCTGCCCCCTTAAACTTCTTCTCCCAGCCTCCGAGGGAACTCGGCCCGGCCCGGCGCTTCTTCGCGCCGTCTAGCCTCGATTGAGGGCGCGGGGCGACTTCCCCATCTTCGCCGGCAGGCCAGTCGGTGAAGGTGGCCGAGGGCCTGAGGCCGCCTTCTTCTGCTTCGCCGCCTCCTTCGGTGTCGGCCTCCATCGCTGTTGCCCCCAGGTCGGGGTCGTCGATGTCGCTCTCCGCCCGATCGGGGGCGAACTGGCGGGGCGGCCCCACAGCGCCGGACGAGGGCTGGATGAGAGAGTTCTAATTTAAAATGATAACGATCAGGAGTCGGATTCGGCTGTAGAAAAGAAGAAGAAGGACAACTTACCACTGGCAGAGGGATGGCGCGCGAGTACGGCTCCATGCCGAACTGCCAATCCTCCAAGAGCCCGCAGTTCGCGATGTAGTTCACCGTGTTCGCCACCTCCGCGTGGGGCATGTCCTTGGTGCACATCCAATTGGGGTCCCGGTGGCCGCTCATCTGACAGATCAGATGAGGCCGGCTCTGGAACGGAAGGACTCGGTGCGCCACGAAGGCGGCCAGCAAGTCGGCCCCAGTCAGACCGGCCGACTGCGTCAACACTCGAAGTCGCGCCACGGCGGCGGCTCCAGCCGGAGTCAGCGTCCTGGCGCGGTAGGACCAGCTGGGCTGCCTCCCGGCCGGCGCGCCGGCTTCGCAGGCCGGCAGATTAACCCAGTCGCTGTCTGGGGCGATGTTCTTCACATAGAAGTAAGAGCGCTGCCACATCTTCATCGACTTGATCAGTTGGATGGCGGGGAACGGGTTGTCGGCCGTCGTCCTCTGTATCACGATGAAGGCGCCGCATTGGGCTGGCACGCCGGCAACATGCGTGCCAAGCTTGGACTGAAAGAACTCTCCCCACAGCTCGATGGTGGGGAGAACGCTGAGGAAGCCCTCGCACAAAGCGGCGAAGGCCGCCAGCAGCACCACCGTGCTTGGGGTGAGGTGGTGCGGCTGGAGGCCATGGAACTCCAAGAACGAACGGAAGAACCCGCTCGCCGGAAGCCCCAGGCCGCGCATGATGTGGGGGCGGAATGCGAGCTGCTCACCCTCCTTCGGCGCCGGCGTCACCTCCGTCGACGGCGGAGCGCGGGCCTGCACGAGGTGCGCGCCGGGGAGGCGACGCAACTTGTGGAGGAAGTCAATGATGTCGTCGTCAATCTCAGAGCCGTCCCACACGCTGGAGCGAACGGCGGCGGGCGCGGCGGCAGAAGATGAGCTCATCGCTGCAGGCGGGGCGCGGTTCGGCGCAGCAGCAGTGGGGGAAAGAAGAAAGAAGAAAGAGCGAAGGGAAGCAGAGGAGAGCGGGCACGCGTGCTTCGCCACCCCATTCCCTCTGCCTACTTATAGGCCAGCGGGCTGAGAAGCCGAGGGGGCATCATGGGATTAACTGCGCCCACGCCCCCACGACCCCCACGATTTACCACGCAAGATTACTACGCGCATTTACTGCGCTGGAAACCCAACCGACCGCACGGCCACAACGGATCCGTTCAAAGGCCGAGGCGCGGTAATGGCGGGCCCCACCCGCAGGCCTGTCCCATCACGCGCGTGGGCTAGCAGACTGGCCCGGCCACGTGGCGTCCCCCGGCAGGTCCGCGGCGGGCGTAGGCTGTATAGCTTATCAAGCACGCCGTCTGAATCCCGCCATGACTTTCAAACTCTTTAAAGAGCAAGACGGCCGTCGACGAGTCCGGCTTCCGATAGTCGGCTCGTCGGAGACGGCCTGAGCCAAGATCACTTCCCATAGATCGGCTCGGTGGAAGGCGGCAGGCAAGCCTCAGATTTAGCCTCTCGAAGGAAGAAACTATTGAGGCTCCTCGACATGTCTCCCTTGGCGCCTCACCAGCTTCGGGGACTACTGTCGGAGTAATGGGCCACGGGTAGGCTAACCCGAGACCCAGAGCCTTTCAAGACATCGGGGCGGGTTGCGCCCCTCAAGGATCCCGAGACGAAGAGCAGACTCTGGGAGTCGGCTGCGGCATCACCAACTACACACTCACGGCTGAATCCCAGAGTCGGCTATGGCATAAGCCGACTCCCAATTAATGACTCTAGGGAAGCCGACTATGGGGAGTCGGCCCGCGACTTCACCGCCCTCTGCCTTCGAGAAGAAGGACGAGACCGGGGATGGCCGGAGTACGGCCCTCCCCTACCCTGATTACCAGGGGCAGGTATGGCTACAGTGCGTCGTACCGGAGGAGATCTCCGTCCGGCGCGGCACTGTTGCCATGCTGGCCCTGACATCCACCCCAGCAGCAAAACCCTGTTCCCACATTGGCCCGCACGTATGACCTGGAGACGGCGGGTCCTGCTAGTCAGCGGGGGGGATGAAAGACGGCAAGAGCACCCGAAGACGGACCTCGTGGGAGTCGGCCTCTAAGAGTCGGCCCGTTCCTCCCACGGGCCCCACACGCCATTAACCAGATAAGACGAGGAGTGGCGACAGTGATCGCCCGCCAGGCGGCGGCACTGTTGCCACGACCCCACGACCACGCCAACGTCATCAGGGGCGCGGCTACAGTGACCAGGAGAGTCGGCGGGGCCCACCAGCGGCAGGCCCCAGGAGTCGGCGGAGACGGCGGCTGCCTAAGAGACAGACGGCTGGGACCCGCACCCAGCCAGATTACCAATGTACCCCCGGGGGGTAGGCCTATATAAACCCCCGGAGCACCCATGCAAAGGGTTCGATCCTTTTAGCACTAGACCAGAAGCATAAGAGGGAGAGAGCTAGCCTTGCCCTCTCCTACTTCCAGAACACAGCTCGAGGAGCAACTTTGTACTCATATTACCATAGTGATCATGCGGAGACCCCGCAGAGCAGCAGTAGGGGTATTATCTCCTCGGAGAGCCCTTAAGCTAGGTAAGTTTCGCCGGCGTGCATGTCTACGCCTCATTCTGCTTCCAGGCACCGGCGACGTTCTACTCGCTCCCACCATGATAAGCCATCCTTTGGCATATTCGCATCCAACCCCCGACACTGTGGGTAGGACTTGTAATATAACTTAAGGTGGCCGGTCCCCGGGCCGACTAGTCGAACCCGGTGCCGGACAAGAGAAGTAAATGTAATGACGTAATCATAAGCATGATCTTCATTCATAGATGAAAGATGGCAGTCCCCGAGTTCTCCTCGGGGAGCCTATTGTCTCGTACTTAGTACAAAAGTTAGCATGATACATACTGCATTTCAACTGTAAAATCTTTGGAGGAGGTTGGCGTTCCATGGTCGATCAGGTAGTAGGAGTCGTTTCCTAGCGCTCTGCTGATGACGAAGGGGCCTTCCCAAGGGGCCGACAGTTTGTGTTGGCCGGTTGTTTGCTGGATCAGCCGGAGCACAAGGTCGCCCTCTTGGAAGGATCTTGGCTTGACCTTCCGGCTGTGGTAGCGGCGCAGACCCTGCTGGTAGATGGCTGACCGACTGAGGGCTAACAGCCGGCTTTCTTCCAGCAGGTCGACGCCGTCTTCTCGTGCTTCCTTGGCCTCCGCTTCCGTGTACATGGTCACCCAAGGCGAGTCGAACTCGATGTCGGTTGGGATGACCGCCTCGGCACCATATACAAGGAAGAAAGGAGTGAAGTCGGTTGACCTGTTTGGGGTAGTGCGCAGACTCCAGAGGACAGCCGGCAGCTCATCGAGCCAGCAGCCGGCCGAACGCTCCAGTGGCACGGCCAGTCGGGGCTTGATGCCGGAAAGGATGAGGCCGTTGGCTCGTTCGACTTGGCCGTTTGACTGCGGGTGGGCAACGGACGCTAAGTCCAGTCGGATGCCATGCGTCGCGCAGAAACGTGCCAAGGCTCCCTTGGCAAAATTTGTGTCGTTGTCGGTGATGATGCTGTGCGGCACGCCGTACCGAGTTGTTATATCTGTGATGAATGTCACGGCAGTCGACCCATTCAGCTTCTTGATCGGCTTTGCTTTGATCCACTTGGTGAACTTGTCCACGGCGACAAGCAGATGTGTCATGCCACCGCGCGCCGTCTTGAATGGGCCCACCATGTCCAGACCCCAAACGGCAAAGGGCCAAGTGAGGGGAATAGTCTTGAGTGCCGAAGCCGGCAGGTGTTGCTTAGAGCTGAAGACTTGGCACCCTTTGCAATGCTTGACTAGTTCTTTAGCGTCGTCCAAAGCAGTCGGCCAAAAGAATCCATGGCGGAAAGCTTTGGCGACTAGTGATCTTGAGGCCACATGGTGGCCGCATTCACCTTGGTGAATGTCTCTAAGGATTGCTATGCCCTTCTCTTGTTCAACGCATCGCTGGAAGACTCCAGTGACGCTGCGCCTGACGAGCTCTCTGTTGACGATTGTGTATGCTCCGGCTCGGCGTTGGACTTGTCTTGCCTCTATCTCGTCAGCCGACAGTTCTTGGTTTGTCAGGAAGTTGAGGATGGGTTGGGCCCATGATGGAGCTGTGACTTCTTTTATTGCCAACGCGGCTATTGCAACCAGGGTGGGCGGGCTAGGTTGTGAAATGCTGGGGTCGGCCGCCGCCTGTGGTGCTGGTGCAGTCCCCGAGCCGACTACCGCAGTCCCTGAGCCAGGTTCAGAAGTCCCCGGGTCGGGTGCGACTACGGAAGTCCCCGAGCCGCCTGCTGAAGTCCCCGCGCCGCCTATCGAAGCCCCCGGGCCGCCTGCTTGGCTCTTCAAGCCGGATCCGGCTGCATCGGGGATAGGCGGCACGAAGATGGAATCGGACTCTGGAGACGGCTTGATAGACGGCTTGAGGAGGCGTTGCAGAGAGACGCCGGTTGGTATTGCCTGCCGAGTGGAGCCTAATCGAGCCAGGGCATCTGCTGGCCCGTTGTCGGCTCGTGGTACGTGGAGGAACTCGCATTCTTCAAAGTACCCGCTGATCTGCTGGACGAGGAAGCGGTAGCTTGCCATGTTTGCGTCCTTGGCGTCCCAATCGCAAGATGACTACTGGACTATCAAGTCTGAGTCGCCGTAACACAGGATCTGGCGTATGCCGAGTTCTTTGGCAAGCCGGATCCCGTGTACGAGCGCCTCATACTCGGCCACGTTGTTGGAGGCGGCAAAGTGAATTTGCAGCGTGTATCTGAGCTTGTCGCCTTTGGGAGAGGTGAGGATGAAGCCGGCTCCCAAGCCGGTGAGCATCTTAGACTCGTCGAAGTGCAGGCGCCAGTGAGTGGAGTCCGGAGCCGGCGGCAGGTACTGGGTCTCGGCCCAGTCGACGAGGAAGTCGGCCAGTGCTTGGGACTTGATGGTGGTGCGGGGCTGGTAGAAGATCATGTAAGGGGCCAGCTCGATGGCCCATTTCGCCACCCGGCCGGAGGCGTCCCGGCTGCCTATGATCTCGGCGAGCGGGGCGGTGCATACGACTGTGATGGGGTGCTCTTGGAAGTAGGGCTTCAGCTTCTTGGCGGCAAAGTACACGCCGTAGCACATCTTCTGGTAGTGCGGGTAGTTCTGCTTCGAGGTATACAGCACCTCGCTCAAATAGTACACCGGCCTCTGGACCGGTTGGGCTCGGCCCTCTTCTAGGCGCTGGACTATGATGATGGTGCTGACCACCCGGCTGGTTGCAGCAATGTAAAGGAGCATGGGCTCCTTCTCAGTCGGCGCCGCCAAGACAGGCGGCATGGTCAGCATCTTCTTTAGCTCGTGAAAAGCTTGGTCGGCTTGGTCGTTCTACTCGAAGTTAGTGGTCTTCTTCATGAGGCGGTAGAGGGGGAGAGCCTTCTCTCCGAGCCGGCTGATGAAGCGGTTCAGGGAAGCCAAGCATCCGGTGAACTTCTGGACGTCTCGCAGCTTGGTGGGAATCGCCATTCTCTCAATGGCCTTGATCTTTACTGGGTGGCATTTGATGCCGCGTTCGGAGACCAGGAAGCCTAGGAGCTAGCCGGCTGGCACTCCGAACATGCATTTCTCGGGGTTGAGCTTGATCCGGAATCTGCGCAGGTTCTCGAATGTTTCCTTGAGGTCTTCTAACAAGGTGATGCGCTTCTCCGTCTTCACCACAATGTCGTCCACGTAGACGTGGGCATTTCTGCCGAGCTGCTTGAGGAGGCACTTCTACATGCAACGCTGAAAGGTGGCACCGGCATTTCTCAAGACGAATGTCATAGTCAGGTAGCAGAAGGCTGTGAATGGCGTGATGAAGGCGGTCTTCAGGCGGTCGGCCGGGTCCAACTTTATCTTGTAGTACCCGGAGTAAGCATCCAAAAAACTCAGCAGCTCGCATCCGACTGTGGAGTCTATCACTTGATCTATCCTTGGCAGGGCAAAAGGATCCTTGGGGCAGGCCTTGTTGAGGCTCGTGTAGTCTATACACACGCGCCATTTGTTGTTCTTCTTCAGCACGAGGACCGGGTTGGCGAGCCACTCCGGAAAGAACACTTCCATGATGAAGCCGGCAGCCAGAAGCCGGGCTATCTCTTCTCCTACAATCCTTCTCTTTTCCTCTGACAGTCGTCGGAGGGGTTGCTTGACTGGTTTTGCACCTTCTCGGATGTGTAATTTGTGCTCGGCAAAATCCTTCGGAACACCCGGCATGTCCTTGGGGGACCATGCAAAGATGTCCCGATTCTCACGGAGGAAATCGGTGAGCTCACCTTCCTATTTGCTGTTTAGGTTTGCCCCAATGACGGCAAACCTTTCCGGGTGCTCGGGGTCAAGAGGTATCTTCTTCGTTTCCTTGGCCGGCTGGAAGGAACCTTGGGCTTCAGATTCTTTGGGATCGGGGGACAGGGCCGGCTGCTTGCCAGCCATGGCCACGACCCGGTCCAACTTCTTCTTCTCTTCGGCAATCACAAGGGACTCGGCCAGCCGGCTGCTGGCTGCCGCGCACTCAGCCAATTTCTTGTAATCGCCGACTATGGTGATGATGCCCTTGGTGCTCGGCATCTTCATCTTGAGGTAAGCATAGTGGGGAACAGCCATGAATTTGGCCAAGGCAGGTCGGCCAAGCAGTGCATGGTAAGAGCTCTCAAAGTCCACCACTTCAAACCAGATGGCCTCCCTGCGGAAATGATCCTTGTCCCCAAAGAGGACATCAATCTTGATCTTGCCAACGGGGGAGCAGGACAGGCCAGGTACGATGCCGTGGAACATAGTCCGGGTGGGCGTGAGCTGCTTCGTCTTGACGTTGAGCTTCTTCAGGGTGTCAAGGTACAGGATGTTGATGCTGCTCCCGCCGTCTATCAACACGCGGGAGAAACGGGCTGCGCGTTTGTCGGTTGCAAGGGTGGCATCCAGAACCAGTGCATAAGAGCCGGGAGATGGCATCACCTCTGGGTGGTCGGCCCGGCTCCAGCTGATGGGTTTTTCTGACCAATGCATGTGCTCGGAGGGGTTGGCGGCAACCGCTTGACTTCCTGGTGCTCTCGGCGCCTGCTGCGCCGGTCTTCAGGCTGGCTGGTGAAGACGACATAGGCGGCGTGCTCGTCGGGGAACTCGTCGTGCACGGCTCCGACTGCTGGCCGAGCGGCCGGCTGCTGCGGAGCCCGAGGCGGCGGACCAGCAGGTGGAGGCGGCACGAGCCCTTCGCCCTTGGAGATTTGGGTGAGCCAGTGGCACTTCCGGGTTGTGTGGTTGGACGGCTTCGCGCCGCTATGGAACTTGCATGGGGCGTCGAGGGTTTGCTCGTAGGAGAAGGCCGGCTGCCAAGCCGGCCGGACGCCTTTCTGCTTCTTGGGTGCGGGCCGCCCTTCGGGCTGCTCGCCCTCGACCGTGGCCACCAGCCGACTGGTGGAAGGCGGCAGGGGGCCCTTGCGCTTGTGGTCGTTTTGGTACGGGCGTCGGCCGGAGTCCCCAGCCGGCGTCTTGGGCGTCGGGTTGAGTAGCTTTCCGGACGCGTCGACCCGAAGTTCGGTCTTCATTGAGGAGTCGGCGGTGGCATACTTTTCCGCTATGACCAGAAGCTCGTCGAGGGTAGTCGGCTCGTCGCAGAGGAGCTTGTGCTTGAGGAGGGTGCCCTCTCGGCACCCGGCTGTGAAGCATTCGATGGCTTGCACTTCGTGCACTTCTTCGCAAGAGTTGCGGAGCTCGGCCCAATGCGTGAGGTAGTCGTGACTGGACTCGGCGGGGCCTTGTACGCACAAGGAGAGCTGCCTGGGCTTGGGAGCCCGCTTGTAGGTGCTGGTGAAGTTGCGGACGAAAGCTTCTGTGAAGTCTAGCCAGCTGTTGACGCTGTATGGCTTGAGGCTGTTGAGCCAGGTCCGCGCCGTGCCCTGAAGCATGAGGGGCACGTACTTCACGGCAATGCGCATGTTGCCGTTCATGATGCGTACTGTGTTGGAGTAGTCGATCAACCAATCTTCCGGCTTCACGGAGCCGTTGTACTTGGGCGTGTCTCTTGGGAGCGAGAACCCTTTGGGGAAGGGCTCGTCGCGGATGCGGGGACCGAAACAAGGCGGGCCGACATCATCTTCTTCTTCTAGCGCCAGGGATCGCGCTAGGCGGTCGATCCGATGGCGGGCGTCGTTCTCGCCGACTCCTTCGCGGCGACCTAGTCGGCCACTGAGAGTCGGATGCGTGACAGGTGGTGGGGTGGGATACCTCTCCCCACGAGGCGGAGGCGGAGGCGGGTTGCCCCGCCGCTCCACGGCTCGAGGGTGGCCTTCTGCGTCTCGCTCGATGGAGATCTGGGTTCGGCTTCAGCTGGCAGCCGGCTCTTTCTCGTGTCGCGTGCGGGTTCTACCCGCAGTCGGCGTCCGGGACGTCGCGCCGAGCTCTCGGCGCGGTGGAGGGCTTTCCTCGCAGACGTCAGCTTCGTGCCGCTGCGCGGCTGCATCGATTAGCTGCTGGATGTGTCTGGTCATGTAGGGGAGCTCTTCGGCCCCCAGTCCATCCAGCTCGTCTACGGCCGCCTGGACGGCACGCAGGTTCTGGAGTGGGGTGGCGTAGACTTGGCGGTCGACTCCAAGCAAGTCGGCGACGACAGCGTCGCGCTGTCTAACGACGCCGACTCGGCTTGGCCCGTCAGGAGGTGGCGTGCCGAAGGCGGCGCGGTCGACTTCGCGCTGGTGGGCCTCGGTGAGGCGTCTCACAGAAGCTAGCTTCCGGCCCTCCGCGAGGAGGGCGAGGCGGCGATCCTCCAGTGCTTCGGTGTCGGCATGGGGCCGGGAGGGGGACGGACAGATCGTGGATCGCCGCTTGCGGGGCGTCGTGGGCGTTCTCGCCAGAAGCGCCGCCGTGGCCGATGACCATCACCTCGACGGTGGCAACGTCACAGCCATCGGCTCGGGGAAGCGGGTCGTCGTAGATCACGACGTTAGTGGGGAGGGCATCGGGCGAGGCAGTGTCGGAGTCTACATGCATCGGATCGGTGGAGCCAACGGACTCCTAGTCCACGGCAGGCTCGCTGGAGACGTGGAGCTGGCCGAGGAGGTCGACGAGGCGGTCGGTGTCCGCGTCGAAAGCGGGCTCGTCGGAGATGAGGGCCTCGCCAAGGGGATCGTCGAGGTCGCTTGATGCGCAAGCGTCAGTGACGCCTTGCAGCGCGTCGTGGCAAGCGCCATCGGGCGTGCCGGGCTGGCTACGCTCGTTGGGGAGGAAGAAGGTTCCCGTCCAGAACAGGTCTCCGGACGACGGTGCACCTGGCCCCACGGTGGGCGCCAAATGTCGGGTGGTTGGTGCGACATATGCCAGCGGGTGGCTTATCTGTGTGGGAGCCAGTAAGACGTCGTCGGTGCCTGGAAGCGGGATAAGGCGAAGACATGCATGCCGGCGAATCTTACCCAGCTTCGGGGCTCTCCGTGGAGATAACACCCCTACTGCTGCTCTGTGGGGTCTCCGCATGATCACTCGATGAACAAGTACAAGTAGCTACAAGGTGCTCCTCGAGCTGTTTGGCGAGAGGAAGAAGAAGGGCAAGGCTAGCTCTACTCCTCTCTCTATGTGTGTTGTAACCTAGATCAGATCAACCCTTTGCATGGGTGCCCCGGGGGGTTTATATAGGCCTACCCCCGGGGGTACAATGGTAATCTGGCTGGGAGCGGGTCCCAGCCGTCAGTGTCTACGCTCGCCGGCTTCCGCGCCGGCTGCTGGGGCCCGCCGGCTAGTGGGCACCGCCGGCTGCCGGCATCTTGGTCGACAGGCAGACCCTACTGCCTAGGGCCCTGTCGGCGGCCGATTACTGTTGCCTCAGTCCTGATGATGAGGGCTTTATCGAGGTAAGTGTGGCTACAGCGCCGCCGCCTGGCGGGCGATCGCTGTAGCCTCACGTCGTCTTGTCTTCTTAATGGGGTGCATCCTTCGAGGGAAGGAGCGAGCCGGCTCGGGAAAGCCGGCCATGTCTTGGGTCGACTGGGGGAGGCCTGGCCGCCTTCGGGTGTCTCTCTGCCCAAAGGGGCCCACCACCCATGGGCTGTGCTGACAGCCCGCCGTGGATGGCTCCCTAGTCCTCATGGCAACAGTGCCGCGCCGGACGGGTCAGAGCTGCCCCGTACGGCGCACTATGCCAGGCGTGATCCGGGTTTCGGGGGTGGCAGGCTCCACTGTAGCCACGCCCCGTCCCATCGCCGTTATGTGGTTGCGGGCTTCGAGGGTACGATCTTGACCGTGCCGTAGGAGCCGGCTTCTTGGAGTCGGCCTTCTCGAGGCCGGCCTCTTGGAGCCGGCCCTCCCGCGGCTTTCTTCATGAGGGTTGAGGCCGGGCCGCCTCCCGACAGTCGGCCTGAGAGGCAGCCGGCAGGGGGAAGGCGGACCCATGTCTTGGTTTCTTCAAGACCGGATCGACTCGTATTTTTTCTGAAGTGCCAAGGGGAGCCGGCTAGGCTACCCGTGGTCATTTACCCCGACAAGGATGCTAGTTTTCCATCAGTGGCCCTACATTCTTCTCCGTCTGCTATGCTATACTATCGGGCCGTGATCACTCGGGAGGTAATCACGGGTATATACTATATACTTTATACATGATACATGTGGTGACTAAAGTCGGGTCGGCTCAAGGAGTACCCGTGAGTGATTCACGGATTGGGGGCTGAAAGGACCTTTGTCCCGACGGCCCTCTGGGTGGATTTTTGTGGCGGAGCGACAGGGCAGGTTGAGACTACCTAGGTGAGAGGTGGGCCTGGCCCTGTCGGTGTTCGCGGCCATTTCAAATAACACGCATAACGAGTTCTTGGTATTTGATCTGAGTCTGGCTACTGGCCTATACGCACTAACCAACTACGCGGGAAAGATATGGGTACTCGGTGTCGTGGTATCAGCCGAAGCACTTCGTGACGTCAGCGACTGAGTGGCGTGCGCCAGATTGGACCGCGTAACGTGGCTTCCGTTGTACTAGAGGTTGCTAGGTCTGCTTCCGGTCGCCCTCGCAACGTGTAGGTGTGCAATGGGCGATGGGCCCAGACCCCTGCGCCATAGGATGTAGACCGGTGTGCTGACCTCTCTATTGAGCCTAGGTGGGGCTGTGATCTATTGATCTTCCGAGGCCGGGCATGACCCAGAAAAGTGTGTCCGGCAAAATGGGATCAAGCGTGTTGGGTTATGTGGTGCACCCCTGCAGGGAAGTTAATCTATTCGAATAGCCGTGATCTTCGGTAATAGGATGACTTGGAGTTGTACCTTGACCTTATGACAACTAGAACCGGATACTTAATAAAACACACCCTTCCAAGTGCCAGATACAACCCGGTGATCGCTCTCTAACAGGGCATCGAGGAGGGGGTTGCCAGGTAGGATTATGCTATGCGATGCTACTTGGAGGACTTCAGTCTACTCTCTTCTATATGCTGCAAGACGGAGGCTGCCAGAAGCGTAGTCTTCGACAGGATTAGCTATCCCCCTCTTATTCTGGCATTCTGCAGTTCAGTCCATTGATATGGCCCTTTACACATATACCCATGCATATGTAGTGTAGTTCCTTACTTGCGAGTACTTTGGATGAGTACTCATGGTTGCCTTGTTCCCCCTTTTTTCCCATTTCTCTACCCGATTGCTGCGACCAGATGTTGGAGCCCAGGATCCAGACGCCACCGTCGACGACGACTCCTACTACACTGGAGGTGCCTACTACTACGTGCTGCCCGCTGACGATGACCAGGAGTAGTTAGGAGGATCCCAGGCAGGAGGCCTATGCCTCGTTCGATCTGTATCCCCGTTTGTGCTAGCCATCTCATGGCAACTTGTTTAACTTATGTCTGTACTCAGATATTGTTGCTTCCACGGACTCGTCTATGATCGAGTACTTGTATTCGATCCCTCGAGGCCCCTGGCTTGTATTATGATGCTTGTATGACTTATTTATGTTTTAGAGTTGTGTTGTGATATCTTCCCGTGAGTCCCTGATCTTGATCGTACACATTTGCGTGCATGATTAGTGTATGATTGAATCGGGGGCGTCACAAGTTGGTATCAGAGCCGACTGCCTGTAGGAATCCCCCTTCCACACTCCTTGGCCGAAGTTGAGTCTAGACATTGCATAACTTTTACTAACATGGCTGTGTGTCTTATGGGCCCACGTCGCCATTAGGTGGTATTAGGATCCTTTATTTCTTGTCTATGCTCTGGGACTCTAATCTCTCTTCTATTCGGGTTAAATGATTTTACGAACTCTGACTCTAGGTTCTCGTAATTACTTCCTCCCGGAGAGCCCCTCACTCCAGATGCTTGCATGGTGCGCCGAAGGATTCCAAAGATACTCTCCGATGTTATCCCGAGAACTTCTGCTCATTGCATTTGCAATTCCCTTCCATCGCCGCCCCATATAGATAACAACATGCACTTGCCATTCTTACACTAGTCCCCAGTTGCTCTTGTTAGTACAAGAAACCCCGAAATACTCGTCGTTGTTCCGAGAATCCTTGTGCATGCTTCCTTGTAGTTCCTTGTCACCTAAATACACCTACAACTTAATCCTCACACATACCAAGGATTTGTTTCTCCCCAGTTGTTCTTGTGTTCTGCAAAGGACTTCGAAATACTATTTGGTCTTTCGAAAATCCTCAACAGCCTGTTGTTCTTGGAATTCTTGTATACTTGCATTCCGGTTAATTCCATTTGTCTAGCTATTTACTTAAAAAACCTTTGTGATTGTCATTCTGTTCCTCTTGATTCAACATGTGTGTGAATGCACGCAATCATCAGTTGTTCCCTAGAATTTATCCTTCCGATGCAGACGTCATTCCGGACATGAGCTGGATCTCGACCAATCTGATTTCCATCGATTGTACCCCTAAGGCTATTCAGCTTATCCATCCCTAATCAGAGTATTGCTTCTGATCCCTTATCTTGGAATTCATAATTCCTTTGCATTGGATATTTGAGTTAGTCAGTTGTTTCCATAAACTGATCTCCTTGCCTTCCTTCTTCCACTGGTTGAGTACCGATGCTCACATCAGACCCCTTGTGGACCACCAGATCCTTTGTTGGATTTTATCTGACAACGTCCTTCCTATTCTATAAGCTTGTGAGCGTTTCCTCGGCTACACAATGCCTTTGGTAAATTGTATCCTCTGCTTTCTCCAGCATGCTCTACTATCGAGCTTGTGTTATTTATTCCTAAAATTGTGGTATATGCTCCTAAGATGCCTCGATGGGTTGAACCTATGCCTCCCATATTATGTGTGAACTCAAAAGTTTTCACGAGTCATACTCGTATGGTATTTTGCCAGATAATTCAACACTACAACTTCTTCGAAAAGGAGAAGTGAATCAAAGGTTATACATTGGAGAAGTGGGAGTCAACCTTGAACCCTGTGTTCATGCCCATGGGCACGATATATACCTTATCATGGAAGCTTCTTTTAAAATAATTATTCCCTCATTATAAGTTCACCTTGTATCTGTGGACGTGGTTCCGACCATGTTCTCCTTTAAATGTCATTACTCGTGCAAGTTTAAGCATTTGTCTTCTGCAGAGCAATACCCCAGTCCAACCTCTACTTTGATCTGTCGTCCAGTATTACCCCCTGGTATCTCGAGATTATAATGGAACCGCATAATTTCTTATGAGATCTTCATTAAGTACTACATTCTCACTGATTCCAATTTTCACGGGCTTTGAGTTATTAAACTCTCAAAGACACCGATAACTGAACCAAGTCCGGACTACGGTTCGACAACTCTTAGTAATCTTCTTTATGTACGAGTTTGTACCCGATCACGCCATTCCTAGGTTGTTTGGCTATATCATTTGTCTTGATGATTTTAACCGTGCTACCTGGTCCTTATTTTCGGACCACCACATTCGATGATGAGCTAAGCTTACGTCGATCTTCCTCGTCATATCAGTTCGCCTTGAACAACAAGCTTGATTTCAAGTTTGTGTCCTACCCATGGTTTCAATAACCTTCCGCTTCATCATTCCTTTGACTTGATGTCGTCGCTGATTGATTACATCTTCATGAAATCTCTCGATAAATGTGTCATGAGCTTCATCAACCTTATGAGCTCTTCCAGGATATCAATTGAGTTCATGATGAGAAATACCATCCTTCCCCCTCGATGAATTGTGTTATCATCGACAACTTTATTGCCTTCCCTCCAACACAAACTTGTTCGTGTTCTACGTTATACCTTGAGTTCCTTGCTATCCAACATTGGTTCCTCTTTACCTTGGAGTATTACCATCTTTTATATCCAGGATGTCGTGCTTAGAACACCCGGCCGGAGGCCCATTCCTTTCAGCAAGGTTATCCATTCTTCCATGAGGAAATTGTAAGACTTATTCTACAAGTTATTCCTAATGGATCCTTTGTGTTTCCAAAGTCTGACCTTTGCGTGAAGACCATGGCAATGCTATCTTGAAGCATTTATATGTTACTCCAATTTTCAACAAGAACATTGAAAGCCTAATGTTAAATGTTTCCTGCTCAATTATCCAAACACCGTTGTATGGGTAATGTCCTAAAATTTCTCTCCCCTTACCTAAAGAGTTTTCTACATTATATCCTCTCATGGATATCGTGCTCTACTTGTCCTTGGGAAGGATATACCCTTGAAATATGTGTTTAAACACATTTTCCTTTCCATTGATCTGTTTAATCTGATAATCATATTTTTTTCTCTCCATTGTTTGGTTTAACCTTTCTTGTGATCTATATGGTCTAAGCAGTAATATTCTCCTGCTTATGTAAACACCTCGTTGTACAATTATGTCAGTAATACCCTGTTGCTTTTGTTGATAGCATACCGGTAACCACCGATGGACGAGAACTTTGCCTATTGGTCCGCCTCGTTCAACGAGCAGGAAAATGGTTCTCTTCGTCCCTCGCCCTTGGTACCAATGGTTGTTGCCGACATAATAGATAGTCTATCCTCTAACATGCCTTGCTTACATGATCATGCAAGACGTCACCCCCGTTCCTACTTTTAACCCACACGGTGGGCCCATAACCCACAGTTCCACAGGATCGAAACCTGACTCTCCTGTACACCCTGTTGTCAAAGTTAAGCGTGTGTAATTCACGGGCCACTTGCCTAGTGATCTATTCTGGTATCGGACATAATACTTATTCTCGTTGCTCTGAACCCCTTTTCACACTCCGTTTCAGGCAACGAGCGATTGCCTGCCCGCTCGAAACTTCCCATGATACCTCCTTACTTTGCTCTCGATATTTCTTAAGTTTCAATTCGAGAGTTACTTTCTGCCACCTTCCCTGATGTTATCTACCAGATAGTCTACCTTGAAGAGGTCCATTCTTCCGGTATACCCCCTTAACCTATTCGTAAGTACGATCGAATTTCTGAAGAAAAGTAGTCGACTTCATCATGATGACCTGGAGCAGAGAAATGAAGACATCAACGAAAGGGATTAACTTCTTTGAGAAGATCAGCCAAGACCGAGAAGATCCGTTAGAATATCATAACCAGACCTTTCCCCTTGCTCTACCTCCTAAATCTCGGGACGAGATTTCTTGTAGTGGAGGAGATTTGTAACGCCCGGATAATCTTGCTACTGTAATTCCACGCTAATCATGCCACGTCACCTCGATTATTGTTGCTAAACTTCCGTTAGTTCAAACCACGTCAAATTCAAATTTAAATTAATGTCAACAACAAAAGGTTTTCAAAAATTGAAACAAAATGTTCGGTGGTTGCCAAATATTACAAGGGTAATTATGGTGCAGCAAACACATTTTTATAAAATGGCTAAATTGTTTAAAATGAAATTAAACAGAAAATAAAATAAAAGAAAAAGCAAAACAGATAACAGAAAAGAAAGGGAAAAAGAGAGAAAAGCCCCTCGGCCCTTTGGGCTTTGGCCAATGCTGGCCACCCAGGCCACCAGGAGGCCCACCCCGCCTCCCTTATCCCCCCCCCCACGACCCGAAACCCTAACCTACCCCACCCCCACTCGCACCACTCTCCCTCCCTCATCTGGATCTGGATCGGGAGGATCCCGATCCCCTAGCCCCTCTCCCCCACGCGCCCGTCGCCGCCTGGACCGCGCCGGCGACCGGAGCTCCCTCGCCGGCCTGCTTCCTCCTCCCCACCGGCCTGCTCCCACGTCGTTGTCCTCCCTGTCGCCCCCCTCGACCCCCCGCTGCCCCGTCCCTACAACCCCCCTGTGAGGCCCCTTGTCCTCTCTTCCCCGCACGCGCCCGCACCGGCCACGCTCACCGCGGCCACCCGGCCTTTCCCCCCTCGCGGACGCTCGCGCGCACCTCACCACGCCGCGCTCACCGCACCCGCTGCTCGCCATCCCGCACCCGCGCACAACCCTTGCCCCGCCTCTGTCCCCGCTGCTGCGGCTGGCCGCCGCATTCGACGGCGCCCCATGTTGGCGGCCCCGCTCCGCTGCTCTACTCCTATGCCCGCCACACCGGGCGCGCCCGCCGTCCTGTGCCACCCCGGCTCCCAACTGCGCTTGCGCCAGCTCCGCCGCCCCGCCACGGACGTCCGCGGCCACCTCCACCCGTGCTCGTTGGCTCCCCGCACCGCCGCCCCGTTTCTATCCCGCGGTGGCCCTGCTACTGCGCCGCGCCGGCGCGCAGCCCTGGCCACCAGCGTCTCGCCCGCCTCGCGTGCTTCCCACACCTTGCCATGCGCCATCTGCCGCGGCGGCCCTCTCCGCTACCCGCGACGCCTCTACTAACTCCCGTCGGCATGGGCTCGATCCGGTCGAGCTCCGGCCTCGTCCTTCGTTGCTCTCTGGTGCCCTACGGTCGCCGTCCCCCCCTGCTGGCCTGGGCGGGCGCCCATTCGGGCTCGCGGCCGTCGCCCGCACCACCGCCCGATAGCCCAGCGCCCGCTAGCCCCCCTGGGGCCTATGACAGTGGGCCCCCATGCCTAGAATGTTTCTGAAAAAAGGAATTAAAAAAATAAATAATAATAATAATTAAATCAATCAATTAATTATGGAATTAATTAAGTTAATTAATAATAATTAGATTAACCTAATTAATTGTTAGTTAAATAATCAATCAATGACAATGGGGCCCACCCCTAATTAATTCTGATTAGATTAATTAAATTTGGATAATTAACATGTGTCTCTGACCAGTGGGACCCACTGGTCAGGTTGACCAGTCAACTCTGTTGACTGCTGACATTAGCATGACATCATGCTAATGTCATTAACCCATTTTCGAATTAATTTAAATAATTAATTAAATTCTAGAAATTAATAAAATCTTTAGAAAATCATATCTTTTAATCCGTAACTCGGATTAAAATATTTTCAACATGAAAGTTGCTCAGAACGACGAGACGAACCCGGATACGCAACCTGTTCGTCCGCCACGCACCCCTAACATATCAAACTCGCAACTTTCCCCCTCCGGCTCCTCTGCCCGAAAAGGCGAAACACCGGGGATACCTTCCCGGATGTTTCCCCCCTTCACCGGTATCACCTCATACCACGTTAGGGCACCCCTAGCACCGATACTTGTCATGTCATGCATCGCTATGCATCTATTTGCTTAAATATTTATTGTTTCTTCCCCCTCTTCTCTCGCTAGACACCGAGACCGACGCCGCTGCTACCCAGTACGACCACGGAGTTGACGACCCCTCTCTCTTGCCAGAGCCACCAGGCAGGTCCCCCCCCCCCTTGATCACCAGATATCGCCTACTCTATTCTCTTCTGCTTTCATTAGAGTAGTGTAACCTGTTACTGCTTTCCGTTTATCCTATCCTGATGCATAGCATGTCCTTGCTACTACTGTTGTTACCTTTACCTGCAATCCTACATGCTTAGTATAGGATGCTAGTTTTCCATTAGTGGCCCTACATTCTTGTCCGTCTGCTATGCTATACTATCGGGTCGTGATCACTTGGGAGGTGATCACGGGTATATACTATATACTTTATACATGATACATGTGGTGACTAAAGTCGGGTCGGCTCGAGGAGTACCCGCAAGTGATTCACGGATTGGGGGCTGAAAGGACCTTCGTACCGACGGCCCTCTGGGTGGATCTTAGTGGCGGAGCGACATGGCAGGTTGAGACTACCTAGGTGAGAGGTGGGCCTGGCCCTGTCGGCGTTCGCGGTCATTTCAAATAACACGCATAACGAGTTCTTGGTATTTGATCTGAGTCTGGCTACTGGCCTATACGCACTAACCAACTACGCGGGAAAGATATGGGCACTCGGCGTCGTGGTATCAGCCGAAGCATTTCGTGACGTCAGCGACTGAGCGGCGCGCGCCAGATTGGACCGCGTAACATGACTTCCGTTGTACTAGAGGTTGCTAGGTCTGCTTCCGGCTGCCCTCGCAACTTGCAGGTGTGCAACGTGCGATGGGCTCAGACCCCTGTGCCATAGGATGTAGACCGACGTGCTAACCTCTCTGTTGAGCCTAGGTGGGGCTGCGATGTGTTGATCTTCCGAGGCCGGGCATGACCCAGAAAAGTGTGTTCGGCCAAATGGGATCAAGCGTGTTGGGTTATGTGGTGCGCCCCTGCAGGGAAGTTAATCTATTCGAATAGTCGTGATCTTCGGTAACAGGACGACTTGGAGTGGTACCTTGACCTTATGACAACTAGAATCGGATACTTAATAAAACACACCCTTCCAAGTGCCAGATACAACCCGGTGATCGCTCTCTAACAGGGCATCGAGGAGGGGATTGCCGGGTAGGATTATGCTATGCGATGCTACTTGGAGGACTTCAGTCTACTCTCTTCTATATGCTGCAAGACGAAGGTCGCCAGAAGCGTAGTCTTCGACAGGATTAGCTATCCCCCTCTTATTCTGGCATTCTGCAGTTCAGTCCACTGCTATCGCCCTTTACACGTATACTCATGCATATGTAGTGTAGTTCCTTACTTGCGAGTACTTTGGATGAGTACTCACGGTTGCCTTGTTCCCCCTTTTTTTCCCATTTCTCTACCTGATTGCTGCGACCAGACGTTGGAGCCCAGGATCTAGACGCCACCATCGACGACGACTCCTACTACACTGGAGGTGCCTACTACTACGTGCAGCCCGCTGACGACGACCAGGAGTAGTTAGGAGGACCCCAGGCAAGAGGCCTGCGCCTCGTTCGATCTGTATCCCCGTTTGTGCTAGCCATCTTATGGCAAATTGTTTAACTTATGTCTGTACTCAGATATTGTTGCTTCCGCTGACTCGTCTATGATCAAGCACTTGTATTCGAGCCCTCGAGGCCCCTGGCTTGCATTATGATGCTTGTATGACTTATTTATGTTTTAGAGTTGTGTTGTGATATCTTCCCGTGAGTCCCTGATCTTGATCGTACACATTTGCGTGCATGATTAGTGTACGATTGAATCGGGGGCGTCACAAGTTGGTATCAGAGCCGACTGCCTGTAGGAATCCCCCTTCGACACTCCTTGGCCGAAGTTGAGTCTAGACATTGCAAAACTTTTACAAACATGGTTGTGTGTCTTATGGGCCCACGTCGCCATTGGGTGGTATTAGGATCCTTTATTTCTCGTCTATGCTCTCGGACTCTAATCTCTCTTCTATTCGGGTTAAATGATTTTACGAACTCTGACTCTAGGTTCTCGTAATTACTTCCTCTCAGAGAGCCCCTCACTCTAGATGCTTGCGTGGTGCGCCGAAGGATTCCAAAGATACTCTCCGATGTTATCCCGAGAACTTCTGCTCATTGCATTTGCAATTCCCTTCCACCGTCACCCCATATAGATAACTACATGCACTTGCCATTCTTACACTAGTCCTGAGTTGCTCTTGTTAGTACAAGAAACCCCGAAATACTCGTCGTTGTTCCGAGAATCCTTGTGCATGCTTCCTTGCAGTTCCTTGTCACCTAAATACACCTACAACTTAATCCTCACACATACCGAGGATTTGTTTCTCCCCAGTTGTTTTGGTGTTCCGCAAACGACTTCGAAATACTATTTGGTCTTTCGAAAATCCTCAACAGCCTGTTGTTCTTGGAATTCTTGCATACTTGCATTCCGGTTAATTCCATTTGTCTAGATATTTACTTAAAAAAACCTTTGTGATTGTCATTCTGTTCCTCTTGATTCAACATGTGTGTTAATGCACACAATCATCAGTTGTTCCCTGGAATTTATTCTTCCGATTCAGACGTCATTCTGGACATGAGCTGGATCTCGACCAATCAAATTGCCATCGATTGTACCCCTAAGACTATTCAGCTTATCCATCCCTAATCAGAGCATTACTTCTGATCCCTTATCTTGGAATTCATAATTCCTTTGCATTGGAGATTTGAGTTAGTCGGTTGTTTCCATAAACTGATCTCCTTGCATTCCTTCTTCTTCTGGTTGAGTACCGATGCTCACATCATACCCCTTGTGGACCACCAGATCCTTTGTTGGATTTTATCCGACAACATCCTTCATATTCTATAAGCTTGTGAGCGTTTCCTCGGATACACAATGCCTTTGGTAAATTGTATTCTCTGCTTTCTCCAGCATGCACTACTATCGAGCTTGTGTTATTTATTCCTGAAATTGTGGTATATGCTCCTAAGATGCCTCGATGGGTTGAACCTATGCCTCCCATATTATGTGTGAACTCAAAAGTTTTCACGAGTCATACTCGTCTGGTATTATGCCAGATAATTCAACACTACAACTTCTTCGAAAAGGACAAGTGAATGAAAGGTTATACGTTGGAGAAGTGGGAGTCGACCTTGAACCCTATGTTTATGCCCATGGGCATGATGTATACCTTATCATGGAAGCTTCTTTTAAAATATTTATTCCCTTATTATAAGTTCACCTTGTATCTGTGGACGTGGTTCCGACCATGTTCTCCTTTAAATACCATTACTCGTGCAAGTTTAAGCATTTGTCTTCTGCAGAGCAATACCCCAGTCCAACCTCTACTTTGATCTGTCGTTGAGTATTACCCCCTGGTATCTCGAGATTATAATGGAACCGCATAATTTCTTATGAGATCTTCATTAAGTACTACATTCTCACTGATCCCAATTTTTCACGGGCTCTGACTTATTAAACTCTCAAAGACACCGATAACTGAACCGAGTCCGGATTACGGTTCAACAACTCTTAGTAATCTTCTTTATGTACGAGTTTGTACCCGATCACACCATTCCTAGGCTCTTTGGCTATATCATTTGTCTTGATGATTTTAACTGTGCTACCTGGTCCTTATTTTTGGAGCACCACGTTCGATGATGAGCTAAGCTTACGTCGATCTTCCTCGTCATATCAGTTCGCCTTGAACAACAAGCTTGATTTCAAGTTTGTGTCCTACCCATGGTTCCAATAACCTTCCGCTTCATCATTCCTTTGACTTGATGTCGTCGCTGATTGATTACATCTTCATGAAATCTCTCGACAAATGTGTCATGATCATCATCAACCTTATGAGCTCTTCCAGGATATCAATTGAGTTCATGATGAGAAATACCATCCTTGCCCCTCGATGAATTGTGTTACCATCGACAACTTTATTGCCTTCCCTCCAACACAAACTTGTTCGTATTCTGTGTTATACCTTGAGTTCCTTGCTATCCAACATTTGTTCTTCTTTACCTTGGAGTATTACCATCTTTTATATCCAAGATGTCGTGCTTAGAACACCCGGCCGGAGGCCCTATGGTTCTAGATTCCTTTTCAGCAAGGTTATCCATTCTTCCATGAGGAAATTGTAAGACTTATTCTACAAGTTATTCCTGATGGAATCTTTGTGTTTCCAAAGTATGACCTTTGCGTGAAGACCATGTCAATGCTATCTTGAAGCATTTATATGTTACTCCAATTTTCAACAAGAACATTTAAAGCCTAAAGTTAAATGTTTCCTGCTCAATTATCCAGACACCGTTGTATGGTTAATGTCCTGAAATTTCTCTCAACTTACCTAAAGAGTTTTCTACATTATATCCTGTCATGGATATCGTGCTCTGCTTGTCCTTGGGAAGGATATACCCTTGAAATATGTGTTTAAACACATTTTCCTTTCCATTGATCTGTTTAATCTGATAATCATATTTTTTTTCTCTCCATTGTTTGGTTTAACCTTTCTTGTGATCTATATGATCTAAGCAGTAATATTCTCCTGCTTATGTAAACACCTCGTTGTACAATTATGTCAGTAAGACCCTGTTGCTTTTGTTGATAGCATACTGGTAACCACCGATGGACGAGAACTTTGCCTATTGGTCCAACTCGTTCAACGAGCAGGAAAATGGTTCTCTTCGTCCCTCGCCCTTGGTACCAATGGTTGTTGCCGACATAATAGATAGTCTATCCTCTGACATGCCTTGCTTACATGATCATGCAAGACGCCACCCCCCTTCCTACTTTTAACCCACATGGTGGGCCCATAACCCACAGTTCCACAGGATCGAAACCTGACTCTCCTGTACACCCTGTTGTCAAAGTTATTCCTCACGCTTGACTTCGTATGTAATTCACGGGCCACTTGCCTAGTGATCTATTCTGGTATCAGACACAATACTTATTCTCGTTGCTCTGAACCCCTTTTCACACTCCGTTTCAGGCAACGAGCGATTGCCTGCCCGCTCGAAACTTCCCATGATACCTCCTTACTTTGCTCTCAATATTTATTAAGTTTCAATTCGAGAGTTACTTTCTGCCACCTTCCCTGATGTTATCTACCAGATAGACTACCTTGCAGAGGTACATTCTTCCGGTATACCCCCTTAACCTATTCGTAAGTACGGTCGACTTTCCGAAGAAAACTAGTCGACTTCATCATGATGACCTGGAGCAGAGAAATGTCTAAATGGTTTAAAATGAAATTAAACAGAAAAGAAAGAAAAAGAAAATGCAAAACAGAAAACAGAAAAGAAAGGGGAAAAGAGAGAAAAGCCCCCCCCCCGGCCCTTTGGGTTTTGGCCCATGCTGGCCACCCAGGCCACCAGGAGGCCCACCCCGCCTCCCTTATCCCCCCCCCACGACCCGAAACCCTAACCTACCCCACCCCCACTCGCACCACTCTTCCTCCCTTGTCTGGATCTGGATCGGGAGGATACCGATCCCCTCGCCCCTCTCCCCCGCGTGCCCGTTGCCGCCTGGACCGCGCCGGCGATCGGAGCTCCCTCACCGGCCTGCTTCCTCCTCCCCACCGGCCTGCTCCCACGTCGTTGTCGTCCCCGTCGCCCCTCTCGACCCCCCGCTGCCCCGTCCCTACAACTCCCCCCCCCCCCTGTGAGGCCCCTCCTCTCTTCCCCGCACGCGCCCGCACCGGCCACACTCACCGCGGCCACCCGGCGTTCCCCCCCTCGCGCACGCTCGCGCGCACCTCACCTCGCCGCACTCACCGCACCCGCTGCTCGCCATCCCGCACCTGCGCACGCCGCTCGGGGCCACGCCCCTCGCCCCGCCTCTGTCCCCGCTGCTGCGGCTGGCCGCCGCGCTCGACGGCGCCCCACGTTGGCGGCCACGCTCCGCTGCTCTGCTCCTCTGCCCGCCACGCCGTGCGCGCCCGCCGTCCTACGCCGCCCCGGCTCCCAACTGCGCCTACGCGAGCTCCGCCGCCTAGCCACGGACGTCCGCGGCCACCTCCACCCGCGCTCGTCGGCTCCCCGCACCGCCGCGTAGTTTCTGTCCAGCGGTGGCCCTACTACTGCGCCGCGCCGGCGCGCAACCCTGGCCACCAGCGTCTCGCCCGCCTCGCATGCTTCCCACACCTTGTCGTGCGCCATCTGCCGCGGCGGCCCTCTCCGCTACCCGCGCCGCCTCTGCTAACTCCCGCCTGCTTGGGCTCGATCCGGTCGAGCTCCGGCCTCGTCCTCCGTTGCTCTCCGGTGCCCTGCGGTCGCCGTCCCCCCCCCCCCCCTGCTGGCCTGGGCGGGCGCCCATCGCCCGCACCACCGCCCGATAGCCCAGCGCCTCCTAGCCCCCCTGGGGCCTATGACAGTGGGCCCCCATGCCTAGAACGTTTCTGAAAAAAAGCAATTAAAAAATAAATAAATAAATAATAATAATAATAATTAAATAAATAATAATTAATTAATTAAGGAATTAATTAAGTTAATTAATCATAATTAGATTAACCTAATTAACTGTTAGTTAATTACTCAATCAATGACAGTGGGGCCCACCCCTAATTAATTCTGATTAGATTAATTAAAATTTGGATAATTAACATGTGTCTCTGACCAGTGGGACCCACTGGTTAGGTTGACCAGTCAACTCTGTTGACTGCTGACGTCAGCATGACATCATGCTGATGTCATTAACCCATTTTCGAATTAATTAAATTCCAGAAATTAATAAAATCTTTAGAAAAACATATCTTTTAATCCGTAACTCGGATTAAAATATTTTCAACATGAAAGTTGCTCAAAACGACGAGACGAATCCGGATACGCAACCTGTTCGTCCGTCACGCACCCATAACATATCAAACTCGCAACTTTCCCCCTCCGGCTCCTTTGCCCGAAAACGTGAAACACCGGGGATACCTTCCCGGATGTCTCCCCCCTTCCCCGGTATCACCTCATACCACGTTAGGGCACCCCTAGCACCGATACTTGTCATGTCATGCATCGCTATGCATCTGTTTGCTTAAATATTTATTGTTTCTTCCCCCTCTTCTCTCGCTAGACACCGAGACCGACGTCGCTGCTACCCAGTACGACTATGGAGTTGACGACCCCTCTCTCTTGCCAGAGCAACCAGGCAAGCCCCCCCCCCCTAATCACCAGATATCGCCTACTCTATTCTCTTCTACTTGCATTAGAGTAGTGTAACCTGTTACTGCTTTCCGTTTATCCTATCCTGATGCATAGCATGTCCTTGCTACTACTGTTGTTACCTTTAGCTGCAATCCTACATGCTTAGTATAGGATGCTAGTTTTCCATCAGTGGCCCTACATTCTTGTCCGTCTGCTATGCTATACTATCGAGCCGTGATCACTCGGGAGGTGATCACGGGTATATACTATATACTTTATACATGATACATGTGGTGACTAAAGTCGGGTCGGCTCGAGGAGTACCCGCGAGTGATTCACGAATTGGGGGCTGAAAGGACCTTTGTCCCGGCGGCCCTCTGGGTGGATCTTAGTGGCGGAGCGACATGGCAGGTTGAGACTACCTAGGTGAGAGGTGGGCCTGGCCCTGTCGGCGTTCGCGGTCATTTCAAATAACACGCATAACGAGTTCTTGGTATTTGATCTGAGTCTGGCTACTGGCCTATACGCACTAACCAACTATGCGGGAAAGATATGGGCACTCGGCGTTGTGGTATCAGCCGAAGCACTTTGTGGCGTCAGCGACTGAGCGGCGCGCGCCAGATTGGACCGCGTAACGTGACTTCCGTTGTACTAGAGGTTGCTAGGTCTGCTTCCGGCTCCCCTCGCAACATGCAGGTGTGCAATGGGCGATGGGCCCAGACCCCTGCGCCATAGGATGTAGACCGGCATGCTGACCTCTCTGTTGAGCCTAGGTGGGGCTGCGACGTGTTGATCTTCCGAGGCCGGGCATGACCCAGAAAAGTGTGTCCGGCCAAATGGGATCAAGCGTGTTGGGTTATGTGGTGCACCCCTGCAGGGAAGTTAATCTATTCGAATAGCCGTGATCTTCGGTAACAGGACGACTTGGAGTTGTACCTTGACCTTATGACAACTAGAATAGGATACTTAATAAAACACACCCTTCCAAGTGCCAGATACAACCCGGTGATCGCTCTCTAACATGGCATCGAGGAGGGGATTGCCGGGTAGGATTATGCTATGCGATGCAACTTGGAGGACTTCAGTCTACCCTCTTCTATATGCTGCAAGACGGAGGCTGCCAGAAGCGTAGTCTTCGACAGGATTAGCTATCCCCCTATTCTGGCATTCTGCAGTTCAGTCCACTGATATGGCCCTTTACACATATACCCATGCATATGTAGTGTAGTTCCTTGCTTGCGAGTACTTTGGATGAGTACTCATGGTTTCCTTGTTCCCCCCTTTTTTCCCATTTCTCTACCCGATTGCTGCGACCAGACGTCGTGGTGTGTCTATTTTTAGTGCTAATGTCATCTATCACTCGTTATCTCTTGGTATATGCATCCATGATGATAATACACATTTGATATAATTCCATGCCATCTTTCTTTCGATGGTTATGATTAGCATGGTCTTGAAACTTCTATGGTAATAAACATGTGATCAACAAGCCAAAGCCATGGGTTAGTGCGGAGTGAGACACCGAATGAGTGCCACCATTAAGTGGAACTGTGGAGCTCAACACTTCCTTTTTGGACATACCGTGGAACTCCACACTTATCTAGCAGCATGTACATGTGGCACAAGTGTATTTTGTTTTCTGGATTTGTTCGTCTACTCTAAAAATACTCACAAACGACACTGGTTGGGAAGAGTCCATTCGAGATGCCACTTTGGCAAAGAATTCATTTTGGCTGACACAGCTCTCCTTGAGGGTTTCGTGTCCCATGTTTGGGCCGCAATGATGAAGTGTTTTTTGAAGGATAGGCCTGGCACAGTCATGAAGTACTCCCCACTTGTGCCAACAGGTACTGGGTTTGGCGCGGTATATCTGCATTGCACTATGCAGGGGTAAGTCTTGCCTCGTATAATCCTTCCCTGGACCCCGCCTGGTATGGGAACTTTCTAGCACTAGATCTGTCCTTAATGATGACGTATTTTTTTCATAAATTTCAGACCTTCTCATGTGTTTATAATTGTTCTGACTGTACTCGGTAGAGGGAGCTAGTTTGCAGGGGGTACAAAATAATTTCTTGTAGGAAGATTACTTCTAGTTTGTTAATAAGAAATAAAATCAAGTTGGACCATACTATTTTATTTTATATTTTTATCATTGTGGAGATCTGCACCAGGTCAAGCCTGAACTCTAAAGAACGCACAAGGTGCACAAAGACTGAAATAGTAGAAAATAAGCCACATAGACTGATTGGGTTCTGACAAGATCGAAGGAGCAAATGTAGAAGCAAACTAGCTACATGTGTTTTGAAAGATTACTAAGTTATAGAGTTGTGATTCTCATCACTTACCAAGATAAAATATTGCATATCATTTTCATGTCAATGAGCTGCACACTGCTTCTCTGCAGAAGTTCATCTGGACAAACCCAAACAATTCCCATGGTTAAATGTTGCAAAGTTGCGGATATATGGGAATATGGGATGCCATTCACTTGTACGTAAAATGAAAAAAGGAGTCCAATGATACAGATAATTAATACAAATTTTGCTAAAGGACAATAATCAATTTGGACCTACCGTGAATATTACAAATACTAGTCATTTTTCTCATGCTGCTTGGAAAGTTGGCTTGTCCTTGTCGTGTGTTTGGAAATTTAGACAAAGTATCCATATCTCCCACCTACACACCCACCCACCCACTCGTTGTTGTCAATGGTTTAGTCATCCCTGGAGACTATTTTGCCTAGTGTATGCAAGACTTGGCCGAGGACAACCTAGATAAGTTTGTCCTGAGACCAACCAGCACCTTACCTCATCAATCCCAGTAATGGAGGCTGCCATGTCTGCAGTTGTAGGCGAACTTGTGACCCGTTTCATCTCCTTGGTGCTGAAAAAGTAACGCTCCTCCAACCATGCACAATCAGAGGAGAAGGTGGTGGAGAGGTTGCAGCATCTCCTGATGAGAGTTTGCACCATCGTCGAGGAGGGGGACACGCGATACATAACCAACTCCGGGATGATGATGCAGCTCAAGATGACGTTTATCTTTACATAGAAAACTTCATGTTCGGTCGACATGCTGAAAAGAAAAAGCTCCTGAGCTTCTTCTTGGAGCACAACAACCCTCCTGGTGATCATGCAATAGCAGTTCTTCCAATCATAGGTGGTGCAGCAGTTGGGAAGAAAACTTTGGTTGCTCGTGTGTGCCGGGACGGAAGGGTTCGCTCACGCTTCTCCTCTATTTTGCACTTGAGTGGAGATAACCTTTTGACAATACTTGACCATGGAAGGACCATGGAAGAGATGATGTTGGTAGTTATTGAGTTTACTTCTGATGTAGGTGATTTTTTTTTTGAATAAAAGAGAGGGCTTTGCACCCCCCCCTCCGATTTTCATTAAAGAAAACCAGCAAGTACTTTGAGCTACAAGCACTGTTACACCATAACCAGGAACCAAAAGGTGAGTAGGAGGAATATGCAACAACAGACTGAAGCATCCCCCCACCCCCAGCGACAAAGTTTCAAGCACCGCCACATACGGGTTAAACCACGTTATTATAGTCAACCATAGTCTCGAACTAAGCGACGGATCGAACTATGCAAAAGAGAGAGTGCAAGAACATGCACAGAACTACGCAGCATCTTAGTCCAGTCGACCTCCAGGGAAGGATTCTTCATCACTCCAGCCACAGCACATTGATTCACCATCCTTGAGACGCCGCATAGACTTCACTTGCTACCCGCTCTAGCAGTTTTGCCCCCAATTCCAGCACCTTTTTTTGGTGCTCCTTTATCTACAAAATAGACCAATCCACTAGCCAATGCGTCATTGCTTTGATTATAGCCATAGGATCAGATATTCTTTTATTTTTCAAAGATCACCCAATTTCTAGCTTTCCATAAAGCCCAGCAAGTAGCAGAAATCCCCACCATAACCAGTTTTTTATCTTCTTTTCCAAAAGAATTCAGCCAAGGACCTAGGCACTCATGCATAGACACAGGAGTTCATTTCAATCCCAAGGTGCATTTAATTAGGCTCCATATTAAAGAAGCAGCAGAGCAGGTAAAGAATAAGTGATCCACAGATTCATCTTTTCTACAGAATACACAATTTGTATCCCCTTTCCAACCCCTTTTCAACAAGGAATCTCTAGTAAGTATGCTTTTTTAACGCTTAGCCATAGGAAAACTTTAATTTTTGCTAGGACTTTGATTTTCCGCAGAAATTTCTGTGGGAATTTAAGTCCATCAGCCACCAGTTTTTTATAGAGAGATTTAACTATAAATATGCCTTTTGCATTGAGAGACCATGTTACTTTATCTCTGCCCCCTTTCATTTCAATTTCTTCACATCTGTGTTTTAAACTATTCCACAATTCCAAGGTCTCCCCATGTAGGGTTCGTCTAAATCTAAATCCCTGCCATTCTTTCTGAATGGCTTCAGCCACTATGATATTATGATCAAAACATATATCATAAATCCTAGGATAAGCCTCTTTTAGACTTTTATAATCAACGAGATATCTTCCCAAAATCTAGTGCTTTCACCATTTTCCAATTCTTTTTTGGCAAAACTATAGAAGATATCTTTGATCTTCATCAGGCTAGACCAAAATTGAGAGTCTCTAGGTTTTTTTGTACTCCTGGCCAGGCATGTATCCCCCCCATATTTCTTTTTTAAGACATCTTGCCACAGCCCCTCCTCAGTTTCTAATTTCCAAAATCATTTAGCAAGCAAATCTATGTTCATTATTTCTATGTTAATGATCCCCAACCCACCTACATCCTTAGGTAGGCAACAAGTATCCAATTTTACCAAATGATATTTTGTAATATCCTCATCTTCCTGCCAAACTAACCTGGCTCTATAAAAGTCCACTTTTTTAACCACCCCCTTTGGAATTGGATAAAATGACATCATATAAAGAGGGATATTAGTAAGGCAAGCCTGTACTAAAGTAATTCTCCCAGCAATAGTGTTGGGGAACGTAGTAATTACAAAAAAATTCCTACGCACACGCAAGATCATGGTGATGCATAGCAACGAGAGGGGAGAGTGTTGTCTACGTACCCTCGTAGACCAAAGCGGAAGCGTTGACACAATGTAGAGGAAGTAGTCGTACGTCTTCCCGATCCGACCGATCCAAGCACCGTACGGACGGCACCTCCGAGTTCATCACACGTTCAGCTCGATGACGATCCTCGGACTCCGATCCAGCAGGGTGTCGGGGATGAGTTCCATCAGCACGACGGTGTGGTGACGATGATGATGTTCTACCGACGCAGGGCTTCGCCTAAGCACCGCAACGATATGACCGAGGTGGAATATGGTGGAGGGGGGCACCAGACACGGCTAAGGAACGATCACGAAGATCAACTTGTGTGTTCTAGGGTGCCCCCCTGCCCCCGTATATAAAGGAGGGAGGGGGAGGTGCGGCCGGCCCCTTTGGGGTGCGCCTGGAGGAGTCCTACTCCCACCGGGAGTAGGACTCCCCCCTCTTGCCTTGTTGGAGAAGGAAAGGGGGATGGGGAAGAGGAAAGGGGGGCGCCGCCCCCCCTTCCTTGTCCTATTCGGACTAGGGGGGAGGGGCGCGTGGCCTGCCCTGGCCGGCCCTCCTCTTCTCCCTTAAGGCCCATGTAGGCCCAATAACCCCCGGGGGGGTCCGGTAAGCCCCCGGTACTCCGGTAAATCCCGATTTCACCTGGAACGATTCCGATGTCCAAATATAGGCTTCCAATATATCGATCTTTATGTCTCGACCATTTCGAGACTCCTAGTCATGTCCATGATCACATTTGGGACTCCGAACAACCTTCGGTACATCAAAACATAAACTCATAATAAAATTGTCATCGTAACGTTAAGCGTGCGGACCCTACGGGTTCGAGAACTATGTAGACATGACCTAGAACCATTCTCGGTCAATAACCAATAGCGGAACCTGGATGCTCATATTGGCTCCCACATATTCTACGAAGATCTTTATCGGTCAGACCGCATAACAACATACATTTGTTCCCTTTGTCATCGGTATGTTACTTGCCCGATATTCGATCGTCGGTATCCAATACCTAGTTCAATCTCGTTACTGGCAAGTCTCTTTACTCGTTTCGTAATACATCATCCCGCAACTAACTCATTAGCTGCAATGCTTGCAAGGCTTAAGTGATGTGCATTACCGAGAGGGCCCAGAGATACCTCTCTGACACTCGGAGTGACAAATCCTAATCTCGAAATACGCCAACCCAACAAGTACCTTCGGAGACACCTGTAGAGCACCTTTATAATCACCCAGTTACGTTTTGACGTTTGGTAGCACACAAAGTGTTCCTCCGGTAAACGGGAGTTGCATAATCTCATAGTCATAGGAACATGTATAAGTCATGAAGAAAGCAATAGCAACAAACTAAACAATCAAGTGCTAAGCTAACGGAATGGGTCAAGTCAATCAGATCATTCACCTAATGATGTGATCTCATTAATCAAATAACAACTCTTTGTCTATGGTTAGGAAACATAACCATCTTTGATTAACGAGCTAGTCAAGTAGAGGCATACTGGTGACACTCTGTTTGTTTATGTATTCACACATGTATTATGTTTCCGGTTAATACAATTCTAGCATGAATAATAAACATTTATCATGATATAAGGAAATAAATAATAACTTTATTATTGCCTCTAGGGCATATTTCCTTCAGTCTCCCACTTGCACTAGAGTCAATAATCTAGATTACACAGTAATGGTTCTAACACCCATGGAGTCTTGGTGTTGATCATGTTTTGCTCGTGGAAGAGGCTTAGTCAACGGGTCTGCAACATTCAGATCCGTATGTATCTAGCAAATTTCTATGTCTCCCACCTGGACTAGATCCCGGATGGAACTGAAGCGTCTCTTGATGTGCTTGGTTCTCTTGTGAAATCTGGATTCCTTCGCTAAGGCAATTGCTCCAGTATTGTCACAAAAGATTTTCATTAGACCCGATGCACTAGGTATAACACCTTGATCGGATATGAACTCCTTCATCCAGACTCCTTCATTTGCTGCTTCCGAAGCAGCTATGTATTCCGCTTCACACGTAGATCCCACCACGACGCTTTGTTTAGAACTGCACCAACTGACAGCTCCACCGTTTAAAGTAAACACGTATCCGGTTTGCGATTTAGAATCGTCCGGATCAGTGTCAAAACTTGCATGAACGTAACCATTTACGATGAGCTCTTTGTCACCTCCATATACGAGAAACATATCCTTAGTACTTTTCAGGTATTTCAGGATATTCTTGACCGCTGTCCAGTGATCCACTCCTGGATTACTTTGGTACCTCCCTGCTAGACTTATAGCAAGGCACACATCAGGTCTGGTACACAGCATTGCATACATGATAGAGCCTATGGCTGAAGCATAGGGAACATCTTTCATTTTCTCTCTATCTTCTGCAGTGGTCGGGCATTGAGTCTTACTCAACTTCACACCTTGTAACACAGGCAAGAACCCTTTCTTTGCTTGATCCATTTTGAACTTCTTCAAAACTTTGTCAAGGTATGTGCTTTGTGAAAGTCCAATTAAGCGTCTTGATCTATCTCTATAGATCTTAATGCCCAAAATGTAAGCAGCTTCACCGAGGTCTTTCATTGAAAAACTCTTATTCAAGTATCCCTTTATGCTATCCAGAAATTCTATATCATTTCCAATCAGTAATATGTCATCCACATATAATATTAGAAATGCTACAGAGCTCCCACTCACTTTCTTGTAAATACAAGCTTCTCCAAAAGTCTGTATAAAACCAAATTCTTTGATCACACTATCAAAGCGTTTATTCCAACTCCGAGAGGCTTGCACCAGTCCATAAATGGATCGCTGGAGCTTGCACACTTTGTTAGCTCCCTTTGGATCGACAAAACCTTCTGGTTGCATCATATACAACTCTTCTTCCAGAAATCCATTCAGGAAAGCAGTTTTGACATCCATTTGCCAAATTTCATAGTCATAAAATGCGGCAATTGCTAACATGATTCGGACAGACTTAAGCATCGCTACGGGTGAGAAGGTCTCATCGTAGTCAATCCCTTGAACTTGTCGAAACCCTTTTGCAACAAGTCAAGCTTTGTAGACAGTAACATTACCGTCAGCGTCAGTCTTCTTCTTGAAGATCCATTTATTTTCAATTGCTTGCCGATCATCGGGCAAGTCAACCAAAGTCCACACTTTGTTCTCATACATGGATCCCATCTCAGATTTCATGGCTTCAAGCCATTTTGCGGAATCTGGGCTCACCATCGCTTCTTCATAGTTCGTAGGTTCATCATGATCTAATAGCATGACTTCCAGAATAGGATTGCCGTACCACTCTGGTGCGGATCTTACTCTGTTTGATCTACGAGGTTCTGTAGCAACTTGATCTGAAGTTCTATGATCGTCATCATTAACTTCCTCACTAATTGGTTCTGACATCACAGAAACCGGTTCCTGTGATGTATTATTTTCCAATAAGGGAGCAGGTACAGTTACCTCATCAAGTTCTACTTTCCTCCCACTCACTTCTTTCGAGAGAAACTCCTTCTCTAGAAAGGATCCATTCTTAGCAACGAATGTCTTGCCTTCGGATCTGTGATAGAAGGTGTACCCAACAGTCTCCTTTGGGTATCCTATGAAGAGACATTTCTCCGATTTGGGTTCGAGCTTATCAGGTTGAAGCTTTTTCACATAAGCATCGCAGCCCCAAACTTTGAGAAACGACAACTTTAGTTTCTTTCCAAACCACAGTTCATAAGGCGTCGTCTCAACGGATTTTGATGGTGCCCTATTTATTGTGAATGCGGCTGTCTCTAAAGCATAACCCCAAAACGATAGTGGTAAATCTGTAAGAGACATCATAGATCGCACCATATCAAGTAAAGTACGATTACGACGTTCGGACACACCATTACGCTGTGGTGTTCCGGGTGGCGTGAGTTGCGAAACTATTCCGCATTGTTTCAAATGTAGACCAAACTCGTAACTCAAATATTCTCCTCCATGATCAGATCGTAGAAACTTTATTTTCTTGTTACGATGATTTTCAACTTCACTCTGAAATTCTTTGAACTTTTCAAATGTTTCAGACTTATGTTTCATTAAGTAGATATACCCACATCTGCTTAAGTCATCTGTGAAGGTGAGAAAATAACGATATCCGCCACGAGCCTCAACATTCATCGGACCACATACATCTGTATGTATGATTTCCAACAAATCTGTTGCTCTCTCCATAGTACCGGAGAATGGTGTCTTAGTCATCTTGCCCATGAGGCACGGTTCGCAAGTACCAAGTGATTCATAATCAAGTGGTTCCAAAAGTCCATCAGTATGGGGTTTCTTGATGTGCTTTATACCGATATGACCTAAACGCCAGTGCCACAAATAAGTTGCACTATCATTATCAACTCTGCATCTTTTGGCTTCAACATTATGAATATGTGTATCACTACTATTGAGATTCAACAAAAATAGACCATTCTTCAAGGGTGCATGACCATAAAAGATATTACTCATATAAATAGAACAACCATTATTCTTTGATTTAAATGAATAACCGTCTCGCATCAAACAAGATCCAGATATAATGTTCATGCTCAACGCTGGCACCAAATAACAATTATTTAGGTCTAAAACTAATCTCGAAGGTAGATGTAGAGGTAGCGTGCCGACTGTGATCACATCGACTTTGGAACCATTTCCTACGCGCATCGTCACCTCGTCCTTTGCCAATCTTCGCTTAATCCGTAGTCCCTGTTTCGAGTTGCAAATATTAGCAACAGAACCAGTATCAAATACCCAGGTGCTACTGCGAGCATTAGTAAGGTACACATCAATAACATGTATATCACATATACCTTTGTTCACCTTGCCATCATTCTTATCCGCCAAATATTTGGGGCAGTTCCGCTTCCAGTGTCCAGTCTGCTTGCAGTAGAAGCACTCAGTTTCAGGCTTAGGTCTAGATTTGGGTTTCTTCTCCTGAGCAGCAACTTGCTTGTTGTTCTTCTTGAAGTTCCCCTTCTTCTTCCCTTTGCCCTTTTTATTGAAACTAGTGGTCTTGTTGACCATCAACACTTGATGCTCCTTTTTTATTTCTACCCCGCAGCTTTTAGCATTGCGAAGAGCTCGGGAATCGTCGTATCCATCCCTGGCATGTTATAGTTCATCACGAAGCTCTTGTAGCTTGGTGGTAGTGATTGGAGAATTCTGTCAATGACGCAATCATCCGGAAGATTAACTCCCAGTTGAATCAAGTGATTATTATACCCAGACATTTTGAGTATATGCTCACTGACAGAACTATTCTCCTCCATCTTGCAGCTATAGAACTTATTGGAGACTTCATATCTCTCAATCCGGGCATTTGCTTGAAATATTAACTTCAACTCCTGGAACATCTCATTTTCTCCATGACGTTCAAAACGTCGTTGAAGTCCCGGTTCTAAGCCGTAAAGCATGTCACATTGAACTGTCGAGTAGTCATCAGCTTTGCTCTGCCAGACATTCTTAACGTCGTCAGTTGCATCAGCAGCAGGCCTGGCACCCAGTGGTGCTTCTAGGACGTAATTCTTCTATGCAGCAATGAGGATAATCCTCAAGTTACGGACCCAGTCCGTGTAATTGCTACCATCATCTTTCAACTTTGCTTTCTCAAGGAACCCATTAAAATTCAACGAAACAACAGCACGGGCCATCTATCTACAATCAAACATAAACAAGCAAGATACTATCAGGTACTAAGTTCATGATAAATTTAAGTTCAATTAATCAGATTACTAAAGAACTCCCACTTAGACAAACATCCCTCTAATCCTCTAAGTGATCACGTGATCCAAATCAACTAAACCATGTTCGATCATCACGTGAGATGGAGTAGTTTCAATGGTGAACATCACTATGTTGATCATATCTACTATATGATTCACGCTCGACCTTTCGGTCTCTGTGTAACGAGGCCATATCTGTTATATGCTAGGCTCGTCAAGTTAAACCTGAGTATTCTACGTGTGCAACTGTTTTGCACCTGTTGTATTTGAACGTAGAGCCTATCACACCCGATCATCACGTCGTGTCTCGGCAGGAAGAACTTCCGCAACAGTGCATACTTAGGGAGAACACTTTTACTATGATAATTTAGTGAGGAATCATCTTATAATGCTACCGTCAATCAAAGCAAGATAAGATGCATAAAAGATAAACATCACATGCAATCAATATTAGTGATATGATATGGCCATCATCATCTTGTGCTTGTGATCTCCATCTTCGAAGCACCGTCATGATCACCATCGTCACCGGCGCGACACCTTGATCTTCATCGTAGCATCGTTGTCGTCTCGCCAATCTTATGCTTCTACGACTATCGCTACCGCTTAGTGATAAAGTAAAGCATTACAGGGCGATTGCATTGCATACAATAAAGCGACAACCATATGGCTCCTGCCAGTTGCCGATAACTCGGTTACAAAACATGATCATCTCATACAATAAAATTTAGCATCATGCTTTGACCATATCACATCACAACATGCCCTGCAAAAACAAGTTAGACGTCCTCTACTTTGTTGTTGCAAGTTTTACGTGGCTGCTACGGGCTTAGCAAGAACCAATCTTACCTACGCATCAAAACCACAACGATAGTTTGTCAAGTTGGTGATGTTTAACCTTCGCAAGGACCGGGCGTAGCTACACTCGGTTCAACTAAAGTTGGAGAAACTGACGCCCACCAGCCACCTGTGTGCAAAGCACGTCGGTAGAACCAGTCTCGCGTAAGCGTACGCGTAATATCGGTCCGGGCCGCTTCATCCAACAATACCGCCGAACCAAAGTATGACATGCTGGTAAGCAATATGACTTATATCGCCCACAACTCACTTGTGTTCTACTCGTGCATATAACATCAACACATAAAACCTAGGCTCGGATGCCACTATTGGGGAACGTAGTAATTTCAAAAAAAATCCTACGCACACGCAAGGACATGGTGATGCATAGCAACGAGAGGGGAGAGTGTTGTCCACGTACCCTCGTAGACCAAAAGCGGAAGCATTATAACAACGCGGTTGATGTAGTCGTACGTCTTCACGGCCCGACCGATCAAGCACCGAAACTACGGCACCTCTGAGTTCTAGCACACGTTCAGCTCGATGACGATCCCCGGACTCCGATCCAGCAAAGTGTCGGGGATGAGTTCCGTCAGCACGACGGCGTGGTGACGATCTTGATGTTCTACCGTCGCAGGGCTTCGCCTAAGCACCGCTACAATATTATCGAGGATTATGGTGGAGGGGGGCACCGCACACGGCTAAGAGATCTCCAGGATCAATTATTGTCTCTAGAGGTGCCCCCCTGCCCCCGTATATAAAGGAGCAAGGGGGGACGCCGACCGGCCCTTGCAGGGCGCCCCAGGAGGAAGAGTCCTCCTCCTAGTAGGAGTAGGGAAAGGAAGGGGGAGAGGGAGAAGGAAAGGGGGGCGTCGCCCCCCCTTCTCCTAGTCCAATTCGGACCAGAGGGGGAGGGGGCGCGCGGCCCACCCTGGCCGCCCCTCTCTCTCTCCACTAAGGCCCATAAGGCCCATTACTTCTCCCGGGGGGTTCCGGTGACCCTCCGGCACTCCAGTTTTCTCCGAAATCACCCAGAACACTTCCGGTGTCCGAATATAGTCGTCCAATATATCAATCTTTATGTCTCAACCATTTTGAGACTCCTCGTCATGTCCGTGATTACATCTGGGACTCCGAACAACCTTCGATACATCAAAACATATAAACTCATAATGAAACTGTCATCGTAACGTTAAGCGTGCGGACCCTACGGGTTCGAGAACAATGTAGACATGACCGAGACACGTCTCCGGTCAATAACCAATAGCGGAACCTGGATGCTCATATTGGCTCCTACATATTCTACGAAGATCTTTATCGGTCAGACCGCATAACAACATACGTTGTTCCCTTTGTCATGGGTATGTTACTTGCCCGAGATTCGATCGTCGGTATCTCAATACCTAGTTCAATCTCGTTACTGGCAAGTCTCTTTACTCGTTCCGTAATACATCATCTCGCAACTAACTCATTAGTTGCATTGCTTGCAAGGCTTAAGTGATGTGCATTACCGAGAGGGCCCAGAGATACCTCTCCGACAATCGGAGTGACAAATCCTAATCTTGAAATACGCCAATCCAACATGTACCTTTGGAGACACCTGTAGATCTCCTTTATAATCACCCAGTTACGTTGTGACGTTTGGTAGCACACAAAGTGTTCCTCCGATAAACGGGAGTTGCATAATCTCATAGTCATAGGAACATGTATAAGTCATGAAGAAAGCAATAGCAACATACTAAACGATCTGGTGCTAAGCTAATGGAATGGGTCATGTCAATCACATCATTCTCCTAATGATGTGATCCCGTTAATCAAATGACAACCCATGTCTATGGCTAGGAAACATAACCATCTTTGATTAACGAGCTAGTCAAGTAGAGGCATACTAGTGACACTCTGTTTGTCTATATATTCACACAAGTATTATGTTTCCAGTTAATATAATTCTAGCATGAATAATAAACAATTATCATGATATAAGGAAATAAATAATAACTTTATTATTGCCTCTACGGCATATTTCCTTCACCACTTAGCATGACACCTTATAGTGTTAATGTTTCAATCAAGAAGGAACTGCCAAGTGTGACATTTGGGGAACTTATAACAGACCCGAGTGTTAGGCCGGAAGGAGACTTCACTCTAATCGCATGGGAATCAAGGATACCTCCTCATAAATCATTTCCTAATTTTGTTACAAGTCATGCTCAAGACACACATCAAGGTGGTGCCTTGCCACGAAGGAAGCGACAAGGAGAGCCAATCTAGATTTGTTTCAAAATCCGTTTAATGTAACTCTTGTTGTACTTTTAGATACATGAGAGGGTGTGTTATAAGTGTGTTATAAGAGGTATCAATGAAAATCAGGTTGTATGTTCTATCATCCAACAACCTCCCTGTACTTGTTCAATAACCAGCAACGTCATCTAAATGGCAGTCCTAGCTAATTAGATGCAGTCAGTAGCTCTAGCTGGTCTCAATAAGGTGGCTAACAAATGAAACAGAAACTAAGCTATCAAGAAAGAGGTCTATGCATCATCATCGTCGCATAGTTATGCTTAGCATACATACAAGCTTGCAATCGACCAAGCGACAATACTGTAAATGTGTGTAAACTGCAAACTCCATGGTTCAATCTAATCAAGCAACGGCAGCGCTGCATATAAAAGGGGATGGAGCTCTGATTTGTGTTGTGCAGCGCTGCGGTGTGGGTGAGGATGACACAAAAGCTTAGATCAGATCAGATCAGATTACAGTTGCAGCCACAGGATACGATTAGATTAAGAAGTCTGCTAGGCGCCGGGATCCTTCCTGCCGTCCTTCCCGGCCAAGCTAGCGCCTCCCACAAAATCGGTATTTTTCTTTTTCTGTTTTGCAGAATTTCTGAAATCGAATTAAAGTCACATCCAACAAAAAAGACTCAATTGCCTCCGGGGTTTCTAGTAGACGTTTTATCAAACGATGTATCTTTATTCTCGCATGAAATATAAACCGGCATGATGGTATTCCCTCAAAAAAAACTAAAAAGACTCAATTGCCACGTCTCTTTAATTAGATAGACAATTGTCCGTACATTGCAATGCGAACATAAATACTCTAGTAGATTTGCATGTGATTTTTTTCTTTTTTGCGGGAAGCCTGTGATTTATCTACTCGTATTAATTTGATTGTGTAAAATAAATAAAATTATATATTTGGTAAACATGTATTGCCTTACAAAGAAAACGAAATTTTATTTTGTAATTAAATAAGAGGTAGAGTAGTGAGGTGGTTTTTAAGGAAAACCAGTGGAAAACACATATATGGAAGAAAAACAATTAAAAATATGAAAGAGAGGCGGGCATATGTAAGGTTGGGGGAAAAAGGATAGATGATAGAATCATGTGTTCTTTGTTTACCTAATTCTGTAATATTCGTTCATACTACCATGACAGTAAGTTTATTATGAGCAGTATATAAATAATTTGAAGGCATATTTCACTGAAAGCATATTTGGTCTTTGTTGGTTCATAGTCTACGTGAAACTGCAAGACACAAGTAGGCTTGCAGATGCAGTTTGGGAGAAATTAGGCTTATCTGATTCAGCACGAGATTCGTCCAATCTGCATGGCTTCCTTCTCTCGCAAACTGCAAGACACAAGTACGACAAACTGTGTGGCACATCCTTTTTGGAGCCTGTGCAGTGGTACTTTCGAATGGCCGTAATGACCAGGTTTTCGACAATGCCAGATGGTCATTAGCACAAACCTTCTCTGCAATTGCAACTCTTCTTAGGTTGTGGTGTTTTAGAGCACCAAGGGATGATGATCGAGCTGTGTTAAGCGCTTGGGCTGAAATAGTTGAATAAGCAGCCCTCTCTGACCCCCAACACCCCCATACTTTTTTTTCAGACTTGGTGATGGTCTGCTACACGATCCGTGCGGCGTTAACATCACCTTCATGTAATTGACCATGATCATTCGGGTTCTTTCCCGTTTTGAATGCATAAGGTAGATCATTATCTACCCTTTCTTTCAAAAAAAAAACTCTATGTGAGTAGATGTTTCCAAAGATCAACTGACAACTAACTATGTGCCTCGGTATTCGTTGAACGATTCATGGTCAATTACCATGATTATTTTTTAGCTACAAAAAATGCAACATTGCAAGATTGTGTCGATAAAAGTTGACATCCAATATCAATGCTACCATATTGTTTGAGTGTGTCACAAATTAGATACAATGTACCTTGTTGTTTGAAATTTAAGTTGTCATATTGTTTTCCCTAGGTATGTGTGTGGAAAGTATGGTGTATCACATAATGGTTGCGTCATGCATTATTAGAAAATTGTGCGGCTATTTTTTAATGTAAATATGTGCAATACATTTGAGGGATTGCTTGTTTGTTCCTTTCACCTTTTTATTTCATTGCGCCATGTTTGCTTGAGAAGAGTAATTTTGCGGGTTGCACTTGCTCATCATGAAACTCACTTTTTTATTAGCTAATCACTCCTCTCCGGTTTTATAGGTCATGTGTGTGTCTCTAAGCCGCTAATTTTAGTAATGTAATATGAACTATATATCACAAAAATTATACCATTAGAAAATAGAATATTTGAAGTTTCTTATGGTAGTATAATTTATATAATAAATAACTCATATTATGTTGATCAAATTGTTGGCCTAGGGATACGTGTGGGCTTAACGAACTGAAAAGGAGGTAGTAGCTTAGTCTTTTTTTTGCGGGTGTGGCTTAATTATTTTTTTGTTCCTAGTAGCATGCAAGAAAAAAAAAAGAGATCCATAGGCACTAGCATCCAGGACATATTTTTAAAGAAGAAGCCCAGCCAGGTGAGATCACGGAAATTCACCCCCGACGGGAGTCGAACTAAATATTACAGTCTTTTTTTCATTGTGGGAACTAACTATTGCAGTCTTAGGATTTATTCCTTTGGAAAATTGAGCGAGCTATTTATTTTTTGATGGGAGAATCAAGCATAGGCCATCATTTTAGTTTGTGGGTCACTATCACCAATTCGAATAAAGAGGAGCACGACTCTTCAACATTTGCAATTTAAAAGATAAAATAGATCCAAACAAATTTAGTGACTAGTAAGTACTCCCTCCGTTTCATAATATAAGAGCGTTTTTTATACTTTTTTTCACTAAGTGTAAAAAACGTTCTCATATTATGGAAGGGAGGGAGTATATTATATTGATAAGACGAAATTGAATATACAAAGGAGTGGAGTAGTATACATATCAGCCAAACAAGAAAGTGGCCTAATATTGAAATCCCTTAATAAAGGACCCAATAAGAGTTGGTATATATACTTCTCAATCAGCCAGCGCAGTACATGAAAAGAAGTCAGGTCCTTCTCAAACACTAAGATGGATCATTGGTTCCGTTTCAAACAGTCAGGCTGCACGGCCGTTGAAACCAACCAGCACGTGCTTTGCTCCTGTACCAAATTTACTACCAGTGTCAAAAACGCTCTTATATTATGAAACGGAGAGAGTAGTATATATACTCAAAAGTCAGAATTATTTTTTTGTTTTTCTGTGTGTGAGTACACACACAAGTACTAAACTATATGTGCGTACTAGAATGCAAAAAAAAAAAACACTATTGTATGCTCATTATGTGAATATTCCAAAAAGTGCAATTTGAGTGCAGAGTAATTTGCAATTTTTAAGTTTTTTTGGTCCTTTAAAGATTTTGGATCCTTTAAAGAGCAGTCTTATGATTTTGATATGACGAAACTGAATATACAAAAGAAGTATATATCAGCCAAACACGAAAGTGCATATGGGATGCTTTATTATCAGCCAGCAGTAGATGAAAAGAAGTCAGGTCCTTCTCAAACACTGAGGTTGATTATTGGTTCAAAAATGCTAAACATACAGCAGTAATGCTACATCGACGGGCTGTTTACAAGGCTTTACGGACATGTGTGGAGCTTTACATGAGTTTTACATGGACCTTCACTCTAATTCGCTCCCCCATCCTGATTTTCAGGTGGGTGGGGCCCCTTCCTCATCTTAATCCAATGATTAGTTGACAGCTCTACACATGTCCGTAAAGCCTTGTAAACAGCCCGTCGATGTAGCATTACTGATTATTGGTTCCTCCTGAAACACTGAGATGAACTGCTTGGTAATACCTCCTAGGTGGGCGCATGCATGGCAGTTGAAACGAGCGGACGAGAGAGCACATAGTACACAACAAACGGAGGCGCTTGAACCCAACCAACCAGCACGTGCTTTGCCCCTGTACCAAATCTACCACGCTGCTCGCGACCTAGCTACCTCCTGCACCACACCAAAGCCGTAATATATATAACATCCACGTAACTCAAAGTTTCACCGATCAACCAACATGGGCGTCAATACCAATCTCCGCGTCCTGGACGCTGGCGTGGTCAGGCCGTCCGACCTCCACCTCCCGCCGCGCTCCATTCCGCTCACCTTCTTCGACGTCAAATGGCTCCGCCCGCCGCCCGTCCAGCGCCTCTTCCTCTACCGCCTCCAGCACAACCACGACGCCGAGCAGCTCGTCTCCGACCTCAAGGCCTCCCTCTCCAAGGCCCTCACCCTCTTCTACCCGCTCGCCGGCCACGTCCGCCTCGCCTCGAACAGCAGCAACCGCTACGAGCTCTTCTACCAGCCCGGCGACGGCGTCCCCTTCACCACCGCCGAGTACGACGCCGACTTCGACGAACTTGCCCGTCCCTCCGACGGCGAGCCCGTGCAGGTCGCCAGGCTCGCGCCCCTCGTGCCGCCGCTGCCGAAGGGCCGCGCGGTGCTCGCCGTGCAGGCCACGGTTCTGCTCGAGGGGCGGGGCCTCGCGCTCGGCGTCACCGTGCACCACTCCGCCGGTGACGGCGCCAGCTCCACCCACTTCCTCCACACCTGGGCCGCCGTCTGCAACGGCGCTGTTGAAATGCCGCCGCCGCCCGTCATCGACCGCACGCTCGTCGCGGATCCCAGGGGACTGTACGACATCTACTCCAAAGGAATGCCGAGCGACGGCAGTGAGATCGAGTTCGTGACCAGCAGAATGTCCTCTGTCCCCGACGACCAGCTCGTCGCCACATTCACGCTGACTCCTGAGGTCCTCACTGCCATCAAGGACGCGCTTGCCGGAGAGGCGGCCAGGCACGGTGCGCCGTCGCGCAGATGCTCGTCGACGCTCAGCGCCTACAGCTTCATCTGGTCCTGCTACTGCCGAGCCAAAAAGGAACAGGACCAAACAAAAACAACCCACCTCCTTTTCTCCGTGGATCACCGGGCGCGGTTGAAGCCGCCCGTCCCTGCCAAATACTTCGGCAACTGCTGTAGCCCGGCCATCGCCGCCGCGCGCCACGATGAGCTGGCGGCGGCCGGGACAGGAGGCCTCTTCACGGCATTCACGGCGATCGCAAGGGCACTGGAGGAAGAGGTGGGCGAGGGTTCGCAGGAGAGGTGGGACGGAGGCATCGAGAGGGTGAAGGAAGCCGCCAAGGCCGGCATGGTGTTCGTGGTGGGGTCACCCAAGTTCCGCGTGTATGACATCGACTTTGGTTTCGGGCGACCGGTGAAGGTGGTGGCCATGTCTGCGACCGCCACCGGCTCGATGCCAGTGGCAGATGCGCGTGACGGTGGTGGTGGTGTCGAGGTGGCGCTCTCGTTTCCGGCGGACGGCACGGAGAATTTTCAACGGTGCTTTGCCGAAGCCATGCATGCCATCGGGATGCAATAAGGCATCTCTCTGTTTAGTGAGAAGTCTTCGAGAAATCTTCCATGCATGCACGGGAGGTCTTCAGTTGGAGATCTGAGTGTATGCAGACTAGCCTCCTTCGTATACATGCAGTATTTGTTATTCTCGACATTAATATAGCCCCGTATCATATCAGTCATCAATGCACTTTGCCATGCCGCTCCAGCCTTCCCATCTGCCCCGCAACTTCTCTGTACCATCAGTGCTTCTCTTCTATACCCTAATGTCTCACTGTTTGTCCTGCTAGACCAACCTCGTCCTCTCCCTCATCCCCATCTCTGCTCCATCCCATTTAACCTGTTTGTATGAATCATCTGTTGAGGTGAGGTCATGAAAAGAGATTGTCTTTATGAACAATTAGTGAGTTATAAATTGTTCTGTGTACTCGTCTTATACGGCAGTACTGCAAGCCAACGTCTAAGTAGAGTACTGTTGGTCGAACTAATCTTTTGAGGTTAAAGTTCTATGTGCGCTGCCTGAGCAATTGGGTGACAAATTGAAATGAGCTTGACCTGGATGTTATTGCCAAAGTATAATATTGTAACTTCATAGTACACACGAACACTTCGAAGTCATCCGACATCAAACGCTAGAAAACACAACGATTCCTGGACGAGATTTCAATATAGAGCTTTTCCATGGCGGGTGATGGGAGGAGGAAGAAGGTTGCAGCAATGGGGAATAATGGATCCGCACAGCATACTTTTGCGTTGCTGGGCCCGAACGAACGCGGATCCCTGTTCTCCTATTAATGCTGACCCACAATTTCAATGCGTATCTGACAGGCTGGTTGAGGTATTGTACAGAACAGTCTCACTGGAAAGCTTCAGAATAATTTTTGGTGGCATTTCGGACGGGCATCTCAGCGCCGGAACGAACGGCTGGACCATGCACGGGAGGTCCCGTGCATGGGAGAAAATCCAGTCTCAGAAGTCTTCAGCATGTTCTTTGTTCTAGTACTTCAAAGGTCCCTTCTAATGTTAAATAAAATAAAATAGAGCGTTTAGATCACTACTTTAGTGATCTAAATGTTCTTATATTTCTTTATAGAGGGAGTACTAGTTTGTATTAGTTTCTTTTAAAAGCTGAGCATGTGTAAGTTTGACCAATTCTTTAGAAACTATTAATATTTATAAGGGATAAGTATATTTTTCGTCCTTGAACTCTTCCAAGTGTTTAGAAATCGTCCCTCAACTTCAAACCGGATAGTTTTCGTTTCTCAACTATCAAAACCGGATAGTTTTCGTCCTCGTGCCGCTTCGGGCGGTTTTAGTACGTGGTGAACAGTAACTCAATGAACAATAAAATAAAATAAAAATAGCAAAAAAAAACTGAAATTTTACAGCATCGAAAATACTCTGGTGCGCAAGACCTGTGCCAAATTTCGTAGTGTTTAAACTTGTTCGAACATTGCAAAGTTCAGCTTCTAAAAAACCGAGGGAGTAACATTTATGTTAGCCCTCATGGATATGTGCCCACCACTGTAAACTTCGTTAATTCGATTGTTCAAGTTGTTGCACTCTTTAGTTTTTTTTTAGAGAAGTTGCACTCTTTAGTTTGTGACCATATATCAAAATCAACTACCAGGCTATGAATTTGTAAAGTCATGAATAGGTAAAGCGAAAGACCCCTTTGATTCATCTAACTTAATGAATCTTGTAGAGGATGGACATATGAAGGTAATTATATGTGCCATTCAAGATTATCTTAACTCTATAGACATGGCAGATGATATGTCGTGATATTGTGAGAAGGAAACATCTCCAAATCTTAAATGCATGTTAAACTCACCTGAAGCATCATGCTGAGGATTCACATATATACCTTGGTAGTTGAATCATGTTTCTAGGAAATAGTTTGGACCCTGACTTCTGGAAGATATCTTGTTCGGGAAATAATGTTACAACAAAGGATCAAATTCTAAACTACCCATCAATAATGAACATGCCATGACTATTCAACCAATGCATACCATAGTTACGTCTGTTGGAGTATAATGCCCGACCCTCTCCCGTAGTTCAGACTTTTGGAGCAACGTACTAGCTGAAGCATGAATTCAATAACGTCATGATTTTTTTATGCTGGTTGAATGAGGATCTGTAAGACTATAATAGTTAGTTATTTCTTTCAATAGTATGCATAGAATGTGTATCATCCATTAAGGAAAAAGCAGGTTGAAGAAGCGGATGCAATGCCTGTCGGCTTACAACGTTACCCACACCATGATTACGACCAAAGGACTCGCCTTGCCCAACCTCTAGCTATGAATGGCGAGGAGGCGAGACACAAAACGGCAAGGTCGTGTCATGACTGAAGCCAAACATCTCAAAGGACGACCATGATTCTAGGGGTGTCAAGACCCATGGTGGGCTAGTTACATCACAAGGAATCTGACCATCTGAGCTACGCTTAGTTCACAAAAGAAACATTGATTATCATAGAAATTTCCGTTGTCGCCGGTTGTGTCATTTTTTTTCCTTTGTGCTCCGTTTGCGAGCTGTAATGAATTGCAGACTTTGTTTTCTTTGAATTTTAATAAGATGGCCATATGCATCTCTCTAATGCAGAGGCGGGGGTCTATCCTTCTTTTCAAAGAAGAAAACAAAATCTGTATTCCAAATACAGTGTGACTTTTCATTTCTGAACGAACTATTCCGTTCTTAGAATTTTGTTACTAGGAAAAACTAAGGAAACTATTTAGAATCAAGCAATCATAAACCATCGTTTTAGTTTGTGGGTCCCCTATAACCAATCCAAATAAAGAGGAGAATGACTCTTTTAATTTGCATTTAGAAAAATAAATAGACCCATATACTTTTAGTGACCATTAATTTGAAATGATGAAATTGAATATATAAAAGAATTATATATCAGCCAAACACGAAAGTGCATATGGGATGCTTTAATAAAGGGCCCAAAGGAGTTATTATCAGCCAGCAGTACGTGATAAGAAGTCGGGTCCTTTTCAAACACTGAGGTTGATCATTCGTTCCTTCTCAAACACTGAGATGAACCTCTTAGGTGGACGCATGCATGACCGTTGAAATGAGCGGACGAGAGAGAGAGCAGAGTACACAACAAACGGAGGCGTTCACTCAAAGAACCCAACCAACCACCACGTGCTTTGCTCCTGTACCAAATTTACCACGCTGCTCGCTACCTAGCTACCTCTAGCTTGCACCAAAACGGTGGTATAAAATGTACGTAACTCAAGGTGAAAGATGGATTCATCCACACACATCCCGGCAAAGTTTCACCGGTCGATCGACCAACATGGGCGCCAACAGCAACGGCCTCCGCGTTCTGGACGCCGGCGTCGTCAGGCCGTCCGACCTCGACCTCCCGCCGCGCGCCATTCCGCTCACCTTCTTCGACGTCAAATGGCTCCGCCCGCCGCCCGTTCAGCGCCTCTTCCTCTACCGCCTCCACGGCAACCACGACGTCGACCAGCTCATCTCCGACCTCAAGGCCTCCCTCTCCAAGGCCCTCACCCTCTTCTACCCGCTCGCCGGCCACGTTCGTCTAGCCCCAAACAGCGGCAACCGCTACGAGCTCTTCTACCAGCCCGGCGATGGCGTCGCCTTCACCGTCGCCGAGTACGACGCCGACGTCGAACAAGACCTTGCCCGCGCCGAGCCCGTCCAGGTGGCCAAGCTCGCGCCTCTCGTGCCGCCGCTGCCCAAGGGCCGCGCGGTGCTCGCCGTGCAGGCCACGGTGCTGCTCGGGGGTAGGGGCCTCGCTCTGGGCGTCACCTTGCACCACTCCGCCTGCGACGGCGCCAGCTCCACCCACTTCCTCCACACATGGGCCGCGCTCTGCGCCGGTGCCGCTGAAATGCCGCCGCCGCCGGTCATCGACCGAACGCTCATCGCCGATCCCAGGGGCCTCTACGACACCTACTCCAAAGGATTGCCGAGCGACGGCAGCCAGATCGAGTTCATGAGCAGCAGCGTGTCCGCTGTCCCCGACGACCAGCTCCTCGGCACGTTCGCACTGCCTCAGGAGCTCCTGCGTGGCATCAAGGACACGGTCGCCCGTGAGGCTGCCAGGCAGGGCGCGCCGCCTCCGAGATGCTCGTCGCTGCTCGCCGCCTTCAGTTTCATGTGGTCCTGCTACTGCCGGGCCAAACAGGAACAAAACCAAACTAAAACAACCTACTTCCTTTTCTCCGTTGATCACCGGACCCGGTTGAAGCCGCCCGTCCCAGACAGGTACCTGGGCAACTGCCTAGGTCCGGCCATCGCCGCCGCGCGCCATGACGAGCTTGCGGCTCCGGGCACGGAGGGCCTCTTTGCGGCGTTCATGGCGATCGCTGAAGCTCTCCAAGAAGAGGTGGACGAGGGGTCACAAGACAGGTGGGGCGGGTGTGTTGAGCGGGTGAAGGAGGCGGCGAAGGTTGGTCTGTTCTCCGTCGCCGGTTCGCCGAGGTTCCGCGTGTACGGCATCGATTTCGGGTTTGGGCCGCCGGCGAAGGTGGACGTGGTGTCAGTGGCAAAGACCGGCGCGATGTCAATGGCGGAGGCACGTGACGGGCATGGCGGTATCGAGGTAGGGATCTCACTGCCGACGAGCGGCATGGGGCATTTTCGACGGTGTTTTGACGATGCCATGCATGCCATCGGCATGCAAGAGCGGGTCTATATATAGTTGATGAGGAGAGTCCATGTCCTACTCCGGCACTCTTCTGGAGTGGAATTCACCACCATCTTCATTAATATTTCATCATCTACACCTCATGATGAGGTGCGAGTAGTCCACGTCTGGACAACAGTTTCGTAGTAGTACAACTAGAACTTCCCTACATATTTTAGTTGTCTGTATGTAATTCTGTCAATGAATCTTGGTATTTGATGAATAATTATTTATGGTTGTGATTATCATGGTTGTATCTTTCGCAAAAGAAAAAAGATTATCATGGTTTTGTAAAATTTTGTAGATGTATATCGCTCTCGATTTTATTAGCCTATAATTATTGGCCAATTTAGATGGACGGACGGTAGACAGAGTAGTGCGCGTCGGACGAAGCAGACCACTTTTCACGAATTACAATTCGTGACAGTAAGAGATGAAAAATCATAGATGAATTTTCCTCACTAAAGATAAAAATATTGCATAACTGTGAAAAGTGGTTACGTCTCGGTGTTTTGATCACACGAACTTCCCTACATATGATAATTGTCTGATTGTAGTTCTTGCAATGAATCATGGTATTTGATGAATAGTTTTTTATGGTTGTGATTATCATGGTTGTATCTTTCGCAAAAAAAAAATATCATGGTTGTATGAAAATTTTGTAGGTGAATATCGCTCTCGATTTTATTAGCCTATAATCATTGGCAAATTTAGATGGACCGGCGGTAGACAGAGTAGTGCACATCAGACGAAGCAGACAACTTTTCACAAATTACTCTTCATGACAGTAAGAGATGAAAAACCATAGACGAATTTGCCTCACTAAAGATAGAAATATTGCATAACTGTGAAAAGTGGTTATGTCTTCAACTTTATGCCATCATGAAAGAAGCGTGACAAAAGAACTTTGGGACACGGTTGGCATCACGTGAACATTTTGAAATACATGATGAACATTTTTATATACACGTGTAACATTTGTATACATGTTGTACATGATTTGGACATTTTTTTGGAATAAATGTTAAAAAATTAAATAAACATTAAACATTGTTTTGAATGTATGAACCGTTTTCTAAAAAAATTACACGTACACTTTTATTGCTTGTGTTACCATTTAAAAAAATGTCACAATCATATATTTGAATTGCGTAAACATCTTTTGAATGGTATTTTTCATTGTATAAACATTTTAAAAACTGCTACGAACATATTTTTGAAGCACGTGAACAATTTTTTAAAATTGTCACAAAAACATTTACTGAATGGTGCCAAAACATTTGTTTTAAACTAGCGAACTTTTTTTTACATTGTATAACTTTTTTTTATAATGTCATGAACCCATTTTTAAAACGCGCGCGCCAAACCCATATGTTTGCTTTGGCAGGCTGGGCCGGGTTTAGTTTCCGCTTCGGTTTGCCGAGCGGGTATGGAAAGGAGAAGGCCTTTCTGCCTCGCAACCGGAAACCTCCACCTCCACGGCGGTGAAAAGAAGCCCTTCTCCCTCCGCCGCTCCCGCATTGATCGCTCTTCGTCTCCTAATCCTAATCCAGTCGTCTCCTTCCGCGTCGCCGACTCGCCGGCCGGCGGCGCTCTCCGGCTTCGTAGCTAAACACGAACAGCTAGCGACCATAGGACCTAGTTGTCCCCAAATCGGTTCAATCTCTCTCCCACTACACCCATAAAACTACCAGCTCAGGCTCACAAGCAAACATAGATCCGCCGAGATAGAACGATGATTAAATTTAGGTCTAATTCCAGAATCGCCGCCTGCTTGAATCCTCCATCCACGCCGGAGTTGGACGCCGCCAATGGCCTCCCCGCCTGGACCCTCCTGGACACGAGGGTTTACTTCGCCGACCGCCAGAACTTCACCACGGCCAAAGCCGAGACAAGCAAAGGCCACGCCATCCAGCTCTCCATCTGCTTCGCCCACCCGCCGGCCCTCTCCTATGTTTGCATCCACTGCCCCGGCCTCCAGGATGCCGACTTTGCCGACGAGCCACGTGTTACCCGCTCCGAGAAGCAGTTCCTCCTCCTGCACCTGCCAATGAACTGGTCCACCAGGTTCGTGAAGCGGTCCAGTGAGTACTACATTTATCAGAGCAAATATAATAAGCCTAGTCAGCTGGCTATAACACATGCCAGGTCATTGAAATCCTAGCTGGAAGGGTGAGAAAGAAGGAGAGAGAGCGCAGCGGGCGCTTGATCAGTCGCAGGCGCTAGCACATGTTACTAGAAAAAGTGCTTGCATGCAGCGTGTGAACAAGTGCAGCCTTCTTTCCTCCCAATCAAGTGTATGTCTTCACATGCATATATTAAATACTATAGCCAACCTAATAGTTGGCTTATTATATGAGTGTACTTTTATAAAAGCTATATATGACATGGCACTAGTATATAGCGAGCAACAGGCTTTATTATTAGCCATGCTCTGAGGCCATTCCGGGGAAGCCGGCGCTCTCCCGGATTCCTCCGGTACCCGGTCGTAGTTACCTCCTGCCATATGATCTTGGCATTTACTGCTGTAACAACGGGGAATACATGCTGGCTGGTCTTTGCCCGAGCCGTGACTGGGGATATGAACTGCACTTGTACTCGTCGGTGTCGAACGGTTGGACCATTAAACTAGCTAATTTGGAGAGACCACCGCTTGACGAGCATCGGCCTGCCACGTCGCACAAGGTGATCCTACTTGGAGGAAGCCTGCTAGGCTGGGTCGATCTTTGGAGAGGTATGATGGTGTGCGATGTGCACTCTAATGATAAATATGTGCCGCAGTGGTTCATCCCACTTCCTGGCCCGATGCCCGGGAACGAAGCCGACGCCGCCGACCATCAGTGCCCATGGATGTCTCGGGATGTCACTTGCACCAATGGATTGCTCAGGCTTATTGAGATCGAACATTTTCAAATACCTGATGCGGTTGAAGAAAGCGCCGTGCCATGTGATCCGGATAGAACCTATGATGAATGGTGCTTTGTGAGACCGCCACCGGATGATCCGGACAAGAAGCGTTGGCCACATAAGCTAGTTGGTTGGAGGGCTGCCATATGGAATAGAGTGCTTTCCGACGACGGTTGGCGCAAGGAGAGGGATGTTCATGTCGATGACATAGTGGTCGAGAACGCACACCATTCTGCTTTGTTGGCTCAGCTGGGGGACGACATTGTTGGAACCTCAACGATAATGAACTTGTTACCATCTTTTCCCACCCTGAGTATCCATGGTGACGACGTTGTCCACATGAATTCCAAGGTGAGGTTGGATACCGAGAAAGCGCAGAGGATCTCTATTGACATGAGAAACAAGACACTGAAAACAATGGCACCATGTCCCGTTGTTCGACATCATGACTACTGCCCCCACTTCCCTTGTGTTTTGTCAAATCATCTGAGTGTCACTCCAGGTAATTACTGACCAGCTGGTCGCATTTGGAGCTATTCAGAACAATGGTTACTGGTGCATTCTAGCGTGATCTGGTGCAATTCAGCTTGCTTGATTTTCTGAACCTTATTCATGATGACCGCTACAATGATTTGTCATGAATTTAACAGCTTTTTATTTGCCTTGTAAATGCAGCTTTGCCTCAGGTTGTAGTACAAGCAAGCAACTCTGAAAATGTGAATGTGCCTTTGCACCAGATTCTCTACAGTGGAAGCCATCATGAATATGGTAATTTCGCAGGCCCAAGCTATGGCAGCTACCAGCACCCACTCCCTCTTGCATTGCAGCAGCAGCCAACGTACCAGCCTAACTGGCCACAATTCTCCATTTGCATCTCATCAGGATCAGGTACTAGCTAGCATAGGTGAAGCTTGTGATGCAGCTGTGTTTCTTCTTTGTATTCCTGTCTTAAAACAATTCACAAATTTGAGAGAACTGAAGTAAGATGAAACTGAGAGTTTAGTCATAAGCTGCATCTTTAGAAAGCACATCTACTTTATTTTACAAGGGCAAAACATGGAAGAAAAAAGGAAGCATGCAGAGGCGTATGAAGTTGGTGAAACAGAGCAAAACTCTTCCGTCAGAAAATCCACTAGTTCATGCACTTCAGTGCTTGCGATACTCAACTCCTAGCACTAACTATGCTTTTGCTGATTGTGGTATCTATGCAGTGAACGCCCAGCAGCCACACCCTGTGTTCAACACAGCCGGCTTCGGGCAGATGGTGCATCCACTTCCCCTGAACGACCACGGTCCATTTCAGTCTCCACCGCAACGGCCTCCTGTGCTGCTGCCATCGCCCTTCAGCACCATGTCGCCGTCCATACCTCCCCCGGAAGCTGGCAACTCTGTTGTTGGCGGCAGGCGACGATGCCCACATCGACACTCGCCCTATCAAAGGCCCCATAAAAAATTCTGGCCCCCCTTGTAGTCAGTCTAGGTTAAACTCCGACAGTGTATATATGTGTGCAGTCATTTACAGAGATCATTTCCATGGCATAAAAATCATGTAAAGCAAGAGCCTCTTCCTCTAGATCAGAAACGCGAATTCTTCTAAACATTGGATGTATTTTTGGTCACTAAATTAAAACACCAGTAATGCTGGCATTCTTATAAACGTAAATTAGCTCAGAAACAGCTTTGGCGGAAAAGAAAGACAACATATCTGCCGAAACAAACGGCTATGCTACAGATTCAGAACTACGCTGGCATGGCATCCCCCGGAATCATGGAGTGGCCGGACACCACCCTCTTGCAGCTTCGAAGACATCCACTGCAATCTGCTCCATCAGCTGCACCCCTTGCATACGCACCAGCCTAATTGCCTCGCTTGTCTACAATATTGCCCGAGATTTTGATGTACGACTGACATAGCAAATAAAAGCATGTAAATTCAATTCTAGCTTGCGTCTCGCCACGGTACGCGACATCCACACCAGAATCCTGTAGCTACTGGACACTTAAGGCCCATTTCAAGAGAGGCAATTTTAAACATATGACCTGAAAATCCGCAATAATATACACTGGAGACATTAACACAAGAATAACTAGTCGAGCTTGTAAAATCTATCAATCAGCAGATAGATACATAGATGCATATTAACACAGTTTTCTCCCGTAATCTGTAATCTCCCTTTTGAAGTAATATAACCCCACCCCAACTGACCGTGAAAACAGAACTGTACATAGCCTTTCATAGAGTAATTCTAAGAATAAAATTAGTAAACAAACTGGCCTCAGGTGCTCAGTTTCATGGGGATCTGACCCATACATAGCCTAGAACATATGTGATAGCACTGCTCTCAAATTAAATGAGTTGTGATACTTACTGTTGCCATGTATGCAGCATTTGTAGTATTCTTTAACTGAGTGACCCAGCAGAAGCTGCAATGATAAGACATGTAGAGGACTGTTAAGTTCTTAAGAGCTCAAAATTGTCAAAAACAAGGACTTCACAAGAAAACTGCATTGTCTGCAGTGTTTGTAGTGTTCTTGGTTTGAATAATTTGGCAAAAAGAAAAAACTATAGTAAGACATGCAGACGCCTCGTAGTAACTAGGATCTCATGACAAAACAGAAGAGGTAGACGCCCACACCCATAGAATGCAACCAATCACACTCATATTCTTCTTGATTTTCCAATTGGAAAGAGATACAAAACCTTATCCTAAATTAGCAGGAAAGGCTGTCGGTACTACTGTTGGCGGCAGGCGACGAAGCCCACATCAACACACACCCTATCGACAGCCCCGTCGAAAATTCTGTCCCCCCTTGTAGCCAGTCTAGGTTAAACTCTGACAGTGTATATATGTGTGCAATCATTTAAGATCATTTCCATGGCATAAAATTCATGTAAAGCAAGAGCCTGTTCCTCTAGATCAGAAACTCGGAGTCTTTACAACAATGGATGTGTTTTTGGTCAGTGAATTAAGACACCAGTAATGCTGGCATTTCTTATAAACACAAGTTAGCTTACAAGTAGCTTTCTTTTCTGAAGAAAAGAGGGTTCCCCTCCGATGATTGTTAATAGAAACCAACACCAGCTACAATAGGTTCAGCAGACCAGGAAAGAAACACAACATATCTGCCGAAACAAACGGTTAAATTACAAATTCAGAACTATGCTGGCATGGCAAACCAGGAATCATGGAGCAGTCGGCCGCCATCCTCTCGCAGCGTCGAAGACATCCATTGCAATATGCTCATCAGCTGTGGCCCTTGCATAAGCACAAGCCTATTTGCCTCACTTGTCTGCAATATTTCCCAATATTAATGTACGCCCGATATAGCAAACCACAACGTAAAGTCAATTCTAGCCTGCACCTCGCCACCACACACAGCATCCACGCCAGAATCCTATAGCTGCTGGACACCTAAGGCCCCTCAATAACATAGAAGCTCTGAAGACATCAAGGTAAAATAACTAATTTTTTTGTGCCAGGAGATGGGCCCAGAAGGACCCTACCCGGGTAAAATAACTAGTTGAGCTTGGAAAATCAACCAATCAGCAGATAGATATATAGATGCATATCAACCCTGCACATAGCTTCCTCCTGTAATCTGTATCTTGCCTGTAGAAGTTATACAAACCCCCTCCCCCCTTCAAGTGATGGTGAAAAGAAAACTGCACTTAGCCTTTCACAGAGCAAGTTTAAGAATAAAATGACTGAACAGACTTGCCTTAGGTGCTCAGTTTCACAGGGATCTGATCTGACCCGCCCACAAGGATGCATAGCATAGAACAAGGAGAACTGTGTGATAGCACTGCTTTGAAACAAAATGAGTTGTGTTACTCACTGTTGCCATGTATGCAGCATTTGTAGTATCCTTTAACTGCGTGACCCAGCAGAAGCTGCCATGATAAGACAAGTAGAGGACTGTTAAATTCATAAGCACTCAGAATTGTCGTAAACAAGTATTTCATGGCAAAGCGGCATTGTCTGCAGTATTTGTAGTGTTCTTTGTTTGTACTTATAGTTTGGCAAAGAAAAATGCTACAGGAAGACATGCAGAGAACCCTTAGAATTTGTAAACACTCATAGTAACTAGGATCTCATGACAAAACAGAAGAGGTAGACGCCGACTCCCAGAGAATGCAACATTTTTAGCATATCAAGAATATCTGCCTATTATAAACTAACCACAAAGATCAACCGATCACACTCAAATCCTTCTTGGTTATCTAAATGAAAGAGATAAAAGAAACTTATCCTAAATTAACAGGAAAAGCTGTCTATACTGCTGTACCCAAAACATATAGCAAAACAGAAGTATGATTACCTAGAGCGCCTTTCAGATATTTGGATAACTGACATGGGTAAGCTGGACTGAAATACCCTCCGATAGAAAATGGTGCCAGCTCTATCAGTTGCTCCATCTTCAGGTCGGCAGCGATCAACCATATCTTTCCAGTGTCAGATTTCAAGTTACACAACAGGTAAACAGTATCATCACAGTGACAGTTTGAACTCAGAACAGGGAAAGACGCAGATACATTCTTCAAAGCTAATAACTCTCCGCCTCCGTCGCTGATCTGAAAATGCCTGGAGTGGTCAACAGATATTTCCTCATCATGATGCATGCACTCCTTACGCCAAGAACTCATCCTATACCAGGTTATGATCCTCCAACCAACATTGTCCCGCGCCGGCCGCTCTGCCAAAAGATCGGAATCATAAACTACAAGCATGTCATCATGATACGCCGTTTCATCATCAACCTGTCTTTCATAAGTTTCCACCTCAACAAGTTTAATCAAGCCATCGCTGCACGCAATGTCGCGAATGTTCCACGGACATACGCTAAGACCAGCCTTGTTGCCAGGCATCAGCATAGGCAACTGAATCACCTGCACCACGGGCACCTCGTCGAGCACATTGCAGAGCAAAATTCCCTTCCAGAGATCAAACCAGCCCAGTGTGCCTCCTCCAAGCGAAATCACCTTGTCTATGTCAGATGATGCCACCTTGGTGCTCCAAGCCCATGTCATGGACGAGAAGAGAAGAGATGCAGGTCATAGACCCAAGGGGCCTGTGTGAAGCAGAGAGCAGCGAGCAAGAAATGGCCGTCGTCGCCGTGGGGCAAGAGGCCGACCTCCCAGGCTCTGGCGACGAACGGGAGGGGATCTGGGAGCAGGTGGAGTGACGGCCGCCCGGGTCCGACTTTGTAGACGAAGTAGTCGCGGAGCCCCTCCTCGTGGTAGGGGCCGAATTTGAAGGTGACCCAGAGCACTAGAGCAGGAGGAGGTCCTTGTGGGAGCAGATTATGCGGGGCTTCTCCGGGAAGTCGGCCTCCTCGGTACCCGGGCAGTGGATGCACGCGCACGCAGGAGACACCCGGGGGGTCGGCGGCGCAGAAGGTGGCCTGGATGGTGTAGCCGGTGCTCTGCTCGAGATGGCTTCAGCGATGGTGGCGTTGGTGCGGTCAGCGACGTACGCCAGCGGCTCCAGGAGGACCCAGTCGGCGGTGGCTGCATCAGGGCCGCACCGGAGAAGCTGGGGCCGGCAGGAGGCGGAGAAAAGCTTGATAATTGATACTACTGGAGAGGCCGAACTAACTGGAGGACATCGTGCTCGACCGCGGCGAACGCTCGAGTTAATCGAGGTTCGGGAGCAAGATTTGATGGTGGTCGGCGCAGGAGATGTCTGATTCTGATGGTGGGCGGCGGGGCAGGAGGGGTGGAGGAGAGGCGGTCGACTGGATTATGTGTGTATGAATTACAGGGGTGTGAACCCTTTACACTGAGGAGGGGGTGGCTTATATAGAGCTCGACAGACCCCTCCGGCCCTCAGTAATGCAGGGTTTAAAGTATATTAAGGCTGAGCGTTACTGGTAACGCCTCTAATAAAGAGCTATGATGACCATAAAAGCTAGTTAATGACCGACCGTTAGCGTGCGGAGTGACTTTAGGTCTCCTGACCGTTGAGTGGCTTGATCTTGGTCGAGTGATTGCTTCATGGTCGAGTGTCTTCGAGTCCGTCGAGTGGAACACCTCCAAGTCGATTGAAAGGTGATATCTTCTAGGGATGTCCTTGGGTAGGGCAGTTAGGACAGGTCCATGACCCTACCCTAGGTACATAGCTTCATCATTAGCCCCCGAATGGATCGAGGTTTGAGTGGGGAAGGAGTTGGGAATCTTTCCGACCCATTTTTCGTGCTATGAGAACGTCTTGTTTTGGATCAATTGCCATGGATGATGTCATCAACTTCTTTTAGTCGCCTTGATCCATTCTTAGTTTGCTTTAGTCGAGTGAATCCTTTTACTTAAAGATCCCGAGTGGTTGTGCGGTGAGATCCTCCGTCTGACGAGTTGTTTGCGGCCCGCGGATTTCACGGGATTCAAAATTTGGGAAGCGCGCGGGACGGAGGCGACCGCAGTAATCGGACGGGATAGAGCGGAGCCTCCTCGATCTCCGCGCCAACTTTATCGCCACGTATCGCGCGCGCGACTGTTGCGGGATTTGGCAGGATTGCCCGGGCCCACAGGTCAGTCACTCGGAAGCGACCCTATATAAGTTGCCGGCCCAGGGTTTTTGAAACAGTGCGCCCTCACTTTTCCCCTTCCTTCGCAAAATCTTTCGCCACCTCCGTACTAGCCTCGGTGTTGTCTGCCCATTCGAGCTTCGCCCGCGACGATGGTGAAGGAGAAGACGGCGCCTCTGGAGCGCGCGAAGAAGGCGACGGCGCAGGGGAAGGGGAAGAAGTCCGGTCGGGGCGGATCTTCTTCGAGGTCCGCTCTGCCCAAGGACTGGATCCAGGGCGATTGGATGCCCTCGGCGATTCGGCAAGAGGATCTTGATGATCTGGTTGAGGGGGGATTCATTCCCCACGAATCTGCGCGTCTCCCGGGGAGCGAGATCGAACCCCAGCCTCGCGAGGGTGAGTGCGTCCTCCTCACCACCCACATCGATCGCGGATTCTCTCTGCCTCCTCATTCTTTCTTTCGGGGTTTCTTGAACTTCTTCGAAGCGCAGCTCCATCACTTTACTCCAAATTCCACCGTGTACCTCGCTTCCTTTGTTTCTTTGTGCGAGAATTTCTTGGGTTGCCGCCCCCATTGGGGGCTCTTCAAGCACATTTTCACTTGTCGCTCCCAGTCGGTTAAGAAGGCCAAGTCGAGTGATGAGAGGACGCAAGTGATTCACTTGTGCGGGGGTCTGGCGATCCAAATGAGAGGAAAAAGCTCTTTTCCATCCATCACTCTTCCCGAGTCGATCCGCGGATGGCAGTCGACCTGGTTTTACTGTAAAGACCAGGTGACCCCAGGACAGTCGACTGGGCTTCCCCCTTTCTCCCTGAACTGAGCAGAAAAACCTTCCTCCCTGAAAGTGACGCTAGAAGAAAAGGCGCAAGTCAAAGTGCTGGTCGGTCGAGTGGTTTAGCTTGTCCGCGATGGGGTGACCGGCATGGATTTGTTAGAGGTCTTCCTCCGGCGGCGTATCCAACCGCTCCAAGCTCGCGACCACCCGATGTGGTTGTATTCGGGTCTTGAAGACACCACTCGGATTCATCCGGAGGAGGTCACTGACGAGATGCTGGAAGGGTGGTTGTCGAGTATCATAGGGAACAAGGACAACCCCCGAGGAGCCAGGAGGATTCCTCCGCTCAGCCAATCATATGAAGTAGACAAGGTCTGACCTCGCATCTCCGACTGTAATCTTGTTTCCTTCGTTTTGTTCTCTTCGAATCAGTTGATTGACTTTTGACTTGTTTGCTGTCTTCCAGGATATTACTGAGATGTACTCGATGCCTAACGGAGCACAGGAGCAGGCCGAGGAGGGGGAGGCGAGCGGTGGCAAAAGTGGAGAGGAGTGGCAATCTGACGGTGAAGGGGAGGGGACGATGACGTCGAATCTAGTGAGGCGGAGGAGGAAGAGGTTGAACCTCCCCGCTCGGAGAGGCGATCCAAGCTCACACACGATCCATCGCGCGAACGTGGAAAGGCGACTGTGCCTGTTGGGCAGTTGTCGAAACGCCCTCGGACTTCTTCCCTAGCACCGGCAGAAAAGGCTCCCAAGCATCCACGAGCGGCATCGTCAAAACCGCCAAAGGCCCTGCCTAAGATGAAGATGACTGTTCCCACCATATCCGGGTAACCATAGATCTTGTTTTCTTTTGTTGAACATAAACGGACTCTTGGTCGATTCATTGAATAAACCAACTGGTTTTCAAAACTTGCAGTGCCGCTACCTCTGAGATCTCTGCCAAGGACGATGACCAGGAGATGGAAGATGATGTTACTTCCAATCTCGGTATAATTTCTGATGTTCCGCTTTTAGTCGACTGACGGTCTCTTCTGGTCGATTGGGTTTTTCATTTTTAACTTTGCCTTTTTCTTATAGCTCCTCCTCATGTCATTGACCTCCCTGACGATGATGACGAAGTGCCACTGAGGGCGAGAAGGAATAGGAAGGCGGCGACTGGCAAGACCCCACAAACCACATCAGCGCCTGAGGCCGTAGTTCAGGAGGGTGGTAATGCCACTCAGACTTCCGTGTACTTCGCTGTGCCCCTGACGAGTGTCCGGCCTTCGTCGTCGACTGTAGACCCGCCTTCGCTTTTTGCCACACACCACGTCCCTGAGGATCAAGTGGGTGCCGCTAAGGAGGCTATACGCCAGGCAGGAATCATTATGGAGCAAGTGAAGGTGGTCCGGGAAGCTAGCCAAGCAGCTTATGACGCGAGTTCAGCCCTTCAGAGCAATGTACAGGTCAGTCGATCACTGCTTGTTCTGTTAAGATATGCTATCTGAAGACTCTCTTTTCCGAAGATCTTTGTATTTGTACACCCACTGGGTGTGTCGATTGAATAGTGGGGGCACGCTGAGTGCACCCACTGGGTGTAGTCCCCGAGAATACGGTGGACTGCTGGCAGTCGACTGTAGTCTTTATATTGTGTTGCTTTATTTGAACTTCTTCACTCAGTCTGGTCAGGCCATGTCGAATGGAATCTTGGAACTAGTGGGGGCACGCTGAGAACACCCACTGGACATGGTCGACTGCAGGTAGTCGACTCTTTCTCTCTTTTTTTGGTCGAACCAGTGGGGGCACGCTGAGTGCACCCACTGGGTGTAGTCCCCGAGACTACTGTCGAATATTTTTGATTCGACTGTAGTCTTAGAAACGTCATGATTTTCTCTTAGTTGCTCGGAAGCAACCTACCTTTGACATCTGTCGACTGATTCTTCGCAGAAATCCTGCGAGCTTGTGGCTCGCTATACTGAATTGGAAAATAAGCAGATCCAACTCAACCTTGACTTGAAGCTTGCCCAGGAAAACTTGCAGAAGGCGAGAGACGAAGCAGAAGGTATGGCTGGTGAGCATTTGACGACTGTCCTTTTATTTTCTGCTCATTCTTGATGTTGATCTCACTTGATATTTCACAGATAAAATGGAGGAGGCTCTGAAGAAGAAAGACCGTGACCTCGCCGAAGCGCAGAAGACGGCCTTGGACAAAACGAAGCTTGCGGAAGAGAAGCTGGCTTCAGTCGGAAATCTTGAAGAGGAAAACTCCAGACTGAAAGCTGCTCTCGACGCATCCAATAAAGAGGCCAGCCGTCTGAAGAATGACAAGATAGCTCTGACTGACAAGGCAAGTGAACTGGCAGGGCAGAAGAAGGACCTGGAGGCTTATCTTGGAGCATTCGCCGAGAAGTTATTCGTCATGCTTGAGGGTAATCACTCCTACCCAACTGACTTGTTGCCGTTAACCCCGTGTAGAGCCACTGGCTTATCTTTGAATTGTGTTTGCAGAATTCTGTCAGAACTTCGAAGAAGAGACCAGTCGAGTGGAGACAGGCTTGGATCCTATTAATTCTCCAGTGAAGGATGAGGCTGCTATGAATGTGCTCCGATTGGAGTCTCGTGTTGCTGGCGTGGTCGATTATCTTGCTCGGCTGAAGGTTGCGATGTCGCGGATCGACACGTCGCTCTGGCCTGGAGCAATGCTTCAAAATGACCTCGAGTCCCTGATGACTCGACTGAATGAAGTTCCCGGTCGAGTGACGGAATGGAAGAAATCTTCGGCCAGGTGTGATGCTGACGTCGCTCTGTCCCTGGTCCGCGTTCACTGCAAGGAGGCGCTAGAGGAAAAGCTGGCTGCTATCCAAGTTGCCAACACCAAGAAGCACAACTTTCAAGCCTTCATGGAGACCTTCATTGCTGCTGCCACCCGAATTGATGATGGGATTGACTTGGACCAGTTCGTCGCCCATTCCAGTCCTCTGCCTGAGGAATAAAAACTTATATGCTTCACTTTAAATTTGCCTCGGAATGCCGAGTGGATTTTGTATCCGTTAAACTCTTTCTGGCTGAATGCTCGAGTACTTTGATCTGCGGTCTGAGACCTTTAGGATTTATCTGAGCTTGGTTTATCATTGAATATCTTCATGAATTATCTGTCGAGTGGGACCTGTTCCTCACTTGAAACAACTTTATATGTGTGGTGCAGCTCCAAAGGAGAAGGTAGCAGTCGATTTGCACCTCATCATTTTTGCGGATTGGGACGTGTTCCGCACTTAGGCGAGTACTGGACTGCAGCTAAGCCCCCGAGTGGGAGGTTTGCTCTCCACTCGGTAGGATTTTCTGAAACTTAGGCGAGTACTGGACTGCAGCTAAGCACTCGAGTGAGAGGTTTGCTCTCCACTCGGTAGGATTTTCTGAAACTTAGGCGAGTACTGGACTGCAGCTAAGCCCCCGAGTGGGAGGTTTGCTCTCCACTCGGTAGGATTTTATGAAACTTAGGCGAGTACTGGACTGCAGCTAAGCCCCCAAGTGGGAGGTTTGCTCTCCACTCGGTAGGATTTTCTGAAACTTAGGCGAGTACTAGACTGCAGCTAAGCCCCCGAGTGGGAGGTTTGCTCTCCACTCGGTAGGATTTTCTGGAACTTAGGCGAGTACTGGACTGCAGCTAAACCCCCGAGTGGGAGGTTTGCTCTCCATTCGATAGGATTTTATGAAACTTAGGCGAGTACTGGACTGCAGCTAAGCCCCCGAGTGGGAGGTTTGCTCTCCACTCGGTAGGATTTTCTGAAACTTAGGCGAGTACTGGACTGCAGCTAAGCCCCCGAGTGGGAGGTTTGCTCTCCACTCGGTAGGATTTTTTGAAACTTAGGCGAGTACTGGACTGCAGCTAAGCCCCCGAGTGGGAGGTTTGCTCTCCACTCGGTAGGATTTTAAACACTTAGACGAGTACTGGACTGCAGCTAAGCCCCCGAGTGGGAGGTTTGCTCTCCACTCGGTAGAATTTTAAACACTTAGGCGAGTACTGGACTGCAGCTAAGCCCCCGAGTGGGAGGTTGGCTCTCCACTCGGTAGGATTTTCTGAAACTTAGGCGAGTACTAGACTGCAACTAAACCCCCGAGTGGGAGGCTGGCTCTCCACTCGGTAGGATTTTCTGAAACTTAGGCGAGTACTGGACTGCAGCTAAGCCCCCGAGTGGGAGGTTTACTCTCCACTTGGTAGGATTTTCTGAAACTTAGGCGAGTACTGGACTGCAGCTAAGCCCCCGAGTGGGAGGCCGGCTCTCCACTCGGTAGGATTTTCTGAAACTTAGGCGAGTACTGGACTGCAACTAAGCCCCCGAGTGGGAGGTTTGCTCTCCACTCGGTAGGACTTTCTGAAACTTAGGCGAGTACTGGACTGCAGCTAAGCCCCCGAGTGGGAGGCTGGCTCTCCACTCGGTAGGATTTTAAACACTTAGGCGAGTACTGGACTGCAGCTAAGTCCCCGAGTGGGAGGCTGGCTCTCCACTCGGTAGGATTTTAAACACTTAGGCGAGTACTGGACTGCAGCTAAGCCCCCGAGTGGAAGGCTGGCTCACCACTCAGTAGGATTTTTTTACAAACTTAGGCGAAACGGATTCGCAGCTAAGCCACCCACTGGGGGATTTCACACGCAAACAAAAGATACAACGATTATCGGAAAATTTGTAGCACTCTTGTCTTTGATAAATAAACTACAGAGGTGTCTCTTATTACATCTCATCCGAGTGAGTACTTAAGTGTAAAAGGGGCGGAGAAGCTCCGCGTTCCAAGCTCGTGGCTCGTTGATCTGGCGATCGACATTGTAAAGGTGGTATGCTCCATTGTGGAGGACTCTGGTGACGATGAAGGGACCTTCCCAAGTAGGAGCAAGCTTGTGTGGTTTCTGTTGATCCACTCGGAGGACCAAGTCTCCTTCTTGGAAGGCTCGACTCTTCACATTTCTGGCATGGAATTGACGCAAGTCTTGTTGGTATATGGTCGATCGAATCATGGCCATTTCTCTTTCTTCTTCCAGGAGGTCGACTGCGTCCTGCCGGGCTTGTTCTGTTTCATTTTCAGAGTAGAGCTCAACTCGGGGTGCATTGTGAAGCAGGTCACTCGGCAAAACTGCTTCAGCTCTGTAGACCAGAAAGAATGGGGTTCTTCCAGTCGACCGATTTGGGGTAGTCCTTAATCCCCATAGAACTTATGGAATCTCGTCGACCCATGCGCCTACTGTGTGCTTGAGATCGCGCATCAGTCGGGGTTTAAGTCCTTTGAGAATCAGACCATTTGCCCTTTCTGTTTGTCCATTCGACTGGGGATGAGCGACTGAAGCATAGTCGACTCGAGTGCCTTGAGAGGCGCAAAAAGCTCTGAACTTGTCCGAATCAAAGTTTGACCCATTGTTAGTAATGATGCTATGCGGAACTCCATATCTGAATATCAGTTCTCTGATGAAACTGATAGCAGTGCAGGTATCAAGATTCTTGATGGGCTTGGCTTCAATCCATTTGGTAAACTTGTCGACTGCCACTAGCACATGAGTGAATCCGCTCCTGCCTGTTCTCAGTGGTCCAACCATATCCAATCCCCAAACAGTGAAGGGCCAGACGAGTGGAATGGTCTTCAGGGCTGACGCGGGTTTGTGGGACATGTTGGAGTAGAACTGACATCCTTCGCATTTGTCGACTATTTCCTTCGCCATCTCATTTGCTCTTGGCCAGTAAAATCCCACTCGATATGCTTTAGCCACAATGGTCCGGGAGGACGCATGATGACCACAGGTCCCCGAGTGGATATCATCAAGGATTATTTGACCTTCTTCTGGTGTTATACACTTCTGGCTGACTCCAGTCGCGTTTTCTCTATACAACTGTCCCCTTATGACTGTAAAGGCCTTGGATCGACGGACGATCTGTCGAGCCTCTTCTTTGTCCTCTGGGAGTTCTGTCCTTAAGATGTACGCGATGTATGGCCCCGTCCAATCGGGTGTGATGACTAAGACTTCCATGATCAGGTTGACCACTGCTGGAACTTCAACTTCAGTCGAATCCGTGGCACTTTTTGGCTGCGGAGCTTCTTCAGTGAAAGGATCCTCTCGAACTGATGGTGAGTGGATGTGTTCCAGAAACACATTACTGGGAATGGCTTCTCTCTTGGAACCTATTTTTGCCAAATCATCAGCTGCTTGATTCTTCAGTCGGGTATGTGATGAAGCTCTAACCCCTCGAATTTCTTGTCTAACTTTCTCACTGCATTGCAATAACCAGTCATGGCTGGACTTCTGACGTCCCACTCCTTCATCACCTGATTAACCACCAAATCTGAGTCGCCATAGACCATGAGGCGACGGACGCCGAGTGAAATGGCCATGCGCAACCCATACAAGAGTGCTTCGTATTCTGCTTCGTTAGTGGAGGAATCGAAGTGAATCTGGAGAATGTATCTGAGCTTATCTCCTCGGGGGGAAACCAATACTACCCCAGCACTGGAACCATTCAACATCTTAGACCCATCGAAGAACATGGTCCAGTGCTCCGAGTGAACTTGAGTCGGTAGTTGCTGTTCGATCCACTCGGCGACGAAATCTACTATTGCTTGGGACTTGATAGCCTTCTTTGCCTCAAACTTGATATCTAGGGGAAGGAGTTCAATCGCCCACTTTGCCACTCGACCAGTTGCATCTCTGTTGTGCAAAATCTCTGACAATGGAGCGTCGCTGACGACTGTAATGGAATGGTCAGAGAAGTAATGTGCAACCTTCTTCGGGGTCATATAAATCCCATATACAAGCTTCTGGTAATGAGGATATATTTGCTTTGATGGAGTCAAAACTTCAGAAATATAATATACTGGGCGTTGAACTTTGAAGGTCTTTCCTTCTTCTTCCCGCTCGACCGTAAGTACTGTACTGATGACTTGTCCCGTGGCTGCTATGTAAAGCAGCAGAGGCTCTTTACTGATTGGGGCAGCAAGCACCGGTTGGGTGGAGAGCAGAGCTTTGAGCTCTGCAAACGCTGCATCAGCTTCTAGATTCCACTCGAACTTGTCTGATTTCTTCATCAGTCGGTAAAGAGGCAATGCCTTTTCACCGAGATGAGAGATGAATCGACTTAAAGCGACCAAGCAACCTGTAAGCTTCTGGATGCCGTGCACGCGCACAGGACGTTTCATCCGGAGTATAGTTCCAACCTTTTCTGGATTGGCGTCGATTCCCTGTTCAGAAACGTGAAAACCGAGTAACTTCCCACCTGGGACTCCGAACGTGCACTTTGATGGATTAAGCTTGATATCATACCTCCTGAGGTTGGCAAAGGTTTCAGCAAGGTCAGTCAGCAGGTCGGAACCTTTCCGTGACTTGACCACGATATCATCCATGTATGCTTCCACATTCCGACTAATTTGAGTGAGCAAACACTTCTGAATCATCCTCATGAACGTGGCTCCGGCATTCTTGAGGCCGAATGGCATGGTTACATAACAGAAGCACCCGAATGGAGTGATGAAAGCTGTTTTGATCTCGTCGGGCTCGTATAGACGGATCTGATGATACCCGGAATAGGCGTCTAAAAAAGACAATCGCTCACACCCCGCAGTCGAGTCGACTATCTGGTCAATGCGGGGGAGAGGAAAATGATCTTTCTGGCAGGCCCGATTGATGTGCTTAAAGTCAATGCACATGCGAAGTGACTTGTCCTTCTTGGGGACCATGACCATGTTGGCAAGCCACTCGGAGTGGTAAATCTCTCGTATGAACTCTGCTGCTAAGAGCCGAGCTACCTCCTCGCCAATAGCCTTTCTCTTCTGGACGGCGGACCCTCGGAGATGTTCTTTGACAGGTTTCACTTTTGGGTCGACTCGTAGGCGGTGCTCAGCCAGCCCCCTGGGAACACCTGGCATGTCAGAAGGCTTCCATGCGAAGATGTCCCAGTTCTCACGGAGGAACTGGATGAGCGCTTCTTCCTATTTGGAGTCGAGTGTTGTTGAGATATGAGTCAGAGCAGCGTAGGGATCGGTCGGGTGAATGTGGACCGGCTTTGTTTCGCCGGACGACTGAAAAGCTGATTCGGTAGCGGGCTTCTTGGCTCGCAACAAATCACTCGGGTCTGCCGTCTTCTGGTATTCCTGCAGCTCCACCACCGCCATCTGAGCATCAGCAATCTTTGAGCCTCTCTGAAAACACTCTTCTGCCTTTTTCCGATTGCCCGTAACAGTGATCACACCTTTGGGACCGGGCATCTTCAATTTGTGGTACACATAACATGGTCGAGGCATGAAGCGTGCATAAGCTGGCATGCCCAAAATGGCGTGATAAGCACTCTAAAAATCCACAACCTCGAATGTCAACTTTTCTTTGCGGCAATTCTTGGAATCACCGAAAACCACATCAAGAGCAATTTGGCCGAGTGACTCAGCCTTCTTTCCAGGAATGACTCCGTGGAAACTCATGTTGCTGGAACTGAGTCTGGACATCGGAATGCCCATCCCTTTCAACATCTCTACGTACAGTATGTTCAAACCATAGCCACCATCCATCAAGACTTTGGTCAGTCGAGTGCCTTCGACAACTGGGTCGACCACCAAAGCTTGCCTCCCAGGGGTGGCAATGTGCGTTGGGTGATCAGACTGGTCGAATGTGATGGCAGTCTGATACCACTTCAGATGACTGGGTGTCGCCGGAGCAACCATATTCACCTCACGGTTGATAACTTTCAGTCGACTTTTGCTTTCGACATCAACAAAAATCATCAGGGTGGAATTGACCTGGGGGTATCCATCATCACTGTCTTCCTTGTCCTCAACTTTGTCCGACTCCTTTTCCTTATCTTTGGGCTGTTTGCCCTGGAACTGCTGGATCAAGAGCCGGCACTGTCGAGTGGTATGTTTCGGGTAAATGAGTTTACCCTCTTCATCTTTATTTGTGTGGATGTGACAAGGCAAATCCAACACATCATTTCCATCTTGGTCTTTAACTTTCTTGGGGCTCCAAGGCCCTTTGGGTTTCCCTTTGAACTTTCCTTGAGTTACAGCCAAGGTTTCCCCAAGAGCAGCTGGCTCGGCTTTCCGCTTCTGCTTCCGATTGGAATTTCCTCCTCCGGTTTCTTGGGCGACTGACTTGAGTTTGCCACTCCGGAGTCGATCCTCATCTTCACCATTAGCGTACTTGGTGGCAATCTCCATCATCCGATTCAGAGATACGTCTCCGGTTCGACCGAATTTCAGATTCAGTTCTTTGTTCTTGACACCTTCCTTGAAGGCACAGACTGCTTGATGGTCAGACACATTTTCTACAGTGTGGTGCAACGTGATCCACCTCTGGATGTAATCCCTCAAAGTTTCATTCGGCTTCTGCACACAAGACCGCAATTCGGTCAGCCCTGCCGGTCGCTTGCATGTTCCTTCAAATGTCGTGACAAACACTCAGGCGAGATCTTCCCAAGTGTATATGCTGTTAGGTGCTAACTGATTCAGCCAAGCTCTGGCCGAGCCTCCCAACATGAGAGGCAGATGCTTCATGGCCACTTCATCATTGCCACCGCCAATTTGAACAACCACTCGGTAGTCTTCAAGCCAAGTATCAGGCTTGGACTCACCAGTGAACTTACTGACTCCAGTCGCCAACCTGAAGTTGGGAGGAATGGCTGCAGCCCTGATGGCTCTACTAAAGCACTCTGGCCCTGAAACATGCACTCTGCTGCTGGTAGGTCCATCCCTGTCGTGACCTTCTCGGTGAGCTCTGTTTCTGTCAACCAAACCTTGAACGAGAATGGATCTCGCATCAAAGCCTGGTTCCCTGGAGTCGACTGGAATCCTCCGCCCAACACTATGAGGGCGCCTGTCGTCCTGCTGTCGAGGCACGTATGATCCGCTCCTCGGGGGAGGGGTGGGCACTCGACGTCGATCGTCACAATCGAATCGGTGACCATATTGCTCACGGTTTTTGTACCGATCTCGTCGGTCTCCACGTCCCTCACGCCTCAGAAGCGATCTTGGGCTGTGAGCTGATTGGACTGTGTCTGCAGCAATGGATCTGCTGTGGATTCTGTTCTGCGACTGAGAAACAGCGGAATTTTGGTCTCCTGCTACCCGGAGCAACGCTCTGATCTGCTGCAAGCCTCTGCCAGCCTCTGATTGGGAAGGCTGAACCGACTCCGCTATACGGGTTGCAGCTACTAAATTCTGAATCGGGGTTCGATATACCTACGGGGGTGGAAAGAGCTGACGTCAACTGGATTCTGGAACCCGCTGACGCGCTCGCTCATCGAGTGCTCGCTAGAAGTTCTCCAGTCGAGTGCGCTCAGCCAAGTTGGCCAAGCGCGCGTCCTCCGAGGCACGGGCTTCGGGGGTTTCTCCAACGATAGGAGTGTGAAGTGCGTCCATGTTACGTTGACGAAGTTCTTCTCTCTGCAGCGACGTGAGAGGCTCGGGGAGGTATTCTTCATGGGGATGCGACGGGTCGCCTCCATCTGCGCCTCCGCCGGCACGGGGAAAACCAGGAGGACTGCGCGGTCCATCGACCATCAGAACCTGTGCCGCCGGATCACTGCTGTCGCACTCGGATGCGGTCTCCACGGAGCCAGTCGAACAGGCTGTAGAGAGATTCGTCGGGCTCGATGGCCGCGACTTAAGGGGTGGCCGACTGGCGGGCCACCGCATGCCTCACCCACCGCTGAAGCCTCGACCGCCCGGAGCGCTTGCGCCGCGGGAGGCAGGGAGGGAGGACGTCACAAGAGCCGACCGATACTGGGTCAACGGCTGTCGCAGGAGGACACCATGGACACATGCGCGAAAGTGCGTCGCCCCGCGGACGGGGAGCGCGTCGACGTCAAGTGGAGCCTTCTGAAGCTAAGCGGAATCGTCGGCGATGAACGTGAGTGCGCCGAGACGGATCTCGCGGCCCTCCACCAAAACTCCGCCTGAAACCATGATCAAGGGAACGGAAAAAATCACAACTTCTCCAACTAGGCGCTAAGACTCCAGCCCCAAGGTGGGCGCCAACTGTCGTGGTTCTAACTCTGATAGTAATGTAGGGGGGTATGTATGGAGAGGCTAGATCTTAGCTATGGAGCAGTTGTAAGCACACGAGGTTTACGAGTTCAGGCCCTTCTCTGAGGAAGTAACAGCCCTATGTCTCGAAGCCCGGAGGCGGTCGACTGGATTATGTGTGTATGAATTACAGGGGTGCGAATCCTTTACACTGAGGAGGGGGTGGCTTATATAGAGTTCTCCAGACCCCTCCGGCCCTCAGTAATGCAGGGTTTAAAGTACATTAAGGCTGGGCGTTACTGGTAACGCCTCTAATAAAGAGCTATGATGACCATAAAAGCTACTTAATGACCGACCGTTAGCGTGCGGAGTGACTTTAGGTCTCCTGAGCGTCGAGTGGCTTGATCTTGGTCGAGTGATTGCTTCATGGTCGAGTGTCTTCGAGTTCGTCGAGTGGAACACCTCCAAGTCGATTGAAAGGTGATATCTTCTAGGGATGTCCTTGGGTAGGGCAGTTAGGACAGGTCCATGACCCTACCCTAGGTACATAGCTTCATCAGTCGGGACTAGAGTTCGCGGAGGCGGGAAACTGGGCTGCGCTGAGGCCACACGGCGGCAGAGGGGAGTGGCGGCGGGTCGAGGAGTCTAGCGGGGAACGGAGCGTGTGACTTGTCTTGATTAGCTGATTGGACATGCCTATGTGCCACATAGGAGACAGAAAGTCAATGATGTGGCAGGTAAGACTGGATTCAAAACCACTCAACCTGTGTGGAAGGAGCATTACGAAGCCTCTTAGAGCATCTACAACCGGACCCCTCAAACCCGTCTCAAACGGCTGAAAGATGAGAAGAGGACAACTCCGGCGACGAGCAGATCCGGCTCGATCCATACTGCGTCTTTGACCGGTACTTCCGCGAGAAGGACCGCAAGGGCAGCCCTGGATGAACTCCACCATAGCCAAACATGCCAAATTTTGGTAGTCCGGTGGCATATTTATTGTAGTGTGATGGAGTAGCCGGACGATGCGTGTGCGTCGACGTAGTTGCATGGATTTGTATGAATTTTAGATATGATAATTGAGGTGCCCGGATATGGATTGCATTTTTTGATGAGTGCCCTGTCAGTGCCTGCGGACGGGCGCGTCCGCGGGCGTTTGTGGGGCTGGATACAGCCGGACTGAACAAATTTGACCCCTTAAATGACCGCGGACGCGCCCGGTCAGCATCCGGGCGTGTACGCTTTGACTTCTTATTTTTCCGTTCACACAGTATCACTCAATTTGTTCTTATATATGTCGGGTCACATACATGTGGTTGGTGGAGAAGGAGAAAGAGAAAAAAGAAATAATAAAGAAAGAAAAAAGATGCTCTATGGGATCCAATCCTATGTGGCAAACGCAGGATCAGTGACCGGGCACGCCCGGGCACTCCTCATACTCATCCAATATATGAGATGAATATGACGGCTATCGGATAGCCTGGGCATTTAAGGGGGCTTTTAGGGGTCCGGTTGGGTGAATTTGTTGCTACTTTTTGCTTTTCTCTCCTGTCCGGTCAAAGGTCCTCACGCCCGCCAGGTCAATTTGAGGTGTCTGGCTATAGATGCTCTTAGAGCATATACAGCTAGGCTCCTCAAATGCCTCTATATGTCCGGACTGACGATGACCAAAAACGCGACCAAAGCGGACTCCTCAAAATGGCTCTATACGTCCGGTCGCCACCCCTATATTCAGTGCATATCTGGGGCAGATATGAGGAATTCGGTAGTGCACGAACGTGTTCGCCATGTCGGCCTGACGGGTAGGACCCATGCGGACACACGTAGAAATGCATCGCTCCAGTGAGTACACATTCATGTCGCCTGGCGCGCCGCCTGTGGGGCCAAATCTGCCTATTTAAGTCGGGCGACCAGCCTTACACCATCTCTCTCTAGTTCTGACCTCCACCATGAGCCCGTCCGAGCTTGCCATCCACTCCCAATCTGCTCTAAGCTCGCCTTCCGTCGGTAGCCATGGTCCGCCAGTGGATCGCCTACTACAAGATGCATACTCCACAACGTCGGGCGGAGATCGTGGAGGAGATGCGGGCCATCCACGCTTGGCACACTGCTTGCATTGTAGTCGGCCTGCCTCCGAACTCTCTGAAGCAAGAGGAGGCGGCGCAGGAGGCACCAGAGCAGGATGAGGCGGAGCAGGAGGCACCGAATCAGGGTGCGCTAGACGCGAAGACGAACAACAAGGAGAAGGAAGGCAAGCGAATTTGGCGCCTCCTGCGATTGGATTCGCCACAGATGACACGTTGGCTGAGTTCGAGGCCGCCCAAGTGGAGGAGGTCATGAACCAGCAAGCCATTCTCGAGTCCATACAGTCGAAGCTCGAGGTCGCGACAAATAGCCACTACCTCCGCAAGGCGGGCGTGAAGAGTGGATCCCTTTGGTGCAATCTTCAGTACTTATTCAAAAAAGAAGTAGGGTGGTGTGATGTTTACCCTTGGCGGTCGCCTCCTTGAAGGGCATTCATCGACTTGCCGCACTCATCTTTTGTTTCATTTGATCCTGGGATGATGCATATGTTTTTGGAGACTTGCTTTCTATTCGAATTTTGTTACGGACATCAAGCAATGAATGTATGTATAGGTTGATAGGAATTGTTGTGTGCCATGTTGTTATTTCTTTCAAAGGTGCAATCAAGCCAGATGTTTCCAGCTGATGATCTAAAGGACTTGTTCATCACATAATCATTTTGTCCTTCTTTGAGGGTCCATTTGCTTGTAAACTTTAGCTAGCATATACGCTTGCTTGTAGTTCTTTTCAAATAAGAGAAAAAAGACCGCGCATGTCCATCAACATCAAAGAAGGCTTGAACATTAGAAACATAAATAACAAACTCTAGAACAGTTGAGTTTTTTTTACATCCTCAAAGACCGACTTGAAAAGTTCTGCTAGAAAATAGAGGAACTTGAACTCGGTATAATATCCTTGAGACAGATAGGCCATTGTAAAAGCAAGTAATCTTCATGTAATTACTAACTTGCACCTGATGGTTTGTTCGTATTTTGGAAAGAAACCTCATTTTTGACATACCCGTGAGAAACCGGTGCCACTTAATTCCCTTTCATGTAAATGAACGCGCGCCTAGGGATTTTCGTCAGCCAGCAGGGAGGATCACCGCAGCAGAACAACAACCATCGCCAGCAATGAGAAGTATAGATTGAAAGAGTCATACCAATAAACACATGAGGAAAAACGATGACTGGCTGAATCGAGTTGGATCTGCCAGACCGGATCCAAGAAGATCCACCAAGGACCAGTGCAGACCAATCCAAAGAGATACGCTGATACACACCTCACCACGCCCCCTGTCGTCACTAGGAGCGTCACCGGGATGCGGATGGGACGTGAGGACATTATCCTAACTTTGGGCCACCGCTGCCACCTCGCTGCCCCAACCAAAACTCTAAAAGTACATAAAGCAAGAACAGGATCCCTCCCATCAGCGGGAGGGCCAGGGTCCATCTCATATCCAAGACCGAGAGACCACTAGACACGGGGTGGACCGCTGGAGGTGGCGGCGAGAGGACATAAACGTTAATCCTCTCTCGTATTATGTGCTCTTGTGGTAAGAACATACACAACTCCATAAAATAAGTAATATAACCATCCATAGATCTTTCGTCTCTCAGATCAAACAATCCACAAGATGGTTCATCTCTACTTCATAGCACGTTGAGCAAGCATTACGGTAAAATAAAGGATGCATAGTGAGGGTCATCTGAAGTTAATTCACAACTCCTCACCGATAGGTTAGTGCCTAGCAAACTCAGGAACCTAACTATGTCCATACTTTGGGGATGCACACCATAGCATCGGATTACTTCGATGGGATCCACGTATCGATGGATCGAGTTGTAGTAGTAAGTTTGATGTTTACCGTTGTGTGGAAATTTTAGCAGTCATCGTCGCTATTGTACTTGAACACCGTCCTTTTTGCTCTTGGTGCTGTTGGAGAAATGAAAAGAATACTTACATTCAATTTCAACAAAATGTTAGACTGCGCATGAACAACTAGAAACATTTCCTTGCAGAAAAGGAACACGTGGAAACGTCCTGACATCTATAAACTTCCTGAAATCTATAAAGTTGATAATCAATTTAACATAAGAAATATTTGGCTATAAAGTAGGGTTTACTTTGACAAAGCATACAAGCAATTTCCATTCTTTTTTATTCATGAGCAATCATTATAAATTACGCTATGTAATGTAATCTTTGAAGAACAATACATGTTTCTACACATGATTACCGAAGTTTCATGCATGTTTGGGAAATGTTTCGAAAATACAAATCCATAACTTTTTCTTCAGAAATGTCATCGCACAAGACGTGATGGTTCAAGCCACCTGCAATGCGGACGATTGATTTAAAACAATTTGAATGCATAGAGCTCTCTTGAGGGAATTAATAGAGCATGTGTACCATGAAAAGGCAAAATAAATGAAATGTGGTTAGGTTATTTAATTTACACCGGCATGGCCCCTCAAATCAGCAACATCCCACATGTCATGGCATGAGGCATTTTTCTCTCGAATACGCCTAGATGGTGTATCATTGCATTGATAGGGGAGAATGTTAGAGATTACAGGAGATCGCCACAGAGACGTGCACAAGAATGGCGACGATGTGGTGACGAGAGGAGCAATAGACAGAGGGTTGCTCAGCCCCCAAAAGCACTATTAGGTTACAGCTAGCCCTGAGTTCATTCCTCTAGCTCCTGCCATGGCCCAAGAGCGAGCTTCATCCTTGATTGCGACAATTAGCGATGACAGGGAGGGCGTGATGTTGTCGAAGATGACTGCGTTCCGGTGCTGCCAGAGGGATCATGCGACGAGTGAGGCCACGATGGCGAGCCCGCGTCGCCTCGGCGCTGGGGTGTCCAGAAGAGCAGTGGGTAGCCAGTCGAACAAGCCAACCGAGCCGTCTGGGATGGCCGTAGTTGGAGAGCACCAGGAGAGAATAGCAAGCCATGCTGCTCGCGCAAAGACACAACCCACTAGGATGTGGTGCATGGTCTCGGGCTCTTGCGAACAAAGCACGCAAGCCGACTCATGGGTCAAGCCGCGCCGCGTGAGGCGATTAGCGGACCAACATCGATTGAGAGAGGCCAGCCAGATGAAGAACTACACCGAGGATGGAGCGCTGGTTTGCCAGGCGAGGTGCCAGGTGGCCGAGGAGGTGGAGCCATGGAAGAGGGCGGTGTAGTAGGAGGAGGCCGAGTAGCATCCATTTTCTGTCCAGCGCCAGAATCGAGTCCGGGCGAGGGAGCAGCTCGACATACTGGAGACGGATCCAAAGGCCAACGTATTCCACGGTGGCCGCCAGACCCAGAGCTCCCTGGATGTCGCCAATCCAGCGGCGATCAATAAGCGCTTCCGCCATCATGCGGGAATTGCGAGCTCGGCGGGGCACGAGGGCCGTGTGATACGTCTCCAACGTATCTATAATTTATGAAGTATTCATGTTATTATATTCTCTGTTTTGGATGTTTATGGGCTTTACTAAACACTTTTATATTATTTTTGGGACTAACCTATTAACCGGAGGCCCAGCCCAAATTGCTGTTTTCTTGCCTATTTCAGTGTTCCGAAGAAAAGGAATATCAAACGAAGTCCAAGCGGAATGAAACCTTCGGGAGAGTTATTTTTGGAACGGAAGCAATCCAGGAGACTTGGAGTAGACGTCAGGGAAGCTTCAAGGAAGCCACGAGGTAGGGAGGCGCCCCCTACCCCCTGGGCGCGCCCCCGCCCTCGTGGGCCCCTCGTAGCTCCCCTAACTGACTTCTTTCGCCTATATATGTCCATATACCCTAAAAACATCGGGGAGCAGAATAGATTGGGAGTTCCGCCGTCGCAAGCCTCTGTAGCCACGAAAAACCAATCGGGACCCTGTTCCGACACACTGTCGGAGGGGGGAACCCTCACCGGTGGCCATCTTCATCATCCTGGCGCTCTCCATGACGAGGAGGGAGTAGTTCACCCTTGGGGCTGAGGGTATGTACAAGTAGCTATGTGTTTGATAGCTCTCTCTCGTGTTCTTGAGGTGGTACAATCTTTATGTACCGCGAGCTTTGCTATTATAGTTGGATCTTATGATGTTTCTCCCCCTCTACTCTCTTGTAATGGATTGAGTTTTCCCTTTGAAGTTATCTTATCGAATTGATTCTTTAAGGATTTGAGAACACTTGATGTATGTCTTGCATGTGCTTATCTGTGGTGACAATGGGATATCACGTGATTTACTTGATGTATGTTTTGGTAATCAACTTTCACTAGGGTTCATACTTTCACTAGTGCAAGTTCTCTCAACGATAATAACATAATTGGATCATATAACTATCCCTCAACATGCGAAAAAGAGTCACTCCAAAGTCACTAATGGTGGAGAACAAACGAAGAGATTATGGTAGGGTACGAAACCACCTCAAAGTTATTCTTTCCAATCAATCCATTGGGCTATTCCTATAAGTGTCACAAACAGCCCTAGAGTTCGTACTAGAATAACACCTTAAGACACAAATCAACCAAAACCCTAATGTCACGTTGATACTCCAATGTCACCTCAAGTATCTGTGGGTATGATTATATGATATGCATCACACAATCTCAGATTCATCTATTCAATCCAACACAAAGTACTTCAAAGAGTGCCCCAAAGTTTCTACCGGAGAGGCAAGACGAAAATGTGTGCCAACCCCTATGCATAGGTTCATGGGCGGAACCCGCAAGTTGATCACCAAGACATACATCAAGTGAATCACATGATAGCCCATTGTCACCACAGATACGCACGGCAAGACATACATCAAGTGTTCTCAAATCATTAAAAGACTCAATCCGATAAGATTACTTCGAAGGGAAAACTCAATCCATTACAAGAAAGTAGAGGGGGAGAATAAACATATGATCCAACTATAATAACAAAGCTCGTGATACATCAAGATCGTGCCAAATCAAGAACACGAGAGAGAGAGAGAGAGAGAGAGATCAAACACATAGCTACTGGTACATACCCTAAGCCCCGAGGGCGAACTACTCCGTCCTCGTCATGGAGAGCGCCGGGATGATGAAGGTGGCCACCGGTGAGGGATCCCCCCTCCGGCAGGGTGTCGGAACAGGGTCCCGATTGACTTTTGGTGGCTACAGAGGCTTGCGGCGATGGGACTCCAGATCTATTCTCCGTTCTGGAAGTTTTAGGGTACATAGGTATATATGGGTGAAAGAAGTACGTCGGTGGACCGAAGGGGGGGGGGCACGAGGCAGGGGGCGCGCCCTAGGGGGGCGCCCTAGGGGGCGCCCCCACCCTCGTGGGCACCTCCCTTCTTTCCTGACATGCACTCCAAGCTTTTCCGGTAGCTTTCCTTCCAAAAATAACTTCTCCAGTTGATTTCGTTCCGTTTCGACTTCGTTTGATATTTCTTTTCTTCGAAACACTGAAATAGGCAAAAAAACAGCAATTCTGGGCTGGGCCTCCGGTTAATAGGTTAGTCCCAAAAATAATATAAAGTGGATAATAAAGCCCAATATTGTCCAAAACAGTAGATAATATAGCATGGAGCAATCAAAAATTATAGATACGTTGGAGACGTATTAAGCATCCCCAAGCTTAATTCATGCTCGTCCTCGAGGAGGTAAATGATAAAAAAGAATTTTTGATGCGGAGTGCTACTTGGCATAATTTCAATGTAATTCTTTTTAATTGTGGCATGAATATTCAGATCCGAAAGATTCAAGACAAAAGTTCATATTGACATAAAAATAATAATACTTCAAGCATACTAACTAAGCAATTATGTCTTCTCAAAATAACATGGCCGAAGAAAGTTCATCCCTACAAAATCATATAGTTTAGTCATGCTCCATTTTCGTCACACAAGAATGATATCCTCTCCGATGACAAGCCAAGAAATTGTTTCATACTTTAATAATCTCAAACCTATAAACTTTCACGCAATATATGAGCGCGAGCCATGGACATAGCACTATGGGTGGATTAGAATATGATGATGGGGGTTATGTGGAGAAGACAAAAAAGGAGAAGATCTCACATCAACGAGGGTAATCAATGGGCTATGGAGATGCCCATCGATTGATGTTAATGCAAGGAGTAGGGATTGCCATGTAATGGATGCACTAGAGCTATAAATGTATGAAAGCTCAACAAAAGAAACTAAGTGGGTGCATCCAACTTGCTTGCTCACGAAGACCTAGGGCATTTGAGGAAGCCCATCGTTGGAATATACAAGCCAAGTTCTATAATGAAAAATTCCCACTAGTATATGAAAATGACAAAAGAAGAGACTCTCTATCATGAAGATTACGGTGCTACTTTGAAGCACAAGTGTGGCAAATGATAGTAACATTGTCCCTTCTCTCTTTTTTCTCATATTTTTTTATTTGGGCTTCTTTGGCCTCTTTCTTTTTTTATTTGGGCTTCTTTGGCCTCTTTTTTAACCTCACATGGGACAGTGCTCTAGAAAATGATGATCATCACACTTCTATTTATTTACAACTCAATGATTACAACTCGATACTAGAACAAAGTATGACTCTATATGAATGCCTCCGGTGGTGTACCAGGATATGCAGTGAATCAAGAGTGACATGTATGAAAGAATTATGAACGGTGGCTTTGCCACAAATACAATGTCAACTACATGATCATGCTAGCAATATGACAATGATGAATGTGTCATGGTAAATGGAATGGTGGAAAGTTGCATGGCAATATATCTCGGAATAGCTATGGAAATGCCATAATAGGTAGGTATGGTGGCTGTTTTGAGGAAGATATAAGGAGGTTTATGTGTGAAAGAGCGTATCATATCACGGGGTTTGGATGCACCGGCGAAGTTTGCACCAACTCTCAATGTGAGAAAGGGCAATGCACGGTACCGAAGAGGCTAGCAATGATGGAAGGGTGAGAGTGCGTATAATCCATGGACTCAACATTAGTCATAAAGAACTCACATACTTATTGCAAAAATCTACAAGCCATCAAAAACCAAAGCACTACGCGCATGCTTCTAGGGGGATAGATTGGTAGGAAAATACCATCGCTCGTCCCCGACCGCCGCTCATAAGGAGGACAATCAAATAACACCTCATGTTTCAAATTTGTTACATAACGTTTACCATACGTGCATGCTACGGGACTTGAAAACTTCAACATAAGCATTTCTCAAATTCACAACTACTCAACTAGCACGACTTTGATATATTACCTCCATATCTCAAAACAATCATCAAGCATCAAACATCTCTTAGTATTCAAAACACTCATAAGAAAGTTTTTAATATTCTTGAATACCTAGCATATTAGGATTAAGCACATTACCATGCTATTTAAGACTCTCAAAATAATCTAAATGAAGCAATAGAGTTCATCTATTACTTCAAAATAAAACTACCACCATGCTCTAAAAGATATAAGTGAAGCACTAGAGCAAATGACAAACTACTCCGAAAGATATAAGTGAAGATCAATGAGTAGTCAAATAATTATGCAACTATGTGAAGACTCTCTAACATTTAAGAATTTAAGATCTTGATATTTTATTCAAACAGCAAGCAAAGCTAAAGAAAATAAAATGACGCTCCAAGCAAAACACATATCATGTGGTGAATAAAAATAGAGCTCCAAGTAAAGTTACCGATGAACGAAGACGAAAGAGGGGATGCCTTCCGGGGCATCCCCAAGCTTAGACGCTTGGTTATCCTTGAATATTACCTTGGGGTGCCTTGGGCATACCCAAGCTTAGGCTCTTGCCACTCCTTATTCCATAGTCCATCGAAGCCTTACCCAAAACTTGAAAACTTCACAACACAAAACTTAACAGAAAACTCGTAAGCTCCGTTAGCGAAAGAAAACAAAACACCACTTCAAGGTACTGTAATGAACTCATTATTTATTTATATTGGTGTTAAACCTACTGTATTCCAACTTCTCTATGGTTTATAAACTATTTTACTAGCCATAGATTCATCAAAATACGCAAACAACACAATGAAAACAGAATCTGTCAAAAACAGAACAGTCTGTAGTAATCTGTAACTAACGCAAACTTATAGAACTACAAAAATTCTAAAATAAATAGGTGGACCTGAGTAATTTGTCTAGTAGTCATATGCAAAAAGAATAAACTAAATATCACTCTCCAGTAAAAAGTTGAAGCTAATCTCGTGAGCGCTAAAGTTTCTGTTTTTTACAGCATGATCATAAGGACTTCACCCAAGTCTTCCCAATGGTTCTACTTGGCACAAACACTAATTAAAACACAAAACCACATCTTAACAGAAGCTAGATGGATTATTTATTATTAAACAGAACCAAAAAGCAAGAGACTAAAATAAAATTGGGTTGCCTCCCAACAAGCGCTAACGTTTAACGCCCCTAGCTAGGCATGCTGATTTCAATGATGCTCGCATTAAAGATAGGAATTGAAACATAAAGAGAGGATCATGAAGAATATGACTAGCACATTTAAGTCTAACCCACTTCCTATGCATAGGCATTTTGTGAGCAAACAACTTATGGGAACAATAATCAACTAGCATAGGAAGGCAAAACAAGAATAACTTTAAAACTTTAAGCACATAGAGAGGAAACTTGATATTATTGCAATTCCTACAAGCATACATTCCTCCCTCATAATAATTTTCAGTAGCATAATGAATGAATTCAACAATATAACCAGCCTATAAAGCATTCTTTTCATGATCTACTAGCATAGAAATTTTATTACTCTCCACATAAGCAAAATTCTTCTCATTCGGAATAGTTGGAGTATCATAAGAGGCTTCAATACTATAAATTGTTTCCACATTAAAAGAGTAATGTTCAGAGAAAGGGTACTCATAATCATGACAAGTTTTATAAATATAATCATCACTACTCTTTATAGCATAAGTTTTATCACAATAATCATTATAAGTAGCAACTTTGTTCTCATCATAATCGACTGAAACCTCTTCCGAAATAGTGGATACATCACTAAATAAAGTCATGACCTCTCCAAATCCACTTTCATAAATATTATAAGATTCAACATACTCAAAAATAGTGGGATCACTAGTTCCTAAAGTTGACACTCTTCCAAACCCACTTTCATAAATATAATCATCATAGGTAGAAGGCATGCTATCATCATAACAACTTTGCATATCAAAACATGGAAGGCTAAAAATATCATCATTGTTAAACATAGCATCCCCAAGCTTGGGACAAACATTTATTGCAACAAATATATTCTCAAATATGTCATCCTCATTAAACATAGCTTCCCCAAGCTTAGGCCTTTTCATATCATAAGCATAATCACTCTCATCATTAATAGTACGGATAGCACCAATAGTATAGCAATTATCATATCACTACAAAAAAAGACACATCCGTGACATTTTGTGCTGAATGAATTTTTTTTCTGTCATACATATGACACTTCTATGACGATAATTGTGACAAAACCCGGTATCATCATAGATGTGGTGGGCTCCTACTTCTATGACAACAAATCATGACAGAAAATGGGCTTTTCGTCCTGGGAGGGCCGGAGACGCAGCTGCATGACATTCTTTGGGCCGTCCATGACGGAAAAAAACCGTGGTAGAAGCGAGGGGGAGGAAAATTTCAGGGAGTTCCCGGTTACGGTGGGAGGTCGGGGGCCGAGCGATGCGCATTTCTCTCGTACACATACGCGCGTGTGTGCGAGGCGTTGGCTCTAACTGAAACCGAGCGAGGCGTTGGGCTCTAACTGAACCCGAGCGATTGCACTGTAGGCTACGCGTTACTGAACCCGAGCGATCGATCGATGGCTATTAACTGAACCCGATCGAGCGATTCCTTCACTACTGCTGCTAACTGAAGCCGATCGATGCTGCCTCTAGATGAATAGTGAGCGTTGCGGGGGGGGGGGGGGAGGGGTTTGGATGAACAGTTTCCGATGGGGGTGGATGAACATGACCCCGTGGTGTTGCCTCTGGATGAACAGGACCCCGATCAATCGAGCCGGTTGGGGCTAGATGAACAGGACCCCGTGGAGAGCTGGATGAACAGGACCACCCCGTGGAGGCTAGGATGAACTGTAGACGGTGGAGGGGTGCCCATGGAGGGGTGGTTGAACAGGACCCCGTGGTGTGGAGGGCTGGATGAACAGTAGACGGTGGAGGGGTGGTTGAACAATACCCAGTGGAGTAGCACGCGACAAAGGCTGGATGAACAGGAGCCCGTAGAGGTTGGAGGAGGTCGACGGTGGATGAACAGTAGCTCGTGGAGGCTGGAGGGGGTCGACGGTGGAGATGAACAGTATCCCGTGGAGAACCGTTTTGCGGTACGCCACACCCCTCCCGATGAACAGGACCCCCGTTTCGACCGTAGGAGGTCCGTTTCCTCCGTTTTGCGGTACGCCACACCCCTCCCGATCAACAGGACCCCCGTTTCGACCGTAGGAGGTCCGTTTCCTCTGTTTTGCGGTACGCCACACCCCTTCCGATCAACAGGACCCCCGTTTCGACCATAGGAGGTCTGTTTCCTCCGTTCTGCGGTACGCCAGGCCTCATTTCCATCGCCTATTCTGTCCAAGCCCTCCCGATGAACACGACCACGCATTCCATTGCCTCCCCGTGAACACGACGACGACGTTGTTTCTCCGTTCCAACCCAGCCATGTACACGAGCCCTCGCCGTACGTATGCGCAAGTAGGCATTCGAGACCCCACCCGTATGTACACATACGTGGCAGTATTTTCTTTCTTGCACCCTGGCCGTTGTACGTACGTGTACGTGCTACGTGCTCGCCTCTACTACGACACGTGCGCGCCTCTACTACGACACGTGCACGCCTCTACAACGACCAGTATATACGTACACGTTCGCGACCAGAATGACAACGCTACGTACGCTTCGATCAGGTGGGTCCCGACTGTCAGGCACTTCCTTGCCTGCGAAGATGTAGCTGGTCGGTCCAAGTAGTCAGGGGGCGAATCGTTTTTATTTGCCCGGACGCACTTCCTTGCATGCGAAGATGTAGCTGATGGGTCTCAGCAGTCAGGGGGAAATGTTTTTTTCGCGAAATACAGTGGCCCGTCCGGTGGGTCCCAGCTGTCAGGTGGAGGAAACATTATTTTCCGCGTAATAAGGAGGCACTTCCTTGCTGCTGCCGTGGACCCAGCTATCAGCCTCTCCACGTACAGTCCATGTCCGATGGAAGTCGTTCCTTGACCACGTTGACCACGCCGTGCCGAGAGCACCAGGGCAGTGGACGACGGCGAGGCCTAGGAACGGGACGACACGGAGGCAAGGAAGACTCGGCAGTTGTTTCCCACGCGGAGGGGAGTACGACTGTATGAGGGTTTACTGGTTCGTCTGCCGTCTCCGGAGAATAACAGCAGGTGTGGGTGAATAGAGGGATGGCTAGGCCAGCGATGGGAGTATGGTCGGGCGGTGAGGCCTGCGCGGCAGCACAGCCGGCCGCGAGGAGGAGGGAGCAGGCAGTCCCGCCGGCGCTTGTTTGAGCGGCTGGAGCAGAAAGAGCAGAGATTGAAGAAGCATGACGGCCGTTGGATGGACATCCAACAGTCAGTGCTTGTGCATCAACCTTTTTTTAGGAAAGCCTCAAATCTGTGGAAAACAGCATACATCCCATCTACCATTATTTCTAATAATTTACAGCCCATTTGCTAATTCTTAAGGTTTTTTTTGGAGCCCATATTTTTTTGTTAGCATTGCAGCCCATATTGTGACAACGGTTAAAAAATTATACGAAATTTTGCATATTTCGGTGCGGTCCAAACTGTTTTTAATCCCGAAATTTCGACTCACATTCAAACTGATTTTAAAAATAAATGTATATCAATATAAAATCCAACAAATTCTCCACGCATAAAAATTAATGTAATTTAAAATCTTGAAATGAAAAAAAAGATATTTGAAACTAATTGCCGGTTTGATGTGTTTTAAAAATGTACAACCCATTTCTCATTACTGATGGGCCATTTTCTTGGCCATCCGAATGAAAGCTCTCCTCGTCTTGAAAGATTTGCAGCCCAACAGGCCTGACAAAGCGACTTACTTGGCAAATCACAAAAAAATTGGGCTGTGGCCGTGGACCCAGCTGTCAGCCTCTCCACGTACAGTACTCTTCTGATGGAAGTCGTTCCTTAACCATGTTGACCACGCCGCACGGAGAGCACCATGGCGGTGGACGACGGTGAGGCCTAGGAAGGGGACGACGCGGCAGTGGAAGCCCGCGCGGAGAGGACTACGAGGGATCGCTGGTTCGGCTGCGGTGTGAGGCTGCCGTCGCCGCAGGGCCTGACCAGCGGTGGGAATAGTAGGGGGCGGTGAGGCCTCTGCGGCAGCACAGCCAGCCACGGGAGGCAGGAGCATGCGGCACGACCAGTGCTGCTTTGGGCGGCTGGAGCAAGAAGCACTACGGCCGTTGGATGGACATCGTACGGTCACTGGAGCTAGAATCGTTCATATTGACTAAGTTGACAAAACCCTTCATCCCCGTCAACTTAGTAGGCCCACAAGTCAGCCTCCCAGCAAGGTGGGTCCCAGCTAGCCGGGGGAGTATTCATTTTTTTGTGCGTAATAAGGAGGCACTTCCGGTGGGTCCGAGCTGACAGCGGGGGGAACATTTTTTTGCGAAATACGGTGGCCCGTCCGGTGGGTCCCAGCAGTCAGAGGGAAACGATTTTTTTTTGCAAAATACTAGTGGCCCGTCCGGTGGGTCCCTGCTGTCAGGTGGAGGTATAATTATTTTCCGCGTAATAAGGAGGCAATTCCTTGCGGCTGCTGTGGACCCAACTGTCAGCCTCTGCACGTACAGTACTCTTCCGATGGAAGTCGGTCGTTGACCATGTTGACCACGCCGCGCCGAGAGCACCAGGGCGGTGGACGACGGCGAGGACTAGGAAGGGGATGACTCGGAGCCGGGGAAGACGCAACAGTGGATGCCCACGCGAAGAGGAGTACGAGGGTTCACTGGTTCGGCTGCGGTGTGAGGTTGCTGTCGCCGCAGAATAACAGGGGGTGTGGGTGAGTAGAGGGATGGCCTGGCCAGCGGTGGGAGTAGTAGGGGGCGGTGAGGCCTCCGCGGCATCACAGCCGGCCACGAGAGGCAGGAGCACGCGGCACGACCGGCGCTGGTTTGGGCGGCTGGAGCAAGAAGACCAGAGGTTGAAGAAGCTCTACGGCCGTTGGATGAACATCGTACGGTAACAGGAGCTAGAATTGTTCATATTGACTAAGTTGACAAAGCCCTCCGTCCCCGTCAACTTGGTAGGCCCACAAGTTAGCCTCCCACTATGCTGGGTTCCAGCTGGCAGGGGGAATATTCATTTTTTGTGCGTTATAAGGAGGCACTTCCTTGCGTGCGAAGATAGCTGGTGGGTCCGACATGTCAGCGGGGGGCACTTTATTTCGCGAAATACAGAGGCCCTTCCGGTGGGTCCCAGATGTCAGGTAGAGGCATCATTATTTTGCGCGTAATAAGGAGGCATTTCCTTGTGTGCGGCTGTGGACCTAGCTGTCAGCCTCTCCACGCACAGTCTACTTCCGATGGTGTCGTTCGTTGACCATGTTGACCACGCCGCGCCGAGCGCATCCAAGGTGGTGGACGACGGCGAGGCCCCGGACAGCAACGAGCCGGAGAGGGGAAGACGCGGGAGTAGATTCGCAGACGGAGAGGTGTACGAGGGTTAACTAGTTCTAGTGCGGTGTGGTTCGGCAGTCGGTGGAGAAGAATAGGGGATGTGGAGGGGTGGAGGGATGGTCTGGCCAACGATGGAGTAGCGCTTCATAGAGAAGCGTGCTAAGCAGAGCTGCTAGCAGCAGGAGGCGGGAGGTGGTCCCGGCGGAGCTGGAGGAAGAAGACGAGAGATTGAAGATGGATGCTGGTCGTTGGATGTACACTACTAAGAAAAGACCTACTAATGGCGCACTGGTTTTGCCTACTAATGGTGCATTACCAATGCGCCATTAGTAGCACGCCACTAGTAAATCTTACTAATGGCGCACCACAGGTGCGCCATTAGTATCTGGTATACTAATGGCGCACCCACTAGTGCGCCATTAGTATGTAACAACATGCGCCATTAGTGTGCCTCCCGGGGGGCCATACGTAAGCATGGCTTTGTCATAGTAATGGCACATTCTACACTGATGCGCCATTAGTATCCTTTGGCACACTAATGGCGCACCTGGTGGTGATGCACCATTAGTATGAATATTTGGTTTATTTTTTTTCTTTTCTGATTTTTGCGCAGGTTACAAAATATATTATTAGACAGAATATAAAATATATTATTAGACATAATATAGTCAGCAACACACAGCAACATCAGATTCATCGAATACAATAGAAGATTAGTCTCCGAATACAATTCATCATATTAGTCTCCGAATTCAAAAGACCGAACAAAGATAAAACATTACAAGTCTCAAGACCGCGGGTATCGAGTTTGTGTTCACATTACAAGTCGATATCGATCATCTAAACTACCATCACATAGAAGAGAGCTGTGGTCATCACGATGAGCATCATCGCGATCAAACTGGTCTTCATCCGGTTCCTCCAACGCTCCCTCCTCTCTCCCGCTAGATAGCGGGCGTATCTAGATTCGGCCTCCGCCCTAGTGGTGTACCATTTGTAATTGTTACCGCTGAAACGGTGAACCTGTCTTCGGCACTCCTCCCAGTCGTCGTAGACTCCGGGAGCCTTACCCTTGTACATGACATACGACGGCATGTCTATGCACAAGCCAAACAATAGACAATACATAATTAAGCAATATGTAAGTATGCAACAAAAGGATCGGAAGAGAAAATCAAGACATTAATAGCACGATTCATGGTCCTACTAATAAATAGCATCGATTACATCTAAGTTGAACGACTGTCCAAATCAAAGAGACATACGAATTCATTAAAGTATAATTACAACATGAGCCAATCAATGTTTTAGAACTACACATCACTACTTTCGACTCGACTCATCGGACAGGAGCGTGGATGAAGCCGCCGTCTGTCGTGATGGTCATGAAATCGCGGTCGTTGTCACCCTGCATTTGTAGCGTTCCATCTATCTCACTGTTGGACGGTTGATATCTGCGGAAGAACTGCCCCGAGGTATGAAGGACATCTTGATGGATGATGTCCGCAAACTCCGACTGGATGCGAAAGAATTCTTGTCTGAGGTCCGCGTCCTGGATTGCCGACAAGCTCGCGGCCCAATCTTTGAGATTATCTGGTAGCAGAAGTTGATGATGGTCCCTTACGATCGCCCGCATGTGATGGAGGGCGTAGTAGGCATCCTTATGACCGCCAGGAGGCTGCTTGACGCAGCAGAACTTCGTATTGTGTGAGAACATGTGGTTGCCATACTTACGAACTGGCCTGGTGAAGGTGCCTCCAGATTTGGCGTAGCCGGGGAGAACATCATCAAGAACTTTCTTGACATTTGTGTAGTCTATGTTGGAGTTACGGTTCGGGTCTAAATACGTGGCCATGGAATATTTTGGGATTAAGAGGATGAGTGTGCAATGTGTGTCACTGCACAGAACACGGAATGTTAGAAAAAAAAAGAACGATCGAAATCTAAGAAATCATATGTTACGGGGCGGTTAAGGGATGACTTACTCAGGAATGTAAGGCACAAGGAAGTTATCCTTATCTGCGTTTGCCAGAATGACACCTTCAAGGTGTGAACTCGCAACTTGGGCGGTCCCCAGCGTTGCTCAAGTGCTTGGCACGCATGTATAAGGGGTCGACTATCATGATGTCCGGGGTCTTGTCTTTAATGATCTGCATCTGCATGCTCAGCGAAAACAGCCGAACGAAGGTGTAGTGCAGCGGATGAAGGTTAAACATAGCAAAGATGTCATCAAATCGCAGGACGATCGTACCCCCGATGTCGCCATCCACAAAGCCCTTGCCCTCTGGCATCTTGGCCACGAAAGCCGGGTATGCCACATCCTTCTCTCTGAGACGCCGCTTCTCCAAAGAAAGAACATTGTCGTGCAGACTCCGCATAGCACCGGTTGCAGCATTCAGCATATTTGGCGGTAGCATTGCCCTACCCGCCGCATGCACCCTCCTAGAGATATCCTTAGGTGAAGGTGGCCCGTCCTGAGCACGGATCGAACTCGGTGCCGGCTGGCTCGCACCGGCGCCCTTGTTAGTCTTTCGTTTTCGTCCCTTCTTCTTGATCTCCTGTAATGGGACCGAGTTCTGCTCACAGACCGCTTTCTTGAGTGTGTTGGGGCTGATAATATTTCGCACCTCAGTTATCTGAGGCTCGGTGAAGGCGGGAGCTAGAGGCGTGTCCTGAGAACTGAACGCCAGACGACGCCTGTTGCAGTTGGATTTCTCCGCCGTACCAGCTAGATCGCGGTCGTCTTGGTTGGGTTCTTGAGAAAGAGGCCCGCAGAACTCGTCAACGTACCCATATTCGGCAAAGTACTTATCAACTTTGGTAAATGTACCGTCGTCATTGTCGTCGCTGTCCGGATCCTGTGTCATAGGGCTGTCCGGATCCTGTGCCATAGGGATGTCCGACAGGTCCGGTAGCATTGCGGCGTTCTTGCCATGGCTTGGCGCCGGCACGACTGGCGGTCTTGTCTGTGGGGTGGTGTCCCCCGCCCCCAAACGAATCTGGCTCTTCGGCCAAAGCAGGGGCCAGTTTATGCAGGTGTAGAGGGTCATCTCATCTTCTTCATCGGCCCCAGCGGGTCGAATCGGAGGTAACAGCTCGTCGCAGCCTGGCAGCACCTGAACCACTTCAACCCTATACATTGTGGGTGGCATTGGATTACCGTGGAACATGGGGTTGCCCGGTTGAACGATTCTGCCCTTGGCGACATTGACCAACTCGGCGCCCACGAAGTGCAGAAGAGTGCAAGGAACGTCGATGGTGCCCTGCGAAAACATGTACAGGGCGTCAGGGATGCCCAGTCAAAGTCAAGGAGATGAAGGCATCGGCCGAGAGGCTTAGTTACCGTGATGCCGTCGAGCTCGGCTAATGTCGAGGCACCGCTAACGGCGGGTGTGCAGCTGACGGAGGGGGCGCTTGCTGGCGAGGTGCCGACCGGCGTACACCCGGGTGCATTAAGCTCCAATGCCCGTGCCGGCGCCGGAGAGACGAATACCGCCTCCGCCGGAGACACCAATGGCGCCGCCGCCGGAGACACCAATAGCGCCGCCTGCGCGCTGTGCGAGTTGCTGGCCGTGAAGCTGGGAACCGGGGGAGGCCCCTTTTGGCCGCCCGCAATCCACGTCGTCAGCCCATGAATCAACGTAGGCACCATGGCGTTGAGCGTCGTTCCAAGTTGTTGTTGCACTTGCTCTTGGACAAGCTCCGGAATCCGCGCCACTTGTGCCTTGAGTTCTTCAACCTCGCGCGTCTGGCTTTCCGAGCTGGTCTTTTTCTCCTTCCGCACACCAGCGGTATAGTATGACCCCCATTTTGTGGACAAGCCTTTGCCGGCCACACGACCAGCTGACGTCGGCTTATTGAGCTTATCCTTGTTTTTCATTACGTTCAACGCCCTATTTAAAGGGGTGTCGAAAGGGGAGCTCTTAGACGACCCCGCGCTATTGCTTTCAGTGTCCTGCAAAAGGAACGTGAACCATTTAGAAATATTGGGGATTAATTAGAGTGCAACCATATGGAGCTAATTACGCGGGGGTGTATTCCTTACCAGAAGCAGCTCAAGCGCCCTGGTCTTCGGATCCGTGGTAAGCTCCTTTGTTATCGGGTCCTCCTTGTACCGGGCCCTGACATAGTTCCTGGTCTGCTTGTCACCGCTGTATTTCTCGAAGCGGGGCGGTAGGCCTTGCTCGGCACGCTCCGCGTCCTCCTTGTCCCATATAGGCTCCGCCACTCTGTAACCGCCGGGACCGAGTTTGTGTTCCCCTAAGTTCAACTCCCGCATTTGTTTCCCCCACTGACTTGATTCGGAGGTTGCGGGCTCTTGCACTTGATCTTGAACTCCTTGTAGTCATCTTCGCTCATCAAAGGATATTTCGCCTTGACCTTGTCATAACTATCACCTTTATCAATCATTCTCTTCACCGCGCTTCTCCAAGTAGACAGGGCCGTGCTCATCTTCGTGAGGGCGACATTGTTCACTTTATTCCCTGAGAGGCGTGTGTTTTCAAATTCGGCGGGGAACTTGTATCGTTTTTGCAGCTTCGTGAAGAGGAGGCTGTGCAAATTCCCTCGGTCCTTATGCCTAAGGTTTTCGGTGTTGATCGAGACGGTGCTCCGGAGAATGCACCCGAGCTGAAGCGAGTACCCCTTGACTATATGTTTGGGCTCCGTTGGATTCCCGTCGGAGTCCACTTGAGTGAATTCCTCCTTGAGGGCGCGGAGCGCATTCGGGCGCCGGTCCTTCTTTTGCTTCTTCGGTTGGCTGCCATCTGTGTGTGCGCCGCCATCATCAATGGTGGCATCCTCGGCGGCACCATCAGTGGTGTCATCCCCGACGCCACTAGGGGTTGTGTAATCAGGATTGGTGTCTTCCGCGGCGTCCTCATAGCGGTGAGGTTGTTCCTCCATCTCCTGGGACAGCTCCCAGAATGGCTTGCCGCCCGAACCACCGGCCTCATCGTTGTGGGCCATGTTTCGCTCTAAATAGGAAAAAAGTTTGGTCAAAAAGTTGGTTATTGTCAAGGAACAAGATCATGGTCTCATCATTTAGGGTTTGTCGACACCGAGGCACCCTAAAAGCCTAAGGTTTCATCATTTAGGGTTTGTTGACGCCGAGGCACCCTAAAAGCCTAAGCGTACATCATTTAGGTTCTCATCGACACCGAGGCATCCGGGGCAGCCAAGTTAAGTTTTCATCATTTAGGGTTTATCGATGCCGAGGCACCCTAAATGCTAAGTTAAGTTTTCATCATTTAGTGTTTATCGATGCTGAGGCACCCTAGGTTGGGCCTAATCACTTGGCACTAATCACTTGGCTCTATTGCCAACTATGGTTTAATACATCAAGAATAAAGGGGCAGTTGATCCTACTTAATTAAGTACTAAGATACCCCGGCCCATGCATTAGTAGCAAGTACCTCATATGTCCGATTTTTAGCAAAGTCATGCTAAAATTCACGGAAAATTTCAGCATCACCTTTGCTGAAAATAGGACATATGGAGTACCCAAATTTGCCGGAACGGAAGTTAATCGACATTCCGGCAAACTCAAGGGCCTCTCAGGGTACCTGCAAATTCATCACGACACGATGGTCGGAGACAAAACCCAGCAAACTAACATGTAAAACATGTCCAATAAGAGCATATAATTCAACAACTCCACTGAAAATGAGAGCTGAATAATGCAGGGAGAGCACAAACAGCTCAGAAAAATCAATCCATCTAGCATTTCAGGTTTTGCTAGAAATACCTTTAACATCAGTATCAATATGATTTATAGAGTCAACATCCAGTAAGTATAATCAAGGTAATCAACCATTCCCATAAAACAACACAAGTTTGATTCAGTACTGCTAATATGATTTAAGATTACTATGAACATGTGGCAAGACTACTTTGATAACAAGGGCCACTAGTTGGCCAATAGTTGAACTAGCAGCTTGGCCATATCATTGACACCATGCACTGCTGTGACAGCTCTCAGCAGCAACCTCCAAGGCTCCGACAACCAACACAGATAACCGGTCTCAAAGATGAGCCTCAAGACAAGCTTCGCATTCTTGAGTTTAATTTTTTCCAGAATTTTAGAGGCCCCACAAATTCAGTTCAGGTATTTTATACCATGTTAAAGACAGTAATGTATAGAGGTTTAGCCCTGGTCCTTAGATTCAGTTTTCTAATCTTTTTGTTTTCTACAAAGATATTCCTAACATTCATGATGCTGGTAAGAAAAGAGCTAGTCTCTGAATCTTTTATCTATTTATACCTGTAAATTAGCACTCTGATGCTGGCCTTGACAAATGATCCCACTATGTTGTTTGCTGGAATCTACAAAATGATCCCACTATGTTGACAAATGATCCCACTATGTTGTTATACTTGAGAACACTGTAACAAAATCAAAACCACAATAAACAGTGGTCAAATATAACAGGTACAATTACACAAAGCATCTGAATACACACATACTTCATCTATCAAGTATAACTCTGTCGAGCCAAGAAGGTATGAGCTGTTCATGGAAGCCTTTGATCATAATATCTAAAGGCATAGACAAAATCTACAAGCAGTCAACAAAAAGGTCACACGCACCCACTCAGAGGAACATCGTATTTAAATCTAGGAAATGAAGATGATCCATTTCTACATGGAATCAATCAAGTACCATCTAAACTGAAACCATGTTTTTTATAAGACCATGGTTATCTAAGAATATCAAATAAGCTTACCACCCACTACAATCACCAAATGATTCAAATCCAACCATTTTCATGTAAAATGTTGAAGCAGTTTATCTGAAATGTCGAATGAGAAAAAGTTGCTGCAGATTGCAAGCACTAAGAACCTGTAACTTCATCCAGGAAGGCAGCAAGCAGTAGTTCATTGTGCACATATAAAGAAGCAGCGGTGCAACAAGCAAGAGCAGCAGCAGTGCAAGAGCAGCGGCGACGGCAAGAGCAGCAGGAAGCAAAAGCAGCAGTGGCAGCGGTGCTATAGGCAGAAGCAGTAGCAGGCGAGCAGCAGAAGCAGAGTAGCAGCAACGGGCGTGCGCGAGGCGCAGCCAGGAGATGGCGTGGGCGGCTGCGGGCGATGACAGGCACGGTGGGGGCGCAGTGCAGCAGCGGCAGCAGGTCAACATGGCAGCGACGAATTAAGGCGAAGTAAAGGGGGATCCGGAGGAGAAGCTCACCACGAAGTCAGGGACGTGGTCGGGGAGGCTGGGGATGGACCAGAGCGGCAGCAAACGGCGACGAACGACGGCGATGTACGACGACGGGGCCACGCGCAGGAAGAGACAGCGGGAGGTGGATGCTGCTCCTTGGTGAGGTGGACGCGCTGCTGCTTCTCCTTATTGGCGGGGGGTCGGCGGCGGCGGTGGAGAGCGGTCACGGGGAGCGTGGGGAGGCTCGTGCCGCCGTCTGTCCGAGGAGGTCGCGGGCTCGAGGGGGAGGAAGGGGAGAGGGAGGCGGCGGGGGCGCGTGGGCGGCTGCGGCGCAGTGGGTCGGGGCAGCGGCGGCGGCGACGCGGTGGAGGGAGGGACGAGGGAAGGAGCAGCACGGTGGATCGAGGGAGAGGGAACTGGCGAGGGGGAGAGGGAAAGGGGGGATCGAGGCGAAGGGGTATCCTATAGCAATGGCGCACCACCTCGTGGTGCGCCATTAGTAGTTTTTTTTTCTTATAGCAATGGCGCACCCTCCTCTGGTGCGCCATTAGTTTTATTACAGTTGGAGCACATGTTATATTGCACCTAACCCCACCAGGAGGTCCTGGGTTCAATTCCCAGGCTCCGCAATATTTTTTTTGCATTTTAAATGTTGTTTGATATTTATTTGTGTTTAAATATGTTCAAACTTGTTTAAATCATAACAGCAATATTTTTTTATAAAAACAGTAATAATTTTTTAAAAAATATGTTGAAATTTGTTACTTGAAAATATCATCGGCGGCGGCGGTGGAGCGGGGGAGGGTGCGGGGGGTGCGGCGGCGGTGGACCGGGGGAGGGTTGCGGTGGGTCGTCGGCGGCGGTGGAGCTAGCTAGCGGGGGAGGGTGCGGGTGGGATCGAGATCGAGATGGAGGGGGAATCGAGATCGAGATGGAGGGGGATCGAGATCAAGAGTCCTCATGAATTCAAAAAGTGCCCATGAAATTTAAAAATATTCATGATATCAAAAAGTGCCCATGAAATACAATCGAGAAATGAAGACTACGATTTAAATACAATCGATCTTAGCTAGCTATCTGTTCACAATCTTCTTGCCCTTCTTTTTCGCAAATGGAGTTCTTCTGTGGAACGGACATCCTTTAGGTAGGGTGGTCCTGCTTCTTCTTGTGGTGTGTGCTGCTACTTCATCGTCGTCGTCATGTTCGATCTTCGGGTCGCCGTACTTGTCGAAGTCTTGCTCATTGGCTACTCCATCCATTCCGATGATCTTCCTTTTGCTTCTCCTCACGACAACACGACTGGGCTTTGACGGGTCAGTAATGAAGAAGCATTGGTCCACTTGGGAAGCCAGTAACCATGGATCATTTTTCGCGGTGATGTTTGCGCCCGCGGTCTTGGATTTGGCTTCGGGTATAACCATGGTGGTGAAATACCGGTCTTCTTTTAGGACACTCTTGGCCCATCTGACACGGAACATCAGGACCTTCTCTCCAGCGTAGCTCAGCTCCCAGATCTCCTCGATCCTTCCGTAGTATCTGTCCTTGTCGTTGCCGGTGTAGGATTCCATCGTTACCCCAGAGTTCTGATAACCATCGCTCTTCATGTCCTTGTCCTCGGTGTAGAATGTGTAGCCGTTGATATCGTACGCCTCATAGGTCATTAGGTTGTGCTCGGCGCCCTGTGACAAGGCGAATATGAGTTGTTCTTCCGCGGAAGAATCCTCATGTAAAGGGTACGACAGAAGCTTCTGCTTGAACCAACGCGTGAAACATGAGTTGTGCTCTTTGAGTATATCTCCGTCCGTCCTCTGTTGGCCTCGGTCATTGTACGTCTTCTCAATAAAGATTTTGTGCTCTACCACCCAAGGATCGACCACGTCTATGTGTTGTAGCACGACTAGGTTTGCTCTTTCAAAGTCGGCGAGTCGACCCTCGAATTCGACATGCATTTCGCGGCGACCCTCACGGTGACCCCATCCAGCGAGCCTGCCGAGGTGCCTGTTGACGGGCAGACCAACGGGGTTCTCGATGCCTAGATAATTCGTGCAGTAGGAGATGCACTCTTCGGTCAGAAAGCCCCTGGCTATACTTCCCTCTGGACGTGACATGTTGTGAACGTATCCTTTGATGACACCATTCATCCTTTCAAACGGCATCATGCTGTGCAGGAATGTCGGCCCGAGTTGGATGATATCCTCCACGATATGGACCAGCAGATGCACCATAACATCGAAGAATGCGGGCGGGAAGTACATCTCAAGCTCGCATAGTATCACCACGATCTCTTCCTGTAGCCTTCTGAGTTGCCTCACGCCAATCGACTTCCGAGAGATGACGTCGAAAAAGTTGCATAGGCCAAATAGCGTTTCACGGACGTGCGCATCCATGATCCCACGGATTGCAACTGGAAGTATGTGCGTCATCAGCACGTGACAGTCGTGAGACTTCATCCCGCTGAACTTCTGCTTCGCTGGGTCTAGGTATCTGCTTATCTTCCCCGCGTAACCGTAAGGAAGTTTTACTCCTAGGAGGCAGGTGAAAAACTGCTTGATCTCCTCCTGACTTAGAGTGAAGCACGCGGGTGGGTAGTCATTTCCGGTCTTCTTGGCCTTTTTGCCTTTGCGACGACTTTCTGTGTCCTGCTTCGTCTCATCATCATCATTAGCGTGAAGCTCCTGCCTGATGCCCATTGATTTCAAGTTTGCCCTTGCTTTTGGCCTATCTTTGGTCCTCTCTGGCATGTTGAGCAAGGTACCAAGCAGACTCTCGCACACGTTCTTCGTGATATGCATGACATCAAGGCTGTGAGGCACACTGTAGGATCGAAAGTATGTCTAGAGGGGGGTGATTAGACTACTTGACCAAATAAAAACTTAACCTTTTCCCAATTTTAGTTCTTGGCAGATTTTAGCAACTTTAGGACAAGTCAAGCAATCATCACGCAATTCAAGCAAGCATGCAAAGAGTATATAGGCAGCGGAAAGTAAAGCATGCAACTTGCAAGAATGTAAAGGGAAGGGTTTGGAGAATTCAAACGCTATTGGAGACACAGATGTTTTTCCCGTGGTTCGGATAGGTGGTGCTATCCTACATCCACGTTAGTGGAGACTTCAACCCACGAAGGGTAACGGTTGCGCGAGTCCACGGAGGGCTCCACCCACGAAGGGTCCACGAAGTAGCAACCTTGTCTATCCCACCATGGCCATCGCCCACGAAGGACTTGCTTCACTAGCGGTAGATCTTCACGAAGTAGGAAATCTCCTTGCCCTTACAAACTCCTTGGTTCAACTCCACAATCTTGTCGGAGGCTCCCAAGTGACACCTAGCCAATCTAGGAGACACCACTCTCCAAGAAGTAACAAATGGTGTGTTGATGATGAACTCCTTGCTCTTGTGCTTCAAATGATAGTCTGCGCAACACTCAACTCTCTCTCACAGGATTTGGATTTGGTGGAAAAAAGATTTGAGTGGAAAGCAACTTGGGGAAGGCTAGAGATCAAGATTCATATGGTAGGAATGGAATATCTTGGTCTCAACACATGAGTAGGTGGTTCTCTCTCAGAACATATGAGTTGGAAGTGTAGATGTGTTCTGATGGCTCTCTCCACGAATGAAGAGGAGGTGGAGGGGTATATATAGCCTCCACTTAAAATCCAACCGTTACACACAATTTACCAATCTCGGTGGGACCGAATCAACAAACTCGGTCGGACCGAAAAGGTAAACCTAGTGACCGTTAGAGTTTTTCGGTGGGACTGACATGCATCTCGGTAGGACCGATGTGGTTAGGCTTTGGGCATAACGTAATCTTGGTGAGGCCGATTACACAAACTCGGTGAGACCGATTTGGTAATTAGCTAACCAGAGAGTTGGTCAGGCAAACTCGGTGGGACCGATTTGCTCTTTTGGTGAGACCAAAAAGTTACAAAAGGGAAACACAGAGTTCGCATTGCAATCTCGGTGGGACTGATCCGCTCTTTCGGTGAGACCGAAAAGCTACGAAAAGGAAACAGAGAGATTGCAATCCCATCTTGGTGAGACCGAGATCCCTATCGGTGAAACCGATTTGCTAGGGTTTTGGCAGTGGCTTATGACATATGAAGACTCGGTGGCGCCGGATAGAAAGAATCGGTATGACCGAGTTTGTCTTAGGGTTTAGGTCATATGTGCATATGGGAAAGTAGTTGAGGATTTTGGAGCATATCATTAAGCACATAAGGCAAAGAGCTCATTAAGCAACACCTCATCCCTCCTTGATAGTATTGGCTTTTCCTATGGACTCAATGTGATCTTGGATCACTAAAATGTAAAATGAAGAGTCTTGAGCTTTTGAGCTTGAGCCAATCCTTTGTCCTTAGTATTTTGAGGGTTCCACTTTCACCATTCATGCCATGCCAATCATTGAGCTTTCCTGAAATTGTTATCTTGGAATATCATTAGCTCAATGAGCTATATGTTGTTATGAATTACCAAAACCACCTAGGGATAGTTGCACTTTCAATCTCCCCCTTTTTGGTAATTGATGACAACATATAGATCAAAGCTTCGACAAATGATAATAAGAATGAATTACATCGTCGCTTTGAGAAGTATGTGATAAGTAAGAGCTCCCCCTAAATTTGTGCATATTTAAAATTTTCTTTGGACTGCAAATGCACAAGAAGTTAGAATTATGGGTTACTCTTCCATGTCACATACATCCTGGTGGAGCGCTCAAAATGATTAATAATGAAATACATGCACTCATCACCAAGGCAAAGTGAATGATCACATAAGATAGATAAGATATATCAAGCATGCATAAGTGTAGCTTATGATCAAACACATGATCATCAATGTCTCACAAGCATATCAAAGTATCTCAACCAAAAGCAAACAAAGTTTTAAGGACCACCAAATAAAAGCAAGAGAGAATAAAAGCAACACTCTCTCTCGAAGCCTATGATCTATACATTTTTCTCCCCCTTTGGCAACAAGTTACCAAAAAGTTCCTAGAAAATGCATAGTGCTAGATCGACACTCAGGCTTGATCTTCAGGTGGTGGTGGAGTCTGGATCACTCCAAGGACGAAGGCTTCCGTAGATGCTGTTGGAGTTGGAGCTGAAGTGGATGCTGGAGCAGGTTGGGTTGGTGCTGCGGCTGGTGCTGAGGCGGTTGCTCTTGTGTCAGGAACTGGCACTGTAGACGACCTTGGACCTCGTGGCACTCTGGCAAATGCATCTGTAGTTGTCTTCCCTCTCCTCTCCTGCATGTCATCTTGGAGTTGCTCCACTGCAGTCTGAATCTCTGTCACCTTGATATCCAAGTCATAGAACTTCTGTTCTACGATTCTCTCTAAGCTTGCCTGGTTCTGAGTTAGGTTGGCCAAACCTTTCTTAATCCGCAGGGTGGATGCAATCAGGTAACTAAGCTGCTCTTGCTTGGTTTTCAAGAAGTATTCAGATGCCTCCTCTTGAGTTGGCATCCTTGCAGCTTTCTCCTTCCTTGCCTTCTCCTTCTGTGCTTGTGCATGGGCTGAAGATGGTTCATCTTTGTTCATCACAACCTCATTGTCTTCAAAATCAGGATGAATAGGCAGATGTTCCTTATCCAAAAGATATATGCCAGTGCCCATCTTGGAGTTGATCAGTTCCTGGATCTGAGGGGCATATCCACAGCTCCTCTTCTAGTCTGCTGCAGTCCTCTTGATTGTTTCTATCATAAGTCTCATGACTTTGAACTTCTGAGGCACATCAAAGATATGAAGCAAATTGATTGCATGGCATCTGATCATCTTGTGATCACCTGACTTGGGCAACAGAGTGTGCCTTAAGATCCAATTGATGGTTGGCAATCCTGACAGAAGATAGTGTACAGATCCATACTTGAAAGTTTCAAGTGCCTTGTTAGGGATCTCTTTGTACATGTTGATCATGGAGTTGTGGTCCATCTTCTTCTTGGAATAGACATCCAAGTCATCTTAATTTTCCTCTGGGGCATTGATCAACTTTGCCCACTCCTCAATAGTTGAGTGGCACCTTGTACCTTCAGACATCCATGTGATCCTTCCATCTGGGTAAAAGTGTGCTGTGGAGTAGAACTGCATGATAAGTTCCTCATCCCACTTTGTGAGCTTTTGCCCAACAAAGTCTGCTACTCCACACGCCTTAAAGTTGTCCTGCACTCCAGGGTAGTGCTCTTAGTTGTCCTTGATGTATTGCGAATCGACCCATCTCATGTCACATACAATGGGCTTCTTGTCTAACAAGACTGTCTCATAGAAGTCCTGTTGTTCCTTAGTATGGAACCTGTAGTCTACAGCAGTCCTTCTCCTAGTAGCATAGGGATCCTCTGCTCTCCATTTTCTCAATCCAGAGTCTCTCCTGATTTTCATATCCTCAGCCACAGGATGAGCATCATTTTGGTCTGGGATCTTGGGCTTCAACTTTCTCAGCACTTGGCCTTCCTCTTCTTCTGCAGGTTCAGGCACTGGGGCCTTGTTTTTCTCAGCAGCTGGGATGCTCCTAGTATTCCTCTTTGGTTTTGGCTTTGGAGCTGGCTTGGCCTTGGAAGCAGACTTGGGGTCTTCCTTTGGCTTAGATGCAGCTGCTCCTGATCTAATGGCATCACCCATCAGCTTGGGTGCCTTAGGTGCTGGTGCAGCACCTTCCTCTTCTTCTTCATCATCATCATCAGAAGAATCTTTCCTCATAGAGGGCTTGCCAATAACTCTGGCAGTGACAGTTCTTGCTCTCTTCTTTTTCTTGCCCTGGCCATCATCTTCTTCTTCAGATTCCATAGTGAGCTTCATAGTTTCCTCAGGCACAGCCTTCCTTGGCTTGGAGGTTGGAACTCTTCTAGCAGGTGCCTTTTTGTGCATGCCTGGCTTGATGGCTGCAGCTGAGCCATATTCTTTCTTCAGCACAACTCTCTTGGAAGTTGCCTCTTCCTCTACCACATAATCTTCATCCTCTGAGTCTGAAGTTGTCTTCTATCTCTGTCTTGTGGCAGCTTTTGGCAGCTTGCTAGGGGTGCTCCTGCTGCCATCATCTGAGGAACTGGAGGGACTAGTGCCCTCACTCATGTGCACAAGCTGCTCTGACTGATTCTAACTATCACTTTGATCTGACATGATGAACAAGCTGACTGCTGACTGCTGACTGCTGACCCCTGTGAATAGTTTATAGATGAGGTAGAGTGGATGAGCATCACAAAATGCAGAGATTTTTGCAAAACGAATGATTCAAAAACTTAGTTTTAGTTTCCCACAGAAAGCATCTCGGATCTACCGATTTTTAAACTCGGTGATACCGAAGCAGTTTTTGGAACCTAAACTAGTCAACTCGGTCAGACCGAGTCACAGTTCGGTGGCACCGAGACTGCTAGGGTTTCACAAAGTTCAAAAAATCGGTCACACCGATTAGTTACACTCGGTCAGACCGAGTTTCACTTGTGCAATGGGATAGGCCAAATCGGTGGGACCGAGTTTTCCAACTCGGTGGGTCCGAGATGGTTTCGGTGGAAACCTAACCCTAAAATTTTCGAATCAAAACTAATGTACGAGTTCTTTGACTGGATAGAAGTTTATCAAACGTGGAAAGAATCATTATGATCACAATGTGCTAGGAATCGGATTGGGGAATAGCACAAAGATCGAGTCCGTACCCTAGTTCGGCGGAGACTCGCTATGGCGGCAATGGCGGGGTTGATTCCCGTTGACGGCGACGGAGACCAGCGACTGGAGGCTGCTGGCGGCGAGGAGACTATCCGGAGACCACGTCGGCAGAGCGAGCTATGGCGCGGGCGAAGAGGTTCAGAGAAATTTCCAAAATTTTGCCCGTGTCTATATATAGCCCGACCCTGTCGGTGTGACCGAGTGGAACAACTCGGTGGCACCGAGATGCAAAACTGTGTACAGTTATTGCAACTCGGTGTGACCGAATAGTTCAAATCGGTTGCACCGAGATTAAAAACTTAGATCAACTTGATGATCTCGGTAGGACCGAAAGTGGGGTATCGGTTAGACCGAAAATCACAAAGAGGTTTTGGAAGTTTAAGTCTATGACGAATCGGGGACTCCGAGTGCTCCTCACACAGAGTGGTTCGAATCTGACTTGATCAATTTTGTGATGTAGCATGAATAGAGTTTGAGACGAGAAAATCATAGATAGCTAGAGGGGGTTCTTAGGCATTCTTGTCCATCCACTTGGCAAAAGAACAATAAAACCAAACAATCAAAACAACAAGTGGATGTCCTCGAATGAGTAAAATATGCAACCAACATGCTCACACAATAAAATGGCAATCGAAATATGTGACAAAACATGCACATCCAATTCTAGCATCTATCAAGCAATTGGCGATGACTAGGTCATCTATATATGAGTGTATCGACTTAGGAGTCAAATGAGTACATTTGATCATAGGTCATACTCATCGTTTAAGCTCAAGTGGGGTTACCACTTTTACATAAAGCATTGTTGTGTTCACATCATTAGAGTCGCTTTAGCTCAAGTCTTAGAGTAAAGCTCCCCCTAGATGTGATATCCCCCCGAAGAGGGATGAACTAACCTTGGGTTTTGTCGACGATGACTTCATATAGATGTTGAAGATGTGGATGCTCAATGTTGATGTAGATCACTGGGAGCTATCCTTTTGAGTGAATTGCACTTTCAATACCTACATGGGTTAGTCCCACAAGGAACAAGCAAGTATATCCATAGACATAGAGTGATGCACATACAAGATGATGTCTATGAAAGCTTTTAGGTTACCTTGTCCCTTGACTTACCAACAAGAGGGTTTGTGACTCCTTGAACTAGTGCAAGATGTGGAAGTTGATTGCACTTGTTCTTGCCAAAATGATAAGAGTGAAGTTTGTTGGCGGAGTCACCCTCAAGAACTCTCTAGTTCTTCTTCTTTTGGATCCACACCATCTTGATGGGAATCCTTGGAGTTGTAGTCATACTTGATGAAGTGGAACTTGAAGTAGTCTTGGGAATCCACTTGACTAAGGTCTTAGGAGCTTCTTCAAATGCATCTATTTCCTCTTGAAGCTTGTCCTTGCCTTTTTGCTTGTAGTCTTGTGGTGGAAGATCATCTTGAGTTTGTGTCCCCTTGAAAGAAGTTGGGTCATACTTCTCTTGTTGAGGAACAAACTTTGTCTTGGGGTATTGATCTTCTTCCCACTCAACTCCATTGGCATTGAACTTTCGTTCAAAACCAACACCTTGATTCTTCCGGTGCCTTCCTTGCTTGTGTACAATCTCCTCGAATTGCTTGCTTCCGGCAAGGCTTTTGTACACTCCTTTCTCTATGATTTCCTTCAATATGCTATTTTCTTGCTCAAGTGTAACTTGGCTAAGAGAATCATTAGTGGAATCAAGAGAACTACTAGAAGCAACAATATTGGATTTAACATGATCATTGTTACTACTAGAAGAAGAATCTTTCTTGTTCTTGTTACTAGACTTGACTTGAGGCATGTAAGTGGATAAGAGTAAACGTTTGGCAATGTAAGAAGAACTTTTCTTGCGGAGATCATCATTGATTGCCTTTAAAAGCTCATGCTCTTGCTCAAGATTGAGCTTTTCAAAGCGTAACTTCTCATGAGCCCTTAAAAGTTCTCGATGATCTTCGTAGATAGTTTCATGAGCTAACTTAAGAGTGTTTAGTTCTTTAGTTAGAGCCTCAATTTTCTCCTTATCATTGTCATTCGTTTTAGCATGATTAATTGACGTTTCATCATAGGATTCATCACTAGAGCTGTCAACAAGTAAATCATCATCGCCTAACAAGTCATCTTCATCACTATTAAAATCTACATACTCAGGATGAGTTACCTTAGGACCTTTGGCCATGAAACATCTTCCAATTCCTTCATTTGGTGAATCAAATATGTCATAGGAGTTGGTTGACACAAGTGCTAGACCGGAAACACCTTCATCCTGAGTATATTCGGAGTCGGAGTGATAACTTCTCTCGGAGTGGTTGTCGGAGTCGGAGCCGGATACCCATTCACCAACATGAGCTTGGTGTCTTCGTTTTGTGTAGCTCCTTGATGGTTTTTCCTTCCTTTCCGAATCCTTGCTTCTCCGTGAGTATCTTCGTTCATAACGATCATCTCTACTCCTTCTCTCTCGTGATGGTGATTCCTCTCTTTTGCTTCTTCTTTTTGGAGAATCTTCTCTTCTTTTGTAGGGAGCCGTACACTCATTGGAATAGTGTCCGGGTCTTCCACAATTGTAGCAGTTTCGCTCTCGACTAGAAGATCTTTTGTCATTGTAGGACCTTGACTTGGAGCTTCTATCATTGCTTCTACTCTTGTAGAACTTGTTGAAGTTCTTCACCATTAAGCTCAGTTCTTCATTGAAGTTTTATTTCTCACTTGATGATGTGGAGGCTTCACATGAGGCTTTGTAAGCACCACTTGATTTGTTGTGAAGTTCCTCTTTATCCTTGAGTGACATCTCATGAGCAACAGTTCTTCCAATGACTTCCTTTGGCTTGAGATCTTTGTAATTGGGCATCATTTGGATCAATGTGCACAAGGTATCATATTTTCCACCCAAGGCTCTTAGGATCTTCTTGATGAGGAATCTGTCAGTCATCTCTTCACTCCCTAAGCCGACAATCTCATTTGTGATGAGAGCAAGCCTAGAGTACATTTCAGCGGCACCTTCACCATCCTTCATTTTGAACTTGTCAAGTTGACTTTGAAGCACATCCAATTTGGATTCCTTGACGGAGTCGGTACCCTCATGCATATCAATCAAAGTATCCCAAATTTCCTTTGCATTCTCAAGACGGCTGATTCTGTTGAATTCTTTGGGGCACAATCCGTTGAAGAGAATATCACAAGCTTGAGCGTTGTATTGTAGCATCTTCAACTCATACGCGGTAGCTTCACGGTTTGGTTATTTCCCGTCGAAGAAGTCACCTTGCAAGCCAACACACACAATAGCCCAAACGGCTGGGTTATGTCCAAGAATATGCATTTTCATTTTATGCTTCCAACTAGCAAAGTTAGTACCATCAAAGTAAGGACCTCTACGGTGATAATTTCCCTCACTAGACGCCATACTCTCCTAGGTTGTGAAACCAAGGATATGACCACCAAAAGCTATGGAAATCAAAGAAAATGGAGACCAAAGCTCTGATACCACTTGTAGGATCGGAAGTATGTCTAGAGGGGGTGATTAGACTACTTGACCAAATAAAAACTTAACCTTTTCCCAATTTTAGTTCTTGGCAGATTTTAGCAACTTTAGGACAAGTCAAGCAATCATCACACAATTCAAGCAAGCATGCAAAGAGTATATAGGCAGCGGAAAGTAAAGCATGCAACTTGCAAGAATGTAAAGGGAAGGGTTTGGAGAATTCAAACGCTATTGGAGACACGGATGTTTTTCCCGTGTGTCGGGGTTTCCTGGGCTCCCCGAGCACCTATGGGGATGGAGCCCCTTCTCGGTTCGGCGGGGGGCGGAGGTTGCGCGAAGAGCGGATCGAGGCGAGGCACGCGGGGGAAGGTTTTTACCCAGCTTCGGAGCTCTCCGGAGAGATAACACTCCTACTGCTGCTTTGTGGATTGTATTGAGTTCTTGCTCGGGAGCGCCGAGTGCTACAGTACACTCGAGCAGCTAACGAGACCGAGCGTTTCTCTGAGGATCGATCCCCCCCTACGTTGTGCATGGGCCTCCTTTTATATGTTCAAGGGGTCTCCAACAGGTGGCAACGTAGGTAAGGGCAAAAGTGTAAATATGCTGCGGTAGGTACAGCTACCTACATAGTGTATCATACCTAACCCTGACGACAGGGGACAAAGGCATTAAATGCCCGTCTACGTCGCCTAGACGGTGCAGAAAAGGGACCATCAGGGGCGCCATCGCTAGCCACGATGGCGATCCTGTCAGCGCTGCATGCCATAGTGTACCCCTGGCTGCACAGCCTCCCGCCACGTACGCTGGGAAGGGTCCCGAAGCGACACGTAGGTGGGTGAGCTGGAGAGCGGGTACAGAGTGGCTGCCTGCCGCGGCAACTGCCTTGCCCCGGCCGTTGCCTTATCGCACCCGGGAACTTGTCGCTCGCCGGGTCCTGCTGGGACGCGTGGCGTGCTGCGGCAGGTTCTTTGAGATGCTCTTGTTGGGCTTCCCGGCAAGCTCTTCTTGCCGGGTCTTGTACCTTGAATGGCCTTCCCGGCAAGCTCCTCTTGCCGGGGACTTGTCTCCTTGACTTAAATACTTTGCTCTTGGATGGCTTCAAAGGATCTGTGGAGGACTTTGGCGGTCCCCCGGCGGGCCTTGCCGCGGGGTGCTGCGACTGTCCGTGCACAAGTTCGGGATACTAGAGTACCCCTACTTTAGTACACCGACAGGAGCCCCCGGGCCTGGGCCACACGCGGTGCCGAGCGCTGTTGGGCCAGGCCCAAAACAGGGCACGGGCACGCACGGCCTGGGTCGCGTTGTACCTTGCTCCGCATCCACCACGCCCTCCCGAACGGCACGCGTCGATTACGGCGTCGTGGGGGAGGTCGTGGGTGGTTCCTTTACTCGGAAAGGCGGAACGTCCGCCCCCTGGCGGTTCTTATCTTCCTCATGAACGGAGGGAGGCGTGGAGGCGTGGTCTTCGAGGCGTCCACCCCCCACGATCACGGGGTGGGGAGAGGTCGCCTCATCCGTCGCCTCAACTCTGCCCTCCCGCCATGCGGCCTCCATGCGCTTGGAGTGGCAAACGGTGGAGGCGGGAAATCGGGTCGTCACGAGTTGAGGCAGCGGGTCAGGCCTAGTTCCCTGCGCCTTCTGTGTCTCGATTGGCCGAGCGGGGCGGCCGAGCCCCCACCCCGCTCCTTTATAAGGAGTGGGATAGGGGGGGACGGAAACCCGCATTCTCTCATCTCCTCCTTTCTTCAGCTTCTGCTTCTCTTTTTTCCATCCGCCATGGAGAAAGGGAAGCCTAGTCCTTCGACGATAGCGACGAGGGTTGCCGCTAGGCAACGCGTTCCTCCTCCCTCCGCACCCGTGGCGGCAGAGCCAGCCGCAAGGGGTAGAGGGAGGGGACGAGGCCGCGGGCGAGGTCGAGGGCGAGGCCGAGGCGGTCGGGGAAGAGGCGCACGAGGCAGCTCGCCGGCCTCGCCTCCGCCAACAGATCCTCTCCCCGTGGCGGACCACATCGGGGACGACCCTTGCGAGTTCTTCGTCAGGCTGCGTCGGCCGCCTCGTCGTCGCCTTCGTCTCCCGACTCCATTTGCGAGTGTGATGGAGTTGGATCCGCCCGAGACACTGAGGTTGCATATGAGGGGCAGCGGAATCAGCGGTACACGAGTCCGCGTTGACTTCCCGGCCCCTGATGTGATGTATCTTGGTCGAGGGTGGAAGACATTCACCCGCATCCACAACTTGACGGCGGGCCTCACCCTCCATTTTAAGCTGATGGAGGGCGGTCTCCTCTCCGTCAAGGTCTTCGGGTGCTTCGGGACTCGGGCACGGTGCTGCGTGGAGAGCTCCTCCGATAGCGAAGGCTCCTCCTCAAGCGGGAGTGACGAGGAGGACAGCAACAGCGGCGACGAGGGTAACAGGCGGCGGGATGACTGGTCCGACTAGGTGTCGGGCGCCGCTCCGCAGGGCACCGGCGACCCCATCATCCGCGTCGCTAGTTCCTGGAGCTTCTCGGGGTCATCTCCTGGGGCGGCTGGCGTTGGGAGGCTGTGGAAGAGGAAGAGGGCAGGCGGCAGGGCCGTCAACTCAGAGTACGAGGGCACGACGCCCTCGACAGCGTGCTGACGTCCTGCCGCCTCGTCTTCAAGCTTTTTCCTCCGGCGCCGCCATCACCATGCTGCCGAGACGTTCTGTTGGTGTCTTCTGGCACCCGTAGCTCATCTAGGCGCCCCTTTTGCCCTTTTCGCCTCCTTGACCTGCCTCCTGAAGATAGGGATAAGAGAGGGATTACGGGCACCTTATCTCTTTTTAGTTTGTAAGCCCTCGGGCCTTAGTTGCGTTTAAAACTTGTAATCCCATTATTCATGTTCTTCATCCTCTTATGAACTGTACCTGAGTGGAGTGCTTTTTAATGAAAAGGGGATGCTTGCCGGGTCACTTGTCTCGCGGGTGGAACCCACGTCAAGGATTGAATCCTTTATATCTTTTAAGATAGACACTTTCTTTCCCGGCAGCAGGCCCTGCCTTCTTCCCATGTCGCTCGCCCTTTCTCACGCTCTTGGCGGAGGCAGGGAGGAGGCGGGATCAGGCTCCTCGCTTCGTCCCTTAGCTGCCGCAACTACGACCTTACCTGGCCCTGGGGACGAGCCCTAGGGCCTAGAGTTAAGGGAGCATGGTAACTTTTAGGAAGAAACGAGGTTTCGCATACCTCAATCCATAAGAGAATGCATGATAAGGGATGAAAAACTTATCTGAGATAGCAGCCCCCGGCAACTCTGGTTCGCCGTGGGCTAATCCTTGCACTTGCAGCCCCCGACATTACTGGCTTGCCGGGGTCTTGCAGCCCCCGGCAACACTGGCTTGCCGGGGTCCAGATGTTGGTCCGTCCTCCTTCTCCTTTTCGTCCTCAAGTGGTCCGGCAAGGATATGGTGAGTCCTGCGAACCAGGGAAACGAAATAACAGCAAAGGGACGCACGCTCGACCTCTAAGTTAGGGGTTAGCCACTACTAAGCACTATCAACCCTAACCAAGGACGAGACTCGACTCAGCATGCATGCTAAAACTCAGGGCGCCAGCGCTTTATCTTCGCTCAGGGTCTGCGCCTGGCTTTGTACAAAGGATTACATGCAACAGTGGCAAGACTTGTACAAAATGGTGGTTGCTGAACAGGGTCCGACAACCGCGCCTTACGGGTAAAACTTATGAAGATGCTCGATGTTCCAGGAGTTGGTCACCGGAATGCCATCCTCGGTCTCAAGGCGGACAGCGCCAGGCCTCGTGACTCGTTTCACCCGGTAAGGGCCTTCCCACTTCGGCGTCAACTTGTTGGAATTCTTGGCGGAATGAACACGCCGAAGAACAAGGTCGCCTTCCTCGAGACTTCTGGCTTTAACTTTGCGGCTGTGGTAGCGGCGCAAAGCTTGCTGGTATCGAGCAGCTCGTACAGCAGCCTGAAGACGGTCCTCCTCAAGGAGCAGCGCGTCATCTCGCCGCAGCTGCTCTTGCTCAAGCTCATCATAAGCGAGCACTCGAGGTGACCCGTATACGAGTTCCGTTGGGGTAACTACCTCTGCTCCATAGACTAGAGCGAAAGGTGTCTGGCCAGTGGCTCAATTTGGCGTCGTCCTGATCGACCAAAGAACCACCGGCAGCTCCTCGATCCAGTTTCTTCCGCACTTGTGCAGCCTGTCGAAAGTCCGGGTCTTGAGTCCACGCAGCACTTCAGCATTTGCCCTCTCTGCTTGACCGTTGCTCCTGGGGTGAGCAACAGAAGCGAAGCAGACCTTGGCGCCAAGGTCTTGGACGTACTGCATGAAGTTGCGACTCGTGAATTGTGTACCGTTGTCGGTGATGATCCTGTTAGGGATTCCGAAGCGGCAAACAATCGACCTGAAGAACTTGACTGCTGACTGTGCTGTCACCTTCCTCACTGGTTCCACTTCTGGCCACTTTGTGAACTTGTCGATTGCGATGTACAAGTACTCAAAGCCCCCGACTGCTCAGGGGAAAGGGCCGAGGATGTTGAGCCCCCAGACCGAAAATGGCCAGGATAAAGGGATTGTCTGGAGAGCTTGAGCTGGTTGGTGTATCTGCTTGGAATGGAACTGGCACGCTTCGCACTTGGTTACTTGTGCAGTTGCATCCTGGAGGGCTGTCGGCCAAAAGAAACCTTGCCGGAACGCTTTGCCGGCAAGTGCTCTGGCGCCAATGTGATGACCACATATGCCTCCATGCACCTCTGCCAACAGCTTCTGTCCATCTTCCCGGGGAATACACTTCAATTTCACTCTATTGAGCCTTCTTCTGTACAGTGCATTGTCAACGAACTGGTACATACTAGACTGCCGGGCTACTCTTTTCGCTTCTTCTGGCTCTTCGGGAAGTTCTCCTGACTAGAGGAAACGGACGATCTGCTGTGCCCATACTGGAGCCTGCGGCTCGACAACAAGGACTAAAGGCATATCTGCTGCTGCGGGAACATCCGCTTCTACGGCGAGAACCCGCGGTTCAGCCGGAGCTTGATGATACCTGGCAAGTTTGCCGGAGCGAAACTTGTCGGGAGCGTCTGCTTCAACGAAACAAACCTTGGGGCTTGTCGGAGCAGACTGCTCCTCAGCACTCTTGGCGTTGATCTTGGGGACCTTCTTGGCGGCGGCTTCGGGAAGCTTAGCCGGAAGATAGTCACCAGAAATCAACTTCCTCTTCCTGCTGTTCCGCCGCCTGTTTTTGCTTGCTGGGGCGACATCGTCGCTGTCAGATCCTCCGGTTCCTACGTTATCTCCGGGGAGTTTCCTTCCTTCCTCAGCACATGCACATCTGTCGGCCAGGGCATACAGCTCGCTGACGTCTCTGATCTTGCACATCGCCATCTCCTCCCGCATCCTGCGGTTGCGCACGTTCTGATGGAACGCACTGATGACCGCGACAGGGTGGACGTCTGGGATGTTGCGTTGCACTTGGCTGAATCTCTGGATGTACTTACGTAGAGGCTCCCCTTCCTTCTGGGCAAGCAGGTGAAGATCACTCTCCTGGCCATGGGGTTTGTGGCCGCCTGTAAAGGCGCCGACAAACTGATGGCATAGGTCCGCCCAGGAAGATATGGAGTTTTCCGGCAAGTGCATGAGCCAGGACCTGACGTTCGGCTTGAGCACCAGAGGGAAGTAATTGGCGAGGATCTTGTCATCCCGCCCCCCGGCAGCCTGCACCGCAATGGTGTAGATGCTGAGGAACTCCGACGGATGCAGCCTGCCGTCGTACTTCTCTGGTACGTCTGGCTTGAAATTCTTCGTGCTGGGCCACTGGACTTGCCACAGCTCACGGGTAAACGCAGGGCAACCTACCGCGTATGGCAGGTCGCCTAGTTCCCCTGGCGCTTGCATGTCGACAGTGGGGCCAGCGCGTCGGTCTGATTGACGCCGCGTTTCTCTCGGGCGCTCGATGCGGGTGCGGGCGTCTTCTTGCTGCCGTTCGTGAAGAATGTGGCGCCGATCGCGACGAGTTCGCGGATCTGAGGAAGCAGTGGAGTCGCTGTCGTGACGGACCCGGCGATTCGGCGATCTTGGCCTTTGGGGCGGAGAGTGCACGGTGGTTGCACCCCCACCGGTTTTGTCGCCATCGGCTCGCACTTGGCTGGCGTGCCGCGGCTGCGATGTGGTCGCTGGCCGCGGAGTGTCGCCGTTGGCGAAGCCGATGAGACTCTGAATGGTGGCCCTCCAGTCGTCGATCTTGTCTGGCGCTGGAGGGAAGTCTAGGAGTAGTTGAGCTCGCGCTAGAGCTTCTGCTGGGGTGGCGGGTAGCGGTGGCGTACGGTGCGAGGAGCGGGATATGCTCGGGCTCCCAACGATGTTGGAAGGAGCAGTATTCCGTCCAGGCGACCGTGCCTCGCTCGCACCAGCACGTCGGCATGCATGTTGGCCTTGAGCGTCCCGGGATCCGCTAGCTCGATTTGGGTCCAGCGAGCGTATGGTACCGTGAGTACCACGACGCTGTCGGTCCTGCGCCTCTTGAGATGGGTGCGGTGCGTCTACGGACGCCCGGTCGTCGTGGGAGCCGACTACGCTGCCAGCGGGCAGCGCGGTCTTGTCCTTGGACTTGTTGGCACCGTGGGCTCCCTCGTCGGCGCCCGTTCCACCGCCGGCGTTCTCCCCGCCAGCCGTTTGCTGTGGCGGCGGTGGATTCGACACGGACGGCGCAACCGCCTCCGAAGCCTTCTTCTTCGGCGGCATGTCGATGAAGTCGATGAAGATTCAGCTCGCGTGAACGCCGGATCAGGTTCACACAACCTCGACGCCCCTACCTGGCGCGCCAGGGATGCCAGGGTTTCCTGGGCTCCCCGAGCACCTATGGGACGGAGCCCCTTCTCGGTTCGGCGGGGGGGGGGGGGGGCGGAGGTCGCGCAAAGAGCGGATCGAGGCGAGGCACGCGGGGGAAGGTTTTTACCCAGCTTCGGAGCTCTCCGGAGAGATAACACTTCTACTGCTGCTTTGTGGATTGTATTGAGTTCTTGCTCGGGAGCGCCGAGTGCTAAAGTACACTCGAGTAGCTAATGAGACCGAGCGTTTCTCTGAGGATCGATCCCCCCCCTACGTTGTGCATGGGCCTCCTTTTATATGTTCAAGGGGTCTCCAACAGGTGGCAACGTAGGTAAGGGCAAAAGTGTAAATATGCTGCGGTAGGTACAGCTACCTACACAGTGTATCATACCTAACCCTGACGGCAGGGGACAAAGGCATTAAATGCCCGTCTACGTCGCCCAGACGGTGCAGAAAAGGGACCGTCGGGGGCGCCATCGCTCGCCACGATGGCGATCCTGTCAGTGCTGCATGCCATAGTGTACCCCTGGCTGCATAGCCTCCCGCCACGTACACTGGGAAGGGTCCCGAAGCGACACGTAGGTGGGTGAGCTGGAGCGTGGGTACAGAGTGGCTGCCTGCCGCGGCAAGTGCCTTGCCGCGGCCGTTGCCTTGTCGCGCACGGGAACTTGTCGCTCGCCGGGTCCTGCCGGGACGCATGGCGTGCTGCGGCAGGTTCTTTGAGATGCTCTTGTTGGGCTTCCCGGCAAGCTCCTCCTGCCGGGGTCTTGTACCTTGAATGGCCTTCCCGGCAAGCTCCTCTTGCCGGGGACTTGTCTCCTTGACTTAAATACTTTGCTCTTGGATGGCTTCAAAGGATCTGCGGAGGACTTTGGCGGTCCCCCGGCGGGCCTTGCCGCGGGGTGCTGCGACTGCTCGTGCACAAGTTCGGGATACTAGAGTACCCCTACTTTATTACACCGACACCGTGGTTCGGATAGGTGGTGCTATACTACATCCACGTTAGTGGAGACTTCAACCCACGAAGGGTAACGGTTGCGTGAGTCCACGGAGGGCTCCACCCACGAAGGGTCCACGAAGTAGCAACCTTTTCTATCCCACCATGGCCATCGCCCACGAAGGACTTGCCTCACTAGCAGTAGATCTTCACAAAGTAGGCGATCTCCTTGCCCTTACAAACTCCTTGGTTGAACTCCACAATCTTGTCGGAGGCTCCCAAGTGACACCTAGCCAATCTAGGAGACACCACTCTCCAAGAAGTAACAAATGGTGTGTTGATGATGAACTCCTTGCTCTTGTGCTTCAAATGATAGTCTCCCCAACACTCAACTCTCTCTCATAGGATTTGGATTTGGTGGAAAGAATATTTGAGTGGAAAGCAACTTGGGGAAGGCTAGAGATCAAGATTCATATGGTAGGAATGGAATATCTCGGTCTCAACACATGAGTAGGTGGTTCTCTCTCAGAACATATGAGTTGGAAGTGTAGATGTGTTCTGATGGCTCTCTCCATGAATGAAGAGGAGGTGGAGGGGTATATATAGCCTCCACTTAAAATCCAACCGTTACACACAATTTACCAATCTCGCTGGGACCGAATCAACAAACTCGGTCGGACCGAAAAGGTAAACCTAGTGACCGTTAGAGTTTTTCGGTGGGACTGACATGCATCTCGGTAGGACCGATATGGTTAGGGTTTGGCATAACATAATCTTGGTGAGACCGATTACACAAACTCGGTGAGACCGATTTGGTAATTAGCTAACCAGAGAGTTGGTCAGGCAAACTCGATGGGACCGATTTGCTCTTTCGGTGAGACCAAAAAGTTACAAAAGGAAAACAGAGAGTTTGCATTGCAATCTCGGTGGGACCGATCCGCTCTTTCGGTGAGACTGAAAAGTTACGGAAAGGAAACAGAGAGATTGAAATCACATCTCGGTGAGACCGAGATCCCTATCGGTGAAACCGATTTGCTAGGGTTTTGGCAGTGGCTTATGACATATGAAGACTCGGTGGCGCCGGATAGAAAGAATCGGTATGACCGAGTTTGGCTTAGGGTTTAGGTCATATGTCCATATGGGAAAGTAGTTGAGGATTTTGGAGCATATCATTAAGCACATAAGGCAAAGAGCTCATTAAGCAACACCTCATCCCTCCTTGATAGTATTGGCTTTTCCTATGGACTCAATGTGATCTTGGATCACTAAAATGTAAAATGAAGAGTCTTGAGCTTTTGAGCTTGAGCCAATCCTTTGTCCTTAGTATTTTGAGGGTTCCACTTTCACCATTCATGCCATGCCAATCATTGAGCTTTCCTGAAATAGTTATCTTGGAATATCATTAGATCAATGAGCTATATGTTGTTATGAATTACCAAAACCACCTAGGGATAGTTGCACTTTCACACACGGTGGATCTTCCAGTACGGCAAGTCCCAGAAAATAGACCTCATTTTCCATACCTTCAGCAGCGGCTCTGGCGCCTTTCGCTTCTTTCCCGGCTCTGGTGCCTTTTGCTTCTTTCTCGGCAGTGGGCAGTCTTTCCAATTTTTCAACAGCTTGTCTATTTCCTCGCCGCTCCTCGTACACGGGCGTTTTCGGGGTTCGGTTTCACCATCGAACATATCCTTGCGTTTCCTCCACGGGTCATCGTCGCGAAGCCACCTTCGATGTCCCATGAACACGGTTTTCAAAGACCCGGGATCTCTATCTAGCTGGCGATACGTTGTGTCATCCATGCACCTTACGCATCCAGAAAATCTGTGGACTACCTGCCCCGCGAGATATCCGTAACCGAGATAGTCGTGCACCGTCGTGAGTAGTGCAGCTCTCATAGGGAAATATTCTTTCTCTGTGGTGTCCCACGTATTGGCTGGCGTTTTCCACAGCGTGTCTAGCTCCTCCTTCAGCAACCCCCGATACAGATTGATGTCGTTCCCTGGTTGTTTCGGCCCTTCAATTAGCATACTCATGTGAATGTACTTCCTCTTCATGCACAACCAGGGGGGAAGGTTGTACATCCACACAAACACAGGCCAGGTGCTATGTGTGCTTCTCTGGCTGCCAAACGGATTGACTCCATCGTTGCTTGCGCCCAGCACGATGTTCCTTGGATCCTTCCCAAATTCTGGGTATTCAAAGTTCAACGCTTGCCATTGGCTCGCATCCTTAGGGTGACTCAGCATCTTGTCTTTTTTATTTATCTCCGGATCATTTCCGTCATCTTCCCGCTTCTTCTCCTCCCTATCCGCGTGCCAACGCAGGAGCTTTCCTACCTTAGGGTCTGCGAAATACCACTGCAGACGAGGAGTGATCGGAAAGTACCACACCGATTTTCGAGGAGCTTTCTTCCTCTTCTTGTATCGAGTGACGCTGCACACCGGACATATGGTAGACTCCGCGTGCTCGTCCCGATAAATGATACAATTGTTCATGCACACATGGTATTTCGCGTGCGGTAAATCCAGAGGACACACGATTTTCTTCGCCTCCTCGAAACTGGTCAGGCACTTGTTCCCCTTGGGAAGACGTTCGTGCCAGAATGACATGTTCTCGTCGAAGCATGCGTCGGTCATTTTGTGTTTTATCTTCATCTCCAGAGCCATGAGCGTTACTTTCAGGTGGGTATCCTTGGGCCTGCATCCTTCATACAATGGAGTAACCGCGTCTATCTCCAGTTGATGCAGCTTGGCTTTCTCTCGGGCGGAAGCTCTTGCGTTATCCGTCTGCTTGAGAAGCAGCTCTTGAATATGAGGGTCCTGCACCCAGCCTCCATCGTCGTCTGCTCCGGCATCTTCATCTTCATGATCATGCCCTTCCTCTTGATCTTCCTCATCATCATGCACGACATCTTCTACATGATGACTGTGTACAGCATCACCGTCGTGATCATGTCCTGGAGGTTCTTCATCTTCTCGCCCGCCCTCGCCGTGGTGGTACTTGTCTTGTTGCCCTTCCTCGTTTCTTGCCCGGCGCCGGCCATGGACGACTTCATAGTCATCTTCATCACCTTGCCACCGATAGCTATCCATGAAACCACACAAGAGGAGGTGGTCACGCACCTGCCCAGAATCCGGGTCCGCAATAAGGCTCTTCAGCTTGCATCTTCGACACGGACATCTTATCTCCGTCTCGTTCTTTTGAAGCATCTCGGCCTTCGCAGAGCTCAAAAACCTATTCACGATGCCTTCAGTCATCGTGCGGACCATGGTCGCCTGCGGGGTAGAGCAAAACGATATTTTAGAACCAAGAAAAAATTTGGCATGACCTTCCCTAAAAATAGGACCAAAAAGAATGCATAGTGCCAGGAAATGAATCAAAACATTCCGGCAAAATATTGGCAACTATCGCATTTCAAATACCGGTACCTTCAAACACAAACATATATGCAACACCACAAACACATGCAACACCACAAACATACATAGATCTAGCTATAGGCCACAAAAAGTGCATGTGCACGTTGTTGGAGCGAGCTAGGGAGAAAAAAAGTAGATCTACATCATGAATATAGCTTTCCCTTACTTACCTATCAAAAAAAGGTAATTTCACCACTTAATTTTGATGAATCTATGGTGGAAATGAGGTGAGGAGGAGGAGATGGCCGAAAGCTTGGAGAAAGAGGTGGATGGAATGAAGTGGGGAAAGTGAGTGGATAGGTGTGGGGCTGTCCAAAATATCTTGTTGGGGTCCCAGGTTACTAATGGCACACCACTAGCAAATGCACCATTAGTAACCCTGGTTACTAATGGCGCACCTGCAGGTGGTGCGCCACTAATAGTTTTGCAAAAAAGTAAAAAAAAAATATACTAATGGCGCATCTTCTCAGAGTGCGCCATTACTAGTTTAAACTAGTAATGGCGCACTGTGGTAGGACGCGCCATTAGTAGTTTTGCAAAAAAAAGAATAAAAAAAGTTTGCAGTAATGGCGCACTCTCTGCCTGGTGCACTATTAGTAGTTATAACTAGTAATGGCGCATTATGGACCAGATGCGCCATTAGTATGTATGGAAAAATGGAAAAAAAATTCATACTGGTGGCGCACCCTGTTTCCGGTGCTCCATTAGTGTCTTCCACACTAATGGCATACCACAAGCAGGTGCGCCATTAGTATATAGTAGTGGCGCACTACTTTCATGGTGCGCCATTAGTACCAATCCTATCTATAGCCCTTTTCCTAGTAGTGGTAAATCCAACGGCTAACACGTCAGAATCATTTATTGACTAAATTGACAACGACTTGCATTGGCTTCGACTTATTGGCCCACATTTCAGCCTCCAAAAATGTGGCACGTATTCAACCCATTTTTTCAGAATTTACAGTCTTTTTTTTTGCGTAGTAGAACTTACAGTCAATTTGATCTTTTTTTTGAATTATAGCCATTAGCTAGGCTAGGTGAACAAATAATGTAGCGTCCATGCGGCCCGTTTATTTTATTTCCTAAAAAATTACAGGCCATTTGCACTTTCTCGAAATTCACAATTTTGCTAGGCTGATTCTAATTATAATGTTGGGTTGGGCCAGCAATGTTATCAAAAAATAAAAAGGGGCTGAGCATTTTGTTATAAATATACACATTCGTCCTTAAATCTTACCAAGCTTTTGTACACAATCACTAGGATTTTCGTGCCAAAACAATCTAGGATTTTATTTGTTAAGAAATTATTTTTATAAGTTAATAAGATGTGGGATATTATTTTATTACATATGTAAGTATATGTTAAATATATGATGACAATAAAAATAATATATAATAACATATGAAATATATTTTTTAGAAAAACAGGGAGCATCTCCCCGGTTCCATTGCTGAGAACGAAACCACAACATATTCTGATACAGCAGCTCAAAGAGCAGTTCGAAAGCAAAGGTAGAAAAGCTACAAACTAGGGGGGTGGATGAACAAGTTCTCTAAATAACACAAATCACCCGAGCGGTGCCAAAGGCAGAGCGGATAGAGCACTCAAATGACACAAGGAGGGTCCAGCGAAGCCTTCATGATCTTCAGCCGAGGGGCCGTGTCAGCCTACGGCGACCAGTAAGCAAGCGGAGACACCGGGCTGGAAGGCGTAGCATGGTGGATGTCCCTCTTTTTCGGCGCCAGGTGCCCATCATCTTCATCAGAGATCTTGAGACGAACCCATGGGTCCAGCCCCAGAGCAAGTCGAGCCTTGTTCAGCCACAAGTGATCGCCAAAGGTTTCTGGAGGGATCTTGTTAGGGTTTCCATGAAGCTCATCAACTTGTCCTTGTCCTATCCGGAGGAGATAATCGCCCAGTTCCTCACCATGTTCCTGATCAATCTCAAGACCTGCGGAATGGAAATCCAGGAGGTGTTACTTAAAATCATAGTATTTCTATATTTCCAGAGGCACCAAAGGACAGCTGAGCTAACAGTGTTTAAAATTGAGCACTTTTTGGTAGCAATCCAGAATCTGGCGACAGATTCGAAGGATGAGCCAATCTGACTAGAGAAATATTCCTCAATGTGGGCCCAGAGATGTTTAGCAACTATACATTCAAAAAATAGGTGAGAACAAGACTCTTGTTCCAAGCAGTAAACACAATCAAGGGGTTTGATGATGTGTCTCTTCCTAAGGTTATCCCTAGTCATCAATTTGTTTTTGGAGAGAAGCTAGAGAAATACATGAATTTTAAGGGGAACTCTCAATTTCCAGACAGTAGGGATAAACACGGGTTGAACCCCTCTAAAGTTGATAACATGATAGAGGGAGCTGGAGGAATACTTCCCCTTATTGTCCAGCTACCAAATCAGGGCATCCGACTCGGCAGTAAAGGTAATGCTTTTGTTAAAGAGAGTTTTAGGCATTGACCGTCCCAAACTTCATTGACACTTTTGTTAAGCTCATTGTGGACAGAGTAAATAGGCCAAAATTGGACTGCTAGGAGGGATGTGCCACACCAACTATCTTCCCAGAACCTGGTTCTGCTCCCATCCCCTATGTTCCATCTGTAGCCAAATTTCACAACATGCATAATATATTTTAATCCTTTCCAGAATCTAGAGGTCTTAGGGTTGGAGGAAGGGACAAAAATATTAGGTTTATTTCCTAGGTATTTATGGGCAATAAGAAGCTTCCAGGGTTTCAGGTCTTCCTCATAGAATCTTTTAATCCATGACCCTAGAAGACAGATGTTAATTTCTTGGAGGTTAGGTATGCCTAGGCCTCTAAAATCTTTTTTCATAGAGACTAGGGCCCAATAATCAAGGTGTAGCTTCCTATTTCCCTCAAAATCATTCCACAAGCAACGAGACATCTAAGAATTGATGAGGTTCACTGCCCATTTAGGGAACTTGAAGAAGGAGAGGAGATACACTGGAATGCTAAACAAACAAGCTTGTATGAGGATTAATCTACCTCTGTAAGAGAGAAGTTTGCCCCTCCACCCAGCAATCCTTATAATGATTTTATCCATAAGGGGTTGGATATCCTCTCTCCTCAGTTTATCATAGTGGAGAGGGATACCTAGGTACTTAATGGGGAAGTTACCTTTATTACAGACTAGAATAGAGGGGAAGTCAGCTAACTCCTGATCATCCATGTTGATAAGGATGAGTTCACTTTTAGAGTAGTTGATTCTCATGCCTGAGACTTGTTCAAACCAGGTTAGAACAATTTTTAGATTGCTAGCATGTGTGGAGTCATTGTCTAAGAAAAGGATGGTATCATCTGTATATTGAAGTCAGATGATGCCACCAGGGCAGACCTCAGGACAGAGCCCGGCAATCAGACTATGATCAGCAGCTTTGCTCAGCATTTTAGTAAGAACGTCCACTACTAAATTAAACAAAAGCGGGGAGATGGGGTCACCTTGCCTAGGGCCTTTACCAGCAAGGAAAAAAATCACTTTCACAGTTATTTAACTTGACCCCAATAGACCCCCCATGAGTACGTTGCTGGATCCAACTCTCCTCTATGAAAGGCTTGGAAAAGATCTAAGAGATCATTTTTCACCAAGTCCCAAAAATGCTGGTAAAACAAGAAGGGAATCACATCAGGACCAGGAGCCCCATCAGGATAAGAGCTAAAAATGGCTTGCTTCACCTCTGTCTCTGAAAAACGGGCTTCCAGCAGCTCATTTTCAGCAGGAGAGACTTTTTCAGAAGCAGAGAAAAAAATGTTTTGTAGAGAGAACCCAGAAGGGTTTTCTTTCTTAAACAGGTCTTTGTAGAAGTCACTAGCCACTTTCAGCATCTCATCTACCTCAGTAACAGGGCCATTAGGGCCATCAAGGGAGTGAATGAGGGTTTTCCTCCTCCTCTGGTTAGCTACTGCATGGAAGTAAGCAGTATTTCTATCACCCTCCTTAATGTTCCTATCTCTAGACCTTTGTTTGGCTTTGATTTCTTCTTGAAGCCAAATTTTCTTGAGCTCTCCATGGACAAAGTTTAACCTATTAGTCTCAGCCTTAGAGAGGTCAGTGGTTTCTGCCTTAATATCTAGAAAATCAATCTCAAGGAGGAGAAGCCTTTTGTATCTTCTAAGATTAGCTTCCTCATTGGAGTTTCACCCTTTGGTAGTTCTTCTAAATCTCCTGATTTTGATCTGCCAATTTTCTAGGGGGCAGCTGCTCCCAGTAGGCTCATTCTAGATTTTCCTGACTAGCTCAGTAAAATCTTCTCTAAGCAACCACCACTTTTCAAATTTAAAACTATTGCTCTTTGGAGTTTGGTGAAGACCAGAGTCCCAGAGCAAAAGAGTGTGGTCACTACCACATCTGGGCAGAGCTCTACAAGTAGAAAGGGGAAATAAACTATCTAATTCTGTGTCACAGAAAATTCTGTCAATGGTGGACATAATCCTGGAGCAGCACTTCCAACATATCTAGCAGAACTGTGGGTTTTCCTTCTGACGGGGCAATTCTCAACTTTATGGGTAACCATTTTGCAGATAAAACAACTCTTGGGCTTGACACGTTTATCCAAATGATGCCCTGGTTCCCCACAGTTGTAGCAGATCACCTCAGAATATGCCATAAGGCCCGAAGCAGGGGCAGGAGCAGTTTTTTGGATGCCCTATCTCTTCTTTTGCTGATTCTTGCCTTGAGAGTTCCCACTAATCTGAGAGTCAGAACCACCAGCAGATTGATCTTGGGCAATTACAGGAGTCTGTCGAGATTGTGCCCCCATTTGGGGCGAAGGTGGGCCGTACCACTGCCCAACCGGCGCTCCCCCCATTGTGATAGGGGAAATTCGTCGGAGTTCCTGGTTCCTGCTCATCCTCCAGCCAGATGTTGTCTCTTAGGAAGCAGAAATAACCACCAGACAGCTCAATTGAAGCAGATTGCAAGCCTAATTTCAATCTTCTGCAGGTTTGGGGGAGAGGTAAGGTAGGGGATCCACCTGCTCCGGCTCCGGTGGCGTGCTGGTGGGCAGGAGTCCAGTCAAGCATTCCCATCTCGCAGCACGGCGTGGATCTCCTGAATTCACTTCTCCTTTCGCCCATCGAACGAACGCAATCGGCGGCTCACTGGGCTGGGGCATCCTGTGCTTCTTCGAGAAATATCCTTCAAAGTAGATCCGCATGGCTAGATTCAGCAGCTCCAATCCACATGATCCTTGCACATCCGAGCATACATGCGCGAGTGAGAGAATAGATTCGGTTCCTCCTCGGCTTCCTCCCTCGCAACTTCCTCCTCTGCTTCCCTCCATTCGCGCGTGCACTGGGTCCAGGAGAGAGCGTCGTCGCGGATCCGCATCGCCCGCTCCCTCCATCTCCTCCCTCGAGTCTCCCACAGCACCGCCGGCACGACGGAGTCGAGCGGCTGGAGCATCCGCGAGAAGGCTTTGTAGACATGTGGGAGATGCATCTTGTACATCTGCCTGTCTTCCAGCCATTCCCCCGTGGATATGGCCGGCGACTCCATGGGGCGCGCGAGCGGACTTGCTGAGGGGGGCAGGCACGCCCGGAGTCAGGAGGCGGGGGGTGGCGGCGAGATCTATTTGCCAATTACTCCCTCCTTTTCGGTTTATAGGGCTCAATTCAAAAATCTCACCAACCAAGGTAGATGATGAATGGTGGAATACTTTTTGTAGTTTGCAAAAGCACCTAATTAATGCACTTGTTTTCCTCAAAAAATTGTGTTTATCAATACATAAATTGCAATGCATGCATGCATAAAGTACATGCATTGGTCAATTTTCTCTTAATACTTGCATGCAATGATTTAATGCACCTTGGAATCTGAACATGTGATGGAAAACAACCAAATTGAGCCTTATAAAATGGAAAAACTAAAATTTTGAGATAAGCCCTATAAACCGAAAAGGAGGGAGTATGTGAACTAAATAGTCAACATATAAAATAATTTAAATATATATAATATAGTTAGAAGGGAAACATAAGTTGGACCTGGCGTTCCTATTCTTATATAGAAAAATAGAACAGACCTCTATGTTTTCTTCAAAAAAATACATAAATTGGGCTGCCAAAAATAAAACCTCGGATGGGAGGTCCATAGGCCGGTCGATACATGACAGCCCTAAGAAAATACAAACAGGCCTATGGACCTCCAAAACCACGTCCAACACTTGCCAAAACTTCGTCCCTCATTTTCTCTGTGTTTCGCACACTCGACATTGTGTGGGCATTTTGACTGTGCATCATATGAAGATGTGCTATGCATGAATGTTGATCAGCATGATGTTAACTAGCCGGTAGTTCCATTTTCGACCATGAATAAAACTTCCAACATGATGTTAACCCTGTTTGAAAAGGCCGTGTTAATATAAATGCTCTGCCTTTGAAAGTTGCAGTTTCTTATCTGAAACTGAACTTGCAGTTTCTTATCTGAAACTGAAACTTGCAGTTTCTTCTCTGAGAATCACATTGTCTGCACTTTTATACTCCTATGAAACTACATTTTTGAAGTGCTAAAAATATATCTCTAGAATTCATAAAATACTTTGTATGCTCAATACTGCAAATCTGAAATTCAAAAGACATTCATATCTGAAATTACTCTCAAAATACACAACATAAAACACAATTCACAACCTGCAAATACTGACAACCCTAAGCTCCTCCTGACAATTCACAACCTGCCCGACTATTGGGCTGGGGGCAGCCCCCTCCTATTCCTCGGCGGCAGACAGCCGCCCCGTGAGACGATGTGAACGGCGAGGGAGACGATGGCGGGGAAGCGTCGTCGGGCCAACTGCTTTTCTCCTCTTGCAGTTGGGTTCGGTCGACGAAGACTCCACCGGCTCGCTCTGGCAGGACACCCTCACAAACGGCACCCTGTAGATGCTCGATCCTTCAATCTCTGGTGGATGCTCCATCTGGGATCGATACTCCCACCACAGCTCCCTCACGATCGGATTCGGTGAATCTGTTTGCTCCATGGCCCAGAGGAGCAGCTCTATGTACTCTTGCGCGACTCCCTCCGGGAGTATCGCTGCCTTTTCGCTCTGTTGCAGATATTTGGCCATGGATGTCGCCATCGCCGCTAGTTGGTCCTTATTGTCAAACCAAGACTGTATCTCCAACATCCTAGCTAGCTTCACAGGGTCGCCATCTGCGATCCTCACGTATCGGTTGTACTCCTCCATCGATCTACTTCTCCATAGCACCTTCACTCGCCGGTGGTGGTTTTTGAATGGAAGAGTAGAGGAGCAGCGCTGGTTTTGGATTAGAACGGGAGAGGAGCGACGCTGGTTTTGGACTGGAACAGGAGAGGAGGGGCGGTGGTTTTGAAATGGAAGAGGAGAGGAGTGGCGCTGCATTTAGATTGGAACAGGAGAGGAGTGGCGGTGGTTTAAGAGGAGAAGAGCGGAAGAGCGGTGCTGGTCTTGGAAGTATTCTTTTGTTGTTTCGCGTATTTTGGGTCAAAGTTTGACCGCGTACTGTATTTGACAAGCGAAATGTGAATGCATGTCACCAAAAATTGTACCGTTTTGTTCGTATCTGAATGTACTTTCAAATTATACTCCCTCCATTTTTTTGATACAAGGCCACAAACTCATATTACAGGTACCAAGGTAAAAATCAATGCTATGTTTAAGTCAGTGTTGCAAGCTAGCTTGTCACCTTGCTTGTCGTGTTAATTAATGTGGTTTTTCTCTCCCAAGCACAACAAGCCAACCCGCTTACTCCTCATTGGTTGATTAATGTTGGGAATGCAAGCTAACCTTCTCACTCCCGCATGCACACAAGGGATATTAATGTCCTCGGGTGCTAGTACGAGGCAAACGCCATCAATTTTGCCTCGATTAATGTTAGTGGCCTTGTATAGTTGCAAATTGTAATTTTGATAGTGGCCTTGTATACAACGTATAACATATATTTTATGTGCGAAAATCATGGTCAATTATGACCCAGAATAAAAGGGAGACTAGTTAATGTGGGGTCGCTTTCTTAATTGAAGGGTAAATTGATTTTGATTTTGATCCAGTCAGAGCGCGCCGACCCTCTCGTCCAATCCTAAATCGCTATCGCACTCTCCTCTCCCTCTTCTCCATTGCAAAACCACCTCCTCTCCTCTCCATCATCTCCATTCCAAAACCACCGTCTCGCCTCTCCCTCTTCTCTATTGCAAGACCACCGTCTCTCCTCCGTTTTCTAGACGCTTTGCTCCATGGCGCGGGCGCAATCCATGGATACAAAATTAGTATAATGTATACTATTTAAAAGTCGAGGGCGGGGCTTTTCCTGCGCGGTAGGCGGCGGGGCAGTTCTGCCTAGTCGGTTCGACAGAGACACGAGAAGATAAGGGAGTAGGCTGCTGCAAACGTAGGGGTGTGTGATTTGACAGCGAGTTACTGCTGGACAGGTGGGGCCCCGTGATTTGACTTGCCATTATCATTTTAACTGCGGCGCTACGGCCGGCGTGAGTCTCCCAGATTCCTGACCACCTCCATACAGGTGCCTCTCCCAATGCTCCACCATGTAGTAGAGGCTGGCTCTTGCATGAGAGCCCACTTCTCCACTTTTTCCTTGTCTCTCTTTCCTCCACATATGCAAAAATGCCATGTAAAGCACACTATTGTACTTACTTTTACTTGCTCCTACAGGTGCTTAAGCTTGCCACATAGGCATAAAGTCTGATGTGGCAAGTTAATCAAGAAGAGACAGACTAGTTTGGTGACCCAAGGAAGAAACGGTGCTAAGCGCGTGTACCTAGGTGAAAAGACAATTTTGAGTCTATAGCTAATTAAATGAGGCAAACTTAGCAACACCATTTCATTGGAAGAGGTCACTCCTTGGCAAATGCAATAAATACACGCGCTTACTAGCACCGTTTCTTCCTTGAGTACGAAGAAAGAGATAGAGAGGAGTAAAAAAATACACTTATAGCCAACATTGTTGTAGTATGAGTGACTAAGTGATGACTATGTATGACATGCCAACATCAGATAACCTAACGCACCATGTTAAATCTCCAAGGGCGCGACCGTGCGAGCGACGCGACGGTCGTGGTAGGCGCGACCATGATATGGGCTGCTGGCAGCCCTTGGATCTGAGATCAAACGATCGCATGCTAAGTTGCTGAAAATTTGTAGAATAACCCTCCAGGATAGGATATTCACCCATAGGTCTAGAATCACACCATGCAACCGTTCGATCTCAGATCCAAGGGCTCTTGGAAGCCCGTATCATGGGAGAATGGAAAGCCACTACCCTGCCGTTCGCACGCTGGCAGTTCGCTCCTACTCGCCCCCGCACGTCCTTCAATACTACGGCGGTTCGCTCCTAGTCGTCCCGTCCATTCACTTACGGCAGTTCCACTAATCCTAACCCTCCTCCCAAATCCATGGCGTCCCAAATCTCCATGATCGGCGGTGAGTACAAGGTTAGAACCATCACCGGCGATGAGTTCGACGTCATCTACACCCGTTCTTCCGCGACTGTGAAAGGATGCCTTTCTCGCTTCAGACGCATGTTCGAAAACTCAGATGATGAGTGGGTCGCTGGGCTAGATTTTGAGTACACCACAGTCCTGGGACAAGAGAAGGATCTAAAGGACGAAGAGAGGAAGAAGCCCGCCGTGATCCAGGTTTGCATGCATGACTTATGCTTGGTCTACCACATATGCCAAGCCGACGTTGAGTGCCAGGATTTTAAGGACTTCCTCGGGAGCAACCTAGTCAAATTCGTTACTGTAGACTTTGGTAACGACAAAGAAGTCCTGCGTCGGGTAGGCCTCGTTGTAGGCAACACCTTCGACCTCCAGAAGAATCGGCTGGTGTCCTTTCTTCAGCCTTCAATGCTGACCCTGGTAGGAGCCATGGTTCATCCTTCGTACAGTAAATTGGTGAAACCTCCATACAGGTTTCATCGTCATGCATGGCAGCGGAATGTACTAGATATAGACCACATCCACTATGGTGCAATGTATGGCTACCTTTGTTTCAATATCTACAAGGGTTGGATGAAGAGCAACAGCCAAGTGTGCGGTTCAAGCAAAGAAGTATCGGCCAAGAGGAATAGGGACAAGGACGAAGTCGAGGAAGTGGACGAGGACTCCGAGTAAGGTGGCAGTGTCGTTGCTCATGGTGGTTCTAAACTTCTAATGCAGTGTCTACCGGATTAGTTGCATAGTTTAATTTCAGGTGTGCTTAGTTTAATTTGAGGGGTGTGTTGTGCTGAGCCCCCAGCAGAACTATGTTATGTTTCTTCTCGTTACTTTAACTCTTCAGCATGTACATACTACTAGTATTTCTTTAATAGAATTTAGCACCCCAATTAAGCACGTACTAGCTTTTTTAATAGTACTATATGCATAATTTGGCGACGAGCGCTCTCTATATGTACCACCTTTTTTTAATTTCAAGTTTTGCTCCATGGCGCAATCCATCGATACTACTGTTGTACAAAATATACATTTTTAAAAGGCTAGAGCACGGGGCAGTCTAGCTTGGTCGGTTTCACGAGAGGCGAGGGCCTTTGTGATTTGACGGCTCATTACTGCTGGAAGGTGGGGCCTTGTGATTTGACTGCTCGTATAAATTGCGTCGACGACCTGATCGAGGAGGAGCAAAGAACCGTGCGGTATACTCAAGTTTTCCACTGGAGTAGTACTGCGACGGAGGAGCACGAAACACGGCAGCCCAGTGCCATATGGCGATAAAAAATGATCTAATTTGCTAGTCATCTCATTGTTAGCATTGTTCTATTCATTCGCTAAAAAAACATTGTTCTATTCATGCCTCGCAGAGAACGTGACACGTGCGGCGAAACACCCGAAGCAAAAGTTGAAACACAGGAGCAAAAGAAGAAGGAAGATTATCACCCCAAATGATCTAATTCGTCATGGAGTCGTAACTGCTTCTTCATCGCCTGCACGACCTCCATCTCCTTGCGCGTCTCCTCCGCCATCTTCATCATCGTGTCCATTACGCGGCATTTCTCGACGCGAGCCTTCATCATCTGTTCCACGGCCATATTACGTTCCTTGACAGCAGCCGGGTGCTCGATGCGGAGCTTCGCCAACTCTTCCTTCTGTTCCATGGCGAGGGCCTGCAGCATCTTCATCGAGGAACTACTATTCTCATGCAGCTTCTTCCAGCCGGCGTTCTTCTCCTTCAACAGGTCGATCTCGTGGCAGAGCTTCGCATTGTCCTCCTGAAGTCGCAGGATTTCTCCGGTCGCCTTCTTCTCCGAGGCAATGCTCTTCTTCAGCAGCATCACCAAGCCGGCGGTCAACTCCCCCTGCTGATTGAGCTCAGCGGGCATGTCGTCGAGGCTCTCCTTCAGCAACTCCATCAAACCTTGGATGAACTCCTTCTGCTTATTGAGCTGATCGGGCATGCCGTCGAGGTATAACGACTCCAGCTCTGTCGGCTCGGCATTTTCGCCTCCACGGCTAGGGCGCTCCTGGGAGCCATCGCCTGCCCGTGAGAGATCTTTCGAGGTCTCTGCGTGGCGGCGAGCCCTCTTTTTTTCCGCAGCCTTGGTTGCCGCTCCCTTGTTACGAGTAGTTCTTGACCTAGAGCTCCGCTCACCGGCCATGGCAACGATGGACGAAGAAGAAGCACTTATGAGGAGGAAAGGTAGAGTGATTTTTGGTTAGGTAGTTCCCCTTTTTATAACCTAAGTACTATCACTAGTACTAATACCTGCATAGTGGGAACACGTTCAGGTTTGGTACGTACAACTAGTAGGTGTGAGCACGCTTTCGAATGTGACGGGAACAAGGTAAAGATTAATTAATGGTTTTGGTTTCGAGGCCCGAAACGACTCCCGATGAGTTTAGCGGAACATAAATTTCAAGTATTACACTGCTCAAATGCGTAAATATTATGTTACTGTCAAAAATTGGCACAAAATACGAAGGAGACCAATGGAAGTACTACTAGCAACCCACGATTTAACTACTCGCATGCGCGCAGTGGAGTAATAATGTCTTTCTTCCGCCCTCACGTCCACTCAATTTGCATGCGCAGTATTAATTGACCATTAATGAAGTGAACGACTTTACACGCGTCAAATTATCACATGGGGTGGATCTTGGTACAAAATTGCGTCCGCCGTGTACCCGCGTGTGCGTGCGAGGAATGAGTGCGTGCATGGCGTGCGTGCACATCTTCGCTTCATGCATGTACCGCTAGTATGGCTCAGGGAGGACGAGTACATTCTTCTGGAACCAGCAGCACGTCACTGTGATCAATCCACGCAAGGAGGTCACGACAACGCCTACACATGTGCCACGTGGCTTCATGAACTGTAAGAGAGACACTGTGTAGCGTGCCATTGGTATTCTAATTTACGTGTTTTGCACAAACTCGAAGTACTAGTAAGGTACACGTGCATTGCACGCATCAGATTTTGCAACCAAATTATGAATAAATACCACACTACAGCATGTAAGCTCTGAGTCATATATGCCTGATGTAGCCCTTCGTTTAATTCTTATAGTTCATCTCATTCAAAATCAATTAGTTTTATAAAAAAATCTAAGAACGCGGGAATAGGAAAAAGATGGGATTATAGTGGAATGTCGTCTTGAATCCTACAGGATTGTACGAGTGTTTGATTGTGCATAGAAAAAACGCAGAATTCTTTCAAAGAGGTTTGAGTGGATGGGATGTTTCCTATGAAAACTAGTGCAAATGAATCATATGGAAAAATTCCTATGGTTTACAATCCTACGAATCAAACAACCAAGATAGGAAAAATTCCTAATGATTAGAATCCTCCAAAATTCCTTTGAGAATCCTTTGAATCAAAGAAGCCCTTAATCTATTTTATGATTCATGGAATTGTGCGATGTAAATCATAAAGTAAAAAACTAATAATGGCAATTCAACTAGAAAAAAGTTTTGGCAGTTATATACGGAAGATTCTAGAACAAAAGAGAACCACTGTTGTTTTGAGGTTTGTGCATTATGCTTAAGTTCAACCATGGAGTCTGCTAGATTGTACATGTGGCAAAATCCGGTGGGGGGCTAGAAGATGGTGCGAGGGGCCGAGTGGAGGGAGACTATGAAGGAATGCACAAGTGGAGATCGATATTTAGAGAGAGGGGGCGAACACGTGCGCTGATGCGCGCAGTGGCGGAGCCATAAAAAATAAATGAGATAGGGGGCCAAGCATTGCTAATCCTTTACGAGGAGGGTCAATTCATGAACTTAAACCATTTTTAGCAGCAATTGTCTAATGATCACATTCATATTAGCCTTGATATATAGTGATGTTAGGGGGAAGGGGGAAGGGCCCTTACTGCCCCTGTCTTTGCCATTGTGCACGCGTCTAAGAGATGAAGCGGAAGGCATGGATGATGAGAGGGGGACGTTGGATACATAATTAATGTGGATGTATTAGCTATATATGTTAATCCTATATAGAGAGGTATATATTGATCGATGTGGACGTGGGAAAGAGGGTGAGACCTCACTGGATATATCGATTGATCGATTTGTGTGGAAAACTATGAAAGACCTAGCTATATGCACACATACATAGAGGAACATCGATCGTTGCGCATGCACGCATGAGAGATAAAGAATGCCCGATATGATGGAGAGGGGGATGTGTGTTGGTGTGTGCCTTCATGGGAGACCGACCTGAAGAAAAAGATTGCATGCGTGCGACGGATAATGCTGACTGGTAGTGTGTGTGCATGCATGCACGAGAGAAAGTTAGTGGTACAGTTATAAAGAGAAGACTACTGTGTGGGTGTAAAAGAATAGCTGAATAGGTGAGGTCACAATCAATGTAAAGTTGAATTCAAATATTTGAATAAGAGATCCTGATGTTTGAAACCCATGCATGCATGAATATAACGGAGATCTGTGCGGTGTGGTTTGGAAACGAGCATGTTGTAATGTATACACATTGAACAAGGTCACACTGATTTGAATTTGAGATACCGATGGTAGACATCATTTGGCCACGTCGCATCCGTGCATGGACACACTATTCTAATTGGAGATGATGGGCAGCTTTTGCATCACATATCTATATCTATACCCCTATATATATATTATATATATATATATATATATATATATATATATATATTTTATATTGTGTGCGGGTAACTTTAACTTTGAAAGATGGTCGTTGGATGAGGCGAATCCGATGGTCCAAAGATGGCAAATTTGAGCACTACTGGCCGTTGGATATCATCTAGATTCCACCATATTTCGCCACATGTATAATCTAGAAGACTCCATGGTTGAACTTAAGCATAATGCATAAACATCAAAACACAAGCACTTCTTATTTGTTCTAGAATCTTCCGTATCAGAATTGCCCAAATGTTTTTCTACATGATTTGCCATTATTTGTTTTTACTTTATGTCTTACGACGCACAATTCCATGAATCTTAAAATAGATTAGGTTTCTTATAAAAACTAGATGATTTTGAATGAAATGAACTATAAGAATTAAACGAACATCTACATCATGCATATATGACTCAAAGCTTGCGTGCTATAATGTGGTATTTATTCATAATTTGGTTGCCAAATCTCATGCGTGCAATGCACGTGTACCTTACTCTAGTCTAAATGGTGTTTGTGTGTGTGTTGTGCATGTTGAGGTGCAAATTGTCTTTTTTTGGTACACGTTGAGCTTGTTCTTCCGAAATTTCAAGCTGCGCTTTGTTATGCCAAAAATTCAAGCTAGTGTCTCTGTCTATCGTGCTGCGAAACTCCCGCCTCTTCAACCCGCGCCTTGTTAGCCCGAAATATTTACGATATATCTTTGTCTCGTTGTGCTCCGACAACTCCCTCCATCTCAACCCGCGCCTTGCTATTCCTAAATTACAACGTGCGCGAAAACTCCCACCTCCTGTGAAATCCCGACACGCAAAATGCCCGTGGTACCCCTGAACCGAAAGAACCGCCTCAAATCGGTGGGGGTACTTTCGTAACTTACCCTACATTTTGGACAAGCGCGTCTCTAAGCCATGGTTCCCCACTGCCATCCCATCCGCCCACCCATTCGTACACCGAGGCCGCGAAAACCCGCGACGAAACCCCACACCCTGCTCCGTTCGCCACCCAGCCGGAGCCTCTTCGCCGATGACATCGTCACAGCAACACCTCGACGTCCCTCATCCACCGTACCGGATGAGGATCCGTCATCGATCTCATCGTCCCGGTGGTTCAGCCACCCCGTCCTCCACCTCCAAGGAGCTGCCCCGACGTTCCCCTCGTCTTTCGCGCCACCTCCATTCCCACACCGTTGTCTTCACCTGCACCACCAGAAGAGCATCATCATCACCGTTTCCTTGGATGAAGCTGCGGCCTAATCGGCGCCACCAAATAGGTTGTACACTAATCGCCGCATTTTCGTCTTGATTTGATCTCACGGTGCTACCAGCGCTTGGTCCCGAGCCGACACGGCGCGCTCCATCCACGGCGGCGTCGCCAGCCACCTCCTCCATGGTGTCGCTCCCTCGGCGGCGAAGTCCACATCTGTAGGACCTGCTGCTGCTTTAGCTCTCGCTCGCGCTGCTGCTCTGCTCTTGCTCTCGGTCCCCTGCCTGGTCTGCTATTGCTATTGCTCTTGCTCGCGCTACTACTCTCGCTCTTGCTCTTGCTTGCGATGCTGCTCCGATTTAGCTACACTTCAGTCGACTGAATCGACTTTTGAGTCAGTCGATTTTTAGGGGGTGGGGGGGGGCTCGCCGGGGTGAAGGAAGAACCAGCCGCAGCGGGGAGGGGGCTCACCGGAGAGGTACCCCACTATCTATCTTAGGGTTCAGGATGGGGGCGGTGGTCGCCGGCGGTGGCGGGGCATTGGCGGGATAGTGGCGTGCGGATCGCCGGAGAAAAAGCTCGGCACGGGGGGGCCTAGAGGGATGGCCGGGGCGGCGGCGGACCAGCGGTGGGGAGTGTTTTCGGGGTGGGCGGGGCGACGCACCGCCGGCCGCGGGCGGCGGGGGGCTGCTGTCTGGCCGGCTCAGGGGCGTTGAGGTTGAAGATGAAACGCAGGCCCTTGATTTCGTATCCAACGGCTGCAAAATCGACTGACCAGAGATGAAAAGGTCAGTCGACCGACATGTAGCCTCACCTTGCTAGTGCGTTCAGTTTCGACAGCAAAATTCAGTTTCGACAGCAAAATTCAGTTTCGACAGTTAAGTTCAGTTTCGATAGTTAAGTTCAGTTTTGACAGTTAAATTCAGTTTCGACAGTTAAGTTCATAGATGAGCGGCTGATGTATTTTACATCTAGAACTTTGTGGTTATGTATTTTACGTCATGTATTGGAGATGCTATTAGAATTCCACTCAGGTTAACGTTATTCGTTGTCTCTCTTGTCCTGCTTCAGCCTCGGCGTCGTACAACTCACCGGAGCTGCTCCAACGACAAAACCCTCCATCACAGCGGAGCAGTACCTCGGGCTCCATCTCCAGACGCCTAAGATCTTCTTCCCCTCCTCCGACAGCCAAGTCAGCCGGAGCATCCTCACCGGCCAACCCGATCACGCTGAGATCAACATGGCTTCGCCAAAGAGGTTGTACACATGTTTCATCTCTTTTTTACTCTACATGTTATATATATTGTCCATTGAGCACTTGTAGTAACGGGAAATAAAATTATTTTATCCTACTATATGACAAGCAGTGAGGTACCAGGCAACTTAGCTATCCATGATGGACTCTCTTGAACGCCATCATTATTTATCTCTGCACGTTTTAGCTGTGCATTTGTTGATGGTCCTGGGAGTTGAGCTAGTATGGCAGTGGCCTGGGTCCAAAGTAATAGAAGTAGCACAAAAGCATTTTTTTAGTGTAGGATTTTCCTTGCTCAAGCCTGCCTACTAGAATCGCCAGTGCTTGAAAGGAAAAGTGAATCAAAAACATCGGAATTGGAAAGTTTCCTATGGTACTACTTTTCATGAATTTGGTGCAGAGGAATGGAACAAAGGAAAACTGTAGGATTTGTTCCTTTAGTGTCTCCTTGAAAGAAAAACCGTAGGAATTCTAATTTCCACTTCTCCTCCTTTTCATATTCCTATTCATCAAGCACAAGACTAAGAGATAGTAGCATAATAGCATTATAACCGTACATTTTCTTGTGGTTTGACTTAATCTCACCATGCTTTTTTGCATCATGTGATCTTCCAATTGTTGTGAATCAAACACCCAGATTGGCAGAAATCCTATGTTTTTAAATTCTCTGTTTTGCACGTGCATTCCTATCCTATTCCTGTCTATTTCCTATCCCTGCATTGTCAGAATCCTCAAATTCAAACAAGCCCTTACTCAATTACTTCTGTTACAGATACGTGTCAAAGAAAACCTTGTGTGGTTTGTCCTGCTCCTGCGGCGCTGTGTTCCACCCCAGCTCAGCTGCTCCAATGACGGAAGGGTTCACCACAGCAGGGATCCACTCTCCAGACTGTCTTTTGCCGCCTCAGATCTTCTTCCCCGCCGCCGGCAACCACGGAAACTGCATTACCATCATCAACTGAGCATATGACCTTGAGGACTACACGGGTCCACAAGAGAGGTCGCACTCTTCCATGTCTGCTTACGTTATGTGATGTCTACTACACAACCTTCTTCTTGTAGACGTTGTTGGGCCTGCAAGTGCACAGGTTTGTAGGACAGTAGCAAATTTCCCTCAAGTGGATGACCTAAGGTTTATCAATCCGTAGGAGGCGTGAGGATGAAGATGGTCTCTCTCAAGCAACCCTGCAACCAAATAACAAAGAGTCTCTTGTGTCCCCAACACACACAATACAATGGTAAATTGTATAGGTGCACTAGTTCGGCGAATAGATGGTGATACAAGTGCAATATGGATAGAAGATATAGGTTTTTGTAAACTGAAAATATAAAAACAGCAAGGTAACAAGTGGTAAAAGTGAGCGTAAACGGTATTGCAATGATAGGAAACAAGGCCTAGGGTTCATACTTTCGCTAGTACAAGTTCTCTCAACAATAATAACATAGATAGAACATATGACAAGCCCTCAACATGCAACAAAGAGTCACTAATAGCGGAGAACAAACGTGGAGATTATGGTCGGGTACGAAACCACCACAAAGTTATTCTTTCAAATCAATCCGTTGGGATATTCCTATAAGTGTCACAAACAACCCTGGAGTTTTTACTAGAATAACACCTTAAGATACAAATCAACCAAAACCCTAATGTCACCTAGATACTCCATTGTCACCTCAAGTATCCGTGGGCATGATTATACGATATGCATCACACAATCTCAGATTTATCCAACCAACATAAAAGTACTTCAAAGAGCGCCCCCAAAGTTTCTACCGGAGAATCAAGAACGTGTGCCAACCCCTATGCATAGGTTCCCAATGTCACGAAACCCGCAAGTTGATCACCAAGACATACATCAAGTGTTCTCATAAAGACTCAATCCGATAAGATTACTTCAAAAGGGGAAACTCAATTCATCACAAAGGAGTAGAGGGGGAGAAACATCATAAGATCCAACTACAATAGCAAAGCTCGGGATACATCAAGATCGTGCCATAGAGGAACACGAGAGAGAACACGAGAGAGAGAGAGAGAGAGAGAGAGAGAGAGAGAGATCAAACACATAGCTACTGGTACATACCCTCAGCCCCGAGGGTGAACTACTCCCTCCTCGTCATGGAGAGCGTCGGGATGATGAAGATGGCCACCGGAGATGGATCCCCCCTCCGGCAGGGTACCGGAAAGGGGTCCCGATTGGTTTTTGGTGGTTCTGGAGGCTTGCGGCGGCGGAACTCCCAATCTATCTTCTGTTCTGGAAGTTTTAGGGTACAACGGTATATATGGGTGAAGGGGGAACGTCGGTGGAGCTACGGGGGCCCCACGAGGCAGGGGGCGCGCCCAGGGGGGAGGGCGCGCCCTCCACCCTCGTGACCGCCTCTTGGCTCTTCTGACGTGGGGTCCAAGTCAATCAGGTGGGTTTCCTTCCAAAAATAACTTCTCCAGTTGATTTCGTTCCGTTTTGACTCCGTCTGATATTCCTTTTCCTCAAAATACTGAAATAGGCGTAAAACAGCAAATCTGGGTTGGGCCTCCGGTTAATAGGTTAGTCCAAAAAATAATATAAAAGTGGATAATAAAGCCCAATATTGCCTAAAACAGTAGGTAAAATAGCATGGAGCAATCAAAAATTATAGATACGTGGGAGACGTATCAAGCATCCCCAAGCTTAATTCCTACTCGTCCTCAAGTAGGTAAATGATAAAAAGAAGAATTTTTGATGCGGAGTGATACTTTGGCATAATTTCAATGTAATTCTTCTTACTTGTGATATGAATATTCAGATCCGAAAGATTTAAGACAAAAGTTCATATTGACACAAAAATAGTAATACTTCAAGCATGCTAACTAAGCAATTATGTCATCTCAAAATAGCATGGCCAAAGAAAGTTCATCCCTACAAAATCATATGGTTAAGCTATGCTTCATTTTCGTCACACAAAGATGTTCCCAACTTCTATACCCCCGATGACAAGCCAAGCAATTGTTTCATACTTTTTGACGCGCTTCAGCTTTTTCAACCCTCACGCAATACATGAGCGCAAGCCATGGATATAGCACTATGGCTGGAATAGAATATGATGATGGGGATTGTGTGGAGGAGAAAAAAAAGGAGAAAGTCTCACATTGACGAGGCTAATCAACGGGCTATGGAGATGCCCATCAATTGATGTCAATGCGAGGAGTAGGGATTGCCATGCAACGGATGCACTAGAGCTATAAGTATATGAAAGCTCTACAAAAGAAAACTAGTGGGTGTGCATCCAACTTGCTTGCTCATGAAGACCTAGGGCATTTGAGGAAGCCCATCGTAGGAATATACAAGCCAAGTTTTATAATGAAAAATTCCCACTAGTATATGAAAGTGACAAAATGAGAGACTCTCTATCATGAAGATCTTAGTGCTACTTTGAAGCACAATATATGAGACTCACTACATGAAGAACAAGGTGCTACTTTGAAGCACAAGTGTGGTAAAAGGATAGTAGCATTGTCCCTTCTCTCTTTTTATCTCATTTTTTTGGGCCCTTCTTTTTGCCTTTCTCTTTTTTTATTTTATTTTTTTTTTCGTCCGGAGTCTCATCCCGACTTATGGGGGAATCATAGTCTTCATCATCCTTTCCTCACTTGAGACAATGCTCTAATAATGATGATCATCACACTTTTATTTTTCTTACAACTCAACAATTACAACTCAAAACTTAGAACAAAATATAACTCTATATGAATGCCTCCGGCGGTGTACCGGGATGGTGCAATGAATCAAGAGTGACATGTATGAAAAATAATGCGTGGTGGCTTTGCCACAAATACGATGTCAACTACATGATCATGCAATGGCAATATGACAAAAGTAAAGTATGTCATGATAAACGGAACGGTGGAAGGTTGCATGGCAATATATCTCGGAATGGCTATGGAAATGCCATAATAGGTAGGTATGGTGGCTGTTTTGAGGAAGATATAAGGAGGTTTATGTGTGATAGAGCATATCGTATCACGGGGTTTGGATGCACCAGCGAAGTTTGCACCAACTCTCAAGGTGAGAAAGGGCAATGCACGGTACCGAAGAGGCTAGCAAATGCGGAAAGGTAAAAGTGCGTATAATCCATGGACTCACATTAGTCATAAAGAACTCATATACTTATTGCAAAAGTTTATTAGCCCTCAAAGCAAAGTACTACTACGCATGCTCCTAGGGGCATAGATTGGTAGGAAAAGACCATCGCTCGTCCCCGACCGCCACTCATAAGGATGCACAAGCCAGGTACACTTCATGTTTCAAATTTGTTACACAACTTTACCCATACGTGCATGCTACGGGACTTGCAAACTTCAACACAAGTGTTTATCAAGTTCACAGTTATCAACTAGCACGACTTTGATATTATTACCTCCATATCTCAAAACAATTATCAAGCATTAGATTTATCTTAGTATTCAATTCACTCAAAAGAAAGTTTCACATATCTTGAACACTAAGTATATTAACATTAAGCAAACTACCATGCTATTAACGACTCTCAAAATAATATAAGTGAAGCATGAGAGTTCATCTATTTCTTCAAAATAAAACCACCATTGTGCTCTAAAAGATATAAGTGAAGCACTAGAGCAAATGACAAACTACTCCAACAAGATATAAGTGAAGATCAATGAGTAGCTAAATAATTATTATACAACTATGTGAAGACTCTATCTCATTTAAAAATTTCAGATCTTGGTATTTTATTCAAACAGCAAGCAAAGCTAAAGAAAATAAAATGACACTCCAAGCAAAACACATATCATGTGGTGAATAAAAATATAGCTCCAAGTAAAGTTACCGATGAACGAAGACGAAAGAGGGGATGCCATCCAGGGCATCCCCAAGCTTAGGCTCTTGGTTGTCCTTGAATATTACCTTGGGGTGCCTTGAGCATACCCAAGCTTAGGCTCTTGCCACTCCTTATTCCATAGTCCATCGAAGCCTTACCCAAAACTTGAAAACTTCACAACACAAAACTTAACAGAAAACTCGTGAGCTCCGTTAGCGAAAGAAAACAAAACACCACTTCAAGGTACTGTAATGAACTCATTATTTATTTATATTTGTGTTAAACCTACTGTATTCCAACTTCTCTATGGTTTATAAACTATTTTACTAGCCATAGATTCATCAAAATACGCAAACAACACAATGAAAACAGAATCTGTCAAAAACAGAACAGTCTGTAGTAATCTGTAACTGACGCAAACTCTGGAACTCCAAAAATTCTAAAATAAATTGGTGGACCTGAGGAATTTGTCTAGTAATCATCTGCAAAAAGAATCAACTAAATAGCACTCTGAATTAAAAAGTTCTAGCTAATCTCGTGAGCGCTAAAGTTTCTGTTTTTTACAGCATGATCATAAAGACTTCACCCAAGTCTTCCCAAAGGTTCTACTTGGCACAAACACTAATTAAAACATAAAAACACATCTAAACAGAGGCTAGATGGATTATCTATTCCTAAACAGAACCAAAAATAAATAAACTAAAATAAAATTGGGTTGCCTCCCAACAAGCGCTATCGTTTAACGCCCCTAGCTAGGCATGATGATTTCAACGATGCTCACATAAAAGATAAGAATTGAAACATAAAGAGAGCATCATGAAGAATATGAATAGCACATTTAAGTCTAACCCACTTCCTATGCATAGGGAGTTTGTGAGCAAACAACTTATGGGAACAAGAATCAACTTGCATAGGAAGGTAAAACAAGCATAACTTCAAGATTTTACGCACATAGAGAGGAAACTTGACATTATTACTATTCCTACATGCATATATTTCTCCCTCATAATAATTTTCAGTAGCATCATGAATTAATTCAACAACATAGCCAGCACCTAAAGCATTCTTTTCATGATCTGCAAGCATAGAAATTTTATTACTCTCCACATAAGAAAAATTCTTCTCATTCGGAATAGTGGGAGTATCATAAGAGACTTGAACACTATAAATTGCTTCCACATTAAAAGATTAATGTTCAGAGAAAGGATGCTGATAATCATGACAAGTTTTATAATCATCACTACTTTTTATATCATAAGTTTTATCACAAAAATCATCATAAGTAGCAACTTTGTTCTCATCATAATCACTTTGCATATCAAAACATGGAAGGCTAAAAATATCATCATTATTAAGCGTAGCATCCCCAAGCTTGGGACAAACATTAATTGCAGCAAATATATTCTCAAATATGTCATCCTCATCAAACATAGCTTCCCCAAACTTGGGCCTTTTCGTGTCATAAGCATAATCACTCTCATCATTAATAGTATGGATAGCACCAATAGTATAGCAAACATTATTATCATATTCTTCCAAGCAAGTGCCAAAAAGATTTTCAAGATCATAAGGAGTATCATTATCTTCCCAATCATAATCATCACAACAAGCAATAGGCATAACGAGATCATCATCAAGTGTATCATCTTCATTTTCATGGGGCATAGCAATAATAGGAGCAACTTTATTTGGGAGAGATACCTTTTTACCTCTCTTCCTTTTTATTTTATTCTTCTTCACCACATCTTGTGTGGGTTCAGTCCTCTTTTTGGAGCTCCTTATTAATGAGATTAGTTGAATAGAAGGCTCCTCCTCGTTACCTGATTCATCATAAGAAATAATAGGAGGATATTGGGAAGTCTCTTCCCTTTCGTTAGTATTCTCTTCATCCTCTATTTGTTTTCTTTTCTTTATGTAATTGGCAATATAAGGATTTTCAATGCAATTCACCACACAATACATATAAATTTCTTCTAGATCAATATCGAGGAATTTCTTGAGGTTATATTCTGGAATATGCTTAGTTTGACATTTCAATTCTTCATAACCCAAAAGCAAACTTAGTTCATTATAATGTGCAAGGGAAATCAAGTCATCACAATTTTTGGACACGATTCGATCAAACAATTTGCAATTGATATTTAAATGACCATGTTCGTTACAATGTTCACAAGTACGGTTAATATATCTTAAATTATCAGCACTAGCATTTAGCCTTTCTTGGAACTCTTTAGTTTCTAAGCACGTATGCCTCTTGCAATATCTATCTTCCCTATTTGGTGTGTCCTTGCAAACCCAATGCACTCCACAAAAATTGACACGCTTATAGGAGATATTTTCATCATAACTAGTGCAATCATCATTAGCATCATGGATATTCAAAGAATTCATACTAACAACATTCCAATCATGCTCATCGTTCAAATATTTAGTGCCAAACATTTTATAGATTTCTTCTTATAGCACTTTGGCACAATCTTCCTTTCCATCATACTCACGAAAGATATTAAAAAGGTGAAGCGTATGAGACAAACTCAATTCCATTTTTTTGTAGTTTTCTTTTATAAACTAAACTAGTGCTAAAACAAGAAACAAAAAGATTTGATTGCAAGATCTAAAGATATACCTTCACTTACCTAGCCTCCCGGCAACGGCGCCAGAAAAGAGCTTGATGTCTACTACACAACCTTCTTCTTGTAGACGTTGTTGGGCCTGCAAGTGCACAGGTTTGTAGGACAGTAACAAATTTCCCTCAAGTGGATGACCTAAGGTTTATCAATCCGTAGGAGGCGTGAGGATGAAGATGGTCTCTCTCAAGCAACCCTGCAACCAAATAACAAAGAGTCTCTTGTGTCCCCAACACACCCAATACAATGGTAAATTGTATAGGTGCACTAGTTCGGCGAAGAGATGGTGATACAAGTGCAATATGGATAGAAGATATAGGTTTTTGTAAACTGAAAATATAAAAACAGCAAGGTAACAAGTGGTAAAAGTGAGCGTAAACGGTATTGCAATGATAGGAAACAAGGCCTAGGGTTCATACTTTCGCTAGTGCAAGTTCTCTCAACAATAATAACATAGATAGAACATATGACAGGCCCTCAACATGCAACAAAGATTCACTCCAAAGCCACTAATGGCGGAGAACAAACGTAGAGATTATGGTTGGGTATGAAACCACCACAAAGGTATTCTCTCAAATCAATCCGTTGGGCTATTCCTATAAGTGTCACAAACAACCCTGGAGTTTTTACTAGAATAACACCTTAAGATACAAATCAACCAAAACCCTAATGTCACCTAGATACTCCATTGTCACCTCAAGTATCCGTGGGCATGATTATACGATATGCATCACATAATCTCAGATTTATCCAACCAACATATAAGTACTTCAAAGAGCGCCCCAAAGTTTCTACCGGAGAATCAAGAACGTGTGCCAACCCCTATGCATAGGTTCCCAATGTCACGAAACCCGCAAGTTGATCACCAAGACATACATCAAGTGTTCTCATAAAGACTCAATCCGATAAGATTACTTCAAAAGGGGAAACTCAATTCATCACAAAGGAGTAGAGGGGGAGAAACATCATAAGATCCAACTACAATAGCAAAGCTCGGGATACATCAAGGTCGTGCCATAGAGGAACACGAGAGAGAACACGAGAGAGAGAGCTCAAACACATAGCTACTGGTACATACCCTCAGCCCCGAGGGTGAACTACTCCCTCCTCGTCATGGAGAGCGCCGGGATGATGAAGATGGCCACTGGAGATGGATCCCCCCTCCGGCAGGGTACCGAAAAGGGGTCCCGATTGGTTTTTGGTGGTTCTGGAGGCTTGCGGCGGCGGAACTCCCGATCTATCTTCTGTTATGAAAGTTTTAGGGTACGACGGTATATATGGGTGAAGGGGGAACGTCGGTGGAGCTACGGGGGCCCCACGAGGCAGGGGGGCGCCCAGGGGGGAGGGCGTGCCCTCCACCCTCGTGACCGCCTCATGGATCTTCTAACGTGGGGTCCAAGTCCATCAGGTTGGTTTCCTTCCAAAAATAACTTCTCCAGTTGATTTCGTTCCGTTTTGACTCCGTCTGATATTCCTTTTCCTCGAAATACTGAAATAGGCATAAAACAGCAAATCTGGGCTGGGCCTCCGGTTAATAGGTTAGTCCCAAAAATAATATAAAAGTGGATAATAAAGCCCAATATTGCCTAAAACAGTAGATAAAGTAGCATGGAGCAATCAAAAATTATAGATACGTTGGAGACGTATCATTATGCGTCGCTTAATATGATGACATGCTACGTTGTCGTCGTGTTCACCTATTAGACTCCGAGTCAGGTCCAAACTAATGCTGAAACTTGAGTTTTTAAATTGTTGTGGGGTACATATTGGGGCAGCAATCAGTACTATCTGTCTACTATCTGGTTAATCTCCGGTGTCTACTATGAGTTTCATGTTGGGTGCAAACAAACATTAAAGGAGCCATAATCTGTATTTTTTAACTAAAGCTATTATCTACCTGCTATCATTGGTTTTGGGTCTATCCACAGTTTTCTACCATCACTCTGGATTTGTGCATGCACTCCTTCCATAATCTCACTATGTTTTATTCCTATGCATGCCAGTTATTGTACAAAATGGAACTGATCATGTAGAGCAAAAGAGACAAGCCTTGCATGATAATAAAATTTCATGCAGACGTCGTTCCATGGTGGGCACAAAGGCAGCCCCCCCTCCACCCATTTCGGATAGTAATCAAGAGGAAGATAACTGTTATGAGGAGGATTCAGAAGGAGAAGACCACACCTATTTACCCCATGAGGTCTTCGCTCTAACTTGGCATGCTGATGTTGGTAATATCATGCATATGGTGCCTTGCATTGCTTACTGTATACATTAAAGATGTCATCTGCTTAGTTTAGACATGCTTTGTGTCAATGCCATCTGTTTAGTTTCTTTATCGTATATGTGAATCATGCAATGCCATCTTGTCTAGCCAGGCATCATATATGTGAATTTTGCAATGCCACCCTGGTTAGCCAGTCATCTTATATGTGAATTATATCATGCCATCATTTTTTATTACGTGTTAAATTTGTCAACAATTTTAGTACATTCAAGTACTCTTCCTGTGCATCAGCCATTTGGCACGGTCATGGAAAAAACTGGAGTGGAAACAAGGTCTTCAGAGCAGACAATGCTATCTGACGAAGTGCATGTCTTGCTGGTTACCGATAGCTCCTCTGAGGAGGATTCAGAGACAGATGAGCAGTCATATCCCCCCCCCCCCCGAGGTGCATGCCCTAACTTGGCAGGGTTATGTTGCTCATATCGTGCGTATGGTATCTTGCAGTGCTATGTCATTTTCTTAGTTTAGACATGCTTTGTGTGAATGCCACCTGTTTAGTGTCTAATTACCATATATGTGAATTATGCAATGCCATCTTGTTGCAAGACATTATATATGTGAATTATGCAATGTTATCTTGTTGCAAGGCATTATGTATGTGAATTATGCAATGCCATGTTGTTTAGGCAAGCGTCATATATGTGAATTATATCATGTCGTCCTTTTTTGTATTTCTCATTGCTTTTGTCGACAATGTTTGTATATTCAACTGCTCTTCCTGTGCATCAGCCATTTGAATTGGTGATGGAGAAATCTGGAGTGAAAACAAGGTCTTCAGAGCAGACAATGCTACCTACTGAAGCAGATATCTTGCTGGTTACAAATAGCTCTTCAGAGGAGGATTCAGAGGCAGATGACCAGTCCTATTACCCCCTGAGGTGTATGCTCAAACTTGGCAGGGTTATATTACTCATATAATGCATATGTTGTATTGCAATGCGTAGTTTTTACATCATATACACAATATTGAATGCCATCTCCTTAGTTGACACATCATATATGCGATTGCCCTCTGCTCACTTCTTTAGTATATAAATCATATATTTGAATTATGTCATGCTATAATGTTTACATAGACAGCATGTATCTGAATTATGGCAGGCCAACCCATTTTCTAAAGACATAATATAGTTATATCATCTCATCCTGTTTACATAGTCATCATATTTAAATTATGTCATTCTATCCGTGAATTATATCATGCCATCATGTTTCCATCGACGGCATGTTTGTGATTTATGGCATGCCAACCACTTTAATAGACACATAGTATAGTTATATCATGTCATCCTGTTTACATAGTCATCATATTTTGAAGAATGTCATTCTATCCTGTTTAGTTAGCCATCATACATGTGAAATTGTGTCATGCTATCCTGTTTAATTAGCCATCATATATGTGAAATTAGGTCCTGCTATTCTGTTTGCTTAGACAACATAAATGTGAATTATTTCATGCCTTGTTTTCTTCCCTACTATCCATTGCAACTGTCTATCTTACAATGTTTGTACATTGAATTACTTTTCTTGTTTATCAGCCATTTCAATTGGAGGGAGTGATGGCAGTATCTGTGGGAGTAAAAACACGGTCTTCAGAAAAGATCGTGCTACCTGTCGATGCAGATAGAACCACGGTTGTACTTGCCCAAGAACCAGCCCCACCACACATAACCCACACTCATGCAGATTGTACTCCTACCCAGTTGGACAGAGAACCAGATACACCCCTTCTAACCCCAACCCCAGCAGATAGACACCCAGTTCCCGTTGACACAACACCGTCTCCACCACAGAGCACCCAAACACGAGCAGTTAGTAAGGCAACTGCAGTGCCCAAATCACGAGGACCACCACTCCGAACCCGAAGTCAACGCTTAAAGCAGAAGAATTGTTCTCAGGTCAGGTTCCGTAGCTATGGTTCATACTACTTTGCTCTTGCATCACTGTATTTACTGATACCAACTAATTTCAAATTTGAAGGATGCAATTGAAACTCCAATGGCGCAACAGGTATGTTTTAAACCTGTCTCTTCAACGTGTTTGGATGTTTGCTGTTGTAACTTGCTCTATGTTGATTACAGTTTCAGTTGAATAAACAGTTGTGTTCTCATGTCATGCACATTACAAGTGTTGTTATTGCCGTGTAGTTTCCCACACTTATATTCTGTCTATGCTGCTTTGTCTTAAATAGATATGATTCGAACTGTATCTATCTTGATTTGGCAACATAAACTAGAATGATATAGACCATACAGTGACCATACTACATAGATATAAGTTTGTTTCATGCTGTTATCTTATCCTCCTTACTACTGAACTGGTTTACCAAAATGAGTTTCATATACTACAATGTAAACCTGAGATGTGTTTGTTTGTTTCTCTTTTAGAACGCGGATAAAATATTGGAGAAGAGTACCCTATTATGCAATGGTAAAGGAAGTAATGCAGATAAGGTTCAAGATAGTGAGATATCCCTGTTGGTCTCCAAGAAAGCTGATAAAAACTATATTGAAGACATTGAGACAACCCCAAAGTCCTGTCTTGATGTAGTGTTCGAGTTACTGGCTACCACTGCTGGCACCAGCTCTTCGAACTCGTTGCGTGAATCAGTTCGGCTTCTTGAGTCTCAACTTCAGGTTGAAAGACATCGATCAGATGTTATGCGACAGGAAGCCGAAGGACTGAGGAAGTCCCTGCAGAATTCAGATGCATACTTTCTGGTGCAACAGCAAGCGCTGGAGGACTTAAGCGCCAAACAAGAGAAAGTTAATAAGCTTGCTAAGCATCTTGCCAGCATTATGGGTACCCAGGATATTGTTTCTTGAGCTCTTCTGAAGTGGTTTCAGTTCTGGACTTGTTTTGCTGCGGCGTTTATATGCTGTTGTGTTCCCTATATTTGCACTGGTGGCGAACTTTGATGCCCAGTGGATGTAATATGTGTAATAGTCGTGATAGCCTAGTGTAAGTTGCTTGCTTATTTATTTCCTTGTTGTCTTGTTTATTTGTTTGCTTGTAGTCAGTGCAGTTATTTTTCTGCGGTTTGCTAGTGGCTGCAATAACCTATTTTTTAAAACTAGGCCGCAATAACCATGGGCTAATATTTACTGTAGTGACACTGGGCCTCCTACGGGCCGTAGAAACTGTGGGCCTTCTACGGGCCGTATAAAAAGTGGGCCTTCTACGGGCCGTAGAAGCAGTGGGCCTTCTACGGGCCGTAGAAACAATGGGCCTTCTACGGGCCATATCATCAATGGGCCTTCTACGGGCCGTATCATCAATGGTCCTTATACGGGCCATATGATCGATTGGCCAAACAGACCGCATTCTAGCCGTAAACGGGCTAGAGTTGGAATCGTCCGTTCATGGGCCGACCATAACGGGCCATCGTTAATAGGCCATATTTGATGACGCTATGAAAACGGCCCAACGTATTAGCGGAACACAAACGGGCCGACTGTAACCACGGGCTGAATTTGGCCCACAAGCAGAAAATGATAGTAACGGGTCGTAAGTAAACGAATGCTGGAAATGAGCCCAAGAATAAATGGGCTCTGAGAAGGCCAAAAGATAACATGGGCTGGAAACGGCCCAACGGAATAACGGGCCGTTAATGGGTATAAAGTGATACACGGTTCATTACGGGCCAGTTTCACCACGGGCCGTTAATGGGTGTAAAGTGATACACTGTTCATTACGGGCCAGTTTCACCACGGGTCGTTAATAGGCCAAGAGTTACATAGGGCCTCATATGGGCCGAAAGACGTCATGGGCCATACATGGGCCAGAAGTGAAAACGGGCTGGAATCATATTGGATGGCCCAGATGACACTACTGGGCCTAATTCAGATAGGGCGTATCGGGCCTTGGGTTAGCGGGTTGTAAATGGGCTATATGCGAACAGGCTGTTAACAGGCTTTCCATGGGCCGGCCCGCCACCTTTTGACCAAGTCAAACGGGCCGGCCTTTTCACAGGAATGGGCCTCTGTTGGGCCGTGCCACGTGTTGACGTATCATAGGCGCCTATCTGACCCACTGACGAGCTGACAGTTTTTCGTCCGGCCAATAAGAATTTTACATGTGGAAATTTCTCATTGGTCGGGGCTGTTAGCGGGTTATCGGATCCAAAACCCGACCCGATAGCTTAACGGTGTTCCGTTACGGTGGATGCCACGTGTCGGTCACCCTTGACGAAAGCACTTCTGTGACGCGCGATTTATCGTCATGGAAGTGGACACTTCTGTGATGATAATTTTGGTAATGTCATGGAACACTTCTACGACAGCACAGGTATGACTATCTTGATTCTGTCATAAATTTCTCATGGATGTACATGCATGACAAAAAAAGCGACCTACTGTGACAAACACGTATCATCACGGAAGTGTATTTTTTTGTAGTGTATTCTTCCAAGCAAGTGCCAAAAAGATTTTCAAGATTGTAAGAAGTATCATTATCTTCCCAATCATAATCATCACAACAAGCAATAGGCATAATGGGATCATCATCAAGTGCATCATCTTCCACAATTATTTTTGATTCATTTTCATGAGGCACAACAATAATAGGAGCAACATTATTTGGGAGGGATACCTTTTTACCTCTCTTCCTTTTTCTTTTCTTCTTCTTCACCACATCATGTGTGGGTTCAATCCTCTTTTTGGAGCTCCTTATTAATGAGATTGGTTGAATAAAAGGCTCCTCCTCGTTACCTGATTCATCATAAGAAATAATAGGAGGATATAGGGAAGTCTCTTCCCTTTCGTTAGTATTCTCTTCATCCTCTATTTGTTTTCTTTTCTTTATGTAATTGGCAATATAAGGATTTTCAATACAATTCTCCGTGCAATACATATAAATCCTCTCTAGATCAAAATCAAGAATTCTATCAAGATTAAATTTTGGAATACCCTCAGTTATACGTTTCATTTCTTCATACCCCAAAAGAAGGCTAAGCTCTTTATGATGCTCAAGGGTAATCAAATTATCACAATATTTGGACACGACTTGATCATGAAACAAATAGCATTGGAGCTTTAAATGACCATGTTCATTGCAAAGTTCACAAGGGGCGCGAAAAATATTGAATCTTTCAGCGCAATCATCAAGACTTTCTTGCAAAAATTTAGTTTCTAAGTACTTATGCCTCTTGCGATATATATCTTCCCTATTTGGTGTGTACTTGCAAACCCAATGTACTCCACAAAAATTGACATGTTTATAGGAGACATATTCATCATAACTAGTGCAATCATCATTAGTACTATGGATATTCAAGGAGTTCATACTAACAACATTGCAATCATGCTCATCATTCAAAGATTTAGTGCCAAACATTTTAATGCATTCTTCTTCTAACACTTTGGCACAATTTTCTTTCCCATCATTTTCACGAAAGACATTGAAAGTATGAAGCATATGAGGTAAACTCAATTCCATTTTTTTGTAGTTTTCTTTTATAAACTAAACTAGTGCTAAAACAAGAACCAAAAAGATTTGATTGCAAGATCTCAAGATATACCTTCAAGCACTCACCTCCCCGGCAACGGCGCCAGAAAAGAGCTTAGTTGACGGGGTGTGGGTGCCGCTTACCTAGCCTCCCCGGCAACGGCGCCAGAAAAGAGCTTGATGTCTACTACACAACCTTCTTCTTGTAGACGTTGTTGGGCCTCCAAGTGCAGAAGTTTGTAGGACAGTAGCAAATTTCCCTCAAGTGGATGACCTAAGGTTTATCAATGTTGGGGAACGTTGCAGAAAACAAAAAATTTCCTACGGTTTCACCAAGATCCATCTATGAGTTCATCTAGCAATGAGTGATCGGATGCATCTACATACCTTTGTAGATCGCGAGCGGAAGCGTTCACTAGAACGTGGATGATGGAGTCGTACTCGCCGTGATCCAAATCACCGATGACCGAGTGCCGAACGGACGGCACCTCCGCGTTCAACACACGTACAGAGCGGATGACGTCTCCTCCTTCTTGATCCAGCAAGGGGGAAGGAGAGGTTGATGAAGATCCAGCAGCATGACGGCGTGGTGGTGGATGCAGTTGTCACCTGCAGCAGGGCTTCGCCGAGCGTCTGCGCGAGAGGGAGAGGTGTGACAGGGGAGAGGGAGGCGCCAGGGGTCAAGGGTGCGGCTGCCCCTCCCTCCCCCCCTTTATATAGGCCCCCTAGGGGGGGCGCCAGCCCTGGAGATCCCATCTCCAGGGGGGTGGAGTACCCCCCAAGGCAAGTGGGGCGCCCCCCCCCCCCACCCTAGGGTTCCAACCCTAGGCGCAGGGGATGGGCCTAGGGGGGCGCACCAGCCCACTAAGGGCTGGTTTCCCCTCCCACTTCAGCCCATGGGGCCCTCCGGGATGGGTGGCCCCACCCGATGGACCCCCGGGACCCATTCGGTGGTCCCGGTACAATACCGGTGACCCTCGAATCACTCCCGATGGCCGAAACTGCACTTCTTATATATAATTCTTCACCTCCGGACCAATCCGGAACTCCTCATGACGTCCGGGATCTCATCCGAGACTCCGAACAACTTTCGGATTACTGTATACTCATATCTCTACAACCCTAGCGTCACCGAACCTTAAGTGTGTAGACCCTACGGGTTCGGGAGACATGCAGACATGATCGAGACACCTCCCTGGCCAATAACCAACAGCGGGATCTGGATACCCATGTTGGCTCCCACATACTCCTCGATGATCTCATCGGATGAACCACGATGTCGAGGATTCAATCAATCCCGTATTCAATTCCCTTTGTCAATCGGTATTTTACTTGCCCGAGATTCGATCGTCGGTATCCCAATACCTCGTTCAATCTCATTACCGGCAAGTCACTTTACTCGTACCGTAATGCATGATCCCGTGATCAAACACTTTGATCACATTGAGCTCATTATGATGATGCATTACTGAGTGGGCCCGGTGATACCTCTCCGTCATACGGAGGGACAAATCCCAGTCTCGATCCGTGTCAACCCAACAGACACTTTCGGAGATACCCGTAGTATGCCTTTATAGTCACCCAGTTACGTTGTGACATTTGGCATACCCAAAGCACTCCTACGGTATCCGGGAGTTACACGATCTCATGGTCTAAGGAAAAGATACTTCACATTGGAAAAGCTCTAGCAAACGAATTATACGATCTTTATGCTTATGCTTAGGATTGGGTCTTGTCCATCACATCATTCTCCTAATGATGTGATCTCGTTATCAATGACATCCAATGTCCATAGTCAGGAAACCATGACTATCTGTTGATCAACGAGCTAGTCAACTAGAGGCTTACTAGGGACATGTTGGTGTCTATGTATTCACACATGTATTATGATTTCTGGATAACACAATTATAGCATGAATAAAAGACAATTATCATGAACAAGGAAATATAATAATAATGCTTTTATTATTGCCTCTAGGGTATATTTCCAACAGTCTCCCACTTGCACTAGAGTCAATAATCTAGTTACATTGTGATGAATCTAACACCCATAGAGTTCTGGTGTTGATCATGTTTTGCTCTAGGGAGAGGTTTAGTCAATGGATCTGCGACATTCAGATCTGTATGCACTTTACAAATTTCTATGTCTCCATCTTGAACATTTTCACGAATGGAGTTGAAGCGACGCTTGATGTGCCTGGTCTTCTTGTGAAACCTGGGCTCCTTGGCAAGAGCAATAGCTCCAGTGTTGTCACAGAAGAGTTTGATTGGCCCCGACGCATTGGGTATGACTCCTAGGTCGGTGATGAACTCCTTCACCCAAATTGCTTCATGCGCTGCCTCCGAGGCTGCCATGTACTCCGCTTCACATGTAGATTCGGCCACGACGCTCTGCTTGCAGCTGCACCAGCTTACTGCTCAACCATTCAACATATACACGTATCCGGTTTGTGACTTAGAGTCATCCAGATCTATGTCGAAGCTAGCGTCAACGTAACCCTTTACGACGAGCTCTTCGTCACCTCCATAAACAAGAAACATGTCCTTATTCCTTTTCAGGTACTTCAGGATATTCTTGACCGCTGTCCAGTGTTCCTTGCCGGGATAACTTTGGTACCTACCTACCAAACTTACGGCAAGGTTTACATCAGGTCTGGTACACAGCATGGCATACATAATAGACCCTATGGCTGAGGCATAGGGGATGACACTCATCTCTTCTATATCTTCTGTCGTGGTCGGGCGTTGAGCTGAGCTCAATTTTACACCTTGCAATACAGGCAAGAACCCTTTCTTGGACTGATCCATATTGAACTTCTTCAATATCTTTTCAAGGTATGTGCTTTGTGAAAGACCTATGAGGCGTCTTGATCTATCTCTATAGATCTTGATGCCTAATATATAAGCAGCTTCTCCAAGGTCCTTCATTGAAAAACTCTTATTCAAATAGGCCTTTATGTTGTCCAGAAGTTCTATATCATTTCCCATCAAAAGTATGTCATCTACATATAATATGAGAAATGATACAGAGCTCCCACTCACTTTCTTGTAAACACAGGCTTCTCCATAAGTCTGCGTAAACCCAAACGCTTTGATCATCTCATCAAAGCGAATGTTCCAACTCCGAGATGCTTGCACCAGCCCATAAATGGATCGCTGGAGCTTGCGCACCTTGTTAGCATTCTTGGGGTCGACAAAACCTTCCGGCTGCATCATATACAGTTCTTCCTTAAGATAACCGTTAAGGAATGCCGTTTTGACGTCCATTTGCCATATCTCATAATCATAGTATGCGGCAATTGCTAACATGATTCGGATGGACTTCAGCTTCGCTACGGGAGAGAAAGTCTCATCGTAGTCAACCCCTTGAACTTGTCGATAACCCTTAGCGACAAGTCGAGCTTTATAGATGGTAACATTACCATCCGCGTCCGTCTTCTTCTTAAAGATCCATTTGTTTTCTATCGCTCGCCGATCATCGGGCAAGTCTGTCAAAGTCCATACTTTGTTTTCATACATGGATCCTATCTCGGATTGCATGGCCTTTAGCCATTTGTTGGAATCTGGGCCCGCCATCGCTTCTTCATAGTTCGAAGGTTCACCGTTGTCTAACAACATGCTTTCCAGGACAGGGTTACCGTACCACTCTGGTGCGGAACGTGTCCTTGTGGACCTACGACATTCAGTAGTAACTTGATCTGAAGTTTCATGATCATCATCATTAACCTCCTCTCTAACTGGTGGAGGCACCACAGAAACATTTTCTTGAGCTGCGCTACTCTCCGGTTCAAGAGGTAATACTTCATCAAGTTCCACTTTCCTCCCACTTACTTCTTTTGAGAGAAACTCTTTCTCCAGAAAGGATCCATTCTTGGCAACAAAGATCTTGCCTTCGGATCTTAGGTAGAAGGTATACCCAATGGTTTCCTTAGGGTATCCTATGAAGATGCATTTTTCCGACTTGGGTTTGAGCTTTTCAGGTTGAAGTTTCTTGACATAAGCATCGCATCCCCAAACTTTTAGAAACGACAGATTAGGTTTCTTCCCAAACCATAATTCATACGGTGTCGTCTCAACGGATTTAGACGGTGCCCTATTTAAAGTGAATGTAGCTGTCTCTAGAGCGTATCCCCAAAAAGATAGTGGTAAATCTGTAAGAGACATCATAGATCGCACCATATCCAATAGAGTGCGATTACAACGTTCGGACACACCATTACGTTGAGGTGTTCCAGGCGGCGTGAGTTGTGAAACGATTCCACATTTCCTTAAGTGTGTGCCAAATTCGTGACTTAAATATTCTCCTCCACGATCTGATCGTAAGAACTTTATTTTCGGTCACGTTGATTCTCTACCTCATTCTGAAATTCCTTGAACTTTTCAAAGGTCTGAGACTTGTGTTTCATCAAGTAGACATACCCATATCTACTCAAGTCATCCACGAGAGTGAGAACATAACGATATCCTCCGCGAGCCTCAACACTCATTGGACCGCACACATCAGTATGTATGATTTCCAATAAGTTGGTTGCTCGCTCCATTGTCCCGGAGAACGGAGTCTTGGTCATTTTGCCCATGAGGCATGGTTCGCATGTGTCAAATGATTCATAATCGAGAGACTCTAAAAGTCCATCAGCATGGAGCTTCTTCATGCGCTTGACACCAATGTGACCAAGGCGGCAGTGCCACAAGTATGTGGGACTATCGTTATCAACTTTACACCTTTTGGTATTCACACTATGAATATGTGTATTATCACGCACGAGATTCATTAAGAATAAACCATTGACCATCGGAGCATGACCATAAAACATATCACTCATATAAATAGAACAACCATTATTCTCGGATTTAAATGAGTAGCCATCTCGCATTAAACGAGATCCAGATACAATGTTCATGCTCAAACTTGGCACTAAATAACAATTATTGAGGTTTAAAACTAATCCCGTAGGTAAATGTAGAGGTAGCGTGCCGACGGCGATCACATCGACCTTGGAACCATTCCCGACGCGCATCGTCACCTCGTCCTTCGCCAGTCTCCGCTTATTCCGCAGCTCCTATTTTGAGTTACAAATATGAGCAACGGCACCGGTATCAAATACCCAGGAGCTACTACGAGCACTGGTAAGGTACACATCAATTACATGTATATCACATATACCTTTAGTGTTGCCGGCCTTCTTGTCCGCTAAGTATTTGGGGCAGTTCCGCTTCCAGTGACCCTTCCCTTTGCAATAAAAGCACTCAGTCTTAGGCTTGGGTCCATGCTTTGACTTCTTCCCGGCAACTGGCTTACCGGGCGCGGCAACATCCTTGCCGTCCTTCTTGAAGTTCTTCTTACCCTTGCCTTTCTTGAACTTAGTGGTTTTATTAACCATCAACACTTGATGTTCCTTTTTGATTTCAACCTCTGCTGATTTCAGCATAGCAAATACCTCAGGAATGGTCTTTACCATCCCCTGCATATTGTAGTTCATCACAAAGCTCTTGTAGCTAGGTGGGAGCGACCGACGGATTCTGTCAATGACCGCCTTGTCTGGGAGGTTAATCTCCAGCTGAGTCAAGCGGTTGTGCAACCCAGACATCTTGAGTATGTGTTCACTGACAGAACTATTTTCCTCCATCTTACAACTGTAGAACTTGTCGGAGACTTCATATCTCTCGACCCGGGCATGAGCTTGGAAAACTAGTTTCAGCTCCTCGAACATCTCATATGCTCCGTGATGCTCAAAACGCTTTTGGAGCCCCGGTTCTAAGCTGTAAAGCATGCCGCACTGAACGAGGGAGTAATCATCAGCACGCTATTGCCAAGCATTCATAATGTATTGGTTCTCTGGGATGGGTGCTTCACCTAGCGGTGCTTCTAGGACATATTGTTTCCTGGCAGCTATGAGGATGATCCTCAGGTTCCGGACCCAGTCCGTATAGTTGCTACCATCATCTTTCAGCTTGGTTTTCTCTAGGAACGCGTTGAAGTTCATGTTGACATTAGCTTGGGCCATTTGATCTACAAGACATATTGCAAAGTTTATTTAGACTATGTTCATGATAATTAAGTTCATCTAATCAAATTATTTAATGAACTCCCACTCAGATTAGACATCCCTCTAGTCATCTAAGTGTAACATGATCCGACTCGACTAGGCCGTGTCCGATCATCACGTGAGACGGACTAGTCATCATCGGTGAACATCTCCATGTTGATCGTATCTTCCATACGACTCATGTTCGACCTTTCGATCTCTTGTGTTCCGAGGCCATGTCTGTACATGCTAGGCTCGTCAAGTCAACCTAAGTGTTTGCATGTGTAAATCTATCTTACACCCGTTGTATGTGAACGTTGGAATCTATCACACCCGATCATCACGTGGTGCTTCGAAACAACGAACTGTCGCAACGGCGCACAGTTAGGGGGAACACTTTCTTGGAATTTATTATGAGGGATCATCTTATTTACTACCGTCGTTCTAAGTAAACAAGATGCAAAACATGATAAACATCACATGCAATCAAATAATAATAGTGACATGATATGGCCAATATCACATAGCTCCTTTGATCTCCATCTTGGGGCTCCATGATCATCTTGTCACCGGCATGACACCATGATCTCCATCATCATGATCTCCATCATCGTGTCTCCATGAAGTTTCTCGCCAACTATTACTTCTACTACTATGGCTAACACGTTTAGCAATAAAATAAAGTAATTTACATGGCGTTTCCATTGACACGCAGGTCATAAAAAATAATGACAACTCCTATGGCTCCTGCCGGTTGTCATACTCATCGACATGCAAGTCGTGATTCCTATTACATGAACATGATCTCATACATCACATATATATCATTCATCATTCATCACAACTTTGGCCATATCATATCACAAAGCACTTGCTGCAAAAACAAGTTAGGCGTCCTCTAATTGTTGTTGCAAATTTTATGTGGCTGCAATGGGGTTCTAGCAAGAATGTTTTCTTACCTACGTAAAAGCCACAACGTGATTTGTCAACTTCTATTTACCCTTCATAAGGACCCTTTTCGTCGAATCCGCTCCAACTAAAGTGGGAGAGACAGACACCCGCCAGCCACCTTATGCAACTAGTGCATGTCAGTCGGTGGAACCGGTCTCACGTAAGCGTACGTGTAAGGTTGGTCCGGGCCGCTTCATCCCACAATACCGCTGAAGCAAAATAAGACTAGTAGCGGCAAGAAAGTTGACAACATCTACGCCCACAACAATTGTGTTCTACTCATGCAAAAAGAACTACGCATAGACCTAGCTCATGATGCCACTGTTGGGGAACGTTGCAGAAAACAAAAATTTTCCTACGGTTTCACCAAGATCCACCTATGAGTTCATCTAGCAACGAGTGATTGGATGCATCTACATACCTTTGTAGATCGCGAGCGGAAGCGTTCACTAGAACGTGGATGATGGAGTCGTACTCGCCGTGATCCAAATCACCGATGACCGAGTGCCGAACGGACGGCACCTCCGCGTTCAACACAAGTACGGAGCGGATGACGTCTCCTCCTTCTTGATCCAGCAAGGGGGAAGGAGAGGTTGATGAAGATCCAGCAGCACGACGGCGTGGTGGTGGATGCAGTTGTCACCTGCAGCAGGGCTTCGCCGAGCGTCTGCGCGAGAGAGAGAGGTGTGACAGGGGAGAGGGAGGCGCCAGGGGTCAAGGGTGCGGCTGCCCCTCCCTCCCCCCCTTTATATAGGCCCCCTAGGGGGGGCGCCAGCCCTGGAGATCCCATCTCCAGGGGGCGGCGGCCAGGGGGTGGAGTACCCCCCAAGGCAAGTGGGGCGCCCCCCCCCCCACCCTAGGGTTCCAACCCTAGGCGCAGGGGATGGGCCTAGGGGGCGCACCAGCCCACTAAGGGCTGGTTTCCCCTCCCACTTCAGCCCATGGGGCCCTTCGGGATGGGTGGCCCCACCCGGTGGACCCCCGGGACCCATTCGGTGGTCCCGGTACAATACCGGTGACCCCCGAATCACTCCCGATGGCCGAAACTGCACTTCCTATATATAATTCTTCACCTCCGAACCAATCCGGAACTCCTCGTGATGTCCGGGATCTCATCCGGGAATCCGAACAACTTTCGGATTACTGCATACTCATATCTCTACAACCCTAGCGTCACCGAACCTTAAGTGTGTAGACCCTACGGGTTCGGGAGACATGCAGACATGATCGAGACACCTCTCTGGCCAATAACCAACATCGGGATCTGGATACCCATGTTGGCTCCCACATACTCCTCAATGATCTCATCGGATGAACCACGATGTCGAGGATTCAATCAATCCCGTATTCAATTCCCTTTGTCAATCGGTATTTTACTTGCCCGAGATTCGATCGTCGGTATCTCAATACCTCGTTCAATCTCGTTACCGGCAAGTCACTTTACTCGTACCGTAATGCATGAACCCGTGATCAAACACTTTGATCACATTGAGCTCATTATGATGATGCATTACTCAGTGGGCCCGGTGATACCTCTCCGTCATACGGAGTGACAAATCCCAGTCTCGATCCGTGTCAACCCAACAGACACTTTTGGAGATACTCGTAGTATACCTTTATAGTCACCCAGTTACGTTGTGACGTTTGGAATACCCAAAGCACTCCTACGGTATCCGGGAGTTACACGATCTCATGGTCTAAGGAAAAGATATTTGACATTGGAAAAGCTCTAGCAAACGAATTATACGATCTTTGTGCTTATGCTTAGGATTGGGTCTTGTCCATCACATCATTCTCCTAATGATGTGATCTTGTTATCAATGACATCCAATGTCCATAGTCAGGAAACCATGACTATCTGTTGATCAACGAGCTAGTCAACTAGAGGCTTACTAGGGACATGTTGGTGTCTATGTATTCACACATGTATTACGATTTCCGGATAACACAATTATAGCATGAATAAAAGACAATTATCATGAACAAGGAAATATAATAATAATGCTTTTATTATTGCCTCTAGGGCATATTTCCATCAATCAATCCATGGGAGGCGTAGGATGAAGATGGTATCTCTCAACCAACCCTGCAACCAAATAACAAAGAGTCTCTTGTGTCCCCAACACACCCAATACAATGGTAAATTGTATAGGTGCACTAGTTTGGCGAAGAGATGGTGATACAAGTGTAATATGGATGGTAGATATAGGTTTTTGTAATCTGAAAATATAAAAACAGCAAGGTAGCAAGTGATAAAAGTGAGCGTAAACGGTATTGCAATGCTTTGAAATAAGGCCTAGGGTTCATACTTTCACTAGTGCAAGTTCTCTCAACAATAATAACATAGTTGGATCATATCACTATCCCTCAACATGCAACAAAGAGTCACTCCAAAGTCACTAATAGCGGAGAACAAACGAAGAGATTATGGTAGGGTACGAAACCACCTCAAAGTTATTCTTTCCAATCAATCCATTGGGCTATTCCTATAAGTGTCACAAATAGCCCTAGAGTTCGTACTAGAATAACACCTTAAGACACAAATCAACCAAAACCCTAATGTCACCTAGATACTCCAATGTCATCTCAAGTATCCGTGGGTATGATTATACGATATGCATCACACAATCTCAGATTCATCTATTCAATCCAACACAAAGTACTTCAAAGAGTGCCCCAAAGTTTCTACCGGAGAGTCAAGATGAAAACGTGTGCCAACCCCTATGCATAGGTTCATGGGAGGAACCCGCAAGTTGATCACCAAGACATACATCAAGTGAATCACGTGATATCCCATTGTCACCACAGATACGCATGGCAAGACATACATAAAGTGTTCTCAAATCATTAAAAGACCCAGTCCGATAAGATTACTTCAAAGGGAAAACTCAATCCATTACAAGAGAGTAGAGGGGGAGAAGAAACATAAGATCCAACTATAATAACAAAGCTCGCGATACATCAAGATCGTGCGAAATCAAGAACACGAGAGAGAGAGAGAGAGAGAGAGAGGGAGGGAGATCAAACACATAGCTACTGGTACATACCCTCAGCCCCGAGGGTGAACTACTCCCTCCTCGTCATGGAGAGCGCCGGGATGATGAAATGGCCACCGGTGAGGGATCCCCCCTCCAGCAGGGTGCCGGAACAGGGTCCCGGTTGACTTTTGGTGGCTTCAGAGGCTTGCGGCGGTGAAACTCCAGATCTATTCTCCATTCTGGAAGTTTTAGGGTACGTAGGTATATATGGGTGAAAGAAGTACGTCGGTGGACCGAGGGGGACCACGAGGCAGGGGCGTGCCCTAGGGGGCACCCCCCACCCTTGTGGGCACCTCCCTTCTTTCCTGATGTGCACTCCAAGCTTTTCCGGTAGCTTTCCTTCCAAAAATAACTTCTCCAGTTGATTTCGTTCCGTTTCGACTTCGTTTGATATTCCTTTTCTTCGAAACACTGAACTAGGCAAAAAAACAGCAATTCTGGATTGGGCCTCCGGTTAATAGGTTAGTCCCAAAAATAATATAAAAGTGGATAATAAAGCCCAATATTGTCCAAAACAGTAGATAATATAGCATGGAGCAATCAAAAATTATAGATACGTTGGAGACGTATCAGTCCAGGGGGTGGCAAACCCGTGCCCAGCTGACCAAGCAAGATCCAGCGCGCGCATCAGAGCGTCCGTGCCATAGGAAATCAGGAGGATGCGATTTGCCTTCTTGAGGATGGGAGGGGAGATTGCCACGGCCAGGAGCAAGTGGACCGGCATGGCACTCGGGACTTGGCGGACCAGGGGGAGGCGCTCGCCGCGGTTGAGAAGAGCGGCCTTCCAAGTGGCCAGTTTGCGCATGAGCTACTCAATGATCAGCATGAGCTGGGAAGATGACACCTTCTTGATGGACAGCGGGAGGCCCATGTACTGGATCGGGAATGCAATGGCAGGGCAGGAGAGCGCAGAGCCAATGGAGGTAGAGACGTCGTCGGAGCACTGATTTGGTGCGGCAAGGCACTTAGCAAAGTTAGTGCGCAGGCCGGAGGCGTCACCTAACAGATCCAAGAGTCTGCTAACTGTAGAGAGCTCCGCTGCATCGGGGTGGCAAAAAATAGCCACGTCATCGGTGAACAGGGAGACGCTGGAAGCAGCATGCCGCTGGGTGAGGCGCTTGAGAATGCCAGACTGCACCGCGAACTGGAGAATGGTATTGAGTGTGTCAATGACCAGTGCAAAAAGCATGGGAGAGGCAGAGTCTCCCTGCCGGAGCCCTTGCCCGTGGGGAATGGGAGGTCCGGGTGTCCCGTTGATCAGGACGCGCGTGGAAACAGTCGAGATCAGGATGGAGACCCACTCGCGCCAACGCGGGCCGGAGGCATTGAAAATAAAATAAAAAGATTGTGTTCTGTTCACCCTCTGCTAGCAAATACGCATGACAACTTCAGTAAATTATGAAATAATAATAATATAAAACAAGTAGGGGTACATATTTAAGTAGAGGACGGACCTATGTGTACAAATGCATTTGCTCTTTTGTATGGCCTGCCTGCTGGTGTCTTTGGAAATTCAGGCCATTCGGTGATAGTTAGAGCAACTCTAGCAGACCCCGCATCCTGCCCCGGCCCGCAAATATTTTTGCGGGGCGTGGCAAATCTTCTCCCCCAACCTTTATCTTCACGGGATGGGAGGCCGACCCGAGCTCAACTCCTATCCGCCGCGAGATTTGGCGGGAGGGACATTTCTGCGCGCCCTTTCCCGCTCCCCGCACACTCCGCCACCATTGCCCTCCCCCCCTCCGCAAGCTCCGTTCCTCCTCCCTAGCCATCCCTCGCCGCCATGGACGACCCCATGCTGTCCCCCGTCACCGTCGAGGTCGCGCACGCTCCTTCCACTCGGGCAGATCTCGTCGCCGGCCATGTTGGCCTCGTCGCCGTCGCCCAAGCACACGCCGCGCCTGCCCGCAAGCGGCAGGGCAACATGGTCGTGCAGGGCGCGAATCCGGCTGCCCCCGCCGTGATGGCCCGCGCTGCAGGCGCCAATGCGGCAACGTGATCCCGGCCGGCGGCGGAGAAGGTCGCCAAGGCCGCGGGCGTAAAGCGGAGGAAGGTTCCGGCTTCAAAGGAGCCACCTTCTTCATCCTCTCACTCCAACCCCCCGCGAGAGGTGCTCCGGCGATGCCGTTCAATGGTGCCGCTCCCCCGCGAGTGAGGTGTTCGACGAAATGGCCGGAAGGCAAGCGTCTTCGGTCTTGGCGATTTCCTTTCATTTCCGCCATTATTCTCGATAGCTCGTGACTTGTTATCGTTCGCTATAGCAGTGGTTTGAACAATGCAACAACCGCGTTCGTGAACTTGTTGCACACGAACGCGGTTGACATTGATCAAGCCCCTTTCGAACCGTTCGACTACAATGAAACGGAGGGCGGCATGGATGATCATGGTTGTGCGGACGAATTGGAGGAGATCGAAGCGGAAACGTATGAGCAATCGCAAGCAAAATCTGGGAAAAGCCAAAGATCGAAGAACTACACGATCTTGGAAGATCAAGCTTTGATCCAAGCATGGAGTGCGGTGTCTCTTGATGCATGCACGGGTACTTCTCAAACCGCCAAGAGATATTGGCAAAGGATCGAAGATCAATACTTCCGCATTATGGCAAAGCATCCCAATAGGACTCCACGCACATTTCGGTCGCTTCAAGGGCGTTGGGAGAATATCAAGCCTATGTGCAGCCGTTGGGCGGCTTGCTTGGAGCAAGTACGCAATGCACCTCCAAATGGCACCGTGGAGTCCGACTATGTGAGTTTGTTTTGCCTTTGTTCAAATTGTGCATCATGGGAAATGATTGGATCACTTTGTTCACATTGTGTAGGACAAGTTTGCTCAGCATAGATACAAGGACATGGAAGCTTCGGAAGGCAGATTTTTCAAACTAGAGCATTGTTGTGAGTTGCTCCAAAAGTGCGAGAAGTGGAAGTTGATTGACAAAGAATCCCCACCAAAGAGAGGCTCACTTACAATCATGGATGAAGATGAGGATGATGATGGCCCAAGAATTTGCACAAGCCCGAAGGCAACAAGAAGACTAAGGAGAAGATCAAGAGGGAGCAAGAAGCATCGAGCTTGAGGGAGAAGATTGATGCCATGGTGCAATCCAACGAGTCGATGTTGTTGAAGTCGTTGGAGATCAAGAAAGAATTGGCCGACAGGAAGGCAAAGGAGAAGTAAGAAAAGTGGCAATTGCTCAAGGAAGAGGGGCTGTGCAAAGCTGCCATCGAGGAGAGAAGAGCACGCGCCGCTGAAAACAAATCCATGTCCATGTTGCTCGCCAAAGAGAACAAGATCATGTCAATGAACCGCAATGACATGGACGACCTCACCAAAACATGACATGATATGGCAAGGAGAGAAATCTTGAAGAGGAGAATGGTCGCGTCGGCCGGTCCGTGTTACAGTTCCGGTGATGTTTTCTCTGCTCCATATGGTGGCAATGTGGATGATTTCGGTGTGGGAGTCGGAACAAGCGCCGGAGGTGGATTCGGTGGCGCCGATGAACTTCAAGATGGACTCGATGGCTCGGAGTGAAGATCGACCAAGATGATGCCGGACATGGGCGCAAACCTTTGCAGGACCCTCTTTTGCGTTTGCCGTAGTGAACTTGACTTTTATTTGCGCGTAAAACTTTTTATGTCATTTGAATTTGAACTTGTCTGTCAAACCCTATGTCAAATGCGAGATTTGCAGTTTTTCTGTTTGCGGGTCGTCGCGGTGGTACCCGAGCAGACCCCGCAAAGCCGACATGTAAAAAGGCATATTCCGCGAATATATTTTTTTACGGATCTGTTTAGGGGGTCTGCATCTGTGCCAGCCCGCGCCGGCCCGCAAAAGGGGTTTTGCACGAACTGCAAACGGATTTTGCGGGCCGGCGGAATGCGGTATCTGCTAGAGTTGCTCTTAGGGTGTTGCCTTCCATGTCAGACTTGTTTTGCTCCATTGCAGCATCAAAGTAATGCCAGGAACTAAATCTAACGTAAGCTCGCCTGCATGCCCACGAATAAATAAACATAAAGGATGATCGATCATCAACGGTAATGATTACACCTCATATTTCAAACGACATACTCGACTGACCCCGTGCTGGTTCCATCTGGATTGATCGGAGTTTTCACTTGCTCCACCCCGACAAAATGTTTTTCAAGCGTGCGCTAGATCTGTATTAATCCATTGATCAGTCGTGAGATGAAAATGTCATTGTAAATTTACATTCATATATGTAAGCACCAAGATGATTGATTACCTCTATAATGCTATAATGCCTAGAGACGAATCGAAGCCCTCAACACATACGATGTGGCGTAATTTACGAGGTTTGTTCCCAACAGGGGGCATAACTGACCTGAGAAATACGAACAAAATGACCTCAATGATGTTTCACAGAAATACTCCAGATATAGAGATCGATGAGACCATCCCTGCAAAAATATAGATTGATAAGAACATTGTAAGAGTTGCGCATGGATGGATGCAGAGAGTGGCGCGCATTATTCACCTGTCAAGATCATGGTTGTCGTTACAAAGCAATGCAAGTTTCAGTGGGCTTTCCATCAGACAGGATCCGCTAAGCTGGTAAAGTGCCTTGATTAAGATCAACACTGATTAATTACAATCACGAAACTAGATGTTCCTTAAATCGGCAGCCATGCATATGTATGCCATGATGCGGCCCGGATGACTGAACGAAAAACAAACAACCTTCTCAGCAACTTCTTTGGACGCAAACTGAACCGTAGCACGACCTCTGATAGGACTGAAGGAAAAAAGAAACGACCTCCCCAGCATGCCCGAAGATATTCTTCCTGCAAATTACACCGTATTCCCTTCTCCTCCTCTCGTGACCGTGTCGCCCCCGCGGACGACCGGCCACGTCCCAGGCTCCTCCCCCCCCCCCCCCCCCGCGAGCCCTCCCACCACTCCTTCCTGCCGCCGTCGCTGGCGTCTGGCATCGGAATGGCCCAGGCGGCGCCGGCCGCGGCGGCCCTGACCTTTCCCCCCTCTGTGACGTCCTGACGCGGGAGCGGGGCGGCGCCCTGGGGTGCACCTAGGCAGCAGCGTTCCTGCGCGGCGGCGGGGTGACTTGTCGCGGGCGTGGGTGTTCTTCTAGGCGGTGGCGCTGCTATTGGTGGCGGAGCGGCGCCCGCTCGGCCCAGATCTAGGCCCTTTGGGACTCATCTGGGTTTGGGCGGGGCGGCGGCGGGAAGTGTCGGCGGCGTGGCTTCCTGGAGTCGGGGGAGCAGCGATGGGTGGGAGGGTGCTGGCGGCGCTGGCGATGCCCTGTTGCAGCGTGGCCGGCGGGGCTTAGCGGGCCCGATTCGGGCCTGACTGGGCCAGGGGTGGCCTGGCATGCCCTGCTGCCGCGTCCGGACGGTGCCGGAGGAACTTGCCTTCCGCACGACAGCAGTGGAGGTGGTTCCCTCCCGCGCGGCTCCGGTGCTGCTGCTCCAAGCGCATGGTGCTTCTTTCTCCGTCTTCTTGGCCTCGTGGTGGGGATCTCAGTGAGGCGGCACGGGTGGCGTGAAGACTGCGGTGGCGCATGCTGGTGAGCGGCGAGTTGGCTGGTTGGCTCCGGCCCGGTTGTGAGTGGGGTTTGGAGTGCAGGAGAAATCCTTGCCGGTCATGCTGGCTCCGGCGCGGTGACACCTGCGGGTGCCACCATTCCTTCCTAGAGGGTGTTCGTGGTATCCATCCCCCACTCCCCTCCGCATGCCGGGGGAAACCCTAGGACACGTTCGTGCAGCAGCGTCGTCGGCGTCGCATTCCTTCTTGAAGGTGCTGCTTAGTACACGGCGGATCGAAGCCTTGGTCTGTGGTGGGTCTAATCCGGAGGGCGCAGCGGTGGCAGGTCATCCACGCTTTATCGAGCTGCCGTTGTTAGCATTTGTTTCTTCTTCTTTATTCTTTTTCTTTCCTTTTGGGCTCGCTGTGCTACTCGCCTCAGTGTGATCGGTGTTTGTTGCTTTGTAATACAAAACGGGGGAAACCCTTTATCTGTAAATTAAACCGTATATTTTTATTATGGACTCCCTACGGTCCTTTTTACTTCGCATATAAGATTTGTGTGAAGCAGAACTTCGTAAAGTTTATAAATATTTGTATGAAAAAATATCGACATCTGTAATACTAAGGTTGTACAATATAAAAATTAAATTCATGATGCATCTAATGATATTGATTTCACATTGTGATTTTTTAAATAAAGTTGGTCAAATTTTACCAAGTTTGACTTTAGACAAATCTCAGGAGAAGTAAAAAAAAAGACCAGAGGAAGTACTAAATAAGGACAAACTATAATTAACTTACACTTGATCACATCGGAAAAAAAACTTACACTTGATCAAAGCGAGCATCATGGTGCAAATCCAAGTACCGATGGTGGTAAATACCCGCTCTGCAGCCTCTGCTAATTGTAGGTTTCTCCGAGGACTGGCTAATTCTTCTCACTGACAGTCTGACGCCTCTGCTCAAAATACTACAGTAGTATATGTACCATACGCTGATTAGATCTCAGCAAAAGTTACAACTTACAGTAGATCGTCGTTTTATATGCATGTAGTTCGTTTGAGCAGAAGAGTGGACGTGTCTGCTACCACTGCTATGTACTGCAATAGTACCTTCAAAAGTTCAAATTCGGTCCGCACCTACGCAATTCCGGCGTTCCAGGGAGGAGGGGATGGGAAAATGGAGGCACCAGCGACGCTGTGAATCCTCCGCAGTCGTTGCCAGGTTCGACGGTTTCTTCTCCGCCACCGTATTCGCCGTCGTCGCCATGACTCTGATCGATCAATTGCTTAGTGTGAAGGAGCCGTGGAATTAGGTTTTTTCCAGAAAAAGATGGGACCGGCCCGAGATGCTGCAGTACAACAATGCCGGGCCGCGTGCGATGGCGGGCCACACGACACTTGGGAGCTGGGCCTTGAATAGGATGGCCCGGCCCATGTTTTTTTTGTCTATTGTTCATTTGTTTTTGGTTTATTTTCGGTGTTGGAAACATTCTAGAATTTTCTTTTATTTTTCATTGGCTTTTTGTTTGGGTTAATTGGATAAATGCCACTCAAACTCTGGCGATTCTGAGAAACGCCACTGCAATTTCCAAACTTTGAAAAGTGCCACTGTAAATTTTGCAAACTTTATAAAATGCTACTGCAGACTTTGAAAAATGCCAGTTTGGAGATTGCAGTGGTGTTTCTCAGAATCACCTTTTAGTTTTTCCTTGGTTTCTACTAGTTTTCTCTCTCTTTCTTTTCTTCTTTGTTTTTGTTACTTTTCTTCGGTTTTTATTGTTTTTCTTTGGCTTTCTTTGTTCTCTTTCTCTTCACTATCTTTATCCCGATTTCTTTGCCACTTTATTGTATGTGTTTTTCTTTACGGTTTTCATCGGTTTTTAGAACCTTTGTTCATTGTTTCTTGCTCATTGGTTTCTTTATGGTATTCATTGTTTTTCTTCGCTTTCTTGGTTCCTTTGCAGGTTTTCATCTTTTTTACATTTTAGTTTTCACATAGAACATGTACATTCATCAATATATCGATTTTTTTAAATGTATTTTCTTTTATGTCTAAATTTTTCATATGCATTGTATATTTTTTTGTATAATTAAAAAAACAATATACATGCCTTAAACATCTATCATATACACGTATAACCATTTTGGTATGCATCATAAACATTTTTTATACACATTTAACATTTCTAGAAAACATAATCAATATTTTTTAAACACATGATTAACTTTTAAAAAATATTTTATGTCTACTATTTCATTCGCATTATGCATTTTTTTATACATGAGGAACACTTTTTTATGCACCATTAAAAATTTTAAAAAGCATGATTAATTTTTTTCTTTTTTGTATGTAAAGTAATTTTTACAATAGATGTATTTGAAATTTTCCAGGGCGTCTTAAGCGTTGTCTAGGAGGTCTCATTACTGGGAGCAACTAACCAAGGAGTACCCTTAGCGGGAGCCTCTTGGTTAGTTGAGCCCTACACATGAGAAACAAGAATCAGTTCTAAAAGTGTTCAAAACTTTGAATACTAAAATCTTTTTCTTGTGTAGAGCTCCTCGATATGTTTTTTTGCATGAAATCTCATAAGCACCTGCAAAGTTTAAGCATATTTGATGTCACAAAGTTTTGAATTTTAAAATAAATCATGTAAGGACATCCCGGAGTTCACCTGCAAAAAAACGACATCCCACCCTCTTGCATTATTAGCAGCTATTCTATTCTAAAGAAAAGCTATTCATTAACAAACATACGAGCAAACACAAGTCACGTATACTCAGACCCTCTTGCTCACGCTAACGAGCACAGAATGACAAACATATATAGGTCACATACTCCAATACCACACCATCACACAGCTAATGAAGACAGACTCGCACTAAGTCAGTACCGCAACTAAGCGAGTTATAACTGACGGCACCTAGTTGTCGTCGTCGATCTGCTTGACGAGTCCGAGGTTGATGATGCCCCAGGCAGAGTGCGGCCATTGTTTCTCCTTGGTCATGTCCCTCATCACCCTCCCCCACGACACCCACCCCTCCCACGACATCCTCTTGTCCCAGCTGTTGCCCCACTCCAGCACCAGCCTCAGCCCCTCTGCCGCCGCCGCCTCCGCCTCCTCCCACCTCCCTCTGCCGTTCAGCAGCACCTGAGCCAGCACCAGCCACGGCTCCCCCACGTACGGGTTCTTGGCGGTGCACCGTCGTAGCAGCGACTCCACGCCCTCCTTGCCGTCGCTGCAGATCGCCTCCCAGTACAGGTCCCTCGCTGTGATCTGCTCGCTGGGTCCAGCACCTTGCTGCACCGGTCTAACACATGCGATTTTTCATCAGTTTTCATTGCTTTTCTTTGGCTTTCTTTGTTTCTCTTTCTTTTCACTATCTTTGTCCCGGTTTCTTGCCATTTTTTTGTATGTGTTTTTGTTTACGGTTTTCATTGGGTTTTAGAACCTTTGTTCATTGTTTCTTGCTCATTGGTTTCTTTATGTTATTCATTGTTTTTCTTCGCTTTCTTTGTTTCTTTACCGGTTTTCATCTTTTTTTTACATTTTGGTTTTCGTATAGAACATGAACATTTATTAATCCTTTTTATATAAAAAAGAAAATTTACCAATACATCAATTTTTTTAAATGCATTCTCCTTTGTGTCTACATTTTCCATATGCATTGTATATTTTTTGTACAAATTATAAAACAATATATATGCCTTCAACATTTTTCAAAAACACGTCTAACCGTTTTGGTATACATCATAAACATTTTTATACACATTTAACATTTCTTGAACACATAATGAATATTTTAAATATACAATTAACGTCTAATTTTTTATACATGAGGAACACTTTTTTATACACGATTAATATTTTTGAAATGCATAATTAATATTTTTTTATGTAAGTAATTTTACAATAGATATAGTTAGAATTTTTTGAAATACAAACAAAAATAAAAAATAAAGCAAAAAAGAAAAGTGAAAATTTGGGAAAAAGGAAAAGAAAGAAATAACTAATTACCTAGGCCGACACATTTATGACGACCCCTGACGCGAGCGGACGCTATAGCTCGCGCCATGCCATACATAGCCGCACCCGCTTTAGGGCGTCTTAAGCGTTGGCTAGGAAGTCTCATTACGGGGAGCAACTTGGTTAGTTGAGCTCTACACATGAGAAACAAAAATCAGTTCTTAAAAGTGCTCAAAACTTTGAATACTGAAATCTTTTTCTTTTGTAGAGCTTCTTGAATGTTTTTTTTGGCATTAAACCTTGTAAGAGCATCTCCAACAGGCGCGCTAAACAAGCGCCGCGCCGCAAATTTAGCCAGTTTAGCGCGCGCGCAACCCGGCTGGTGGCTCCAGCGGGTGCGCAATAACCGCGCGCGCGGTATAAGGAGTTGGGCGCGCGGTTGGAATTGCTATCTCGCGCGGTGTATTTGGGGCGCCCGCTTCCGCGCGCGGCACACTCGAGCGCTCGCGCTGCACTCTGTCTTCTCCGCCTCCTACGCCCCGCGCGCGCCGGCGCCGACGAACTGCACCCCATGGACGCACGCGCCGGCACCCCGCTCACCCCATCCTATAGCCGCGACCCCTCCACCGCCACCGCCGCAGCCGCCGCAAACCCTAGGCCGGGTGGCGTTGGCGTCGCCTCCGCCGGAGCTCCTCCGACCATCGGCCTCGCGCGCGGCCTCTTCATGCCGCCGCGGATGACCTCAGCGGCGGGTGGCGTCGCGCCGGCGCCGGCCCGAGCCGCCGCCCCCTCCTTATCAAAGCTCCCCAATGCGGCGCGGCCAAAGAAGGGCAAGACACGGCGAAAAAAAACAAGGCGGCGGACGGCTCCGGCACCTCCAAGGCGAGGAGGAAGAAGCTTGCAGGGCGTGCGACGGGCGTGGCGGCTACCGAAGCGCCGGCGAGCTCACTCGTTGAGCCGGCGGCCGACGCGCACAACATATTCGAGGAAATGCCCCCAAGGTAAAAAAATACCAACTTATCATTTTTTTGTTATTTTTTCAATGCATTCACATATAGATAGCTTATTTGCATTGTTCAAAAAACTTTGTAGTCTCAATGATGATGCATACTGTTGGAAATATGCCCTAGAGGCAATAACAAAAGCATTATTATTATATTTCCTTGTTCATGATAATTGTCTTTATTCATGCTAAAATTGTGTTATCCGGAAATCGTAATACATGTATGAATAATAGACACCAACATGTCCCTAGTAAGCCTCTAGTTGACTAGCTCGTTGATCAACAAATAGTCATGGTTTCCTGACTATGGACATTGGATGTCATTGATAACGAGATCACATCATTAGGAGAATGATGTGATGGATAAGACCCAATCCTAAACATAGCACAAGATCGTATAGTTCGTTTGCTAGAGTTTTCCAATGTCAAGTATCCTTTCCTTAGACCATGAGATCGTGTAACTCCCGGATACCGTAGGAGTGCTTTGGGTATAACCAACGTCACAACGTAACTGGGTGACTATAAAGGTAGACTACGGGTATCTCCGAAAGTGTCTGTTGGGTTGACACGGATATAGACTGGGATTTGTCACTCCGCATGACGGAGAGGTATCACCGGGCCCACTCGGTAATGCATCATCATAATGAGCTCAATGTGATCAAAGTGTTTGATCACGGGATCATGCATTACGGTACGAGTAAAGTGACTTGCTGGTAACGAGATTGAACAAGGTATTGGGATACCGACAATCGAACCTCGGGCAAGTAAAATACCGATTGACAAAGGGAATTGTATACGGGATTAATTGAATCCTCGACATCGTGGTTCATCCGATGAGATCATCGTGGAGCATGTGGGAGCCAATATGGGTATCCAGATCCCGCTGTTGGTTATTTCCCGAGAGCCGTCTCGGTCATGTCTGCCTGTCTCCCGAACCCGTAGGGTCTACACACTTAAGGTTCGGTGACGCTAGGGTTGTGAAGATATGTATATGCAGTAACCCGAATGTTGTTCGGAGTCCCGGATGAGATCCCGGACGTCACGAGGAGTTTCGGAATAGTCCGGAGGTAAAGATTTATATATAGGAAGTGATGTTTCGGCCATCGGGACAAGTTTCGGGGTCATCGGTATTGTACCGGGACCACCAGAAGGGTCCCGGGGGTCCACCGGGTGGGGCCACCCATCCCGGAGGGCCCCATGGGCCAAAGTGGGGAGGGGAACCAGCCCATAGTGGGCTGGTGCGCCCCCCTAGGCCCACCCCATGCGCCTAGGGTTGAAACCCTAGGGGTGGGGGGCGCCCCACCTTGGCTTGGGGGCCACTCCAACCCTTGGTCGTCGCCCTCCCTAGGAGATCCAATCTCCTAGGGCCGGCGCCCCCCCTAGGGGTCTATATATATGAGGGGGGGAGGGGGCAAGAACACCTGAGTCCTGGCGCCTCCCTCTCTTCCTGCTACACCTCTTCCTCTCGTAGTACACGGCGAAGCCCTGCTGCTGTGACGCCCTGCATCCACCACCACGCCGTCGTGCTGCTGGATCTTCATCAACCTCTCCTTCCCCCTTGCTGGAACAAGAAGGAGGAGACGTCACGCTGACCGTACGTGTGTTGAACGCGGAGGTGCCGTCCGTTCGGTGCTAGGAACTCCGGTGATTTGGATCACGTCGTGTACGACTACCTCATCCCCATTCTCTGAACGCTTCCGCTCGCGATCTACAAAGGTATGTAGATGCATCCGATCACTCGTTGCTAGATGAACTCATAGATGGATCTTGATGAAACCGTAGGAAATTTTTTGTTTTCTGCAACGTTCCCCAACAGTGGTATCATGAGCTAGGTCTATGCGTAGTTCTTCTTGCGCGAGTAGAACACAATTTGTTGTGGGCGTAGATTTGTCAACTTTCTTGCCGCTACTAGTCTTATCTAGCTTCAGCGGTATTGTGGGATGAAGCGGCCCGGACCAACCTTACACGTACGCTTACGTGAGACCGGTTCCATCGACTAACATGCACTAGTTGCATAAGGTGGCTGGCGGGTGTCTGTCTCTCCCACTTTAGTTGGAGCGGATTCGATGAAAAGGGTCCTTATGAAGGGTAAATAGAAGTTGACAAATCACGTTGTGGCTTTTACGTAGGTAAGAAAACGTTCTTGCTAGAACCCTAATTCAGCCACGTAAAACTTGCAACAACAATTAGAGGACGTCTAACTTGTTTTTGCAGCAAGTGCTTTGTGATATGATATGGCCGAAGTTGTGATGAATGATGAATGATATATATGTGATGTATGAGATGTTCATGCTATTGTAATAGGAATCACGACTTGCATGTCGATGAGTATGACAACTGGCAGGAGCCATAGGAGTTGTCATTATTCTTTTATGACCTGCGTGTCAATGGAAACGCCATGTAAATTACTTAACTTTATTGCTAAACACGTTAGCCATAGTAGTAAAAGTAATAGTTGGCGAGCAACTTCATGGAGGCACGATGATGATGATCATGATGATGGACATCATGGTGTCAAGCCGGTGACAAGATGATCATGGAGCCCCAAGATGGAGATCAAAGGAGCTATATGATATTGGCCATATCATGTCACTTTTATTATTTGATTGCATGTGATGTTTATCATGTTTTGCATCTTGTTTACTTAGAATGACGGTAGTAAATAAGATGATCCCTCGTAATAATTTCAAGAAGTGTCCCCCCTAACTGTGCACCGTTGCGACAGTTCGTTGTTTCGAAGCACCACGTGATGATCGGGTGTGATAGATTCTAACGTTCACATACAACGGGTGTAAGACAGATTTACACATGCAAACACTTAGGTTGACTTGACGAGCCTAGCATGTACAGACATGGCCTCGGAACACAGAAGACCGAAAGGTCGAGCATGAGTCGTATAGAAGATACAATCAACATGAAGATGTTCACCGATGTTGACTAGTCCGTCTCACGTGATGATCGGACACGGCCTAGTTGACTCGGATCATGTTATACTTAGATGACTAGAAGAGGGATGTCTATCTAAGTGGGAGTTCATTAAATAATTTGATTAGATGAACTTTATTATCATGAACTTAGTCTAAAATATTTACAATATGTCTTGTAGATCAAATGGCCAACGTAGTCCTCAACTTCAACGCGTTCCTAGAGAAAACCAAGCTGAAAGACTATGGCAGCAACTATACGGACTGGGTCCGGAACCTGAGGATCATCCTCATAGCTGCCAAGAAAGATTATGTCCTACAAGCACCGCTGGGTGACGCACCTATTCTCCCTGCAGAACAAGACGTTATGAACGCTTGGCAGGCACGTACCGATGACTACTCCCTCGTTCAGTGCGGCATGCTTTACAGCTTAGAGCCGGGGCTCCAAAAGCGTTTTGAGAGACACGGAGCATATGAGATGTTCGAAGAGATGAAAATGGTTTTCCAAGCTCATGCCCGGGTCGAGAGATATGAAGTCTCCGACAAATTCTTCAGCTGTAAGATGGAGGAAAATAGTTCTGTCAGTGAGCACATACTCACTATGTCTGGGTTACATAACCGTTTGACTCAGCTGGGAGTTAATCTCCCGGACGACGCGGTCATTGATAGAATCCTCCAGTCGCTTCCACCAAGCTACAAGAGCTTTGTGATGAACTTCAGTATGCAGGGGATGGAAAAGACCATTCCTGAAGTATTTGCTATGCTGAAATCAGCAGAGGTAGAAGTCAAGAAGGAACATCAAGTGTTGATGGTGAATAAAACCACTAAGTTCAAGAAGGGCAAGGGTAAAAAGAACTTCAAGAAGGACGGCAAGGAAGTTGCCGCGCCCGGCAAGCAAGCTGCCGGGAAGAAGCCAAAGAATGGACCCAAGCCCGAGACTGAGTGCTTTTATTGTAAGGGAAGTGGTCACTGGAAGCGGAACTGCCCCAAATACTTAGCGGACAAGAAGGCCGGCAAAACAAAAGGTATATGTGATATACATGTAATTGATGTGTACCTTACCAGTACTCGTAGTAGCTCTTGGGTATTTGATACCGGTGCAGTTGCTCACATTTGTAACTCAAAGCAGGAGCTGCGGAATAAGCGGAGAGTGGCGAAGGATGAGGTGACGATGCGCGTCGGGAATGGTTCCAAGGTCGATGTAATCGCCGTCGGCATGCTACCTCTACATTTACCTACGGGATTAGTTTTAAACCTCAATAATTGTTATTTAGTGCCAAGTTTGAGCATGAACATTGTATCTGGATCTCGTTTAATTCGAGATGGCTACTCATTTAAATCCGAGAATAATGGTTGTTCTATTTATATGAGTGATATGTTTTATGGTCATGCTCCAATGGTTAATGGTTTATTCTTAATGAATCTCGTACGTGATGATACACATATTCATAGTGTGAATACCAAAAGATTTAAAGTTGATAACAATAGTCCCACATACTTGTGGCACTGCCGCCTTGGTCACATAGGTGTCAAACGCATGAAGAAGCTCCATGCAGATGGACTTTTAGAGTCTCTTGATTATGAATCATTTGACACGTGCGAACCATGCCTCATGGGTAAAATGACCAAGACTCCGTTCTCAGGAACAATGGAGCGAGCAACCAATTTATTGGAAATCATACATACTGATGTGTGCGGTCCAATGAGTGTTGAGGCTCGCGGTGGCTATCGTTATGTTCTCACCCTCACTGATGACTTGAGTAGATATGGGTATATCTACTTAATGAAACACAAGTCTGAGACCTTTGAAAAGTTCAAGGAATTTCAGAGTGAGGTTGAAAATCAACGTGACAGAAAGATCAAGTTTCTACGATCAGATCGTGGAGGAGAATACTTGAGTCACGAATTTGGCACACACTTCAGAAAATGTGGAACTCACGCCGCCTGGAACACCTCAGCGTAATGGTGTGTCCAAACGTCATAATCGCACTCTATTAGATATGGTGCGACCTATGATGTCTCTTACCGATTTACCGCTATCTTTTTGGGGCTATGCTTTAGAGACTGCCGCATTCACTTTAAATAGGGCTCCGTCGAAATCCGTTGAGACGACACCGTATGAATTATGGTTTGGGAAGAAACCTAAGCTGTCGTTTCTAAAAGTTTGGGGATGCGATGCTTATGTCAAGAAACTTCAACCTGAAAAGCTCGAACCCAAGTCGGAAAAATGCGTCTTCATAGGATACCCTAAAGAAACTATTGGGTATACCTTCTACCTCAGATCCGAAGGCAAGATCTTTGTTGCCAAGAATGGATCCTTTCTAGAGAAGGAGTTTCTCTCGAAAGAAGTAAGTGGGAGGAAAGTAGAACTTGATGAAGTGTTACCTCTTGAACCGGAAAATGGCGCAACTCAAGAAAACGTTCCTGAGGTGCCTGCACCGACTAGAGAGGAAATTAATGATGATGATCAAGCTCCTACTGAAATTCGTAGGTCCACAAGGACACGTTCCGCACCAGAGTGGTACGGCAACCCTGTCTTGGAAATCATGTTGTTAGACAACGGTGAACCTTCGAACTATGAAGAAGCAATGGCGGGCCTGGATTCCGACAAATGGCTGGAAGCCATGAAATCTGAGATAGGATCCATGTATGAAATCGAAGTATGGACTTTGACTGACTTGCCCGTTGAGCGGCGAGCCATAGAAAATAAATGGATCTTTAAGAAGAAGACAGACGCGGATGGTAATGTGACCATCTATAAAGCTCGGCTTGTCGCTAAGGGTTATCGATAAGTTCAAGGGGTTGACTACGATGAGACTTTCTCACCGGTAGCGAAGCTGAAGTCTGTCCGAATCATGTTAGCAATTGCCGCATTCTACGATTATGAGATATGGCAAATGGACGTCAAAACGGCATTCCTTAATGGTTTCCTTAAGGAAGAATTGTATATGATGCAGCCGGAAGGTTTTGTCGATCCTAAGAATGCTGACAAGGTGTGCAAGCTCCAGCGATCCATTTATGGGCTGGTGCAAGCATCTCGGAGTTGGAACATTCGCTTTGATGAGATGATCAAAGCGTTTGGGTTTACACAGACTTATGGAGAAGCCTGCGTTTACAAGAAAGTGAGTGGGAGCTCTGTAGCATTTCTCATACTATATGTAGATGACATACTTTTGATGGGAAATGATATAGAACTCTTGGACAGCATTAAGGCCTACTTGAATAAAAGTTTTTCAATGAAGGACCTTGGATAAGCTGCTTATATATTAGGCATCAAGATCTATAGAGATAGATCAAGACGCCTCATAGGTCTTTCACAAAGCACATACCTTGATAAGATATTGAAGAAGTTCAATATGGATCAATCTAAGAAGGGGTTCTTACCTGTGTTACAAGGTGTGAAATTGAGCTCAGCTCAATGTCCGACCAAGGCAGAAGATATAGAAGAGATGAGTGTCATCCCCTATGCCTCAGCCATAGGTTCTATTATGTATGCTATGCTATGTACCAGACCTGATGTAAACCTTGCCGTAAGTTTGGTAGGAAGGTACCAAAGTAATCGCGGCAAGGAACACTCGACAGCGGTCAAGAATATCCTGAAGTACCTGAAAAGGACTAAGGAAATGTTTCTCGTTTATGGAGGTGACGAAGAGCTCGTCGTAAAGGGTTACGTCGACGCTAGTTTCGACACAGATCTGGATGACTCTAAGTCACAAACCGGATACGTGTATATTTTGAATGGTGGGGTGGTAAGCTGGTGCAGTTGCAAACAGAGCGTCGTGGCGGGATCTACATGTGAAGCGGAGTACATGGCAGCCTCGGAGGCAGCACATGAAGCAATTTGGGTGAAGGAGTTCATCACCGACCTCGGAGTCATACCCAATGCGTCGGGGCCAATCAAACTCTTCTGTGACAACACTGGAGCTATTGCACTTGCCAAGGAGCCCAGGTTTCACAAGAAGACGAGGCACATCAAGCGTCGCTTCAACTCCATTCGTGAAAATTTTCAAGATGGAGACATAGATATTTGTAAAGTACATACGGACCTGAATGTAGCAGATCCGTTGACTAAACCTCTCCCTAGAGCAAAACATAATCAACACCAGAATTCCATGGGTGTTCGATTCATCACAATGTAACTAGATTATTGACTCTAGTGCAAGTGGGAGACTGTTGGAAATATGCCCTAGAGGCAATAATAAAAGCATTATTATTATATTTCCTTGTTCATGATAATTGTCTTTATTCATGCTAAAATTGTGTTATCCGGAAATCGTAATACATGTATGAATAATAGACACCAACATGTCCCTAGTGAGCCTCTAGTTGACTAGCTCGTTGATCAACAGATAGTCATGGTTTCCTGACTATGGACATTGGATGTCATTGATAACGAGATCACATCATTAGGAGAATGATGTGATGGACAAGACCCAATCCTAAACATAGCACAAGATCGTATAGTTCGTTTGCTAGAGTTTTCCAATGTCAAGTATCCTTTCCTTAGACCATGAGATCGTGTAACTCCCGGATACCGTAGGAGTGCTTTGGGTATACCAAACGTCACAACGTAACTGGGTGACTATAAAGGTAGACCACGGGTATCTCCGAAAGTGTCTGTTGGGTTGACACGGATATAGACTGTGATTTGTCACTCCTCATGACGGAGAGGTATCACCGGGCCCACTCGGTAATGCATCATCATAATGAGCTCAATGTGATCAAAGTGTTTGATCACGGGATCATGCATTACGGTACGAGTAAAGTGACTTGCCGGTCACGAGATTGAACAAGGTATTGGGATACCGACGATCGAACCTCGGGCAAGTAAAATACCGATTGACAAAGGGAATTGTATACGGGATTAATTGAATCCTCGACATCGTGGTTCATCCAATGAGATCATCCCGGACATCATGAGGAGTTTCGGAATAGTCCGGAGGTAAAGATTTATATATAGGAAGTGCTGTTTCGGCCATCGGGACAAGTTTTGGGGTCATCGGTATTGTACCGGGACCACCAGAAGGGTCCTGGGGGTCCACCGGGTGGGGCCACCCATCCCGGAGGGCCCCATGGGCCAAAGTGGGGAGGGGAACCAGCCCATAGTGGGCTGGTGCGCCCCCCTAGGCCCACCCCATGCGCCTAGGGTTGAAACCCTAGGGGTGGGGGGCGCCCCACCTTGGCTTGGGGGCCACTCCAACCCTTGGCTGCCGCCCCCCCTAGGAGATCCAATTTCCTAGGGCCGCCGCCCCCCTAGGGGGCTATATATATGAGGGGGGAGGGGGCAAGAACACCTGAGTCCTGGCGCCTCCCTCTCTCCCTGCTACACCTCTTCCTCTCGTAGTACACGACGAAGCCCTGCTGCTGTGACGCCCTGCATCCACCACCACGCCGTCGTGCTGTTGGATCTTCATCAACCTATCCTTCCCCCTTGCTGGATCAAGAAGGAGGAGACGTCACCCTGACCGTACGTGTGTTGAACGCGGAGGTGCCGTCCGTTCGGTGCTAGGATCTCCGGTGATTTGGATCACGTCGTGTACGACTACCTCATCCCCGTTCTCTGAACGCTTCCGCTCGCGATCTACAAAGGTATGTAGATGCATCCGATCACTCGTTGCTAGATGAACTCATAGATGGATCTTGGTGAAACCGTAGGAAATTTTTTGTTTTCTGCAACATTCCCCAACACATACATGTCAACGATGGGTGTTGGCTCCAACAATTCGCATTGGTCTCAAACCAATGACATGCACTTCGAAGACCATGAGTTCGAGGTGGACGAGGAGGGTGAGGGCATTGTCGACGCACCAAAAGGAAGAGCGGGTAATTACACCAACGTCGATGACATCTTACTATGAAATACTTGGTTGCAAATGTCGAGGGATCCATCCGTTGAAGGTGATCAAAGTAGAGATGCTTATTGGGGGCGGACGAAAGAACACTTTGATGTTCACAACTTGAGTGGAATTGACCACTCCGAGAGATCACTACAGTCCCGATGGTCGACCATCAACTCGGATTGTCAAAGGTGGGCGGCCTGTCAAAAGGCGGTTGACAAGTTGAACCCAAGTGGCACAAATGAGGACGATAGAGTAAGTGGGAATTCATACATGTTCATCATACATATTCATCATACTTGTTGTTGGTGCTAACTTGCTTTGTTTTCATGTAGTACAACATTGCGCAAAACTTGTTCAAAGAAGAGGAGAGGACAACCAAGAAGGGGAAGATCAAGAAAGGAAGGGTCTTTACCTTGCCCCATTGCTATAATGTGTTGATGGATGATGAGGAATGGAAGAAGCGTGAAGATTTGGATGATTTGCATTTGAGCAACAAACACAAGCGAACAATTAAATTGGAAGATGATGAGGAGGAGGATGATGCATCAAGTGATGACGGCAAGAGAAGCCCCACACCCAACTCGGTTTCATATTCGAAGCCAAAGCGACCGGATGGGTGCAAGAAAGACAAAACTGAAAAGAAGAAGAGGAAAGGAGATGATGAGCTTAAAAATGCTATGGAAGCTATTGTGAAGGCAAGAAAAGAAGCCAACAAGGTGAAGAAAATGGCAAGGAACCAAGATGCCGCGGCCGAGGAGAGGAGGTTGGCGGTCGAGGAGAGGAGGGTGGCGGCCGAGGAGAGGAAGGTGGCTTTGGAGGAGAGGAAGGTGAGCAATGAGGAGCGAACAAGATTGTTGAAATGGGAGAAGCACTTGTTCTTTTTGGACACATCTAACCTCAATGTGGTACAAAAGGAGTATGTCAATCTTGCCCGTGAAGAAGTCTTGATCCAAAAAAGAGCCATGGTTCATGCAATGGTTGGCGGTGGCCTCGGCGCCATGGGTGGCATGGGTGGCTTCGGAGGTACCGTGGGCGGTGCAATGGGAGGCATGGCTGGCTTTGGAGCACCCCCCGACGCTATGGCCATCATGGGAGGCATGGGTTTTGCCTCTCTCGTGGGAGGCATGGGTGCACCTCCGGCCGCCATGGGCGGAATGTCTCTCGATGTGCCTCCTTGCACACATTCCCATGAAGATGCCGTTGAAGATCTTGCCAACACCGTCGGAGCTTCACGTGATGCGGTGCGCTATGAGGAGAGGGAGGAAGATTCATCTTTGGAGGCGGAAGAATCGCCTTCCGAAGATGAGGATGAGGACGAGGAATGATGTGACTTTCATTTATGTATTGAACTTGATTTGCATTTTGAACTTGGTTGGATGAACTTGTGAGCATGATTTTGAACTTGTGGGCTGTGACGCCCCCGATTCAATCGTACACTAATCATGCACGCAAACGTGTACGATCAAGATCAGGGACTCACGGGAAGATATCACAACACAACTCTACAAATAAAGTAAGTCATACAAGCATCATAATACAAGCCAGGGGCCTCGAGGGCTCGAATACAAGTGCTCGATCATAGACGAGTCAACGGAAGCAACAATATCTGAGTACAGACATAAGTTAAACAAGTTTGCCTTAAGAAGGCTAGCACAAACTGGGATACAGATCGAAAGAGGCGCAGGCCTCCTGCCTGGGATCCTCCTAAACTACTCCTAGCCGTCGTCAGCGGGCAGCCCGTAGTAGTAGGCACCTCCAGTGCAGTAGGAGTCATCATCGACGGTGGCGTCTGGATCCTGGGCTCCATCGTCTGGTTGCAGCAATTGGGTAGAGAGATGGGGAAAAGGGGAAACAAGACAACCGTGAGTACTCATCCAAAGTACTCGCAAGCAAGGAGCTACACTACATATGCATGGATATATGTGTAAAGGGCCATATCAGTGGACTGAACTGCAGAATGCCAGAATAAGAGGGGGATATCTAATCCTGTCGAAGACTACGCTTCTGGCAGCCTCCGTCTTGCAGCATATAGAAGAGAGTAGACTGAAATCCTCCAAGTAGCAACGCATAGCATAATCCTACCCGGCGATCCCCTCCTCGATGCCCTGTTAGAGAGCGATCACCGGGTTATATCTGGCACTTGGAAGGGTGTGTTTTATTAAGTATCCAGTTCTAGTTGTCATAAGGTCAAGGTACAACTCCGGGTGGTCCTTCTACCGAGGGACGCGGCTATTCGAATAGATTATCTTCCCTGCAGGGGTGCACCACATAGCCCAACACGCTTGATCCCATTTGGCCGGACACACTTTCCTGGGTCATGCCCGGCCTCGGAAGATCAACACGTCGCAGCCCCACCTAGGCACAACAGAGAGGTCAGCACACCGGTCTAAACCTAAGCGCGCAGGGGTCTGGGCCCATCGCCCTGAGCACACCTGCATGTTGCGTGGGCGGCCGGAAGCAGACCTAGCCTAGTGACGTTCCAGTCCAATCCGGCGCGCGCCGCTCCGTCGCTGACGTCACGAAGGCTTCGGCTGATACCACGACACCGGGATACCCATAACTACTCCCGCGTAGATGGTTAGTGCGTATAGACCAAATGGCTAGACTCAGATCAAATACCCAGATCTCGTTAAGCGTGTTAAGTATCCGCGAACGCCGACCAGGGCCAGGCCACCTCTCTCCTAGGTGGTCTCAACCTGCCCTGTCGCTCCGCCTCAAAGTAACAGTCGGGGGCCGTCGGGAACCCAGGCCCACCTCTACCGGGATGGAGCCACCTGCCCCTTCAGCCCCCATCTCCGCACAGTATCACAGGTAATGTAACAGTGTAAAGTATATAGTATGCCCGTGACCACCTCCCGAAGTGATCACGGCCCAGTAGTATAGCATGGCAGACGGACAAGAGTGTAGGGCCACTGATGGAACACTAGCATCCTATACTAAGCAGTAGGATAACAGGTAAAGGTAACAACAGTAGTAGCAAGGACAGGCTATGCAGCAGTATAGGATTAACTGAAAGCAGTAACATGCTACACTACTCTAATGCAAGCAGTATAGAGAAGAATAGGCGATATCTGGTGATCAAGGGGGGGCTTGCCTGGTTGCTCAGACAAGAAGGAGGGGTCGTCAACACCGTAGTCGATCACTGGGGTACCGGCATCGGTCTCGGGGTCTACCGGAAAGAAGTAATGGAGGGGAAACACAATAAAAAATTAGAGCAATCAAATGTACCAAAAAGCAAGAAGCGGCAATACGTTGTGCTAGAGGTGCCCTAACGTAGGGATAGGTGATACCGGCGAAGGGGGAAAACATCCGGGAAAGTATTCCCGGTGTTTCGCGTTTTCGGACAAATTAACCGGAGAGGAAAAGTTGCGTGTTTGCTATGCTAGGGGTGTGCGGTGGACGAACGGGCTGCGTATCCGGATTCGTCTTGTCATTCTGAGCAACTTTCATGTACAAAGTTTTTTCTTCTGAGCTACGGTTTATTTTATATTAATTTTTAAAGTTTTAAATCATTTTCTAAATTATTATTATTAAATTAATTCTAAATTAGTATTATTGCATCAGCATGACGTCAGCAGTCAACGGGACGTTGACAGGGTCAAACTGACGTGTGGGTCCTGCCTGCCATAGACTGCTATCTAATTAACAGTAGTTAGTTTTACTTGCAGGTTAATTAGGTTTAATTAAACTCGATTAATTAAGTTAACTAATTATTTAACTATATAATTAATTAACTAATTCTTTATCTATTTTTATTATTTCTAATATTCGTTCTAGGAGGGCTCACTTGTCATAGGCCAGGGGCCTTAGTGGGCGCTGGCAGGCGCTTGCGGGCACAAGAGCGACGACGGGCAGGTGCCCGTTAACGGGCGAACCCGGGCGGCCGCTGCGGGCGCGCGTGCCAGCGCCGGCGAGGCGGGCTGGGCGCCGGCTGCAGGTGAGAGGGGAGGCAGGCCATGGCAGGGCAGGGAGCTAGCGGCAGAGGGCAGCGGGAGGCGCGGGCGAGCACTTGGTCGGGGAGCGGCGAGCACACGATGATGCGGGGAACAAGGGGCGTGCGCGGGCACATGAGGGAGGGCGCGTGCTGCCTGGAGCGCGAGCTCCGGCACGTGGCCGCGGAGATGCGGGCGATGGCCACGACGGGGAGCACGAGCGGCACGACCAGCAAGACGCGGTGACTACGGCGACGGACTAGGGACGCAAGTGCGAGGGAGACAGAGAGGAGGGGGAGTTTCGCTCACCCCCGATGCACGGGTTCGCCGGCGAGGCTCGACGGAGTCCGCCGGGGAGGAGGTCGGGGAGGCGAGCGTCGACGGTAGGCGGCGGGGCGTCCATCCAGCGGCGAGGTGGCGGGGCGTCCATCCAGAGGCGTGGTCGCGGGGCGTCGGAGCCGGCGAGGGAGAGTCGGGAACGGGCAGTCCGACGGGGAGGTACGGCAAACGGAAGGGGGGGCGCCGGGCGGCGTCGGGCAGCGCCAGGCGGGGAGATCGGGTCGATCTCGTTCTGGATCACGGGAGGGGAGAGGAACGAGCGAGAGAGAGAGTGGGGGTCGTGGGGTAGTGGGGGGAGAGGGGCTAGGGTTTCTGGCGCCCGAGGGGATTAGTAGCGGGCGCGGTTGGGCCGGCCTAGCGGCCCTGTAGCCTGCTGGGCCGAGGCCCAGCTGGGGGGGGGGGTCTTTGTCTCTTTTATTTTTTTTGTTTATTTTCTCTTTTCTTTTATTTATTCTTTTAGTTCTTATTTGTTTTATTTTAGTTTCCAAAAATACAAAAGTGGCAGCTAAAATAGTGTTACAATTCATGCCACTGCCACAAACCGTTTAGCACCGAAATAAAAATAGTTTTAAATTGTTTATTATTTTTAAGCATTTGAATAATTGTTTTGCTGTTGTTTTATTCATCTCATATTATTTAAACATTTTATAAAGGTGTGGTTTCTCCACCATAATTATCTATGCAATATTTGGTTCACTCCGAACATTTTAGTTTTAATATTTGAAAACGTTTATTGTTTGCTTGATTTTGAATTAGAATTTGAATCGGTTCCGAACTAACACGAGATTAGCGACAGTAATCGAAGTGACGTGGCATCATTAGCAGAGAATTACTGTAGCTTAAATATCCGGGCGTCACATGGGCATGAATTTTTCTTCATCAATTTGTTTGTGTGAAATTTTATATGTCATGTTCATTGCATTTTGAATGTTTCAACTTCATTTTGTGTTCAAAATGCCATATATGCAATGCCCCGGCGAGTCGCGCGTGCTACATTTTTTGCGCGCTGCTGGAGCGGCGCACGCTGCATTTTAGCGCGGCTGCTGGAGCCAGCGTTGTGCGCCGCGCCAAATCAGACGATGCACGCGCGGCAAAGCAGTTTTTTATGTGCGACGCGTTCGGCGCCTGTTGGAGATGCTCTAAGCACCTACAAGGTTTAAGCATATTTGATGTCACGAACTTCGGATTTTAAAATAAATTATGTAAGGACATCCGGGAGTTGAAACACCGCTCTTTTTGCATTATTAGCAAGCTATTCATTAGCAAAACATACGAGCAAACATGAGTCACATATACTCACACACCGCACCATCACGCCAATGACCACACAATGACACAAACATAGGCCACATGTTCAAATACCACACCATCACACAGCTCATGAAGACAGACTCGCGCAAAGTAGCGAGTTATAAATGACGGCAGCTAGTTGTGGTCGTTGATCTGCTCGACGAGTCCGAGGTTGATGATGCCCCAGGCAGAGCGCGGCCATTGTTTCTCCTTGGCCTTGTCCCTCATCACCCTCCCCCACGACACCCACCCCTCCCACGACATCCTCTTGTCCCAGCTGCTGCCCCACTCCACCACCAGCCTCAGCCCCTCCGCCGCCGCCGCCTCCGCCTCCTCCCACCTCCCTCCGCCGTTCAGCAGCACCTGAGCCAGCACCAGCCACGGCTCCCCCACGTACGGGTTCTTCGCGATGCACCGCCGCAGCAGCGGCTCCACGCCCTCCGGATCCTTGCCGTCGCTGCACATCGCCTCCCAGTACAGGTCCCTCGCCGCGATCTGCTCGCCGGGGTCCAGCACGTTGCTGCATCGGTTGAACACGGGCGGGATGCACAGCTCCAGGCCCGCGTCCTGTTCGTCCACCGCCGTCGTCTTCATCGACCCCTCTTGTTCCATGTGGCGGAGCTGCTCGTCAGTGGCGATGAGGCGGTACAGCGCGGCGAGCCTGGACATGGCGCTCATCCACAGCCCCGGCTTGCCGGTGCCAGGCCAGAGCGCGGCCCAGTTGTCGCCGGCGAACTCGAGGCGGCCGTCGTCGTTGCGGAACAGCTTGTCCTGGTAGTCCGTGTGCTGGTCGCTGGAGTCGGCGACGGTCATCAGCACGAACACCGCCAGCACACGCCGCGGCAGCGCCACCGGCTCCCCCGTCCGGATGTGCGGCACCACCACGCCCTCCTCCGGCACCACGGACCGCAGCTTCGCGCGCCACGGCTCCGCCTTGTCCTCCGGCCTGCCCCCGCCGGAGCGCGCGGCCTGGAGGGACGCCTCGGCGGCGGCGAGGTGCTCGCGGAGCTCGGCGTCGGTGTAGCGGAGGTGGAGGTCGTCGTGCATGAGCGCCTGGCGCGGGACGACGCAGAAGAGGTGCACGAGCCGCTCGGCGGCGGCGCCGACGATGGCGCGGACGCGGGCGCGGCTGACGTCGGGCTCGAAGATGGCGAGGTTGACGTAGGAGTTGGAGTAGGAGGAGTGGAAGAGACCGCAGCGGGCGACGGCGTCGGGCGCGCCCCAGAGGCGGAGGATGCGGTAGACGTCGAGCAGGTGCGCGAGGAAGGTGCCGTGCTTGTGGTAGCACTCGCCGGCGCCGGCCGACACGAGGACGGAGACGAGCGAGGGCAGCTCGGGGTCGACGGCCGCGAGGTCGCCCCGGAGGAACGGGCGCGCGGCGGCGAGGAGGGAGTGGAGCTCGTTGTTCGTCGATGGGCCTGTGCCGTTGCTGATGCCGGTCGCCATTTCGATGATCCCGGCCGGTGTAGTGCGTGTCTGGCTCTCACTCCTGATTATTACCGTGATTGTGTTCTGTTCACCCTCTGCCGTTGGTGATTATTACCGTGAGTGAAATGTTGGTTGCGTTGCGTAGCAAAATGAACAATTCAGTGGCCGCGTGCAATTCAGGCGTACTAAAGGACGCGCGCGTGATACATGCACGGTGCTAGGATGGTCAGGTAGGAGCTAGGGCTATGATGCCTGCTGTTGTCGTCCTGTGAACGTGGATGGAATGTGTCCAAGTTTGCTTTCCATTGCTGTGTCTGGAGCAATAATCCTACCTTACTCTTTCACGGGATCTTTTCAACTAACTAACCTCCCCCTATTTTCAATGGAGTGGGTCCCGCCTCATCTCGAACTACCAATCCCAAGTCCCCACGTTGGCCAGTCCATTGATCTCGTGAAAAAATCGTCCGTGAAAAGTCCTATGTCTGGCGTGCACCAATGAGCTTTTTTTTTTTCGAAGGGCCTGCACCGATGAAGACGTACGTACATGCAGACAATGGCAGTATACGATGCGTCCGTTTCATGTGACATCGGTTTTTGTTGCTTTGTCAGCTTTGGAGGTAGTATTCCTTCCCACTCATGTGTGTACATACAGTAGAGGAGATACGGGCGTGTTTGGTTGTTTGGGGTGGCTTTAGCCTGCATTGCATGGGTGAGTGTGGCCTGGTTGAGCTGATGGAAAGATGAACTAAGATGTGTGTTTGGTAAACTGCATGATATGAGTGCATGAGAGATGCTATGTATTACCTCCGTCTAGGTCAATAAGTCATTCGCGTAGTTCTAGGTCGACGATTTAACTATCTAAATATGTATTGTATGTGACAAAAAATATATATTCAGAAATTACATCCATGTAGAAATCTAGTGATATACTTTTCATGACATATAACACATATTTAATTACTCAAATCGATGACCTAGAACTACGCAGATGACTTATCCTAGACGGGGATAGTACAACAGATGTTTGGTTGGCTGCATTTGACCTTAATTATGCTAACTTTTTCTTCCAATTTCCATCACTCCAATTGGATCTGACTAATTCCATGGACAAAAACAACAACTAAAACTAGCCTGAACTGAAATCTGAACCAAAGCTTAAGTTCAATTTTATTTATCACAAATTTCTCACAAAAATCAAAGCCTCAACTGAGTCTGAACCAACCAAAACTCAAGCAGCAGAGACCAAGCATATGAAGAGGAGAAGGCGACAAGATGGTTGAGGAGAAGATGGGCAGCCTGGAGGAGATGCAGTGGCGCAGTTTGAGGGAAGAAACGCGGCGTCAGATGGTAGTTGCGGCTCGCGACACGCAGTTGCTCCCCTCCCCCTTCTTCCTCTCGATTAGTGGCGGGTGGCATGGCGAGCTCGTCCGCATGGCCGGGTGTGTGCGGCTATGGCGGAGTTAGGCGGCGCTGAGGCGTTGGCGGAAACCGACGATGTCGAGGGGGAGGCGAGCCCCCGGTGTTGGAAATATGCCCTAGAGGCAATAATAAAATGATTATTATTATATTTCCTTGTTCATGATAATTGTCTATTGTTCATGCTATAATTGTGTTATCTGGAAATCGTAATACATGTGTGAATACATAGACCACAACATGTCCCTAGTGAGCCTCTAGTTGACTAGCTCGTTGATCAACAGATAGTCATGGTTTCCTGACTATGGACATTAGATGTCATTGATAACGGGATCACGTCATTAGGGGAATGATGTGATGGACAAGACCCAATCCTAAGCCTAGCACAAGATCGTGTAGTTTGTTTGCTAAAGCTTTTTCAATGTTAAGTATCATTTCCTTAGACCATGAGATCGTGTAACTCCCGGATGCCGTATGAGTGCTTTGGGTGTGCCAAACTTCGCAACGTAACTGGGTGACTATAAAGGTATACTACAGGTATCCCCGAAAGTATCTGTTGGGTTGACACGGATCGAGACTGGGATTTGTCACTCCGTATGACGAAGAGGTATCTCTGGGCCCACTCGGTAATGCATCATCATAATGAGCTCAATGTGACCAAGTGTTTGGTCACGGGATCATGCATTACGGTACGAGTAAAGTGACTTACCGGTAACGAGATTGAACGAGGTATTGGGATACCGACGATCGAATCTCGGGCAAGTAACGTACCGATTGACAAAGGGAATTGTATACGGGATTACTTGAATCCTCGACATCGTGGTTCATCGATGAGATCATCGAGGAGCATGTGGGAGCCAACATGGGTATCCAGATCCCGCTGTTGGTTATTGACCGGAGAGTCGTCTCGGTCATGTCTGCGTGTCTCCCGAACCCGTAGGGTCTACACACTTAAGGTTCGGTGACGCTAGGGTTGTAGAGATATTAGTATGCGGTAAAACGAAAGTTGTTCGGAATCCCGGATGAGATCCCGGACGTCACGAGGAGTTCCGGATTGGTCCGGAGGTAAAGATTTATATATAGGAATTCCAGTTTCGGCCATCGTGAATGTTTTGGGGGTCATCGGTATTGTACCGGGACCACCAGAAGGGTCCCGGGGGTCCATCGGGTGGGGCCACCTATCCCGGAGGGCCCCATGACCTAAAGTGGGAGGGGGAAACAGCCCCTGGTGGGCTGGTGCGCCACCCTTGGGCCTCCCCTGCGCCTAGGGTTGGAAACCCTAGGGGTGGGGGGCGCCCCACTTGGCTTGGGGGGGAAGCCACCCCCTTGGCCGCCGCCCCCCTTGGAGATTGCATCTCCTAGGGCCGCCGCCCCCCAAGGCCCCTATATAAAGAGGGGGGAGGGTGGTCAGCCTCACACTTGCTCTTGGCGCCTCCCTCTCCCTCCGTAACACCTCTCTTCCCCGCTTGCGCTTGGCGAATCCCTGCCGGGATCCCGCTACTTCCACCACCACGCCGTCGTGCTGTTGGATCTCCATCAACCTCTCCCTCTCCCTTGCTGGATCAAGATGGATGAGATGTCTTTCCAACCGTACGTGTGTTGAACGCGGAGGTGCCGTCCGTTCGGCACTTGGTCATCGGTGATTTGGATCACGGCGAGTACGACTCCATCAACCCCGTTCTCTCGAACGCTTCCGCTCGCGGTCTACAAGGGTATGTAGATGCACACCTCTCTCTCGTTGCTAGATGTCTCCATAAATTGATCTTGGTGAAGCGTAGAATTTTTTTTTATTTTCTGCAACGTTCCCCAACACCCGGCGTAGGAATGGAGTAGTGCCGATGAAAGAGATCGGACCGACGGCGGGCGAGGTAGCTCCGACCAGCTACGCAAGCGGGTGCTCAGACGACGGCGGCGGTAGCAGGTTGATGTGCTCGAGTCGATGCGTGCGAGAGAGAAAGAGGAAAGGGAACGCGAGCTTGCTATCGAGGGAATGCAGGCGCGGGCCTGGCTCTTGGATACACTCGATTCCTGCGTTCCCCTCGGCCTTGCTGAGAGGGCTGCTTTCGCATGAGTCGGGCCTGATATGACCGCGGGTAATTTAGCTACCGTAGTTTCTATTATTCCGGCCGCTGCTGATAATGTGCCCAACAACGATCATGATGAACTTGCTGATGTGCATGTTCAACGGCACATAAGTTTTGATGGGAAGTATGAAGACGGGTTAGAAGGGTCAGTGGTTGTGACTTGTGCGCATGCTGCATGTTGTTCGGAGACAAACGTGGTGGAGTCAAATTGCACCACGTTTCAACATGAATCAGAAGGAAATCAAGAAAAAGAATATTATAATTATTTTAGTAAGCCACGTCGTGGAGGAGGCCTCAAGGAGTCCGTGTTGGATTTCGAGTACTTGCTTGCCGGGATTATTTGTTACTTCAGGATTACTAAAACAAGAAGATTATTTACATTTCTTTTCCTGCCCATCAAGGAAAAGATCAATGCGAGGATTCTATTTATTAGGGAACTATTCAGTTTGAAGGATGTTGGGTGGGGCCCGCCAGGAAAAGCACGCAAGTTGTCAACGCATGCACCAAAACTAGTAGTTTGTGTTTTCCTAAATACTAGATCAAGTCGGTTTAGCCTACGTATATGTCTAGGTGTTTTTTTGTACGTACCAAGTGCTTGTTTTCCAAGATAGTCAGGGTATGCGGCTATTATATAAAGCCAATTTAGTTCTTTGTAAAAGCAGGTTATATTTTTATATGAAATAGACACGATGTGTTTTTCAGGGTAGACACCCGTATCCAGTTTTGGAGGGATCTTTAGAAAACCTCTGTATTGCGATTTCTCTTCGTGGAAATTGTTTTGCACGTGAGTACCTTCATCGAGATTGGTTTTCTCGTGTTGGGCCGCAAGGTTCAAACCCTCTACTTCGTGTACACCGCGTGCGCGGGCGAGAGGTTGCTACTGCTGGTGGTGGAGTGTCGTGAAAGATCGGGCCGCAACAACAGATCGGATCTCACCACGAGGTTTGGTCATTATCAGGTGGTATTCAGAGCATCAGGTTGTTCACGGCACTATGGAGAAGATGGCGAGCGCATCGTTATCCAGTAAGTTAAGCTATGTATTTCAGTTGGAGGAGGAAGGCCGTTGGACTGGTCTTTTTCACACCCGTGTGGTGGTGAGAGAGAGATCATGTGCCATGACCATCGATCACATGAATTTGATCAACGCCGCAAGCATCGAGATGGTGGAGAAGTTGGATCTGTCGATTGCACCACGAGCACGACCGTACTTGTTTCGTTGGGGTCATGAAGAGCTCACTGTGACGCACCAAACCAAGGTACCGTTTTTGTTGGGAAATTATTTTTGCGAGGTTTTATGCGACGTGATTCCGACAACTATGATTTCATGTCACTTGTTATTGGGCGAGCCATGGTATAAAGAGCATGATGTTACGTATGATTGCAAAACACATAGATATACTGTCAAGAAGGGTAAGAAGTGTAGCCTCGTGCCAATGGGTGAGGAGCGTTTTATTTCTTGGAGGAAAGAACATCTTGAGAAGATAAAAGAGCAAGAAGAAGAAGAGAAGAAGGTCGAAGTTGCTGAAATTTTTGCGGTTGTCATTCAATCAAGTGAGGAAGAGGTCAACTCAAAACCGAGGACGGTTTCGATGCAAGGAGGAGAGGATGATATGACCGCGGGTAATTTAGCTACCGTAGTTTCTATTATTCCGGCCGCTGCTGATAATGTGCCCAACAACGATCATGATGAACTTGCTGATGTGCATGTTCAACGGCATATAAGTTTTGATGGGAAGTATGAAGACGGGTTAGAAGGGTCAGTGGTTGTGACTTGTGCGCATGCTGCATGTTGTACGGAGACAAACGTGGTGGAGTCAAATTGCACCACGTTTCAACATGAATCAGAAGGAAATCAAGAAAAAGAATATTATAATTATTTTAGTAAGCCACGTCGTGGAGGAGGCCTCAAGGAGTCCGTGTTGGATTTTGAGTACTTGCTTGCCGGGATTATTTGTTACTTCAGGATTACTAAAACAAGAAGATTATTTACATTTCTTTTCCTGCCCATCAAGGAAAAGATCAATGCGAGGATTCTATTTATTAGGGAACTATTCAGTTTGAAGGATGTTGGGTGGGGCCCGCCAGGAAAAGCACGCAAGTTGTCAACGCATGCACCAAAACTAGTAGTTTGTGTTTTCCTAAATACTAGATCAAGTCGGTTTAGCCTACGTACATGTCTAGGTGTTTTTTTGTACGTACCAAGTGCTTGTTTTCCAAGATAGTCAGGGTATGCGGCTATTATATAAAGCCAATTTAGTTCTTTGTAAAAGCAGGTTATATTTTTATATGAAATAGACACGATGTGTTTTTCAGGGTAGACACCCGTATCAAGTTTTGGAGGGATCTTTAAAAAACCTCTGCATTGCGATTTCTCTTCGTGGAAATTGTTTTGCACGTGAGTACCTTCGTCGAGATTGGTTTTCTCGTGTTGGGCCGCAATGTTCAAACCCTCTACTTCGTGTACACCGCGTGCGCGGGCGAGAGGTTGCTACTGCTGGTGGTGGAGTGTCGTGAAAGATCGGGCCGCAACAACAGATCGGATCTCACCACGAGGTTTGGTCATTATCAGGGCCAGGCCGAGGAGGCCGCACAGGTAACCAATCAAGCTGATTTTTGCGTCGCGGGTGCGAGCCAAATGCGAGCCAGTCATCCAAACACGCCCTTAGGGCGTGTTTGGTTTCCTGCATGAGGCCCGGCCAGTCTCGCACGGGATGCAAACAGGCCGATTGGTTGCCTGCTTTTACTGTTGGGCATGCATGGCACGATGTTTAAAGCACTCCTGGGCCTGGCTCCCTGGGAATGCTCGAATCGGCAGTTTCTTCAGGGTCGGGCCCGAGCGGTGCATGTGGGCAGCGGCAGCTGCACTCGCGCGGCCACGCTCGAGAAGCCGCGTTGCTTCCCGAAGCGCCAGCAGTTATTAGCCTCACCGTCACCGCCCCTCACCGCTCCCTCTCCCCACTCTCACCGGCGGCGGCGGATCGGAGGAGAGCAAGAAGACCATTGTACTACATCACCGGCGAGCGGATCATCACCTGTCCCGCGGCAATGGCTGTAAGCACTTTTCTGTTCATCATGCACTACTTTTTCGCGTACGATCCGGTGGTAGATTTGATCCACGGAGGAGAGGGGAATGGGGAATAGAGGTAGATTAGATAAGCATGGCAGTTTGTACTAGTTCATACGAGTTCATGCAACATCGGAATAGAGGTAGATGCGGATGGAGTAGAGGGGGGATTGGGGGATTGGTGGTACACATCAGACACTGGCTAACCGCGGTGACCAATGAGGCGTGCGGAGCGGCATGTCGAGTGGTTGGCCTTCATCTTCTTGTCCATCGCCGTGCGGGGCGGTGGGTCGTCGTCATCCTCACCGGAGTCAAGATCGATCTGCCATGTAGGACGGCCTGGCTCCGGTGCCCTCACTGGCATCTGCACCGGTTCTTCCTCCTCCTTAGGCTCCCCACTGATGACCACCGACGGCACGATTTCCGTCTCCCAGTACACTGCGGCACGACGGCCATTAGGAGCCCAGTAGTTCTTGTACTTGGACCACCTCTTCCTCTGTTTAGCATCGTTGGAGATGGCTTGATTCATGGCCCAGCGAATGATGTCGACTGCCATTGCACCCTTCGCTGGGTTAGGAATCAGCGTCTTCAACTCTTCTGCACTGGCCCTCATGAGCACTGCATCAGATTCCTTCTGCATGTCAGGCATGGATCCAAAGTTCGAGCACACCTTCATTGTGTTCTCAAACTTGGTGCGGTTAGCCGACCACCCGAGGAAGAAGGTGAGGGAGTCCTGGACTAGGGGGTCCTCGGGCGTCCGACCTGTTGGACATGGTCCAGACTAATGGGCTGTGAAGATACAAGATCAAAGACTTTCTCCCTTGTCCGGATAGGACTCTCCTTGGTGTGGAAGGCAAGCCTGGCGGCTAAATATGAAGATTCCTTTCTCTGTAACCGACTTTGTACAACCCTAGTTCCCTCCTGTGTCTATATAAACCGGAGGGCTTAGTCCGGAAATGGACATAGTCATACAAGCTAGACTTCTAGGGTTTTAGCCATTACGATCTCGTGGTAGATCAACTCTTGTAATACTCATATTCATCAAGATCAATCAAGCAGGAAGTAGGGTATTGCCTCCATCGAGAGGGCCCGAACCTGGGTAAACATCGTGTCCCCTGTCTCCTGTTACCATCGGCCTTAGACGCATAGCTCGGGACCCCCTACCCGAGATCCGCCGGTTTTGACACCGACATTGGTGCTTTAATTGAGATTTCCATTGTGCCGTCCCCAAAAGGTTTTTGATGTCTCCTTCGATCATCATCAACAATGCTGTCCAAGGGGAAACCTTCCTTCCCGGACAGATCTTCGTGTTCGGCGGCTTCGCACTGCGGGCCAACTCGCTTGGCCATCTAGAGCAAATCGATAGCTACGCCCCTGGCCATCAGGTTAGATTTGGGAGCTTGAACTACATCGTGGATACCCATGGAGACTTGATCTTCAACGGCTTTGAGACCACGGCAGCCGCTCCCTGTCCCTACAGTGAACATGACTTAAATCTGTCAGCGGTCTATACTCAGGAAATTGCACCTATAACTACCCCGGCCCTAGATCCGGAGCAGATAGCGACATCTAAAGACGGGAAGCTCAACCCCGCCACGGAAGCCGCAGAATCCACGGCGTCGGAGCCGCTCACAGACCTAACCTCAAACGACATCTGTGTCTCCGAGACCTCGGACACGTTTCCGGTGATAAGTTCCGAACCATGTGCGTCCGCTTATGTCGAGCCGGATCGGTCATCGATCACCGAATTCAGCGCATCAGACATCTTCCAGCACTCGCCTCTAGGCGACGTGCTGAAATCATTAAAAAATCTGTCCTTAGCGGGGGACTCACAGCCGAACTATGTCCGGTTCGAACTGGAGGCTGAGGATGGGGAATTTCGCTTCCCACCCGCCACCCACTACATAGCCACTGTCGAGGACTTAACCAACATGCTCGATTACGGCTCCGAAGACATCGACGGTATGGACGATGATGCAGATGAGGAGCATGGCCAAAACCCACCATTTACCGAACGTTGGACGACTACTTCTCCGTACGACGTATACATGGTGAATACACCCAAAGAGAACAACGGCGAGGAGAAGGAAAAACTAGTTGAGGATGAGCCTCCTAAGACACAACCAAAGCACTGGCGTAAGCGGCGCCGCTCTAAATCCCGCCGCAGCAAGGATAGCAACACCGGCACAGGAGATGACCACACTCCGGACGGTGCCGAAGACAGAGAATATCCCGATGAACAAACAGACGAACAAGACGATCGGGAAGATGGGCAAGTTAGCCCTGACGAACAGGCCATAAACGACGACTCGGAGGGCAGCACTTATCTTCCACCCTCCGAGGATGAGGTGAGCCTTGGCAACGAGGATTTGATCGTGCCTGAGGAACCTCTCGAGCAAGAACGCTTTAGGCGTCAGCTAATAGCCACTGCAAGAAGTCTGAAAAAGAAGCAGCAGCAGCTTCTAGCTGATCAAGATCTGCTCAAAGATAGATGGACTGATGTCCTGGCAACCGAAGAATACGGCATTAAACGCCCAGCCAAAAGTTACCCGAAGCAAAAATTGCTACCTCAGTTCGATGACGAGGCGCTGGAGCCCGTACCATCATCGCACAATGCGGCTGACCGACCACCACGTGGTCGGGATAAAGCGGTAACTCAAGCTGAACACCAGACCGCCCCACCTCACCGTAAAGGCCAGGACAAAACAGCTCGGGGTTGCACATATGACCTCCGGCAGGACCTGGATAGTAGACCGGGACACACAAGATCGATCTATGGATCGCGGGGATGTGCTTCAACACGCGACAACGGCTACCTATTCGGATGTGACAAACCTCGTCACGCCCGGGCCGAAAACCGCAGACGGACTCCATCGGAGCTACGTCGCGATGCAGCCTGATATAGAGGCGCCGCACACCCTCTTTGCTTCACCGACGAAGTAATGGATCATGAATTCCCAGAAGGGTTTAAACCCGTAAACATCGAATCATACGATGGAACAACCGATCCGGCGGTATGGATCGAGGATTTTATTCTCCACATCCATATGGCCCGCGGAGATGATCTTCACGCCATCAAATACCTCCCACTAAAACTTAAAGGGCCAGCTCGGCACTGGCTAAACAATCTTCCTGAAAACTCTATTGGCGGCTGGGAGGACCTGGAAGAAGCCTTCCTTGACAACTTCCAAGGTACATATGTCCGGCCACTAGACGCCGATGACTTGATTCACATAGTTCAACAGCCTGGAGAGTCAACCAGGAAATTCTGGACTAGGTTCCTAACTAAAAAGAACCAGATCATCGACTGTTCGGATGCTGAAGCCCTAGCGCCCTTTAAACATAGCATCCGTGACGAATGGCTCGCTCGTCACCTCGGCCAGGAAAAGCCAAAGTCCATGGCAGCCCTCACGGCACTCATGACCCGCTTTTGTGCGAGTGAGGATAGTTGGCTGGCCCGTAGCAAAAACACAGAAAGAGAAACGGGCACGCCCGAGGTAAAAATAGCAACGGCAAGCCTCACCGTAGCAGACACAAACGCCGAAGCAATGGTGACAACGCCGATGACATGACAGTCAACGTCGGATTTAGTGGCTCCAAGTCCGGTCAGCGGAAGAAGCCATATAAAACAAACAATTAGGGACCATCCAGCCTGGACCGCATACTCGATCATCCGTGCCACATCCATGGCACTCCAGACAAACTAGCCAATCACACCAACAGAGATTCTTGGGATTTCAAACAGGCCGGCAAGTTAAATGCTGAGAACAAAGAAAAGGGATCGCAAAGAAAGGACGACGACGAGGAGCATCGGCAACCGAACTCAGGAGGACAAAAGAAGTTTCCCCCAGGTCAAAACGGTGAACATGATATATGCTACACGCATCCCAAAGAGGGAGCGCAAGCGCGCGCTCAGGGACGTCTATGCGATAGAGCGAGTCGCCCCAAAATTTAACCCATGGTCGTCATGCCCGATCACTTCTGATCGATGGGATCATCCGACCAGTATCCGTCATGGCGGTTCAGCCGCATTGGTCCTCGACCCAATAATTGACGGATTCCACCTGATGCGAGTCCTTATGGACAACGACAGCAGCCTGAACCTGCTCTATCAGGATACAATGCACAAAATGGGCATTAACCCATCACGGATCAAGCCCACAAATACTACCTTTAAAGGATTCATACCAGGTGTAGAGGCCCGTTGTACGGGCTCAATTACGCTAGAGGTTGTCTTCGGATCTCCGTAACACTTCCAAAGCGAAGAGTTAATCTTCGATATCGTCCCTTTTCGCAGCGGCTACCACGCACTGCTCGGACGAACCGCATTTGCTTGATTCAATGCGGTCCCTCATTATGCTTACCTTAAGCTCAAGATGCCCAGACCGCGCGGCGTCATAATAGTAATTGTCGGGACCGCCTTTCCAATAAAACATTTATTGAAAAGCTGACCTTTGTTGACCAGTACAGAAGAGTTCTTCTTACTGGCAGACAAAACCTTGATACAGAAATCCAGCAGTACTAAATATTATACATGGTTGAGCGGAGGATGCTCAACAATTTATTACAAGCACGCCTATATTATACATAAAGGCGGATATGACACAAGAAACACAAGAATATGGTGGCATAACTACTGACTCGCAATAAAAGTGGGGGTGGATATGTCATAGTGAAGTGGGTGACATGACTCCTATATCTTACAGCTCATCAAGCGTCGGAGTGAGGCTTGATGATTTTATTTGGGTAGCGGAAGCGTATATAATACAAGGGAACAACTCCAGGGTCGCACGAGACTGACTGGGATCCTCTAGGCGTCGGACTCGCTATCGAACTCTTCATCCATAAGATCGCCTACGTCAACATCTGGCCAAATCAACAAGCCAGGTGAGTACTTTGAATGTACTCGCAAGACAGTTCGGATATAAGATATAACAAATGTAAACATGATGCACATGAGCAGATTTGTGATGCACATTCCGATAATAAATTTGCACTGCACAATAATTAAAAAAGAAGTCAGGCAGTAGTCCTCCCGAAATCCCAATGAAAATAACCGAAGACCGATCGGGTGTCTGAAGCGACGCCTCGAAAGGTAAAACAAAATTGACATGCCGCAGTTGGGTGTCGGAGCGACACCACATAAAGGGCTTATATTGAAAAGTAAATGACAGAACGTGCCACAGTCGGATGTCTAAGCGACATCTCGAAAAGGGCTTATAATGAAAATAAATAACAATGATGCCACAGTCAGACGTCTGAGCGACATCATATAAAGGGCTTATATCAACAGTAAATAACAATAAGGCCACAGTCGGACGTCTGAGCGACATCACATAAAGGGCTTATATCAAAAGTAAATAACAATAATGCCACAGTCGGACGTCTGAGCGACATCACATAAAGGGTTTATATCAAAAGTAAATAACAATAATGCCACAGTCGAATTTCTGGGCGACATCACATAAAGGGCTTATAGATTATCATTCGAATTTAAGTAGCTCGTGAACTTAAATTATCGCAAGGAAATACTCAGCATACAACCATAAACTGGTTAGTCCATCCACATTATTAACCTTCAACCGAGTTTACCATTCTCAGTTTCATGTTCATTTTCTGGAAACTGTCACTGGGGTTGACACTGAGAATTGACATTGAAGCTGACACTGACACTGAGATGATGTCCAAGTCCTTGCTTGTGGACATGGGTACTCGAATGGTTTTGACTCTGCAGAGTTTGTACTCTTTAACTACAGCCAACGGATTTCGGTAGTCACAAGGACTAGTTCCATTTACGGTGTTTTAGAAGAAACACGTCTAACCAGTACACACCCATTCCATATTCCGCTGCCAGGAATCACCCTCGCCAACGTTCGAGAAAAACCTTAAGATGGGGAGGCCGAAACCTCGAATAGCATGGGATCAAATTTATATCGCGCGCTCTAAGGGGTGCCCCCCTCTCGGTCCCAACCGGAAACACCCATGCCCCCTGACCGGATGACGGGCTTTAATCCAGGGCCATGGAACCCTCATCGCGGTCCCTCTGTTTGGTGTGTACAAGGAAAGAGGTTTGCAACTTACTAAACCGCACTCTTTGCAGAAAACATGTGGCAGCACGAAGGGGAAACGAACGGGATCGAGACTTGACCCACGTTAGAACTGGAGTTAACGGTTGACACGAAACTGGCATGCTTCAACAATACCAGCTTGCAACCCATCATGTCACCACACGATCATGTTATCTTATCATCATAAGGACACATCGAACTTCGAAGCTCACCTGTAGCTTGCCTTGTATGCATATAACATTCACAAATACTTATATAAACATGCCATGAGAAAAACTACTCGAGAAAACATGCAAAACACTCATCATATCAAAGGTTCAAACATGATTGCCTGGTTCGGAGAAGTCGGAGTCTAGCTCGGCGAAGTTCGCGTCTCCTTTACCTCCTCCGGTATCTACGTATTAAAAGAAAATTGGATACTACATAAATACCGTGCGTGCACAAAAAGTAAGCCAAATATTTTTCAAATAAATATGACAAAAAACTAGACAGAAAAATAAAGATGACAGAAAAATATTCAAGTCAAAATCATCTTTTGTTTAAAAGTTATAAGGGTTTTAGTCCAGGGACCTTTTTGTAATGAAACAGAAAGTTTCCAGGGTTCATTTTATAAAAACAGAAAACGTTTCAGGTATAAATACGCCAGTCCAGAGGGGAGACGTACTTTGCCCGAAGGCGCTTTCAAAAAACGTTTCGAAAAAGAGAAAAAGCTGATGGGGGGTCCCACCCGTCAGGTTTGAAAACCAGAACGGGGCACTGGCGCCCGAGGGCTGTGGTGGTCACCGGCGGCGATCCACGGCGAGGCAGGAGGATCGGGGGGTACCTATGGGTTCACGGTGTTCTTCCGCACCTGTGTGTGGTGGAGTTGAGCGTCGGCGAGCACCACGTAGACGGCGGCCCCAACTCCGGCGGACGGTGGTTGGGGCGAGGTTGATTCTCTTCAAACAGAGCTGCAAGCTTCAAATTGGGGCGTGGGTTAGAAGTGTGGGTGCACTAGGAGGTTGCTGACAAGGTATGGGAGGCGGGGTTGCTCTCACCGAAGCTGATCTCGCGGGATCCCGAAGCGGATCGGGGCGGCCGGAGACGGAGAAGAAGACCTCCTCGAGGCCCTCCTAGTGGCTGGGTGTGGCTCTGGGGAGGTGGAGGGGTGATGCCTGCTCGAGATTGAGCTCGAGGCCCCCTTTTATAGCCGGCTCGAGGCGGTGCCCGAGAACGGCATAACTCCGGCGATGGTTACGGCGGTGCAGAGGTTGAACGGGCCATTTAGGTGATTGGGCAGCTTCGAGATGATCCACTGGCTCCACTCAAACGCTAACCTCGGTTGGATATGGCCTGCTCCGCGGTTTCGACGGAACGGCGCCTCGCAGGCCCGTCGGCGGCAAAGAGCACACCCTGTGCTTGCCAGGCCACGGCGACGGTGCCGCAGCGTGCACAGAGGAGGGGGTTGACACGCGGGGACCTCTAGTGGCTTGGGCGGTGCCGGACGGCGCCGAAAGGCAGGGCCGACCTCTGTTGTCCGCAACGGGTGGCTCTGCCACCGCAGAAGATGCCGGAGCTGGCTAGCCACGTCGCCACCGACGCCCGCGCCCGGCCAAGCGACCTTGCGGCGCTCTAGATAAGGAGAAGGAGCAGTGCGTAAGGTGCCAACGTGCGCACTGGTGAGATCGACGCTGAGGCTCTGAAGAAAACGACACAGTCGTCTGAATCCAAACACTAAACCTGAACTTTTCTGAATTTGTGACAGAAACAGTGCATGCTAGGTGTTTGATGAAATGTTTTTGGCATGTGGAAAATTTTCCTGGAGATGATCTTGGTGAGGTGACCCTTCAATGCACCTGGGGGCTGCCTGATTTATCTCAGAATTTTTGGAGAGGAAAAACAATGAATTTCTTCAAAATTTGCAAATCAGGTCCAAACTTGTAGCAAACATATTTTGAAAATTTTGAACTGTGGGCAAATGGACCTAGATGGATCTTGGTTGAGGGTGCTAAGGACTAGCCAGAGGAGTTTGTTTGGGACAAAAACTCAAAAGGAAACTTGTGGTTCCTTTGTAAATCACCTAGGTCCAAAATAATTGACAGAAATAGTTTTGAGGGTAAAATAAATTGAATAAAAGTAAAAAATGGCTTGAAACTTGCTGGAGGTGGGAGCCTTGACTTGATCCAAGGCAGGGATGGGCTTTGGAAGGAAATGTCAATATGTGACATGGCAGAAGGGGAAATTTTTGAAGGGGAAAAGAATAAACCCATAACCCCTAGGGTTTCTTTTTAATAGAAATAATTTCAAAAATAAATTTGTGCAGAGTCAAGACAAAAATGAAAAGCTCTCAAGACCAGAAATCAAGGTTGAGGAGAACACCAAAATTATTTGTCATAAAAGTTTTGAGAAGGAGGGGTTTTAAGAAAAAATTTAAATAGCCTCCTTCAAATCAAATAAAGATTTTGATAAACACCAAATCAATATTTTTGGAGTGTCACAGTAATGCAAATACGGAGCACTCCCTCCATATCGAGGAGCACACCGCTGCCTTAGCAGCAAAAGTACAGAGCGGCCTTTTCAAGCAAAGCCTTAATTCGGCGGCCCGAGCCCCCAGACACTATCAAGAGGGCCTGACTACTCTGCAGCAGGACTGCTCGGCTCGTCAAGAGCTCGACTAGCAATTCGGCCTCCGTCCCAGTCCCAACGAAGTGGCGGCATTCGCACCGCGCGTACATAACTATGCACTCAAAATACCATGGGGACAGGCGGAGGCATAACTAGCTTGTGATCCACAATACGGCTTGACCACTCCCGGACACATATACTTTCACTATTTCTTTTCTTATTTTTAGGTTTCTTCTCCAGAGGCCTTCCCTGATGACCTGATCGCAGGTCCTTTCAAAGGACAAATACACCAAGCCGGCAGTCAACTTGAACGTAGAGGGAAACTTTCTAAGTGGTTTCTTTAACAACCACTCTACCTGTCTACAGGGTCCCATGCGCAGCTCTCCCTTGGTCGTGGCATGTCAAATAGCCCGTTGCTTATCACACTACTTGTATCAATGCGCTTTGACGTATTAATCAAATCATAATAGAAACAGTTTGCGGCCCAAATTTTAGGGCCCCTGCTTATTGCTTTTGCTCCTTTTCTGTCTCCCCTTTTTATTACTAATAAGCTTATCAGATAGCACCCGTACACTGTGAAATGTTTCAATTTGCCAGGGGATTCATATCGCCCCACACCACGGCAACAAAGTCCGAACACTTTTTACAAGTACAGTCCGGCACCCTGAATTTAGCACTATATGCATTGGCTCCGAATCATGTCTTTGGTCAATAGTTGGGTTGCCTGGCTCCTATGCTTGCAACCTTACGTTCCGCTATATCGGCTAAGGTAGTAAAGGGAGCACTACTGCTATTGTGCCCTGGTTTACCGAAGGAGCACCTCAGTAGAGAAAGCCAAAAACTGACTGTCATGATGCGACGAGAGCCGGTCAGCTCTTCGAAGGTTTCGAATCGATAGAGATTTTTTCTGCATTACGCGAAGGATCGGTACTTATCCGGTCAGGTGCTTATAGCATTCTAGTTGGGATACTAGGGGTTGCGCCCACATTTTTTATTGTCAAACTCCTATGGCTAAGTGAGAGTGCTAAAGCCGCATAGTCTGATTGCCTGGTTCGTTGCGCTAAACACCTCCTTCAAGGACCAAACAATTGGATCAAGAGTGTTTAGGTTCCATACCGAATACCCCCGTACTACCTACGTGGGGGAAGAAGCCGATGACTGGTCAACTCTCAGATTTCATACACAACGGCCGCACAGGAGGTGAACTTTTTCAAACATAACAAAAATTATATTACATAACAACCTTGTTTTATCATACAAGGCACATACAACTTGAATATATTCATTCAAAGATAATGTCTTGTGAACACTGCGTCGCTACAAGGCGAGACCCCTCCAGGACGTCTCCAAAATACCGCTCGGGTGTGCGGTGCTCCTTGCCCTCGGGCGGCCCCTCGGTCACAAGCTTGGCGTCCATCTTCGCCCACCACGCCTTGACTCGTGCGAAGGCCATCCGAGGCCAACCGATCGCTTGATGATGTCCAGCCGAGGACAGGCGTTCACTAGCCGCTTCACGAGGCCGAAGTAACTGCTAGGTATAGCTTCGGCGGGCCACAGCCGGATTGTTAAATCCTTCATGGCCAGTTCGGCCACCCTATGCAGCTCGACCAGCTGTTTCAGCTGATCGGTGAAGGGCACTGGATGTTCTGGCACAAGGTATTGCGACCAGAACAGCTTCTCCGTTGAGCTCCCCTCTTCGGCTCGGAAGAACTCCGCAACGTTTGACACACTACACGGCAGGTCCGCAAACCCCCCTAGAGAACTCCGAATCCGGGTTAGTAAGACATACTTCTTCTTCACATACTTGCTTTGCATACTAAATGCCTTACCCGCCGTGATCTTCTTGGCCTCCTGGATCTCCTGGAGGGCACCCTGGGCCTCAACCCGGGCCTCTTCAGCGCTTTGGTGAGCCTTGGCGAGTTCGTCCTCTCGAGCCGACACATCGCACTCCAAGGCCTCGCATTTCTTCACCGCGTCCTGGAGCTCTTGCTGGACCTTGTTGACCCGGGCCTTGAGCTTCTTACGGGCGGCCTGCTCCTTGACAGCCTTCCCCTCGGCTTCGGCCAGGGCCTTTTTAAGGGCCTCGACCTCGGTCATCGCTCCTGCACATATCATAACAATATGGTCAATACACATAATTTATTCTTTTCGAATACACAGCGGGTCATTACTTACCTTGTTGGCCTTCCAGCTGCTTCCTCGCTTGTTCGAGCTCCTCCTCGGCCCGCTCCAGTCTCTGCATTAGTCCGGAGACTTCGGCAGCGTGTGAGGTCGCGTCCAGTAACGACGCCTCCCATTAATAAACAACACATTTAGTTAGTTTCCTGCAAAAATGAATTGATCCTCTGTCCGGTTTTTGCTTTCCGAACACCGGACAGTGTCTAAGGGGCTACTGTCTATATGGGGATTTTCTCCTTTGCATCGCTTACCTCAAAACCCGTCAGCAGGCCGCTGCAGGCTTCGCTCAATCCGCTCTTGATGGACTGAACCTTCTCAATCACCGTACCCATAACGATACGGTGTTCTTCCACAATGGAAGCACCTCGCATCGCTTCCAGAAGATTGTCCGATGCCCCTGGTTGAACAGAGGTCACCGGTGGGATAGGCACACCTCCGTCTTTCAAAGGAGGCTGCGCACCGGACTTCGGAGCCGTGTAGGTCTCCGAAACCGTATCCGAACGGTGGCCAAACTGAGTTCGGCCCCCATCGCCCGTCTCCATGGGGGACTGCTCCCCCATGTGTCCGGCTGCCGAGGTTTCGCCGTCAGCCTCCTGAGACTCTCCCTGGCCATGGAAAGTCCTTTGTGACAGCACCTCGACATCACCCTTGTCCATGGGAGAGTAAGCGGGCGGCGGTGACGCGCTGGCCATCGCCCTGGAATCCAACGAACCTCTTGATGAGGATCGCTTGGAGCTGTCATGGGCCGGACTATAGTTGCACAATTAATCAAGTTAATACAATGAGGAAAGGCCGGATACACGGGCAAGTACGGGACTGTCAGTACTTACGATGCAGCCAGGGGCTTGCTCTGGGGGCGACGCTCCGGATTGCTGTCGACGTCCGAGGCGGTTTTATCCGCGAGGGAGCCTCTCCCCTTCTTGGGCGCCTCCGCCTCCAGATTTGTGGAGGCCGCCCTCTTCTTCCTCCCCCCATCGGTGGGAGGGTTTCTTTCCTCCTCCTCCTCATCGTCATCTTCAGTGACGGAGGAGTGAGTCTTGTCTTCGGACATCACGTCCGAAGTGCCCTTGCAGCGGGGGCCACCCCGGCCCCCCTTTGCTTTCTTCTTGGCCTTCTTCTCCGGCGGCTGATAGGGCGTCAGGACCAGCATCTTCACCAGAAACGGGTTGACTGGTTCTTCGGGCAGCGGAGCCAAACTGTGAATTCGCTCTGCTTTTCTCCGTCCATTCCTGAAAGGATAAATTAGCAAAAGTATAGTTACCCTCCTTGGACGAACAGATAGAGAGTACGCCTTGAGATATGAAGTACTTACGGCACTAGCGGGGTGGGCAAGATCGTGCCCATGATCCGAGTCTATGGTCGGCGGCTTCTTGTCGCCCTTGAAGAGCAGCTTCCAGGCGTCTTCGTGAGTAGTGCCGAAGAGCCTCACCAAGGTCTGGTGCTTCTCCGGATCGAACTCCCATAGAGGGGAAATTCAACTTTGGCAGGGGAGGATCTGGCGAACTAGCATAACCTGGATCACGTCGATGAGCTTGATGTTTTTGTTGGGGAACGTAGTAATTTCAAAATATTTCCTACGCACACGCAAGATCATGGTGATGCATAGCAACGAGAGGGGAGAGTGTTGTCTACGTACCCTCGTAGACCGTAAGCGGAAGCGTTATATCAACGCAGTTGATGTAGTCATACGTCTTCACGATCTGACCGATCCAAGCACCGAAAGCACGGCACCTCCGAGTTCTGCACACGTTCGGCTCGGTGACGTCCTCGCCTTCTCGATCCAGCAAGAGGGGCGAAGTAGTAGATGAGTTCCGGCAGCACGACGGCGTGGTGACGGTGTTGGTGAAGAACAATCTTCGCAGGGCTTCGCTTAAGCACTACGAAAACTATGACGGAGGATAAACTAGAGGAGACGGGGTTGCCGACACACGGCTTGGTGTTTCTTGATGTGTCTTGGGTGCTAGCCCTACCCCTCTATTTATATGTTGAGCCTTGGGGTCGAAACTTGGAGTAAAAGCCTCCACAAAGTCGGTTTCACCCGAAAGGCAATAGTCCTTCTCGGACTCCAGGGCCAGACGCCAGGGTTCCCGTCGTCTGGACCTAGACGCCAGGGACCCTGGCGTCTGGATCCTGGACTCCGCAAAACTTCCTTTTGCGCTTTCCAAAAGCCTTGTGGGCTTTCCCCTTTGGCCCAGATAAAGTGTTCTCGTGCCCAAACATTTCGGGAAACATCCGGAACCCCTTCCGATGGATTCCAGAACCCTTCTGGAGATCAAACACTACTATCCACATATCAATCTTTACTTTCGGACCATTCCGAAGTTCCTTGTCATATCCGTGATCTCATCCGAAACTCCGAACAACATTCGGTCACCAACATACATAACTCATAGTACTATATCATCAACGAACGTTAAGCGTGCGGACCCTACGGGTTCGAGAACTATGTAGACATGACCGAGACACCTCTCTTGTCAATAACCAATAGCGGGACCTGGATGCCCATATTGGCTCCTACATATTCTACGAAGATCTTTATCGGTCAGACCGCATAACAACACAGTACGTTACTTGCCCGAGATTCGATCGTCGGTATCTCAGTACCTGGTTCAATCTCGTTACCGGCAAGACTCTTTACTCGTACCGTAATACATCATCCTGCAACTAACTCATTAGTTGCAATGCTTGCAAGGCTTAAGTGATGTGCATTACCGAGAGGGCCCAGAGATACCTCTCCGACAATCGGAGTGACAAATCCTAATCTCGAACTACGCCAACCCAACAAGTACCTTCGGAGACACCTGTAGAGCACCTTTATAATCACCCCAGTTACGTTGTGACGTTTGGTAGCACACAAAGTGTTCTTCCGGTAAACGGGAGTTGCATAATCTCATAGTCATAGGAACATGTATAAGTCATGAAGAAAGCAATAGCAACATACTAAACGATCGAGTGCTAAGCTAACGGAATGGGTCATGTCAATCACATCATTCTTCTAATGATGTAATCACGTTAATCAAATAACAACTCTTTTGTTCATGGTTAGGAAACATAACCATCTTCGATTAACGAGCTAGTCAAGTAGAGGCATACTAGTGACACTCTGTTTGTCCATGTATTCACACATGTATTATGTTTCCGATTAATACAATTCTAGCATGAATAATAAACATTTATCATGATATAAGGAAATAAATAATAACTTTATTATTGCCTCTAGGGCATATTTCCTTCAGTCTCCCACTTGCACTAGAGTCAATAATCTAGTTCACATCGCCATGTGATTCAACATTAATAGTTCACATCACCATGTGATTAACACCCATAGTTCACATCGTCATGTGACCTACACCCAAAGGGTTTACTAGAGTCAGTAATCTAGTTCACATCGCTTATGTGATTAACACCCAAAGAGTACTAAGGTGTGATCATGTTTTGCTTGTGAGATAATTTTAGTCAATGGGTCTGTCACATACAGATCCGTAAGTATTTTGCGAATTCTATGTCTACAATGCTCTGCACAGAGCTACTCTAGCTAATTGCTCCCACTTTCAATATGTATCTAGGTCGAGACTTAGAGTCATCCAGATCTGTGTTAAAACTTGCATCGATGTAACCTTTTACGACGAACCTTTTGTCACCTCCATAATCGAGAAATATTTCCTTATTCCACTAAGGATAATTTTGACCGCTGTCCAGTGATCTACTCTTAGATCACTATTGTACTCCCTTGCTTAACACAGTGTAGGGTATACAATAGATCTGGTACACAGCATGGCATTCTTTATAGAACCTATGGCTGAGGCATAGGGAATGACTTTCATTCTCTTTCTATCTTATGCCATGGTCAGGCTTTGAGTCTTACTCAATTTCATACCTTGTAACACAGCCAAGAACTCTTTCTTTGACTGTTCCATTTTGAACTACTTCAAAATCTTGTCAAGGTATGTACTCATTGAAAAAACTTATCAAGCGTTTTGATCTATCTCTATAGATCTTGATGCTCAATATGTAAGCAGCTTCACCGAGGTCTTTCTTTGAAAAAACTCCTTTCAAACACTCCTTTATGCTTTGCAGAATAATTCTACATTATTTCTAATCAACAATATGTCATTCACATATACTTATCAGAAATTTTGTAGTGCTCCCACTCACTTTCTTGTAAATACAGGCTTCACCGCAAGTCTGTCTAAAACTATATGCTTTGATCAACTTATCAAAGCGTATATTCCAACTCCGAGATGCTTGCACCAGTCCATAGATGGATCGCTGGAGCTTGCACATTTTGTTAACACCTTTAGGATCGACAAAACCTTATGGTTGCATCATATACAACTCTTCTTTAATAACTCCATTAGGGAATGCAGTTTTGTTTATCCATTTGCCAGATTTCATAAAATGCGGCAATTGTTAACATGATTCGGACAGACTTAAGCATAGATACGAGTGAGAAACTCTCATCGTAGTCAACACCTTGAACTTGTCGAAAACCTTTTTACGACAATTCTAGCTTTATAGATAGTAACACTACTATCAGAGTCCGTCTTCCTCTTGAAGATCCATTTACTCTCAATTGCTTGCCGATCATCGGGCAAGTCAACCAAAGTCCACACTTTGTTCTAATACATGGATCCCATCTCAGATTCAATGGCTTCAAACCACTTCGCGGAATCTGGGCTCATCATCGCTTCCTCATAGTTCGTAGGTTTGTCATGATCAAGTAACATGACCTCCAGAACAGGATTACCGTACCAATCTGGTGCGGATCTCACTCTGGTTGACCTGCGAGGTTCGGTAGTAATTTGATCTAAAGTTACATGATCATCATCATTAGCTTCCTCACTAATTGGTGTAGGAGTCACAGGAACAGATTTCTGTGATGAACTACTTTCCAATAAGGGAGCATGTATAGTTACCTCATCAAGTTCTACTTTCCTTCCACTCACTTCTTTCGAGAGAAAATCCTTCTCTAGAAAGGATCCATTCTTAGCAACTAATGACTTGCCTTCGGATCTGTGATAGAAGGTGTACCCAACTGTCTCCTTTGGGTATCCTATGAAGACACATTTCTCCGATTTGGGTTTGAGCTTATCAGGATCAAACTTTTTCACATAAGCATCGCAACCCCAAACTTTAAGAAACGACAACTTTGGTTTCTTGCCAAACCACAGTTCATACGGTGTCGTCTCAGCGGATTTAGATGGTGCCCTTTTTAACGTGAATGCAGCTGTCTCTAATGCACAACCCCAAAACTATAGTGGTAAACCGGTAAGAAACATCATAGATTGCACTATATCCAATTAAGTACGGTTATGACGTTCGGACACACCATTACACTGTTGTGTTCCAGGTGGCATGAGTAGTGAAACTATTTCACATTGTTTTAACTGAAGGCCAAACTCGTAACTCAAATATTTCACCTTTGCAATAAGGGGGCACAATCTCTGCTTTGACAAGACGTGCCAATGGAAACCGCATCTCGAAACGCGGAACGGCAGAAGAAAACGGTTCGAAATAATGACCAGGCAGGCGTGATGTCATCTTACGAAAAGTTGTCAGCGGATGGGACTCGTGAAATATTATACTCTCTACAGCTGTGTGTGGTACTTGTGCTGCATATCCGGACACGTTCGTTGCGTTCGAAGACTATCTTGGAGTGTTCGGAAAGGAGAACCCGCCTGGCAATGCCGAAGATAATCTGCGCGCCGGACACCTCGTCATTGAAAGCCTGGTTCAGGGGCTACTGAGGGAGTCCTGGACTAGGGGGTCCTCGGGCGTCCGGCCTATTGGACATGGTCCGGACTAATGGGTTGTGAAGATACAAGATCGAAGACTTTCTCCCGTGTCCAGATAGGACTCTCCTTGGTGTGGAAGGCAAGCCTGGTGGCCAAATATGAAGATTCCTTTCTCTGTAACCGACTTTGTACAACCCTAGTTTCCTCCAGTGTCTATACAAACCGGAGGGCTTAGTCCGGAAAGGGACATAGTCATACAGGCTAGACTTCTAGGGTTTTAGCCATTATGATCGCGTGGTAGATCAACTCTTGTAATACTCATATTCATCAAGATCAATCAAGCAGGAAGTAGGGTATTACCTCCATAGAGAGGGCCCGAACCTGGGTAAACATCATGTCTCCTATCTCCTGTTACCATCGACCTTAGACGCACAGTTCGAGACCCCCTACCCGAGATCCGCCGGTTTTGACACCGACAGAAGGCCCTCCAGCCAATACCCCAAGGGAAGGGGTTGGCGTTGGAGCTGGAGCTGGAGCTCATGACGATGGAGAGGAGTAAGGTTGATAGTGAGAGAAGAGAGGGGGTGGGTAAAGTAGTGGTGGTCAGGGTGAGTAAATATAGGCGCGATGAAGAGGAGGAAGAGTGACATTCATGTTGTTTTAACTGCATGCTCTTCAATAAGCCATGAACTCTGTGTTGTGCCTGACTCCATGAATTGTGTGCAGATCGAGGAGAGCAATGAGATGGGCACGGAGGTGCTCCCGGCCGTTGACAACAAGGGCAAGCAGTCGGTTCATCCAATGCCCGAGGTGGTGCTGCCGTCCATCGCCGAGGAAGAACCGAAGACACCAACGGCTGGCGACGACGAGTGCATGGAGGAGCCCCCCAGCAGCAAGCGCCGCAACTACGGCCACTACCATCAGGAGGGTGGCCCAACTCATTTCTGCAAGGTCATCCTTGCACTGAAGCTTGAGTGCATCCCCATGCCCGTGGACTTCACCAAGCACTTCGTCGCGGTGCCGACGAAGTTCAAGCTGAGGAACAACACCGGCTACTCCTGGAGGGCGACAGTGGAACTGATGAACGACAGGGTGACCCTGGATCAGGGTTGGGCCACCTACGCCGCCGTTCATCAGATCAATATCGGCTACATGGTGACGTTCAAGCTCCTGACTCCCGACACCCTCAAGGTCATCATCTTCGACGACGATGGCATTGAGGTGGTCAACAAGTGCGGGAAGCATGACGAAGCCTTCGCCGTCAGGGACTAGGGCCGGGGCACATCCTTCCTAAGTAGTATCGAGTCTGCTTTATGGTTTATGCATTGAACTATTTGAACTATCGTTATGATGTGTGGTACTATGTTATCTGAACTATACTGTTAAGTAGTTGATGCTCTGTTTATGCTCTGCTTTGCTTATGATGTGTGGTACATGGTTGTGCCGAAGTGTGATGGTAACCTCACCAACTATCCAAAGAGGTTACCACACACCAAGTGTTGCATACAACCAAACACCATCCCTTGGGTTTGTCCACTAACATGCAGGCAACCAAACACCAGGCAGTGTGGTTCAGCCCATGCAAGCAAGAGGGCATGCAAGCAACCAAACAAGCCGAAAGGGAGCGCAGATCCGAGCTATCGGAGGCAGAGCCTCCTGAACACCGGTGAACCGAAGACGCTGGAAGGGGACGAAGCGACTGGAGCGTCGGGGCCGGAATCGCACCGGTAGGGGACGCTGACAGGCTATGGACACTGGAGAATGCAGGTCCGTGGCCGCCGGGACCGGAGCTGTGCCGGCAAGGATCCACTGCGAAGCTTCAACCCACTGCCCAAAAGAACCTTGACCACACACGCGCAGAGGTCGGCATCATAGCTCGGAGGAGGTGCCGTCGGAGATGGAGGGTGGTCTGCAAACGCGCTGCTTGTCAAAAAAGTCTCTTTGGTAGTTGCTCGTTTTTCTTGTTTACCTAATACTCCCTCCGTCCCAAAATAATTTTCTCAATCTTAGTACAACTTTGTACTAATGTTAATACAAAATTGAGACACTTATTTCAGGACGGAGGGAGTATGTCTTTATTGTTTTTGTTAAGTGAAGTGATCAGCTAACTGAGTTTAGCTTAGATGGTTTGATTCCTTCTGGTGAAACCAATCCACCAGGGTTTAAGTTCTAGATTTAGCACTGGTGCTCGCATTTTTCTCGATTTGTTTCACATTTTCTGGTGATGTTCATTCAGCGGAGGAGACGTTTCCCTTTATTACGGCAGCGTCTGTGGTGACTTCATCAATCTCAAGATGTTATATGGGTTCAGTCACTCGGAGGTACTCATTGGAGTAACATGTGTGTGCGTTCATAAATTTGGAAAAAGATCACGAATTATGGACCATCGACTGTTGACTAATCATTGGCCTTTTCAAAAAAGAACATGAGTTTGAAAATTTTGATTCTTTCTAAAAATCATAAATTTGATAAAAAAATCAGGAAATTGTAAGAATGTCCACGTGTTTCGTGAATCTGGAAAAAAAGTTCAGAATTTTGAGGAAAAATGTTCACGGAAAGTTTAGGTGTTTCAGGGAAAAAATTCAGTAATTTGAAAAAAGTTAACGGATTTAAGGAAAAATGTTCACCAAAAATTCAAAAGAATTTCACAAATTAGCGAGAAAGTTCACAAATTTGAAGAAAGTTTCAAATTTGAACAATTCATGCATTTTAGTAATAAAAAGACAAACTAAATAAAAAGTAAGAAAAAGGAAAAAAATGAATAAAAAAGTCAATAAAGAAAAAAAACCACGGAAAGTTTCAAGAAGCTTCTCAAAACCAGCCCAGGAAGCCTCCAAAACCGGGAGCTTCCCCCTCGTGGTTGAGATGGTGGGCTAACCCATTCAAACGTACTAAGGAGGGGAGGGGGTGTCTGCGCCTTTAAGCGAATGCACTCTAAACGGCGCAGCGGACGCCAAATAGGAGTTGGGCGTGCCTGCTGCAGCGGGCACTGAGTACGAAATGGCTGCTACTTGTGATGCTTATCGGCCAATTTGTGAACCACCCTCAGTCATTTGTTCCATGTTTTACTCTTATGAAGGATACACCTAAATCCTATTGGGCGCCCTTAGCGCCAAATACAGGCTATTTCACTAACTGGTGCACAACCCCTCTATTCTGGGCTAGGTCCATTCACTTTTTTTTTCTCTTGTTTGTTCTCTACGCACGCAGCCTGTGGGTGACGTTGGCAAGCAGCTGGTGCAGCCCGCACTTTTGGGAATGTTTTTTCTGTTTTTTCATTCAATTTTCCTGTCGGGTTTTTTCGTTTTCATTTTTCTTTCTCTTTTTTTTTGTTTTTTGTGAACATTTCAAAACACGTGACTTTCTGTTTTCAAATGTGTAACTTGTTTCCATTCCATGATTCATTTTTCAAATTTATGAACTTTCGGAAATTTTTGAATACTTTTTCAATTTTAATGAACTTCTTTCCAAACCCATGAACTATTTCAAATTCTTGAATTGTTTTGAATACATCCACAATTTTGAATTGGTGGCTTCATTCAAATTCGTGAATTTTTCCAAAACTCATGAACATTTTTGAATTCCTGAAAATTTTCAAACTCATGAACATTTTCTCAAATCTATGAACTTTTTTAAAATTTGTAAAAAAAAATCTAAATTCCTGATTTTTTTGTATTTTTAGAGATTTGCATTTTTCCCAAAAAAGCCAACACTTGTCGGTCAACCGGGAAAAGGTTAATGGTTGATTGGTCAAGTGTCAATAGTTGACCAGGCCCTCAAAAAATATAGTTCACCAGTCAACCATCAGCCGGTCGATCAAAGAAGGGACCAAAGATGACCGACCGAAGCGATTTATCAGATCATACTTGTTGGGCCGGCCCAAGAGCGCGGCTTGTGAGCACTAGGTATTACAACTGGCGCTGAAGGCGTTAAATGGGAATGCTCTATATTGGGATAGGTAGAGTGGTTTTTTAGGCCACTACTAGACGCCAGCGTGCCGACCCAAAATTTGGGCTAGTTAGCCCCCAGTCGTTTGGTCTGTTCTGTATAGAGCCTGCAGAAACCAATCGATCGCGCTTGTATCAGACGGGTCGTGTGGACTCGGTCATCCTCTTCCTCGTGCCTGCGAATCCCTCGCACCTCCTCCCTCGCCTGACCCACTCCCCGCCTCCTGCACGCCCCCCGCACCTCTTCCCCTACCGTCGGTTTGTCCCTCGCCGTCAACTGGAGGTCAAAACAACGATCGCTCGCATCTCGTCGTCGCCGCACCGGAAGTCGTTGTCTCGTCGCTGACAACGATTATAGCACCGACGACAATGGTTTCGGCAAAAAAGCACTAAGGTCCCAGCAAAGCTCACCGCCGGTTGCAGCCTTTGTGGGTCGCATGGTGGCCTCCCACATAGCACCAGCGACCATGGTTCCAGCAAAGCACACCGTTGGTTGCAACATTTTTGTGGAGAGCGACCACCGCTACCTATGGTTCCAGCAAAAAATCATACGGTTCCAACATACCTCACCGCCGGTTGCAACTTTGTCAGGGCGCGGTTGTAGCACGAGTCACCGGCGGTTGCGCTGTCGAAGCATGGGTCACCATGGCCCATTGCAGCCTTCTACTCGACCGATTCCAGCACCTCTGACTAAGGGTAGTAGCTTTTCGCCAAGCCGGTTGCAACTTCCCCCAGCCTGCCGGTTCCAGCACCACTGGGAGGGGTCGCCGCGGTCACCGCTCATAGTAGCAAAAAATTATGCCGGTACCAGCATGTGCGAGAGTGGTTGCAACATCTGGCGGGTGTGCTCACCGCTGTCAGCGTCCATAGTAGCAAAACATGATGTCGGTTATAGCACTTTGGATCGTCGATCGTAGCATATTTGGACGTCGGTTGCAGCACCGCCAGTCACTGGGTAACCAGCACCTCGCCTCGTCGTTGCAGCACCTCACCACCCCGAGCTTTGGTAGGTAGAGAGACGAGAGAAGGTGAACGCTCGCTAGGGGAGACCAGTAGCGGGGCGGCCACCAATGATGAGGGGTGAGGACGTTTGGTGGGTGAGGGGAGGAGAAAGTGGAGAAGAAGGGATAAGGAGGAAGCGGAGTTTCTGCACCCGAGCTCAAATGAGCTCGGGTGAACAGTAAAATCGAAACTAAATCAAAAAAAAATTCAAAAAAATCCATTTTTTTTAGGGAAACATTGACAAAAGTTCTAAGTGCTTGCAAAAATTCGTCATGAAATCACATTTCTAGAAGGCGTGGCAAAAAAAAACAAAATCAATACTCTAAAAAAGCTACTTTCAAAAGCATTTTGGAGCACTGAATTTGTTTTTTTTTGCCACAGCTTACAGGAATGTGATTTCGTGATGAATTTTTGCAAGCACTTAGAACTTTTGTCAATGTTTCTCTCAAAAAAAAATTGGAATTTTTTGAATTTTTTTATTTTTTTCGATTTTACTGTTCACCCAAACTCATTTGAGCTCGGGTGCAGAAAGGCACTTTCGGGATAAGGACGTGTGCAGTGGAAGAAGGCCGACGTGGACCGACAGATCGATTGGGATCGAGGGACGCTCGCGAGACCGGCGGAAAGCTTCGGCCGGACTGTCGTACCAAACTTTTTTTTTAACCCTGCCTTTCATATTGAGAGTTTTATAGAGATTGAGTAGAAACAGGGAATTTAATAGAGTTGCTCTGAGTGAGTGTGATTATTTTTCATCTTGCGTATGCAATGTACACATGTCATGAGGGTAAATACTGCTTCCAAAGCTGAGAAAGCAACAAAAATCGATGTCACCAGAAACGGACGCATCGTATACTGTCTGCATCTGCATGTACGTAGTCGGTTCATCGGTGCACGCCAGTACGTGCTAGGCTCCACACACGGCACTGGAAAGCTAACTTGGACGTTCACAGGACGACAACAGCAGGCATCATGGCCTAGCTAGGTACTACGTGACCATGCTCTATGCATACATGCATTGCATGCGGCCACTGAATTATTCATTTTGGTACACAACCAACATTTCACTCACGGTTATTAATAATCAAGTACAGTAAAGAAATTGGCTTATAAATAGACACCCCACACGCACGCACACACAACACATGAGCAGGGGTGAGAGTGAGACACACATCACATACACTACACCGGCCGGGATCACCGAAATGGCGACCGGCATCAGCAACGGCACAGGCCCAATGACCAACGACGCGCTGCAGTCGATCCTCGCCGCCGCGCGCCCGTTCCTCCGGGGCGACCTCGCGGCCGTCGACCCCGAGCTCCCCTCGCTCGTCTCCGTCCTCGTGTCCGCCGGCGCCGGCGAGTGCTACCACAAGCACGGCACCTTCCTCGCCCACCTCCTCGACGTCTACCGCATCCTCCGCCTCTGGGGCGCGCCCGACGCCGTCGCCCGCTGCGGCCTCTTCCACTCCTCCTACTCCAACTCCTACGTCAACCTCGCCATCTTCGAGCCCGACGTCAGCCGCGCCCGCGTCCGCGCCATCGTCGGCGCCGCCGCCGAGCGGCTCGTGCACCTCTTCTGTGTCGTCCCTCGCCACGCGCTCATGCACGACGACCTCCACCTCCGCTACACCGACGCCGAGCTCCGCGACCACCTCGCCGCCGCCGAGGCGTCCCTCCAGGCCGCGCGCTCCGGCGGGGGCAGGCCGGAGGACAAGGCGGAGCCGTGGTGCGCGAAGCTGCGGTCCGTGGTGCCCGAGGAGGGCGTGGTGGTGCCGCACATCCGGACGGGGGAGCCGGTGGCGCTGTCGCGGCGCGTGCTGGCGGTGTTCGTGCTGATGACCGTCGCCGACTTCAGCGACCAGTACACGGACTACCAGGACAAGCTGTTCCGCAACGACGACGGCCGCCTCGAGTTCGCCGGCGACAACTGGGCCGCGCTCTGGCCGGGGACCGGAAAGCCCGGGCTGTGGATGAGCGCCATGTCCAGGCTCGCCGCGCTGTACCGCCTCATCGCCACCGACGAGCAGCTCCGCCACATGGAAGAAGGGTCGACGAAGACGACGGCGGACGAGCAGGACGCGGGCCTGGAGCTCTGCATCCCGCCCGTGTTCGACCGGTGCAGCAAGGTGCTGGACCCCGGCGAGCAGATCGCGGCGAGGGACCTGTACTGGGAGGCGATCTGCAGCGACGGCAAGGAGGGCGTGGAGTCGCTGCTGCGGCGGTGCATCGCGAAGAACCCGTACGTGGGGGAGCCGTGGCTGGTGCTGGCTCAGGTGCTGCTGAACGGCGGAGGGAGGTGGGAGGAGGCGGAGGCGGCGGCGGCGGAGGGGCTGAGGCTGGTGGTGGAGTGGGGCAGCAGCTGGGACAAGAGGATGTCGTGGGAGGGGTGGGTGTCGTGGGGGAGGGTGATGAGGGACAAGGCCAAGGAGAAACAATGGCCGCGCTCTGCCTGGGGCATCATCAACCTCGGACTCGTCAACCACATCCACGACCACAACTAGCTGCCGTCAGTTATAACTCGCTTAGTTGTGGTACTTAGCGAGTCTGTCTTCATTAGCTGTGTGATGGTGTGTATCTGAGTATGTGACCTATGTTTGTGTCATTACGTGTTCATTGGCGTGATGGTGTGGTATCTGAGTATATGACCTATGTTTGTGTCATTACCTGGTCATTAGTGTGATGGTGTGGTATCTGAGTATGTGACCTACTCCCTCTCTCGTTTACAGGACGTGTGCGTACTTCTAAGGGATTGTCTAAGACTCGACTGAGACTTCGCGAAGTCTCAGTCGGCTGACGTCATCTAGGAGAGATTAGGCCCGTTTCTTAGCTCGTCATCTGCTGGACTATATTCGGCTTAGGTTCTGGGCTTTCTTTTTCTGTTTGTTTGTTTTTTATTTTGGGCCGGGCTCTTTACTGTGTGTGTGTATTTGGGCGGACTGTTTATTTGTTTTCTTTTGACACAGCAAAAAAGGTACTCAACAGAAAAAGAATAGGCCCAGGCGATATGTGTTTAAGTGCTTGATCTTTGTACTAAGAAGCACTCAACTCGCTGTATGTGTCTGTGTGCTTGTTTGGTACGCTTGGGGGGAAAAAATAAGAAAAAGCATCAACTATGCATATATGTGCTGGTTTGCTGCAAAATTTCCGTAGCTTTGTAAAATTTGTGTGATTATGAAAAAAGAAATCCCAGCAGCTATAAACCAGTGTTTATAAAATAAAAAATAAAACAACTGCTATGATTTTTGACAAAAAAACAATTACTACTATTGATTATAACTGATAGTAATTCAGGATATCATGCCCTGGCACACAATTTGCTAGCGACACCACTCTGAGACTGGACAGATGCGCATTTCAAAAATCAAAATCTGAACAAAAATATATAATCGGAACAAATGCCCAGCAGCTACTACTTACGATGTCTGAACAAATTTGCAAGACGAAAAATGACTTGCCACATCAATTAAAACCTCTGTCAACCTGTTTTTACAGAGTTCAAAATATACAAAAAAATGAATTCTTATAGAGTATGAAAATATACTGTCCAGCAGATAAAAAAAGTCTAACAAAAAATATATTCTAACTATCAGATGTAAACAAGGGGACTGGACAACAAAAATAAATGGAAAAACTTTGGCTACTTCGTTAGTTTCATCGACAGTTTAGACACACACACAAAAATAAGTGGGACTTTAAACTGATTTAAGTAACAAAACAAAAAAAGAACTGAAAAAAAGAAGATACTATAACTTTTTTATGTAACATAATAAAAACAACAAAGAAAATGGTCCCTCCAAACTCTTGGTAAAAAAAAGACATGCAGTTGCCCCCCTCTCCTACCGCCTTTCGACAAAACAAAGATGAGTTGCAGTCACATAACTAGACATGCAATTGCAGTAGGTGGTGACACTGCAGTTGTGTGCCTAGTGTCAGACATGCAACTACCTCTTCCTCTGCCGCCATCCTCCGACATAACAAAAGGTCAGTTGCAGTCGGGAGGGTGGCCCCGCAATTGCAGTCGAGGATGCAACTTGCAGTCGCATGCCTAGTGTCAAACATGCAACTCCCCCTCTGCCTCCGCCGCCCTCCAGCAAAACAAATGTCAGTTCCAGTCGGGTGGTGGGACATGCAATTGCAGTTGGGGGCGACGCTTGAAATTGTGTGCCTAGTGTTAGACATGCAACTACCCTCCCCTCTCTCGCTGCCCTCCAAAAAAACAAAGGTCAGTTGCGGTCGGATGAGTACACATGCAGTTGCGGTCAGATGAGTGCACATGCAATTGCGGTCGGGGGGCACACTTTAAGTTGCATGCCTAGTGTCAAACATGCAACTCCCCCTCTCCCTCCGCCGCCCTGCATTCGGGTGGTGGCACATGCAATTGCAGTTGGGGGCGGCGCTTGCAATTGTGTGCCTAGTGTTAGACATGCACTACCCTCCCCTCTCTCGCCGCCCTCCGAAAAAACAAAGGTCAGTTGCGGTTGGATGAGTGCACATGCAATTGCGATCGGGGGGCACACTTTAAGTTGCATGCCTAGTGTCAAACATGCAACTCCCCCTCTCCCTCTGCCGCCCTCCAACAAAACAAATGTAAGTTGCAGTCGGGTGGTGGCACATGCAATTGCAGTTGGGGTGACGCTTGCAATTGTGTACCTAGTGCTAGACATGCAACTACCCTCCCCTCTCTCGCCGCCCTCCGAAAAAACAAAGGTCAGTTGCGGTTGGATGAGTGCACATGTAGTTGCGGTCGCATGAGTGCACATGCAATTGCGGTCGGGGGGCACACTTTAAGTTGCAAGCCTAGTGTCAAACATGCAACTCCCCCTCTCCCTCCGCCGCCCTCCAACAAAACAAATGTCAGTTGTAGTCGGGTGGTGGCACATGCAATTGCAGTTGAGGGCGACGCTTGCAATTGTGTGCCTAGTGTTAGACATGCAACTACCCTCCCCTTCTCTCGCCACCCTCCGAAAAAACAAAGGCCAGTTGTAGTCGGAGGGGTGCACATGCAATTGCAGGCGGGGGCGACACTTGCAATTGCGTGCCTAGTGTCATACATGCAACCGCCTCCTCTCCCACTGCCCACCGACAAAACAAAAAGGTCAGTTACTGTGGGTAGACATGTACTTACAGTCGGGGGCTAAAACATCACTGGCCCTTCCCCCAACAAAACACCACTGAGTTGCAGTCATGTTGAAGACATGTGCGTTGCAGCCGGTACCGACACTTGCAGTTGCATGCCTAGTTGCAGACATGCAACTACCCCCACTTCCCCTCCTCCCACAAAACACCATAGAGCCACATGCGGTGGGATAAGAAAATGAATAATAAAAGCGCCATTATTGAGCCACTACCTCACACACACACACGCGCGCGCGCGCACACACATGCACGCACACACACACACACCTGGGGGTTGTTGCATGTCGATAAACATGCAACTGTTCGGGGACAATTGGGTGTCAAGGGTAGACATGCAACGGGCCACATCCGATGGCAGTTGCGTGTCAATGATGGACATGCAACCGGGGAACAAGGAAAATTCCCCGGTGCATGGGGGGTGGAGTCTTGGGATATTGTTCTTGTGTGGTGGGAGATAAAAATAAAAGAAATGAAAAACACTGACATTGGGACCTCCCCTAGTGACGCGCGCACACAGACACACACAACACACACAGCTGGGCCAATTGCATGTCGAGGGTGGAGATGCAACTGCCACCTTTAGGGGAGATTTTGTGTCGAGGGTGGACATGCAACTGGAGAAAAAAAGGACACCCCCTCCCCCGAAGATTTTCTTGGAATATTATTCTCGTGCAGTGGGAGAAAAACAAAACAAAAAAGGAACAGAAATGAAAAACGCCACTGCTAAATGTCTAACTAGTGCCTCCTAAGGTCACTTCACATGTTGATCCTAAAAAAGGGCCGCAACACATATAGTTGTGCATTGAACGTGTTGCGTATAGTTGCAACTTGTGCAATTAGGCATGAGAGTCAGATATGCCACATGTAGGCAAAAAACAAATAGTTAGTAGAAGTTTCATTTCTACCAACATAGTGTACCTTATGTTAGGGTGCACGGCAAGTTAGTAGAAGTTTTTTTAGAAACAAAACGAAAATTTTAAGAATATCGCCAACCCTACCTTTAGTTGCATTCTGCATCTTCCTCGACAGCAACAACCAATTTGTAAAAACAACTTTAGCCAACAAAAAAAGTACATGCAACTTTTTATTGCGGGAAAAACATCCATCTATTCATCAGAACATCATGGCGTTACAAAAGAAACTAGGAGTAAGAAAAATTGCATCCATGCATGTAGACCACCTAACGACAACTATAAGAACCATAATGAGTCAATGGTGGGCCCCATCATCGTCCTCCCTCACCGGAGTAGAACTTTAGTCTACTAACAAGTACAACCACGAAAAAAATAAACCAAATAAAAGAAAAGCATACATTATTGTTTACTCTTATTTACATTTTGAAAATAAAATTATAATAAACGTGTAAGCCAAAAGAAGTATAGCTGCAAAAAGAAAAGGAAAATAAACATGTATAAAATTAATCGTATTTGGATAAAATACTTAAAATAAAAAATACAAGCTTGGCACTCTGTGTGCAGTTGAAATGTATGAAAACTATATTGTAAAAAATATATCAAAAAATAGGTCACCTAAAGAAAAGCAACATCAAGACGCCCTTTGAATTTCCCCTCCTAAGCCCCGGGTGTTTAAATTTGCAACACATAATTATTTTTGATAAGAAACCTGCCACAAACAATGAATAAAAGGCCAAAACCTTGCCCAGGCTAGCCCAGACAAAGAAGAACAAAAGGACAGGGCCCAGCCCAGAAACAAACAGAAAAAAAAACAAAACAAATGGGCTGGTAGTGCAGTTGCACGAATCTTGGAGCATCCAACGATCCAACGGACGGGGCGTCGACTGAGACTTCGCGAAGTCTAAGTCGACTGAGATTTAGCATCTCCGTACTTCTAAATCGTCTATTTGACCAACCTAATACAAGTCATATATTATAAAAAATATACCGATATAAACTCCAGATGTTCTATTTTCAAAAGGTATAATTTTTATGTTATATAGTTTATATTATAGGGTGATTAAATTGGCAACGTGCAGGACTTATTCGTATGGTTAGTTTTTTTTTTAGACAATCTCGCATGCTTTATTCATCGCCCATAATGTTTACAGGAAGAAAATCAAGATCTCCTGGTTGTCCTAGCCATACATGACGACCAAAGTTTAAGGACAAAGTATATCTAGCGAGATTGTGAGCCTCGAAATTCGAGCTCCTAAACTCATTCGTATGGTTAGTTAATGAAAGCTACTAATAATGCAATGGATTATTGGGCCACCATGAGTGTCACAAAAAATGTTGCGCTTCATTTTTTTACTACTCCTTAATCACAACGAATTAGTATAGAAAACAATCCAATCTGACCGGGCTGAAACCTGAAACATGTCACGATGTGGACGTGGACCCCCCCCCCCCCAATTCCTTCCTCTACACATCTGTCGATGGTGTTCTATGACATACCTAAAAGCAATAGTACTCGAATTTGTATGACAGTGGGACATTCCCTCTGATCACTAGATGGACACCGGGCACAAGTTTTATCCAGGTTCGGGCCTTGCGCGGCGAGTAACAACGCTATTATGCTTATATGAGATTCTGAATTACAATGGGCGTGGATAATGGCATATCCAACAAGATGAGGATCAACTTGCCGGAGATGGAGCTTGACGATCTTGGCGGGATGCCAAAACTAGATATAATAACATGCTAAACTACGCTTCTAGGGTTTCCAAACAGGTCGATGGTCCTGTACCGTCTCGAGGGGATGCCCTTATACATGGGTGTTAGTCGACGGCCGCCATCCTCCATCTTGACCTTCTTGGCGTGCAAGTCTTGGACTCCTCCATCTTTGGTAGTCAGTCGTTCCCTTTAAGGAAAATGAGGTGGCAGTCATCCTGTCAAAGTTCCCTTGTATTGTACATATAATGGCAAATATAACCCGAAATATAGTATGTGAATACTGTGAAATCACGTCCCTTCAACAACACTCATGTCACTAGGACACATGTTGCAACCCTCTCCCCCTTCCTTCTGCACAACTAACTTGTGGCCCAATTATGTGTCGTTCTAGTTTGGGGGAAGAAAGACAGTTTGGACGGTGTCTCTCTCATGCAACGGGGTCGGTTATTTCGTGAAGCACTGAGACGATTGTGGTGTCCGTGACCCCCACCAAAGCCGATGTTGGTGAGTCATTGCCCTGCCAGCCCCAAGCTCACGTTCTATATAGGAGCACCTTAGTGGTTGGGGTGTACTAGGATTTTCATTTGGGGACATAGGATATGAAATACAATAGAGGGGTGGGCGGGGTTGTTTGACATTATATGATTTTTCTCCTTCACTTTTGATCCATGCATCCTAGTGTTCATTTCGGTCACCGAACTGAGGGATGTTCATGTTTGTGTCAATTACTTAATGTGGAACATAGGAGTGGTTGTCGCAATTGAATTTGTTCATGTTCCTATGGGCTTTAGTTGTGAGGAAGTTTTTGGCACTAGTAGCAGTTTTTTCCGGAGTTTGGAATGCTTAATTCATGATGCATTCTTTGCTTCCTTTTAGTTCTGTGTGTTGTGGCGGCGAGAACATGTCTTCTTGGGGGTCGTGTGTTTCTACAATGATCCAGTGCAAAGCGGTTGCATAATTTTGCAGATATTATGGTCAATAATAGCAAGAGAAACAACAAATGGGAACTTGTTTTAGATAAATCTTGAGGATTGCCCCACTTTCCGCACCAAATGACCTGGTTGAATTGGTACCAATGAGCATCAACCCTTCACCTCCATGAGTTCAGGTATCGCAGCAAGTCAATCCTGTTCACCAGAGGTATGGTGAAGGTCTCAACTTCCCATTTGGTGTTCATCAGAGGCATGTTGAGATTGCAAAAAATCCTATCTTTGCAACATATATTGAATGGTCCTATGGCAACCCTTGCCCACACAATTAACTCGTTGCAACATCCGCTAGATGACAATGTTGTTACAGTCTCATTTGGGTTCTTCTCACTTGCAACAATAATATGTTGAGGTACTAGCAACATGACGCCTCTAAAGTATCTCAATAGCCTAGATGACATGGATATGCTAGATGAGTTTGCTTGGGACAAACACATCCCGAGTGTTGCTATGAAAGAGGTTGTAGGTTTCAAGAGAATAGGAAGGCACAACATGAACGCCCGTTAGAAGGCTCACAACCTTTCTGCATTGACTCTTGCTTTCTGGTATATTTTTCCACAACCATTTTTTTGTGGTGGCATCGTTCATGCTTGAAAAAATAACGTGTTTGAAACCATTTTGTGCACGAGGAAGCCACAAGGGTATGTTTAATTATGAAGAAGCGGGTCCCAAACACTACCATGTCTGGTGCAATATGTTCTATGTGTGTAATGTAAGTTGTCACATCGCCAACAAGCGGCGGGGTTTGAAAAAAGTTTGTGGGCTCGAAAAAGTTCATGAGTTCAAACTTTTCTTGGGAATTTAAAAAATTTACGAACATGAAAAGTACACGAGTTCAAAAAATGTTCATGAGATTTGGAAGAAGTCAACGAGCTTGAAAAAGTATATGAGTTCAAAAAACGTTCACAGGATTTGAACAAAATTCATGAACTAGAAAATATTCACAAGTTCAAAAAATGTTTGCGGGATTTAAAATATGTTTGCGGATTTGAAAAAGTTTGAGAACCCAAAAAATTTATGAGTTCAAAATATGTTCGTGGGATTTGAAAAAAATTCACAAGTTCAAAATTGACCACGGGATTTGAAAAAAGTTCACAGATTTAATAAAAGTTCTTAAACTCAAAAATTTCACGGGTTCAAAAAATGTTCGTGGGATTAGAAAAAAGGTCGTGTATTTGAAAAAGTTTATGATATTTGAAAAAAAGTTCATGAATATGAAAAAGTACGAATATTTGAAAAAAATGTTCATGAATTTGAAAATGTTACAAACTTAAGAGAAGTTCACAATTTTGGAAAAAGTTCATGAATTTAGTAAATGTAGGAAAAGGTACAAATGAAAAATAAAATAATAAAATAAAAACCATACAAAACTCGACCTGAAATTAATGAATATAGGAAAAAACAGAGGAAAACCGTACCAGAAATATAGTAGAACCTTCTAGAAGGTTCCTACAACCGGTGGGGAAAAAGCCCTTCTTTTGCGGGTGCTGCAAATGTTGCGAGCGAGAAAAAAAATAGTTAAATGGGCTAAGCCCAAGGTGGAGGGGGTGTGTGCGCCAGTTTGCCAAAGCAATTATAATTAGCACTAAAGGCGATGAATAGGGTTTGGGCATAAGAGTACTCCTATTTAGCACCTCCATCGCAGGATACAGTACGTGGTGCTCACAAGCCGCACTCTTGGGTCGGAACAACAAGTACGATAGATCGTCTTGGCCAGTCATCTTTTGTCCCTTCTTCAATCGATCGGTTGATGGTTAACTGGTCATCTTTGACTAATTAACCAACAAGTGTTGGCTTTTTTGAAAAAAATGCATATCTGTAAAAGTACAAATTTTTTTAAAAAAGATGAATTTTGATATTTTTATCAACTTGAAAAATTCATAGATTTGAGAAAAAGTTCATCAATTTGCACAAATTCATGAATTAAAAAATGTTTGCAAGTTTTGGCAAAAGTTCATGAATTTGAATGAAGTCATGAATTAAAAAATGTTCATGAATTCAACAAAATTCTAAAATTTGAAATGTTCCACAAGTTTGGGTAAAAGTTCATAAAATCTTGAAGAAATATTAACAAATTTGGGGAAAGTTGATAAATTTGAAAAATAAATCTTTGGATATAAACAAGTTCACACATTTGAAAACAAAAGTTACTCGTTTTTAAATGTTGACAAATAAAGAAAACAAAAAAATATAAAAAAAGAAAGAAAAACCCCGGTAGGAAAACCGAATGAAAAAGAGCAGAAAAACGTTCCCAAATCCGGGTTGCACGAGCGGATCGCCAACGTCACCCTTTATATGTTTTGAATGGGCTGGCCCGCCATCTCAAGCACAAGCGGGAAGCTCCCAGTTTTTGGAAGCTTCCAAAAGCTTCTTGAATGTTTTCAACGGAAACGAGCCCCCGCGTCACTCCTAGGAGCGGCACGGGCGGATCCCAGCACGGGCGCCACCACTACTCCCCATCCCCTCCCACCCTCTCGCCATCGCTGGCGCACGCCAGCGGGCAAAGCCCCCAGGCGGCCGGTGGCGGCGGGATTTGTTTCCCCACGCGCGCAGGTGGTGGACGGGGCTCGGGTGCTGCAAGTCAACAGCGGCTCCGGCGGCGTGGATCTGGCCCCTAGCGGCGCTCAGGCGGCTCTGTCTGCGCGGATCCGGCTGGTGGCTGCATGGGGCGGGCGGCTTCTGCTGCTCGCCGTTGGCCCTCGCGGTGGGTGCCGCGGGAGGTGCGGGTTGTGGCCCTCGGAGGCGGGCGGGCGTGTATCTGCTCGCGGGCGGCTACGATGGAGGTGCGGCGCGGGCGCTCTTGAGGCCGGCGGCGCGGCTCTGAAGGAAATATGCCCTAGAGGCAATAATAAAGTTATTATTTATTTCCTTATATCATGATAAATGTTTATTATTCATGCTAGAATGTATTAACATGAAACGTAATACATGTGTGAATAGATAGACAACCAAAGTGTCACTAGTATGCCTCTACTTGACTAGCTCGTTAATCAATGATGGTCATGTTTCCTAACCATAGACATGAGTTGTCATTTGATTAACGGGATCACACCATTAGGAGAATGATGTGATTGACATGAACCATTCCGTTAGCTTAGCACCCAATCGTTTAGTATGTTGCTATTGCTTTCTTCATGACTTATACATGTTCCTATGACTATGAGATTATGCAACTCCCATTTACCGGAGGAACACTTTGTGTGCTACCAAATGTCACAACGTAACTGGGTGATTATAAAGGTGCTCTACAGGTGTCTCCGAAGGTACTTGTTGGGTTGGCGTATTTTGAGATTAGGATTTGTCACTCCGATTGTCGGAGAGGTATCTCTGGGCCCTCTCAGTAATGCACATCACTTAAGCCTTGCAAGCATTGCAACTAATGAGTTAGTTGCGGGATGATGTATTATGTAACGAGTAAAGAGACTTGCCGGTAACGAGATTGAACTAGGTATTGAGATACCGACGATCGAATCTCGGGCAAGTAACATACCGATGACAAAGGGAACAATGTATGTTGTTATGCGGTCTGACCGATAAAGATCTTCGTAGGATATGTGGGAACCAATATGAGCATCCAGGTTCCGCTATTGGTTATTGACCGGAGACGTGTCTCCGTCATGTCTACATAGTTCTCGAACCCATAGGGTCCGCACGCTTAACGAATGTTGTTCGGAGTCCCGGATGTGATCACGGACATGACAAGGAGTCTCGAAATGGTCGAGACATGAAGATTGATATATTGGAAGCCTATGTTTGGATATCGGAAGTGTTCCGGGTGAAATAGTGATTTTACCGGAGTACCGAGGGGTTACCGGAACCCCCCCCGGTGACTTAATGGGCCTTGGTGGGCTTTAGTGGAAGAGAGGAGAGGAGGCTAGGGCTGGGCCGCGCGCCCCTCCCCCCTAGTCCGAATAGGACAAGGAGAGGGGGGCGGCGCTCCCCCTTCCTTCTCTCTCTCCACTTTCCCCCTCCCGAATCCTATTCCAACTAGGAAAGGGGGCGGGGACTCCTCCCGGTGCGCCTCTCCCTTGGCCGGCCGCACCCCCTTGCTCCTTTATATACGGGGGCAGGGGCACCCCATAGATGCAACAATTGATCTGTTTGATCTTTTAGCCGTGTGCGGTGCCCCCCTCCACCATAGTCCACCTCTATAATACTGTAGCGGTGCTTAGGCGAAGCCCTGCGTCAGTAGAACATCAACATCGTCACCACACCGTCGTGCTGACAAAACTCTCCCTCAACACTCGGCAGGATCGGAGTTCGAGGGACGTCATCGGGCTGAACGTGTGCTGAACTCGGAGGTGTCGTACGTTCGGTACTTGATCGGTCGGATCGTGAAGACGTACGACTACATCAACCGTGTTGTGCTAACTCTTCTGCTTTCGGTCTACGAGGGTACATAGACAACACTCTCCCCTCTCGTTGCTATGCATCATCATGATCTTGCATGTGCGTAGGAATTTTTTTGAAATTACTACGTTCCCCAACAGTGGCATCTGAGCCTGGTTTTCTGCGTAGATGTCATATGAACGAGTAGAACACAAGTGAGTTGTGGGCGATATAAGTCATACTGCTTACCAGCATGTCATACTTTGGTTCGGCGGTATTGTTGGATGAAGCAGCCCGGACCGACATTACGCGTACGCTTATGCGAGACTGGTTCTACCGACGTGCTTTGCACACAGGTGGCTGGCGGGTGTCAGTTTCTCCAACTTTAGTTGAACCGAGTGTGGCTACGCCCGGTCCTTGCGAAGCTTAAAACAACACCAACTTGACAAACTATCGATGTGGTTTTGATGCGTAGGTAAGAACGGTTCTTGCTAAGCCCGTAGCAGCCACATAAAACTTGCAACAACAAAGTAGAGGACGTCTAACTTGTTTTTGCAGGGCATGTTGTGATGTGATATGGTCAAGACATGATGCTAAATTTTATTGTATGAGATGATCATGTTTTGTAACCGAGTTATCGGCAACTGGCAGGAGCCATATGGTTGTCGCTTTATTGTATGCAATGCAATCGCCCTGTAATTCTTTACTTTATCACTAAGCGGTAGCGATAGTCCTAGAAGCATAAGATTGGCGAGACGACAACGATGCTACGAGGGAGATCAAGGTGTTGCGCCGGTGACGATGGTGATCATGACGGTGCTTCGGAGATGGAGATCACAAGCACAAGATGATGATGGCCATATCATATCACTTATATTGATTGCATGTGATGTTTATCTTTTATGCATCTTATCTTGCTTTGATTGACGGTAGCATTATAAGATGATCCCTCACTAAATTATCAAAGTATAAGTGTTCTCCCTGAGTATGCACCGTTGCGAAAGTTCTTCGTGCTGAGACACCACGTGATGATCGGGTGTGATAGGCTCTACGTTCAAATACAACGGGTGCAAAATAGTTGCACACGCGGAATACTCAGGTTAAACTTGACGAGCCTAGCATATAACAGATATGCCCTCGGAACACGGAGACCGAAAGGTCGAGCGTGAATCATATAGTAGATATGATCAACATAGTGATGTTCACCATTGAAACTACTCCATCTCACGTGATGATCAGACATGGTTTAGTTGATTTGGATCACGTGATCACTTAGAGGATTAGAGGGATGTCTATCTAAGTGGGAGTTCTTAAGTAACATGATTAATTGAACTTAAATTTATCATGAACTTAGTACCTGATAGTATCTTGCTTGTCTATGTTGATTGTAGATAGATGGCCCGTGCTGTTGTTCCGTTGAATTTTAATGTGTTCCTTGGGAAAGCAAAGTTGAAACATGATGGTAGCAATTACACGGACTGGGTCCGTAACTTCAGGATTATCCTCATTGCTGCACAGAAGAATTACGTCCTGGAAGCACCGCTGGGTGCCAGGCCTGTTGCTGATGCAACTGACGACGGGCTACTCGATATTTCAATGTGCCATGCTTTACGGCTTAGAACCAGGACTTCAACGACGTTTTGAACGTCATGGGGCATATGAGATGTTCCAGGAGTTGAAGTTAATATTTCAAAGAATGCCCGGATTGAGAGATATGAAGTCTCCAATAAGTTCTATAGCTGCAAGATGGAGGAGAATAGTTCTGTCAGTGAGCATATACTCAAGATGTCCGGGTATTGTAATCACTTGATTCAACTGCAAGTTAATCTTCTGGATGATAGCGTCATTGACAGAATTCTCCAATCCCTGCCACCTAGCTACAAGAGCTTCGTGATGAACTATAATATGCAAGGGATGGATAAGACGGTTCTTGAGCTCTTCGCAATGCTAAAGGCTGCGGAGGTAGAAATCAAGAAGGAGCATCAAGTGTTGATGGTCAACAAGACCACTAGTTTCAAGAAAAAGGGCAAAGGGAAGAAGAAGGGGAACTTCAAGAAGAACAGCTGAAAGCACAAGTGCTCCCTGGGTAATTTTGATAATTAATGACAACATATCTCTTGTTGGACTAATACTTTTACCTAGTATGTTTCAGACAAGTTCAACAAATTAGGTGGCATGGACTAAAGGATGTGGAACCCCTTCAAGATGCTAAGGAGAAAGGATTGGCTCAAGCTTCAAGATCAAGACTCTACATTTTATATTTTAGTGATCCAAGATCACATTGAGTCTATAGGAAAAGCCAATACTATCAAGAGGGGATGAGGTGTTGCTTAATGGCTTGCTTGCTCAAAGTTCTTAGTGATATGCTCCAAAACCCTCAACTATCTTCCCACATCCACATATGACCTAAAACAAAAGTCTAACTCGGCCCCACCGATTCTTTCTATCCGGCGCCACCGAGTTCAGATGTCATAGCCACTGCCACAAACCCTAGGTAAATCGGTTTCACCGATAGGGATCTCGGTCTCACCAAGATGGGATTGTAATCTCTCTGTGTATGTCCATTATCAAAATCGGTCTCACCGAGTTTGAGCAAACGGTACTACCGAGATTACAATGCAAACTCTCTGGTCAGCTTATTTCCAAAATCGGTTCAACCGAGGTTGTGTAATCGGTCTCACCGACTTTGCCTGACCAACTCTCTGGTTAGCTTATTACCAAAATCGGTCCCACCGAGTTTGTGTAATCGGTCTCACCGAGATTACGTTATGCCCTAACCCTAACCATATCAGTCCTACCGAGTTGCATCTCAGTTCCACCAAAAATCCTAACGGTCACTAGGTTTACTAAATCGGTCCGACCGAGTTTCTCAATTCGGTCTCACCGAGATTGGTAAATTGTGTGTAATGGTTAGTTTTTGTGCGGAGGCTATATATACCCCTTCACCCACTATTCATTTGTGGAGAGAGCCATCAGAACATATCTACACTTCCAATACACATTTTCTGAGAGAGAACCACCTACTCATGTGTTCAGGCCAAGATATTCCATTCCCACCATATGAATCTTGATCTCTAGCCTTCGCCAAGTTGCTTTCCACTCAAATCTTCTTTCCACCAAATCCAAATCATGTGAGAGAGAGTTGAGTGTTGGGGAGACTATCATTTGAAGCACAAGAGCAAGGAGTTCATCATCAACACACCATTTGTTACTTCTTGGAGAGTGGTGTCTCCTAGATTGGATAGGTGTCACTTGGGAGCCTCCGACAATATTGTGGAGTTGAACCAAGGAGTTTGTAAGGGCAAGTAGATCGCCTACTTCATGAAGATCTACCGCTAGTGAGGCAAGTCCTTCGTGGGCGATGGCCATGATGGAATAGACAAGGTTGCTTCTTTGTGGACCCTTCGTGGGTGGAGCCCTTCGTGGACTCGCGCAACCGTTACCCTCCGTGGGTTGAAGTCTCCATCAATGTGGATGTACGATAGCACCACCTATCGGAACCACGACAAAAACATCCGTGTCTCTAATTGCGTTTGAATTCTCAAAACCCTTCCCTTTACATTCTTGCAAGTTGCATGCTTTACTTTCCGCTGCTCATATACTCTTCGCATGCTTGCTTGATATGTATTGTGTTTGTTAAACTTGTGCCAAAACTCCATTTCAACTTAAAGAAATTAAAAGCTGCAACTTTTGATACTTAGTGTCTAATCACCCCCCTCTAGAGACCTCTTCTCGATCCTTTTAATTGGTATCAGAGCTTTTGTCTCCATTGCCTTGGTTTAAACACCTTTGGAAGAAGATGGATGTGTCTACCTTGGGGAGTCTTAGACATAGAGTGCCTATTCTTGATGGAGAATATTTTCATGAGTGGAAAAATGAAATGCTTGAGAGTTTCAATGAATATCACATGAACAAGTACATTGCTAGCCCTTGTGCACCTCATATTGATCCCTTGCATCCCACACTCGAAGAAGATCTTGACATGATTCGCAATCTTAGAACCATAAATCTTATCATAAGAGGATTGCCCAAAAATTTGATTGCTAGTTTGCCTACTCTTGATTGTGCCTATACTATATGGAAATTTCTTGAGGAACGATTTCCGGATTATTCCTTGAAAAATTTAGACAAAATTCTTCGTAAATCTATTGCTTTGAGTAAGATGAACTCTAGTGATCCTAGTTTTGGTGATTGTCTATTTGAGCTCACCAATCTCATGCGTGCCATAGGAAATGTTGGGATCATTAGTGATATCATATACGAAGCTATTAGAATTCATAAAGGTGACCATTGTGATGATCATTTGTCTAATGAATTACCTTCTCTAGGAATTGATCAATCACAAAATGATGTTGAACATGGATACTATGTTGAGGATGATGATAGTGACTATGATCTTGATGATGCGATGGGATACTTTCGTCTTATGGTAAATCTTCGCGGCTACATGGCTGGAGGAAAGGAATTGGTCCTTGATAGTGTATGTACTGATCATATGACCGGAGATAAAGACATGTTCCGTGAGCTTGCTAGAAACGACGGCCCTCGAAAGTATGTCACTTTTGGTGATAATTCAAAGGGTAAGGTGGTTGGCCTTGGTAAGGTGGCCATCTCACATGATAGCTCCATACAAAATGTCATGCTCGTTGAATCTCTTGGCTACAACTTACTTTCAGTATCTAGACTTGCTGATTTCGGTTTCAATGTCCTATTTACTGAAGTAGACTGCCAAGTGTTTCGTAGAGACAATCATAAAATGGTCTCTACCGGTGTACGTAGAGGTGATCTATACATTGTTGATTTCACTAAAAAGGCTCAACCTAAAACTTGCTTAATTGCTAAATCTTCTAAAGGCTGGTTGTGGCATAGAAGACTAGGCCATGTGGGCATGCGAAACCTTGACAAACTCATTAAAGGAAATCATATTCTTGGCGTTAACGATGTCATATTTGACAAGGATAGACTTTGTAGTGCTTGTCAAGCAGGGAAACAAGTTGGAGGAAGTCATCGCGCTAAGAACATCATGACCACAAGAAGACCACTCGAGCTACTTCACATGGATCTCTTTGGTCCAAATGCCTACATGAGTCTCGGTGGTAACTCATTTGGTCTAGTCATAGTTGATGATTTTTCAAGATTTACGTGGGTGTTCTTTCTTGATGACAAATAGCAGGTCCAAAAGATCATCAAAAACTTTGCTAGGAAGGCCCAAAATCAATTTGACATGAAGATCAAGAAGGTTCGGAGCGACAATGGAACGGAGTTCAAGAACGCAAATGTGGACACCTTTCTTGACGAAGAAGGGATTTCACATGAGTTCTCGGCTACGTACACACCTCAACAAAATGGAGTTGTTGAGAGGAAGAACCGGACTCTTATCGAGATGGCAAGAACGGTGCTTGATGAAGGAAATATGCCCTAGAGGCAATAATAAAGTTATTATTTATTTCCTTATTTCATGATAAATGTTTATTATTCATGCTAGAATTGTATTAACCGGAAACATAATACATGTGTGAATACATAGACAAACAGAGTGTCACTAGTATGCCTCTACTTGACTAGCTCGTTAATCAAAGATGGTTATGTTTCCTAACCATGAACAAAGAGTTGTTATTTGATTAACGGGATCACATCATTAGTTGAATGATCTGATTGACATGACCCATTCTATTAGCTTAGCACCCGATCGTTTAGTATGTTGCTATTGCTTTCTTCATGACTTATACATGTTCCTTTGACTATGAGATTATGCAACTCCCGTTTACCGGAGGAACACTTTGGGTACTACCAAACGTCACAACGTAACTGGGTGATTATAAAGGAGTACTACAGGTGTCTCCAAAAGTAGATGTTGGGTTGGCGTATTTCGAGATTAGGATTTGTCACTCCGATTGTCGGAGAGGTATCTCTAGGCCCTCTCGGTAATGCTCATCACATAAGCCTTGCAAGCATTGCAACTAATGTGTTAGTTGTGAGATGATGTATTACGGAACGAGTAAAGAGACTTACCGGTAACGAGATTGAACTAGGTATTGGATACCGACGATCGAATCTCGGGTAAGTAACATACCGATGACAAAGGGAACAACGTATGTTGTTATGCGGTCTGACCGATAAAGATCTTCGTAGAATATGTAGGAGCCAATATGGGCATCCAGGTCCCGCTATTGGTTATTGACCGGAGACGTGTCTCGGTCATGTCTACATTGTTCTCGAACCGTAGGGTCCGCACGCTTAAGGTTTCAATGACAGTTATATAATGAGTTTATGAGTTTTGATGTACCGAAGGAGTTCGGAGTCCCGGATGAGATCGGGGACATGACGAGGAGTCTCTAAATGGTCGAGACGTAAAGATCGATATATTGGACGACTATATGCGGACATCGGAAGAGTTCTGAGTGGTTCGGGTATTTTCGAAGGTACCGGGGAGTTACGGGAATACGAGGAAGAAGCAATGGGCCTTGATGGGCCTTAGTGGGAAGGACCAGGAGGTGGCGCGCGCCCCTCCCAAGCCCAGTCCGAATTGGACAAGGGGTTTGGGGCGCGGCCCCTCTCTCCCTTCCTTCCCCTCTTCCCCTCTTTCCCCCCTTGACCTAGTTGGACTAGGAAAGGTGGAATCCTACTCCCGGTGGGAGTAGGACTCCCCTGGCGCGCCCAAACCTAGGGCCGGCCTCCTCCCTCCCTTGCTCCTTTATATACGGGGGCAGGGGCACCCCATGGACACACAAGTTGATCTTCGTGATCGTTCCTTAGCCGTGTGCGGTGCCCCCCTCCACCATATTCCACCTCGATCATATCGTTGCAGTGCTTAGGCGAAGCCCTGCGCCGGTAGAACATCATCATCGTCACCACGCCGTCGTGCTGACGGAACTCCCCCCGAAGCTTTGCTGGATCGGAGCTAGGGGTGCGTCATCGAGCTGAACGTGTTCCAAGAACTCGGAGGTGCCGGAGTAACGGTGCTTGGATCGGTCGGATCGGGAAGACGTACGACTACTTCCACTACGTTGCGTCAACGCTTCTGCTTCGGTCTACGAGGGTACGTAGACAACACTCTCCCCTCTCGTTGCTATGCATCACCATGATCTTGCGTGTGCGTAGGAAATTTTTTGAAATTACTACGTTCCCCAACACTTGATGAGTACAAGACACCAAAACACTTTTGGGCAGAAGCGGTTGAGATAGCTTGCCATGCAACAAATCGCTTGTATCTTCACAAGCTACTCGGCAAGACGACATACGAGCTCCTCACCGGTAACAAACCCCAAGTTGGATACTTTCGAGTATTCGGCTCAAAGTGCTACATTCTTGATAAGCATCGTCATTCTAAATTTGCTCCTAAGTCTCATGAAGGTTTCCTACTTGGTTATGGCTCAAACTCTCACACATACCGTGTCTACAACAATTTCACCCGAAAGGTTGAAGAAACGTAGATGTGAAGTTTGATGAATCTAATGGCTCGCAAGTAGAGCAATTGCCAATTGATGTAGGAGACAAAGATCCCTCGGAAGCAATCCAAGACTTGTCTATTGGCAAGATTCGTCCAACGGAGATGAAGGAGAGTACCTCGTCCGTCCAAGTGGAAGCTTCTACCTCACGACAAGGTGAACCAAGAGTTGACACGGAAGCATCCACAAGTGGGACACACCAAGATGAAGAAAATGAGGAAGCGCACCAAGACGAACATCAACAACCTCCCTCACCATCACGACAAGAGGATGATAACGCTAACAATGAAGAAGGCCAAGAAGAAGAACAAGATGAAGAAGATGTTCAACCAAGACCCAAGCAAAATCTCTCACGAGTTCGAGAAAGAATTGCTAAAGATCATCCCGTTGAGCAAATCTACAATGATATCCAAACCGGGAGAATCACTCGCTCTAAAACTCGTTTGGCTAACTTTTGTGAACATTACTCATTCATCTGTAGCATTGAACCTATGAAGGTTGAAGAAGCATTGGAGGATCCGGACTGGATAAACGCTATGCATGAAGAGCTACACAACTTTGAGAGAAGTCGAGTGTGGACATTGGTCGAGAAGCCCGACAACAACCACAACATCATCGGTACCAAATGGGTGTTTCGCAACAAGCAAGATGAAGATGGACAAGTGGTTCGCAACAAGGCACGTCTCGTCGCCCAAGGCTACACACAAGTCGAAGGTATGGACTATGGTGAGACATATGCTCCCGTTGCTAGACTTGAGTCCATTTGCATCTTACTTGCTTATGCAAATCACCATGATATCACTTTGTACCAAATGGACATTAAAAGTGCTTTTCTAAATGGTGAAATTGAGGAGGAAGTTTATGTCAAACAACCTCCTGGCTTTGTCAATCCTAAGAAACCTAATCATGTCTACAAACTTCACAAAGCCCTTTATGGTCTTAAACAAGCTCCTAGAGCATGGTATAAATGCTTGACCAAGTTCCTTATTGAAAAAGTCTTTGAAATTGGAAAAATAGATTCTACTCTTTTTACTAAAAGGGTTAATGGAGAACTATTTGTATGCCAAATTTATGTTGATGATATTATATTTGGATCAAATAACCCTCATTTTAGTGAAAAATTTGGGAAGCTAATGTCGGAGAAGTTTGAGATGTCTATGATGAGTGAACTCAAATTCTTTCTTGGTTTGCAAATCAAGCAAACTAAGGAAGGTACATTTGTCTCTCAAACGAAGTACACCAAGGACTTATTCAAGAAGTTCAATATGCAAGAATGCAAAGGTATGACCACACCCATGCCTACTAGTGGACATCTTGATTTGACCAAAGATGGTGAACCGGTTGATCAAAAGGTTTATCGCTCTATGATTGGTTCATTATTATATCTATGTGCTTCACGTCCCGATGTCATGCTAAGTGTGTGCATGTGTGCACGATATCAAGCTGCTCCTAATGCTTCAAACTTGGAGTAGGAACTCCATTGGATACATGCAAGACTTGAGCTTACGACTAATCCTTGATATTTCTCCTATGATGATTATCTTATGTCTTGGAAAATTTGCATCTTGCATGTTATCTAACCCTTGTAGGTGCTTGGATGAATCTAATTCTGTGAGATTGCAACTCTCTCACATCTTGAGCAATCTCTACATCACCAAGTCTCTACACAATGGTGGTTGAAGACAAGGAAGCACGAAACCATTCAAACATATCCTTTGACAAATACTATGTTGAGTTTCTTAATTGGCATGCTAGATACACAAGTGCTCTTCCTTGCAAAAACTAACCCATGTAGGTAGATGAACTCAAACTCCAAGTGGTGCTCCCAACTCTTGATGCGCTACATCAACCTTGAGCAACCCACACAAGTTCAACTACATGGTCATGATCAACACCACAATCCAAGGTATGTTATTCCATCTTAGAGAAGCTTTACTCCAAGTCATGAGTCAAATCAACTCGACAAGATGAGAATGCATCAAGATGCTTAAACGAAAAATGGTAATCCCATTTTGAGCTTAAACGATGAGTATGACCTATGATCAAGTGATCTCACTTGACTCCTAAGTCAATATACTCTAACATAGGTGACTTTGTCACCGCCCAACTCTAGATGAAGTTCTCTTGTGTTCTTTTCCGTGCTTTTGCATTTGTCTCATGCATATCTGTTTCCCCTTTCAAAAAAAACTTCATCTAGATATTTTAGGTTCTTTTCTTTGCTTTATGTTCTGCATTTTCTGCATCCAATTCATTGCAAATATTTCAGTAAATTCCTTGCATATCTTTGTGAGATCTCATTTGCCTAGTGAGCTGAGGTGACAAGTGTTTTTCTCTGTGATGAACTCGGTTCCACCGGTTTCATGTCTCCGGTCTAGCCGAAGCTTTTCGGTGCAACCAAAGCATCCAACTCGGTGATACCAATTTCACTACAAGAAAAACAACTTGCCACTCATTTCTGTCTCATTTTTTATCCAGATTCACTCAATGAATCTTGTCCTCTGCAAGCATCACATTTACCTTAATGCTTTGTATTGTGATTCAAGGACCGAACCCATGCACAACAAATTCCAGAAGACCCTTCTTGGAAATTGATGTCAAAGGGGGAGAGAGAGATCACATCAAAGCCTAATCATATCTCTAGGGGGAGAGATCTCTAGGGGGAGTGAACACTCCAAGAAAGAGTAATCTTCAAGGATCCCAGATGCTTGATGTTCAAGAGGAGAGATGCCACATGTCTTCTTGGGGAAAAGACATGTTCATATGTGCTTATTTGCATTAGCTCTGTTCATTTGTTTCTTTGAGCTTTGATTTTCTGCTCTGTATCTTCTCCCAGTATCCCATGATAGATTCAGGGGGAGGAAGACTTCCAAGGGAAAGAAAATTCTTGAATTCACTACATATCTTTTTCTTTGGGGACATGTCAATATCTATTGTGGTACTCAGTACCCGTTCTACATGTCATCCCAGTCTTGGTACTCTTGTGGTTTCTTTTGTTTGCTCTAGCTAGTAGGTGCATCTGTGTTATCTAACCTTGTTTACGCAGGTTCATCTCATCCTAGCCAACTCAAGACCACAAGGTAAGTATATGCATCATAGTCATGTGTATGAGAAATTCTTGCTAATGTACATACTGTTTGCAAGAAGGACTCATGGGCATGAAAGTACATTTCCCATATTCATATCCTTTGCTCTGATGCATATAGCCAAGATACATGTAACACATTGTCTACTCTGTCATGGTTATGATCTCACATGCTTCTCTATTCCATATTCACATGAGTGCATACATGTAGGGGGAGCCTATGTTTGTTACATGTCTTTCCAAAGCTTTACTTACTATTCTCTGTATCTTCATCTAAAGCTTTGATGTATGTTGCCATCAATTACCAAAAAGGGGGAGATTGAAAGCACAACTGCTCCCTGGGTGATTTTGATAATTAATGACAACATATCTCTTGTCGGACTAATACTTTTACCTAGTATGTTTTAGACAAGTTCAACAAATTAGGTGGCATGGACTAAAGGATGTGGAACCCCTTCAAGATGCTAAGGACAAAGGATTGGCTCAAGCTTCAAGATCAAGACTCTACATTTTATATTTAGTGATCCAAGATCACATTGAGTCTATAGGAAAAGCCAATACTATCAAGAGGGGATGAGGTGTTGCTTAATGGCTTGCTTGCTCAAAGTGCTTAGTGATATGCTCCAAAACCCTCAACTATCTTCCCACATCCACATATGACCTAAACCAAAAGTCTAACTCGGCCCCACCGATTCTTTCTATCCGGCGCCACCGAGTTCAGATGTCATAGGCACTGCCACAAACCATAGGTAAATCGGTTTCACCGATAGGGATCTCAGTCTCGCCGAGATGGGATTGTAATCTCTCTGTGTATGTCCATTATCAAAATTGGTCTCACCGAGTTTGAGCAATCGGTACTACCGAGATTACAATGCAAACTCTCTGGTCAGCTTATTACCAAAATTGGTTCCACCGAGGTTGTGTAATCGGTCTCACCGAGTTTGCCTGACCAACTCTCTGGTTAGCTTATTACCAAAAGTGGTCCCACCGAGTTTGTGTAATCGGTCTCACCAAGATTACGTTATGCCCTAACCCTAACCATATCAGTCCTACCAACTTGCATCTCAGTCCCACCAAAAATCCTAACGGTCACTAGGTTTACTAAATCGGTCCGACCGAGTTTCTCAATTCGGTCTCACCGAGATTGGTAAATTGTGTGTAACGGTTAGTTTTTGTGTGGAGACTATATATACCCCTTCACCCACTCTTCATTCGTGGAGAGAGCCATCAGAACATATTTACACTTCCAATACACATTTTCTGAGAGAGAACCACCTATTCATGTGTTGAGGCCAAGATATTCCATTCCCACCATATGAATCTTGATCTCTAGCCTTCCCCAAGTTGCTTTCCACTCAAATCTTCTTTCCACCAAATCCAAATCCTGTGAGAGAGAGTTGAGTGTTGGGGAGACTATCATTTGAAGCACAAGAGCAAGGAGTTCATCATCAACACACCATTTGTTACTTCTTGGAGAGTGGTGTCTCCTAGATTGGCTAGGTGTCACTTGGGAGCCTCCAAAAAGATTGTGGAGTTGAACCAAGGAGTTTGTAAGGGCAAGGAGATCGCCTACTTCGTGAAGATCTACTGCTAGTGAGGCAAGTCCTTCATGGGCGATGGCCATGATGGAATAGACAATTGTTTCTTCGTGGACCCTTCGTGGGTGGAGCCCTTCGTGGACTCGCGCAACCGTTACCCTCCATGGGTTGAAGTCTCCATCAACGTGGATGTACGATAGCACCACCTATCGGAACCTCGACAAAAACATCCGTGTCTCCAATTGCGTTTGAATTCTCCAAACCCTTCCCTTTACATTCTTGCAAGTTGCATGCTTTACTTTCCGCTGCTCATATACTATTCGCATGCTTGCTTGATATGTATTGTGTTTGTTAAACTTGTGCCAAAACTCCATCTCAACTTAAAGAAATTAAAAACTGCAACTTTTGATACTTAGTGTCTAATCACCCCCCCTCTAGACACCTCTTCTCAATCCTTTCAACAGCAAGCAAGTTGCTGCTCAGGAGAAGAAACCCAAGTCTGAACCTATGCCTGAGACTGAGTGCTTCTACTGCAAGCAGACTGGTCACTGGAAGCGGAACTGCCCCAAGTATTTGGCGGATAAGAAGAATGGCAAGGTGAACAAAGGTATATGTGATATACATGTTATTGATGTGTACCTTACTAATGCTCGCAGTAGCACCTGGGTATTTGATACTGGTTTTGTTGCTAATATTTGCAACTCAAAACAGGGGCTACGGATTAAGCGAAGATTGGCTAAGGACGAGGTGACAATGCGCGTGGGAAATGGTTCCAAAGTCGATGTGATCGCGGTCGGCACGCTACCTCTACATCTACCTTCAGGATTAGTATTTGATACTGGTGCCAGCGTTGAGCATGAACATTATATCTGGATCTTGTTTGATGTGAGACGGTTATTCATTTAAATCAGAGAATAATGGTTGTTCTATTTATATGAGTAATATATTTTATGGTCATGCACCCTTGAAGAGTGGTCTATTCTTATTGAATCTCGATAGTAGTGACACACATATTCATAATGTTGAAGCCAAAAGATGCAGAGTTGATAATGATGGTGCAACTTATTTGTGACACTACCATTTAGGTCATATCGGTATAAAGCGCATGAAGAAACTCCATACTGATGGACTTTTGGAACCACTTGATTATGAATCACTTGGTACTTGCGAACCGTGCCTCATGGGCAAGATGACTAAAATGTCGTTCTCTGGTACTATGGAGAGAGCAACAGATTTGTTGGACATCATACATACAGATGTATGTGGTCCGATGAATGTTGAGGCTTGTGGCGGATATCGTTATTTTCCCACCTTCACAGATGATTTAAGCAGATATGGGTATATCTACTTAATGAAACATAAGTCTGAAACATTTAAAAAGTTCAAAGAATCTCAGAGTGAAGTTGAAAATCATCGTAACAAGAAAATAAAGTTTCTACGATCGCATCGTGGAGGAGAATATTTGAGTTACGAGTTTGGTCTACATTTGAAACAATGCGGAATAATTTCGCAACTCACGCCACCCGGAACACCACAATGTAATGGTGTGTCCGAACGTCGTAATCGTACTTTATTAGATATGGTGCGATCTATGATGTCTCTTACTGATTTACCGCTATCGTTTTGGGGTTATGCTTTAGAGACGGCCGCATTCACGTTAAATAGGGCACCATCGAAATCCGTTGAGACGACACCTTATGAACTGTGCTTTGGCAAGAAATCAAAGTTGTCATTTCTAAAAGTTTGGGGCTGCGATGTTTATGTGAAAAAGCTCCAACTTGATAAGCTCGAACCCAAATCGAAAATTTGTGTCTTCATAGGATACCGAAAGGAGACTGTTGGGTACACCTTCTATCACAGATCCGAAGGCAAGACTTTTGTTGCTAAATTCGAAGTTTTTCTAGAGAAGGAGTTTCTCTCGAAAGAAGTGAGTGGGAGGAAAGTAGAACTTGATGAGGTAACTATACCTGCTCCTCTATTGGAAAGTAGTTCATCGCAGAAATCGGTTTCTGCGACACCTACACCAATTAGTGAGGAAGTTAATGATGATGATCATTAAACTTCAGATCAAGTTGCTACTTGTAACATCCCAAATTTTCAATTTGGAATGCTATACATTAGATCATCATGCATATCATATTTATTTTGCTTTTGGTTTTGATCCTAAGCAACTCAAGGACCCACGGAGAGAGTTGGGGATTTCGTTATTTTCATATTTGAGTTTTCTCAAATTTTGTAAACAGGATCATTTGATTTTATTTATTTTATCGTCAATTATTTCAATTACAAAGATATGAGAGAGGGAATAAAATGACTTTCCCAAAATATAGGAATATTGAGGATTTAATAAAAAATCAAATAAGATTTATTTCGAAGTTTTTCGGTATTTTTAATTGAATTTAGGAAAAATACGCGTTTTTCAAAATTGTATTTTGGGCCCAAATAAATGTACACTTTATCGAGCTTGATTTTAGAAACCCGGGAAAATTTATTTCATGATTTTTGGAGTCCGTTAAGCATTTCTTTTTATTTTTTTCTGAGCATAAATATTAAAAAAACGAAACCGGCTTTGGGCCGTACCCGAGCGGGACTCCGCCCGGGGGCGCATTTAAATAGCGAGGCACCCGACGCCCCAGCCCATAACCGCACCCACGCCCGAAACCCTAGCCCGCCGCCGGACCCGCCGCCGACTCGCCGGAGTTGCACGCCGCCCGAGGTTCGTCGCCGTCTCGATTTCCGTGCCGAAATTTTTCAAAAGAAAATTCGTCGGTTTTATTTTCGATTTTTTTTATTATTTTAGTATTATTTTTATTTTAGTTATTTTAATTATTTTTGGATTAGGTTAATTAACGATTAATCTGTTCGTCGTCTTTCTTTTTCGTCGGATTTTCCGCGGTTATTTTTTGATCGCGATTTCTGATCCGATTTTCGTTTTAGTATAACTTTTCGCTCATTTATCGGAATCAGGCGATTCAAGCGCCCGGAGTTTCGTCTCGAAACCCTCTTTCCGAATAATCAACTTAAACAAGTTTTTGCTACTGTAAAATTTGACTTAGATCCAGATTACTAGAACGAAGTTGATTTCTTTCGCCGTTTGATTTCTTTTGCTTCGTTCGATTTGATTCTTTTTGCATACCGGAGTTCTTAAGTTGAACTTTCTGGTTAGATCTCTTATATTTGAGTTTTACCTGTGCATTAGATGAGTACTTATTGTATGCTTGTTTGTTTGTCTGCGATAGAATACCCGGAGTGCGCCGCCTGTTACTTCGAATCTCTAGGTTTCGCGGATCATCAGCAAGGCAAGTAACACTTTGATCATACTTTTTCTACTACCCAGTTTTATTGCATTAGATCTATCCTCAAACACTGCATGATTAGAATCTAATTAAATTGAGGGATGGGAAGTCGATGAGGTAGTACCTATTACCTGTATTATTATGAAACCTTTGGGGAGTTACTTCTACGTTTGCTTATTATGCCATGCTATGCTAGTAGACGTGGATTGGGTGAGTGATATCCATGACAGATGTGAGTTTGTTAATTTTAATGGTTTACTTAAGGTGGCAACTTAAATACACATCTGGATGGAATGAGGCACCTGGTTTCTAGCAGGACTGCCTGTTCCTTTTGGACCGCCACCCAGGCTCAAAGGGATCATAAGATTATTCAAACTAGAAACTTCCGTGTGCAGCCACAAGCCATTATGGGCTCTGGCATAGTTGATTAAGTCGTGCGAACTCTTACAGGGTAGACTAGCAGATGTAGGGGAAAGTAGGTGTACTGGTCTATCCAACGTAAGGTGCTAGCGCTTCAGAAAGACTATGTCTCGGTCATCCGTTTCTCAAACATCATGTAGTGCGAGAAATCTAACGGAGGCGATCGAGTCTTGTGGGGAAAAGTGCGCAAACCTCTGCAGAGTGTACAAACTAATCATGGTTAGCCGTGTCCCCGGTTATGGACGTCTTGAGTATCTAGTACTTAGATATCATGTGAATCTCATCATGTTTCTTCTAAATTAATATTATTGGGTTATTTGATGACTATTTTTAATTGGGATTGAGGATGCTGTCAACCATTCTCAATGTTTAACAACCACCCTGATAGTTAAATAAATTTATTCCTCTGCAGTAGGGAAAAATTGGCTTTACGCAAAACTGTAACCATAGAGGTTTTCCACCAGCCATATATGCATGTAGTATAGGCTTATTCATTCATTATTCTCTATGTGTTACATTGCCAGCATATTCCATGTGCTGACCCGTTTTCGGGCTACAACGTTTCATGTTGCAGAATTTTCAGACGACGAATAAGGTGTCTTTTAGGTCGTGGTTCTATACTCAATGATGCCGTTGGAGTTGATGGACTCACTTACCTTCCAAGCCTTCCGCTGTTATCGTTATTAGATGGCCTTAAGCCATATTTATTGGAACAAGTTCTCTTTGAGACACCGATGTAATAAGTCTGTGATTGCTACTCTGTTATAAATCCTTCGAAGTACTGTGTGGTGTCAGCATTACTGATCCAGGGATGACACCAGAGCACAGAGATCAGGCTGTTTGAGGTTTGGTCGCTACAGAGATGGTATCAGAGCACATGCTGACTGTAGGACATGACCACTAAGCTAAAGCCCTAGTTCACTACTCTCTTCTCATTTCTGACTCCTCATCTTTTCAACTCTTTTAGGATGACAGAAGCAAGGATCAAGTTCACCCAGCCAGATGAAGATACACCTTTTGGACAACACCTGAAGGAAGTCACTAGGTACCTCAACATTGGAATACCAAGCTTCACCGGGACCTACAACGCCACTTTACCCGAAGAGGAGCGTTGGAAGATTCAAGCTATAGTTCCAGGAAGGACGTTTGCACCAATCACGGAGCCCATAGAGTGTGTTTTCAATGCACCAACATGGAGTCTGGGAAAGAGCATGGCAGCTCACATCACCATGGGACGCATTGGAGAAGTTTACCAAGAAGATCTCAAGGATACTATTTACCAGATTTGCGGACGCCGAGATGAACAATGGGAGATAGTTAGCACCAAGAAGGATAGATCCATTGCAACTTTCATCCAGGAGTTAAACCAGCACATTCAACGCCAGGAGAACCAGATGTGCGCAGACATGATGGAGTTGAAGAAAGCAAAGGCCAAGATTATTGAGCTAGAAGGAGAACTGAAGGCCACTCGCAAGGACTACATGGATGAGATTGTAGCTCTAGTGAGACAAAACGGCGATCTTAAGGAGAAGATTGAAGAACTCATGGGGAATTCAGCGCCCAGAGGAGAAGATGAAGATTGCACCTATCCAGATAACTACATCATCATCGACGACACCGATTCCGATCCAAGTGATGATGATTTCCAAGATGAAGCTGGAGCAGATATCATGGAGTCTTCATCGGAGCAGTTTTTCTAGTTGACTACCATAACAGTAGTAGTGTTCCACCATGTACATATTATAGTCCACGCACTTTTGCGATAGTTCTAGACCGATTGTATGCTCTTGTTTGATTGAATGAAGTGATTTTGTGTGCATTTGTCTCATGTGCATTTGGGTAGTGTTTTCTCTTTAGACCCCATTCTATTCTTAATTCTCATCTTTTCTAAAACCTCAGATGCCTCCGAGACGTGACAATGGATTCGCTTTCCCATCGGAGCTCACTGAGTTGATCTAGCAGCAGAATGCTTTGATGCAGTTGTTAGTCCAGAACCAGAACAACAACAACAACAACAACAACAACCCACCACCGCCACCACCAGTTGATCACTTGACCCGTTTCCTCAGGCTGAACCCGCCGGTGTTTTCCAGTAGCACCGAGCCGATAGTAGCAGATGATTGGCTCCGCAAGACAGGGAGGGAGTTGACCACTGCAGGATGTACAGATGAGGAAAAAGTGAAGTTTGCCGCACATCAGCTTGAAGGACCCGCAGCAGCATGGTGGGAGAATTTTACAACCACTTATCCTGTAGACACTGTCACATGGGACCAGTTTCAGCAAGCTTTCCGTACTGCCCATGTTTCAGCAGGAGCTATGGCCATGAAGAAGCGTGAGTTTCACAACTTACGCCAAGGAGGACGGACAGTTGGCCAGTATGTGGATGATTTTAGTAAGCTAGCATGTTATGCCCCAGATGAGGTCGCTACGGATGCAGCTAAGCAGGAGAAGTTTCTGGAAGGACTGAATGACGAGCTGAGTATGCAGTTGATGGTAGCAAGTTTCAACAACTACCAGCAGTTGGTAGATCGTGCTCTTATGATTGAAGGGAAGCAGCAGCAGATTGAAAACCGCAAGAGGAAGTATGGACAGGGGAAGTATAACTCAGGAGCTCAGCAGAATCCCCGTCTTACCCCTAAACCGGGAGTTCATTTTCAGCATACCCATGGAGGAGGTAGCTCGCACAACCATAATGGCTCCAAGAATGGTAATGGGAATGGAGGAAGCAACGGCCAGAATCGGACCACCCCATCAACCCCAGCTAAGAGGGACCTGAGCCAAGTCACCTGTTTCAAGTGTTCCAAGACCGGGCATTATGCTAATGAATGTCCTGAAGGCCAAAATGGAAATGGAAGCTCGGGAAAGAAGCCGAACCCTTTCAACAGGGGACAAGTGAACCACGTTAATGTGGAGGAGGTTGAAGCTCAGCCTAATGCAGTAATCAGTAAGTTTTTGGTTAAGTCATTTACTGCACTCGTTCTTTTCGATACTGGTGCATCGCATTCATACATAACAAGGGGATTTGTGGAAAAGTATAGCCTCCTCACTCGGGTTCTTAAAACACCTATGATAGTAAGCTCGCCAGGAGCAGAGTACATGGCCAGACAAGGATGTTTTCAAGTGCCATTAAGTATAGGAAGGCATGTTTTCCCAACGGATTTAATCATTCTGGAATCCCAAGGTTTGGATGTAATTCTCGGTATGGATTGGCTGTCGATGTATGGTGGAAACATCGATTGCACCAGTAAGACAATTTTGCTCACAACGCCAGAAGGAAGAAGGATCAAGTATGTATCCCGGCATGCGCCAAACATGACACAATTAAATTCCTTATCAGGAGTTGTACAGGAGGAAGTACCAGTGGTAAAGGATTTTCCTGATGTATTTCCAGAAGAGTTGCCAGGCATGCCACCAGATAGAGACATTGAGTTTTTGATTGAGCTTTTGCCAGGCACTGGGCCAATATCGAAGAGACCGTACAGGATGCCCGCACAGGATTTGGTGGAAATTAAGAAACAGATTAAGGAGTTACTGGATAAAGGGTACATTCGCCCAAGTTCTTCGCCTTGGGGATCACTAGTACTTCTAGTGGAGAAGAAGGATGGATCGTTAAGAATGGTTGTTGATTATCGAGGATTGAACGAAGTAACAATCAAAAACAAGTACCCGCTACCAATGATCAATGATCTGTTTGATCGATTGCAAGGGGCTAAAGTGTTTTCCAAGATCGATTTGCGATCAGGGTACCATCAATTGAAGATTTGAGAGAAGGACATACCTAAGACAACATTCACCACAAGATATGGACTGTATGAGTATACCGTTATGTCATTTGGACTGACTAACGCACTTGCCTATTTTATGAACATGATGAACAAAGTGTTTATGGAGTTTTTGGATAAGTTCGCCGTGGTTTTCATCGATGATATTCTGGTATTCTCAAAGAATGAAGCGGAGCATAAAGAACATTTGCGATTGGTACTTGAGAAGCTCAGAGAACATCAGTTATATGCCAAGTTCAGCAAATGTGAGTTTTGGTTGAAGGAAGTAGGATTCCTCGGACATGTTATATCTGGAGAAGGAGTAGCAGTTGATCCCACAAAAGTTATCACTGTGACCAATTGGGAAGCACCAACAACAGTTGGAGAGATCCGGAGTTTTCTGGGACTCGCAGGATACTACCGGAGATTTATTGAGAACTTCTCAAAGATTGCAAAGCCTATGACGGAGTTGCTGAAGAAGGATACTACGTTCAAATGGACCGAGGAGTGTGAGGCTAGTTTCCAGGAATTGAAGAAACGTTTGGTTACCTCACCAGTGTTGATTTTGGCAGATCAAACCAAGGATTATGAGGTGTATTGCGACGCTTCACGTCGAGGACTTGGAGCAGTGCTTATGCAGGAGGGAAGAGTTGTTTCGTATGCTTCACGACAACTGAAGCCTCACGAATTGAATTATGCCACGCATGATTTGGAGTTAGCAGCCGTAGTGCATGCATTGAAGACATGGAGACATTTCCTCATTGGAAATCATTGTGAGGTGTACACGGATCACAAGAGTTTGAAGTACATTTTCACGCAGAAGGAGTTGAACCTCAGACAAAGGAGATGGTTGGAGCTCATCAAGGATTATGATATGAGATTGCATTACCATCCCGGAAAAGCTAATGTAGTAGCTGACGCATTGAGCCGTAAGAGCCATGTCAATACACTGATGACGGGAGAAATACCAAAGGAGTTAGCAGAAGATCTTCGTGAGCTATGTTTGGAGATAGTTCCGAGAGGCTATGTAGCAGCATTGGAGATTCAGTCAACATTGATGGATAGAATCAGAGAGGCTCAGAAATCTGACAAGGAGATTGCTTCTATAAAGGAGAAAATGAGCCAAGGAAAAGCTAAGGGATTTCGTGAGGATGAGCACGGCACCCTATGGTTTGAAGACCGTGTTTATGTACCCAATGACCCGGAGATCAGGAAGTTGATTCTGCAAGAGGCACATGATTCACCGTATTCGATTCACCCAGGAAATACCAAGATGTATTCAGATTTGAAGGATATTTTCTGGTGGACCGGAATGAAGAAGGATATTGCGGAGTATGTAGCAGTTTGTGATGTATGTCAGAGAGTAAAGGCAGAGCATCAGAAGCCAGCAGGATTGTTGCAACCATTGCCGATACCCGAATGGAAGTGGGATAAGCTAGGCATGGATTTTATCATGGGATTACCAAGGACTCGTTCAGGCTATGACTCGATTTGGGTTGTAGTTGATCGATTGACGAAGGTAGCTCATTTCATCCCAGTAAAGACCACTTACACCAGTGCTAAGTTGGCAAAGATATATATGACCAGAATCGTATGTCTGCATGGAGTTCCGAGGAGCATCGTATCAGATAAAGGAACCCAGTTTACCTCAAAGTTCTGGAAGCAGTTGCATGAGACTTTGGGTACTAGGCTAGAATTTAGTACAGCTTTTCATCCGCAGACAGATGGACAGACCGAGAGAGTCAATCAGATTTTGGAGGATATGCTGAGAGCTTGTGCGCTAGATTATGGATCTAGTTGGGACGACAATTTGCCATATGCAGAGTTCTCTTACAATAATAGCTATCAGACCAGTTTGAAGATGGCCCCTTTCGAAGCTTTGTACGGAAGGAGGTGCAGGACACCGTTGTCATGGGACGAAGTTGGAGACCGCCAGTTGTTTGGACCAGATCTGATTAAAGAGTCTGAACAGAAGGTGAAGTTGATTCGCGATAGGCTCAAGGTAGCCCAGTCCAGGCAAAAGAGCTACGCAGATTCTAAACGCAAGGAGATAGTTTACGAAGTCGGAGACAGAGTTTATCTCCGAGTATCCCCACTTCGAGGGATTAAGCGCTTTGGAGTTAAGGGGAAGTTAGCGCCACGATTTGTAGGGCCATATCGAGTTTTGGAGCGTATGGGAGAAGTGGCCTACAAGTTGGAATTGCCAGAAGGATTGTCAGGAGTTCATGATGTATTCCACGTTTCTCAGTTGAAGAAGTGTCACGCGGAGATGGCTGACATACCTTTGAGAGACACAGTGCCATTGGAAGCAATTCAGTTGGATAACAATTTGACCTATGAGGAGAAACCAGTTAAGATTCTCGAGTTTGCCAGCCGAGTCACCCGCAGCAAGGTTATCAAGTTTTGCAAAGTTCAGTGGATCCACCACACGGAGGATGAAGCCACCTGGGAGCGAGATGAAGATTTGCTCAAGGACCACCCTCACCTATTTTCTAGCCAACCCGAATCTCGAGGGCGAGATTCATCTTAAGGGGGGTAGGTTTGTAACATCCCAAATTTTCAATTTGGAATGTTATACATTAGATCATCATGCATATCATATTTATTTTGCTTTTGGTTTTGATCCTAGAAAATCCTAAGCAACTCAAGGACCCACGGAGAGAGTTGGGGATTTCGTTATTTTCATATTTGAGTTTTCTCAAATTTTGTAAACAGGATCATTTGATTTTATTTATTTTATCGTCAATTATTTCTATTACAAAGATATGAGAGAGGGAATAAAATGACTTTCCCAAAATATAGGAATATTGTGGATTTAATAAAAAAATCAAATAAGATTTATTTTGGAGTTTTTCGGTATTTTTAATTGAATTTAGGAAAAATACGCTTTTTTCAAAATTGTATTTCGGGCCCAAATAAATGTGCACCTTACCGGGCTTGATTTTAGAAACCCGGAAAAACTTATTTCATGATTTTTGGAGTCCGTTTAGTATTTCTTTTTATTTTTCTTCTGAGCGTAAATATTAAAAAAAACGAAACTAACTTTGGGCCGTACCCGAGCGGGACTCCGCCCGGGGGCGCCTTTAAATAGCAAGGCACCCGACGCCCCAGCCCATAACCGCACCCGTGCCCGAAACCCTAGCCCGCCGCCGCCCCCGCCGCCGACTCGCCGGAGTTGCACGCCGCCCGAGGTTCGCCGCCGCCTCGATTTCCGTGCCGAAATTTTTCAAAAAAAAATTCGTCGGTTTTATTTTCGATTTTTATTATTTTAATATTATTTTTATTTTATTTATTTTAATTATTTTCGGATTAGGTTAATTAACGATTAATCTGTTCGTCGTCTTTCTTTCTCGTCGGATTTTCCGCGGTTATTTTCTGATCGCGATTTCTGGTCCGATTTTCGTTTTAGTATAATTTTTCGCTCGTTTATCGGAATCAGGTGATTCAAGCGCCTGGAGTTTCGTCTCGAAACCCTCTTTCCGAATAATCAACTTAAACAAGTTTTTGCTACTATAAAATTTGACTTAGATCCAGATTACTAGAACGGAGTTGATTTCTTTCGCCGTTTGATTTCTTTTGCTTCGTTCGATTTGATTCTTTTTGCATACCGGAGTTCTTAAGTTGAACTTTCTGGTTAGATCTCTTATATTTGAGTTTTACCTGTGCATTAGATGAGTACTTATTGTATGCTTGTTTGTTTGTCTGCGATAGAATACCCGGAGTGCGCCGCCTGTTACTTCGAATCTCTAGGTTTCGCGGATCATCAGCAAGGCAAGTAACACTTTGATCATACTTTTTCTACTATCCAGTTTTATTGCATTAGATCTGTCCTCAAACACTGCATGATTAGGATCTAATTAAATTGAGGGATGGGAAGTAGATGAGGTAGTACCTATTACATGTATTATTATGAAACCTTTGGGGAGTTACTTCTACGTTTGCTTATTATGCCATGCTATTCTAGTAGATGTGGATTGGGTGAGTGATATCCATGACAGATGTAAGTTTGTTAATTTTAATGGTTTACTTAAGGTGGCAACTTAAATACACATCTGGGTGGATTGAGGCACCTGGTTTCTAGCAGGACTGCCTGTTCCTTTTGGACCGCCACCCAGGCTCAAAGGGATCATAAGATTATTCAAACTAGAAACTTCCGTGTGCAGCCACAAGCCATTATGGGCTCTGGCATAGTTGATTAAGTCATGTGAACTCTTACAGGGTAGACTAGCAGATGTAAGGGAAAGTAGGTGTACCGGTCTATCCAACGTAAGGTGCTAGCGCTTCAGAAAGACTATGTCTCGGTCATCCGTTTCTCAAACATCATGTAGTGCGAGAAATCTAACGGAGGCGATCGAGTCTTGTGGGGAAAAGTGCGCAAACCTCTGCAGAGTGTACAAACTAATCATGGTTAGCCGTGTCCCCGGTTATGGACGTCTTGAGTATCTAGTACTTGGATATCATGTGGATCTCATCATGTTTCTTCTAAATTAATATTGTTGGGTTATTTGATGACTATTTTTAATTGGGATTGAGGATGCTGTCAACCATTCTCAATGTTTAACAACCACCCCGATAGTTAAATAAATTTATTCCTTTGCAGTAGGGAAAAATTGGCTTTACGCAAAACTGTAACCATAGAGCTTTTCCACCAGCCATATATGCATGTAGTATAGGCTTATTCATTCATTATTCTCTATGTGTTACATTGCCAGCATATTCCATGTGCTGACCCGTTTTCGGGCTGCAACGTTTCATGTTGCAGAATTTTCGCATGACGAGTAAGGTGCCTTTTAGGTCGTGGTTCTATACTCAGTGATGCCGTTGGAGTTGATGGACTCACTTACCTCCCAAGCCTTCTGCTGTTATCGTTATTAGATGGCCTTAAGCCATATTTATTGTAATAAGTTCTCTTTGAGACACCGATGTAATAAGTGTGTGATTGCTACTCTGTTATAAATCCTTCGAAGTACTGTGTGGTGTCAGCATTACTGATCCAGGGATGACACCGGAGCACAGAGATCAGGCTGTTTGAGGTCTGGTCGCTACACTACTGAACCTCGTAGATCAACCAGAGTAAGATTCGCACTAGAGTGGTACGGTAATCCTGTTCTGGAAGTCATGCTACTAGATCATGATGAACCTATGAACTATGAAGAAGCGATGGTGAGCCCATATTCCGGAAAATGGCTTGAGGCCATGAAATCTGAGATGGGATCCATGTACGATAACAAAGTGTGGACTTTGGTTGACTTGCCCGATGATCGGCAAGCAATTGAGAATAAATGGATCTTTAAGAAAAAAGACTGACGCTGACGGTAATGTTACTGTCTACAAAGCTCGACTTGTTGCAAAAGGTTTTCGACAAGTTCAAGGGATTGACTACGATGAGACCTTCTCACCTGTAGCGATGCTTAAGTCTGTCCGAATCATGTTAGAAATTGCCACATTTTATGATTATGAAATTTGTCAAATGGATGTCAAAACTGCATTCCTGAATGGGTTTCTGGAGGAAGAGTTGTATATGATGCAACCGGAAGGTTTTGTCGACCCAAAGGGAGCTAACAAAGTGTGCAAACTCCAGCGATCCATTTATGGACTGGTGCAAGCCTCTCAGAGTTGGAATAAATGCTTTGATAGTGTGATCAAAGCATTTGGTTTTATACAGACTTTTGGAGAAGCCTGTATTTACAAGGAAGTGAGTGGAAGCTCTGTAGCATTTCTGATATTATATGTGGATGGCATATTACTAATTGGAAATGATATAGAATTTCTGGATAGCATAAAGGGATACTTGAATAAGAGTTTTTCAATGAAAGACCTCGGTGAAGCTGCTTACATATTGGGCATTAAGATCTATAGAGATAGATCAAAACGCTTAATTGGACTTTCACAAAGCACATACCTTGACAAAGTTTTGAAGAAGTCCAAAATGGATCAAGCAAAGAAAGGGTTCTTGCCTGTGTTACAAGGTGTGAAGTTGAGTAAGACTCAATGCCCGACCACTGCAGAAGATAAAGAGAAAATGAAATATGTTCCCTATGCTTCAGCCATAGGCTCTATCATGTATGCAATGTTGTGTACCAGACCTGATGTGTGCCTTGCTATAAGTCTAGCAGGGAGGTACCAAAGTAATCCAGGGGTGGACCACTGGACAGCGGTCAAGAACATCCTGAAATACCTGAAAAGGACTAAGGATATGTTTCTCATTTATGGAGGTGACAAAGAGCTCATCGTAAATGGTTACGTTGACGCAAGCTTTGACACTGATCCGGACGATTCTAAATCGCAAACCGGTACGTGTTTACATTGAACGGTGGAGCTGTCAGTTGGTGCAGTTCTAAACAAAGCATCGTGGCGGGATCTACGTGTGAAGCGGAGTACATAGCTGCTTCGGAAGCAGCAAATGAAGGAGTCTGGATGAAGGAGTTCATATCCGATCTAGGTGTCATACCTAGTGCATCGGGTCCAATGAAAATCTTTTGTGAAAATATTGGAGCAATAGCCTTGGCAAAGGAATCCAGATTTCACAAGAGAACCAAGCACATCAAGAGACGCTTCAATTCCATCCGGGATTTAGTCCAGGTGGGAGACATAGAAATTTGCAAGATACATACAGATCTAAATGTTGCAGACTCGTTCACTAAGCCTCTTCCATGAGCAAAACATGATTAGCACCAAGGCTCCATGGGTGTTAGAATCATTACAGTATAATCTAGATTATTGACTGTAGTGCAAGTGGGAGACTGAAGGAAATATGCCCTAGAGGCAATAATAAAGTTATTATTTATTTCCTTATATCATGATAAATGTTTATTATGCATGCTAGAATTGTATTAACCAGAGACATAATACATGTGTAAATACATAGACAACCAAAGTGTCACTAGTATGCCTCTACTTGAATAGCTCGTTAATCAATGATGGTTATGTTTCCTAACCATAGACATGAGTTGTCATTTGATTAACGGGATCACATCATTAGGAGAATGATGTGATTGACATGACCCATTCCCTTAGCTTAGCACCCGATCGTTTAATATGTTTCTATTGCTTTCTTCATGACTTATACATGTTCCTATGACTATGAGATTATGCAACTCCCGTTTACCGGAGGAACACTTTGTGTGCTACCAAACGTCACAATGTAACTGGGTGATTATAAAGGTGCTCTACAGGTGTCTCCGAAGGTACTTGTTGGGTTGGCGTATTTCGAGATTAGGATTTGTCACTCCGATTGTCGTAGAGGTATCTCCGGGCCCTCTCGGTAATGCACATCACTTAAGCCTTGCAAGCATTGCAACAAATGAGTTAGTTGCGGGATGATGTATTACGGAACGAGTAAAGAGACTTGCTGGTAACGAGATTGAACTAGGTATTGAGATACTGAGCACTGCGTTGGTTTTCCCCGAAGAGGAGAGGATGATGCAGCAAAGTAGCGTAAGTATTTCCCTCAGTTTTTGAGAACCAAGGTATCAATCCAGTTGGAGGCAACGCTCAAGTCCCTCGTACCTGCCCAAAACAATAGCTCCTCGCAACCAACGCGATTAGGGGTTGTCAATCCCTTCACGGTCACTTACGAGAGTGAGATCTGATAGAGATGATAGATAATATTTTTGGTATTTTTGGTATAGAGATGCAAAGTGAAAAGTAAAAAAGCAAAGTAAAAATCAAAGCAAAATTAAAGTGATGGAGATTGATATGATGAGAATAGACCCGGGGGCCATAGGTTTCACTAGTGGCTTCTCTCAAGAGCATAAGTATTCTACGGTGGGTGAACAAATTACTGTTGAGAAATTGACAGAATTGAGCATAGTAATGAGAATATCTAGGTATGATCATGTATATAGGCATCACGTCCGAGACAAGTAGACCGACTCCTGCCTGCATCTACTACTATTACTCCACTCATCGACCGCTATCCAGCATGCATCTAGAGTATTAAGTTAAAAACAGAGTAACGCCTTAAGCAAGATGACATGATGTAGAGGGATAGTTTCATGGAATATGATAAAAACCCCATCTTGTTATCCTCGATGGCAACAATACAATACGTGCCTTGCTGCCCCTTCTGTCACTGGGAAAGGACACCGCAAGATTGAACCCAAAGCTAAGCACTTCTCCCATGGAAAGAAAAACCAATCTAGTAGGCCAAACCAAACTGATAATTCGAAGAGACTTGCAAAGATAACCAATCATACATAAAAGAATTCAGAGAAGATTCAGATATTATTAATAGATAGACTTGATCATAAACCCACAATTCATCTGTCTCAACAAACACACCGCAAAAAGAAGATTACGTCGAATAGATCTCCACAAGAGAGGGGGAGAACATTGTATTGAGATCCCAAAAGAGAGAAGAAGCTAACTAGCTAATAACTATGGACCCGAAGGTCTGAGGTGAACTACTCACACTTCATCGGAGGGGCTAGGATGATGTAGAAGCCCTCCGTGATGACGGCCCTCTTCGGCGAAGCTCCGGAAAAGGCCCCAAGATGGGATCTCGTGGATACAAAAAGTTGTGGCGGTGGAATTAGGTTTTTTTTGCTCCGTATCTGATCATTTGGGGGTACGTAGGTATATATAGGAGGAAGGAGTACGTCGGTGGAGCACCGAGGGGCCCACGAGGTGGGGGCGCGCCCTAGGGGGGGGCCCACCCTCGTGACTGCCTCTTTGACTCCTTGGGGTAGGGTCCAAGTCACCTTGATCACGTTCGGTGAGAAAATCACGTTCCCGAAGATTTTATTCTGTTTGGACTTCGTTTGATATTTTGTTTCTCCGAAACTCTGAAATAGGCAAAAAAACAACAATTCTGGGCTGGGCCTCCGGTTAATAGGTTAGTCCCAAAAATAATATAAAAGTGGAAAATAAAGCCCAATATGGTCCAAAACAGTAGATAATATAGCATGGAGCAATCAAAAATTATAGATACGTTGGAGACGTATCAGGCATCCCCAAGCTTAATTCCTGCTCGTCCTCGAGTAGGTAAATGATTAAAAGAGAATTTTTTATGTGGAGTGCTACTTGGCATAATTTCAATGCAAATCTTCTTAATTGTGGTATGAATATTCAGATCCGAAAGACTCAAGACAAAAGTTCATATTGACATAAAAATAATAATACTTCAAGCAAACCAACAAAGCAATTATGTCTTCTCAAAGTAACATGGCCAAAGAAAGTTCATCCCTACAAAATCATATAGTTTAGTCATGCTCCATTTTTGTCACACAATAATGCTCTCATCATGCACAACCCCGATGACAAGCCAAGCAATTGTTTCATACTTTAATAATCTTAAACTCATAAACTTTCACGCAATACATGAGCGCGAGCCATGGATATATCAATATGGGTGGAATAGAATATAATGATGGGGGTTATGTGGAGAAGACAAAAAAAGGAGAAGATCTCACATCAACGAGGCGGGGAGATTGGGAAAGAGAGGGAAAATAAAACGGCAAGGGTGAAGTGGGGGAGAGGAAAACGAGAGGCAAATGGCAACTAATGTAATGCGAGAGATAGGGATTGTGATGGGTACTTGGTATGTTGACTTTCGCACAGACTCCCCGGCAACGGCGCCAGAAACTCTTCTTGCTACCTCTTGAGCATTGCGTTGGTTTTCCCCGAAGAGGAGAGGATTATGCAGCAAAGTAGCGTAAGTATTTCCCTCAGTTTTTGAGAACCAAGGTATCAATCCAGTAGGAGGCTACGCTCAAGTCCCTCGTACCTGCACAAAACAATAGCTCCTCGCAACCAACGCGATTAGGGGTTGTCAATCCCTTCACGGTCACTTACGAGAGTGAGATCTGATAGAGATGATAGATAATATTTTTGGTATTTTTGGTATAGAGATGCAAAGTGAAAAGTAAAAAAGCAAAGTAAAAAAGCAAAGCAAAATTAAAGTGATGGATATTGATATGATGAGAATAGACCCGGGGGCCATAGGTTTCACTAGTGGCTTCTCTCAACAGCATAAGTATTCCACGATGGGTGAACAAATTACTGTTAAGCAATTGACAGAATTGAGCATAGTTATGAGAATATCTAGGTATGATCATGTATATAGGCATCACGTCCGAGACAAGTAGACCGACTCCTGCCTGCATCTACTACTATTACTCCACTCATCGACCGCTATCCAGCATGCATCTAGAGTATTAAGTTAAAAACAGAGTAACGCCTTAACCAAGATGACATGATGTAGAGTGATGGTTTCATGCAATATGATAAAAACCCCATCTTGTTATCCTCGATGGCAACAATACAATACGTGCCTTGCTGCCCCTTCTGTCACTGGGAAAGGACACCGCAAGATTGAACCCAAAGCTAAGCACTTCTCCCATGGCAAGAAAACCCAATCTAGTAGGCCAAACCAAACTGATAATTCGAAGAGACTTGCAAAGATAACATATCATACATAAAAGAATTCAGAGAAGATTCAAATATTATTCATAGATAGACTTGATCATCAACCCACAATTCATCGGTCTCAACAAACACACCGCAAAAAGAAGATTACATCGAATAGATCTCCACGAGAGAGGGGGAGAACATTGTATTGAGATCCAAAAGAGAGAAGAAGCCAACTAGCTAATAACTATGGACCCGAAGGTCTGAGGTGAACTAATCACACTTCATCGGAGGGGCTAGGATGTTGTAGAATCCCTCCGTGATGACGTCCCTCTCCGACGGAGCTCCGGAACAGGCCCCAAGATGGGATCTCGTGGATACAAAAAGTTGCGGCGGTGGAATTAGGTTTTTTTGGCTCCGTATCTGATCGTTTGGGGGTACGTAGGTATATATAGGAGGAAGGAGTACGTCGGTGGAGCACCGAGGGGCCCATGAGGCAGGGGCGCGCCCTAGGGGGGCGCCCCCACCCTCGTGACCGCCTCTTTGACTCCTTGGAGTAGGGTCCAAGTCTCCTAAATCACGTTCGGTGGGAAAATCACGTTCCCGAAGATTTTATTCCGTTTGGACTCCGTTTGATATTCTGTTTCTCCGAAACTCTGAAATAGGCAAAAAACAGCAATTCTGGGGTGGGCCTCCGGTTAATAGGTTAGTCCCAAAAATAATATAAAAGTGGAAAATAAAGCCCAATATGGTCTAAAACAGTAGATAATATAGCATGGAGCAATCAAAAATTATAGATACGAGACGTATCAGATACCGACGATCGAATCTCGGGCAAGTAACATACCGATGACAAAGGGAACAACGTATGTTGTTATGCGGTCTGACCGATAAATATCTTCGTAGAATATGTGGGAACCAATATGAGCATCCAGGTTCCGCTATTGGTTATTGACCGGACACGTGTCTCGGTCATGTCTACATAGTTCTCGAACCCGTAGGGTCAGCACACTTAACGTTACGATGAGAGTTATATTATGAGTTTATATGTTTTGATGTACCGAACGTTGTTCGGAGTCCCGGATGTGAGCACGGACATGACCAGGAGTTTCAAAATGGTCGAGACATGAAGAATGATATATTGGAAGCCTATGTTTGGATATCGGAAGTGTTTCGGGTGAAATAGTGATTTTACCGGAGTACCAAGGGCTTACCGGAACCCCCCCGGGGACTTAATGGGCCTTTGTGGGCTTTAGTGGAAGAGAGGAGAGGAGGCTAGGGCTGGGCCGCGCGCCCCTCCCCCCTAGTCTGAATAGGACAAGGAGAGGGGGCGGCGTGGAAAGTTGCATGGCAATATATCTCGGAATGGCTATGGAAATGCCATAATAGGTAGGTATGGGGGCTATTTTGAGGAAGATATATGAAGGTTTATGTGTGAAAGAGCATATCATATCACGGGGTTTGGATGCACCGGCAAAGTTTGCACCAACTCTCAATGTGAGAAAGGGCAATGCACAGTACCGAAGAGGCTAGCAATGATGGAAGGGTGAGAGTGCGTATAATCCATGGACTCAACATTAGTCATAAAGAACTCATATACTTATTGCAAAAATCTAGAAGCCATAAAAACCAAAGCATTACGCGCATGCTCCTAGGGGGATAGATTGGTAGGAAAAGACCATCGCTCGTCCCCGACCGCCACTCATAAGGAGGACAATCAAATAACACCTCATGTTTCAAATTTGTTACATAACGTTTACCATACATGCATGCTACGGGACTTGCAAACTTTAACTCAAGCACTTCTCAAAATTCACAATTGCTCTACTAGCATGACTTTGATATTATCACCTCCATATCTCAAAACAATTATCAAGCATCCAACTTTTCTTAGTATTCAACGCACTCAAAAGAAAGGTTTACAAATCTTGAGTACCAACTATTTTATTATTAAGCAAATAACCATGCTATTAAGACTCTCAAAATAATCTAATGAAGCAATGAGAGATCAAAAGTTTCTATAAAACAAATCCACCACCATGATCTAAAAGATATAAGTGAAGCACTAGAGCAAAACTATCAAGCTCAAAAGATATAAGTGAAGCACATAGAGCAAAACTATCAAGCTCAAAAGTTATAAGTGAAGCACATAGAGTATTCTATTAAATTCCAATTCATGTATGGCTCTCTCAAAAGGTGTGTACAGAAAGGATGATTATGGCACACTAACAAACAAAGACACAAATAATACAAGACGCTCCAAGCAAAACACATATCATGTGGTGAATAAAAATGTAGCTCCAAGTAAAATTACCGATGGAAGTAGACGAAAGAGGGGATGCCTTCCGGGGCATCCCCAAGCTTTGACTTTTTGGTGTCCTTGGATTATCTTGGGGGGGGGCCATGGGCATCCCCAAGCTTAGGCTCTTGTCACTCCTTGTTCCATAATCCATCAAAAGAATTTACCCAAAACTTGAAAACTTCACAACACAAAACTCAACAGAAATCTCGTGAGCTCTGTTAGCGAAAGAAAACAAAAGACCACTTCAAAGTACTTTAATGAACTCATTATTTATTTATATTGGTGTTAAACCTACTGTATTCACTCTTCTCTATGGATTATAAACTATTTTACTAGCCATAGATTCATCAAAATAAGCAAACAACACACGAAAAACAGAATCTGCCAAAAACAGAACAGTCTGAAGTAATCTGTAACTAACGCAAACTTCTGGAACTCCAAAAAATCTACCAAAATAGGACGACCTAGACAATTTGTTTATCGATCAGAAGCAATTGGAATCAGTATTTTATCACGTTATTGTGATTTTTAACAATTGTTTTCGTGAACAGAAAGTTTCTGTAAATTACAGCAAGATCAAATAACTATCATCCAAGAAGATCCTATAGGTTTAACTTGGCACGAACACTAATTAAAACACAAAACCACATCTAAACAGAAGGTATATGGATTATTTATTCCTAAACAGAAGCAAAAACAAAAAAACTTAAAATAAAATTGGATTGCCTCCCAACAAGCGCTATCGTTTAACGCCCCTAGCTAGGCATAAAAGCGAGGATAGATCTAGGTATTGCCGTCTTTGGTAGGCAATCCATATGTGGCTCTTATGGTAGATTCATATGGCAATTTTATTTTCTTTCTAGGGAAGTGTTCCATGCCCTCTTTTAATGGAAATTGAAATCTAATATTCCCTTCCTTCATATCAATAATTGCACCAACCGTTCTAAGGAAAGGTCTATCGAGAATAATAGGGCAAGAAGGATTGCAATCTATATCAAGAACGATAAAATCTACTGGCACATAATTCCTATTTGCAACAATAAGAACATCATTAATTCTTCCCATAGGTTTCTTAATAGAGGAATCCGCAAGATGCAAGTTTAGAGAGCAATCATCAAAATCACGGAAATCTAGCAAATCACACAAGGTTTTGGGGATAGTGGAGACACTAGCACCCAAATCACACAAAGCATAAAACTCATGATCTTTAATTTTAATTTTAGTAGTAGGTTCCCACTCATCATAGAGTTTTCTAGGGATAGAAACTTTCAACTCAAGTTTTTCTTCATAAGATTGCATCAAGGCATCAATGATATGTTCGGTGAAGGCTTTATTTTGACTATACACATGAGGAGAATTTAGCACGGATTGCAACAAGGAAATACAATCAATTAAAGAGCAACTTTCATAATTAAATTCCTTGAAATCCAATATAGTGGGTTTAGCAACATCTAGATTTTTATTTCCTTCAATCCCACGTTTATTAATTTCTTCATCAAGATCTATTTTTAGAACGCCTTCTAGGTAAAGGAAGATCATATTCAGTTTCATCAAGATTCATATTGCAAAACAAAGATTTAATAGGGGACACATCAATAACTTTTAGATCTTCATCTTGATTTTCATAAGAATTGGAAGAACAAGCTTTAATAAAGGCATCTTTGGAAGCATGCATCCTAGCGGTTCTTTCTTTGCACTCATCAATGGAAATTCTCATGGCTTTGAGAGACTCATTGATATCATGCTTAGGAGGAATAGATCTAAGCTTTAAAGAATCAATCTTAAGAGAAATTCTATCAACGTTCCTAGCCAAATCATCAACTTTAAGATATTTCTCTTCAAGCAAAGCATTAAAATTCTTTTGTGAATTCATAAACTCTTTAACACTATTCTCAAATTCAGAGGGCATCTTATTAAAATTTCCATAAGAGTTGTTGTAGGAATTTCCATAATTATTAGAAGGATTACTAGGACAAGGCCTAGGATTAAAATTCCCTCTATACACGTTGTTACCAAAATTATTCCTACCGACAAAATTCACATCCATAGATTCATTATTATTCTCAATCAAAGTAGACAAAGGAATATCATTAGGATCAAAAGAAACACTCTTAGTAGCAAATAATTTCAAAAGTTCATCCATCTCTCCACTCAAAACATTAATTTCTTCTATCGCATGCACTTTTTTATTAGTAGATCTTTCAGTGTGCCATTGAGAATAATTACCCATAATATTATCTAGGAGTTTAGTAGCATCTCCTAAAGTGATTTCCATAAAAGTGCCTCCCGCAGCCGAATCCAAAAGATTTCTAGAAGCAGAATTCGATCTGGCATAAAATTTTTGTAGAATCATCCACAAATTCAAACCATGAGTAGGGCAATTACGTATCATTAATTTCATTCTCTCCCAAGCTTGTGCAACATGTTCATGATCAAGTTGCTTAAAATTCATAATGTCGTTTCTAAGAGAGATGATCTTAGCGGGAGGAAAATACTTAGAGATAAAAGCATCTTTGCACTTGTTCCAAGAATCAATACTATTTTTAGGCAAAGACGAAAACCAAGCTTTAGCACGATCTCTAAGAGAAAAAGAAAATAGCTTCAATTTAACAACACCATTATCGACATCTTTCTTCTTTTGCATATCACATAAATCAATGAAGCTATTTAGATGAGTAGCGGCATGTTCACTAGGAAGGCCAGCGAATTGATCTTTCATAACAAGATTCAACAAAGCAGTATTGATTTCACAAGATTCAGTATTGGCAAGAGGAGCAATCGGAGTGCTAAGGAAATCATTATTATTGGTATTGGTGAAGTCACACAAGTTGGTAGTATCTTGAGCCATCGTGACAAACAAGCAATCCAACACACGAGCAAACAAAAGGCAAGCGAGAAAAAGGCAACGGAAAAAGAGAGGAGGAGATTGGAAAAGAGAGGGCAAATGAAACGACAAGGGTGAAGTGGGGGAGAGGAAAACGAGAGGCAAATGGCAACTAATGTAATGCGAGAGATAGGGATTATGATGGGTACTTGGTATGTTGATGTGACGCCCCCGATTCAATAGTACACTAATCATACACGCAAACGTGTACGATCAAGATCATGGACTCACGGGAAGATATCACAACACAACTCTAAAAATAAAATAAGTCATACAAGCATCATAATACAAGCCAGGGGCCTCGAGGGCTCGAATACAAGTGCTCGATCATAGACGAGTCAGCGGAAGCAACAATATCTGAGTACAGACATAAGTAAACAAGTTGGCATAAGATGGCTAGCACAAACTGGGATACAGATCGAAAGAGGCACAGGCCTCTTGCCTGGGATCCTCCTGAACTACTCCTGGTCGTCGTCAGCGGGCTGCACGTAGTAGTAGGCACCTCCGGTGTAGTAAGAGTCGTCGTCAACGGTGGCGTCTGGATCCTGGACTCCATCGTATGGTCGCAGCAATCGGGTAAAGGAAAGGGGAAAAAGGGGGAACAAAGCAACCGTGAGTACTCATCCAAAGTACTCGCAAGCAAGGAGCTACACTACATATGCATGGGTATATGTGTAAAGGGCCATATCAGTGGACTGAACTGCAGAATGCCAGAATAAGAGGGGGATAGCTAATCCTGTCGAAGACTACGCTTCTGGCAGCCTCCGTCTTGTAGCATGTAGAAGAGAGTAGACTGAAGTCCTCCAAGTAGCATCGTATAGCATAATCCTACCCGGCGATCCTCCGCTCGTCGCCCTATGAGAGAGTGACCACCGGGTTGTATCTGGCACTTGGAAGGGTGTGTTTTATTAAGTATCCGGTTCTAGGTGTCATAAGGTCAAGTTACAACTCCAAGTCGTCCTGTTACCGAAGATCACGGCTATTCGAATAGATTAACTTCCCTGCAGGGGTGCACCACATAACCCAACACGCTTGATCCCATTTGACCGGACACACTTTCCTGGGTCATGCCCGGCCTCGGAAGATCAACACGTCGCAGCCCTACCTAGGCACAACAAAGAGTTCAGCACGCCGGTCTAATCCTAAGCGCACAGGGGTCTGGGACCATCGCCCATAGCACAGCTGCACGTTGTGTACGCGGCCGGAAGCAGACCTAGCCCCCTTAATACAAGCGCAAGCTTACGGTCCAATGCGGCGCACGCCGCTCAGTCGCTGACGTCACGAAGGCTTCGGCTGATACCACGACGTCGAGTGCCCATAACTGTTCTCGCGTAGTTGGTTAGTGCGTATAGGCCAGTAGCCAGACTGAGATCAAATACCAAGATCTCGTTAAGCGTGTTAAGTATCCGCGAACGCCGACCAGGGCCAGACCCACCTCTCTCCTAGGTGGTCTCAACCTGCCTTGTCGCTCCGCCACAAAGTAACAGTCGGGGGCCATCAGGAACCCAGGCCCACCACTACCTGGGTGGAACCACCTGCCCCTTCAACCCCCATCTCCGAAGAATATCACATATAATGTAATAGTGTAAAGTATATAGTATATGCCCGTGATCACCTCTCGAAGTGATCACGGCCCAGTAGTATAGCATGGCAGACGGACAAGAGTGTAGGGCCACTAATGGAACACTAGCATCCTATACTAAGCACTAGGATAGCAGGTAAAGGTAACAACAGTAGTAGCAAGGACAGGCTATGCAACAGTATAGGATTAACTGAAAGCAGTAACATGCTACACTACTCTAATGCAAGCAGTATAGAGAAGAATAGGCGGTATCTGGTGATCAAGGGGGGGGCTTGCCTAATTGTTCTGGCAAGAAGGAGGGTCATCAACACCATAGTCGTACTGGGTAGCAGCGGCGTCGGTCTCGGTGTCTAGAGAGAGAAGAGGGGGAAGAAACAATAAATACAAAGCAAACAGATGCATGATGATGCATGACAAAGCAAGGCATGATGCTAGGCGTGCCCTAACGCGGTATGAGGTGATACCGGTGAAGGGGGGAACATCCGTGAAAGTATCCCCGGTGTTTCGCGTTTTCGGGCAGAGGAGCCGGAGGGGGAAAGTTGTGAGTTCGGTATGTTAGGGATGTGTGACGCACGAACAGGCTGCATATCCGGGTTCGTCTCGTCGTTTTGAGCAACTTTCATGTAGAAAGTATTTTCATCTGAGCTACGGATTATTTTATATTAATTTTCAAAGATTTAATCAATTTTTAAATTATTATTATTAAGTTAATTCGGAAATAGCATTATTGCATCAGCACGACGTCAGCATGACGTCAGCAGTCAACAGAGGTGTTGACTGGGTCGCTGACATGTGGGTCCCAACTATCAATGACTGCTAACTAACCTAACAGAATAATTAGCAGCTAAGTGATTAGGTTAATTAACTAGTTTTAATTAAGTTAATTACTTTAGTTAATTAATTAATTTCATTTGTATTTATTTTTTCCTTTTAAAAAAATCGTTCTGGCTCTGGGCCCCGGCTGTCATTGGCCAGAGGCCATAGCGGGGCGGGTTAACGGGTGGTGTGCGGGTGGACCCGGCGAAACGGGGCGGAGCCCCGCTGTGCGGGCATAACTCGCCCAGACAACGCGCCAGAGCCGGCCGCGGGCACCGGCGGCCAAGGGCACGCGAGCGCTGGCCGGAACAGGGCGGCGGGGCGGAGGGGACCGGAGCCATGGGCGCGCGTGTGCCGGCGAGCGACAGCGCGGCGTAGGCGGACGGGAGAGGCGCGGTGGCCGCACGCGCAGGCGGCGACGGGCGTAGCGGGACAACGGGGGCAGGGCGAGGTGTGTGGCCAAGGCGCGCACAGGGCAGCCAAGGCGCGCATGGAGGCGCTGCCGGGCGTAGCCGTTCGCGACCAGAGGTCCACGGCGGGCGCGGCTGGATGGCGCAGGCGAGGCTGCGGGAAGCAGGGGAGGCGAGGCGCAGCGATGCGGGGGAAGCGGGGTGCAGCGATGCGGGGGAAGCGGGGCGGTGGCGCGGCGAGCGAGCGTCGCAGGCGAGGTGCGTCGGTGCGGGGCGATGGGCGCGGCCAGGGAGCGGCCCTACCGCGGTGAGCGCGGCGGCGCGGTCGCGCGGTGACTGGGCCAGGAGAAGGGGAGCTCACAGGGGGGCGTAGGGATCTGGCAGTGGGCTCGGGGAGGAGTTGAGGTCGCATCCCGCGAGGACGAGACGAGGACGACGGGCAGCGACGGAGTCGTGGCGGTGCGGGTCTCCGGTGTCGGTGAGGCAGAGGCCACGAGCGGGGCGTCGTGCGAGGGAGGAGGGGCAGTAAGGGGGTCCGGTGACGGGACCGGGCCGCATCAAGGACGGGCGCCGATGTTGGGTGGCGCGGGGCGCGCTCGTCGGGGTGGACCCCCGATCCAGATCGGGGAGAGCGAGGGTGCGTGGTGGTAGTGGGTTAGGGTTGCGGGGGTAGGGAGATAAGGGGAGTGGGGTGCCGGTTGGGCCCTTTTTGCTAAATGGGCCAAGGGGCCCAGTAGATTAGGTTTCTTTTCTGTTTACTAGTATTTTTCCATTTACTGTTTTTGTTTATTTATTTAGCTATTGTTTTGTATTTTCTTTTAGCATCAAAATATTTTTGTAGAATGTTAAACCTTGCCATATAATTACTATGCATTATTGTGCACTGCCACAACAAGTTTGCGTTCAAAATAATTTATTAAGTTTGAGTTTATTTTTAAATGGGATAAAAAGGTGTTGTTGGTCCACTGTTTTAATCCAGGGGCAATTTTATATTTTGAAAAATGTTAATTATTTCAAGACAAATTGTTAGTGAATATTTGCAACCCACCAAACATTTTTGTTTTACCGTTTGAAGAAATAATAGTTTGACTTTATTTTAAATTTAATTTGAATCAGGTTTGGATCAAAGTGAGGTTTACCAAATTACTGCAATGACATGGCATCATTAAGAGGGGATTACTGTAGCTTGATTATCCGGGTGTCATAGTTGACTTTTGCGCAGACTCCCCAGCAACGGCGCCAGAAATTCTTCTTGCTACCTCTTGAGCACTGCGTTGGTTTTCCCCGAGGAGGAGAGGATGATGCAGCAAAGTAGCGTAAGTATTTTCCTCAGTTTTTGAGAACCAAGGTATCAATCCAGTAGGAGGCTATGCTCAAGTCAATTGTACCTGCACAAAACAATAGCTCCTCGCAACCAATGCGATTAGGGATTTTCAATCCCTTCACGGTCACTTACGAGAGTGAGATCTGATAGAGATGATAGATAATATTTTTGATATTTTTGGTATAGAGATGCAAAGTGAAAAGTAAAAAAGCAAAGTAAAATTAAAGTGAAGGAGATTGATATGATGAGAATAGACCCGGGGGCCATAGGTTTCACTAGTGGCTTTTCTCAAGAGCATAAGTATTCTACGGTGGGTGAACAAATTACTGTTGAGCAATTGACAGAATTGAGCATAGTTATGAGAATATCTAGGTATGATCATGTATATAGGCATCATGTCCGAGACAAGTAGACCGACTCCTGCCTGCATCTACTACTATTACTCCACTCATTGACCGCTATCCAGCATGCATCTAGAGTATTAAGTTAAAAACAGAGTAACGCCTTAAGCAAGATGACATGATGTAGAGGGATAGTTTCATGCAATATGATAAAAACCCCATCTTGTTATCCTCGATGGCAACAATACAATACGTGCCTTGCTGCCCCTTCTGTCACTGGGAAAGGACACCGCAAGATTGAACCCAAAGCTAAGCACTTCTCCCATGGCAAGAATAACCAATCTAGTAGGCCAAACCAAACTGATAATTCGAAGAGACTTGCAAAGATAACCAATCATACATAAAAGAATTCAGAGAAGATTCAAATATTATTCATAGATAGACTTGATCATAAACCCACAATTCATCTGTCTCAACAAACACACCGCAAAAAGAAGATTACATCAAATAGATCTCCACGAGAGAGGGGGAGAACATTGTATTGAGATCCAAAAAGAGAGAAGAAGCCAACTAGCTAATAACTATGGACCAGAAGGTCTGAGGTGAACTACTCACACTTCATCGGAGTGGCTAGGATGATGTAGAAGCCCTCCGTGATGACGGCCCTCTTCGGCGGAGCTCCGGAACAGGCCCCAAGATGGGATCTCGTGGATACAGAAAGTTGTGGCGGTGGAATTAGGTTTTTTGGCTCCGTATCTGATCGTTTGGGGGTACGTAGGTATATATAGGAGGAAGGAGTACGTCGGTGGAGCACCGAGGGGCCCATGAGGCAGGGGGTGCGCCCTAGGGGGGGCGCCCCCCACCCTCGTGACCGCCTCTTTGACTCCTTGGAGTAGGGTCCAAGTCTCCTGGATCACGTTCGGTGAGAAAATCACGTTGCCGAAGATTTTTTTTTCCGTTTGGACTCCATTTGATATTCTATTTCTCCGAAACTCTGAAATAGGCAAAAAACAGCAATTCTGGGCCGGGCCTCCGATTAATAGGTTAGTCCAAAAATAATATAAAAGTGAAAAATAAAGCCCAATATGGTCAAAAATAGTAGATAATATGGCATGGAGCAATCAAAAATTATAGATACGTTGGAGACGTATCAGATACCAACGATCGAATCTCGGGCAAGTAACATACTGATGACAAAGGGAACAATGTATGTTGTTATGCGGTCTGACCGGTAAAGATCTTCGTAGAATATGTGGGAACCAATATGAGCATCCAGGTTACGCTATTTGTTATTGACCGGAGACGTGTCTCGGTCATGTCTACATAGTTCTCGAACCCGTTGGGTCCGCACGCTTAACGTTACGATGACAGTTATATTTTGAGTTTATATGTTTTGATGTACCGAAGGTTGTTCGGAGTCCTGGATGTGATCACGGACATGAAGAGGAGTTTCGAAATGGTCGAGACATGAAGATTGATATATTGAAAGCCTATGTTTGGATATCGGAAGTGTTCCGGGTGAAATAGTGATTTTATCGGAGTACCAAGGGGTTACCGGAACCCCCCCGGGGACTTAATGGGCCTTGGTGGGCTTTAGTGGAACAGAGGAGAGGAGGCTAGGGCTGGACCGCGCGCCCCTCCCCCCTAGTCCGAATAGGACAAGGAGTGGGGGGCGGCGCCCCCCCCCCTTCCTTCTCTCTCTCCACTTTCCCCCTCCTGAATCCTATTCCAACTAGGAAAGGAGTCCTACTCCCGGTAGGAGTAGGACTCCTCCCGGCGTGCCACTCCCTTGGCCGGCCGCACCCCCTTGCTTCTTTATATACGGGGGCAGGGGCACCCCATAGATACAACAATTGATTTGTTTGATCTTTTAGCCGTGTGCGGTGCCCCCCTCCACCATAGTCCACCTCGATAATACTGTAGCAGTGCTTAGGCGAAGCCCTGCGTCGGTAGAACATCAACATCGTCACCACGCCATCATGCTGACGAAACTCTCCCTCAACACTCGGCTGGATCGGAGTTCGAGGGACGTTATCGGGCTGAACGTGTGCTGAACTCGGAGGTGTCGTACGTTCGGTACTTGATCGGTCGGATCATGAAGACGTACGACTACATCAACCGCGTTGTGCTAACGCTTCCGCTTTCGGTCTACGAGGGTACGTAGACAACACTCTTCCCTCTCGTTGCTATGCATCATCATGATCTTGCGTGTGCGTAGGATTTTTTTTGAAATTACTACGTTCCCCAACAGGATCTGCCTCCTGGGGTCATGGGCAGGGACCAACGACGTGGGGCGAGCGTGTGGGGATGGGCTTCGGCTGCAGTGGGGCGGATCTAAGAGTGTGATGGCGGGTGGTGCTTGGACGCCGGGGCGGCGGCCCCGGACCTCTTCTTTGGCAACGACGGCTGTGGTGGCTGCGTGGGCAGCACCATGGCTGGAGCTCGGGGGCGTCGGTGCTCTGCGGCAATGCGTCGGCCGTCGGTCGCGCCAGGACGCTTGGTGTTGGCCGGAGGGTTGGCTGCTACTGTTGCGCGGGGCTTCGGATCTGAGCAGACGTGGCCAGTTCTAGCTCCTACAGTGCAGATGGGGTATCCTTGTCGACGGCTCTGCGTGGTGCGGGTGGCGGCGGCGAGGCTGTTCTGATCGGTGGCTCCGGCTCTGGAGGTTGGTGTTGGTTCAGGAAGGCGGTGGCTCTCATGTGCCGGTTCGAGGGAAGGGCTTCCTTTGGCTGCTCGGGGCAAAAGCCTTGCTCCGGCCTTGGCCGTAGCCAGCGGCGGCGACGCCTATGGGTGCCGCACACCTTCTTGGAGGCGTCGTCGTTCGAGGGCCTTCGACCTCTTCTCTCACACTCCGGGGGAAACCCTTGCTCCAGTTCTTGGAGCTAATGATGGCGGCGCTTCGGCATGACGGTCCTTCGTGATGGCATCGTTCTGGAGTGGTCTTGGCCTGGGAGAGTCATCGGCTCGGGTGGTGCGCGGCCTCGGGGCCGGCGTGGAAGTCGGAGCGGCGGCTCCTGATCTCGTCGTCTTGGAGGGGTGTCGGCATTGGTCACGTGGGTGGCAGTGTCGTTGGCCAGCCTGGTGCGCGGCCTCGGGGTCGGCGTGGATGTCGGAGCGGCTGCTCCGGATACGGTGGTTGGGTGTCGGCTCCGGTTGCTCGGGTGGCGAAGCTGACGGCTCGCCTGGTGCGCGGTCTCGGGGTCGGCGTGTGGGGTTTCTGTCTGTATGTCGGATCGGCGGCTCCGGAGAGGGTTTTAGGGTGTCGGCTCCGGTTGCTCGGGAAGCAGAGCAGGCGGCTCGCTTGGTGTGTGGCCTCGGGGTCAGCGTGGATGCCGAAGCGGCGGCTTCGGTCTTGGTTGTTGGGTGTCGGCTATGGGTTGCTTGGGTGACGGAGCCAGCAACTCGGCTGGAGCGCGACCCTGGGGTCGACGTGCGTTTCTTTCGGTTATCCCTGATTAGCCGTGAATGTTAGGTTTTCGGGTCCGGTTTTTCTTATAAACTGGACCAACTCTCTTCTTCTTAATTAAATGCAGGAACCCCCTGCCCCTTTCGAGGTGTTCTCGAAAAAAAAAAGTTCTTGAAACTTCCCTCGGTTTTCTCTTCTTTTGTTTTTGGTTTATGCATGGTTTTTATTCATTTATTTCCTTTTTTCTTGTTATTACATTTTCTCTTTTTTCCCTTTTTATTTCTAAAATGCATGAGCTTGTTTCAAATTCAAAACTGTCTTAAAATCCATGAATTCTTTCAAATTTTCTATGAACATTTTTTCTTTAATATTTGAGTTTTTTTCGAAATGTTGAACTTTTTTCTCATATACGTGAAGTTTTTCAAATCCACCGACAATGTTTCCTCAAAATCCTGAACATATTTTTTCAGATCTGCGAAACACGTGTACATTTTTACAAATTCCTGATTTTGTTGTCAAATTTATGAACTTTTTGCAAAATCTTGAAATTTTGAAATTCATGTTCTTTCTTGAAAAGTCAGTCAATGGTCCATGATAATTCGTACTCTTTTTTTAAATTTATGAACTTTTTTTGGAAATCCACAGACATTTCCTTTCCATATTTGTGAACTGTTCCCCGATTTGTAAAAACATTAAATTGTTTTTTGATTTTTTTTTGAATTTTGTAAAAAAATATCAATTTTTTTCTTATTGGATATTTTTTACAAAAGTCAATGGTCGGTGGTTCATCGGTTAAACTGGTGCCATCAGTCGACCTGCGGAAGGGAGGCAGGCGACCGAGTTCATTTGTTGGGGGCGCGCGCGAGCGCCATCTCATCTTCGTGGCGCTGGAGGGGCGGGATATGAGGTCTCACGAGCGTGGCTATGTGTCGCATATTACGAGGCACAAAGCTGCCTCACCTATGTGGTTCGTTGGTGTGCTGACCCAGTAGGACAAGCTGATCGAACTGACGCCCCTTGAATTTCCTTTTTTTCTTTCGTGTATATTTTAAATGCATATTGATCAAATATTTAGATTTAGTTAGAAAAAATAAGACTAGGAAGTTGAAAAAAAATGATAACCTAGTATAAAAAATTAGTGCAGTTTCAATGAAATCATGATAACTTTCAAAATAAATGTGCGTGCCAATAAAAAAATGTCCTCATATTTTCCAAAAAAATGCATGCGAAGTTAGTTTTAAAACCATTTTTACATAATGTAAAAAAAAACTTTTGCGGAATGTAGAAAAATGTTTTGTACCGTTAACCAAAATGTGCTTGAAATTTATGGAAATGTTTGCGTAGTTAAAAAACCTTTATTACCTTGAAAAAATGTACGTGGCATTTTAAAGCAATAATCTTGTGTTTCCAAAAAATGTCTATGATTTTTCTGAAAATGTTTATACAATGGAAAAAAAGTTTGCGTAGTTCAGGAACATGTTGATTGCCATTAGAAATAATACAGCGTGTATCTGAAAAAATGCTACATGTTCAATAGGTGTATTTAAATAAAATGTACATCACATATTTAAATTTTCCAGCGTATCTCATAAAAAAATTCACATGTGCTAACAAATTGTACATTGTGTACTGAGAAAAAAGTAGGCGTGTGTTGAAAGAAAGAAAACCGATAAAAAATACAAAAATAAAGTTAAATTTTTTAAGAAAACAACCAAAAAAATAAAAGAACACTAAGTATAACTAAGGAAGAAAAACAATGAGAAAACGAAGAAAAGCGAAGAAAAATGAACGGAAAAAGACGGAATAAAACTGGTGAAAAAACAAATCAAAGAAAAGAAAAGCCAAAAAAGAAAATAAAAGTACCCGTAGAAAATCGGACCTGAACGAACCTACAGCCAACCGTGCTACTGGCCCGGCCAGCTAGATGTCGACCGTAGGCGATTCTGAGCATACCACCAGCGAACTAAATATAATAGAACGACCCATCTAGCTACAGCAGCCATTTTGGGTTTTGTGAAGCTTCCGGCTGGGATTTTGTTGCGTCTTTTTAATATTGTTTTTCGCTTGGTTTTTTCTTTTCTGTTTGTTTTCCTTTTTCCTTTTTCTGTTTATTTCTATTTTCCCTTTTTTATTTAAAATTTACGATTTTTTATCTTTTAAATGTTTTCGAAGGTAGAAAACAATTTTCAAATTGGCGAACCTCATTCAACCTCGTGAACATTTTTTCAAATTCATGAATACTTTTTTAAATGTCTTGATTTTTTCGAGTTCATGGTCTTTTTTTTGGAAATTTGTGAACTTCTCTCAAATGCTGAACTTTTTACAAAATTGTGGACTCTTTTGAATTCACGAACATTTAAAAGTTCATGAACTTTTATTAAATTTACCTTTTATCAAGTGCGCAAACTTTTTCAAATCCATGAACTTTTTTTTGAATTTGTTAACTTTTATCAAATTAATGCATGTTTAAAAAATGGATTTTTTTCTCAAATGGGTGAATGTTTCTTCAAATTTGTGGACCTTTTATTTTATATTTTTTTAATAAAGTCAAAGGTCAACATGCCAGTTGTCAGACGGTCCATCCGACCGTAGTCAATGGTCAAATGAGCCGAGATGGATGCAAATGAATTTGAAACGAATGTTAGCGAGCCAGCCGAACACAAACGAGTTTTATTGGCCGGCGCATATAGCCGAGCCCTTGTGCGCCAGATCAAGTTTTTTTTAACCGGCCTAATCCCCTTTCCATTATAGAAAGAAAGGAAATACAGCCATATCCGAGTTCGAACGAAGAGGGAAAGGGAAAAGGCAAGTTCAAGCACTTCAGGGAAAGGGAAAACTTTGTTTTTGCCACTCTTGCTTTTGGCCACTTTGGTTATGCCACTCTAGAATTTGACATTTCATTTTGCCACTCTTAGCTTTTGACAGTATATCACTTTTGCCCATTCGGTGGCAAAAGCAAAAAATTTAGAGTGGCAATTGTGATACATTGCAAAAGCTAAGACTGGCAAGAGTGAAATGAAAAATTACCGTTTTCCCATTGAATGGCATTTGTGATGTATTGTTAAAAGCTAAGAGTGGCAAAAATGAGATATCAAATTCTAAAGTGGCATAAGTAAAGTGGGCAAAAAATAGAGTGGCAAAAACAAAGTTCTCCCTCAGAAAACCCGCTGTGAGCGCTCGCAATCGAAACGCCCACTACGAGGCAAAAACCCAGAAGCACTATCAGCATGCAACAACAAGTAGCAAAATGTTCGGATAACACCACAACCTATACGCAGAGGCGACATAGCAGGAGCATACATCATACAAAACAACTAGGTTCTTTCGGGGACCCAAAAGGCAGCATGACCATCAGCTTCCAAAGGTGGAGGGCTTTGGGGACACAGCATCGGAATCACTCCAGATTGTTGCCCACGTACGCAGTCTCGCAGAGTCTCATCATCTCCTTAGCATTTTTCTTCAGAAGCATCGTGCCATGTTCCAGCTCCGTTCGTCCCTCGCCCTTCAGCAGACTTGCCCAATACGATAGATGCACAAGACAATCTCAAAGGAGATGACAAGCATCCATCTCATTAGTGGGAAAGTAGATGTTCCCCTTTCCTGGACCTATGTTCACGACCTATTGCTCATCGTAAATGATGATGCACTTGTAGCTATGAGAAGAAACAATGAGGCACTTGTAACCCTGTCTGCGGACGCTACGCGTCAGCTGGTGATAATCCTAGAAGATCGCTCGCCCGGGCAGCCGTACGATGGAACCGCGGACGGCCATCCGATCCCTCTTTGTCAGGCGTTAAGCCTTTGTAATACGATTCGGGTAGCGCTCATGGCTTTGCAACACTAGCGTTGCTGTAATCCCGCCAAATAATTTTTTTCTGCGACTGCGACTTCAGCATTCTTTGCAATAAGGTTTGTGTTGCGCTTAGCTCTTGGCAACACGAGCCTTGTTGCAATCTTCGTGGAACAATTATTTTTTATACAACTGTGACATCCAACTAAATCCCCAAATTTCCTTGTTTGCAACAAAGGTTGTGTTGTGCGTCAGGCTTTGCAACACAGCCTTGTTGCCGAACTATTTTTTTTTATGACTACAAACTAATCTTCAAGTCCCCTTCTTTGCAGCAAGGTTTAGGTTCTTGTTGTGCTCAGCGCTTTGCAACATGAGCCTTGTTGAATCAATAGAATATGTATGCCATCATTGCAATGCACGAGCAATTAGCTAGTGAACAGGAAATGTCACCCGTAAAAAACATGAAAGGTCACCCGTACCTTTTCCCCATTGCGGACAGTATTAAAGTCACGTCCAATGAACATTGGGGCAGGATCATGGCAGCAAACCCCAGCCAACTCAGTCTAGGGCATAGGCAAACATGAGGAGCGTGTGCGCAAGATATGCAACACTATACACATACCATTTGCTTGTTCAACAAACTCAACCTTAATTTACACCAATTTACAGCAATTTCACCTCCAGACTATCATTGAGAAGAGCAAATATAGTGGAGTGACCCAACAATCAATCAATCAAGATAATTAAACAAATTGGCAACACAATCTTATCGGTCCCATGACTAAACGTGATCAGCTCATTGCTCCCACTTTGTAGCATTAACACCTTGTGGATTCCCCGTTCATGTTGTCGAGAATGGCAATTACTCCGATCACAAAGGCCTGGTCATAGCCCGGCTGCACCACCACATGGTAGAAGTCTCTGATCAATACTGAGGTCATACATCTCTAGCTAGCAGATTACTACATGGATCAACCCAGACGACTACATGGATCTCTTACATGTTGCTACATGGATCAACCCAACCAGATTACTACATGGATCAACCCATCTTTAGTAGGCAAAGATTAAGTACCTGGATCAAGCTTCCCGCAAAAAAAATAAAGTACCTGGATCAAGCAAAAATAATACAGTACCTTGACGTCGTCAGACCAACGCGGCATGCTGCCTACCGCACGATCTGCCATGGCTGTCGGTCATGCATGCACATCACCACACGTTGCAGGCAGCAGAGGTCGTTGAGTGGAAGCCGCCCATGTGCCATGATCGATGAGCCCATCACCACCGCTGGAGTCGACCACGGAATAGAGGGAGATGGATTGGGCGGCCACACTAATCAAGATCAGGCGCGAGCCCCTGCGACACTACCGCAGCCCATGCGCCCAAGTGGCCGATGCAAACCGTGGTTGGGCTGCATTGGGCGACCTCGATGAAGGCGAGCGAGGCGTGGCGTCGGGGTCGGGCGGGCTGACGAATCTCGACGGGGCTTGTTGAGGTCGAGGCGGTTGGGCCGGAGCACGTCGTGCTCATCATTGGTAGGGATCATGTTATCGTCGTCGCCGGCGTGGACCGCCGGAGTCGAGCTCGATGGAAGGGCTACAACACCTCTCATCCCCACCATGGTGCGTGGTGGTACCACGTACGTGGTGCCCCTCATGGCCGCGGCATTCTCCAATCTCCACCTCGTCCCACAGGGCTCCGCTCCATGGTTGATGTCGTCCCCCCGCGTTGGGATCACGCAGGCCGGTCACGGAGGAGGGGAGACGACGGTGATGGCTTGAGGAGGAGGACGGCGTGGGCGTGAGGAGGAGGACCATTTGGATGGTCAGAGCGGAGCGGAGGAGGGCTGCGGGCGTGCGGCGGCGGCGGCTGTGGGTGGAGACGGGGGAGGAGCTAGGGATTGGGGAGGGATGTGTTTTTTTTTTGGTTTTTTTTTTCACTCGTACGGTGGGGGATCGATGGGCTTCGCTCGATCGATGCGATGGGAAGGGGTGGACGGAACCCAAAAAATCCACGAAGGTTAACCTATGAAAAAACCCGGACGAAAGTGGTGAGAACTGCTCCATTAGGAGTAGAGATATACCAAATCAAATTAAATCTTATAAAAACCACCTCACCTATGTCAAAAATTGCCTTCCCCTACATGTACTCAAATCAATTCAAATCTTACCAAGATATGTAATAAGATGGGTGTAAGATTTATGTCGGACATGGTTATGTCGCACGAGCAATTAGCTAGTGAACAGAGAAGGTCACCCGTACCTTTTCCCCATGGCGGACAGTATTAAAGTCACGTCCAATGAACATTGGGGCGGGCCCATGGCAGCAAACCCCGGCCAACTCAGTCTAGGGCATAGGCAAACATGAGGGGCGCGTTCACAAGATATGCAACAGTATACACACATAGCATTTGCTTGTTCAACAAACTCAACATTAATTTACATCAATTTACATTACTTTCACCTCGAGACTACCATTGAGAAGGAACAAATATAGCGGCCCAACAATCAATCAATCAAGATAATTAAACAAATTGCCAACACAATCTTATCGGTCCCATGACTAAGTGTGATCAGCTCATTGCTTCCACTTTGTAGCATTAACACCTTGTGGATTCCCCATTCATGTTGTCGAGGATGGCAATTACGCCAATCACAAAGGCCTGGTCATAGCCCGGCTGCACCACCACATGGTAGAAGTCCCTGCCGACCATCATCCCCTTCACTCCAATCTAGCCCACACATCAGCAAATTAGAACACAAATTTTGTAAAAAAAATGAAATGAGCTGGCCATGGCGCTGGAACTGAACTAGTTACTGATCAACTCCTTTGACTTTATCAGCTGGTAGAACTTTACCTGTGCTACGACGTGGCCTGTGCGGCTCTTGACGGCGCAAGCCCTGTGGGCGAAGGATCCCGTGACCTCGTAGTCCCAGTGCCGCTTCCTCCCCTTGGGTTCGACGGTGACCCGGACGTCGCCCGCCGCGCAGCTGAGCACCGGCTTCGGGTCCTGCAAGCTGAACACCGGCTTGCTGGGCTCGCCGTAGTCCATGAGATACCCTTTCCACCGGTTGTGAACGCTCAGCGCTTGGACGACTCCTCCCTGTGACACCGGCCAAATCGGTTGAAACACTCAGAGATGGCACATGGACAAGCTCGAGCTCGACCTACGAACTAGGCAACTCACCTTCTTGTGGATAAAGAGGATCGCGGTGCCGTCGCCGTCCCTGACGACGAGCTGCCCGCTGGCGCCGATGATGCCGCAGCCGTCCACGCTGAAGACGACCCTCTGCTCGCGGTCGGTGACGACGAAGCCGCCTCCGGTGACGGCGGGGGGACGGCGGCGGACCAGGAGCACGGCCTGCAGGGAGCTGCAGAAGATCTTGCTGACAACCGGGGTGAGAAGCGTGTGCGCACCCATGATAGAAGGGTAGATAGCCTGCCTGCGCACGCGTTGAAGAAGTTGGGGCAATGCATCAATGGAGGGAATAAATAGAGCGATTTGAGTGTGGAAGTGTCCCATGACTCCTCATGTCGCGTCTGTCTACCCACCTGCCTAATCGATCGGCTCTGTACGTACGTGATTATCGTCGACCACGCGATCGATTCGACGAAGCTTAGCGGCCGAAGCAATGCGTGACAAAGCCTAGCTAGCTAGTATATATACGCAGGACCACATGAGATGGATTGATCGCCGGAAGAATCTTTGAATTCCTTTGCTTCCGGCCACCGAATTGCACCTTTGTGATTATGCCTTTGCCTTTTCGAGGAGTTTACGTCCAGCTAAACATAAGGATTATGCCTAATTGCAGGCCTAATCACGCGCCTAAACGTGTTAAACTTTATGAATGCCCGTATACGGCAACGCTTACTGCCTCCTTTCAGAGAAAAGAATGCATGCATGCAAGCATGCATGCTTGGAACAGGGAGGGGAGAAAGTAAGAAAGATAACCGGGCTTATCATTGCCCGGTGAGTGTTCAGATATTATTTCGTTTCCGTCGTCAAGCAAAAGGCGTTAATCATGGACACGAGCAAAAATTCCATCTAATTTACTCTAGGCAGGTTGCACAAGTAAAGAGTACACAGAGAAAGGCAAGGAGGCGCCTTTCACTCCTCCTGGATGGTCGTGACGTGGATGGTCGGCGATTCCTAGGGGCTTGGATGCCGGGACGATGGCTTTCCGGCAGGCTCCACCTCTTGGCCGTGTGGACGGCAAGGGGTGTAGTGATGAGAGGCTCTGATTCCTGCTCTTGCAGTGTCCAGATCTGGTGTGGATGCGATGGCCCTGTCCAGATCTGATGTGGATGCGCTGACCCTCGTTGCTGTGGTGACCGAGACTCCTCTTGGTTGTGTAGGTGAGCTTCCTAGTGAAAGCTTTCCATTTCCTGCGCCTCCGCCGATGGCACCTATGGGCGCCGCTTGCTTCCTGAAGACATCGTCGTGCGACTCGTTCTTGTCTCAGTGCTCCGGGTGAAAACCTATGTCTATGCTCAGACCCGGCAAGGGCGCGTCGTCACACGCTTTGGGGTGTTGTCATGGAGCTAAGGATTCTTTGGGTGGGCCTCGACGAGGTGTTAGGCCTTTTTTAGACTCAAGTTGCATCTTTTGATCTGCTTTATCCGAGGGTCTTCTCACCATATTGTTGTATCTTCCGGCTGTGAACTTTGTTATGTTGATTTATATATAAAGTGGGATGAAAGCTTGCTTCGATAAAAGTACACAAAGAATGAGCGATCAAGTTCGCTCGAATGGGTGTCGGGGTTTCGACCGGCATGGCTCGGCTTGAGCCGTGTGACGCCGCGAGGACTATATCTCGTTTCATGCGAGACTATCAACCGTCTAGCCTGAAGTTGTCCCCTGCGACTACAATACTAGGCCGGCCTTTTTCGTGTGTGATGTCTACTACGCAACTTTATTCTTGTAGACACGTATTGGGCCTTCAGGCGCGGAGTTTTGTAGGACAGTAGCAATTTTTCCTTAAGTGGGTGACATAAGGTTTATCAATCCGTGAGAGGTGTAGGATGAAGATGGTCTCTCAAACGACCCTGCAACCAAATACAAGAAATCTCTTATGTCCCCAACACACCAAATACAATGGCAAATTGTATAGGTGCACTAGTTCGGCAAAGAGATGTTGATAAAAGTGTAATATGGATGGTAGAAATATATTTTTATAATCTGAATAAATAAAAACAACAAGGTAGCAAATAGTAAATGAGCACAAAAACGGTGTTGCAATGCTTAAAAATGAGGCCTAGGGTCCGTACTTTCACTAGTGCAACCTCTCAACAGTGCTAACATAGTTGGATCAAATGGTTATTCCTCTAAGTACAATAAAGAATCACTCCCGAGTTCCTATTAGCGGAGAACAAAAGATAGGAATTGTTTGTAGGGTACGAAGCCACCTCAAAGCTATTCTTTTCCGTTAGATATATTCAAGAGTTCGTACTAAAATAACACAATGCTATTGCTTCCGTTCAATCTATCCTAGAGTTCGTGCTAGAATAACACCAAAGCAAATTCATATTCATAATACTCAATCCACACAAAGAACTATAAAGAGACCCCAAAGTTTCTACCGGAGAAAAATGTGCATCAACCCCTATGCATAGATTACCCCAATATCACCGCGGGAATCCGCGAGTTGAATGCCATAACATATATCAAGTGAATCAATAAGATACCCCAATTGTCACCTCAAGTATTCATACCGCAAGACATATATCATGTGTTCTCATCTCTGAATATTCAATCCGACATGACAAAACTTCAAAGGGTAAAGATTCAATTCATCACGACAAGAGTATAGAGGGGAGAAACATCATATGATCCGACTATATTAGCAAAGCCCATGATATAGATCACGAGAGAGAGAGAGAGAGAGAGAGAGAGAGAGAGAGAGAGAGAGAGAGAGAGAGAGATTAACACATAGCTACTAGTACAAACCCTCAGCCCCGAGGGTGGACTATTCCCTCCTCATCGTGGTGGCCGCCGGGATGATGTTGATGGCCACCGGAGATGATTCCCCCCCTCCGGCATGGTGCCGGAACGGGTCTAGATTGGTTTTCGGTGGCTACAAAGGCCTGGGATGGTGGAACTTCTGATCTAGGTTAACCCCGAAGGGTTTCGCAATATTTCGGAATTTATGGTGCAAAGAGGGGGTGCGGGAGGCCATCGAGGTGGGCACAACCCACCTAGGCGCGCCAGGCCGGGTTGTGCCCCCTCGGGACACCCCCCAGGTGCTGCTCTGGCCCATCGGGAGTCTTTTGGCCCATAAAAAATCCACAAAAAGTTTCACGGTGTTTGGACTCCGTTTGATATTGATTTCCTGCGATGTAAAAAACATGCAAAAAATAGCAACTGACACTTGGCACTATGTCAATAGGTTAGTCCCAATAAATGATATAAAATGCTATAAAATGCTATAAATGATTGTAAAACATCTAAGAATGATAAAATAAAAGCATGAATACTTCATAAATTATAGATACGTTGGAGACGTACCAGCATTTCCAAGTTTAATTTCTACTCGACCTCGAGTAGGTAAATGGTAAAAGAAATAATTTATGAAGTGTGAATGCTAGCTAAGTGCACAAGTTTGATAAAAGATAATTTCAATCACTTTTCCTAGTATCATAACAGCATTTCTTTCTCATAAAACTTCTCATGTTATAGTAGCAACCAATTCACATGTTAAGGTTCAAACAATGAATTCTCTTGAAACCCACAACCTATTTTCTCAGTCACCAAGCAATTGCAATTCAACTTATTCAACAGAGTTTAAGTAAGAGCTCCACATACTCAACCATCATATAGTCTTCTATGATTGCTAACACTCACCTTCTACACATGAGCAAAACGTTTCAACCAACATAGAAAGATAGGGGCTTATTAGTTTGCCTCCCAACGTATTCACCTCGAGGGTGATGTAAACAATAATAACTCATGCTACCCATATTCAACTGGACATATGTGCCTAGATCTTTCCTCACCACATGATGCTTGCCAAAAGAGAAAAATAAAAAGGAATAAACAGAAAGACTTTGACTCTTTGCATAAAAGTAAATACTGAATAGTAAAAGATAGGCCCTTCGCAGAGGGAAGCAGAGGTTGCCATGCGCTTATTTGTTTGTATGCTCAACCCCTTAGTGCAAGAGAATGTCACGTTATATTTCCCCTTATGATAGCAACCTTTATTATGCAGTCCGTCGTTTTTATTGCTTTGCCATCACAAGTTCGTACAACGCTCAATTCTCTCTTTCACTAAATGATCTAACACTTTTAGAAGCAATTTTTATTGCCTTATTGCACCGATGACAACTTACTTGAAGGATCTTGCTCAATGCATAGGTAGGTATGGTGGTGGACTCTTGAAAATAAGATTTGGGTTTAAGGGTTTTTGGATGCACAAGTAGTATCTCTATTTGGTGCGGAACTTTTGGCTAGCAAAGATGGGGGGCAAGCACCACATGTTGAAGGATCTATGACAATATGACTTCTATGTGAATATGAGCAAACATAAATCATTACGTTGTCTTCCTTGTCCAACGTCAACAATTTTGGCATATAATATTTTGATGGGGGCTCACAATCACAAAAGATTTCTAGGATAGTATATTTGCATGTGAAAGTTCTCTTCCTTATACTAATTATTCGTGAATTGCTTCTATGACCAATATTGCGATTGTCAAGCCTCAAAAGATTTTATTTTCTAAACCCAATGTGAAGCTACCACTAGGCATGATATTATTTCAACTTTATGATATTCAATTTATTCAACAATTTACTCATAGGATATATGTGAAGCACAAGAGTAAATGACAAGCTACTCCAAAAAGATATAACTGAAGATCAAGCGAGTAGTTAAGTAAATAGGTGGATAAGTGAAGACTCTCTTTTATTTAAAAAACTTTCAGATATAAGTATTTTATTCAAATAGCAACAAAATAAAACGACATTCCAAGGATAGCACAACTCATGTGAAGAAGCAAAAACTTAGGCTCAACCGATACTAACCGATAATTGTTGAAGAACAAAGGTGGGATGCCTACCGGGGCATCCCCAAGCTTAGATGCTTGAGACTTCTTGAATATTATCTTGGGATGCCTTGGGCATCCCCAATCTTGAGCATTTGTGTATCCTTATTTCTTGTCATATCACAGTTTTCCTAAATCTCAAAAGCTTCATCCACACAAAACTCAACAAGAACACGTGAGATAAGTTAGTATAAACCAATGCAAAGACCTTATCATTCTCTACTTTAGCAAATCACTAAAATTATTATTCAACATTTCATATTAAATGCCTCTTCATATTTAATACTCCTATCCTCAAATAGCTTCATTAAACAAGCAAGCATAAGCAAACAATGCAATCATAACAGCAATCTGCCCAAACAGTACAGTCTGTAAACAATGCAAGAGTATCAATACTTATTCAACTCCAAACATTATGAAAAATTACCACACTGTAGATAATTTATCAGAGCTTATTATGCAAAAAGTTTCAACATTTTATCACACTATGACTTTTCTAGGGAATTTTCGCAATAGCGGTAAACTTTCTGTTTTCAAACAGCAACATATAGACTTGCAAAATAAGCATAGTAAAGGCTATCCTTGACACTTTTATTGAAATAAAAGATGCAAAACATTATTCTAAATAACAGCAAGAAAATCCTAAAAAAATAAATTGACGCTCCAAGCAAAACACATATCATGCGACGAATGAAAACATAGCTCTAAGTAAGGTTACCGATATTGTTGGAGACGAAAGAGGGGATGCCTTCCGGGGCATCCCCAAGCTTAGTTGCTTCGATCTTCCTTAGATATTAACTTGGGGTGCCTTGGGCATCCCCAAGCTTAGGGTCTTGTCACTCCTTATTCTCTTCATATCGATATCTCACCCAAAACTTGAAAACTTCAATCACACAAAACTTAACGAAACTTCGTGAGAGAGGTTAGTATGATAAAGAGCAAACCATTCCACTTTTGGTACGGTCAAAGACAAGATTCATAATTGTTCTCACACAATGCCTACTGTAGCATATAATTTCTACAATTTATATTGAGCAATATAATCCATAGAAACTAGAAGACAAGCAAACTATGCATTGAAAACAGAACCTGTCAAAAACAGAACAGTCTCTAGTAAACCGTACTCAAACCATACTTCTGCTACTCCAAAAATTCTGAAAATTTAGGACCACGTGAGAAATTTGTATATTAATATTTTGCAAAAAGAATAAACCCAAAAGCACACTCCTGTTAAAAATAAGAATTATTTTCGTGAGCAGCAAAGTTTATGTTTTTCAGCAAGATCAAATCAACTATCACCCAACATGACCCCAAAGGCTTTACTTGGCACTTTATTGAAACAAAAGCTATAAAACATGATTAATACAGTAGCATAATCATGTGAACACACAAAAACAGTAGGTAAATGTGTTGGGTTCTCTCCCAACAAGCGCTTTTCTTTAATGCCTTTTAAGCTAGGCATGATGATTTCAATGATGCTCGAATAAAAGATAAGAATTGAAACATGAAGAGAGCATCATGAAGCATATGACTAGCACATTTAGGTCTAACCCACTTCCTATGCATAGGGATTTTGTGAGCAAACAACTTACGGGAACAAGAATCAACTAGCATAGGAAGGCAAAACGAGTGTAACTTCAAAACAATCAACACATAGAGAAGAAACTTGATATTACTGAGATATGTACGGGCATAAGTTCCTTTCTCATAATAATTTTCAGAGGCATCATGAATGGATTCAACAATATAACTATCACATACAACACTCTTTTCGTGATGCACAAGCATAGAAGATTTATTACTCTTTATGACATACATGTCATCATAATAATCATCATAGATAGCAACTTGATACGTCTCCAACGTATCTATAATTTTTTATTGTTCCATGCTATTATATTATTCATCTAGGATATTTTATATGCATTTATATGCTATTTTATATGATTTTTGGGACTAACCTATTAACCTAGAGCCCAGTGCCAGTTTTTGTTTTTTCCTTGTTTTTGAGTATCGCAGAAAAGGAAAACCAAACGGAGTCCAATTGACCTAAAACTTCACGGAGATTATTTTTGGACCGGAAGAAGCCCACGGAGCATCGGAGATAGGCCAGAAGAGTCCCGAGGCACCTACGAGGGTGGGGGCGTGCCCTACCCCCCTGGGCGTGCCCCCTACCTCGTGGCCGCCTCGGGGACCCCCCTGACTTGTACCTGATGCCAACACCTCTTATATATACCCAAACTTCTAGAACATAACCTAGATCAGGAGTTCTGCCGCCACAAGCCTCTGTAGCCACCGAAAACCAATCTAGACCCGTTCTGGCACCCTGCCAGAGGGGGAATCCCTCACCAGTGGCCATCTTCATCATCCCGGCGCTCTCCATGATGAGGAGGGAGTAGTTCACCCTCGGGGCTGAGGGTATGTACCAGTAGCTATGTGTTTGATCTCTCTCTCTCTCTCTCTCTCTCTCTCTCTCTCTCTCTCGTGTTCTTGATTTGGCACGATCTTGATGTATCGCGAGCTTTGCTATTATAGTTGGATCTTATGTTTCTTCTCCCCCTGTACTCTCTTGCAATGGATTGAGTTTTCCCTTTGAAGTTATATTATTGGATTGAGTCTTTAAGGATTTGAGAACACTTGATGTATGTCTTGCATGTGCTTATCTGTGGTGACAATGGGATATCACGTGGTCTACTTGATGTATGTTTTGGTGATCAACTTACGGGTTCCGTTACCTCATGAACTTATGCATAGGGGTTGGCACATGTTTTCGTCTTGAATCTCCGGTAGAAACTTTGGGGCACTCTTTGAAGTACTTTGTGTTGGTTTGGATAGATGAATCTGAAATTGTGTGATGCATATCGTATCAGAAAGGAGGTGACATTGGATACTTGAGGTGACATTGGAGTATCTAGGTGACATTAGGGTTTTGGTTTATTTGTGTCTTAAGGTGTTATTCTAGTACGAACTCTAGGATAGATTGAACGGAAAGAATAGCTTCGTGTTATTTTACTACGGACTCTTGAATAGATCGATCAGAAAGGATAACTTTGAGGTGGTTTGGTACCCTACCATAATCTCTTTGTTTGTTCTCCGCTATTAGTGACTTTTGAGTGACTCTTTGTTGCATGTTGAGGGATGGTTATATGATCCAATTATGTTATTATTGTTGAGAGAACTTGCACTAGTGAAAGTATGAACCCTAGGCCTTGTTTTCTAGCATTGCAATACCGTTTACGCTCACATTTATCATTAGTTACCTTGCTGTTTTTATACTTTCAGATTACAAAACCTATATCTACCATCCATATTGCACTTGTATCACCATCTCTTCGCCGAACTAGTGCACCTATACAATTTACCATTGTATTGGGTGTGTTGGGGACACAAGAGACTCTTTGTTATTTGGTTGCAGGGTTGCTTGAGAGAGACCATCTTCATCCTACGCCTCCCACGGATTGATAAACCTTAGGTCATCCACTTGAGGGAAATTTGCTACTGTCCTACAAACCTCTGCACTTGGAGGCCCAACAACGTCTACAAGAAGAAGGTTGTGTAGTAGACATCAAGCAGTTTCTGGCGCCGTTGCCGGGGAGGTGAGTGCTTGAAGGTATATCTTTAGATCTTGCAATCGGATCTTTTAGTTTCTTGTTTTATCACTAGTAAGTTTATAAAAGAAAACTACAAAAAAAGTGGAATTGAGGGTGCCTCATATGCTTCATCTTTTTAATATCTTTCATGAAAATAAGGATTCCGATAATTGTGCCAAAATGCTAGAAGAAGAATGCATTAAAATCTTTGGCACTAAATCTTTGAATGATGAGCATGATTGCAATGTTGTTAGTATGAACTCTTTGAATATCCATAGTACTAATGATGATTGCACTAGTCATGATGAAAATGTCTCTTATAAGCATGTCAATTTTTGTGGAGTGCATAGAGTTTGCAAGTACACACCAAATAGGGAAGATATTTTGCAAGAGGCATAAGTATTTAGAAACCAAATGGTTGCAACAAATGCTAGATGTTTGTGCTGAAAATTTAAATTTTCTTAGCCATCCTTGTGAACTTTGCAATGAACGTGGTCATTTAAATCTCCAATGCAAATTGTTTCATGGTCGTATCATGTCCAAAAATAGTGATGACTTGATTTCCCTTGCGCATCATAATAAACTTAGTTTGCTTGTGGGTTATGAAGAAATGAAACGTATTACTAAGGATATGCCAGAATTTATCCTTGAAAAAGTTCTTGATTTTGATCTAGAGGAAATATATATGTATTGTGCGGTGAATTGCATTGAAAATCCTTATATTGCTAATTACATAAAGACAAGAAAACAAATAGAATATGAAGAGAATACTAATGAAGGGGAAGAGACTTCCCAATATCCTCCTATTATTTCTTATGATGAATCAGGTAGCAAGGAGGAGCCTTCTATTCAACCAATCTCATTAATAAGGAGCTCCAAAAAGAGGATTAAACCCACACATGATGCGGAGAAGAAAAAGAGAAGACGGAGAAGCAAAGGTAAAAAGGTATCCCTCCCAAATTATGTTGCTCCTATTACTCATTGTGATAATGATAATTGCTATACTACTAGTGCTATCCATACTATTAATGATTAGAGTAATTATGCTTATGATATGAAAAGGCCCAAGCTTTGGGATGCTATGTTTGATGAGAATGACATGCTTGAGAATTTATTTGATGCAATTAATGTTTGTCCCAAGCTTGGGGATGCTATGCTTTATGAAGATGATATTTTTTACCTCCCAAGTTTTGATATGCAAATTTATTATGATGATAGCATGCCTCCTATTTATGATGATTATATTGATGAAAGTGGGTTTGGAAGAGTGTCAACTTTAGGAAGTAATGATACCACTATTTTGGAGGGCGTTGAATCTTATTGTGACAATTATGGAAGTGGATTTGGAGAGGTCATGACTTTATTTAGTAATGATTCCACTATCTTGGAAGAGGTTTCAATTGATTATGATGAGAACAAAGTTGCTACTTATGATGATTATTGTGATGACACTTATGCTCTAAAAGTAGTGATGATTATATTTATAAAACTTGTCATGATTATGATTACCCTTCTTCTAAGCATTACTATTTTAATATGGAAATAATTTATAGTATTCGAGTTTATTATGATACTCCCACTATTCCGAATGAGAAGAATTTTGCTTATGTGGAGAGTAGTAAATTTTCTATGCTTGTAGATCATGAAAAGAATACTTTATGCGATAGTTATATTGTTGAATTAATTCATGATGCTACTGAAAATTATTATGAGGGAGGAACATAGGCTTGTAGGAATTTCAATAATATCAAGTTTCCTCTCTATGTGCTTAAAGTTTTGAAGTTATGCTTGTTTTGCCTTCCTATGCTAGTTGATTATTGTTCCCATAAGTTGTTTGCTCACAAAATCCCTATTCATAGGAAGTGGGTTAGACTTAAATGTGCTAGTATTATTCTTCGCGATGCTCTCTTTATATTTCAATTCTTATCTTTTATGTGAGCATCATTGAAATCATCATGCCTAGCTAGGGGCGTTAAACGTTAGCGCCTGTTGGGAGGAAACCCAATTTTACTTTTGTTCTTTGCCTTTTGCTCCTGTTTAGTAATAAATAATTCATATAGCCTTTGTTTAGATGTGGTTTTATGTTTTAATTAGTGTTTGTGCCAAGTAGAACCTTTGGGAAGATTTGGGTGAAGTCTTTGTGATCTTGCTGTAAAAAACAGAAACTTTAGCGCTCACGAGATTAGCTGCCATTGTTTACTGGAGAGTGCTTTTAGGTTGATTCTTTTTGAAGATGATTAATAGACAAATTACTCATTTCCACCAACTTATTTCAGAATTGTTGGAGTTCCAGAAGTATACGTTTGATACAGATTACTACAAACTGCTCTGTTTTTGATAGATTCTGTTTTCATTGTGTTGTTTGCTTATTTTGATGAATCTATGAGTAGTATCAGAGGGTATGAACCATAGAGAAGTTGGAATACAGTAGATATTACACCAATATGAATTTAGAATGAGTTCACAATAGTACCTAAGTGGTGATTTATTTTCTTATACTAACGGAGCTTATGAGTTTTCTGTTGAGTTTTGTGTTGTGAAGTTTTCAAGTTTTGGGTAAAGATTCGATGGACTATGGAATAAGTAGTGGCAAGAGCCTAATCTTGGGGATGACCAAGGCACCCCAAGGTAATATTCAAGGACAACCAAGAGCCTCAGCTTGGGTATGCCTCGGAAGGCATCCCCTCTTTCATCTTCGTTCATCGGTAACTTTACTTAGAGCTATATTTTTATTCATCACATGATATGTGTTTTGCTTGGAGCGTCATTTTATTTTATTTTGTTTTGCTTGCTGTTTGAATAATATCCCAAGATCTGAAATTCTTAAATGTTAGAGATTCTTCACATAGTTGCATAATTATTCGACTACTCATTGATCTTCACTTATATCTTTCAGAGTAGTTTGTCATTTGCTCTAGTGCTTCACTTATATCTTTTTAGAGCACGGCGGTGGTTTTATTTTGAAGAAATAGATGAACTCTCATGCTTCACTTATATTATTTTGAGAGTCTTAAACAGCATGGTAATTTGCTTGGGTTATAAAACTAGTCCTAGTATGATGGACATTCAAGAGGGATATAATAAATACTCTCATATAAAGTGCATTGAATACTATGAGAAGTTCAATTCTTTATGATTGTTTTGAGATATGAAGATGGTGATATTAGAGTCATGCTAGTGGAGTAGTTGTGAATTTGAGAGATACTTGTGTTAAAGTTTCTGATTCCTGTAGCATGCACGTATGGTGAACCGTTATGTGATGAAGTCGGAGATTTATTTTTTGATTGTCTTCCTTACGAGTGGCGGTTGGGGACGAGCGATGGTCTTTTCCTACCAACCTATCCCCCTAGGAGCATGCGTGTAGTACTTCGTTTCGATAACTAATAAATTTTTGCAATAAGTATATGAGTTCTTTATGACTAATGTTGAGTCCATGGATTATACACACTCTCACCCTTCCACCATTGCTAGCCTCTCTTTTGCCACGCAAGTTTCGCGGTACCATACACCCACCATTACCTTCCTCAAAACAGCCACCATACCTACCTATTATGGCATTTCCATAGACATTCCGAGATATATTGCCATGCAACTTTCCACCGTTCCGTTTATTATGACACACTCCATCATTGTCATATTGTTTTGCATGATCATGTAGTTTACATCGTATTTGTGGCAAAGCCACCTTCATAATTCTTTCATACATGTCACTCTTGATTCATTGCACATCCCGGTACACCACCGGAGGCTTTGATATAGAGTCATATTCTGTTCTAAGTACCGAGTTGTAATTCATGAGTTGTTGTAAGTGCATCTAGTGCCACCCCTAGTTGGTTTTGGGGTATTGACGACAAACCTGGTTGAGGGACTAATGTGTTTGTGAGAATTGCAGGATAACACAGGTAGTAGTCCCTCATTGATTCGGTTTACCTACCATAGATGACCCCTTAAAATGTGTGAAGACATTGAAGACAATGGTGGTATGTGAAGATATTCAAATTGAAGACTATGACCCGAGAAGGCATTCACGTGAAGACTATGGAGTGCGAAGACATAGTTGTTTCATAGTTTCCTTTTCTTCTTTGTTGAGTCATAGGAACCATCGTACTGTTAAGTGGGGTCCAAGTGAACAAAGTCAGAGTGACTAAAGTGATGCTCAACCAAATCCTATGTCTTCGAGCGAAGAAAATGAGAGCAAATATTATCCAGAGTTGGATGAGTCAGCTTTACTTGTAGCCCAAGTCAAGCTGCCGCGTGTGTCTGAAATCTGACCGTTGGAACATGTGTCAGTTCCTTAGTGACCCAGGGTCATTTCAGACAAATCAGGTCGGGTTGCCTAGTGGCTATAAATAGCCCACCCCCTACACCATAAATTGGTGGCTGCTCAGAGTTAGTGCACGGCTTTTGTCATTTGAGAGCAACCCACCTCGAAGCCTATGAGAGAAAGATCCTTGCGAGGACAAAGCCCAAAACACCCAGAGCCAAAGAGTGTTAGGCATCACTGAAGTCTTTCCGTCTGCGTCACCTGAAGACTTGTTACACTTGAGGACTGTGAATCCTCCAGCCAGTTAGGCGTCATGTTTTGAGCATCCAAGAGTCATTGTGGATTGCTGGTGAACGAAGTCTGTGAAGGTTCAGAAGTCTACCTTGAAGACTTACAAGAGTGATTGGGCGAGGACTAAGTGTCCTTAGCTCAAGGGGAATAAGGTGAAGACGCGGTCTTCTGAGTTGAATCTCAGCCTCCCTAACGAGACGTACAGTTGTCATGGCAACTGGAACTGGTCCAACAAATCCTTGTCCTCACCAAGCAACTGGTTCTATCTCTTCTCTCACTTATTTATAGTTTGTCTTTGTGAAGTCATTCGCATGCTGGTCTTACTGCAGGGATAATCAAAGTCTCCATTGCGTGCCCTGTCTTCGATGGCACTAATTACCCCTACTGGAAGAATAAGATACGTATGCATCTTGAAGCCATTGATGTCGACCTTTGGTATGTCGTCAAGAACGGTGTTCCCAAGGGTGGTGAAGGTGTCACCCCTGCTGATGTCAAGAAGTTCATTCAACTAGATTCTACTGCTAAGAACATCATCTGTGGTCATCTGACCAAAGGACAGTATGGCCGTGTGAGTGCTCTGGAAACTTCAAAGCTAGTCTGGGACTCGCTTTCCAAGGTCAACGAAGGCGTCTCAACCCAGAGAGACTCAAGGATCAGTGTTCTTCGTAACATGTTCAACCGCTCAAGAGAAACGACAATGAGAATGTCCAGCTCACATTTGATCGCCTCACTGACATCACAAATGAGTTTCATGCTCTTGGCGCCACTGAGATCACCAATCATGAAATCGTCAGGACACTCCTGATATCACTTAACAACTCATTTGACAACTTAGCCTTGATGATCCAAGAATGCCCTGACTTTAAGACTCTCGATCCGTCTGACATACTTGAGAGGCTCAACACACATGAGTTCCAGTTATCTAAGAAAAGAGAGATCTATGGTTCTAGCTATGGACGTACTCACGCTTTGAAGGAAAAAGCGGTTTCCTCATTTGAAGAAGAATCTGACTGTAGTTCTGGGGATCCTGAAGACATTGGAAAGGAGCTTGCTATGCTTGTGAAGAAGTTCCAGAAATTCACCAAGAAGAAAGGCTTCCGAAAGTCTTCAAGATCCAGCTCGAGAAATGATGAAGCTTCTACTCATGACCACAAGAAGAGAACATGCCATAAGTGCAAGAAACCTGGTCACTACATCTCTAAGTGTCCTCAGTGGGACAATGAGAACAACAAGAAGAAGAAGAGCGAGGAATAAGATTCTGATGACAAGAAAAAGAAGAAACCCTCAAAGTCTTCTGCCAAGTCTTCGTCCAAGTCTTCATCACATAAGAAGAGCTCATCTGGCAAGGATCGTGCTTTTGTTGGCAAGGAGATGGATTCAGAGGAGGAGTCTGCTTCTGAGGAGGCAGAGGTGGAGTCTGAGGAGGAGTCCAACTGTGGCGTTGCAAGTCTGGCTTTAGCCACAGCCTACGTTGCCAAGTCCATCTTCAAGACTTAAGACAATGGCTCCGTCACCAACGTTGATGCTAATGACAAGGACGACTCTGCCCCCACCTACTGCTTCATGGCACGTGGTGCCAAGGTAAACTCATGCGATGCTTACTTTCAGACATCAAGTGAAGATGACTCTGATTGTGAATCCAAACCTAGGTACAAAACACTTGCTAAAATTGCAACTGAACAACAGAAAGCTATGGAACATATTCAAAAATTGTTAGACAAAAGCAATGACCTGTTGGACGCGGAAATGACCCGATCTCAGTCCTTAATTGAAGACATCAAAAATCTTCATGTTAAGTACGAGGAACTTGAAAGTCGTCATGAAACGCTCTCAACAACTCATGAAAAGTTTTCCTATGATTATCTTCAAAGGAAGCAAGAACTTGAGAAATTCAGGGCAGTTCATGAAGATCTTCAAAAAGAGAATGAGTCACTTCGCACTCAATAGACCAGTCCCGCTCAGGAAGGATTTGAAACACCATGTCTAAAATGCCTTGAGCGTGATAACGCTACTTCTGTTGCTGAATGTTATGCTACTGCCACTGCTGCAATATCTTCAACTGCTAATGTGGTAACTAACCCCTCTGCTGAGGATGCCACTACTATTGCTGATGAAAATGCTAGGCTGAAGACATTGCTTGAGACCGGGATGTACAAAAGTCTCAAAGGGCATCAGACACTATGTGATGTCCTCAAAAAGCGGATTCTGAACCGAAACCCTAGGAAAGAGGGTGTAGGGTTCGAGAGGAAAATGAATGTTGATGGTTCTTACTGGAAGCCTGAGCAGTACCCCAAAACCACCTGGGTTGCTGCAAAGGGACCTTCAGTGGACCCATCCACCCTATCTGGCTTCACTTGTGCTAACATGATTATCATTGATGAATCCTTTGATGCAAACTATAAACTGTTTAAGAATCAGAATGGTGAAGTGTTTGCCAAGTATATTGGTACTAACTGCAGGAATGGACCACCCCTGAAGAAGATCTGGGTTCCCAAAAGGTATCTTGAGAATCTTCCTGTGAATGTCATCATGACACCTCCAGGGAAGAAGACAAACCCCAGACCAAAGGCTTGCTATGGTCCAAAGGCTTCATACAGACAGAGGACTCACCAGAGTCACCCTAACGCCAATGTTTTGCAGGAAAATCATACTCAGACTTATGAATATGAGCGTGTATCATCAAACCGCTATGTCCATAAGACTAAGAACTATTCTGCCTATTCATATGAGTATTATTCACCTCCTGCAAGGCTATTCGCTAGGGCTCCAAAGCCGAAGTTCTCAGATGCTGCACTTAGACTCATTGCTTCGAAGCCACCCCTGAAAAGGTGGGTGGTTAAGAAAACTTAACTCTCTTTTGCAGGGAAAGGTCTCCAGCCAGAAATCAAAGGCGTCTGATGCTTATGCTGGGGACCTAAAACATCTTGTAGGGCACAAGATAAAATGCCCAAATGGTCTTACTATGTATTTTGTTCCTGAATCGCTTGTCAATCATCCTATCTGTCCTAACCTTGATCTGAGCTTTGATAATCCTCTTGTCCGTCAAATGTTTATGCTTCACGATACTCTTGGTGAACCCTATCCCCCTAACTGTACTGTAGGGTATGACACCAAATGCTTCAGAATGGATTATGGACAGTGGATGCACTAATCACATGACTAGTGATCGAAGTCTTCTCATGGACTCAACCTTACGTCCATCTGACAAGAGTCACATCACATTTGCTGACACTAGTAAAAGCAAGGTATTGGGTCTAGGTAGAGTTGCAATCTCAAAGGATCAGCACATGGATAAAGTGATGCTTGTTGAATCCCTTGGTTTCAACTTAATGTCTGTCTCAATGCTTTGTGATTTGAACATGATTGTGATATTTGGAAAATATCGTTGCCTTGTTCTAATGGAATCAGACAAGTCTCTAGTCTTTGAAGGGTACCGAAAAGATGATCTATATATAGTAGATTTCTTAGCAGGACCACAGTTGGCCGTATGTCTTCTAGCAAAAGCTTCAGAGTGCTGGCTTTGGCATCAGAGGCTAGGGCATGCTGGCATGAGGAACTTGTACACTCTCGCGAAGAAGAAACACGTCGTAGGCATCGAGGGCGTCAAGTTCAAGAAGGATCATCTGTGTGGTGCCTGTGAAGCTGGAAAGATGACGAGGGCCAAGCATCCCTCGAAGACAATCATGACAACATCTCAACCCTTCGAGCTGCTACACATGGACTTGTTTGGTCCTACTCACTACTCTACTCCTACTACCACTGCTTGTCTCTATGGCTACGTCATTGTTGATGATTATTCAAGATATACTTGGGTGCACATAATCCTCTACAAGAATGAAGTGCAGGATGTCTTCAGACGCTTCGCCAATCGTCCCATGACGAACTATGGCATCAAGATCAAGCACATCAGAAGTGACAATGGCACAGAGTTAAAGAGTACCGGCCTCAATCTTTACCTTGATACATTAGGCATCACTCATGAGTTCTCTGCTCCATACACACCTCAGCAGAATGGCATCATGGAGCGCAAGAATATAACACTTATCGAGATGGCTTGGACGATGCTTGACGAATACAAGACTCCAAGGAAGTTCTGGCCCAGAGTCATTGATACTGCATGCCATGTCATCAACCGTGTTTATCTTCACAAGCTTCTGAAGAAGACATCCTATGAGCTCCTAACTGGTAAGAAGCCAGACGTCAGTTACTTCAGAGTATTTGGTGTTAGGTGCTGGATCAAGGATCCACATCACACTTCAAAATTTGCACCGAAAGCACATGAAGGTTTTATGCTTGGTTACAGAAAGGATCCGCACTCCTACAGAGTCTTCAGCCTCTTTCACTATAAAGTGGTTGAAACTTTAGATGTGCGGTTCGATGAGACTAACAGCTCGCAAAGAGAGCACCTGCCAAATGTGCTAGATGAAGTTCCACCTAGTGAATCCATCAAGCTTATGGGAACTGGGGAAATCATACCGTCTGAGGCTCAGGCTGAAGAGGAACTTATCATTTCTCCTAATCAACCTCAAGACAATGCTCAGCCCGAAGTCAATGCTCAAAAAGAAGACAATGATCAGGAAGAGCAAAATCTTCGTCCAGGTCATCCTCATGTTTCAAATGAAGTACAGATTGAGAAGATAATTGATAGCATCAATGCACCTGGTCCACTCACTCGTTCAAGAGCAACACAGCTAGCTAATTTCTGTGGGCACTTTGCATTTGTCTCAATATTTGAACCCAAGAAAGTTGTTGAAGCCTTCATGGAACCTGAGTGGATTCAAGCTATGCAAGAAGAGCTTCAACAATTCGAGCTAAACAATGTGTGGGAATTAGTCAAGCGTCCCGATCCTCGCAAGCACAACATCATAGGCACCAAATGGATATATCGCAACAAGCAAGATGAGCATGGTCAAGCAGTCAGAAACAAGGCTCGTCTCGTTGCCCAAGGGTACACTCAAGTTGAAGGGATTGACTTCGATGAAAACATTTGCTCCCGTGGCTAGACTTGAAGCCATTCGCATACTGCTAGCCTATGCCAACCATCACAACATCCTTCTGTACCAAATGGATGTGAAGAGTGCTTTTCTCAATGGCAAGATTGAAGAAGAAGAAGTGTATGTTGCACAACCACCTGGCTTTGAAGATCCAAAACATCCTGACATGGTATACAAGCTCAACAAGGCACTGTATGGCCTCAAACAAGCCCCTCGTGCTTGGTATGACACACTCAAAGACTTCCTGAAGAGCAAAGGCTTCAAACCTGGTTCTCTAGATCCTACACTCTTCACGAAGACATATGATGGCGAACTGTTTGTGTGCCAAATCTATGTGGACGACATTATCTTCGGCTGCACTAACCAGAAATACAGTGATGAGTTTGGGAACATCATGCAAGAGCAATATCAGATGTCCATGATGGGTGAGCTGAAGTTCTTCCTAGGTCTTCAAATCTGTCAGCAGAGCAACGACATCTTCATATCTCAAGAAAAATACCTCAAAGACTGCCTGAAGAAGTTTGGAATGCAAGATTGCAAAGGTTACACGACGCCAATGCCAACCAAAAGTCATCTGGCTCCTGACGCCACTGGTAAAGAGTTCGATCAAAAGGTATACCGCTCCATGATTGGTTCTTTACTTTATTTATGTGCATCTAGGCCAGATATAATGCCTAGTGTTTGCATGTGTGCCCGATTCCAAGAGGCACCAAAGGAATCGCATGACCTAGCTGTGAAGCGAATTCTTCGATATTTGGCTTACACCCCAACACTAGGATTATGATATCCAAAGGGCTTAGAGTTTGATCTAGTTGGATTCTCAGATGTTGATTATGCTGGTGACAAGGTTGATCGCAAGTCCACATCAGGCACATGTCACTTTCTTGGACGATCTCTTGTCTGTTGGTCTTCAAAAAAACAGAACTGTGTGTCACTCTCCACTTCTGAATCTAAATACATTGCTGCTGGTGCTTGTTGTGCTCAGCTTCTATGGATGAAGCAAACTCTCAAGGACTATGGCATCCAACTGAAGCAAGTGCCACTCTACTACGACAATGAAAGCGCCATCAAGATTGCCAACAACCCAGTTCAGCACCCGAAGACAAAGCACGTTGAAATTCGTCATCATTTTCTCAGAGATCATGTCATGAAGGAAGATATTGATATCATTCATGTCAACACTGAAGAGAAATTGGCAGATATCTTCACAAAGCCCTTGGATGAGAAAAGGTTTTGCAAGTTGCGATGTGAGCTAAATATCTTAGAATCCTCAAATGTCCTGTAATAGGGCACACATCCTAACACTTATGCATATTGATGACTTAGATGTGCAACACACGAAGTAAAGTATATCCTCAATCAATGAAGACATACACTCTAAGTGCGAATACATTAATGTGGAATATGACTTCGGAGCGCCACGATAATTGTGCGTCGTGTCTGGGTCTAATACTTCCTATACGGTGGGTAACGCCACCACCAAACTTATGTTTGAAGTATTTCATTTGGCACGTCATTTGCAAAGTCTTCACATTTGATTTGTCTTCAAGATTGATTTGACCTCTGTTTTATCTTTACAATGTTGATTTGGTCTTATTCAGTTATATACATACATTTGTGTTCTGTCCTCTACAGCATTCACTTATAGCTACGTCTTCATGCTTTAATCTTTTGATCTAAGTGAATGTGATCGGACCCTAACCTCTTCTATGCTTCTACCTCAAATTTTATCTATCCAAATCATATGCGTTCTATTGAAACCGTCAAATGTCTTCTCTGCGTCCTTGTCAGCAGAAGACACAAAGACAAAAGTTATATCTGTTTTAAATGTTATATCCTTATTGCCTGAAACCCGGAGAAGCCGGAACGACCACCTGACAGTCCAGGCGTGCGTGGGAACATGGAACAACTTTCAATGTGTTGCATGTTTGCCACGTGTCCCTCAGATGTGAACCACCAGGGGCACCTGCGTAATTGCGTTGTGCTGTCCCTTTCCTTATAAATACACATCACATCGCGGTAAAAAATCCTTCTCCCACCTCTCCACCTCACACAAACCCTAGCGCCACCGCTAGCTCTCGACAACATCGGCGACGAAGCGCTTAGCTGCCGTGACCTCACCGACGCCGCCCTCACGCCGGCCGCGGACCTCGTCTCCTCCGCTGCCGCCGTAGGTGTCTTCCGTCGCCAAGTTAGGGCACATGAGATTGAACTGCTCGGCCTCCTACTCAACTCCGTCTAGCAGTTCTTCGTGTGGTAAATAAAACCTCTTTTTACTGTCTTTTAGATCTGATAGATTCATCCTTCTCCACCAAAAGTAGTTTATATGCCTACAAAATTGGATCTATCCTATTCCGCATCTCATATTGTGCCTAGTATATTCACTTATGCTTCACAACTAGTTAGATTCCTCACTTGTACTTATTTTTGGATTCGTACAAATCTGGAACCAACTCTCAACAGATAAGTGAATGTCTTCGCACTATGAGGTCAATGTCTTCAAACTGATTTATCTTCAAAATCTTCTGAGAATGCATATGACCTCTTCCCCTTCCCTCGCATCTCTAATGCTATCATAGGTACATGTTCGTGGGAGAATCCCTTGGTTCTCATAGTCTGCATTCATTTGCAGAGTTCCTACAGCATCACATTCATTCGCCATCAGCAAGTTCCTGTCTGACCAGCAAGCGGAAGCCATTCACCGTACTGAAGCTATTCTGCTTGAATACAATGGCCACAGAAAAGTCAGCAAGAAAGGGCGGCAGGAAGCGCCATGGGGATACATCAAAGGATTTGCCCGAAGGTCTCTATGAGTTGTACAAGACTGATCCCAAAGAGGATTACAATCAGCGCAAAACACGAATCCAATGGATTCGAAGATATTGGGCCGAGCAATGGTTCAAATACAGGTTCGTGACCAAGGAGTATGCTGAGAAGAATGCCATCAAGTGTCCTTGGGGTGATATTCTCTTTCGAAATCTTCAACCCAAGAACAGATCTGAAGCTATTTCTCAGGGTTTCTACCCTTGTATGGTCCGTGGACCACAACCTGCTAATACCGACCCATCATCATTGCTATGGTGTCGTGACGATAATCTGTTCAAGTGCAACTTTCAGACTGCAAAGGCATCTGCCAAAGGGAACAAGAAATCGCTTGGATTGGACTTCAACCCTAGTCCATCTGCTCCTTGGGCTGATGGCACCCGTGATGCTGAACCCAATATTGTCGGGCCCTTCTACAACCTCGAAAGTCTCATCACACACATTGCTGTTCAGGGGACAACCGTGGAGCACTCTGAAGATGGCGCTGATTCTGATGAAGCGCTTGCTCCACCTAAGCCACAGAAGTAGAAGAAACCAAAGGCTTCAAAGCCCTCCACTGCACCTAAAGCTTCGCGTGCGAAGCCTTTGGCCACTGCACCTCCTGAAGCAAGTGTGCAGTCTGAAGATCTTTCTCGCATCTCCAAGACCGAGAAGAAGAAGAAGCCCATCCAGAGTTCTGGGCAAGCACTGATCCCAGCTACCATTCTGAGGAACGAGAATGAAGCCATTGATCTATCAAGTGACGATGATCTTGGCGATGATGCTCTTGAGCTATTGATAAAGAGCAAGCAAGAGGCGGAGATCTTCAACGATCTACCCCTCTTTGATGTGGATATATTGAATAACCTCATTGATGAATGGTTTGACAACCCAAGCCTCAGTATCGATGATCTTGAGCTCCCAATTGGCATCAGTGTCTCCTTCCACGGAGCCATTTCTCATGAGCCGGCTCTGGCTCAAAAGATTGTCAAACTGAAGAACAAAATTGACTATGAGAAGGCTCAGTTCAAGAAGCACATGGCCAAGCTCAGCGTGGCTGATGTTCAAAACTTCAAGTAGATGTTGCATGACTTCAAGGAGGCGTTTCACAAGAAACGTGAGGAAGCAAAAGGTTCAAGAGAGCGAATGTAACACCTCGCTGCAAAATGTGTTCAAGCTCACAATGAAGCAGAAAAGCGCAAAGCTCTAGGGCGTCCAGGCATCGACCCCAAGATGGCTGCCAAGAAGAAGAAGTCTGCTGTGGCCCAAGCTGAAGCATCAGGGCAGGAAGCACCTCGCATTGTCTTCCCTGCTAGTATGACAGGCATGAAGCCTAAGGTCCCCATAGCTGCTTCAGAACTTAAGAAGATAAGGGTAGCTGAGGCCGAAGCCAGAAAGCGCAAGAACAAGAATGCCACTGACGATGCTCCACAAACCAAGAAGAGGAAGACAAAGAAGAAAGATCGGGTTGCTCCCTCAAAGCCCCTTCTCGTCGAGCCCATCTCAGTTGCTCGTCCTGCATCAGAAAACCAAGAGCATCAGTTAATTGTTCACGAGCCTGCTACCACACAGGCTCCTGAAGCTGAAGAAGTTCCAGCTGTTGACCCCACCACAGCTGAAGACATTGGTCCTCAAGACAATTTAGTTGATGATGAAGTCCTTCCTCAGATTGAGCACCAACCGGTATCATCGCCTGTTCTCACGAACAGCGAACACATCAGCATTGGTCGTCCCTTGACGCCAATTGCTCAGGATGCATCACCGGCGGATCGCCCCCAACAAGACATTCCAAGTCAAGAATCACCCAGTACTCCCCCACCTCAAGTCACCACTCCGGTGCTTGACGATGACGACTATGTGGTCCATCCAACTCCCTCTCCAAAAGCATCGCCCGCATTCCGCAGGCTTCGCAAAGGACCAAGGCCACAAGTCGCTCTGTCGAGCGTTCCAGAAGGAGAAGAGCAACAAAGCTCAGTAGCACGTCAAGTGTTTCCTGAAGCCACTCCAACTATGAATGTGTCTGAATCTGAAGCCAAAGCGGCTGAAGACATACCGGCTGCATCAGCCGAAGAACATCAAGAAGAAGAACGTGTTGCCACACCCCCTACCATCCAAGAAGTTGTTCTCGAGGAGAACGTGTCTGTGTCTGACCCTCCTGCTACTCAAGTGGAGGTTGACAATACTGAGGCGGCCACCAACAACACTACTGAAGCCAATGACATTGTCATGGCTGAAGCTAATGTGGCGCCTGAAGTTAATACGGTGCCTGAAGATACCGCTGCACCTGAAGCCAATGCTGCACCTGAAGCCAATCTGCAGCCTGAAGCTAATGCCGATGCCATTGCTCCTGTACCGCCTCCAAGGCCACACACCATTGAGCAAGCATTTGATCACGGTCAGCTGGTTACTATCAGATGGTCTATTCTGGTTCCTCCTCCAGCTGTCGGACCACAGTTTGACTATCATGTCGAGCACAGGCCTCAGGTCCAGAAGCCTAAACCAAGGTTGCCAAGGTTCCCAGGTACTGCAACTTTGCCAGGATCATTCAATGTAAATGGTTTCAAAGCACACAACACCTTCTTTGATAGTGCCAAGAACCCATATACCAAGCCAAGAATCTCATCTTATCGGTTCTGGAGTTACCAACAATGCAGTTACTATTCCTGTGTCTTATACAATCAAGGGCGCATTTTTCCCATATGCGTCTAGACTGCGAAGCCATTGCTGGTCTGCCCTGCTTGGAAGAAGCCCTCGACTGTTTCAAAGATGCTGGCCTTCTGCAGTTTGTGACTGATAAAGAGCATTGGAATGAAGAGCTTCTGCTACAATTCTATGCCACTCTTCACATTCGCGGCTACAATAGGGATCCGAAGACTTGGGTCCTTGAGTGCATGACAGGCAATATACACCATGAAGCCAAAGCTCTTGATATCATTGAGCTCACTGCCCTACCCACTCCAGGTGAACTGTATGAACCTGGTTGTCAGCTTCACCGCAATGCTTTGGAGAGCATATTCCAGAAGCCTGAGCCAAATGCTGAGCATGATGAAGCCACTGCCTCAAGATGCTGAATACCCAATGAAATTCTTTGTTGAAGATCTAGAGTATCTGCCCAGCACTATTTATCATATTATAAGGCGAACTCTATGGCCTTTCAAAGGACATTCTCCTACAGCAAAGCTTGAAGGCGCAATGAAGACTTTGGTTTTCTATATACTCAATGGCATCAGCTTCAATGCTCAGGATTTCTTCATCAGGCAACTTGCTGCATCTGGATCTGATCTTTTTGGTACGAAGTTTTATGCTCCATGGGTAATGCGCATCATCAAGCTTCACTCTGCTGTCAACTATCAGCCCTCTGCGTGCAACCATATTATCTTCCTGCCATAGGTTGATATGTCTGTCGAAGCCATTTACCCAGAGCCTGCCAAGGAGCCAATTTATCTTCACAGTGTCGATCACCAAAGCTTCATGCAACCCAATGAAGGAGTCCTTGTTGCTACTCGAGTTTATCCTCCGGCTGGTAACACACGTGCACCTCATTGTGCAACAACTGAAGCCACTGAGAGCACAATTGCACAAAGGCCTCGGAAGCGATCTCGTGTTCTCAATGACCGAGAGCTTCTCGTGTCACTACATCAAAAACAGTATAAGCATCATGACTGGCTCAAGCGTCAGATGCAGAGTCTCTTGGTGGATGTTAATCGCATTCGAAATATCTCCACCAAGAATGCATTTGTCACACATGAAACCTGTCGGCGATCGTGGAAGAGTCTGACACTGCTATGCCCCGAGGATGATCTTCAACAAGATGGCTTCACAGAGCGTTTCAAATTTGATTCCACTCCTCCCAGGAACGTTGTCTTGCGTCGAACTCCCTCACTCGAAGACTCTGAGTACTCCTCCTCAGCGGCAACTGTAAATGCCAGTCATTGATGACGAAGATGATGCTACTTCAGCAACTACAACTTTGCCTCGAATCGACACTGCACCAAGTTCTTCTGCACCACCGGACTACAATGTCGACCCTGCACCTTCGCCTGCTCCTCATGGGGACGAGTAGAAGCTCTATGTCTTCAAATCTTTTTGGTCCTTACTAACAAAAGGGGGAGAAGCATATGAGTTGATAGTCTTCAAGCGGGTCCTTATGGGTGGTTGCTATATTTTTTGCCAAGTTTTTATAACTCTTGCTTTTGATACTGTTGGTTCTTTGAGTTGTAACACTTAAACTTGATGGTCGTCTGCTATCTTCTGTCAACTATGTGATGCGACGATAAATTCCGCATGTGCGACGATAAATTCCGCATGAAGTCATTCTGCAGACGTCCATTTTTCATTATGCATGTCATTATCCTCGTTATATCTTTTCATGCATGATGAATTGTCTTCTTAAGTTGAAGAGAATCTCCACAAGTACAACCTGCCATGTGCATTTGCATTCAAAAGCAAAATACTTATATGCACATCTTCAGGGGGAGCCTTTTGCTACTTATGAAGACAATACCTTAATCCCTAAAATTTCACATACTTTTATCCCTGTTGAAAACTTCAACCAGTTTGTCATCAATCACCAAAAATGGGGATATTATAAGTGCATCTAGTGCCACCTCTAGTTAGTTTTGGAGTATTGACGACAAACCTGGTTGAGGGACTGATGTGTTTGTGAGAATTGCAGGATAACACAGGTAGTAGTCCCTCATTGATTAGGTTTACCTACCAGAGATGACCCCTAAAAATGTGTGAAGACATTGAAGACAATGGTGGTATGTGAAGATATTCACATTGAATACTATGATCCGAGAAGACATTCACGTGAAGACTATGGAGTGCGAAGACATAGTTGTTTCGTAGTTTCCTTTTCTTCTTTGTTGAGTCATAGGAACCACCGTACTGTTAAGTGGGGTCCAAGTGAAGAAAGTCAGAGTGATTGAAGTGATGCTCAACCAAATCCTATGTCTTCGAGCGAAGACAATGAGAGCAAATCTTATCCAGAGTTGGATGAGTTAGCTTTACTTGTAGCCCAAGTCAAGCTGTCGCGTGTGTTTGAAATCTGACCATTGGAACACGTGTCAGTTCCTTAGTGACCCAGGGTCATTTCGGACAAATCAGGTCGGGTTGCCTAGTGGCTATAAATAGCCCACCCCCTACACCATAAATTGGTGGCTGCTCGGAGTTAGTGCATGGCTTTTGTCGTTTGAGAGCAACCCACCTCGAAGCCTTTGAGAGAAAGATCCTTGCGAGGACAAAGCCCAAAACACCCAGAGCCAAAGAGTGTTAGGCATCACTGAAGTCTTTCTGTCTGCATCACCTGAAGACTTGTTACACTTTAGGACTGTGAATACTCCAGCCGGTTAGGCGCCGCGTTCTGAGCATCCAAGAGTCATTGTGGATTGTCGGCGAATGAAGTCTTTGAAGGTTTGGAAGTCTACCTTGAAGACTTACCAGAGTGATTGGGCGAGGACTAAGTGTCCTTAGCTCAAGGGGAATAAGGTGAAGATGCGGTCTTCTGAGTTGAATCTCAGCCTCCCTAACCAGACGTACAGCTGTCACAGCAACTGGAACTGGTCCAACAAATCCTTGTCCTCACCAAGCAAATGGTTCTATCTCTTCTCTCACTTATTTACAGTTTGTCTTTGTTAAGTCATTCGCATGCTGGTCTTACTGCAGGGATAATCAAAGTCTCCATTGTGTGCCCTGTCTTCGATGGCACTAATTACCCCTACTGGAAGAATAAGATACGTATGCATCTTGAAGCCATTGATGTCGACCATTGGTATGTCGTCAAGAACGGTGTTCCCAAGGGCGGTGAAGGTGTCACCCCTGCTGATGTCAAGAAGTTCATTCAACTAGATTCTACTGCTAAGAACATCATCTGTGGTCATCTGACCAAAGGACAGTATGGCCGTGTGAGTGCTCTGGAAACTTCGAAGCTAGTCTGGGACTCGCTTTCCAAGGTCAACGAAGGCATCTCAACCCAGAGAGACTCAAGGATCAGTGTTCTTCGTAACCTGTTCAACCGCTTCAAGAGAAACGACAATGAGAATGTCCAGCTCACATTTGATCGCCTCACTGACATCACAAATGAGCTTCATGCTCTTGGCGCCACTGAGATCACCAATCATGAAATCGTCAGGACACTCCTGAGATCACTTGACAGCTCATTTGACAACTTAGCCTTGATGATCCAAGAACGCCCTGACTTTAAGACTCTTGATCCGTCTGACATACTTGAGAGGCTCAACACACATGAGTTCCAGTTATCTAAGAAAAGAGAGATCTATGGTTCTAGCTATGGACGTACTCACGCTTTGAAGGAAAAAGCGGTTTCCTCATTTGAAGAAGAATCTGACTGTAGTTTTGGGGATCCTGAAGACATTGGAAAGGAGCTTGCTATGCTTGTGAAGAAGTTCCAGAAATTCACCAAGAAGAAAGGCTTCCAAAAGTCTTCAAGATCCAGCTCGAGAAATGATGAAGCTTCTACTCATGACCACAAGAAGAGAACATGCCATAAGTGCAAGAAACCTGGTCACTACATCTCTAAGTGTCCTCAGTGGGACAATGAGAGCAACAACAAGAAGAAGAAACCCTCAAAGTCTTCTGCCAAGTCTTCGTCCAAGTCTTCATCACATAAGAAGAGCTCATCTGCCAAGGCTCGTGCTTTTGTTGGCAAGGAGATGGATTCAGAGGAGGAGTCTGCTTCTGAGGAGGCAGAGTGGAGTCTGAGGAGGATTCCGACTCTGGCGTTGCAAGTCTGGCTTTAGCCACAGCTTATGTTGCCAAGTCCATCTTCAACACTGAAGACAATGGCTCCATCACCAACGTTGATGCTAATGACAAGGATGACTCTACCCCCACCTACTGCTTCATGGCAAATATGCTATCCACAAGATGGCTCCCACCCCTCTCCCCTCCCTCTCCACCACCACCACCACCACCGTCGGCGATCTACCTCTCCCACATCGATCATGATCTCTGTGCTTGAATCATGGAGGGTTTACTCCATTGGGACTTTAACCCCGGCCTCAAGGTCGAGGACCAGGTTCGTAGGCGCTTCAGATCCAACGTGCATTTCTCTCCATCCCCTACTACCAAGGAATTCTTCTTGGTGGTCACCTTTTCCTCAGCTTCTTTCCCCCTCTCTTGTGCTTCGGTTGGATTGGCTTTGCAATGTTGTATTGGCGGCCTTGCTTCTGGTTTCATTGTGACCCATATTGGTGCCAAGAATTTTTGTTTCTCAGTGGCCTCAAACAAAGTGGGACATTTTATCTATGCCCTAAGGGATAGAATTTGGCCAGACTTTGTCTGCCATTTTGGGTTATTTAAACAGCCATGGAATGCTCCATATGATGGGTCTGATCGATGGAGCACATCACAGGAAATCAATGAGTCATGGACTCGGGATCCCAAAGCCATTCATTCCAACCTGGGTTTTCTTGAGAAAAGTGCTTCAAAGGATTTTTCTTCTAGTAGTGAATTGGCGAAATTTGGTTTCTCTAAACAGATTTCTACAAATTTGTTGAGTTCTTTCGAGGATGCTGCCGGCCATATTGCGGAGGACTGCCATGATCCTTGCTCCGATGAACTACCAACCACAATGGTGCAGTTCGAAAGTTTGGAAATTCCTTTTTCCGCGGTGGACAATAATTTCCTTTCCAAAAGTTTTATTGGAAAGGATCGCAGAGAGAGTAATTGGAGGGACACTCCTTGTGCTATTTTGGAGCGTATCTTGGATCTGCGGCAGGCTCATTATGAGGAGACAAACATCCAACAAATCTGCGATTTAAATGACTTGCCATCTTCGGAAGTCATCCACAATCTTCTGGGGCATTGCTCTAGGTGCTGGGCACAGAACCATAGGGTGGATCAATGTAATGCCAAGTTATGTGACTCTTGTCATAATTTTGAGAGGGCGTGTTTTTGCTTGAAAATACCCCTTGACCAGCCCAACATGGCTTGCACCATATGCAACAACCCGGCCCATCGTCGGGCATCTTGCCCTGGACTCTTATGCTGCACACGGTGCTCGTTCCTAGGCCATGACCCACATTGCTGCTCGGATTGATTTTGCCTCCGTTTATTTTGGCGCAAGAAGAAGCTGGAGCGGCATCATATCTCCACCACAAATCCTAGGAATAGGACACGTAAGCGGAATCCACACTTCCCAAAAGTTAAATAGATTTGGCGACCGAAAAAGAAACCAGAATCTGGGGCCCTTCCCCCAAATGCCATTGGCTTGACGACTCCGCTTCCGGCCCCTCGCCACTTCCCTATTCTGCCACCCCAGTCGACCAACGATGAGCAAGGAAACACTTTTCCCTGCTCGTCATCTCCGACGATTGCAGAAGCGATCGCAGTCGACCCCTCCACCGCCATGGCCAACTTCCCGGCCCGTCCCTTCCAGTTCGTGTCGATGGGAGCCCAGATCGAGCGGGGGCCAGACAACCGTCTTGCATGCAATATGATCGTTGTTGATGATCCGCCGCTCAGCCATGAAAGGTACGCCTTGGTCACTGCTACCCCTCTGGTTCCTGATCATCAGAAGCAGATGGTGCTGAATGAAGTAGTTCGCATTATGACTGAGGATTTTCACCTAGAGGTGCCTGATGCTTTTGTGTATCCCATTGGGGTTGGCATGGTTGCATTTGCGGATGTAGCGCTCAGGGATTAGTTTATTCAGGAAAGCCCGCACCAGTTAGATCCTCTAGATGATGAGATGACCTTCTCTTTTGTGCCCCATGATGAAGGAGAAAATATGCGTCAGTGCCCCTTTCAGTATGTTGCTTGGGTTCTGTTTCTAGCTTTCCCAATGGACTATCAGACGGACCACTACATCAACAAGGTTGTTTCTTGCTTTGGCAAATTAGATCTTTGGCACAGGCCGGGGCAGAATAAGGAGAGGATTCTTGTCAGAGTTCTTATCAGTAACATTGCGCAGGTGCCACACAGTCTGGTTGTCAAGCGTATCGGCACCTTGCCGGACATGGGCAGATCCTGGTCCATTCCGGTGTATGTCCTCAATGGCAGAAATGTCCTCCCTGAACTGGTTGGTAATGAGGATGAAGCTCCTCCAATGAATGCATCACCCCATCCATATGAGTTGCCCTATTTGACAGCAGCGCAGCAATGGCTGCTTGATCACCAGCAGATGATGCAGCAGCAGATCGATGCGGCGTGGGAACAGCAAGCTCCTCTCCAACAGCAGCAAAATGATGGTTGGGGAGTTTGGCCTGTGGCACCCCCGCCGTATAGAGGATTTAGCTTTAGAACCTTGTTCCAATACACTGGCCCCTCGCTTATGGATGGAGTGGAGCAGGAAAGTAACATCTCTGATGACCCACAGGATGAATGGTCTGTCTATTCTGAGGTTGAGGAAGATGCTGATGCTCTCGTCAATGGCAGGGAAGTGCCTGGAGCACACTTCGTTCGAGCTATGGGCACCTCTCACACGGTGAGGGTGGGAGTTGAGGAAGATTTTTCTTTTCTGCAGTTTCTCTGGGTGATTTCTCTGGGCAGATTCACTCGTTGCATTAAGGGGCATGAAGATTACTCTGCTTCATCACTGTGCCATGGGTGCCTACCGATAAACCCTCTTGCTTTCTGTATTGCTGTTACTCAGGCAGTAACCAGAGGAAGATGTACTATGTGCATTGGCCTTGGCTCCCCCTTGACTATTAGTTTTGACATGCCTATCATCATCCCGCTGGAGATCTGGGAAAGGTACGCTACACAGCTCTCTCCTGCAACTGTTGGAGACGACTTAGTGTCTGAAACATCTGTTGCAGCTCCTAATACTTTAGTGCGGGAATTACCTGCTGCCAAGCCAACCAATCGGTATCTTCGGAAGATGGTCATGGCGGAAAAGGTCCCTATTGACACTGCTTCTCTGCGCCGCAGCTCTCGTTCCACAAAATACGACGGTTTCAGAGTTCCCCAGGTCACTGACATGAAGAAAGGGAAGTCCAGAGTCAAGCAGCGGGGCGCACCCTCTGTTGTATGTTCTTCCAAGGCAACGGCTCCATGCACCAACCTGTTGATCAGTGTCCCTCCCGCGACAGATGACCAGGTGCCTCCCCCGATTCCTCTCCAACAGCTTCAATTTGTTGGCACTACTCTCTGTGGGATTCCACTTGATGATCTGAGTTCACGGAAGCTCCTAGAGGGCGATCAAGGGGAGGTCGACCCGAAGCTGTACTAGGAAGGATGTCACAGAATAAGCAGTGGAACGTTCTCTGCTGGAACGTTCCCGGGATCAACTCTGAAAAGAAGCAGTTGGTGATCCGTAATGCTATTGATATTAGTGGATGTTCAGTGGTTTGTTTACAAGAAACTAAGCGCGACTCTTTTGATGCTTCGTTTGTTAAGCAGTTCAGTCCGAAGAAATTTGATATGTTTGAATATGTAACCTCTGTTGGGAATTCAGGTTGTCTTATCACTGTCTGGATGAGTTCAGTTTTCACTGGTGTTCCAATTTTCTCTGAAACCTTTGCGCTCGTCATTAGGCTCACTTCAACGCAGTCTAACGATTCGTGGACGTTAGTTAATATTTATGGGCCATGTGTCGATCCTAATCGGACGATTTTCACCACTTGGTTGTTTGACCTTGATATCCCCAACAGTGAAGATTGGCTCGTTCTCGGTGATTTTAATTTTATCGTGCGCTAGACAACCGAAACAGGGGAGCGGGAGACGCTAACAATATGTTACTCTTTAATGAGTTCATTAGAAGGCAGTCACTAGTTGAATTGCCGGTCAAGGGGCGCTCGTTCACCTGGAGTAACATGCAAATGGATCCGTTGCTGGAGCAACTCGATTGGCATTTTACTTCTGTTAATTGGGCCGCGAAATATCCTAACACTGTTGTTATGCCTTTGGGTAAACCCACGTCCGATCATGTACCCTGCTATGTCAGCATCCAATCTAAAATTCCCAAGTCCAAAATCTTTCGCTTTGAAGATTATTGGATCAAACTACTGGGGTTTTTTGATGTTGTCAAACGATCATGGGCCAAACGCTGCTATGCCCCGAACGTAGCCGCGGTGCTGTGCAAGAAGCTTAAAACACTTCGATGTGACCTGAAGCAGTGGAGCAAGCGAAACTCCAAGCTCTCGATGCTCATTTATAATTGTAGCAAGACCCTCTTGGAGATTGACGGCCTAGAGGAGAGAAGAAGATTGTCTGTTCCTGAGACTAACTTCAGATTGATCTTGAGACAACATCTATTACATTTGTTGGACTGCAAGAAAGCTTATTGGAAGAAGCGTTGCATGGTCAGATACTTCAAATTTGGAGACGGCAACACGAAATTCTTTCACAGAGTGGCCACTGAGCGGTACCGTAGAAACAGCATTGCAACTCTTAGATTGCCCGATGACTCGGTCATACATGATCATGTAGGCAAGGAGGTTGTGCTGTTTCAGGCGTTTAAGGAAAGACTAGGGTGCTCCAACCAGACCGACATGAAATTTGACTTGCCTTGGATCATCAAAAGGGTAGAAGGGCTTCAAGCTCTATCTGCTCCTTTCACCCACAAGGAAATTGACGAGGTGATCAAAGAGATGCCGGCCGATCGTGCTCTAGGCCCGGAAGGTTTCAGTGGTAGTTTCATCAAGTCATGCTGGCACATCATTAAGGGAGATTTCTATCAACTTTGCTTAGAGTTTCATGCAGGTACTCTGGACCTTGAGAGCCTAATCACGGGATTTATAACTCTTATCCCTAAATCCAATCGTCGGAAACTGCTAATGACTATTGACCAATCACCCTGCTGAATTGTTGCCTTAAGATTCTGACCAAGCTACTCGCTAACCGTTTACAACGGGTCATCCTCAAGTTTATACATCGAAATCAGTATGGGTTTCTGAAAGGCCGATCGATTCAAGACTATGTTGCATGGGCATACGAATTTATTCATCAGTGTCAAGCCTCGGGGCGTGAGATCACGATCTTGAAGCTAGATTTCGCTAAAGCTTTCGACATGATCGAACATGCTCCGATGATGGAAATTATGAAGTGCATGGGATTTGATGATCGGTGGCTTGGATGGATCAAATGCTTATTTTCGACGGCCAAATCCTCGGTTCTACTCAATGGGACCCCGGGCAGACAATTCTTCTTCTTGCGTGGAGTGCGCGAAGGAGACCCGCTGTCTCCTCTAATTTTTGTGCTCGCAGCAGATCTATTGCAAGCTGCCATCAATGACGCTTATAGAGCGGGTAATCTCCAGCTGCCCATCCTCGCCCGGGAGGAAGACTATCCTGTGATACAGTACGCTGATGACACAATTCTTGTGTTGCCCGCGGAGGAGAGCGAAGCTGAAACCATTAAGTCCATCCTGCAAGACTACGCGTCGTCTGTGGGGCTGCACATAAATTTTCAGAAATCAACTCTGATTACAGTTAACACAGCCGCAGACACCACCTCTCGTTTGGCACAGGTTTTTGGCTGCTCCATTGGGTCCATGCCGTTTACATATCTAGGGTTGCGCATGGGAACGGCCAGGCCGACGGTCGCAGACCTCATGCCACTGGTGTCGTCTGTAGAGCGCAAACTCTCTACGGCAGCCTCTCGCTCGACCTTGGCTCGAAGCTTACTCTGGTGAACCCGGTGATTACCTCCCTTGCAATCTATGCAATGTGTTCCATCAGGCTCCCGCCGAAAATACTAGATCATCTGGATAAACTGCGGCGATATTGTCTTTGGGCAAAGAACATGGCCGATGGTTTGAAAGCCGTCTCCATGGCAGCCTGGGAGTTAGTTTGCAGGCCCAAGCACAAGGGAGGACTCGGGGTGCTTGACTTGAAGATCCAAAACCAGGGCCTACTGATCAAACAGCTACATAAATTCTATAACCGCATGGACATTCCGTGGGTTGATCTTGTTGCACATACTATGAAGGCTTGGTCCCGCATGCTTCTGGTCCGTGTGGGTCGTTCTGGTGGAGGGACGTCATGAATCTGGCGCCAACCTACAGAGCAATCACTTCGGTTGAGGTGGGGGATGGGGCTTCAACCTTGTTCTAGAAAGATGACTGGCATGGTGGTATTCTGGCTGATAGTCACCCCCGTCTCTTCTCCTTCACCAAACACGAAGACATATCTGTTAAAGTACTCCTGACGTCGCCTATGCTCGGCCAAAACTTCTACTTGCCGCTTTCGGTTCAAGCTAGAGAAGAGCTCGATGATCTACAAACCTCCCTGGCTTCCATGGAGCTCACAGAGGTGAACAATGCCTGGCGCCCGATCTGGGGATCGGAGGAGCTCGCCTCCAGCAAATTCTATCTGCACTGTTTTCGGGACGTGGAAGCGGACGATGTGTTTAAGTGGATCTGGAAATCAAAATGCACCAACAAATGGAAGGTTTTTGCATGGCTGCTTCTTGCGGATAGGCTGAACACTCGAGGGCTGCTCAAGAGGAAGCACATGAAGCTGAGGGATGACAACTACGCATGCCTGCTGTGTCACCATCCACGCGAGGAAACGGTGGAACATTTGTTCTTTTCACTGTGAATTTAGTAAAACATGTTGGGGGAAGCTGGGGATCGCGTGGCCACTGCATGGCAACCGGGTGCAACTTTTGCATGCAGCTAAAACCACGTGGGGCAGGCCAATGTTCATGGATGTCTTCATCATAGCATCCTAGAGCATATGGAAAGAACGTAACAATAAACTGTTCAGAAGTATGGCGCCGACCGTCGAGGGGTGGACCCAGAGATTCAAAATGGACTTTGGCATGATGAGACACAGGATCAAACAGGCCTTGTTGCCATTTGTTGATCAGGTAGTGAACCTGATCTAGTTGCATAACCATGTGCCTTTGATTTATAGGGATACCCTAACTCCTCCTGCCCCCATGTAATTCCCTTCCCATGTAATCTCGTGTCCCAAAATGTAATACAAAAGTCAGTGGGGGGTTGCCCTCACTGTCCCAAGCTTTCAAAAAAACTGCTTCATGGCACGTGGTGCCAAGGTAAACTCACGCGATGCTTACTTTCAAACATCAAGTGAAGATGACTCTGATTGTGAATCCAACCTAGCTACAAAACACTTGCTAAAATTGCAACTGAACAACAGAAAGCTATGGAACATATTCAAAAACTGTTAGACAAAAGCAATGACATGTTGGACGCGGAAATGACCCGATCTCAGTCTTTAATTGAAGACATCAAAAATCTTCATGTTAAGTACGAGGAACTTGAAAGTCGTCATGAAACGCTCTCAACAACTCATGAAAAGCTTTCCTATGATTATCTTCAAAGGAAGCAAGAACTTGAGAAATTGAGAGCAGTTCATGAAGATCTTCAAAAAGAGAACGAGTCACTTCGCGCTCAACAGATCAGTCCCGCTCAGGAAGGATTTGAACCACCATGTCTAAAATGCCTTGAGCGTGATAACGCTGCTTCTGTTGCTGAATGTTCTGCTACTGCCACTGCTGCAATATCTTCAACCGCTGATGTGGTAACTAACCCCTCTGCTGAGGATGTCACTACTATTGCTGATGAAAATGCTAGGCTGAAGACATTGCTTGAGACTGGGATGTACAAAAGTCTCAAAGGGCATCAGACACAATGTTATGTCCTCAAAAATCAGATTCTGAACCAAAACCCTAGGAAAGAGGGTGTTGGGTTCGAGAGGAAAATGAATGTTGATGGTTCTTACTGGAAGCCTGAGCAGTACCCCAAAACCACCTGGGTTGCTACAAAGGGACCTTCAGTGGACCCATCAAAGTGCCCTAGGTCTTTGTGGGCAAGCGAGTTGGATGCACACGCACTTAGTTTCTTTTTGGGCTTTCATCCACTTATAGCTCTAGTGCATCCGCTGGATGGAAATCCCTACTCACTCACATTGATATCTATTAATGGGCAACTTCATAGCCCGTTGATACGCCTAGTTGATGTGAGACTATCTTCTCCCTTTTTGTCTTCTCCACAACCACCATTCTATTCCACCTATAGTGCTATGTCCATGGCTCACACTCATGTATTGCGTGAAGACCGAAAAAGTTTGAGAACATAAAAAGTATGAAACAATTGCTTGGCTTGTCATCGGGGTTGTGCATGATTTAAATATTTTGTGTGATGAAGATAGAGTATAGCCAGACTATATGATTTTGTAGGGATAGCTTGCTTTGGCCATGTTATTTTGAGAAGACATGATTGCTTTGTTAGTATGCTTGAAGTATTATTGTTTTCATGTCAATATTAAACTTTTGTTTTGAATCTTATGGATCTGAATATTCTTGCCACAATAAAGAAGATTACATTGATAACTATGTTAGGTAGCATTCCACATCAAAAAATTTGTTTTTATCATTTACCTACTCGAGGACGAGCAGGAATTAAACTTGGGGATGCTGATACGTCTCCAACGTATCTATAATTTTTTATTGTTCCATGCTATTATATTATTCATCTAGGATGTTTTATATGAATTTATATGCTATTTTATATGATTTTTGGGACTAACCTATTAACCTAGAGACCAGTGCCAGTTTCTGTTTTTCCTTGCTTTTGAGTATCGCAGAAAAGGAAAACCAAACGGAGTCCAATTGACCTGAAACTTCACGGAGATTATTTTTGGACCAGAAGAAGCCCATGGAGCATCGGAGATAGGCCAGAAGAGTCCCGAGGCACCCACGAGGGTGGGGGGGCACGCCCTACCCCCTGGGCGCGCCCCCCCTACCTCGTGGCTGCCTCGGGGACCCCCCCTGACTTGTTCCCGACGCCAACACCTCTTATATATACCCAAACTTCTAGAACATAACCTAGATTAGGAGTTCCGCTGCCGCAAGCCTCTGTAGCCATCGAAAACCAATCTAGACCCGTTTCGGCGCCCTGCCGGAGGGGGAATCCCTCACCGGTGTCCATCTTCATCCTCCCGGTGCTCTCCATGATGAGGAGGGAGTAGTTCACCCTCGGGGCTGAGGGTATGTACCAGTAGCTATGTGTTTGATCTCTCTCTCTCTCTCTCTCTCTCTCTCTCTCTCTCTCTCGTGTTCTTGAGGTGGTACGATCTTGATGTATCGCGAGCTTTGCTATTATAGTTGGATCTTATGATGTTTCTCCCCCTCTACTCTCTTGTAATGGATTGAGTTTTCCCTTTGAAGTTATCTTAATGGATTGAGTCTTTAAGGATTTGAGAACACTTGATGTATGTCTTGCATGTGCTTATCTGTGGTGGCAATGGGATATCACGTGATCTACTTGATGTATGTTTTGATGATCAACTTGCGGGTTCCGTTACCTCGTGAACTTATGCATAGGGGTTGGCACACGTTTTCGTCTTGACTCTCTGGTATAAACTTTGGGTCACTCTTTGAAGTACTTTGCGTTGGTTTGAATAGATGAATCTGAGATTGTGTGATGCATATCGTATAATCATACCCACGGATACTTGAGGTGACATTGGAGTATCTAGGTGACATTAGGGTTTTGGTTGATTTGTGTCTTAAGGTGTTATTCTAGTACGAACTCTAGGATAGATTGAGCGGAAAGAATAGCTTCGTGTTATTTTACTACGGACTCTTGAATAGATCGATCAGAAAGGATAACTTTGAGGTGGTTTCGTACCCTACCATAATCTCTTCGTTTGTTCTCCGCTATTAGTGACTTTGGAGTGACTCTTTGTTGCATGTTGAGGGATAGTTATATGATCTAAGTATGTTATTATTGTGAGATAACTTGCACTAGTGAAAGTATGAACCCTAGGCCTTGTTTCCTAGCATTGCAATACCGTTTACGCTCACTTTTATCATTAGTTACCTTGTTGTTTTTATATTTTCAGATTACAAAAACCTATATCTACCATCCATATTGCACTTGTATCACCATCTCTTCGCCGAACTAGTGCACCTATACAATTACCATTCTAATGGGTGTGTTGGGGACACAAGAGTCGCTTTGTTATTTGGTTGCAGGGTTGCTTGAGAGAGACCATCTTCATCCTACGCCTCCCACGGATTGATAAACCTTAGGTCATCCACTTGAGGGATATTTGCTACTGTCCTACAAACCTCTGCACTTGGAGGCCCAACAACATCTACAAGAAGAAGGTTGCGTAGTAGACATCACAACTTCATTGTCATAATCAATTGAAACCTCTTCCAAATTAGTGAGCGTATCACTAAATAAAGTCATGACCTCTCCAAATCCACTTTCATCAATATTGTAATAAGATTCAACACCCTCCAAAATAGCGGGATCACTACTATCTAGAGTTGACACTCTTCCAAACCCACTTTCATCAATGTAATCATCATAAATAGGAGGCATGCTATCATCATAATAAATTTTCTTAGCAAAAGTAGAAGGAATCAAAGGATCATATCCATTAAGCAAAGCATCCCCAAGCTTAGGACAAACATTATTTCCAGCAAATAAATATTCAAACATATCATACTCATTAAAGATAGCATCCCCAAGCTTGTGGTTTTGCATATCATCACAATCAATCTTATCAGTAGCATGAATGGCACCAATAGTATAGCAAACATTATTATCATATTCTTCCAAGCAAGTGCTAAAAATATTTTCAAGATCATAAGGGATATGGTTGTCTTCCCAATCATAATCATCACAACAAACAATAGGCATAACAAAATCATCATCAATATCATCATCCTCCATCAACATATTTGATTCACTTTCATGAGGCACGATGGTGATGGGAGCAACATTATTTGGGAGAGATACCTTTTACCTCTATTATTTCTTCTTTTCTTCTTCTTCTTCACCACACCATGTGTGGTTTTAATTATTATTTTTGAGCTTCTTGTTGAAGAGATTGATTGGATAGGAAGCTCCTCCTCGTTACCTAATTCATCATAATAAACACTAGGAGGGTATTGAGAAATATTTTCCCTTTCATTATTACTCTCTTCATATTCCATTTTTTCTTGTCTTTAGGTAGTTGGCAATGTAAGGATTCTCAATGCAACTTACCGCACAAAACATATAAATTTCTTTTAGATCAAAACCAAGAAATCTCTCGGGATTTGGAAAACCCTTAGTTATACGTTTCATTTCTTCATACCCCAAAAGAAGACTAAGCTCTTTATGATGCTCAAAGGTAATCAAGTTATCACAATTTTTGGACACTATTTGATCATCAAATAATTTGCATTGGAGATTTAAATGACCACGTTCATTGCAAAGTTCACAAGGATGGCGAAAAAAATTACATCTTTCAGCACAATCATCTAGCCTCTCTTGCAACTTTTTACTTTCTAAATGTTTATGCTTCTTACAAAATCTATCTTCCCTTTTTGGTGTGCAAAGGCACTGCCAATTCACTCCACAAAAAGTGACATGCTTATAAGAAATATTTTTGTCATGACTTGTGCAATCATCATTAGCATTTTGGATATTCAAAGAATTCACACTAACAACATTGCAATCATGATCATCATTCAAATATTTTTTGCCAAGCATTTTATTAACTTCTTCTAACAATTGAGCACAATTTTCCAAACCATCATTTTCAAGAAAGATATTATAAAGATGATCAATAATATGATGCAACCTAAATTCCATTTTATGTAGTTTTCTTTTATAAACCCAACTAGTGATAAAACAAGAAACTAAAAGATTCAATTGCAAGATCTAAAGATATACCTTCAAGCACTCACCTCCCCGGCAACGGCGCCAAAAAAGAGCTTGATGTCTACTACGCAACTTTATTCTTGTAGACACGTGTTGGGCCTCCAAGCGCAGAGTTCTGTAGGACAATAGCAATTTTCCCTTAAGTGGATGACCTAAGGTTTATCAATCCGTGAGAGGTGTAGGATGAAGATGGTCTCTCTCAAACGACCCTCCAACCAAATACAAGAAATTTCTTGTGTCCCCAACACACCTAATACAATGGCAAATTGTATAGCTACACTAGTTCGGCGAAGAGATGGCGATAGAAGTGTAATATGGATGGTAGAAATATATTTTTATAACCTGAATAAATAAAAATAGCAAGGTAGAAAATAGTAAACGAGCACAAAAACGGTTGTTGCAATGCTTAAAATGAGGCCTAGGGTCCGTACTTTCACTAGTGCAACCTCTCAATAGTGCTAACATAGTTGGATCATATGATTATCCCTCAAAGTACAATAAAGAATCCCTCCCGAGTTCCTATTAGCGGAGAACAAAAGATAGGAATTATTTGTAGGGTACGAAGCCACCTCAAAGCTATTCTTTTCCATTCGATCTATTCAAGAGTTCGTACTAAAATAACACAAAGTTATTGTTTTCGTTCGATCTATTCTAGAGTTTCGTGCTAGAATAACACAAAAGCAAATTCATATTCATAATACTTAATCCACGCAAAGAACTATAAAGAGACCCCCAAAGTTTCTACCGGAGAAAAACGTGCATCAGCCCCTATGCATAGATTACCCCAATATCACCACGGGAATCCACGAGTTGAATGCCATAACATATATCAAGTGAATCAATAAGATACCCCAATTGTCACCTCAAGTATTCATACCGCAAGACATATATCATGTATTCTCATCTCTGAATATTCAATCCGACATGACAAAGCTTCAAAGGGTAAAGATTCAATTCATCACAACAAGAGTATAGAGGGGAGAAACATCATATGATCCGACTATATTAATAAAGCCCATGATATAGATCACGAGAGAGAGAGAGAGAGAGAGAGAGAGAGAGAGAGAGAGAGAGATTAAACACATAGCTACTGGTACAAACCCTCAACCCCGAGGGTGCGCTACTCCCTCCTCATCATGGTGGCCGCCGGGATGATGAAGATGGCCACCGGAGATGATTCCCCCCTTCGGCAGGGTGCCGGAACGGGTTTAGATTGGTTTTCGGTGGCTACAGAGGCCTGCTGCGATGGAACTTCTGATCTAGGTTAACCCCGAAGGGTTTCAGAATATTTGGAAATTTATAGTGCAAAGAGGGGGTGCGGGAGGCCACCGAGGTGGGCACAACCCACCTGGGCACGCCACGCCTGGTGGGTTGTGCCCCCCCTCGGGGCACCCCCTAGGTGCTGTTCTGGCCCATCGGGAGTCTTCTGGCCCATAAAAAATCCACAAAAAGTTTCACGGTGTTTGGACTCCGTTTGATATTGATTTCCTGCGATGTAAAAAATATGCAAAAACAGCAACTGGCACTTGACACTACGTCAATAGGTTAGTCCCAAAAAATGATATAAAATGCTATAAAATAATTGTAAAACATCTAAGAATGATAAAATAACAGCATGAATACTTCATAAATTATAGATACGTCGGAGACGTATCAGTGCGTTCCTTCGCTCGCCCGTTGCCGCTCGCCTTTGCTTCCTTCGCTCGTTGCGTTGGCACCTTTTTAATTTATTTTTTATTTTCTCTGTCTCTTCACTGATTTTGTTTTGTTTCTACATTAGTTTCTTCAGGTTTCCTTTGTTTTTCACCGCTTTCTTCATCTTATTCTGGCTTTTACTGATTTCTTTCTTTTTCCCTCATTTGTCTCTTGTTCATTTCACCGATTTTATTTTTTTATATTCCATTTCTTTATTTTTCTTCGGTTTTTGTTTCCTTCTTAGTTTTCTTCATTTTTTCTTGGTTTTATTTTGTTTTTTCTTGTTTCCTCATGGTTTTCTTCGGGTTCTTCATCTTTCTTCATTTGCTGAGGTGTTTCTTTTGATTCTTTCTTCTGTTTCTTTTTTCCTTTTATTTCTTCAAGACATGTCTATATTTTTCATACACATTTGTATGCTTTACGTTATCATCAGGAAAAAACTATTTTACACATGTTTCACATTTTCTAATACGTCATTAACATTTTTTAAAAATAGGTTAGATGACTAGTTTTTACATGCACAGTGTACATTTTCAATATATGCCCGAAAGATTTTAATACATTTTTTAATTTTTTAAAAATATGATTAATAATTTTTATAGATGATGACTACTTTTTTCCATACATATTGTACATATGTGTTATATATTAGGAACATTTTTATACATCTTTAACATTTTTATTTATATAATTAATTTTTTATATAGGATCAACATTTTTAATTTATGTTTTTACATTCAATTATTTAATATGCATTTTAAATTTTGGTATACACAAGGAACATTTTTCTATACACATTTTAAAAAATTTTAAATAGATGATTGACATTGTTTCAACTGCTAGAGTAACTTTTTGAAATACATGATCAACTTGTTTCATACACAATATACTTTTTATACACTTTTCGTATACATGAAGAAAATAAATACACATTTGACATTTTACAAATGCTAGATTTTTTTTTCAAATGTTTTATGTAGAATATAGACTATTTAAAGGTATAAAGAAAAAAAAAGAAAGTAAAAAACTGAAAATTCGAATCTGAGCCCGAGCTCATCTGCACCTGCGCTCACGAAAAAAATCAAAATAAATAATAGAAAAATTCAAAAAATTCCAAAAAGAATTAGGGTGGTAGAAAATTTGATGCATGAGGTACGCTCCAATTTTTAAAACATTTGGACTTCTGTGCAGCTCTCAGCAAAAAAGACAAATCGGAGGTCTGTAAAAATGTGTACTGTTCATATACTGTTCTGGTCTGATTTGTCTTTTTTGCTGAGAGCTGCACAAAAGTTTAAATGTTTTGAAAATTGGAGCGTACCTCACACATCAAATTTTCTACCACCCTAATTTTTTTTGAAATTTTTTAAATTTTTCTGAATTGTTTATGATTTTTTTTTGACCAGATGCAGATGCACCCGGGCACCGAAACGCCGCTCTTGTAAAAAACATACAAAAGAAACAGAAAAAATGAGATTGTGGCCTCCAGCAAGCTGGGTTGGCCATGTCTGATGCTCCCTCAAGCAAGGCTGCCCTACATCTCGCGTCAAGCGAGACATAGGCATGCCCGTGTGGCATGGCCACGCAGGGCTACAACGGTTGCAATATCGTGACCTAGGCTGAACGGCCCATGAAACATCTCTCTGGTCATGCATACAGCATAGGTCGACAGGGAGATCCTATAAGGGAGTCCAGCTCCGAAATCACTAATTGAGGAGTACTCTTTGCAAAAATCATTCCCACCCTCAGGTTGCGACAAGTGACACGCTGCATGTGCGTCATTTGTCGCAACCGGGGAGTTTTCTTATTTTTTAGATCCGTTTATTTAACATGTTTTATCTCTTAAACCGTTCGTCCAAATCTTGAACCTTTTTCACCTTTGGATTCTTCGCGTCGAGATCTTCAAAACTATATTCCATGTTCATAGGTTTTGACGAATTTCTTTTTCACAAAAAATACCGGACGAAAAAACCGGACCGGAAGCATGTTTTTTTTCTTTCCGAAAGAGGCACGGTCATGCCTCTCGCGAAAGCACAACCGTGACTCTTGCGCGAGCAAACCCGTGCCTCTCACGGAAGAAAAAAAAAGAAAACACATTTTTTCCGTTTTCAAGAGGCTCGGTCGTGCCTCTCGCGAAAGCACAACTGTGCCTCTCACGTGAGCATGCCTCTCGCGAAATCACAACCGTACCTCTCGCAGAAGTAAAACCATGCCTCTTGCAGAATAAAAAAAAAAGAAAACGCGTTTTTTCCCATTTCCGAGAGGCATGGCCATGCCTCTCGCGGAAGCAAAACCGTGCCTCTCGTGGAAGAAAAAAAACTAAAAAACACATTTTTTTCTGTTTCTAAGATGCACGGTCGTTTCTCTCACGAAAGCAAAATTGTGCCTCCGGCGGAAGCAAAGCCGTGCCTCTCGCAGAAGCAAAAGGAAACGTGTTTTCTTTGCGTGATTTTTTTCATCAAAAGCTAAGGAAGATCTATAGAAAACCAAAAAGTTAAAACCCCAAAAAAGGTTTAAAAGCCAAACACGTACGGAAAATAAAAAAATAAAATTCAGAAGGAGCGTCCAGAGCGCGACACGTAACGGCGGCTGAGAGCGCGCCAAGTGACGTGCTCTCAGTGCACCCGCAAGTGATCGTTGCGAGGCTTCCGAAGAAGCGCTCGTCAACTAGTTGCTCCCGTCCTACTCGTCATTGCCTTGAGCGCCACTTGGTGAACCCAGCACCCATGGCGTCGCCCGCATGGGCCTGTCCCATCAACCCTCCCTGGCTCCCGCCCAGCTAGCTCGTTTTTTATCTCTCATATTTTGCTATAGTGCAAGCTATTGTTTTAAATAAAAAAAGAGCCGGTTTGTTACAGTACATACTGCTGTTCCTAAAGCCACAGGCCGGTTTTTAAGTTCATGAAATTCAAAAAAAAAGCTGAAGAATATACAAAATATGTTCACGGTTTTGGAAAATTCATCGATTTTGGGGAAAAAGTTTGCAAACTTGAAAAAAGTTCACTGATTTTGAGAGAAAGTTCATGAATTATAAAAAAACATCAATTTGTTTTACAAAGTACACAGATTTTTGGAACAAGTTCATTTCTTTAAAAGATCATGGATTTGGAAAAAGTCCATCAATTTGTAAAAATAAATTGTAAACAGCCAAAAGTATCACAAAAATTGAGAAAAAAACGTCCATGAGTTTGCAAACAAGGTTTTGAATTTCAAAAGGCATGTTTTAAAAGATGAAAGGAAAAAATAAATATGAACATGTTTTTAGAACACAATTTTTTTAATTCCTGAATAATTTTTAAAATTACAAACATTTTCGGGAAAACACAAATAGTTTTTGAAAACATGAAAACATTTTCTGAATATTTTTTGTAATTCCAAACTTTCTAAAAAAATCCAAACAATTTTTGAAAAAAAAACAGAGAACCTTCTAGAAAGTTCCTAAAATCTAGTTCTTGTAACTGCTAAATGGGTCGTCTCATCTGTCGTTCGCTCAGTCGATCGTTGTGCCAAAAGCCCTTGACTATTTGACGTACAATGCGCCAGAAAGGATCGCCGGGCCGACATGACTTTTCCTTTCAATGGCATTCTCTGCCCTTCTTCTTTTTATTTTTTCTAAATTTTGTCTTCCTACACTAATCTTGTGTTATCTTGCCTCTCTCCTTCTCTTGGGTTTTGTCTTCCTTTGGTCATCCTTCTCCGACAGCTGCCGCCATTAAATTAGATCACCACCACTCCACGTGTACTGTAACCTTATTGTATTGCTGAATAAATACAGCATGTCAAAGGAAAATGCATCTCTGGGATTAAACATAAAGTTGGAGATTCGCATTGCTGCTCTAGTCTTCTGAAGGTCAAAGATCTTTTCTATAGGAATTGTAAATAGATATTGGGAGATGGTAATAACACTAGATTATGGGAAGATTAGTGGGAGGGAGATAAACCATTCCTCTCATATCCTATGCTTTCTTTGCTTAGCTTTTATCATAAAAGTACCATTGTTGATGCTATTAACACAGGGTGGGTGGCTTTTCTTTCAGGAGAACTCTGTTGGGAGAATCTCTAGATCTCTGGAATAGTTTGAAAAATATATGTGAGGAGGTTAGGATGTTGGGTGGCAGAGATCAAATCGGATGGATGTTGACTGTTGACAGAAGTTTTCTGTGAGATCCTTGTACCTCTCCCTAGTTAAGTCCGAGAGTGGTTCTCCTCATAAATTTCTGTGGAAGATCAAAATTCCAGGTAAGATCAAAGTCTTTTTTTTTTTGGCTTTTGACTAGAAAGAACATTCTGGGTAGAGACAATCTCTTGAAGAGAGGCTGAAAAGGAAATAAAAATTGTGTGTATTGTGGTAAAGATGAATCTATTGATTTTTTTTTTCATTGCCCTGCTTCTACATTAGTTTGGAGCCTGATGAAATGTGCTTTCAATTTGAATTCTACACCTAATAATCTTCAAGACTGTTTAGGGAAATCGATGAGGAGCTTTTCAAAAAATGATAAGAAAATCGTTTTGGTTGGCCTTGCTTCCACGTTTTGGATGATTTGGAAATGTAGAAATAGCATTATTATTGAAAGAAATTTTATCTCTGATCCTCTGGGGATGATTAAAGTAATGAGCTCTTTGATTTAGGATTGGTCAATTCTTCACACAAAGGAGCAAGGGTGAAAGGTGCTGGTGCCGATCGCAAAAATAATCGAGCGGGTGGCAAGTGAAGTGTACCGAGCCTAGCGAGGTTGGAGGCCATGAGTCCTCCGCATTGGTGGCTAAGGGTTGTCCTTCTAGCCGCCGACTGATGATGATCTTCTTCCCAGCCTGGGTTATCTCCTCGCTCTTGCCGGTATCCTCAACAGTTATCTGAGATGTTTTATTGTTTGTCTGCAAACTGTAATGTGTTAAAATTCTAGTTTCAGTGCACCCAGTCTGTGCTGGTGAAGTGCTCCTTTTGCGGATCTTGCATATCGTGGGTTGCTGGGCTAGGATTCATCGTAATCCTCAGCCATGTATGATGGCTGCTGGGTTTCTTAGAGTTCATTTTTTTAGTTTGTCTAGTCTGTATCTAAACCTTTGCTTCTCTTAATTAAAATCAGAGAGGGAGGCATCTCTTATGCTAATAAAAAAACATCATCATAATCTCAGTAAATAGTCGTAAAATAGCATTAACTTATTAAATAATCACTATTAAATGCATAGTAAAACTTATTTTGTTAAATGGTCACTATTAAGTACTCCCTTTGCGAATGAATGTAAGACGTTTTAGGTCACTTTAGTGACTTAAAACATCTTTGTTTACAGTGTAAATAGTTCAGAATTTCTAACGGACCTAGGATCTCAAAAATGGGGTTGCCACAGTTCAGAGTCTCGTTCACGGTGCTAAGAGCAACTCTAGCAGACCCCGCAAAAGACGCGAAACCACAGAATTCCGGCGAGTATGCGGGCTCGGCCCAATTTTTCGGCCAGAACAGAGCTCGCATACTCGCCCGGCCCGTAAAAAAAATTGTCGTGGCCCACAAACCGCACGCCCCGACCACTATATCTACGGTTCTGCGGCGCGTTTGCGAGTCGAAACCCTATCCCCCGCCGCCTTCGAGCCACGCAATTCCCCACTCCCTTCTCCACATTTGTCGCCGTCCACCTCCCGCCTCCAGCCGCCATGTGGGGCCGCATGTGGAGCTCCGGACGCGGCTCCGGCAGCAGATCCGGCGGCGGAAGCGACCCCGAGCGCGAGCGGCGCGTCCGGTCAAACGGCGCGAGGAAGCGCATGGCCCGGAAGTGGACCAACCGCGGCTTGTCGCCGTCGGCGAGCTTCCGTGTCCGCGAGACGGAGGAGTATGACCGTCAGCACGACCGTACCCCGTCCTTTGTCGTGTCCTTCTTCTCCGCGGCGAGATCTTCATACGCCAGGAGCTCCTCCTCTTCCAGCGCGGGCCTTCTCCCCGTGAAGAGGGAGTGGTCGGAGGAACCGGATGACTTCGAGTTCGTCCCCGTCAAAGAGGAGCCCGAGGAGCCCGCTCCGCTCGGCCGCCGCGGAGTTGTTGGCCGGAAGACTTTACCGCCGATGTCGACGCGGTTCCGGCCACCATTGCCGAGCGGAGCGTGCGCGAGGAGGCGGAACGCCGACGCCACGCCGAGGAGCTCGAAGACCTCCCGTGGCGGCAGGCTGTCGCCGCCAAGGAGAAGGAGGAGGAGGAGTGGCGGCACATCCGCGAGGAGCAGAGGGCGAAGTACATCGACCTCTGCAGCTCCGGCGAGGAGGATTGAGCTCCTCCAGGGCGTCGTCCATGGGCGCGAGCTCGCCGCCGTGAGATCCCCACCCCTCTAGTACTAGTAGTACTAGTACTGATGTATTGTAGTGTTTGATCATGTAAAATCTATGTAGTGATGAACTACTCGCGTCCACGAGGTGCAGTTTCTCCCGCAAAACTGTTTTTTTCAAATTATGCAGTTTTCAGATATGGTCTCTGTTCGGCCGTGCTAATTTTCGACCCGCAAACGAGATCTTCGTGAAACTGTAAACGTATTTTGCGGGTCGAGATTTTGCGAGGTCTGCTAGAGTTGCTCTAATAGGCGGCTCGTGCAGTCTGGAGGAGATCCCCCCGTCGTCTCGACATAAAAAATCTCCCGGCCCCGTCATCGGCTTGCTAACGGAAGGCCGTTGGCACCAGAAAACAGCAGCACACGGAAGGTTGAGCTCAGATGCCCGTGCTGTTCGGCACCTCGTCTGGGTGTCTGCCAGGTCGTGAATCGTGACGACGACCGACTGAAAAGCCCAAGCAAAGGAGTGCCTATAGGAAGTCCACATGCGCATGTTGCAGATGTGCTGATCTTCTTCTTTCTTTCTTTTGGCACAAGCAGATGTGCTGATCTGAACCCACTGCGTGCGTAGTTTGGGAACCGTACCACGGTCGTGAAGAAAAATAGCCCAGTGGGAGGCCGGAAAGAACATCAACACAGTCGTGAAGAAAAATAGCCAGCGTGTGTTTGAATGCTACTAGCCTGCTGGCCACATTTCGTTCGAGTGGGCACAGAATATACCGGAAACGCACCGATCGATGTACGCAGTCGTCGATCCGGTGGTGCTGGTGTTGTACCAAATGATGATGATGATGATGATGATAAAGGAGTGAACAGATTAGATTTGGTGCCGAGGTGACACCGACCGACGATGCCACCCAACATGTATAAAGATGAACGGGCATGTTCTCTCCTTTTCCGTTCTTTAGTCGGCATCATGATCTACAGGTCCTGTTTGTCCACGCACGGCCTGATCGATCTAGGAGTCTAGAGCCCGTAAGTGTACCTAGCCTACCCTCTCGATCGACACGAAGATCGATCGGCACTAGATGAACGGGTGCGCGTGTTCTACATGCCACTATACGAGCATCGGTCATGGATGCAGATACAGCGATGTGTGGCCACGAATAATGGTAGCACGGAAACTTAGACTCGAATTGTTGGCCATAGTTAAAAGGGAAACGTTTCATGACGGTGTGCGGTTCGGCCGGTCGCGTCCATCCGTGAACGCATCCAGCGACTCGGCTAGCGACACGTAAGATGAAGGACCCGCCCACGTGCGTCTTCTTTCTCCTTTTTCTCTTCTCCGGTCGCTTGTCTCCGCCTCTTCTTTCTCTGCCTCTTTCCTAGGCCCCGTTGCCATGGTCCACTGGCGCCGCCCGAAGGCCTCCCAGGATGCCGTCGCCACAGGAATCGACCGATCCGGCCGCCCTCGGCCAGATCCGCTTCTGATTCGCGTCACCGGAGCTCTGCCTCGGAGCTGCAACCGTCCATGATGGAGACTACACCCCTCGGCGCAATTTTGCTGGAACCGACAGACATCGAGGTTACAACCATGGTGATTTTTTGCTACAACCAACGAGCCTCGGTGCTACAACCTCTCGACGCAAAATTGCTGGAACCAGTGGACGTCGAGGTTGCGACCGTGGACCGACGAGCATTGGCGATGGTGGTGGTGGTGCTTCTTTGAGTACCCAGTATCGAGCTCCGGGGTGAAAGCCCAGATCTGAAGTCTAGCATTGGCGATGGTTCTACGTCGTTACCTTGTTGAAGGCATTGCTCGGATATGCTCGGACTGTTATTTCAGGGTGAAAACCTAGATTCAACCTTGACTGGCTGGATCCGGTGACGGCGGCGATTGAGCGTCGCTCCCTTACTGAAGGCGTTGCTATTGAAGAACCTCGTCGTCGATATGATGTCTTGAGATGATTGGTGCGGATATGGTCCTTCCTGTAGTTTGCCGATCACGAATCTGATCACTTTGGATTTTTTTCTTTATTTTTCTCGCTCATGCATAGCTTTGGTCCTATATGACTTTGCTATTTGCATGCGTGTTTTGCGTGTGTGTTGGTGTTGGCTGTGTGCATCCTACCTATGTAAAGGCCAGGTGTGTGCTCATCATGTTTGTATTCTCTTGATGCTTCATTTTGAGCTAATAAAATCCATCCTTTTTCAAAAAAAAAAAAAACCAACGAGTATCGGTGCTACAACCTGCATCTCTTTTTGCTTCAAACAGTCATGGCGAGACGACGGACGACGATTTTTTGTTACAACCATTGTTGATTTTGCTACTACCGGCGATCATTTTTGCTACATCGGTGACGGCGGATGACATGGTCGCTGGCATGGCGTGCTACAACTAGGCAAGAGGAGCTACAACCATGGCCACAAGAGCTGAAACCGCAGTCCAACTGAGTTGCAACGGCGGTCCGGTGGAGCTGCATTTTTTGCTTCAACCGGTAGCAGGAAAGCTTCAACCGGCATTCATTTCTGCTACAAACCACGACAATGAAGTGTGGCCGGCGGGGATGACGCATGATTTATTTTTGCTGCAACTAGGCATCGGTGAGGGTCACCAGCGACGACGGCGAGGGTCGCGGCGACGACGACGCACATTTTTTTTTTGCTGCAACAGGAAACCATGGAAGCTTCCACCGGCATGGGATTTTTTGCTGCAACCATGGGCAGGCTCCTGGAACTGCGGCTTTTCAGGAACGAGGACAGCGAGCGGTGGAGAGCCGGCGAGGTCATCGGTTTTGGGGGTGATCGGGTGGGGGAGGGGGGGGGGAGAAGGTTCTACGGCGCGCGCTGTTCGTGCAGATCTGGTGCGCTAGCGGTCGGAAAACGAAAGAAGAGATCGAGGAAGGGAGGAACAAGATGGCTAAGGGTAGATCTGACTGTAGCTGTATCGGACGGCTGCGGGCCGACCGGCCCAAATTTAGGCCGGTGCGCCGGTGCATATCGGTCCCCTAGTTAAAAACCTTGAAAGAGACGAGCACAATACTACGACGGCTAATGTATTTCCATTCGTATTCACACGGGACTTCGCTGTCAAACCAGATTTATTAGTATGGAGGTGTAGTTGACTTGGAAAAAAAGTGCTGAAAATAGAGAAAAGTACAATGGTAATGCACTTTTACCTCGCCAACAATATGTTAATCGTATACCGTGAACTAGTCTCATACTCTGACGTAAGTACTATACAAGGTTACTTCATGTCGCATCGTTTCCCTTGCGTCATGCACAGGCTCCTGCCAAAGGTCACCTCTAGTGCAAGTTAACAAATTAACATGGGACAAAAGAGAAGGAAAAAACGTGAAAAATGAGCCCACGGTTTCCTTTTTAGGACAACTACAAGTAACAGTGCACTCAAAAAAAAAAAACTGCGTGTTTTCTTTTGAGACATAAAATTAAAACTGTGTGTAACAGTGCCACGAAGAATTCAAATTTGTGGGCTGGAGCTGAACAACGACCCCGTGGGCAAAGCCGCAAAATCAAGTCTAATGGTCAATTGGTCATGGTCATAAGCACATGGTACAAGGACCATTCTCCGCTACCAAATGTGGTAGGTCGCCATGCAGAGTTCATATCGACCAAATGTTTGAAAAGTTTTAAAAAATATATCTTCAATGCTAATTGTGGGCCACTAGAGTAAATGGTTTTGTCGATTCAATGAGATTTTTTTGGGCCAGATAATTGGTGGTGCGTTGCAAAGGGAACATACATATCCAAATATTAGGTCACAATTGCACATCCATCATTCATACATTGGTACACTGAAATTGTAGTGAGTTGTTGCACACAATGATGGTAATTTGCTAGTCATTTTAGTGTTAACGTGATTGTGTGCCAGAAAAAAATGGATTTTATTTGCTAACCTTTTAATGGCTTACTAAATAAAGCATGTCAATCGCCGGATCCCGCGCATGCGGATCATTCTAGCTGTAGGTTCTAGGGTCCTTGTAGCTTAGGTTTTTAGATCGTGTGACGTCTTGACTTCGGCGGCGGCGATGGTGATTGTCGGGGATATACCCCGCGGTGTAAACCGGCCGGAAGTTAAACCGGCCGGACTTGACGGTTTAGCTGAAGACCCGCCCTGACCTTGGCGGTTTACAAGCAACCCGCTTGGACGTTGCAACTCAATGGTAACCCGACGGACGGGTCAGAGGAGCGACAAGACCCGGTGGCCCGTCTGGCGGTTCATGAAGGCCGGTTCAACTATTGTGGGCCGGTTTAAGAGGAAAGGGATATTTGCCTTATAAGGAGTTAAGACCAGGACTTGTATCCGGTTTGTGTTAAAGATAGACTAGTCCTAATCCTAATAGGACTCCACATGTAAACCGCCCCTTCAACATATATAAGGAGGGGCGGGGCTCCCCAAAGGGGGACGGGTGACAGGTTAGAAGAGAGAACAATCAATAATCTCTAGGGCTAGACACAAGAGCCGGTTTACGGCGTCTTCCTCGGGATGATAATGAGACCTAGCCTCAAACAGCATGTAGGGTTTTTACCGGATGATGTTTCCCGGGGCCCGAAGCTGTCTAAACCCTTGTCTTGCGTGTTGATCCGCCCTGTGTCTCTCGTCCCACTCAACCCCTCTAAAGCTACCACATAGATGCGTTGGCCTCGCAACTAAGTCCTGACACTAAGGACATCTGACGTGACAAATCCACGACAGTTGGCGCCCACCGTGGGGCCTGCGCACGGTGGTGATGAGTTCTTGAAGGGATCTCTATTAGGGCTCGAGAAGTTCGCAGTTTTTAGGATGGAGAAAGACACAGCTCAGAAGAATCTGCGTCGGCGTAATAGGTCCATGTTTTACAATCAGTTATGACCTACCGGATCAATTAAGGGTCGGTGTGGAAGAATCTACGACAACCCTAAATCTCTGCATGAAGATCAAAGAAAAAGTTTGTTTGTGCCACCACGGATGATCTCAGCAGTTTTGGTTCAATCTGTGTTGACCATCAAAGGCGTGTTAGCAATCTACAGGTGTTTGGATCGGTTTTTACGGTTTCGATCTCATCGGATTTGCGCAAGTCGATGGGAGGGGAAACGTGGATTGATCAAACTGACCACGACCCGGAGGAGGTCTTGGTTGCACGGAGTCGGATTCGGTCGCGGCCGTGCTAAGACGCCCGCCTGCAAGCCTACAGCTGGGCAGGCCTCGTTCCGCGCGCTGTCTTAGATCGCCATCATCTCTGCGCTGAAATCGCTACGTCAAGTCGCCTTTTGGTTACGAGTCCCTAGGCCTACCACTTCTTTTCTGCTACACCGTAAGCCGGCCTGGGCCTTGCTTTCACCGCTGCTGTACTTTAAACCGCTGCTGTGCTGAGTCACCTTCTGCCTCCGTCGACTCTGCACCGAGCGGTCTGCCACATCATTGACCCGCGGGCACCATCGCAGTCCGGGAACGGTACGCCACTACAGGGTAAATCAGTGATGCCAATTCAGAATTCACTACTAGCAAACAAAATTCATCCGTGGAGTGCTAGTACTTGCTACCATGACCCCACGTGAAAGGATCGACCAAAGGGAAATTGAGGCCTGTTCACATATATCCTGGATGGGATTAATAATATTCTTTTGACTTGGGATCCACAATTGGGCGTCCGAGCCGCGACTGCTGGCTTCGGCCCTGCTGTCTCCGCCGTTGCACTTCTGCGCCTACCTGCGCAAACCCGCCGTGGCCGTGCTGAACTACCAGGGCCGTATTGAGTCGCTGGAAAGTTTTTCAAAGCACACAAGATAGTGGCTAAATTATCATTGCACGTATTGGAAGTCATTGATGGAACAGCCCGTTTGTCGTCCAAAACGAATCAGGTGATATCCATCCAGTTTACTTTTTATCAGTACTTGTTAATTTTTTGTGAAAACAACCACTCTGCCCTACAGTGTTGTTATATACAGGTAAATTATTTATTACAAAAGTAGTGTTATGCCGCGGATGCACGTTCAGCTGTGCCGCACGGTTTTCACGGACACGTGTATCGCGGTCCGGTTTACGCCAGCCAACTCGCCCGTCCGCACCGACTTACAACGCCGTGGCCGGTTCATTCGTTTGCTCCTGCGGGTGACTCGTCTGTGGTTGATTTTAGCTTCACCGCGGCGGATAAATTCCGGGCTAACATATCAGGTGACATCTATCTAAGTCTATTATTGACACATATTATTTTGTCAAAGAGCAGCTTATCTTTGCCTTGGTTTGCAATATTGTTGATGCAGGACAATTGTTCACTACATCAACACACGCGATTGACTTATTGTCTGCCTCTGCGGCCGATTCTCCCGTCCGCGCCGGTTTACATCAGCTTGCCGGGACCGCACCCGCGGTTAACTCGCCCGTCCGTGCCGGTTTACGACACCGGTGCCGATTTTCCCCGTCCGCGTCGGTTTACAATGCCGCGGCAGATTCATTTATCCGAGCTGCCTCTGATACTGCGGTCGTCTTTGTCATCCGTCTCTCGCGGCCGGGTCTACATCAACATACCGGGTCGCACCTGTCGGCATGAGCTGTTTATTGAGCATGAGACAATTATTCGCCACAACATCGGTGTTACACCATGCATATGGAGCGTGCACCGGCGTCATTATATACTGGCTTTTGACCATTCCACACTGCTTAACGGACGCGCGCAAACCGCCGGTGGTCCGGTTTACATCAACATGGGGCCGGTTCTCCGCCTGTGCCGGCTTACAGTTTCACTGTGGTGATCGTCAACTCCACGGTGGATATTTCCGGCTAACATATCAGGACAAATTGTCTGTTGCAAAAAGGGGATTATTATATCACTGAGCTATTGGATAACCCGTGCCGGTTTATATCGCGATCCAGATCGCGTCAACTCGTCAGGACCATGCGAATTACCCAATAGCGCATGCACAGGCTGCCATCCCCCGCAGCCCGGTTTACATCAACATACCGGGCCGCACCTGTCTGCGCGAGCCATTTATTGAGTATGAACAAGTCACAGCTTGGGTAGCCCGGTTTTCTTTCAAATTGGAGGCAAATTATCATCAACCGCCGTCTGCACTGGATGGATCAATGGGCAGGCGCACAAGTCACCACCGCTACAGTTTGGTTAACTTCAAATCACCAGTTGGAAGGAACCATTGGCCGAGTTGCTGACACGGCTCATACGGGATCATTTACAACCCGCCGCAGTCACCTCAACCTTCTGTGTATTCACATCGTGTTATCAACACCAATGATATACAAGTTATACCGGTTTATATCACGGTCAAATATGGAGAATCTCAAGCCAACTCCTCGAGTCACCTTGAGACTTGGGGGCTACGATGATATGACGTAGCAAGTCTTGTCAGTTTCAGCCGGTTTAAGAACCCGAGGACGATGGAGGGAAAGATAACCCGATCCCGGAGGCTACTGTTATGTTGATGAAAATTTAAAGGCCGTCAGGAAATTTCCGGCTTAGAAAGTATATGACAGTTACGAAATCCCGAATCAATGAAGAAGTGTTGGATCATCAGAAAGGATTCCGGTTTGAAACCTGGCTGAAGGGAAGTCAGTATCACTGAAGCTCTCAAATATCCGGTTTACAATCCGGTTCAAGAGAAATCTATTCTCCCACAAAGTTCTGAAGCGCTCAGATCCGGTTTAACAATGTCCGGTTCAAAAAGGAATTAACTTCTCGCAAGTTCGAGTTTAAAGGCCGTCAGAAAATTTCCGGCTGAAAATAAAGATTCCGGTTTAAAATCCGGTTCAAGGGGAAGATGTCTCCCACAGCTTTGAAACTTTTAATATCCGGTTCAAGATCCCGGTTCAAGAAGAATTTATCTCTTGCAAAAAAGGTTAAAAATTACTGAAGAGGACCTGCTGCCATGATGCGCGGTTCAAACATGGGGCTTCCTGTTCAAACATAGGTCGTATTCGAACCAAAGAGAACATAGCTATCCTTACCAAGTCAGTTGGGGACCTAATCGACTTGAACCGTAGTTACACCTTATGGGAGCTCGGTCATGTCTTGATGATGGTAATGCCTTCTGATCGGCTTTTTAGCCAATAAGTCATTTGGGGGCTTGGTCATGTCCGAACCAATGCAATGCCACTTGATCGGCCCTAGGCCACTAAGCCACTTGGGGGCTTGGTCGAATCCGAACCAATGCAATGCCACTTGGCCGGCATAACGCCACGAGTCATTTTGGGGTCCTGGCTGACTGGCACCATTGCTACGCCTTCGGGGGGCTTGGTTGTGTCTGACCATGGTAATTCCATCTGACCAAGCTCAGTAGAGCTCTTCTTTTGCAAAAATTTGTTGCCATTGCTTTTGCTTTAATAGCCTTTCTTGAGAAGTTGCTATTTTATTTGCACTTTTTAAACCGACAGTATTTTGTACCGGTTCAGACAGCTAAGTTGGCGGAACACGGTCTATTTTTAGACCGGAGATTATCTGCCCGGTTTGATTTTCTGTTACCATCCTATTATGGAGTAAACCGGTGTTTATCAACCCGGCTCGGCTTTCAACTACAAGTTGGGAGTGCATGATCAAGTTATAATCCGGAGATTATCAGCCCGGTCTGGTTTGACTATAAGTCACCAGTATTATATATTGCTAAACCGGTGTTTATCACAGCCCGGTACGGTTCTATCATAAACCGGCGCAACATGGAAGGAGTTATCATTACTCAAGATTGGGGTTATCACTCTTACTACAAAAAGTTGGTAAACCGACTATATCACAGGTATGATATATTTCATATTTTTAAGTGCAGCCTTGGTTATAAACCTAGGTTATATATTGGGCGTTATGACCCGTCCGGCGGTAAACCGCCAGGACACTTTAAACTTGTTGTATGCAGAAACAGGTTGAATAACGCATGATTACAACTTATCCGGTGTTTGTTAAACCGGCCTGGCTTTAAGACGATAAGTCGCCAGTATGATGATAACTTATCCGGTGTTTGTTAAACCGGCCCGGCTTTAAGACGATAAGTCGCCAGTATGATGATAACTTATCCGGTGTTTGTTAAACCGGCCTGGCTTTAAGACGATAAGTCGCCAGTATGATGATAACTTATCCGGTGTTTGTTAAACCGGCCTGGCTTTAAGACGATAAGTCGCCAGTATAAATTGCCAATATATGATGAGAAATTATCCGGTATTTATTAAACCGGTCTGGCTTTGGACTATAAGTCGCCAGTATATATTTGGATTGCGCCATTGGAATCTTGCGCTTATAAATTATTGGATTATATTATTCAAATAGCCAAACTTGGCTGAATTTTCATTATGATATTTGATGAATAAGGTTTTTCATACCAGATTATATTATCTTGAATAGCCATCATGGCTGGATTTTTATTATGGTTATCAATAACCAGTATTATAATTAAGGTTTTCAAAGTCGCTTTAGCGCAATGGTTATCATTTTCTACAATTGAAGGAATAGTCCCGAGTTGCTGCAGGCTTACAACCCGGCACTTGGGGGCTACATTATTCAAAATTGAGATTACATCAAAAATGCAAGTCTCATGTTGCTGCAAGCATGCACCATGACACTTGGGAGCTAGTGCAAGGTCATTTTTGCTCATCTTGTTGAAGACCCAACTCATCACATTATAATGAGCTGGCCCTTGGGGTCTACCAATTGCTCCTGTCAACTATTCAAGGTACAAAGCTTTTTATCTATTATATTGAAGGGTCTACTGCTCAGTTGGTAAAGCACAAGGCTCTTAACCTTGTGGACGTGGATTCAAGCCCCATGATGAGGGGTTACATCATATGATGTTATTTTTATTGAGGTATATATATCAAAGTCCCAGCTCAATATTACCTTACTGAGCCGGCCCTTGGGGGCTACACATTGCTGTTCAAAGTTTACAAGATTATATTTACAAAGTCCCTGCTGATTATTACATAATGACCCGGCCCTTGGGGGCTACATTGGTTGAAGTTTCATGGGCATCAGTCAATGACAAGTCCCAGGTTGCTGCAAGCATGACAACCCGGCACTTGGGGGCTACAGGTATTATATTATTATCGAAGAAAGATTTTCAAATTCTCTGTTGAAGCAAGTTAGATTGACCCGGCGTCACCAATCATTGTGACCCTGTGGCTGCAACCCGGTGTCATCAATAATCATAAACCGATGTTGGCAACAGTCATGAACCGGTGTCTGCAACAATCATAATCCGGGGTCATCAGTTTTTACAGCCCGGCCATTTGGTAATGTTAAACCGGCAAGTTTTCAAGACCGGGATCATCTCCAAACCGGCTGAATATCAGATGAATATTTCAAGACTAATATTTCTTAAACCGGCGTTTTGGAAGCCGACTCAAGTGGATTATTTTTCCACAAATATATTTTTTATGAGAAACCAATGTCAGCAAGTTGAATATGAAGCTAGTTATTGACCCGGATTTTCTAGAAGGTGGAAATGGCAAAGACTAAGGATGATCAGATGCCGGTTTACAAGAATTCTTAACCCGGAGCGCAACCTGTCAAATTTGTTCTTATGTTTAATTTGCAGCATAAGTTTACCATGGATGAATCCAAGCTAAACTTGGGGGCTAATGTCGGGGATATACCCCGCGGTGTAAACCGGCCGGAAGTTAAACCGGCCGGACTTGACGGTTTAGCTGAAGACCTGCCCTGACCTTGGCGGTTTACAAGCAACCCGCTTGGACGTTGCAACTCAATGGTAACCCGACGGACGGGTCAGAGGAGCGACAAGACCCGGTGGCCCGTCTGGCGGTTCATGAAGGCCGGTTCAACTATTGTGGGCCGGTTTAAGAGGAAAGGGATATTTGCCTTATAAGGAGTTAAGACCAGGACTTGTATCCGGTTTGTGTTAAAGATAGACTAGTCCTAATCCTAATAGGACTCCACATGTAAACCGCCCCTTCAACATATATAAGGAGGGGCGGGGCTCCCCAAAGGGGGACGGGTGACAGGTTAGAAGAGAGAACAATCAATAATCTCTAGGGCTAGACACAAGAGCCGGTTTACGGCGTCTCCCTCGGGATGATAATGAGACCTAGCCTCAAACAGCATGTAGGGTTTTTACCGGATGATGTTTCCCGGGGCCCGAAGCTGTCTAAACCCTTGTCTTGCGTGTTGATCCGCCCTGTGCCTCTCGTCCCACTCAACCCCTCTCAAGCTACCACATAGATGCGTTGGCCTCGCAACTAAGTCCTGACACTAAGGACATCTGACGTGACAAATCCACGACAGTGATGCTGAATAAAGAAGCTCTGGATTCTTCTCCGGCGAGGCGATCGTCTCTTTGGTCGGTGCTGAATTTGGGAATCAGTATGTTCAAGCGGGGATGTCGTGGCGGCGACGGCATCTTTGGGAGGTAGTCTCGGAGCGGATGCAAATTGTGGTCTGCATCGACGACATCTGGAAGACTGAACGTATGTTGGGTTCATGGTTGATGGATGGTAGGTATGTCTTCCTCCTTGGGCGTCTTAGCCGTGGTGGGACGCTTGAAGTGTTGCCCGGGTCTGATTCGTTCAACGACAATGACTTCACCTTTGACGAGCCACTTTGGAGGTCCCCAAAACTGCATATCAGCGATGGTGCCGCGTCGAGCTTGGATGAGAAGGTGATCTGTCTTTTGTCTTCTTCTTTGGTGACTGCTGTGGTGGTGGCCGAGGCAGGTGACGTGCGTTGGTGTCAAGCTGAGAGACATTTTATTATCTTTTCAGTTTTGTCATATTTACGTGAATTGTACTTTAATCTTTATGATATGAATGAGGCATGTATTTGTTGGAAACATGCCCTAGAGGCAATAATAAAAAGCATTATTATTATATTTCCTTATTCATGATAATTGTCTTTATTCGTGCTATAATTGTGTTATCCGGAAATCGTAATACATGTGTGAATAACAGACAACAATATGTCCCTAGTGAGCCTCTAGTTGACTAGCTCGTTGATCGACAGATAGTCATGGTTTCCTGACTATGGACATTGGATGTCATCGATAACGGGATCACATCATTAGGAGAATGATGTGATGGACAAGACCCAATCCTAAACATAGCATGAGATCGCATAGTTCGTTTGCTAGAGTTATCCAATGTCAAGTATCCTTTCCTTAGACCATGAGATCGTGTAACTACCGGATACCGTAGGAGTGCTTTGGGTATGCCAAACGTCACAACGTAACTGGGTGACTATAAAGGTATACTACGGGTATCTCTGAAAGTATCTATTGGGTTGACATGGATCGAGACTGGGATTTGTCACTCCGCTTGACGGAGAGGTATCACCGGGCCCTCTCGGTAATGCATCATCATAATGAGCTCAGTGTGATCAAAGTGTTTGATCACGGGATCATGCATTACGGAACGAGAAAAGTGACTTGCCGATAACGAGATTGAACGAGGTATTGGGATACCGACGATCGAATCTCGGGCAAGTAAAATACCGATTGACAAAGGGAATCGTATACGGGATTAATTGAATCCTCGACATCGTGGTTCATCCGATGAGATCATCGTGGAGCATGTGGGAGCCAACATGGGTATCCAGATCCCGCTGTTGGTTATTGCCCGAGAGCCGTCTCGGTCATGTCTGCATGTCTCCCGAACCCGTAGGGTCTACACACTTAAGGTTCGGTGACGCTAGGGTTGTGAAGATATGTACGTGCAGTAACCCGAATGTTGTTCGGAGTCCCGTATGAGATCCCGGACGTCACGAGGAGTTCCGGAATGGTCCGGAGGTAAAGAATTATATATAGGAAGTGCTATTTTGGCCATCGGGACAAGTTTCGGTGTTATCGGTATTGTACCGGGACCACCGGAGGGGTCCCGGGGGTCCACCAGGTGGGGCCACCTGCCTTGGTGGGCCACATGGGCCTTAGGGGGTGCGCCTTGGCCTGCTTGGGCCAAGGGGAACCAGCCCCAAAGGGCCCATGCGCCAAGGAGACTTGGAGAGGGGAGAGTCCAAAGAGGGGAAGGCACCTCCGAGGTGCCTTGGGGAGGATGGACTCCTCCCCCCTCTTGGCCGCACCCCTTCCTTGGAGGAAGGGGCAAGGCTGCGCCCTCCCCCCCTCTAATGCACCTATATAAAGGGAGGGGAGGGAGGGGTGGCCGCACCCTATTGCCCTGGCACTCCCTCCTCCCTGCAACACCTCCTCCTCCTCCCGTAGTTGCTTAGCGAAGCCCTGCCGGAGTTCTGCTGCATCCACCACCACACCGTCGTGCTGGATCTTCCTCAACCTCTCCTCCCCCTTGCTGGATCAAGAAGGAGGAGACGTCTCCCGTCCCGTACGTGTGTTGAACGCGGAGGTGCCGTCCGTTCGGTACTAGATCATCGGTGAATTGGATCACGGCAAGTACGACTACCTCATCCACGTTCACTCGAACGCTTCCGTTGCGATCTACAAAGTGGTATGTAGATGCTATCTAATCTGAATACTCGTTGCTAGATGAACTCCTAGATGGATCTTGGTGAAACCGTAGGAAAAATTTTAATTTTCTGCAACGTTCCCCAACAGTGGCATCATGAGCTAGGTCTATGCGTAGTTCTTCTTGCGCGAGTAGAACACAATTTGTTGTGGGCGTAGATGTTGTCAACTTTTCTTGCCGTTACTAGTCTTATCTTGCTTCGGCGGTATTGTGGGATGAAGCGGCCCAGACCAACCTTACACGTACGCTTACGTGAGACCGGTTCCACCGACTAACATGCACTAGTTGCATAAGGTGGCTGGCGGGTGTCTGTCTTTCCTACTTTAGTTGGAGCGGATTCGATGAAAAGGGTCCTTATGAAGGGTAAATAGAAGTTGACAAATCACGTTGTGGTTTTAACGTAGGTAAGAAAACGTTCTTGCTAGAACCCTAATTCAGCCACGTAAAACTTGCAACAACAATTAGAGGACGTCTAACTTGTTTTTGCAGCAAGTGCTTTGTGATATGATATGGCCAAAGTTGTGATGTATGATGAATGATCTATATGTGATGTATGAGATGTTCATGCTATTGTAATAGGAATCACGACTTGCATGTCGATGAGTATGACAACCGGCAGGAGCCATAGGAGTTGTCTTTATTTTTTGTATGACATGCGTGTCATTGAGAATCGCCATGTAAATTACTTTACTTTATTGCTAAATGCGTTAGCCATAGTAGTAGAAGTAATAGTTGGCGAGCAACTTCATGGAGACACGATGATGAAGATCATGGTGTCAAGCCGGTGACAAGATGATCATGGAGCCCCAAGATGAAGATCAAAGGAGCTATGTGATATTGGCCATATCATGTCACGTTCATTATTTGATTGCATGTGATGTTTATCATGTTTTGCATCTTGTTTACTTAGAACGACGGTAGTAAATAAGATGATCCCTCATAATAATTTCAAGAAAGTGTTCACCCTAACTGTGCACCGTTGCTAAGGTTCGTCGTTCCGAAGCACCACGTGATGATCGGGTGTGATAGGTCCTTACGTTCGCATACAACGGGTGTAAGCCAGATTTACACACGCAAAACACTTAGGTTGACTTGACGATCCTAGCATGTACAGACATGGCCTCGGAACACAGAAGACCGAAAGGTTGAGCATGAGTCGTATAGAAGATACGATCAACATGAAGATGTTCACCGATGTTGACTAGTCCGTCTCACGTGATGATCGGACACGGCCTAGTTGACTCGGATCATGTAATACTTAGATGACTGGAAGAGGGATGTCTATCTAAGTGGGAGTTCATTAAATAATTTGATTAAATGAACTTTATTATCATGAACTTAGTCTGAATATTTACAATATGTCTTGTAGATCAAATGGCCAACGTAGTCCTCAACTTCAACGCGTTCCTAGAGAAAACCAAGCTGAAAGACGATGGTAGCAACTATACGGACTGGGTCCGGAACCTGAGGATCATCCTCATAGCTGCCAAGAAAGATTATGTCCTACGAGCACCGCTGGGTGACGCACCTATTCTCCCTGCAGAACAAGACGTTATGAACGCTTGGCAGTCACGTTGCGATGATTACTCCCTCGTTCAGTGCGGCATGCTTTACAGCTTAGAGCCGGGGCTCCAAAAACGTTTTGAGAGACATGGAGCATATGAGATGTTCGAAGAGCTGAAAATGGTTTTCCAAGCTCATGCCCGGGTCGAGAGATATTAAGTCTCCGATAAATTCTTTAGCTGTAAGATGGAGGAAAATGGCTCTGTCAGTGAGCACATACTCAAAATGTCTGGGTTGCACAACCGCTTGACTCAACTGGAAGTTAATCTCCCGGATGAAGCGGTCATTGACAGAATCCTCCAGTCGCTTCCACCTAGCTACAAGAGCTTTGTGATGAACTACAATATGCAGGGGATGGTAAAGACCATTCCTGAGGTATATGCTATGCTGAAATCAGCAGAGGTAGAAATCAAGAAGGAGCATCAAGTGTTGATGGTGAATAAAACCACTAAGTTCAAGAAGGGCAAGGGTAAAAAGAACTTCAAGAAGGACGGCAAGGAAGTTGCCGCGCCCGGTAAACAAGTTGCCGGGAAGAAGCCAAAGAATGGACCCAAGCCCGAGACTGAGTACTTTTATTGCAAGGGAAGTGGTCACTGGAAGCGGAACTGCCCCAAATACTTAGCGGACAAGAAGGCCGGCAAAACCAAAGGTATATGTGATATACATGTAATTGATGTGTACCTTACCAGTACTCGAAGTAGCTCTTGGGTATTTGATACCCGTGCAGTTGCTCACATTAGTAACTCAAAGCAGGAGCTGCGGAATAAACGGAGACCGGCGAAGGACGAGGTGACGATGCGCGTCGGGAATGGTTCCAAGGTCGATGTGATCGCCGTCGGCACGCTGCCTCTACATTTACCTACGGGATTAGTTTTAAACCTCAATAATTGTTATTTAGTGCCAAGTTTGAGCATGAACATTGTATCTGGATCTCGCTTAATTCGAGATGGCTACTCATTTAAATCCGAGAATAATGGTTGTTCTATTTATATGAGAGATATGTTTTATGGTCATGCTCCGATGGTTAATGGTTTATTCTTAATGAATCTCGTACGTGATGATACACATATTCATAGTGTGAATACCAAAAGAGTTAAAGTTGATAACAATAGTCCCACATATTTGTGGCACTGCCGCCTTGGTCACATAGGTGTCAAACGCATGAAGAAGCTCCATGCAGATGGACTTTTAGAGTCTCTTGATTATGAATCATTTGACACGTGCGAACCATGCCTCATGGGTAAAATGACCAAGACTCCGTTCTCAGGAACAATGGAGCGAGCAACCAACTTATTGGAAATCATACATACCGATGTGTGCGGTCCAATGAGTGTTGAGGCTCGCGGTGGCTATCGTTATGTTCTCACCCTCACTGATGACTTGAGTAGATATGGGTATGTCTACTTAATGAAACACAAGTCTGAGACCTTTGAAAAGTTCAAGGAATTTCAGAGTGAGGTTGAAAATCAACGTGATAGAAAGATCAAGTTTCTACGATCAGATCGTGGAGGAGAATACTTGAGTCATGAATTTGGCACACACTTAAGAAAATGTGGAATAGTTTCACAACTCACGCCGCCTGGAACACCTCAGCGTAATGGTGTGTCCGAACGTCGTAATCGCACTCTATTAGATATGGTGCGATCTATGATGTCTCTTACCGACGTACCGCTATCTTTTTGGGGCTATGCTTTAGAGACTGCCGCATTCACTTTAAATAGGGCTCCGTCGAAATCCGTTGAGAAGACACCGTATGAATTATTGTTTGGGAAGAAACCTAAGCTGTCGTTTCTAAAAGTTTGGGGATGCGATGCTTATGTCAAGAAACTTCAACCTGAAAAGCTCGAACCCAAATCGGAAAAATGCGTCTTCATAGGATACCCTAAAGTAACTGTTGGGTATACCTTCTACCTCAGATCCGAAGGCAAGATCTTTGTTGCCAAGAATGGATCCTTTCTAGAGAAAGAGTTTCTCTCGAAAGAAGTAAGTGGGAGGAAAGTAGAACTTGATGAAGTGTTACCTCTTGAACCGGAAAATGGCGAAACTCAAGAAAACGTTCCTGAGGTGCCTGCACCGACTAGAGAGGAAATTAATGATGATGATCAAGATACTTCTAATCAAGCTCCTACTGAAATTCGAAGGTCCACAAGGACACGTTCCGCACCAGAGTGGTACGGCAACCCTGTCTTGGAAATCATGTTGTTAGACAACGGTGAACCTTCGAACTATGAGGAAGCAATGGCGGGCCCGGATTCCGACAAATGGCTGGAAGCCATGAAATCCGAGATAGGATCCATGTATGAAAACGAAGTATGGACTTTGACTGACTTGCCCGTTGAACGGCGAGCCATAGAAAATAAATGGGTCTTTAAGAAGAAGACAGACGCGGATGGTAATGTGACCATCTATAAAGCTCGGCTTGTCGCTAAGGGTTATCGACAAGTTCAAGGGGTTGACTACGATGAGACTTTCTCACCGGTAGCGAAGCTGAAGTCCGTCCGAATCATGTTAGCGATTGCCGCATTCTACGATTATGAAATATGGCAAATGGACGTCAAAACGGCATTCCTTAATGGTTTCCTTAAGGAAGAATTGTATATGATGCAGCCGGAAGGTTTTGTCGATCCTAAGAATGCTGACAAGGTGTGCAAGCTCCAACACTCGGTTTATGGGCTGGTGCAAGCATCTCGGAGTTGGAACATTCGCTTTGATGAGATGATCAAAGCGTTTGGGTTTACACAGACTTATGGAGAAGCCTGTGTTTACAAGAAAGTGAGTGGGAGCTCTGTAGCATTTCTCATATTATATGTAGACGACATACTTTTGATGGGAAATGATATAGAACTCTTGGACAACATCAAGGCCTACTTGAATAAGAGTTTTTCAATGAAGGACCTTGGAGAAGCTGCTTATATATTAGGCATCAAGATCTATAGAGATAGATCGAGACGCCTCATAGGTCTTTCACAAAGCACATACCTTGATAAAATATTGAAGAAGTTCAATATGGATCAATCTATGAAGGGGTTCTTACCTGTGATACAAGGTGTGAAATTGAGCTCAGCTCAATGTCCGACCACGGCAGAAGATATAGAAGAGATGAGCGTCATCCCCTATGCCTCAGCCATAGGTTCTATTATTATGCCATGCTGTGTACCAGACCTGATGTAAACCTTGCCGTAAGTTTGGTAGGAAGGTACCAAAGTAATCCCGGCAAGGAACATTGGACAGCGGTCAAGAATATCCTGAAGTACCTGAAAAGGACTAAGGAAATGTTTCTCGTATATGGAGGTGACGAAGAGCTCGTCGTAAAAGGTTACGTCGACGCTAGCTTCGACACAGATCTGGATGACTCTAAGTCACAAACCGGATACGTGTATATTTTGAATGGTGGGGCGGTAAGCTGGTGCAGTTGCAAGCAAAGCGTCGTGGCGGGATCTACATGTGAAGCGGAGTACATGGCAGCCTCGGAGGCAGCACATGAAGCAATATGGGTGAAGGAGTTCATCACCGACCTCAGAGTCATACCCAATGCGTCGGGGCCAATCAAGCTCTTCTGTGACAACACTGGAGCTATTGCACTTGCAAAGGAGCCCAGGTTTCACAAGAAGACTAGGCACATCAAGCGTCGCTTCAACTCCATTCGTGAAAATGTTCAAGATGGAGACATAGAAATTTGTAAAGTGCACACGGATCTGAATGTCGCAGATCCGTTGACTAAACCTCTCCCTAAGGCAAAACATGATCAGCACCAGAACTCTATGGGTGTTCGATTTATCACAATGTAACTAGATTATTAACTCTAGTGCAAGTGGGAGACTGTTGGAAATATGCCCTAGAGGCAATAATAAAAAGCATTATTATTATATTTCCTTATTCATGATAATTGTCTTTATTCGTGCTATAATTGTGTTATCCGGAAATCGTAATACATGTGTGAATAACAGACAACAATATGTCCCTAGTGAGCCTCTAGTTGACTAGCTCGTTGATCGACAGATAGTCATGGTTTCCTGACTATGGACATTGGATGTCATCGATAACGGGATCACATCATTAGGAGAATGATGTGATGGACAAGACCCAATCCTAAACATAGCATGAGATCGCATAGTTCGTTTGCTAGAGTTATCCAATGTCAAGTATCCTTTCCTTAGACCATGAGATCGTGTAACTACCGGATACCGTAGGAGTGCTTTGGGTATGCCAAACGTCACAACGTAACTGGGTGACTATAAAGGTATACTACGGGTATCTCTGAAAGTATCTGTTGGGTTGACATGGATCGAGACTGGGATTTGTCACTCCGCTTGACGGAGAGGTATCACCGGGCCCTCTCGGTAATGCATCATCATAATGAGCTCAGTGTGATCAAAGTGTTTGATCACGGGATCATGCATTACGGAACGAGAAAAGTGACTTGCCGATAACGAGATTGAACGAGGTATTGGGATACCGACGATCGAATCTCGGGCAAGTAAAATACCGATTGACAAAGGGAATCGTATACGGGATTAATTGAATCCTCGACATCGTGGTTCATCCGATGAGATCATCGTGGAGCATGTGGGAGCCAACATGGGTATCCAGATCCCGCTGTTGGTTATTGCCCGAGAGCCGTCTCGGTCATGTCTGCATGTCTCCCGAACCCGTAGGGTCTACACACTTAAGGTTCGGTGACGCTAGGGTTGTGAAGATATGTACGTGCAGTAACCCGAATGTTGTTCGGAGTCCCGTATGAGATCCCGGACGTCACGAGGAGTTCCGGAATGGTCCGGAGGTAAAGAATTATATATAGGAAGTGCTATTTTGGCCATCGGGACAAGTTTCGGTGTTATCGGTATTGTACCGGGACCACCGGAGGGGTCCCGGGGGTCCACCAGGTGGGGCCACCTGCCTTGGTGGGCCACATGGGCCTTAGGGGGTGCGCCTTGGCCTGCTTGGGCCAAGGGGAACCAGCCCCAAAGGGCCCATGCGCCAAGGAGACTTGGAGAGGGGAGAGTCCAAAGAGGGGAAGGCACCTCCGAGGTGCCTTGGGGAGGATGGACTCCTCCCCCCTCTTGGCCGCACCCCTTCCTTGGAGGAAGGGGCAAGGCTGCGCCCTCCCCCCCTCTAATGCACCTATATAAAGGGAGGGGAGGGAGGGGTGGCCGCACCCTATTGCCCTGGCACTCCCTCCTCCCTGCAACACCTCCTCCTCCTCCCGTAGTTGCTTAGCGAAGCCCTGCCGGAGTTCTGCTGCATCCACCACCACACCGTCGTGCTGGATCTTCCTCAACCTCTCCTCCCCCTTGCTGGATCAAGAAGGAGGAGACGTCTCCCGTCCCGTACGTGTGTTGAACGCGGAGGTGCCGTCCGTTCGGTACTAGATCATCGGTGAATTGGATCACGGCAAGTACGACTACCTCATCCACGTTCACTCGAACGCTTCCGTTGCGATCTACAAAGTGGTATGTAGATGCTATCTAATCTGAATACTCGTTGCTAGATGAACTCCTAGATGGATCTTGGTGAAACCGTAGGAAAAATTTTAATTTTCTGCAACGTTCCCCAACAGTATTACCATAAAAAAGCATGTCAATAAGGTGTGGGATACTTGAGGTGGTGTTTAATAATAAACCAATGGAAAATGACAACAACATGTGGTTCACATTCCAGGGAGGGGCGCCGGAATGAACAATTCGTTTACCCTGTCGTTGACTAGACAACAGTCGCGACCTGAAAGAATCGAGAAGAGGTGTCTAGAGGGGTGGTGAATAGACTCTAATCAAGAAAAGTTGTAGCTTTTAATTTCCTTAAGTTGATGTGGAGTTTTGACACAAGTTTAAGCATTCAAAATACATATCAAGCAAGCATGACAAGAGTATATGAGCAGCGGAAAGTTAAGCATGCAAGTTGTAAGAATGTAAAGGGATGAGATTGGAGTGTGCAAACGCAATTTGGAGACACGAAGATTTTTTTCCGTGGTTCCGATAGGTGGTGCTATCATACATCCACGTTGATGGAGACTTCAACCCACGAAGGGTAACGGTTGCGCGATTCTACGAAGGGCTCCACCCATGAAGGGTCCACAAAGAAGCAACCTTGTCTATCCCACCATGGCCGTCGCCCACGAAGGACTTGCCTCACTAGGGTAGATCTTCACGAAGTAGGCGATCTCCTTGCCCTTACAAACTCCTTGGTTCAACTCCACAATCTTGACGGAGGCTCCCAAGTGACACCTAGCCAATCTAGGAGACACCACTCTCCAAGAAGTAACAAATGGCGTGTTGATGATGAACTCCTTGCTCTTGTGCTTCAAATGATAGTCTCCCCAACACTCAACTCTCTCTCATAGGATTGGATTGGGTGGAAAGAGGATTTGAGTGGAAAGCAACTAGGGGAAGGCTAGAGATCAAGATTTATGTGGTAGGAATGGAATATCTTGATCTCAACACAAGTGTATGTGGTTTTCTCTCAGAAAATATGTGTTGGAAGTGTACGCATGTTCTGATGGCTCTCTCCACGAATGAAGAGTGGGTGGAGGGGTATATATAGCCTCCAAACAAAATCTGACCCTTACACACAAATCACCAAACTCAGTGGGACCGATTCAAATAACTCGATCAGACCGATTTGGTTCATAATGTGACCGTTAGGAGTTTCGGTGGGACCGAATGGATCAACTCGGTGCAACCGATGTGCTAGGGTTAGGATACATCCTCATCTTGGTTTGACCGATTACTCAAACTCGGTGGGACCGATTTGGGTAATAAGCGAACCAGAGAGTTGGCCAAGTAAACTCGGTGGGACCGATTACATATCTCGGTGGGACCGAAATTATTGTAATGGGCAACAAAGAGTTTGCAAGCCCATCTCAGTGAGACCGAGATCCCACCGGTGATACCGAATTGATTAGGGTTTCTGGCAGTGGCTATGTCAATTGAACTCGGTGGCGCCGGATAGAAAGAATCGGTGGGGACGAGTTTGACTTTTTGGTTTGGGACATATGTGGATGTGAGAAAGTGGCTGAGGGCTTTGGAGCATATCACTAAGCACTTTGAGCAAGCTAGCCATTAAGCAACACCTCATCCCCTCTTAATAGTATTGGCTTTCCTATGGACTCAATGTGATCTTGGACCACTAAAATAGAAAATGTAGAGTCCTGAGCTTTGAGCTTGAGCCAATCCTTTGTCCCCAGCATCTTGAAGGAGTTCCACATCCTCTAGCCCATGCCACTCCATTGTTGAACATATCTGAAACATACTAGGTAGAAGTATTAGTCCAATAAGAGATATGTTGACATTAATTACCAAAATCACCCAGGGAGCACTTGTGCTTTCAGTCTCCCCCTTTTTGGTAATTGATGACAACATACATCAAAGCTTTAGATAAAAATATAGAGAGCAACAAGTAAATCTTTGGAAAGACATGTAACATGCATAGGCTCCCCCTATATGTATGCAAACATATAAATAGGGAACAGAGGAGCATGTGAATGCATAAGCATGACAGAGTAAGCCATGTGTTACATGTATCTTGGTCATATGCATCAGAGCAAATGATGTGAATATAGGAAATGTACCTTCATGCTCACGAGTCCTTCTTGCAAACAGTATGTACATCAGCAAGAGATTCTCATGCACATGACTAAGATGCATATACTTACCTTGTGGTCTTGAGTTGACTTAGGAAGGAATGAACCTGAGTAAACAAGGTTAGATAACACAGATACATCTACTAGCCAGAGCCAACAAAAGAAACCACAAGAGTACCAAGACTGGGATAACATGTAGAGAGTGAGTACTGAGTACTCTATTGGATATAGACATGTCCCCAAAGGTAAAGATGTGCAAAGAATTCAAGGATTTCCTTCCCTTAGATGTTTTGCTCTCTTTTGATGTGATTACTGAGTACACTCTCCCTCGAGTATTCTCGCCCCCTTTTGATGTGATCTCTCTTTAAGCTTTGATGTGATCTCTCTTTAAGCTTTGATGTGATCTCTCTCTCCCCCTTTGACATCAATTTCCAAGAAGGGCTCTTCTGGATCTTTATTACAAATGGGTTTGGTCCTTGAGTCACAAAGCAAAGTCAAATGTGATGCTGGTAGAGTACAAGAATCATTGAGTGGAGCTGGAGCAGAAAGAATGCAGGAACAAGTGGCAAGCTGTCTTTTCTGCAGCGAAATCGGTAGCACCGAGTTGTGTGCTTCGGTGGCACCGAAAGAATTCGGTTGGGCCGAAGAAAACAAACCGGTGTGACTGAGTTCATCACAGTGAAAACACTTGTCACCTCAGCTCACTAGGTAATTAAGATCTCACAAGAATTTGCAAGGAATTAGATGAAAGATTTTCAATGAATTCGATGCAGGGACTGCAGAACTGAAAATAAATGAAATGAAAAGATCTAGATGAAGTTTTTTTAAAAGGGGAAACAAATATGCATGAGACAAATGCAAGAGCACGGAGAAACACAAGAAAACTTCATCTAGAATTGGGCGGCCTATGTAGAGTATATTGACTTAGGAGTCAAGTGAGGTCACTTGATCTTTGGTCATACTCATCGTTTAAGCTCAAAATGGGGTTACCATTTTTCGTTTAAGCATCTTGATGTATTCACATATTGTTGAGTTGCTTTGCCCCATGACTTGGAGTAAAACTTCTCTAAGATGGAACAACATACCTTGGGTGGTGGTGATGATCTTGATCATGTAGTTGAACTTCTGTGGGTTGCTCAAGGTTGATGTAGCTTATCAAGAATTGGGAGCACCACTTGGAATTTGAGTTCATCTACCTACATGGGTTAGTCTTGCAAGGAAGAGCACTTGTGTATCCAAAATGACAATCATAAGACTTAACATAGAATTTGTCAAAGGATATGTTTGAAGGGTTTCGTGCTTCCTTGTCTTCAACCACCATTGTGTAGAGACTTGGTGATGCAGAAATTGCTCAAGATATGAGTGAGTTGCAATCTCATAGATTTGGATTCATCCAAGTACCTACAAGGGATAGATAGCATGCAAGGGTGCAAGTATATCCAAGACATATAGATAGCATCATGAAGGAAATATAGGATTAGTCAAAGGCTCGTGCCTAGCATGTATCCAAATGGAGTTCCTACTCCAAGTTTGAAGCATCAATGATGTTCAATTCACCTCTCAAACGGCAAAAGACTTTCTCATCAAGCGGTTTGGTGAATATATCCGCTAATTGCTTATCGGTGCGAACATGCTTAAGATCAATGTCCCCTTTGGCAACGTGATCTCGAATGAAATGATGACGAACTTCAATATGCTTAGTTCGAGAATGTTGCACGAGATTGTGAGCAATTTTGATAGCACTTTCATTTTCACAAAGCAATAGAACATGTTTCACATATATCCCATAATCTTTAAGAGTTTGGGTCATCCAAAGTAATTGAGCACAACATGAGCCAGCGGCTATGTATTCCGCTTTGGCGGTGGATAAGGATACCGAGTTTTGTTTCTTGGACGACCAAGACACAAGAGATCTACCAAGAAATTGACATGTACCCGAAGTGGACTTTGTATCAACCTTGTCTCCGATATAGTCCGAATCGGAGTAACCAACAAGATCGAAAGAAGACCTCTTAGGATACCAAATGCCAAAATTTGGTGTCTGTATTAAGTATCTCACTATCCTTTTCACAGCCTTAAAATGACACTCTTTAGGGGCCGCTTGATATCGTGCACACATGCACACACTTAGCATAATATCAGGATGAGAGGCACATAGATATAACAATGAACCAATCATAGAGCGGTAAACTTTTTGATCAACCGGTTCACCGTCCTTAGTCAAGTCAAGATGTCCACTAGTAGGCATGGGTGTAGACATACCTTTGTATTCTTGCATATTGAAATTCTTGAATAAGTCCTTGGTGTACTTTGGATGAGAAACAAAGGTACCTTCCTTAGTTTGCTTGATTTGCAAACCAGGAAAGAATTTGAGTTCACTCATCATAGACATCTCAAACTTTTCCGACATTAGCTTTCCAAACTTCTCACTAAAATGAGGGTTAGTCGAACCAAATATAATATCATCAACATAAATTTGGCACACAAATAGTTCTCGATTAACCCTTTTAGTTAAAAGAGTAGAACCAATTTTTTCAATTTCAAAGCCTTTTTCAATAAGGAACTTGGTCAAGCATTTGTACCACGCTCTAGGAGCTTGTTTAAGACCATAAAGGGCTTTGTGAAGTTTGTAAACATGATTAGGTTTTAAAGGATTGACAAAGCCGGGAGGTTGCTTAACATAAACTTCCTCCCCAATTTCAGCACTTATAAAAGCACTTTTAATGTCCATTTGGTACAAGGTGATATCATGGTGATTAGTATAAGCAAGTAAGATGCGAATGGACTCAAGTCTAGCAACGGGAGCATAAGTCTCACCATAGCCCATTCCTTCGACTTGAGTGTAGCCTTGGGCGACTAGGCGTGCTTTGTTGCGGACGACTTGATCATCTTCATCTTGCTTGTTGCGAAACACCCATTTGGTACCAATGATGTTGTAGTTGTTGTCGGGCTTCTCGACCAATGTCCACACTTGGTTTCTCTCAAAGTTGTGTAGCTCTTCATGCATAGCTTTTATCCAATCCGGATCTTCCAATGCTTTTTCAACCTTCATAGGTTCAATGCTAGAGATGAATGAATAATGTTCACAAAAGTTAGCCAAACGAGTTTTAGAGCGAGTGATTCTCCCGGTATGGATATCATTGTAGATTTGCTTGACGAGATGGTCTTTGGCGATTCTTGCTCGAACTCGTGGGAGCTTTGTCTTGGCTCGGGGTGGAACATCTTCTTCATCTTGTTCTTCTTCTTGGCCTTCTTCATTGTTGACGTTGTCATTTTCTTGTCGTGGTGGAGAAGGAGGTTGTTGATATTCATCTTGATGTACTTCCTTGTTTTCTTCGTCTTGGTGTGTCCCACTTGTGGATGCTTCCGTATCAATTCTTAGTTCACCTTGTCATGAGGTGGAAGCTTCCACTTGTACGGACGAGGTAGTCTCCTTCACCTCCATTGGACGAATCTTGCCAATAGACAAGTCTTAGATTGCTTCCGAAGGGTCTTTGTCTCCTACATCAATTGGAAATTGCTCTACTTGTGAGCCGTTAGATTCATCAAACTTCACATCTACCGTCTCTTCGACCTTTCGTGTGAAATTGTTGTAGACACAATAAGTGTGAGAGTTTGAGCCATAACCAAGTAGGAAACCTTCATGAGATTTAGGAGCAAATTTAGAGCGACGATGCTTATCAAGAATGTAGCACTTTGATCCAAATACTCGAAAGTATCCAACTTGGGGTTTGTTACCGGTGAGGAGCTCGTATGCCGTCTTGTCGAGTAGCTTGTGAAGATACAAGCAATTTGTTGCATGACAAGTTGTCTCAACCGCTTCCGCCCAAAAGTGTTTTGGAGTCTTGTACTCATCAAGCATCGTTCTTGCTATCTCAATAAGAGTCCGGTTCTTTCTCTCAACAACTCCATTTTGTTGAGGTGTGTACGTAGCCGAGAACTCGTGTGAAATCCCTTTGAGGGATTCCTGGATTAGGGGGTATCCGGACAGTCGGGCTATAACCTTTGGCCGGACTGTTGGACTATGAAGATACAAGATTGAAGACTTCGTCCCGTGTCCGGATGGGACTTTCCTTGGCGTGGAAGGCAAGCTTGGCAGTACGGATATGTAGATCTCCTTCCTTGTAACCGACTCTGTGTAACCCTAGCCCCTTCCGGTGTCTATATAAACCGGAGGGTTTAGTCCATAGGTCATAACAACAATCATACCATAGGCTAGCTTCTAGGGTTTAGCCTCTCCGATCTCGTGGTAGATCAACTCTTGTACTACCCATATCATCAATATTAATCAAGCAGGAGTAGGGTTTTACCTCCATCGAGAGGGCTCGAACCTGGGTAAACATCGTGTCCCTTGCCTCCTGTTACCATCCGCCTAGACGCACAGTTCGGGACCCCCTACCCGAGATCCGCTGGTTTTGACACCGACATTGGTGCTTTCATTGAGAGTTCCACTGTGCCGTCGCCATAAGGAAGGATGTCTCGTCTCGTCTTTAAAGACGTCACTACCGCTGGGGAGCTTTGGCTGTCGGCCAAACTCTCCGGCTAGGTGGTTTCATCATGACCGCCTGTTCGGTTGCTGCGCCAACGATGACTTCTCGGGTCATCGAAAACAGCCTCCACGTCAACTCGGAACTCGCTGAGCAGTTGGATCCAATGGAGCTCTCTTCCCTAAACGAGCTCTTGGATCGCATCGCCGCCCTGGGAGTCGCTACGGACTATGATCAGATGGGGCTTAAACCCGATCAGAGAGAAATAAACTCTCCCCCGGTCACCCATCACGTTGCGGTGGTGGAAGAACAATGCGACGACCTTTCCTCTATCTTGAGGACTAGATATGTCCGGATTCCTGAGCCCTCCGAGCCGGATACCCGTTCACGGGAGGACACCACCCAAGCCCTGAACCTAGAATCAGGCAGTGGGCCAGACTTATCGGGCAACATCCCAGAACCCAAACTTCCAAGATGGGAAACCCCTCAGCCCCTGGGTCTCAGATCGGGTGAGGTTTCGGATTCAATTACACCCACCCACCCAAACATAAGTGATCTTTCCCACATCAGGCAAGAGCCCCAAGAAACAGTACATCATTATTGGGCCAGATTCCTCCTTGTAATGAACAAGGTTAAGGACTGCCGCGAGGAAGACGCAATCTCATTCTTCTACAATAATTGCACGGACAAGGGTATCCTTAACGCCATAAGTCATCATGAAATTACACGCTTTGCCAACTTGGCGTCCATAGTACGAAAGTACTGTGCGATGGAAAGTGCCTGGAAAACCGAAATAAAATTTTGGGACAATCCGGCCATGAATTTGAACCCAGTCCGGAATAAAAGGGTGCATTATCACAAGACACCCGGGTTAACTACCAAAAAGCAAAAACCCTCTATAGGGAACGGAACCATACTGGAGGGATGGCTCAATGGACCCTGTAAAATTCATAGTACAGAGGGCGCCATACCAACACACAGCCTTAGAGCATGTTGGATACTCCGGCAGGTAGCCAAAAGTGGCGAGGATCTTCTCATTCCAAAAGCCACAGAGCACCATCCCAGGGATAACAATACGGTATTAACAGTCTTTGAGACCTTCGCATCAAATAATAGGCGAAAGAGAACACTCTGCAGCCTTGCCGAAATCCACCACGTGGCAACAATAAATCCATGGAGTGACACGGCTATTACTTTCAATGCCAGTGACGAACCTAAACTTCGAACAGCCTGAGCACCAGCCGCATTAGTCCTCAGTCCAATTGTGGACGGCTTTCGACTCACCAAGGTACTCATGGACGGCAGCAGCGGATTAAACCTCATCCATGAGGAAACCCTTCAAAAAATGGAAATAGACTGGAACCGCATCGAGCGAAGCAGCACAACCTTTAGAGGAATAATCCCCAGTCGGGAAGCGCGCTGTACAGGCAAAATCACATTAGATGTGGTGTTCGGCACGCCGGAGAATTACAGGTCCGAAGAGATTACGTTCCAAGTGGCCGCGTTCAGTAGTGGATACCACGCCCTTCTAGGGCGGGAGGCATTCACGATCTTCCAAGCAATACCCCATTACAGGTACATGAAGCTAAAAATGCCCAGGCCCAACGGAATCATCACTCTTGCTAGTGATCCGAACACAGCACTCCGCGCCGAAAACAAGACAGCCGCACTGGCCCTCGAGGCATTATCAGAAGCCCTAGCAGCCGAGGAACTGACTGCGCTGCGCTCCACGGTGAATAGGGACGATGTGATACTCGATAAGAGATCCAAGTCCACCTCCTTTAAACCAGCGGATGAAATAGTTAAATTCCAAGTCCATCCAACGGACCCTACAAAAACAGCCTCCATCGAGCACAGTTAAACCCTGCCGTAGACGCCGCACTACGAGAGTTCCTGCGCGAGAACTGGGACATTTTTGCATGGCATCCTTCAGATATGTCAGCAATCCCATGCAGGCTGGCTGAGCACAGCCTCAATATTCTAAAGGGATTCAAACCTGTCAAGCAGGCTCTTCGGTGTTTCTCCGAACCCAAGATACAAGCTATGGGAGAGGAACTAGCCAAGTTATTGGAGGCCGGATTCATCAAAGAAATAAAACACCTGGACTGGCTAGCAAACTTGGTGATGGTACCAAAGAAGGACAAATCCTGGTGCCTGTGCGTTGATTTCAAGGACCTTAACAAGGCTTGCCCAAAGAATCCCTTCCCCCTCCCCCGCGATCAAATTATCGATGCTACCGCAGGACACGACTCATTGTGTTTCTTCGACGCATACTACGGCTACCACCAAATTAAGATGGCGGAGCCCGACCAAGCCGCAACGGCATTCATCACACCATACGGTCCCTTCTGCTTCAACATAATGCCCTTTGGGCTAAAAACGCCGGTGCAACATATCAGCGCATGATTCAGACATGTCTGGTGAACCAGATCGGCAAAACAGTGGAGGCATACGTAGATGATGTGGTTGTCAAAACCAAACACGTCGACTCTCTAATAGACGACTTGAGGCTCACATTCGAGAACCTCCGAACATACGACATCAAGCTCAACCCAAAAAAATGTGTTTTCGGTGTGCCAGCCGGAAAGCTCCTAGGCTTCATTGTATCCAGCAGAGGAATCGAAGCAAATCCGGTCAAAATCCGAGCTCTATCACAGTTGGATATCCCAACGGACCTCAAACAAATCCAGAAATTAACCGGATGTGTGGCGGCTCTAAGCCGCTTTATCTCCCGCCTGGGAGAAAAGGCATTACACCTTTACTGCCTCCTACGGCGCACCGAACACTTCGAGTGGACGGATGCTGCCACAGCCAGATTAGAAGAAATAAAGGCCATACTAGCAACCAACCCAATCCTGGCAGCGCCAAACATTGGCGAACCTATGCTGTTATACATCGCGGCAACCCATCAAGTTGTGAGCACAGTGCTCGTCGTCGAACAAGAAACGGACGGACATAAATTCCCCCTGCAAAAGCCGGTCTATTATGTATCCACTGTCCTTACTCCATGCAAGTCACAGTATCCGCATTATCAAAAGATAGCATACGCGGTATTCATGACATCCAGGAAACTGCGACACTACTTTCAAGAGTGTTCATAATAGTAGCCTCGGAAGTACCACTTAATGATATTATAAACAACCGCGACGCCACGGGCCGGATTGCCAAATGGGCCATTGAGCTCCTCCCGTTCAACATAACTTACAAGCCGCGGCGAGCCATTAAGTCGCAAGTATTGGCCGACTTCATCGCTGAATGGACGGAAGCCGAACTCCCTAAAGAGTACGACGCATATTCCAACTGGATCATGCACTTTGACGGCTCCAAAATGCTGGCTGGTCTGGGGGCTGGCGTCGTTCTGACGTCCCCAACCGGAGATACAGTTCAATACGTACACCAGATAATGTATACAGACTCCAACAACGCAGCCAAATACGAGGCCCTTTTACATGGTCTCCGGATGGCAGTATCCATGGGCATTCAACGCCTGGAGGTGCGGGGGGATTCGAACCTCGCAATATCCCAAATAAATGGAGACTTTGATGCCAAGGATCCGAAAATGGCGGCCTATCGCAATGCCGTCCTCAAAATGTCAGCTCGGTTCGAGGGGCTCGAATTCCACCATGTGGCTCGGGAAAACAATCAGGCGACAGACGTCCTCGCACGCATCAGCACAAAACGCGATGCGGTCCCCCCTAACATCTTTTTGGAAAGGTTGTTTAAGCCATCCGTGGTATGGGAAGGAGACACCGGTAACAATAGTCCGGACCCGGCCACAACGCCCGATACCGAACACTCTGACATAATCGGAGGCTCTGCCACCGAGAAAACACCTGTCAGGACCCCGATTCAAGGTCACATCGATCCAGCGTGTAACACATCATATCACTTTGCGGCCTCACGCACGGTACTCCCACGGGTGCCACCTTACCTGGCCCGGGACCATTTGCGCCTTTTGGCTCACGTATATGATAGTGTCGCTAGCATCCATATGACAGAGAACCCGGGCCGACATGGCTAGTCGTGAACCCAAGGCGGCGCTAGCCTATGAGGACAAGCATACATGAATCACTTCGAACATGTCGGTCATCAACGTATCTATTCGGGCTGTAGCACTGGGCTAACAGGACTCCGGTAACCCGGGCTGTAGCAGGCTAGGCAGGACTCCGAATATCAGCGCGTGACATTTCCCCTAAGGGACAGACATAGGAACGACGTGAAACACATGCCGGCCAGTCAAGTGTCCAAGCAGTAGTGCTGGGCTAGCAGGACTCCGGTGAACCGGGCTGTAGCGGACTACTATCGCTCAGAAGCACAAGACTTACATTTCCCCATATGAAAGGCTGCCAAGGATAAACAACTAGATAGTCGGATCCCACTCATACCAAGCATTTCAATCATACACACAATATGCCCGATATGAGTAAATACAACATGGCATCACAACAGTACTCTACGACTCAAGTACTTTATTTAGAAGGCTCCGAGGAGCCATACATATCATTCATACAGATAGGGGTCACATGACCCAACACTCAAGTCATACAAACATACAAGCACATGCGGAAGCAAAGTAGTCTGAGTACAGACACTAGAAAGAAAGAAGGCTTGACGAAGCCTGTCTATCTACAAAGACCCTTCACAAGTCTTGGATCACCACCTGGGTGATAAGTCACTCGTCAACGTCGAGGTCTACATAGAACCCATCAGAGGGGTTGGTGCAGTCGTCTGAAAAACATGATTAAAGCAACATGAGTACGGAGGTACTCAGCAAGTCTTACAACAGGAACCTACTATACATGCACATTCTCAAGAAGGTAGTGGGGTTATTGCAGCAAGCCAGCTTTGACTCTTGGCTAAGCTATCCTACGATAGACACCACTTGTAAATCATTTGTCGCACACGAGTCCACTAACACCAACACAATACTCCACCGTGGATCCTCTCTCGCCATCCCACGAGAGGGCCATCCGCGGTACTCACACTTATCTTGAGATTTTTAGTAGTATCCATTTAACTTGTCTATGAACTGATATAGGCAACCCAGAAGTCCATTACCGCGGACACGGCTATTCGAATAGATAATGTTAACCCTGCAGGGGTGTACTTCTTCACACACGCTCTCACCACTTATCGCCGTTTACACGACATGTACTCGGCAACCTTCAAGCGGAAGCCCAGCGAGGGTGTCGGCCACGGCCTACCTAAACACTCAAGTCTCTAGTCCAGGTTTATCGCCTATTCGGGTTCCATCCGCAGGGAGCCCGGCCGAGGTTTCCACTAACGGCCCCGAACGATGTGAACAGGGTTCCCGAGACACCAAACGGGCGAGTCGGTACACCGTGCCACGTGCCTACCGCAACACAGCCCACCCCGATGGTCAGCACCGCGTGCGGCCCCCAGCATACTACAAACACCAGAAACTACTTTGCAACTCCTGGACAGAGGACAAGCGTGATCAAGAAGCCGAGAGAGTCAATTAAGGATCCCAATGTGTGGTAGTAACTGTATCATGGATCACAAACACAGAACTCAGTTCCTAAGGACGGCCTCAATGAAACAACCCACCATGTACTCCTACATGGCCTCTCATCGATTCCTTTACCAAATCGTGTTCAACACTTCACTCTTGTCACCGACACAACCTTTCACTCCAGTTCATCATCCCAATGAGCCAGACCTGACACAACTCTAAGCATAGCAAGCATAGCATGGTAGGAACACACATACACATGTAATGGCTCAATCAACTCCTACACATGCTAGTGGGTTTCATCTAGTTACTGTGGCAATGACAGGTCATGCAAAGGAAGTGGGTTCAACTACCGCGACACACAGCAGTTTGAAACGCGTTGTCATAATGCAGTAAACGAGAGCAGAAGCGAGAACATGGGTTTGTATCGGAATGATCAATGAGTTGCTTGCCTGATGGAGTGGTAGTAGAGTACTGCCCTTCAGTTGGATACTCGTGAATATCCTCGGAGGCAGAACCTACCACGGAGAACACATCGAAACACAATCAATACATGACGATATGCAACAATATGATGCATGCTATGACATGGCAATATGGATGTGCCCTGACCTAGTGCAAGTTAAGCCAGAAGGGAATGAACCCATTTGAACCAAAGATTCAAATGGTAGCTCATTTATGAAGATCATATTAGTGTATCAACTTGTAATGCCTAAACAGTGGGTTTGACTTGTTTTGACATGCATGAAACCAGTACCAATGGATAGGTTGGATTTTTCTGATAATTTTTCATATATAAAACTTTGCATTTGGAGTTATAGATAATTTTCTATGAATTTTTGAAGTTTGAACTATTTTCTGGATTTTCCTGTATAAAAATAAATCCAGTAATTAGTTATTGCGTCAGCATGAGGTCATGCTGACCTCAGCAGGTCAACAGACCCGGTCCAGGTCAAACCTGACGCGTGGGTCCCGCGTGTCAGGGTTATTAGATTAAACAGATTAGATTAATCCTAATTCTGGATTAGTTAGCGGGCGGGGCCCACATGTCATAGACCCAGGGGGTCAACGGGTCAACTCCGCCGGTGTTGAGCCGCCGGCGACGTCCAGACGCGGCGGAGGAAGTGCAGATTCGTGCTCCGGCGACCAAATCGACGGCGGAGCACGTCTACGTGATGCGGGAGCTGACCCGCAACTCTTGGTGGAGTTGGTTGGGGTCGGGGTGGCCGGAGTTGGCGCCGGCGACGAGTTTGGCGGCGCCGGGGCTCGGGTGAAGGTGAAACCGGGGCTGCGGGGCACGGCGAGGTGCGTGCGGTAGTGCGTTGGCCTCCTGGGGTTGCGGTGAGGCCATTGGACATGGTGGGGTGGTTATTGGTTAGCCGGAGACACGTCGGCGACGAGCTCCGCGGCGGTGCGTGCGGGTGAGCATCGTGCAGTCGCTGTGGTGCACGAGAGGAGGAAAGGAGAGGATGGGGAGGTGGCTATGCTCACAGCGAACTCGCAGAGCCAGACGGCGTGGTCGGGGACGAGCTGGTGTGGCGACGGCGTTGAAGGGGATCTCCGGCGACGGTGGACTCAGGCGGGGTCGGTGCGGTGGCTTCGGGGCACGCGAGCGCTCGGGGCTCGTCTTGCTCGAAGGAGAAGAAGGTGGCGGAGCTCGTGGACACGGTCGGGTGGCACGGGGATGACGGCAGCTATGGCTACGGCGGCGGAGCGGCGACGATGGCGTCGGCCATGGCGGGGGGAGAGCGAGGGAGGGAGGCAGGGGGGAAATGGACGTGTCCAGGGCGTCGGGGGTGTGACGTGGGGGTCGCCCAGCGTCCAGGCGCGCGAGGCGGCAAGCTGCTGGCGCCGTGGCGAGCTCGCGCTCGCCGGCGTCAGCTCCCTGCCTGCCTGGCGGGGACGAAGCAGCTGGCTGGCGCGGGCCAGCACAGTGCTGGGCCGCCAGGTGGGCCGGCAGGTGGGTAGCGTCCAGGTTAGTTTTCCTTTGATTAACTGTTTTCTTTTTCTATTATTTCTGCAACTTTGTGGACTTATTTAAAATACTTAAACAACTCCAAAAATCCCCAAACTGCTCATGCATACTATTTAAAGTATAAACAACATGAAACATTTCTGTTTGAGAATATTTGAACATTTAAAATATTTTTATAAATTTTAAATGCCCAAATTCAAATACTTATGTGTTAATTCAATAACCTTCTGTTGACCTAGAAAAATGTGCACTATTTTTGCCAGGGGGTTTAATCCAAGACAAAGAGGGTGAACATTTTAGAAGGGCATTTCAGGTTCATTGAAAAAGATTTTAGTAAACCCTAGTTATTTCCAGGGGGGGGGGAAGTGTGTGTTGGGGGTTCTGGCATTTCCCAATTCAGAATTAATAAAATTTAAACATGATGCACACTCTAATGCATGGCCTAGCTAGGGATGTGACAACTCACCCCCACTCAAAAGAATCTCGTCCCGAGATTTAGGATCTGTCGGAAAGAAGGTGGGGTACTCAAGTCGAAGACGATCCTCCCTTTCCCAAGTAGCTTCTTGCTCGGAATGGTGTGACCATTGAACCTTGAGAAACTTGATATTGTGGCGACGAGTGGTACGCTCGGCTTGATCAAGGATACGAACGGGGTATTCCCGATAAATGAGGTTATCTTGGAGATCAAGCGTTTCGTGGTCCACTCCGCGGATAGGATCCGAGAAGCAACGCCTGAGTTGAGAGACGTGGAAGACATCATGGACTCTGGAGAGATGCGGAGGTAGTTCCAATTGGTAGGCAACTTCTCCTCGTTTGGCAAGAATGCGAAAAGGTCCAATGTAACGAGGAGCCAATTTGCCTTTGATACCGAATCGATGGGTTCCCTTTAAAGGTGTAACCCGAAGGTAAGCCATCTCGCCGACTTCATAAGCCATGGGCTTATGCTTGCGGTCATACTGACTCTTTTGTCGAGACTGGGCGGTTTTCAACTTCTCACGAATAATACGAACCTGCTCTTCTGCATCACGGATCATGTCCAGGCCGAAGAGTTGTCTCTCGCCGGTTTCTGACCAGTTAAGAGGCGTTCGACATTTTCGTCCATAAAGAACTTCGAAAGGAGCTTTACCCAAGCTAGCTTGATAACTATTGTTATAAGCGAACTCGGCAAATGGTAGGCACTTCTCCCAATCCATACCGAAAGAGATGACAGAAGCTCGGAGCATATCCTCCAGAATTTGATTGACTCGTTCTACTTGACCACTTGATTGAGGATGGAAGGCGGTGCTAAAGGAGAGTCGAGTTCCCAAAGCATTTTGGAAACTTTCCCAAAATCGAGAGGTGAAAAGACTTCCACGGTCCGAATTAATTTCCAATGGAACACCATGAAGAGACACTATTCGAGAGATGTATAAGTCAGCTAGCTGGCTAGCGGTTATACTCTCGCGAACGGGTAAAAAGTGGGCTACTTTGGAGAGACGATCGACAACAACGAAGATAGCATTATTCCCTCTTTTGGTCCTGGGAAACCCGGTGATGAAATCCATACCGATTTTATCCCATTTCCATTCAGGAATATCCAAGGGCTGAAGGGTGCCAGCAGGCCGTTGATGCTCTGCTTTGATTCGCCGACAGACATCGCAACTAGCAATGTATTGAGCGATTTCTCTCTTCATCCTAGTCCACCAAAACCTCTGGCGTAGGTCTTGATACATCTTAGTACTACCGGGATGAATGGTGAGAGGGGATTCATGAGCTTCCTTAAGGATCAATTGTCGTAAATGTTGCTTCTTGGGAACCACCAAGCGGTTCTCGAAGAAGACAACACCTCGTTCATCCATGGAAAAACATTTAGCAACTCCGCTAGCGATGTTTTCCTTAATCCGAGATATCCCTCTATCATACCGCTGAGCGGTAATGATTTGATCCGTAAGGTTAGGTTTCGCCACCAGGGTGGAAAGGAATCCTCGAGGAACAATGTGAAGGTTGAGCTTATGAAATTCCTCGTGGAGAAGTGGTTGACCTTGTTGTAACATCAGATTGTTACAATAAGATTTACGACTTAGTGCATCAGCCATGACATTGGCTTTGCCTGGGGTGTAAGTTATTCCTAAGTCGTAATCCGAGATCAACTCAACCCAACGTCTTTGCCTGAGATTCAAATCCGGCTGGGTGAAGATATATTTCAAACTTTGGTGATCAGTGTAGATTTCGCAGCGATTACCCAGAAGGTAATGTCGCCAGGTTTTGAGTGCATGGACTACTGCTGCAAGCTCTAGATCATGAGTAGGATAATTATCCTCATGTGGACGCAACTGTCGAGATGCGTAGGCAATCACATGACGATCTTGCATGAGTATGCAACCTAGTCCTTGTCGCGAGGCGTCGCAATAGATAACAAAGTCCTTAGAAAAATCTGGTGGTATCAGTACGGGAGCAGTTGTTGGGCGTCTTTTCAGTTCCTGAAAGCTGAACTCGCACTGTGGGGTCCACTCGAACTTTTTATCTTTCTTGAGGAGTTCAGTTAGAGGCTTAGCAACCTTGGAGAAATTCTCGACGAAGCGGCGGCAGTAGCTCGCTAAACCAAGAAAACTCCGAACTTGCTTGACCGTTTCAGGTGGAGTCCAGTCAAGGACAGCTTGAACTCGCTCGGGATTGACAGCAATGCCCTTGCCAGAGATTACATGGCCCAGATAGGTCACTTCTGGCAACCAGAATTCGCACTTGGATAATTTGGCATAAAGGCGATGCTCTCGAAGTTTCATCAATACTAGCCTTAGATGTTCGGCATGTTCTTCCTCATTCTTGGAGTAGATGAGTATATCATCGAGGTATACCACGACGAATTTATCCAAGTACTCCATGAAGATCGAGTTCATTAACCGAGAGAAGGTGGCTGGAGCATTGGTTAAACCGAAGGACATGACGGTGTACTCGTATTGGCCGTAACGAGTGACGAAAGCCGTTTTGGGAATGTCTCCGTTCTTGATTTTGATTTGATGGTAGCCCAACCTCAAATCCATTTTGGAAAAGACTGAGGATCCAGCGAGCTGGTCATACAGATCGTTGATCCTGGGGAGCGGATACTTGTTCTTGATAGTGACCAAATTGACAGGTCGGTAATCTACAACCATCCGATCCGTTCCATCCTTCTTCTTGACGAAGAGGACGGGGCAAGCCCATGGAGATGAACTAGGACGGATGAAACCTTTTTGCAAGGACTCATCGAGTTGTTTCTTAAGCTCTGCTAGTTCTAGGGGTGCCATCTTATAAGGTCTCCTAGAGATTGGGACGGTTCCTGGGACAAGGTCTATCACGAACTCGACATCTCTGTCAGGTGGAACACCTGGCAGTTCCTCTGGAAAGACATCCGGGAAGTCACGGACTACCGGAATATCTTCGAGGTCTGGAAGGGGATTGGCATTTAGAGAGTAGAGCTGACGCTCCGATATTCGGGTCAAAACATTGACTGTCTTGCCCGATGGATGGGTAAGTTGGACAGTTCTAGTTGAGCAGTCAATCTTGGCGTAATGAGCTGACATCCAGTCCATACCCAAGATAATGTTTATGTCTGAAGACTTGAGAGCTATTAGTGACGCAAGGAAGACCAATCTGTCAACAAGAATTTCATTTCCATGGCTGATTCTAGAGGTTTGCCACTTAGAACCAGGGGTTTGAATTACCATGGAGGTGGGCATGTCACAAAAAGTGGTGTTGTGCAAACGAGCATAGCTCTCAGAAATAAATGAATGAGATGCTCCAGTATCAAAGAGAACAGTTGCCGGATGGCAATTAACAAGGAGCGTACCGAGAACGACGTTGGGGTCCTCTTGAGTTTCTTCAGCTGAAACGTAGTTGACATGGCCACGAGCAGTGGTGGCTGGCTTGGCGACAAGCACTTTTGCTGTTGACTTACCACGGCCAACAGACTTTCCGAACTGGCTGGGGTTGTTCTGGGGACACTCACGGATGTAGTGGCCTGGCTCACCACACTTGAAACAAGTTGTCATATTGGGGCGTGGAGCAGTATTGGCAGTGGGACCACCAAAAGTCTTGGGCGGCACATACTGTTGATTGGGACGAGGCGCCTCAAAGGATGGCCTCGGAGTATACCTGGGTGGCATAGCAGAATTTGGGATCCAGACCCGACGCTTCTGTGATCCAGAACCGGATGAAGATCCATAGTCACGGGAGTGCTTGCGTGAAGCTTCAAAATCGTTCTGCCCTGTCTCGGCACTGATGGCCTTATTGACTAGCTTCGGAAAAGAAATGCATTCATGCAGACGAAGGTCACGACGGATCTCAGGGCTAAGTCCCTTGCGGAACCTTGCCTGCTTCTTGGCATCGGTGGATACCTCTTCGGGAGCATAGCGTGCAAGCTTCCCAAACTCGCGACTGTATGCATCCACAGTCAGCTTCCCCTGGGTGAAGTTACAGAACTCCTCCCTCTTGCGGTCCATGAGACCTTCCGGAATATGATGCTCACGAAAAGCGGCATTGAAATCAGCCCAAGTAGTGAGTTGGCCGACCGGACGCATAGCTTCATAATTCTCCCACCAAAGGCTGGCAGGGCCTTCGAGGTGATAGGCAGCAAAGGTGACTTTATCATCTTCAGCTACGTTGGCAGAACGTAGCTTGTGGGCGATGCTGCGGAGCCAGTCATCCGCATCGAGAGGCTCGATGGAATGATTGAACTTTGGCGGGTACAGCTTGACAAAGTCATTGATGGACACTGGATTGACCCTTTGCTGACGTGCAGTGTTTTGTTCAATCCGCTCCAGCAAGCGGTTGGTGTCGCGCCTGTTGCGCTCTGCCTCCAGCATCACTTCGGCCAGAGAAGGTGGTTGAGGCAGACTTTCCTCTCTAGGTGCACTAGCTTCTCCCTTCTCCGAAGCAGCAGGGTTGCTGCGGGTGTTGACCATCCTGGGAAAACAAAACAACGATTTAAACCAGGATGGCAAAATCTGGCCAAGGAAGTGTGGAATGTAATGGATAACAAGGAATGCAGAGATGATCATCCGTATGACATGGTAATATAGAAACTGCCATATATATACCAACGGTCATACACGTCATACATAGTTTAGTACAAGCTCAAGCTGAAGTACAACTAAGACGACAGACGTTACATCTCATCGGAGGCATTCCAAGCTCCTAAACATTATTTTTCTACACCTCCGGAATTGATACACACTAAGTCATATTCCACGGGTCACGCAGGACGGTGGACATACAACTGTTACAATACTAGCGAGACTACTACTAGCTCAGGCGGTACCGTAGAAGTCCTCATAGAAGTCACCACCCAGACCTGGAAGCGGAACATGGTCATCTGGGAACAGACGGTGCTGCGGTGCTTGTGGACCATAGGGACTTGGATGCGGCCTCGGTCCAACAGATGGCGGTAGCAGAGGCCCACGAGGAGGGGTGATGCCTCCCACCTCACGCCATTCCATGAAGTCTGGCAGACTAGCCCGCACAGGGTACAAGTCTCTCGTGTCCATGTATCCGGCTTGCACAGCAGGTGCAAACCTCGTCAAGGTGGCCCAATGATCAGCACGAGCATTAAAGAGCTCCATACGCAAGGCCCGGTTTTCACGGTCCTTATCTTCCAACATCTCAGTAGTGGTGCAAAGGAGTGAGTCCTCATGGGATGCATCACTGTACATGCCCTGAAGGTAACCATGCGCCCCAGGGAGGGATGCTGGCATGTAGCGAAATTCAGTGTTGCTCAACAAGGCAGTTCTAGCTCGCATAATGGTCATCATCGAGTAGGCTGCATCTTGAACGGACATCCCAATAGTGATCCCGAGTCCATAAGAACAGTGGAGTGGTTCCGTGGCTCCGGGATAAGATGGATATATCCTGACCGTGCACAGATATTGGCTCTGGTTGAAATCTCTAAACTGCTCTTCGACGGTGTATTCAGGGTACCATCGGTATCCTGCCTCAACCATCACTCGAACCAACATGGCGGTATGACCACATACACCGATGCAACGGGTCAGATGAACCACTTGGTTTTGGGGACGGGTAGCCATCTGAAAGCACAACATAGCGCAAAGGCATTAGAATTTCTGGATGAAATTGGACAGCATAACGGCTGTAAATGCTCAGAAAAAGGCTTGAGACATCCACAACAGTTTGCGAAACCACTCAACAACAACATATCAAGGTTCTGGTTCAAATGGCAACATACTAAACTTTAGTAGAACTGAACTGGGTTGAATCCAACAATCCTATAAGTTACTACGGATTTAGTAACACGTGAACCTGGTAGAGAGAAGAGAGCCTAGTCCTTAACCCACGTAGAATGAGAAGAGAATGACTCAGAATAGAGGGCATAAGGTAAAGGAGTAAAAGAGCCTTACGTTCCCTCCCACAATCAATTCCCCTACATATAACTAAAGCATTTCTAGACTCAACATCGACCAGTTTGGCTTAGCGAACCTACAGGCAGTCCGGCTCTGATGCCAACGCTGTCAGGACCCCGATTCAAGGTCACATCGATCCAGCGTGTAACACATCATATCACTTTGCGGCCTCACGCACGGTACTCCCACGGGTGCCACCTTACCTGGCCCGGGACCGTTTGCGCCTTTTGGCTCACGTATATGATAGTGTCGCTAGCATCCATATGACAGAGAACCCGGGCCGACATGGCTAGTCGTGAACCCAAGGCGGCGCTAGCCTATGAGGACAGGCATACATGAATCACTTCGAACATGTCGGTCATCAACGTATCTATTCGGGCTGTAGCACTGGGCTAACAGGACTCCGGTAACCCGGGCTGTAGCAGGCTAGGCAGGACTCCGAATATCAGCGCGTGACATTTCCCCTAAGGGACAGACATAGGAACGACGTGAAACACATGCCGGCCAGTCAAGTGTCCAAGCAGTAGTGCTGGGCTAGCAGGACTCCGGTGAACCGGGCTGTAGCGGACTACTATCGCTCAGAAGCACAAGACTTACATTTCCCCATATGAAAGGCTGCCAAGGATAAACAACTAGATAGTCGGATCCCACTCATACCAAGCATTTCAATCATACACACAATATGCCCGATATGAGTAAATACAACATGGCATCACAACAGTACTCTACGACTCAAGTACTTTATTTAGAAGGCTCCGAGGAGCCATACATATCATTCATACAGATAGGGGTCACATGACCCAACACTCAAGTCATACAAACATACAAGCACATGCGGAAGCAAAGTAGTCTGAGTACAGACACTAGAAAGAAAGAAGGCTTGACGAAGCCTGTCTATCTACAAAGACCCTTCACAAGTCTTGGATCACCACCTGGGTGATAAGTCACTCGTCAACGTCGAGGTCTACATAGAACCCATCAGAGGGGTTGGTGCAGTCGTCTGAAAAACATGATTAAAGCAACATGAGTACGGAGGTACTCAGCAAGTCTTACAACAGGAACCTACTATACATGCACATTCTCAAGAAGGTAGTGGGGTTATTGCAGCAAGCCAGCTTTGACTCTTGGCTAAGCTATCCTACGATAGACACCACTTGTAAATCATTTGTCGCACACGAGTCCACTAACACCAACACAATACTCCACCGTGGATCCTCTCTCGCCATCCCACGAGAGGGCCATCCGCGGTACTCACACTTATCTTGAGATTTTTAGTAGTATCCATTTAACTTGTCTATGAACTGATATAGGCAACCCAGAAGTCCATTACCGCGGACACGGCTATTCGAATAGATAATGTTAACCCTGCAGGGGTGTACTTCTTCACACACGCTCTCACCACTTATCGCCGTTTACACGACATGTACTCGGCAACCTTCAAGCGGAAGCCCAGCGAGGGTGTCGGCCACGGCCTACCTAAACACTCAAGTCTCTAGTCCAGGTTTATCGCCTATTCGGGTTCCATCCGCAGGGAGCCCGGCCGAGGTTTCCACTAACGGCCCCGAACGATGTGAACAGGGTTCCCGAGACACCAAACGGGCGAGTCGGTACACCGTGCCACGTGCCTACCGCAACACAGCCCACCCCGATGGTCAGCACCGCGTGCGGCCCCCAGCATACTACAAACACCAGAAACTACTTTGCAACTCCTGGACAGAGGACAAGCGTGATCAAGAAGCCGAGAGAGTCAATTAAGGATCCCAATGTGTGGTAGTAACTGTATCATGGATCACAAACACAGAACTCAGTTCCTAAGGACGGCCTCAATGAAACAACCCACCATGTACTCCTACATGGCCTCTCATCGATTCCTTTACCAAATCGTGTTCAACACTTCACTCTTGTCACCGACACAACCTTTCACTCCAGTTCATCATCCCGATGAGCCAGACCTGACACAACTCTAAGCATAGCAAGCATAGCATGGTAGGAACACACATACACATGTAATGGCTCAATCAACTCCTACACATGCTAGTGGGTTTCATCTAGTTACTGTGGCAATGACAGGTCATGCAAAGGAAGTGGGTTCAACTACCGCGACACACAGCAGTTTGAAACGCGTTGTCATAATGCAGTAAACGAGAGCAGAAGCGAGAACATGGGTTTGTATCGGAATGATCAATGAGTTGCTTGCCTGATGGAGTGGTAGTAGAGTACTGCCCTTCAGTTGGATACTCGTGAATATCCTCGGAGGCAGAACCTACCACGGAGAACACATCGAAACACAATCAATACATGACGATATGCAACAATATGATGCATGCTATGACATGGCAATATGGATGTGCCCTGACCTAGTGCAAGTTAAGCCAGAAGGGAATGAACCCATTTGAACCAAAGATTCAAATGGTAGCTCATTTATGAAGATCATATTAGTGTATCAACTTGTAATGCCTAAACAGTGGGTTTGACTTGTTTTGACATGCATGAAACCAGTACCAATGGATAGGTTGGATTTTTCTGATAATTTTTCATATATAAAACTTTGCATTTGGAGTTATAGATAATTTTCTATGAATTTTTGAAGTTTGAACTATTTTCTGGATTTTCCTGTATAAAAATAAATCCAGTAATTAGTTATTGCGTCAGCATGAGGTCATGCTGACCTCAGCAGGTCAACAGACCCGGTCCAGGTCAAACCTGACGCGTGGGTCCCGCGTGTCAGGGTTATTAGATTAAACAGATTAGATTAATCCTAATTCTGGATTAGTTAGCGGGCGGGGCCCACATGTCATAGACCCAGGGGGTCAACGGGTCAACTCCGCCGGTGTTGAGCCGCCGGCGACGTCCAGACGCGGCGGAGGAAGTGCAGATTCGTGCTCCGGCGACCAAATCGACGGCGGAGCACGTCTACGTGATGCGGGAGCTGACCCGCAACTCTTGGTGGAGTTGGTTGGGGTCGGGGTGGCCGGAGTTGGCGCCGGCGACGAGTTTGGCGGCGCCGGGGCTCGGGTGAAGGTGAAACCGGGGCTGCGGGGCACGGCGAGGTGCGTGCGGTAGTGCGTTGGCCTCCTGGGGTTGCGGTGAGGCCATTGGACACGGTGGGGTGGTTATTGGTTAGCCGGAGACACGTCGGCGACGAGCTCCGCGGCGGTGCGTGCGGGTGAGCATCGTGCAGTCGCTGTGGTGCACGAGAGGAGGAAAGGAGAGGATGGGGAGGTGGCTATGCTCACAGCGAACTCGCAGAGCCAGACGGCGTGGTCGGGGACGAGCTGGTGTGGCGACGGCGTTGAAGGGGATCTCCGGCGACGGTGGACTCAGGCGGGGTCGGTGCGGTGGCTTCGGGGCACGTGAGCGCTCGGGGCTCGTCTTGCTCGAAGGAGAAGAAGGTGGCGGAGCTCGTGGACACGGTCGGGTGGCACGGGGATGACGGCAGCTATGGCTACGGCGGCGGAGCGGCGACGATGGCGTCGGCCATGGCGGGGGGAGAGCGAGGGAGGGAGGCAGGGGGGAAATGGACGTGTCCAGGGCGTCGGGGGTGTGACGTGGGGGTCGCCCAGCGTCCAGGCGTGCGAGGCGGCAAGCTGCTGGCGCCGTGGCGAGCTCGCGCTCGCCGGCGTCAGCTCCCTGCCTGCCTGGCGGGGACGAAGCAGCTGGCTGGCGCGGGCCAGCACAGTGCTGGGCCGCCAGGTGGGCCGGCAGGTGGGTAGCGTCCAGGTTAGTTTTCCTTTGATTAACTGTTTTCTTTTTCTATTATTTCTGCAACTTTGTGGACTTATTTAAAATACTTAAACAACTCCAAAAATCCCCAAACTGCTCATGCATACTATTTAAAGTATAAACAACATGAAACATTTCTGTTTGAGAATATTTGAACATTTAAAATATTTTTATAAATTTTAAATGCCCAAATTCAAATACTTATGTGTTAATTCAATAACCTTCTGTTGACCTAGAAAAATGTGCACTATTTTTGCCAGGGGGTTTAATCCAAGACAAAGAGGGTGAACATTTTAGAAGGGCATTTCAGGTTCATTGAAAAAGATTTTAGTAAACCCTAGTTATTTCCAGGGGGGGGGGAAGTGTGTGTTGGGGGTTCTGGCATTTCCCAATTCAGAATTAATAAAATTTAAACATGATGCACACTCTAATGCATGGCCTAGCTAGGGATGTGACAACTCCTTCAGCCCACGTAATAATGGCCATCATCGCCCCGTGGACAGAACCATTCCTAGCCTACTTAACTAGGCAGAAACTCCCCGAGGACCAAAATGAGGCACGCTGCATAGTGCGACGATCTAAAGCCTATAGGGTCCATGAGGGAGAGCTTTATAAGAAAAGCAACACCGGAGTCCTTTAAAGGTGCATCTCCGAAGAGGAAAGGCGGAAGCTTCTGGCAGAAATTCATGCCGGACTCGGCGGCCACCACGCCACAGCCCGGGCCCTTGTAAGCAAGGCCTTCTGTACAGGCTTTTACTGGCCTAGCTACGGCCCGGGCAGATGCACAGGACTTGGTCCAACCCTGCGTTGGTTGTCAGCTCTTTGCAAATCAAAGCCATATGCCACCCACCGCCCTCCACACAATCCCCATTACCTGGCCCTTTGCGGTCTGGGGGCTTGACATGGTTGGACCTCTTAAGGGAGGAACCCACAAGAAAAAATACTTGCTGGTCATGGTGGATAAATTCTCCAAATGGATAGAAGCCAAACCTGTTAAAACGGCCGAATCCGGACCAGTGATAGACTTCATATCCGGGGTTGTACACCGTTATGGCGTCCCCCACAGCATCATCATTGATAACGGCACGAACTTCACTGCCGGCGAGGTAAAACTCTGGTGCAAAAACATGGGCATTAAGCTCGCTTATGCTTCCGTCTATCACCCACAAACTAACGGTCAAGTCGAGCGAGCAAATGGTCTTATCATGAGCGGTATCAAACCCAGATTAGTGCGGTCCCTAAAGGAATCTAACACGCACTGGGTAGAGGAGCTCGACTCCGTACTCTGGGGGCTGCGGACCACGCCGAATCGTACTACCGGATACACACCCTTCTTTATGGTGTACGGCTCAAAGGCGGTTCTGCCCTACGACATAATTCATGACTCACCCCGAGTGTGCATGTACGAAGAAAGAGAAGCCGAGCTCGATCAGCAGGACAACTTGGATACCCTAGAGGAGGAGCGCGATGTGGCTAAAGCCCGTTCCGCATTCTATCAGCAACAGGCTCGAAGATACCAAAGCAGAGAAGTACGGGCCAAAACTTATAACGTTGGTGAACTAGTTCTACGCCTGCCGGAGAAGAAAAAGACCAAACTAGAGCCCAAATGGGAGGGTCCCTTCATCATTGACCAAGTTCTGACCGGCGGAGCGTACCGTCTGTGGAATGCATCGGATAATCGACTTGAGCCAAACCCATGGAACGCAGCAAGACTCCGAAGATTCTACGCCTAGCGCCGGACTCTATGTTCGTCTCCTTCCTTTGTTCATTTTTCACATATACATTATTTGTCCTTTCTCTCCTTCTTCTTTTATTTTTTATGATGCCTTCAAGGGCTAACTCGTGCCTTCCGGCACACCATTGACGCGCTGGATGCGCTCACTATACCTGGGGGCTTCTTACACAGAAGCTTAATTATTTATCCGGGCTTCGTACCTAGCACATGTGTCCTGCTTCCGCATGTACCTTTTCTTCGCCATTATATGCATCGATATGACTTAAGTTTTGGCCAAGCTGGGTTGCCCGGCTCTTGTATTTATGCCCTACGTTCCCGTTAATTCGGCTAGGGTATAAGGGGAGCACCTCTGCGATTGTTACTGCTGGGTCAGCCGGATGTGTACCTCAGACTGGGTGAAGCCGAAAGCTAGCGTTCTTAAGGGAATATTCGGTCGGTGAACAAAAGATGATTTCTTACTTATTTATTTTCCATATGTGCCCCCAGATGTTTTTCCTACGACTTTTTTCGTAGTCCGGACATGCACTTTAGGGCATGCATACCCAGGGAAAGGAACCCCTAACGGAACTATTCTATCTGGAAGATGTTTCTTACTAACCATGTAATATAACATAACTAGTTGGGCACTTGTCTGTTCAAGCACTAATGACCCCTACGCCTAGTTTCCACGCATGCCCCGGTTCTTACATAACCGAGAGGGTATTCGGATACACTCCGGACTATCGGGTCCAGAGGTTGAAGCGAAAAGGTCCGCCATGACAAATGATCTACAATCCGGCTAGAAGGCATTACACATGTCACTTCAATTACATAGTCACTTTGACTGACTAAATTCCTCTTCTATACCATCCAACAGGCTGTCTAGCCTACAATCCTGTTGGGAATACTTTGCGTCCAATTCTACTTGCCCGTACACTAGGCTAACAGGGATCTCTTTCCCATCGGGCCCCACAGGTCCGACCTCGGCCATGTGGTTTGGGTCAGCCTTGGTATACCGTGTCTTCACCATGGCCTAGGCTTCCCTGGCACCTTGACGACAGGCCGATATCTTCCATAATCGGAAGCGCCGTCCTGCTCCCTTTAGCTTCTCCGCAAGCTCCCCAAAGCCTCAGGGCACGGAGACGGATGGCCATAAGGCTTAGGCAATGCCTTGCATCACCTGCCAAGCTCGTTCGTGCAGTTGTGAGAGCTCGGGTAGAAGATCACCCGCAGACCCGGGCATTTCATCCGCAGGACGACCTGTTAGCATACCTGCAGACATAACTCTGTTAGTTGGCTTCTTCGCCGAACTCTTATTAAAAGTTCGTTCAAGCACTTACTGAATATGCCGCGTCGAAGCCGCTGATTCTCCTTCACGGAGTCTGACAGTTGGGCACGAACATCCTTTAGTTCCGCGCTCAGCTGGGTGTTGGCATCCTGAAGATTATTCTTCTCCCGCCTAACCCTCGTAAGCACACTCTCGCCAGCCTTTAGCCGGCGTAGGAGATGTTGCTCATCCGGATTTACTCCGGCGTCATCTGCAATTTTCTTGTCAGATTTGCATATATGCCGCACTCTACATGGTAACTATCATTTGAAACACGTATTACCAGAGGGGGTCTTCTTGGACTCCTCTTCTGCGGCTAGTGCGGCCTGAAGTTTGGCTTTGCACTCTTCAAGCTCATGGGACAATTGGGTATTCTTTTCTATAAAACCTGCATAACAAATGATCCTTAAATCAGTTATTCTAACTGTTTCAAGTCTCAGAGACTACTACTATATATAATCATTAAATTTTCTCACCCGTATATCCTTTACATACTGGTCCGTGGCTCTGGCTAGACCATTTTGAGCAGCACGGAGGTACGCGTCTCCTGAGTTGAAGGCGTCAAATGCCTCTTGGGAGAAACAAGCGTCACGGAGAACGGCTCAGCGACTCCTGTGGTTCATGGCACTCTTCACCTCGGAATTTGTTGCGGACATTCTATCCGTATCCTCTGTCGGAGGAGCCTCCGGCGTGCGCCCCGTGTTCGCCTCCGCTTCCATATTCGGCCCTGGAGCCCGACTGGTTGAGGCGTGATTGGCGACCTCCCCGGATATAGTCCGGCGAGCGTTCTTCTTCCTAGAAAGCACGGGAGTTATTATGTCTTTAAAGACGATAATATGGAATAAGGCGGCACATCATAACTCTGCGCCGACGTCTCAGTTCGGACCGCGTTCCTTTTCAGCCTGCCCGGCCTCGAAGCCCCTTGTTGGCTAGTTGCCGCGGGCTCGGCGTGACGTCCCAAGGGCCTTCCCTATAAAAAACGCCGTTGGTATGCGGTAAGTGAAGTATGTAAAGGCGAATCCTTATCAAAAGGTTGGGACTTTGATCTCATTCACCTGAGAAGCTGGGAGTAGCCCAGGGTAGTCGGCCGTAATGGCCACCAAGGCGTCACCGCTGCTTAATTGGTAAAATACCCTGTCGATGAGCTCCACGAATATGTCCAGGTCCTCTTTGGAGACCGGATCGAGGGACCTCACAGGGTCCTCTGGTTTGGAGGTGGGCTGTTGATCTCCCTTACAGCCTTGCGCAGCTCCTGTGATGAATTTGCAAGGTAAAACATTTAATTGTGGGAATATGGAACGGATGGGCATAACCAGTGGCGACCTACCCAGCTCGGAGGATTGTACATGGAAAATCCGCCCTGTGGCTTGATGCGGAGGAATTCCTCTTCCTCCCCCTTGTACAAATCAGACAAGATTCTCGCTAGGGTAGTGGTCGAATCCGGCCCCTTGCGACAGCAACGGGTGGCGTCATCTTCCCCGTTGAAATCCCACATAGAGTGGCCTCGATATTGAAGCGGCTGCACCCCCTGCATAATGCATACTGCCATAACCTCGATTATGGCCAGTCCTGATTGAGCCAATGCCTTTATCCGGCCCATCACGTAAAGAACGTCTCTATTATCTTCCTTTTGAGGGCTCCTTGGTCGCTAGCTCAGGCGCTTCCTCAAAGTAGCATTGTCAAACTCGGGAAGGCCGATCCGAATAGGATCCGTAAGGGGGACGTCCTCCATGTAAAACCATTCCGAAGGCCAGTCTTCGGACGCCTTCTTCGGGGTTACGGATACGTATCCGGTCCCGGCAATGCGCCATACTTTGGCGCCGCCCACTTGATATATTGACCCCCTCTGTGAACGGGGCACGAGGCAAAACAACTTCTTCCACAGTGCGAAATGAGCTTCGCACCCCAAGAACAGCTCGCAAAGGGCTACATAGCCCACGATATGTAGTATGGAGGCAGGGGTAAGGCTGTGCAACTGGAGGCTGTAGAACTCCAGGAGCCCCCGGAGAAACGGATGGATTGGAAATCCGAGTCCCCTTATCAAATAAGGGACGAGGCATACCCGCTCTCCCTTAGAGGGGTTGGGAAAGCTCTTCTCTTGCTCTCCGCCATTGTAGGTGGCGAGCCTGGCTCGAACCGGGACCATATATGCTGGGGGAGAAATCCCTGGGTCTGAAGCTTCACTAGTTGGCTGTGCGGGATGGAACACCTCTCCCAATCTCCGGGCTTGGGGTTGGGGGAACGAGAGGAGGAGCTGCACTGACCGGCCATGATGGAATGGATCTTTTCGGGCGCGCTCTGATGAATGCTCGCTAAGGGAGGATGGTGTGGTTTGGATCTGAATCCTCGTCTCTTTAATAGACAACTCATTTGCATAGCTAGGGGGGTAAATGTAAAAACACCCTGGCTCCTCACATTCGCTTGACACGTGGAAGGTGGCCATTATTGGGCGTGGAAGCCAAGGAGCGCATCATTTACAAGAAGCCGGACACTATTTAACAGGTATTCGGAATTTGGAAAAGAACCCGCCTTGCAATGCCGAAGACAATCTGCGCACCGGACTCATCGTCATTGAAGCCTGGTTCGGGGGCTACTGAGGGATTCCTGGATTAGGGGGTATCCGGACAGCCGGACTATAACCTTTGGCCAGACTGTTGGACTATGAAGATACAAGATTGAAGACTTCGTCCTGTGTCCGGATGGGACTTTCCTTGGCGTGGAAGGCAAACTTGGCAGTACGGATATGTAGATCACCTTCCTTGTAACCGACTCTGTGTAACCCTAGCCCCCTCCGGTGTCTATATAAACCGGAGGGTTTAGTCCATAGGACATAACAACAATCATACCATAGGCTAGCTTCTAGGGTTTAGCCTCTCCGATCTTGTGGTAGATCAACTCTTGTACTACCCATATCATCAATATTAATCAAGCAGGAGTAGGGTTTTACCTACATCGAGAGGGCCCGAACCTGGGTAAACACCGTGTCCCTTGCCTCCTGTTACCATCCGCCTAGACGCACAGTTCGGGACCCCCTACCCGAGATCCGCCGATTTTGACACCGACACCCTTCTTCGTCAAGAAAGGTATCCACATTTGCGTTCTTGAACTCCGTTTCGTTGTCGCTTCGAACCTTCTTGATCTTCACGTCAAATTGATTTTGGGCCTTCATAGCGAAGTTTTTGAAGATCTTTTGGACCTGCGATTTATCATCAAGAAAGAACACCCACGTAAATCTTGAATAATCATCAACTATGACTAGACCAAATGAGTTACCACCGAGACTCTTGTAGGCATTGGGACCAAAAAGATCCATGTGAAGTAGCTCAAGTGGTCTTCTTGTGGTCATGATGTTCTTCACGCGATGACTCCCTCCAACTTGTTTTCCTGCTTGACAAGCACTACAAAGTCTATCCTTGTCAAATATAATATCTTTTACTCCAAGGATATGATCACCTTTAATAAGCTTATCAAGATTTCGCATGCCCACGTGACCTAGCCTTCTATGCCACAACCAGCCTTTAGAAGATTTAGCAATTAAGCAAGTTCTAGGTTGAGCCTTTTTAGTGAAATCAACAATGTAAAGATCACCTCTACGTATACCGGTAAAGACCATTTTATGATTGTCTCTTCGAAACACTTGGCAATCTACCTCAGTAAATAGGACATTGAAACCGAAATTAGCAAGTCTAGATACTGAAAGTAAATTGTACCCAAGAGATTCAACGAGCATGACATTTTGTATGGAGCTATCATGTGAGATGTCCACCTTATCTAGGCCAACCACCTTACCCTTTGAGTTATCACCAAAGGTGACATACTTTCGAGGGTCGTTGTTTTCAGCAAGCTCACGGAACATATCTTTGTCTCCGGTCATATGATCAGTACATCCACTATCAAGGACCCATTCCTTTCCTCCGGCCATGTAGCCGCGAAGATTTGCCATAAGACCAAAGTGTCTCACTGCATCATTAAGATCATAGTCACTATCATCCTCATCATAGTATCCATGTTCAACATCATCTTGTGATTGATCAACTCCTAGAGAGGGTAATTCATTAGATAAATGATCATTCCTATGGTTATCTTTATGAATTCTAATAGCTTCATAAATAATATTGCTAATGATCCCAACATCTTCTTTGGCATGCATGAGATTGGTAAGCTCAAATAGAAAATCACCAAATATAGGATCACTGGAATTCATCTTACTCAAGGCAATAGACTTATGGAGAATTTCGTCTAAATTTTTCAAGGAATAATTTGAAAATCGTTCCTCAAGAAATCTCCATATAGTATAGGCACAATCAAGAGTAGGTGAACTAGCAATCAAATTTTTGGGCAATCCTCTCATGATAAGATTGATAGTTCTAAGATTGTGAATCATGTCAAGATATTCTTCGGGTGTGGGATGTAAAGGATCAACATGAGGAGCACAAGGTCTAATAATGTACTTGTTCAAATGATATTCATTGAAAATCTCAAGCATTTCATTTTTCCACTCATAGAAAAATTCTCCATCAAGAATAGGCACTCTACGTCTAAGACTCCCCAAAGTAGACATATCCATCTTCCTCCAAAGGTGTTTAAACCAAGGCAATGGAGACCAGTGCTCTGATACCAATTGAAAGGATCGAGAAGAGGTGTCTAGAGGGAGGGGGGTGAATAGACTCTAATCAAGAAAAGTTGCAGTTTTTAATTTCCTTAAATTGATGTGGAGTTTGACACAAGTTTAAGCATTCACAATACATATCAAGCAAGCATGACAAGAGTATATGAGCAGCGGAAAGTTAAGCATGCAAGTTGCAAGAATGTAAAGGGATGAGATTGGAGTGTGCAAACGCAATTTGGACACACGAAGATTTTTTATCCGTGGTTCCAATAGGTGGTGCTATCGTACATCCACGTTGATGGAGACTTCAACCCACGAAGGGTAACGGTTGCGCGAGTCCACAGAGGGCTCCACCCACGAAGGGTCCACGAAGAAGCTACCTTGTCTATCCCACCATGGTCGTCGCCCACGAAGGACTTGCCTCACTAGGGTAGATCTTCATGAAGTAGGCGATATCCTTGCCCTTACAAACTCCTTGGTTCAACTCCACAATCTTGACGGAGGCTCCCAAGTGACACCTAGCCAATCTAGGAGACACCACTCTCCAAGAAGTAACAAATGGTGTGTTGATGATGAACTCCTTGCTCTTGTGCTTCAAATGATAGTCTCCCCAACACTCAACTCTCTCTCATAGGATTGGATTTGGGGAAAAGAGGATTTGAGTGGAAAGTAACTTGGGAAAGGCTAGAGATCAAGATTTATGTGGTAGGAATGGAATATCTTGATCTCAACACAAGTGTAGGTGGTTCTCTCTCAGAAAATATGTGTTGGAAGTGTAGGCATGTTCTGATGGCTCTCTCCACGAACGAAGAGTGGGTGGAGGGGTATATATATCATCCACACAAAATCTAACCGTTACACACAAATCACCAAACTCGGTGGAGCCGATTCAAATAACTCGGTCAGACCGATTTGGTTCATAATGTGACCGTTAGGAGTTTCGGTGGGACTGAATGGATCAACTCGGTGCAACCGATGTGCTAGGGTTAGGGTACATCCTCATCTCGGTTTGACCGATTACTCAAACTCGGTGGGACCGATTTGGGTAATAAGCGAAACAGAGAGTTGGCCAAGTATACTCGGTGGGACCGATTACATATCTCGGTGGGACCGAACTTATTGCAATGGGCAACAGAGAGTTTGCAAGCCCATCTCGGTGAGACCGAGATCACTTCGGTGAGACGAAATTGATTAGGGTTTTTGGCAGTGGCTATGTCAATTGAACTTGATGGCGCCGGATAGAAAGAATCGGTGTGGCTGAGTTTGACTTTTTGGTTTGGGACATATGTGGATGTGAGAAAGTGGTTGAGGGCTTTGGAGCATATCACTAAGCACTTTGAGCAAGCAAGCCATTAAGCAACACCTCATCCCCTCTTAATAGTATTGGCTTTCCTATGGACTCAATGTGATCTTGGACCACTAAAATAGAAAATGTAGAGTCCTGAGCTTTGAGGTTGAGCCAATCCTTTGTCCTCAGCATCTTGAAGGGGTTCCACATCCTCTAGTCCATGCCACTCCATTGTTGAACATATCTGAAACATACTAGGTAGAAGTATTAGTCCAATAAAAGATATGTTGACATTAATTACCAAAATCACTCAGGAAGCACTTGTGCTTTCACGACCGACTATTAAGATCCTCGCGACTATGGCAGGGCGGTACGCTCTGCTCTCTCGCGACCTTCACTCTAATCAAAAGACTAAAGGCCCCTACCGTAGACGAAAAAGACGAGGACTAAATGAGAAAGGAGGATGGTTCAATCGAGCGAACCATCCTGGTTCCTGGCTTTAGCGGGTCGTTCACGTGACCAACAACTGGCCCATGGTGCGCGTGGGAGAAAATCGGGTAGGCCCAACGAACTCACATTTTAGAAGAAAAAAAATTGCCATTAAGAAAAAATAAAAATAATTATGGTAAATGAAAGTAAATTTACATTTGTCATGCTCTATATTACTCTATAATTTTTTTCATACTATACTATATAAAACTGGTATCCTCTAATTTATAAATTTATCATGGTATATATTAAAATAAATGTGCCAAAGGTACCTACAATAATAAAATTGACATGCTTTATATAAAAAAAACATGAATGGTCCGATGGCAACTTCAGCAGGAGAAATAATCTAATATTTCTGATCGGTTTGCAGGGGAAACTGCAACACGTCCATGATTTTCAACAGCAACAAAAAAGTAAAAGAGACATATAAAACAAGTTTTTTTACGGGGACATATAAAACAAGTTGCCATGATATGTAGATTAAAATTGCCATTACTATAGATTCATTCATCTGTGCAAATATTGCCAATAGATACTCTTCGGTCCTTGTGGTTTTTTAATCTTACCGGAAATGCTAGCTAATCCGCAGTACTAGCACGTGCGATATCTGTACTACAATACTAAACTAGACATGAGCACAAATCCAACATCCTTTCAGAGATTCCTTTCTTCCTTTGTGCAAACTGTTTCATTTCCGTGCAAGCGCTATTCCAAACCCGAAATTGCTACACCTACCGAGTCTTGTTAAGTCTCAATCAAGTAAAACTTCGTTAAGTCTCAGTCGATACTATATCCGTGAGATCTTACATTAAGATTCGAGTAAAATTTTCCTTTTTTCTTTTTGTATGTAATGTCACTTAACTAATGGTAGGTTAAATCTCATTCGACCGAGACCTATCCACACCCTACGTAATAACCAACCCGTAGGGGTGGCATTACTCTTCCGAACCAAGTGAAATCGCCTCTCATGAGCAGAAAAAGCACGGATTCACACATCCAGAGCCCAAAAATACTGCACCCGTCTCGTCTCCTCCCCCGACCGGTCAACAGCACGCATGCAGCTTCGTCGTAGTGCCCGTTCCACACACCTCCGCCATTGTTCACGACTTGACTGCAAATATAAAACTCGAGCGGCACAGAAGGCTCACACGACTCTTCTCTCCCCCTGACTGACTCGGCTCCATCGTACTCCAACGCTGCTGGGCTCTCGGCTAACCACCTCACCTCACCTCACTGGCTCCTCCCACCTACAGTAAACAACACAGCCAGGAATCATCAAAGATCCGGTCCGCCGGAGCCGGAGCCGGAGCTGGTTGTTAGCATGGCAGCCTCGTGCAGGGAGCTGGCCGGGGCCGGCCTAGCGCGGCCGGCGACCGCGAGTTCGCAGCCCGGCCGGAGCCGGAACGAGCTCTGCTTCGCGCCGCTGAGGCAAGAAGGGCGGGGGCATCAGGGGAGGAGGGGGGTGAAGGTGGTGGCGGCCGTGAGCGAGGAGCTGCCGAGGCTAGCGTCGGCCGGGAAGGGCACTGGGAGGCCACCGCCGCCGCAGGGGAAGGTGGCGCTGCGGGCGGCGCTGACGGTGCGGCGGAAGCAGAAGGAGGACCTCAAGGAGGCGGTGGCGGGCCACCTGGACGCGCTCTGGGACATGGTCGGCCGGGGCGTCCTGCTCGAGCTCGTCAGCACCAAGATCGATCCCAGTAAGCAACCAGAGCATCCTCCCTTCCCTCTCTTTCTCAATCAGAGCTGTCAGTTCAGTTCATTCCTGGGTAGTGCGTCCCCCAATCCCCTTTGGAGCGGTTCAATCTTGGCAAAATATCCGTTTCGATCGCTGTTCGTTCGACTTGTTTGGAGCTACTAGCAAAATATTTGCCTTCCTGGGATGCTAGCTGCTTCGTCTGCTGCTGTTGATGGTCATGGTCCAGACCAAATTGGTAGGTGGCGGCCGGAGCCAGGACCAGGAGAAGCAGACGGACGATCCAATAATGGCGTGTTCGTGATACGGTCATGTGGGTGTTTGCAGGAGTAGGATATCCCCTCTACATTTTCCATGATAAAAAGACCAAGAACCACCGCCGAATATTGCAGAGCTGATGATCAGAATCACTTTCTGTTTATTTTGCGACCGGGCAGAATCGCTTTCTTTTTGTTGAGGGGGCCGACCAGAATCACTATGCACGACTGCAATCAGCATGTTTTCCTCCCCTCCCCTCCCCATCATTTCTCTCTTATTTTTCTCCCATCAACATGTGGCCGGCAAGGCTGCGTGGAGTCCCAGATTTTACTTTTGTCCGCGCCCACGTTTCCCAACAAGCTTTGCCGCCACGTCCACCGCCACACTCACACGTGACGCTCATGAGTCATGACCCATCATCTTGCCGTCGGCAGGGACGAGGAAGGCGGTGCGGAGCGGCGGGGCGTCGATCAAGGACTGGTGCGCCAAGCGGGGCGCCAGGGGGGAGCACGTGGTGTACACGGCGGAGTTCACGGTGGACGCCGGCTTCGGCGAGCCGGGCGCCGTCGTCGTGGCCAACCGGCACCACCGCGAGTTCTTCCTCGAGAGCGTCGTCGTCGAGGGCAGCGCGCTGCCCTGCGGCACCGTCTACTTCGACTGCAACTCCTGGGTGCAGACCACCGGGGAGCTGCCCGGCGACGCCAACAGGGTCTTCTTCAGCAACAAGGTGCGTACGTGCGTGCACTTCTTTTTTACTTCAATCATGTTCAGGAAGACAAGAACTTGTTAGGACTTGGTAGCACTGGGTTATGGTCTTGACTGGGTGCATGTAAACGTAGTAGCAATCATGCGTTGATTAACGGAGATTTTGGCTGCTAAAGTTGGTGGTGCATCATTGTCTATGATGTTGATAGAGGGAGAAAGGAGGCCATTAGCTACAGTCTGGAAATAAAACTGGAATCTGGTAAAATACAGTAAAGGAGGTAATTAACTGCAAATCTAGGAGGCCAATTTAAGTGCATGATTTGATCGAGACATGTCACTGTGGCCGAAAGTAGAGAAAATCTGTGGCCTGTACGAGAACTATCTCTTGGCACTAACTTACTACATTTATAAACGAAGTGGACATCAGTGTCATATGTATGTTCCTTCAAAAACAAAGTCATGTGTATGCATGTTTTCCAGGACTGTTAACACTGACAGGCTCGTCGATCTTTTTAGGATTTGCCGAAAAATTAGTCAAGAACCATTGAAAATTCATTGTTTGTAACAAAACAGTAGTCTATCTTATGGCCTCCCTTCCCACAAAAAAAAACTTATGGTCCCCCTCTTATCAAATGGATTATACTTTTTTTTCCTTCTCGAAACACAGTTTATAGTTGATTTCTTTGATCAGTAAAGTGATTTCCTTATGCTTGACCTCAATTTACCGGGAGTTTGTAATACCGAATTTGTGATATTATATGGATGATCTCCTCATGCAGCCGTATTTACCGTCTCAAACACCTCCCGGGCTTAGAGAAATAAGGGAGAAGGTGCTGAGAGATCTACGAGGAGATGGCACCGGGGTTCGAAAGATATCTGACCAAATATATGATTATGCAATGTACAACGATCTGGGGAATCCAGACAGGGGTAAAGAGTTCATCAGACCCATCCTTGGAGGCGACAAGATCCCTTACCCACGTCGATGTCGGACCGGTCGTCCACCAACTGATACTAGTAAGTTCTGTTATCTTCTTGAATGCCTTAGCAGATAGTGGAAAACAGAATTTGGCCTGAGCTAGAAAAGTGTGTGTTTAGTGTCCAACTATATCTACTAGTGCTTGTCCAGTTCTTTTGATCAAAGGCCATGTCATTGTCAGACTTTGGTAGCTAGCTTGAAATATCAGGCAGTAGTCCTTCCCCACATGGATGCAATGATTGGTGTGACAAAAAAAAACATGGGTTTACACAAGACCTGAAAGTTAGTTCTTCTGGTCATATTCTTTCTATCCGACACGATCCATGGATTAAATACCATGAGTTACCAACTGAAAAGAATAGTTAGGTTGGAAACACCATATACTCTATCTAGCACATTTTTGTTACATTGTTCTGTTTTGTCCTTATTTTTGGATTCCAGTGACTGTGAACTCTACAAGAAAGCATATTCTTGTTAGTCTCTGTAGTGCATGACCACCGTCAGTAGTTACTACTTACCACCAACGGTTCAGCCATTTGATTTCCTAATTTCCTTTCCATGAATTGACTTTTCAAGTCGTAATTGTGTGCACTCTGTTGCCTCTAAGAGTCTTAGGAACTGTCATGAAATGGGCGTGTACATGCTGCAATCTTTTTATAAACTAATCTGACTATTAAATTTTCCGAAGTATTGCTACATCACATTTCTTAAATCTTTGTAAGTTATATGGCATGATTATTTAGAGCTTCAAAGACCAGCAATCAAACAGTTTACTACAAACTGAATTCTTCAGATAGAACAATTTGGAATTTCACCTCATGCAGAATTATTAGAATTAACATTTTGCATCTTACTATGGTGCAGACATGCTAGCTGAGAGCAGAGTGGAGAAGCCGCATCGAATATATGTACCTCGAGATGAGACATTTGAGGAGTTGAAACAGGGAGCCTTCATATCAGGGAGGCTCCGAGCAGTACTTCACACCCTAATCCCGTCGCTGATCGCATCAATCTCAGCTGACACCCACAACTTCCAAGGCTTCCACCATGTTGACAACCTGTACAAGGAGGGTCTCAGGCTCAAGCTAGGCCTCCAGGAGCACCTGTTTCAGAAGATACCATTTGTCCAAAAGATTCAGGAGTCGAGCGAAGGGATGCTTCGCTATGACACACCTAGCATCCTTTCCAGTAAGTAAAGTTCATCTCAGTTTACCTTATGCTGGTGTGCCATCACCAAATGTTTGATCAGATTCAGGATCGCTGAGAGTTGCCTCTTTTAATCCTGTGACTCCATTCCACAGAGGACAAGTTTGCATGGCTCCGTGATGATGAGTTTGCGCGGCAAACTATTGCAGGAATAAACCCAGTTAGCATTGAGAGGCTCACGGTAATAAAATGAACATGGTCCTTGGTGAAATATTTATTAATAATGAACTTCTAGGTTGATCAGTAAAAGTAATCCATTTATTTATTTATTTATTTGATAAATACTTAACCTGGGGAATTTACATGGAAATAGGTTTTCCCACCAGTGAGCAAGCTGGATCCTGCAATGTATGGTCCACCTGAATCATCAATTACAGAACGGCACATTTCTGGTCAGCTCAACGGACTGACAGTACAAGAGGTACCTTCATACGACCGAGTCTTAATTTATGTTCAGTTATGTACCAATGATCATTCTTGTACTGATTCTGATCACACACCTTATGAACAAAGGCAATAGATAAGGAGAAGCTCTTCATTGTAGACCATCATGATGTGTACATGCCATTCTTGGATCGGATCAATGCGATTGAGGGACGGAAAGCATACGCAACCCGTGCAATCTTCTTCCTGACTCAAGGTGGCACATTGAAACCGATCGCGATTGAGCTTTCTCTTCCACCAGCCCAGTCAGGGGAGCCTCAGCCAAGCAAGGTTCTTACCCCTGCCTGTGACGCTACATCCAACTGGATCTGGATGCTTGGCAAGGCGCATGTCAGCTCCAATGACGCCGGTGTTCATCAGCTTGTGAATCACTGGTAGGATATTTTTTCATCCTTCATTATCAACTGTTCAGGCTGAAGTGGTTTTAAATTTCAGTTTCAGAAATACTTCAGTAAATACCGAAATTACTGAATTTCAGTGATTTCTGTTTGCATTTAGGCCAAAGGACCGAAACGTCCACTTGAAATTCCAAAAATTATTTGAAAATTTGCGCAAATATTTTGAAAATCATTTAAATTCCTTGTCTACAACTGAAATATTTTGACTGAAAGGAAAATATCGGTGTCTACCGAAATGACTTGAAATTCAGTGAAATCCATTGAAATCTCACTGAAAGTGAAAACCAGTCATGCATTTGAATCATGCCACTGCTACTTGAACTCTCTCCGAAAACTGGAGCACCTCCTGCAGAGTGTGACTAAGGAAATACTTACCATGTACACTCTGTCAAACTCTTTCAGGTTGAGGACCCATGCTATAATGGAGCCATTCATCCTGGCGGCACACCGGCGTATGAGCGCGATGCACCCCATCTTCAAGCTCCTGCACCCTCACATGAGGTACACGCTGGAGATCAACGCCCTTGCGCGGCAGAGCCTGATCAACGCCGAAGGAGTGATCGAGTCCTGCTTCACCCCTGGCCCTGTCTCCGGCGAGATCAGCTCGGCATACTACCGCAACCACTGGCGTTTCGACCTCGAGGGGCTCCCCGCCGATCTCCTCCGCAGGCACGCACCATCCTCCCTACCACTACCTGACATTGCAGCTGAGAAAGGTTTGTAGTCTCATGGTCACTGACATCCTCTGGTTTTCAGGGGAGTGGCCGTGGAGGACGCCACGCAGCCTCACGGCATCAGGCTTCTCATTGAGGATTACCCTTATGCAAACGACGGGCTTCTGCTGTGGTCTGCCATTGGCAACTGGGTGGAGTCCTACGTGCAGCTCTACTACCCGGACGCCGGCACGGTCCAGTCCGACGACGAGCTCCAGGAGTGGTACCACGAGTCCATCCACGTCGGCCACGCCGACCTCCGGGACGCGCCCTGGTGGCCGCCGCTGTCCACGCCGCGCGACCTCGCGGCCATCCTGACCACGCTCGTCTGGCTCGCGTCGGCGCAGCACGCGGCGCTCAACTTCGGGCAGTACCCGCTGGGCGGCTACGTCCCGAACCGGCCGCCGCTGATGCGGCGGCTGCTGCCGGACCCGGAGCGCGACGCGGCGGAGTACGCCATGTTCCTGGCGGACCCGCACCGGTTCTTCCTCAACGCGATGCCCGGGGTGCTGGAGGCGACCAAGTTCATGGCGGTGGTGGACACGCTGTCGACGCACTCCCCGGACGAGGAGTACCTCGGCGAGAGCCTGGACGAGGGCGCGGCGCCGTGGACGGGCGACGAGGAGGCCCTGGCGGCGCACGGCATGTTCGCGGCCGACGTGCGCCGCGCCGAGGAGACCATCGAGAGGCGCAACGCCGACCACGGCAGGCGGAACCGGTGCGGCGCCGGGGTGCTGCCGTACGAGCTGCTGGCCCCCAGCTCGCCGCCGGGGGTCACCTGCCGCGGCGTGCCCAACAGCATCTCCATATGATACGCACGCCATTGTATACCCGCGATTCGTCATGGATTTTGTTTAGGGGATTCCCCTTATTTAGGGCCAGCTTGTAGATATACTAGTTTTGATCTGGATGTTAAGTCTCGTGGTCTCCTAAATCCAAATTCAGACCAACCTAAGTGCATCTCCACTTGTTCGCCCCCAGCGCACGGCGATCTAGTTCTCAGCCACGCCCCCAGGTGCTGCCCTCAAGACGTCATAAATTCAAACTTGTCATTCCCGCCACCCAAAAAACGCCACAAGTCCGGCAGTCAGTTCGGCGATCACCATGCCAAAGTTCGGCGTTCAAAAGGAAAGGACGCGTAGGCATGTCAATGCATCAAACGGCGGCGTCGACCTCTGGCGTCGGACTGGCGGGAGTCGGCGTGCGCGGGCTGGTCGGCGTCGGCGCGGCTTCTGTGCTGAGTGTTGTGGAGGCATCATCGCTCGGACTTGGCGGGCGGCGTGGGAGTTGGCGCGGCCGCCGACGACATCTGGTTCAAGATGAGGCCACGCTCCGCCAGGTACCACGCCTTGACCTGCTCGTCCATCGTCGACATGTCCACCCTCCCTCCATTAGGTCGGTGTTCCTCTTCTTCGCGCGCGACGTTGGTCCGGAGCACGTCGAGCTTGACGACGCTGTTCTTCATCAACGCCGACCACCGCGCCTCGGTTTTCTCTTCCCTCTGGGCGGCGTGGGTCTTGGCGTCGGCGAGGCACTGCTCGATGAATGCTTGCAGCCGCGCGGTAGCCAGCGCGGCGTCCTTCGTTGACTTGGCTCGTTTGTTGCCGTCCGGGCGCCCATTGGCCGCGCCCGGCGTCGACGCGTCCGACTTGTACATCTCCTTGGCCTTGGCGAGGGTGCGACGGACGTCCGCCCACTTCTCACAGTTCTCGATCTGGGAGAACACGTGGAGGTACTTGAACTCTTGGTCGGTGCTGCTGTCCTGGCGGTACATGGCGAACATCCGGACCATCTGCGTCGAGAAACAAGTGTCGGCGACGCACGGCGAAATGAGCGAGAGACCGACGTCTTTTCATACCTGACCCTCGATGTTGGCGTCGCTTTTCGGGCGAGCCGGGACCTCCTCGACGATCCCATGCCATTTGTTGCATGATGTTTGAATGAGCGCCTAATGGTTCGCCATGGCCTTCGAGCCGCGCTTCATGTGGATGGTGGCGAAGTAGAGGTCGACCAACTTGCGCTCGTCGAACTCCGACTTGATGTGCTCCCAGTACGTGTCGGCGCTCTGGTTCGTGCTGGTGATCCGGTCGAGGCAGACGGTCTTCCACGCTTCGGCAAGGCATTCATCTTCTTTGGATGCCCACTTGACGCGCGGCTCGCCGGTCCTGGTCGCCTGCTTCTTCTTTTTCCCTTTCCTCGCTGGAGCAGGCGCCGGCTCCTCCTCCTCCTCGCCGTAGTCGAGCTTGTCGTCCATGTCGCCGGTGAGGTCCATTGTATCGTCTTGGGCATTGAACCCGGGGGAGGCGGCGACGGTCGAGCCGCTCGTGATGATGTCATCCATGTCGGCTTCCGTCGCGTCAGGGTTGCCGAGATGTGACGACAAGGCTTGCCAGAAGTGCAGGGCGACACGGCGCAAAGGCGGTGTCGGGGAGGCCGCGGAAGCCGACGGTGAGTAGGTGTACGGGGGGTACTAGACGCCGGCGAACACGGGCGAGGGCGTGCGCTGGGCGGGGTGGCCATACGGAAAGGTGATGTTGGGCTTGAACCCGCCGTGCCTGTCGCCGTCGGCGTAGCCAGGCGAGGGCAAGCACCCCTAGGGCTCTGGCGACCCGACGCTCTGCTGGCTTCAGGAAACGTGCGGGCCGTGGCTGCCCGGTGGATTCATCATCCCGCGCGAGACGCCTCTGCCTGCTCCACCGCGCGAGATGCCTCTGCCTGCTCCGCCGCAGGCACGACCATCGCCGCCCTGTTCCGGGCCTTCTTGGCGTTGAGCCTGTTCCGCCGGTCGGTGGTGACAGCCTCCCAGCGCTGAACCTCGGCCTTCTAGTCGGCGTTCGACATGCCCGGTGGTTTGGATGGCGGCGCTCTCGGCTTCCTCTGCTTTGGCTAGGTGGCATCGACATCGGTAACGGCGCGAGGGCCGTGTACTTCTTCGGCGATATGGCGGCCGGATGGAGGGGAGATGGAGGAGAATGGCGGGAGAAGAGGGGCAAAAGGGGGGATGGAGGGAAACGGAGGGGGAAAAGCGGGGGATCGGCGGAAAAAAGGGCCTTCTCTCGCCGACAGAGCGGACCCACGTGCCTTTTCGCTTCGGCCGGCGACCCCCGGGGGCTTGGTTTCGGCTCGGGTTCGCCGACTATTATTTCGGCCCAAACCGGCGATAAACAAGGCCCGGGAGGCACGACTGGGCTGATTTTTTTGACGCCGGCGCTAAAAAAATCCCTAGGGGGGCATGTTGGGGGCGCCAGTGGAGATGCTCTAAGGCTGCATTGGACCTGGAATGGCCTGCACTGGCGCCCGCATCGGAGCTACGCGACTGGAGTCAGCACCCCGACCAGACCCACCTCCTCAAGTTCGTCTCCAAGCACGCCTTCCTCTCCCTCCCCTTCCCGACACCAGACCAGCATCGGAGTGGACGCACCACCGGCTCCCCCGCGAGGCCTCCGTCGTGACAGCCGTGATCGATTTCCGCGGCGGCCTCCTCGGCATCGCCGACCACGCGGAGCTGCTGGAGTTCCGCCTTGACAGTCCGGACCAGACGGTCCAGCTGCTACCAGTCACCGGCCTCCCAGATCACGCCGCGTTCGAGCGTTGGCGATTCGGGCCTTGCCTGATCGCGGCCGAAAAGCGACTGCTCCTCCTGCTGATCATTGTTGGATAAGTGAGCTCATGCTTCACTGGGTCACGCGCAATACTGATAGCACCGGTACTGTCTGACAGTAACAGACTCGAGGTAGTAGCAGACACACCAAAATCCTTAAGTAACCACCGTAACCAGATCACCTCAGCCGTCAACATAGCCATGGCTCGCAACTCAGCCTCTGTACTCGAGCGTGAAACTGTAGTATGTTTCTTTGTCTTTTAGGCAATAAGAGAGCCACCAAGGAAGACACAGTAAGCAGACAGCGAGCGTCGATCAGAGGGATCACTAGCCCAGGTAGCATCAAAGTAGGCCTGGAGCTCAAGAGAGCTGGAGCGGGGAAAGAAGAGGGTTGAGAGAGCGTGCCACGAAGATATCATAGAACACGGAGGAGATGACTATAGTGGACATATGTGGGGGCCTGAAACGAACTGACTCAGGATGTGGACAGGATAGGAAATGTTAGGACGTGTAACAGTAAGTTAGACAAGGCTGCCAACTAGGTGACGATAGCGAGTGGGATTAGGAAGAGGGTCACCATCAGAGGCACGAAGCTGAACGTTGAGCTCCATAGGAGTCACAACAGTGCGCTCATCACCGAGAGCAGCGCGAGCAAGAAGATCCTGAATATACTTTTCTTGGGAGATGTAGAAGCCATCAGACGTCGAGGAGATCTCAATCCCAAGAAAATAGCGAAGTGGACCAAGATCAGTCATAAGGAACTGGTCGCGAAGGCGAGCCTTAACAAAGGAAATATAGTCAGAGTCGTCACCAGTGATGATCATGTCATCAACATAGAGAAGGAGAAGAGTCTGACCATGAGGAGACGTGTGAACAAACAGCGCGGGATCATGATCACTGGGCAAGAAACCAGCGACAGTCACCACAGAGGCAAAGCGCTCAAACCAGGCACGAGGGGCCTGTTTAAGACCATAGAGAGAGCGGCGAAGTCGACAGACCATGCCATCAAGAGCATAGTAACCCGGTGGTGGCTGCATATAAACCTCCTCACGCAACTCGCCATTGAGAAAGGCGTTCTGGACATCAAATTGAGAGATAGACCAATTGCGAACAGAAGCCACAACAAGGAGAGTGCAGACAGTGGTCATGTGAGCCACAGGAGCAAATGTCTCTTCATAATCACGTCCCTGTTCCTGCTGGAAACCACGGGACACAAGACGAGCTTTGTAACGCTCAAGAGAACTGTCGGAGCGAGTCTTGATCTTGTAGACCCACTTGCAAGTGATGGGACAAACACGAGAAGGAGGAGAAACCAGATCCCACGTGCCATTGCGCTCAAGAGCCGCAAGCTCCTTGGCCATCGCAAGCTGCCATTAAGGTTGAGTCATGGCAGCCTGATAGGTGGTGGGTTCAACAATGGCAGAGAGACCATACCGGTCAGGAGAATAGCGATCAGGTGGGGGACAAGGCCTAACACGAAGGTTATGAACCGGTGTAGGCGTGAGAGGTGGAGCACCTGAAGTAGAGGGCACATCAGTGGGATCATCCATAGCACGAGGACGACGGGTGTAGTAGTGAGGAAAAGGGGAGTGAGGGCGAAAGACTGGAGATGAAGGTGGGGAGGGAGATGACGAGGGAGGGGATGGTGGTACCGGTGGTGTAGGGAGACACATTGGGGGAGAGGATAGAACAGGAGGCACAGAGGGAGATGTGTTGTCGGGAAGGAGAAGGAAGGAAATATCTTCCACAAAAAAGCTCGAGGAGGAGGGACGCGGATAGTAAGAACGAGACTCAGCAAAAGTCACATCACGCGAAATGCGCAGTTGGCGACCAACAGGGTCCCAACTATCGCCCTTGTGCTCATCACTGTAGCCAAGGAAAACACACTCAACTGACTGAGCAGTCAACTTGGTTCGTTCTCACAGAGCAAGAAGAACATAGCACACACATCTAAATATACGAAGAGCGGAGTAGTCAGGAGAGCGACCAGAGAGACGCTCCATAGGAATACCACCCTTCAAGGCAGCCGATGGCTGAATGTTGATGAGGTGTGTGGATGCGGAAACAGTCTCAGCCCAAAAATGAGGTGGAAGAGAGGCGACGATCATCATTGCTCGAGCCGTCTCAAGCAAATGGCGATGTTTGCATTCAACAATGCCATTCTGAGCATGGGCACAAGGGCAAGAGTACCCTACTCCGCAAGAAAACCACACAACATGTGAGAGAGATACTCTCCAGCCGAGTCAGCGCGGAAGACACGGACATGCGTGGAAAATTAAGTGTGAACCATGGCAGCAAAACGCTTGTATAAGGGGAGTACCTCGCTGCGAGATTTCGTGCAATAAAGCCAAGTGTAGCGAGAGAAATCATCAATAAACATAACATAGTAGCGGTGACCCCCTTTGGAGTGAAAAGGAGCAGGACCCCATACATCAGAATGAACCAAGTCAAAAGGACGCTGAGATACAGACTCACTGGTAGGATAAGGTAACTGGGTCTGTTTACTAAGCCTACAACCATCACAATGCAACGAAACATCACCAGAGACAGACCCTAAGATGCCTTGGTGTACTAATGAGGACAAGCGAGAGCCACATAAGTGACCTAGTCGATGATGCCACTGCTGGAAGGACGCAAAGGAGGAGGCATCAAGAGCATGTGAGCTGGCGGATGTGGTAGTAGCGGAAGGAACACGAAGCCAGTCAACCTCCCAAAGGCCCTCAGACTCATGGCGCCGAGGGCCAGCGCCAACCAGAGCTTGAGTGCGACGATCCTGAAAAGAACAAGAGTCGGCATCAAGAATGACACGACAGCCAGTTGGGCAGCGGAAAAGGGATTTATGGTAAGACGAGGAACATGAGAAACACTAGGAACCGAGAAAGACGGAGTGGAAAGGATGCCACGACTAGCAACAGGAAGAGGTGTGCCATTGGCAGTGAGAACATTAAGAGGAAAATCAAGAGGTCGAAGAGAAGATAAAGCAGAAGAATCAGAAGACATATGAAAAGAAGCTCCAGAATCCAGAACCCACGAGGATGTACCTGACTGAGTAGAGTCCAGCTAGAGTGGTGGTGGCTGTCACAGCGGCAACAGAACCCGTCGAGGAAGAACCAGATGAAGCCAACATGCGCTTGAGCCGCACAGTATCCTGATCAGTGAGCGACGAAGGCGAGGAAGACACACGAGTCCCACTAGAAGAAGAGCGCTTCAGGTCTCTCCGCTTCTTGTGACAATCTGACTCTGGGTGACATGGCTGGTTTGCAGTAGCCACAGAAGGTGTGCGAGCGCGACCGACCCTCCCCTGAAGGAGGGTGAGCCGCCCCCTGGAGGTGTGGGCATGAGCGATGGAGTGGTGAGGTCAGTAGAAGACACAGGAGCTCGAGCAGCAAGAACAGCGGGAACGACAAACATACCAGCAGGCCAGCAGACCGGAGGCGTGTCTCCTCAGCACGAAGCTCTGCAAGCACCTCCGAAATAGGAACATGACCACGAGCAAGCAGATGAGCACGCCGAGGCTCAAACTCTGGACGAAGGCGAGATAGGAACTCGTGGAGAAGATGAAACTCCAAGTCTGGCCGCACAGTCTGGCAACAGCAGCAAGTACCTCAAACCACAGTCTTGAGGGAGTCAAGCTGACGCCAGATGGCAGAGCTCTGTGAGTAGAACTCATCAATAGAGGAGTCACCCTGTTGAAGAGCATGCTCCCGACGCACCATAGATAGGTAGAGAGCATCACCAGATGGCGGATATCGCTGACAAAGAAAGGCCCACATCCCAGCAACAGTACCGAGACCCATGAACTCAGACGCAAACTGAGGAAAGACACTCGCAGTGAGAACAGCAGCCGCTCGAGCATCATCGTTGCACCACTGAGTGTAAGTAGACAGATCATCCCGGTAAACAGCAAGAGCATATGAGTAAGCAGATACCTGCTGATCATAGGCATCCACTGCAGCATCATCAAGGGGCTTGGCTGCATCCCGATCAGCCTGAGAAGCTTCAGCAGCAAGAACAAGAGGGACCGGTGAAAGCACAAGTGCTCCCTAGGTGGTTTTGGTAATTAATGTAAGCATATCTCTTGTTGGACTAACACCTTTACCAAGTATGTTTTAGATAAGTTCAACAATGAAGTGGCATGGACTAGAGGATGTGAAACCCCTTCAAAATGCTAAGGACAAAGGATTGGCTCAAGCTCAAAGCTCAGGACTCTACATTTTCTATTTAGTGATCCAAGATCACATTGAGTCCATAGGAAAAGCCAATACTATTAAGAAGGGATGAGGTGTTGCTTAATGGCTTGCTTGCTCAAAGTGCTTAGTGATATGCTCCAAAGCCATCAACTACTTTCTCACATCCACATATGACCTAAACCAAAAGTCAAAATCGGCCCCACCGATTCTTTCTATCCGGCGCCACCGGGTTCAGATGTCATAGCCACTGTCACAAACCCTAGGCAAATCGGTCTCACCGGTAGGGATCCGGTCTCACCGAGATGGGATTGCAATCTCTCTGTATGGATCCATTACCAAAATCGGTCTCACCGAGTTTGCACAATCGGTCCTACCGAGATTGTAATGTAAACTCTCTGTTCCCTTCTGTAACATTTTGGTCTCACCGAGATGAGCAAATCGGTCCCACCGAGTTTACCTGACCAACTCTCTGGTTAGCTTATTACCAAAATCGTTATCACCGCCGAGTTTGTGTAATCGGTCTCACCGATATTACCTTATGCCCTAACCCTAACCATATCGGTCCTACCGAGTTGCATGTCGGTCCCACCGAAAATCCTAACGGTCACTAGATTTGCTGAATCGGTCCGACCGAGTTTACCAATTCGGTCCCACCGAGTTTGGCAAGTTATGTGTAACATAGATTTTGTGTGGAGGCTATAAATACCCCTCCACCTCCTCTTCATTTGTGGAGAGAGCCATCAGAACGAACCTACACTTCCAACCTACATTTTCTGAGATAGAACTACCTACACTTGTGTTGAGGCCAAGATATTCCATTCCTACCATATGAATCTTGATCTCTAGCCTTCCCCAAGTTGCTTTCCACTCAAATCTTCTTTCCACCAAATCCATATCCTATTAGAGAGAGTTGAGTGTTGGGGAGACTATCATTTGAAGCACAAGAGAAAGGAGTTCATCATCAACACACCATTTGTTACTTCTTGGAGAGTGGTGTCTCCTAGATTGGCTAGGTGTCACTTGGGAGCCTCCAACAAGATTGTGGAGTTGAACCAAGGAGTTTGTAAGGGCAAGGAGATCGCCTACTTCGTGAAGATCTACCGCTAGTGAGGCAAGTCCTTCGTGGCAACGACCATGGTGGGATAGACAAGGTAGCTTCTTCGTGGACCCTTCGTGGGTGGAGCCCTCTGTGGACTCGCGCAACCGTTACCCTTCGTGGGTTGAAGTCTCCATCAACGTGGATGTACGATAGCACCACCTATCGGAACCACGACAAAAACATCCGTGTCCCCAATTGCGTTTGAATTCTCCAAACCCTTCCCTTTACATTCTTGCAAGTTGCATGCTTTACTTTCCGCTGCTCATATACTCTTTGCATGCTTGCTTGATATGTATTGAGTTTGTTAAACTTGTGTTAAAACTGCACTTCAACTCAAAGAAATTAAAAACTGCAACTTTTGGTACTTAGTGTCTAATCACCCCCCTCTAGACACCTCTTCTCGATCCTTTCAACTGGTATCAGAGATTTGGTCTCCATTGCTTTGGTTTAAACACCATTGGAGGAAGATGGATGAGTCTACTTTGGGGAGTCTTAGACATAGAGTGCCTATTCTTGATGGAGAGTATTTTCATGAGTGGAAAAATGAAATGCTTGCGATTTTTAATGAATATCATTTGAACAAGTATATTGCTAGCCCTTGTGCACCTCATGTTGATTCCTTGCATCCCACACCCGAAGAGGATCTTGACATGACTCTCAATCTTAGAACCATCAATCTTATCATAAGAGGATTGCCCAAAAATTTGATTGCTAGTTTGCCTACTCTTGATTGTGCCTATACTATATGGAGATTTCTTGAGGAACAATTCCCAGATTATTCCCTGAAAAATTTAGACGAAATTCTCCATAAATCGATTGCCTTGAGTAAGATGAATTCTAGTGATCCTAGCTTTGGTGATTGTCTATTTGAGCTTACTAGTCTCATGCGTGCCATAGGAGAGGTTGGGATCATTAGCAATATCATTTCCGAAGCTATTAGAATCCATAAAGACAATCATAGAAATGACCATTTGTCTAATGAATTACCCTCTCTAGGAATTGATCAATCACAAGATGATGTTGAACATGGATACTATGATGAGGATGATGATAGTGACTTTGATCTTGATGATGCAATGAGACACTTTGGTCTTACGGCAAATCTTCGTGGCTACATGGCTGGAGGAAAGGAATGGGTCCTCGATAGTGGATGTACTGATCATATGACCGGAGATAAAGACATGTTCCATGAGCTTGCCGAAAACGATGGTCGTCGCAAGTATGTCACTTTCGGTGACAACTCAAAGGGTAAGGTGGTTGGCCTCGGTAAGGTGGCCATCTCACATGATAGCTCCATACAAAATGTCATGCTCGCTGAATCTCTTGGGTACAATTTACTTTCAGTTTCTAGACATGCTGATTTCGGTTTCAATGTTCTATTCACCGAAGTAGATTGCCAAGTGTTTCATAGAGACAATCATAAAATGGTCTTTACCGGTATACGTAGAGGTGATCTTTACATTGTTGATTTCACTAAAAAGGCTCAACCTAGAACTTTCTTAATTGCTAAATCCTCTAAAGGTTGGTTATGGCATAGACGATTAGGTCATGTGGGTATGTGAAATCTTGATAAGCTTATTAAAGGTGATCATATCCTTGGAATAAAAGATGTCATATTTGACAAGGATAGACTTTGTAGTGCTTGTCAGGCAGGAAAACAAGTTGGAGGAAGTCATCCCACGAAGAACATCATGACCACGAGAAGACCACTCGAGCTACTTCACATGGATCTCTTTGGTCCAAATGCCTACAAGAGTCTTGGTGGTAACTCATTTGGACTAGTCATAGTTGATGATTTTTCAAGATTTACGTGGGTGTTCTTTCTTGATGACAAATCGCAGGTCCAAAAGATCTTCAAAAACTTCGCTAGGAAGGCCCAAAATCAATTTGACGTGAAGATCAAGAAGGTTCGAAGCGACAATGGAACGGAGTTCAAGAACACAAATGTGGATACCTTTATTTACGAAGAAGGGATTTCACATGAGTTCTCGGCTACGTACACACCTCAACAAAATGGAGTCGTTGAGAGGAAGAACCGGACTCTTACTAAAATGGCGAGAACGATGCTTGATGAGTACAAGACGCCAAAGCACTTTTGGGCAGAAGCGGTTGAGACAACTTGTCATGCAACAAATCGCTTGTATCTTCACAAGCTACTCGGCAAGACGACATACGAGCTCCTCACCGGTAACAAACCCCAAGTTGGATACTTTCGAGTATTTGGCTCAAAGTGCTACATTCTTGATAAGCATCGTCGTTCTAAATTTGCTCAGTCTCATGAAGGTTTCCTACTTGGTTATGGCTCAAACTCTCACACATACCGTGTCTACAATAATTTCACCCGAAAGGTTGAAGAGACGGTAGATGTGAAGTTTGATGAATCTAACGGCTCGCAAGTAGAGCAATTGTCAATTGATGTAGGAGACAAAGACCCTTCGGAAGCAATCCAAGACTTGTCTATTGGCAAGATTCATCCAACGGAGGTGAAGGAGAGTACCTCGTCCATCCAAGTGGAAGCTTCTACCTCACGACAAGGTGAACCAAGAGTTGATACGAAAGCTTCCACAAGTGGGACACACCAAGATGAAGAAAATGAGGATGTGCACCAAGATGAACGCCAACAACCTCCTTCTCCACCACGACAAGAGAACAACAACGTCAACAACGAAGAAGGCCAAGAAGAAGAACAAGATGAAGAAGATGTTCAACCAAGATCCAAACAAAATATTTCATGAGTTCGAGCAAGAATTGCCAAAGACCATCCCGTTGAGCAAATCTACAATGACATCCAAACCGTGAGAATCACTCTCTCTAAAACTCGTTTAGCTAACTTTTTTGAACACTATTCATTCATCTCTAGCATTGAACCTATGAAGGTTGAAGAAGCTTTGGAAGATCCGGATTGAATAAACGCTATGCATGAAGAGCTACACAACTTTGAGAGAAACCAAGTATGGACACTGGTCGAAAAGCCCGACAACAACCACAACATCGTCAGTACCAAATGGGTGTTTCACAACAAGCAAGATGAAGATGGTCAAGTCATCCGCAACAAAGCACGCCTAGTCACCCAAGGCTACACTCAAGTCGAAGGTATGGACTATGGTGAGACATATGCCCCCGTTGCTAGACTTGAGTCCATTCGCATCTTACTTGCCTATGCTAATCATCATGATATCACCTTGTACCAAATGGACATTAAAAGTGCTTTTCTAAATAGTGAAATAGAGGAGGAAGTTTATGCTAAGCAACCTCCCGGATTTGTCAATCCTAAGAAACCTAATGATGTTTACAAACTCCACAAAGCCCTTTACGGTCTTAAACAAGCTCCTAGAGCATGGTATAAATGCTTGACCAAGTTCCTTATTGAAAAAGGCTTTGAAATTGGAAAAATAGATTCTACTCTTTTTACTAAAAGGGTTAATGGAGAACTATTTGTGTGCCAAATTTATGTTGATGATATTATATTTGGATCAACTAACCCTCATTTTAGTGAAAAGTTTGGAAAGCTAATGTCGGAGAAGTTTGAGATGTCGATGACGAGTGAACTCAAATTCTTTCTCGGTTTGCAAATCAAGCAAACTAAGGAAGGTACCTTTGTATCTGAAACGAAGTACACCAAGGACTTATTCAATAAGTTCAATATGCAAGAATGCAAAGGTATGACTACACCCATGCCTACTAGTGGACTTCTTGATTTAACCAAAGATGGTGAACCGGTTGATCAAAAAGTTTATCGCTCTATGATTGGTTCATTGTTATATCTATGTGCTTCACGTCCCGATATTATGCTAAGTGTGTGCATGTGTGCACAATATCAAGCCGCTCCTAAAGAATGCCATCTTAAGGCCGTGAAAAGGATAGTGAGATACTTAATCCATACACCAAATTTTGGCATTTGGTATCCAAAGAGGGCTTCCCTTGATCTTGTTGGCTACTCCGACTCGGACTATGCCGGTGACAAGGTTAATAGAAAGTCCACTTCGGGTACTTGTCAATTCCTTGGTAGGTCTCTTGTGTCTTGGTCTTCCAAGAAACAAAACTCGGTATCCTTATCCACCGCCGAAGCGGAATACATTGCCGCTGGATCATGTTGTGCTCAATTACTTTGGATGATCCAAACTCTTAAAGATTATGGAATATATGTGAAACAAGTTCCATTGCTTTGTGACAATGAAAGTGCTATTAAGATTGCTCACAATCCCGTGAAACATTCTCGAACTAAGCATATTGAAGTTCGTCATCATTTCATTCGAGATCACGTTGCCAAAGGGGACATTGATCTTAAGCATGTTCGCACCGATAAGCAATTAGCGGATATATTCACCAAACCGCTTGATGAGAAAGTCTTTTGCCGTTTGAGAGGTGAATTGAACATCATTGATGCTTCAAACTTGGAGTAGGAACTCCATTTGATACATGCAAAGCATGAGCCTATGACTAATCCTTGATATTTCTCTTATGTTGACTATCTTATATATGTCTTTGATATATTTGCACCTTGTATGTTATCTAACTCATGTAGGTACTTGGATGAATCTAAATCTATGAGATTGCAACTCACTCACATCTTGAGCAATTTCTATATCACCAAGTCTCTACACAATGGTGGATGAAGACAAGGAAACACACAACCATTCAAACATATCCTTTGACAAATTCTATGTTGAGTTTCATGATTGTCATTTTGGGTACACAAGTGCCCTTCCTTGCAAAAACTAACCCATGTAGGTAGATGAACTCAAACTCCAAGTGGTGCTCCAAACTCTTGATGAGCTACATCAACCTTGAGCAACCCACACAAGTTCAACTACATGATCATGATCAACGCCACCACCAAGGTATGTTATTCCATCTTAGAGAAGATTTACTCCAAGTCATGGGATAAAGCAACTCAACAAGATGTGAATACATCAAGATGCTTTAACAAAAAATGGTAACCCCATTTTGAGCTTAAACGATGAGTATGATCAAAGATCAAGTGATCTCACTTGACTCCTAAGTCAATATACTCTAACATGGGTTACTTTGTCACCGACCAATTCTAGATTGAAACTTCATCTAGACTCTTTTTTTAGTTTCTTCTCTGTTATTTTCTGTTCTGCATTCCTTGCATCCAATTCATTGCAAATCTTTCAGTTAATTCCTCGTAAATCCTTGTGGGATATTACTTGTCTAGTGAGCTGAGGTGACAAGTGTTTTCTCTGTGATGAACTCGGTCTCACCGGTCTGATGCTTTCGGTCCAACCGAATCCTCTCGGTACCACCGAACCATTCAACTTGTTGTCACCGATTTCACTACAGGAAAGACATCTTGCCACTTGTTTCTGCATTCTTTTTGATCCAGCTCCACTCAATGAATCTTGTCGTCGACCAGCATCCCATTCAAGTTGCTGCTTTGTTCTGTGACTCAAGGACCAAACCCATCATGACAAAATCCAGAAGAACCCTTCTTGGAAATTGATGTCAAAGGGGGGGGGGAGAGATCACATCAAAGCTTAATCATATCTATAGGGGAGAGAATACTCAAGGGAAGAAAGAGTAATCATCAAGGAACCCAAATGCTTGGTGTTCAAGAGGAGAGAAGTCACATGTCTTCAAGAAGGGAAAGACATGTTCATATTTGCTCGTTTGCATTAGCTCTTCTTATTTCCTTTGAGCTCTGACTATGCTCTGATTTCCTATTCCCTATCTGCTCCCAGTATCCCATGCTAGATTCAGGGGGAGGTAGACATCTAAAGGAAGGAAATCCTTGAATTCATTGCACATCTTTACCTTTGGGGACATGTCTATATCCAATGTGGTACTTAGTACTCACTCTACATGTCATCACAGTCTTGGTACTCTTGTGGTTTCTTTTGTTTGTTCTGGCCAGTAGGTGTATCTGTGTTATCTAACCTTGTTTACGCAGGTTCATCCCATCCTAAGCCAACTCAAGACCACAAGGTAAGTATATGCATCACAGTCATGAGCATGAGAAATTTTTGCTGATGTATATACTGTTTGCCAGAAGGACTCATGAGCATGAAGGTACATTTATCATATTCACATCATTTGCTCTGATGCATATATAGCCAAGATACATGTAACACATTTCTTACTCTGTCATGTTTATGCATTCACATGCTCCTATATTCCATATTCACATGATTGCATACATGTAGGGGGAGCCTATGCATGTTACATGTCTTTCCAAAGCTTTACCTACTATTCTCTATATCTTTATCTAAAGCTTTGATGTATGTTGTCATCAATTACCAAAAAGGGGGAGATTGAAAGCACAAGTGCTCCCAAGGTGGTTTTGATAATTAATGTCACCATATCTCTTGTTGGACTAACACCTTTACCAAGTATGTTTCAGATAAGTTCAATAATGAAGTGGCAGGGACTAGAGGTTGTGAAACCCCTTCAAAATGCTAAGGACAAAGGATTGGCTCAAGCTCAAAGCTCAGAACTCTACATTTTCTATTTAGTGATCCAAGATCACATTGAGTCCATAGGAAAAGCCAATACTATTAAGAAGGGATGAGGTGTTGCTTCATGGATTGCTTGCTCAAAGTGCTTAGTGATATGCTCCAAATCCCTTAACTACTTTCTCACATCCACATATGACCTAAACCAAAAGTCAAACTTGGCCTCACCGATTCTTTCTATCCGGCGCCACCAAGTTCATATGTCATAGCCACTGCCACAAACTCTAGGCAAATCTGTCTCACCAATAGGGATCCTGGTCTCACCGAGATGGGATTGCAATCTCTCTATATGGATCCATTACCAAAATCAGTCTCACCGAGTTTGCATGATCGGTCCTACCTAGATTGCAATGTAAACTCTCTATTCCCTTTTGTAACATTTCAGTCTCACCGAGATGAGCAAATCGGTCCCACCGAGTTTACCTGACCAACTCTCTGGTTAGCTTATTACCAAAATCGGTCTCACCGAGTTTGTGTAATCGGTCTCACCGATATTACATTATGCCATAACCCGAACCATATCGGTCCTATCGAGTTGCATGTCGGTCCCATCGAAAATCCTAACGGTCACTAGATTTGCTGAATCGGTCCGACCGAGTTTACCAGTTCGGTCCCACCGAGTTTGGAAAGTTGTGTGTAACGGTTAGATTTTGTGTGGAGGCTATAAATACCCCTCCACCTCCTCTTCATTTGTGGAGAGAGCCATCAGAAAGAACCTACATTTCCAGCCTACATTTTCTGAGAGAGAACTACCTACACTTGTGTTGAGGCCAAGATATTCCATTCCTACCATATGAATCTTGATCTCTAGCCTTCCCTAAGTTGCTTTCCACTCAAATCTTCTTTCCACCAAATCCATATCCTATGAGAGAGAGTTGAGTGTTGGGGAGACTATCATTTGAAGCACAAGAGCAAGGAGTTCATCATCAACACACCATTTGTTACTTCTTGGAGAGTGGTGTCTCCTAGATTGGCTAGGTGTCACTTGGGAGCCTCCAACAAGATTGTGGAGTTGAACCAAGGAGTTTGTAAGGGCAAGGAGATCGCCTACTTCGTGAAGATCTACCGCTAGTGAGGCAAGTCCTTCGTGGGCGACGGCCATGGTGGGATAGACAAGGTTGCTTCTTCTTGGACCCTTCGTGGGTGGAGCCCTCCTTGGACTCGCGCAACCGTTACCCTTCATGGGTTGAAGTCTCCATCAACGTGGATGTACGACAGCACCACCTATCGGAACCAGGACAAAACATCCATGTCTTCAATTGCGTTTGAATTCTCCAAACCCTTCCCTTTACATTCTTGCAAGTTGCATGCTTTACTTTCCGTTGCTCATATACTCTTTGCATGCTTGCTTGATATGTATTGAGTTTGTTAAACTTGTGTTAAAACTCCAGCTCAACTCAAAGAAATTAAAAACTGCAACTTTTGGTACTTAGTGTCTAATCACCCCCCTCTAGACACCTCTTCTCGATCCTTTCAACCGGCAGGATAGGAGCCACAGGAGCAACAGGGCAGGGCGGACAGGGGACCTCGCCAGAGAGAACGCCCCACAGGAGAAGACCGCGCATGTGGATGCGCATGAGGCCCACAAACTCAGCATAGTTGGTGCCATCGAAGATCACCGTGCACCTAGGAACAACCACATATACGAAAGAAGACACGGCAAGCTCTTTGTCCGTCTCTCTATTTTTTTACAAGGTCAAACGTCACAGGGAAAACAGCCCAAGCCCCAGCCAGAGAGCTCGAGCGCCCGCAGCCAGGCCGAGTAAGAGTGGCAGCCCAGTACGGTCCAGATCAAGGCGCTGCGAGGGAGGCAGCCACGCAGCAGGTCCACGGGTCAACGGCCCGGGCAAGCGAGCGCCCCCGCCCCCACGCGAACTAGAGAACGACAGTGGCTGACAGGAGCGGCAGGAGTGGTGCGGCGGCCTGAGGCAGGGCTCTGGCAGCTCGGCTTGGTCCAGCAAGGCGGGAACGACCGGATCCGGCCGCTGGAGACCGGTTCCCGGCGAGCCTTGCAGCAAGCGGGTCGGAGAAGCCGGATTCGGGAGGAAGAGCCAGAGCAGGTGTGGTCGACCAGGAAGAGGCGGCTGTGACCGGGCTGGAGGGGCGGGATCCGGATCCGCGATGGGGAGGGCTGAACGGAGCTGCTCGCTGAGACCGCCGGCCAGGCAGGAGGCGACAGATCGGGAGAGGGGCTAGCACGGAGTTGCAGCGTGCGCGAGAGAGGGGAACCTAACATCTGATACCATGTTGGATAAATAGCAACTGACTTTACTGAGGGGCCAAAGGCCAGAACATATACATGTGAGGTAAAGTGCAGAAAAGCCCCTTATACAATGGGGATGTACAGAAAGGAACTATACACATCTAACAATCATGACGGATCCCGAAGGAGGTGGATGGCGCAGCTGGCGAGAGTGCAGAAGCTGAGCGTGCACGTGCTCGACAGGGCGGCGATGCGGTGGGAAGAGTCGGATAGCATCAGCAAGTACAACGTTGTTCGTGGACTGCGCCGTGGCGTGCGCGGATGCGGGAGGCTCCGACGTGGTGGCCAACCAAGTATATTTCCTCGGTACGCGTTCCTACAACACCTTTGGACCTGTCCAGGAGGCCCGGACCTGGAAGGCGTTCGCTGCAGGGTCCGGCGGTGGGGAGGAGGAGGCGTGGAGGTCGCCGTGGCCGTCTCTGATCTCGCTCCACCACAAGTGGCTACGGCGACAGACATGGGTTTATCCAAGGCTGTTCTATCGATGTTACTACTTCCTCCGTCCCATAACATAAGGTAAGAAGTTTTTTGTGACTAGTAAACATCTTACATTGTAGGTCAGAGGGAGTAGCATTTTGAACCGTCGGCGCCAAGTGCATTATTTTTGGTCCAATCTATCGAGTTCGATTTCATCCTAAACTAGGCAATGCCATGGTTACAATTTGGGTCATTCATGAACGAGAGCTCCTCCTCAGCGCCTATAGCGCCAGGAGAGGAAGCTGGCGCTCACCCGCCTTTAAAGTGGGTCGTGGCCCATTAAGAACATCTCCAATAGGCGCGTGGTAGCGCCACACACTAATTTTTTTTGCAGCGCCGAAATAGCGTTTTAGCACGTACATGACGGTGGTTGCTTTACCAGGGCTGCAAAAATTTAGCGCTCCACTATAGTGTTTCATGATTCTAAAAAAACAGTATAGAGTTTCACCAGGCGCTGCAAAATCAAGCACACACGACCAACCGATGCTTGGAAGAGGTAGGGGGAGAAGGCGCGGCGGTGGCGGGGCGGGGGGGGGGGAGGGGTGCACGACGGCGGATGGGCGAGGAAGAAGGCACGACGGGAGGGAAATCATGGCGGTTGGCGGGCGCAGGCGCGTGGATTTTAACCAGCATGCGGGCGTGTCGCGCCAAAACTACCGCGCCCCGCGTGCGCGTCAATCTTTTCGTGCGTCAAACTGGCGGTTTATCCAGTGCGCCAGATATTTTGCATGCCTGTTGGAGATGCTGTAAGCGCTTCTCTTCCTGCTTGCTCTGCTCTTCGCTCACTCGCTAGCTAGGCTCATTGCTGTTCGCTCAGGTCATCGTGGCTGAGTGGTCGCGGTAGGCTGGGCCTGTTGACTTTCTAACAATTTTTTTCAAAGAAAAAAGATCGCAAAAAACAAAAGGTTCACCGAATTTGAAGAAAGTTGGCAAATTTGAGAAAGGTTCATCCATTTTTTAAGAAAGTTCACGAATTTGAAAAAAATCATTGATTTGGAAGAAAAGTTCACAAATTTGAAAGCAAGTTCATCGAGTTTGAAAAAAGTTCATCGAGCTTCAAAAAAGTTCATCGAGTTTGAAAAAAGTTCATCGAATTTGAGAAAAAGGTTCATCGAGTTTCGAAAAATTTCATCAAGATTGAAAAAAGTTCATGAAGTTTCAAAAAAGTTCATCGTGTTTGAAAAAGGTTCATCGAATTTGAGAAAAAGTTCACCAAATTTGAAATATAAAGTTCATCAAGTTTGAGAAGAAATTCATTGATTTTGCATCAAATGAGGAAGAAAGAAAAAGAAAAAGGAAAGAAGAAAAAACGGAAAATAGAAAATAGAAAAAGGAAAAAAAGAGAAGTACAAGGAAGAAAAGAATGAGAAAGATGCACTAATCACATTAGGCTTGGTGGTGTTGTGGTTATTGCAGTGTACGATGAAGCAGGAGGTTGTCTGTTTGAATCCAGTTGGACCTGCTTTTCTTTTGCTTCGCGTTTTCAAAACAGAAATAAGGTAAATGGGCCCTTCTTTTCTTTTGCTTCGCATTTTCAAAAACAGAAATAAAGTAAAAGGGTTGGCCCATATAGCATCGATGAGAGATCAGGGTATGCGCCCTGTACGAACTGGTCTATATTCGACGCTTAAGGCGCCGAAAAGGATTTGGCTTCATGAACTTGACTCGTTTGTACCATCAGAGCATCTTGCAGATCCCTATAAGTAATATTTGAGGATTTTTTTCTGTTTTAGGGGATTAAGACCTAGCTAGCAGATTCTCGAAATCATTTTTTTCTGAAAAAATTACTAGCTAGCTTTGACAGAACTGTTGGTTCTTGCTCAGGCTTCACTACACCTTTAGAAACTGTGAGTAATTATTTCATTAGTGTAGAAGATTCTGAAGCACAAAAGCATGCCTCTGAGGAGGTATGCCACCTAGTATCTAAATATAAATGGGACCCAGGACTATGCGTTTACCATGGATGCACTTTTTTTGGAATGTGAGGGGGATTGTTGCAACTGGAAGGAAAACTCTGATAGTAGATAACATTAATAAAACTCATTCTTCAGTCAAGGGGTTTCAAGAGACTAAGAAAGATAATTTTTCTGAATCCTATCTTAAAAGTTTAGTGGGTAACATATTTTTTTCCTGGCACCACCTCCCATCAAAAGGCACTATTTGTGGCCTCATAATGGTAGTTGATCTAGACAGTTTTTTAAAGTTAACTCTTGGTCTTGCCTAGATCTCTCTGTTTGCTGTAATGTTAAACTAAAAAGTAGTTGTGAGAAATTTAGGATTATTACTATTTATGGCTCCCCTTATGAAGAAGGGAAATGAGCTTTTATTTCAGAGCTGCATAGCCTTTTTATTGAAGCTCCTTTGCCCCCTGCTCCTGAAGTCTGCACAAGCCTGGCAAAAGGTGCTTTTGTCATTCTTAGCATCCACAGAGCCTTGTGTCGGTGCAGTTGTAGATGTGGTTCAGATTCGTCATCATCTCCTTATCCTGGGCTAACATTGGAGCATAACAAGTGACAGGGTTTTCTTCACGACGAACATCTCTCTTATGGATCAAAATGGGCATGCCTGAATCACAATTATAAATGTCGCTGCTTGAACTACCAACTCAACTCATTTGTCCATAACCTTGGCGGCATCGATGCTGCGGTGAGCAATGGCAAAATTGATCCTAAACCTTGCCTAACGACCTAACATAGAGGGGAGGGGGTTACATGTTGCTTATTGTCTTCAGAGACGATAACAAGGAAGGGGGCATGCCTCACTCGAGGAGGACTAGACAGTGGCCAAGAAGGGGACAAGCAGCTCATCCTATCAGAGAGTGTTACTGTCGCCTCCGCCGCTACCGCTTATGCAGATTTGAGTCATGCTACCTCTTGAGCACTACGTTGGTTTTCCCTTGAAGAGAAAGGGTGATGCAGCAAAGTAGCGTAAGTATCTCCCTCAGTTTTAGAGAACCAAGGTATCAATCCAGTATGAGGCCACGCTCAAGTCCCTTGCACCTACACAAACAAATAAGAAACTTGCAACCAACACGATAAAGGGGTTGTCAATCCCTTCACGGCCACTTGCAAAAGTGAGATCTAATAGAGATGATAAGATAATATTTTTGGTATTTTTATAATATTTTTGGTATTTTTATAATATTTTTGGTATTTTTATAATATTTTTGGTATTTTTATGATAAAGATTAAAAGTAAAACAAAGATAGAAATAGCTACTTGACTGGAGATTAATATGATGGAAAATAGACCCGGGGCCATAGGTTTCACTAGTGGCTTCTCTCAAGATAGCATAAGTATTACGATGGGTAAACAAATTACTGTCGAGAAATTGATAGAATTGAGCATAATTATGAGAATATCTAGGTATGAGCATGTATATAGGCATCACGTCCGTGACAAGTAGACCGACTCCTGCCTGCATCTACTACTATTACTCCACACATCGACCGCTATCGAGCATGCATCTAGATTTTAAGATCATAATAACGGAGTAATGCTTTAAGCAAGATGACATGATGTAGAGGGATAAACTCATGCATTATGATATAAATCCCATCTTTTTATCCTCGTTGGCAACAATACAATACATGTCGTTTCCCCTACTGTCACTGGGATCGAGCACCGCAAGATTGAACCCAAAGCTAAGCACTTCTCCCACTGCAAGAAAGATAAATCTAGTAGGCCAAATCAAACTGATAATTCGAAGAGACTTGCAAAGATAACCAATCATACATAAAAGAATTCAGAGAAGATTCAAATATTGTTCATAGATAATCTTGATCATAAACCCACAATTCATCGGATCTTGACAAACACACCGCAAAAGAAGATTACATCGAATAGATATCCAAGAGAATCGAGGAGAACTTTGTATTGAGATCCAAAGAGAGAGAATAAGCCATCTAGCTAATAACTATGGACCCGAAGGTCTGAGGTAAACTACTCACACATCATCGGAGAGGATATGGTGTTGATGTAGAAGCCCTCCGTGATCAATGCCCCCTCCGGCGGAGCGCCGAAAAAGGCTCCAAGATGGGATCTCACAGGTACATAAGGTTACCACGGTGGAATTAGGTTTTCGTGGTGCTCCTCGGTGGTTTGGGGGCACGTAGATATATAGAGGAGGAAGAAGTAGGTCGGTGGAGCCACGAGGAGCCCACGAGGGTGGAGGGCGCGCCCAGGGGGTAGGCACGCCCCTGCCTCTTGGCCTCCTCATTGGTTGCTTGACATCCACTCCAAGTCCTCTGGATCACGTTTGTTCCAAAAATCACGCTCCCGAAGGTTTCATTCCGTTTGGACTCCGTTTGATATTATTTTTCTGCGAAACACTGAAATAGGCAAAAACATAGCAATTTGGACTGGGCCTCCGGTTAATAGGTTAGTCCCAAAAATAATATAAAAGTGTATAAATAAGCCCATTAAACATCCAAAACAGAATATATAATAGCATGGAACAATAAAAAATTATATATACGTTGGAGACGTATCAAGCATCCCCAAGCTTAATTCCTGCTCGTCCTCGAGTAGGTAAATGATAAAAACAGAATTTTTTATGTGGAATGCTTCTTAGCATAATTTTCAATGTAATTCTTTTTATTGTGGCATGAATATTTAGATCCGAAAGATTCAAGATAAAAGTTTAATGTTGACATAAAAACAATAATACTTCAAACATGCTAACCAAGCAATTATGTCTTATCAAAATAACATAGCCAAAGAAAGCTTATCCCTACAAAATCATATAGTTAGGCCATGTTTCAATTTCGTCACACAAAACGTTCTCATCATGCATAACCCCGATGAAAAGCCGAGCAATTGGTTAATACTTTTTAACGCGCTTCAGCCTTTTCAAACCTTACGCAATACATGAGCGCAAGCCATGGATATAGCACTATGGGTGGAATAAAGTATAATGATGAGGGTTATGTGAGAAGACAAAAAGGTAGAAAATCTCACATTGACGCGGCTAATCAATAGGCTATGGAGATGCCCATCAATTGATGTCAATGAGAGGAGTAGGGATTTCCATGCAACGGATGCACTAGAGCTATAAATGTATGAAAGCTCAACAAAAGAAACTAAGTGGGTGTGCATCCAACTTGCTTGCTCATGAAGACCTAGGGCATTTTGAGGAAGCCCATCATTGGAATATACAAGCCAAGTTCTATAATGAAAAATTCCCACTAGTATATGAAAATGATAACATAGGAGACTCTCTATCATGAAGATCACGGTGCTACTTTGAAGCACAAGTGTGTAAAAAGGATAGTAACATTTTCCCTTCGCATTCTTCAACTCTATCATATGCACATCTGGTTCTCTTGGTGTCGAATGTGCTGGTTTAACTCCTGGATGAAAGCTGCAATGGATCTATCCTTCTTGATGCTGACTATCTCCCATTCTTCATCTCGGCGTCCGCAAATCTGGTAGATAGTGTCCTTGAGGTCTTCTTGATAAACTTCTCCAATGCGTCCCATGGTGATATGAGATGCCATGCTCTTTCCCAGACTCCAGGTTGGTGCACTGAAAACACTATCTATGGGCTTCGTGATTGGCGCGAATGTCCTTCCCGGAACATGAGCTTGAATCTTCCAGCGCTCCTCTTCAGGCAGAGTGGCGTTGAAGGTCCCGGTGAAGCTGGGTAGTCCAATGTTCAGGTACTTGGTGACTTCCTTCAAGTGAAATCCAAAAGGTGTGCCTTCATCCAGTTGCGCGTACTTGATCTTCGCGTCCGTCATCCTAAAAGAGTAGAAAAGATGAGGAGTTAGAAAATGAGAGGAGAATAGTGATCTATGGCTTTAACTTAGTGGTCGTGTCCTACAGTCAGCGTGTGCTCTGATACCATCTCTGTAGCGACCCGACCTCAGATGGTCAAGTCTCTGTGCTCCGGTGTCATCCCTGGATCAGTAATGCTGACACCACACAGTACTTCGAAGGATTTATAGCAGAGTAGCAATCACACACTTATTACATCGATGTCTCAAAGAGAACTTATTACAATAAAAATGGCTTAAGGCCATCTAATATCGATAAGAGCGGAAGACTTGGAAGATAAGTGAGTCCATCAACTCCAACGGCATCACTGAGTATAGAACCACGACCTAAAAGCACCTTACTCGTCGTCTGAAAAGTCTGCAACATGAAAGTTGCAGCCCGAAAACGGGTCAGCACATGGAATATGCTGGCAATGTAACACATAGAGAGTAATGAACAGTAATGAGCTATACTATATGCATGTATGGCTGGTGGAAAAGCTCTATGGTTACAGTTTTGCATAAAGCCAATTTTTCCCTACTGCAAAGGAATAGATTTTATTTAACTATCATGGTGGTTGAAACATCGAGAATGGTAGACAACATTCCGATCCCAATTAAGTGAACAATTAAAAACCAACAATATTAATTAGAAGTAACATGATGAGATTCACATGATATTCAGGTACTAGATACTCAAGATGTCCATAACCGGGGACACGGCTAATCATGATTAGTTTGTACACTCTGCAGAGGTTTGCGCACTTTTCCCCACAAGACTCGATCGCCTCCGTTGAATTTCTCGCACTACATGATGTTTGAGAAACGGATGACCGAGACATAGTCTTTCAGAAGCGCTAGCACCTTACGTTGTGATAGACCGTACCAACCTACATCCCCTACATCTGCTAGTCTACCACTGTAAGAGTTCGCACGACTTAGTCAGCTATGCCAGAGCCCATAATGGCTTGTGGCTGCACACGGAAGTTACTAGCATGGATGATCTTATGATCCCTTTGAGCCTGAGTGGCGGTCCAAAGAAAAACAGGCAAGTCCTGATACAAACCAGGTGCCTCAATCCACCCAGATGTGTGTTTAAGTTGCCACCTTAGATAAAACCATTAATTAACAATACTCACATCTGTCATGGATATCACTCACCCAATCCACGTCTACTAGCATAGCATGGCATAATAAGCAAACATAGAAGTAACTCCCAAAGGTTTTCATAAGTAAACAGGTAATAGGTACTACCTCAACTACTTCCCATCCCACAGTTTAATTAGATCCTAATCATGCAATGTTTGAGGATTGGTCTAATGCAGTAAAAACTGGGCAATGAGAAGGTATGATCAAAGTGTTACTTGCCTTGCTGAGGATCCGCGAAACCTAGAGATTCCAATCCATGCCTAATATCACATCCAATCCTTGAGATTCCAATACTATTAGGTTTGAGGGAAAACACATAGTTACCAATCCTTAATGGTAACCGATCACACCATCGACTAGCCATGTACTCTGCTCCAGGCGAGGTTACTAACATGGGTGACCTAAGGGCTTGTGTTGGCAGGTTATACTTATCCACAAATCCCCTTGATATGTATGAATGCGATGCACCAGTATCAAAAAGAACAAGCGCAGTAAATGTCTTAACCAAAAACTTACCGATTACCGCATCAGGCTGAGCTTCAACCTCCTCCACGCTAACGTGGTTCACCTGTCCCCTGTTGAAAGGGTTTGGCTTCTTTCCAGAGCTTCCATTGCCATTCTGGCCTTCGGGACATTCATTAGCATAATGTCCGGTCTTGGAACACTTGAAACAGGTGACTTGACTCAGATCTCTCTTGGCTGGAGTTGATGGGGTGGTATGATTCTGGCCATTGCTTCCTCCATTCCCATTACCATTCTTGTGGCCATTATGGTTGTGAGAACCACTTCCTCCATGGGTATGCTGAAACTGAACTCCCGGCTTAGGGGTAAAACGGGGCTTCTGCTGGGTTCCAGAGTTATACTTCCCCTGTCCATACTTCCTCTTGCGGTTCTCAATCTGCTGTTGCTTCCTTTCAATCATGATGGCACGATCTACCAACTCCTGGTAGTTGTTGAAACTTGCTACCCATCAACTGCATGCTTAGCTCATCATTCAGTCCTTCTAGAAACTTCTCCTGCTTAGCTGCATCCGTAGCAACGTCATCTGGGGCATAACGTGCTAACTTGCTGAAGTCGTCAACATACTGGCCAACTGTCCTTCCTCCTTGGCGTAAGTTGCGAAACTCACGCTTCTTCATGGCCATAGCTCCTGCTGAAACATGGGCAGTGCGGAAAGCTTGCTGAAACTGATCCCATGTGACAGTGTCAACTGGGTAAGTGCCTGTGAAATTCTCCCACCATGCTGCCGCGGGTCCGTCAAGCTGGTGTGCGGCAAACTTCACTTTCTCAACATCCGTGCATCCTGCAGTGGTCAACTCCCTCCCTATCTTGCAGAGCCAATCATCTGCTACTATCGGCTCGGTGCTACTAGAAAACACCGGTGGATTCAGCCTAAGGAAACAAGCTAGGTGATCAACTGGTTGTTGTTCTGCTGATTCTGGACTAACAACTGCATCAATTGGTTCTGCTGCTGGATCAACTGGGTGAGCTCCGGTGGTAATCCATTGTCACGTCTCGGAGACATCTGAGGGTTTAGAAAAGACGAGAATTAAGAATAGAGTGAGGTCTAAGAGAAAAACACTACCCAATGCACATGAGACAAAATCACACAAAATCACTTCATTCAATTCAAAAAAGGGCTTACAAAACGGTCTAGAACTATCGCAAAAGTGCTCAAACTATAATGTATACATGGGGAGAATACTACTAATATTTGGTGGTCATCTAGAAATTTGAATCGGTGGAAGACTCCATGATGTCTGCTCCAGCTTCGTCTTCAAAGTCGGGTTCACTTGGGTCCGAATCGGTGTCGTCGATGATGATGTAGTTGTCCGGACATGCGATGTACTTGTCTTCCTTCTTGGATGCTAATCTCTCCTTGAGTTCTTCAATCTCCTGCTTGAGATCGACATTGTGCCTTGCTAGAGCTACGATCTCGTCCATGTAGTCCTTGCGTGTACCCTTCAGTTCTCCTTCTAGCTCGATGATTCTTGCCTTCGCATTCTTCAACTCTATCATATGCACATCTGGTTCTCTTGGCGTCGAATGTGCTGGTTTAACTCCTGGATGAAAGCTGCAATGGATCTATCCTTCTTTATGCTGACTATCTCCCATTCTTCATCTCGGCGTCCGCAAATCTGGTAGATAGTGTCCTTGAGGTCTTCTTGATAAACTTCTCCAATGCGTCCCATGGTGATATGAGATGCCATGCTCTTTCCCAGACTCCAGGTTGGTGCACTGAAAACACTATCTATGGGCTTCGTGATTGGCGCGAATGTCCTTCCCGGAACATGAGCTTGAATCTTCCAGCGCTCCTCTTCAGGCAGAGTGGCGTTGAAGGTCCCGGTGAAGCTGGGTAGTCCAATGTTCAGGTACTTGGTGACTTCCTTCAAGTGAAATCCAAAAGGTGTGCCTTCATCCAGTTGCGCATACTTGATCTTCGCGTCCGTCATCCTAAAAGAGTAGAAAAGATGAGGAGTTAGAAAATGAGAGGAGAATAGTGATCTATGGCTTTAACTTAGTGGTCGTGTCCTACAGTCAGCGTGTGCTCTGATACCATCTCTGTAGCGACCCGACCTCAGATGGTCAAGTCTCTGTGCTCCGGTGTCATCCCTGGATCAGTAATGCTGACACCACACAGTACTTCGAAGGATTTATAGCAGAGTAGCAATCACACACTTATTACATCGATGTCTCAAAGAGAACTTATTACAATAAAAATGGCTTAAGGCCATATAATATCGATAACAGCGGAAGATTTGGAAGATAAGTGAGTCCATCAACTCCAACGGCATCACTGAGTATAGAACCACGACCAAAAAGCACCTTACTCGTCGTCTGAAAAGTCTGCAACATGAAAGTTGCAGCCCGAAAACGGGTCAGCACATGGAATATGCTGGCAATGTAACACATAGAGAGTAATGAACAGTAATGAGCTATACTATATGCATGTATGGCTGGTGGAAAAGCTCTATGGTTACAGTTTTACGTAAAGCCAATTTTTCCCTACTGCAAAGGAATAGATTTTATTTAACTATCATGGTGGTTGAAACATCGAGAACGGTTGACAGCATTCCGATCCCAATTAAGTGAACAATTAAAACCCAACAATATTAATTAGAAGTAACATGATGAGATTCACATGATATTCAGGTACTAGATACTCAAGATGTCCATAACCGGGGACACGGCTAATCATGATTAGTTTGTACACTCTGCAGAGGTTTGCGCACTTTTCCCCACAAGACTCGATCGCCTCCGTTGGATTTCTCGCACTACATGATGTTTGATAAACGGATGACCGAGACATAGTCTTTCAGAAGCGCTAGCACCTTACGTTGTGATAGACCGTACCAACCTACATCCCCTACATCTGCTAGTCTACCACTGTAAGAGTTCGCACGACTTAGTCAGCTATGCCAGAGCCCATAATGGCTTGTGGCTGCACACGGAAGTTACTAGCATGAATGATCTTATGATCCCTTTGAGCCTGGGTGGCGGTCCAAAGAAAAACAGGCAAGTCCTGATAGAAACCAGGTGCCTCAATCCACCCAGATGTGTGTTTAAGTTGCCACCTTAGATAAAATCATTAATTAACAATACTCACATCTGTCATGGATATCACTCACCCAATCCACGTCTACTAGCATAGCATGGCATAATAAGCAAACGTAGAAGTAACTCCCAAAGGTTTTCATAAGTAAACAGGTAATAGGTACTACCTCAACTACTTCCCATCCCACAATTTAATTAGATCCTAATCATGCAACGTTTGAGGATTGGTCTAATGCAGTAAAAACTGGGCAATGAGAAGGTATGATCAAAGTGTTACTTGCCTTGCTGAGGATCCGCGAAACCTAGAGCTTCGAAATAACAGGCGGCGCACTCCGGGTGATCTATCGCAGATAAACAACAAGCATACAATAAGTACTCATCTAATGCACAGGTAAAACTCGAACGGAAAATCGAACCAGATAGTTCAACTTAAGAACTCCGGTTGCAAAAGAATCGAATTCGAACAAAGCAACTGAAAACAAACGGCGGAAGAAAACAACTCGGTTCTAGTAATTTGAAACTAGGTCAAATTTTACAGTAGCAAAATCTTGTTTAAGTTGATTAGTTGGAACGGTGGTTTCGAAACGAAACTCCAGGCGCTTGAATCACCTGATTCCGATAAACGAGTGAGAAGATAAACTAGAACGAAGATCGGATCCGAAATCGCGATCAGAAAAATCGCAGAATAAATCCGACGAAAAAGAAAAACGACGAACGGTTAAACGAACGTACGTTCGTTAACCGAGACTAACCGGTGATCACGTTCGTTAAAACGAACGGTCCGGCGAACGCTCGCTAAATAACAAAACCGAAAAAAAATGAAAACCGATCTAGGGTTTAAAAAAAACCGAAACATCAAAAAATAAACCGGAACGGTTTTATTAGAAAACCGAACCGGGCGAGGGCGGTGGCGCGGCTCAGCTACCTCGTTGGGGCGGCGGGCTTGGCGGCGGGCGGCGGCGGCGGCGCTGGCGCGGGGCGACGGCGAGCGGCGGCGGCGGCGCTGGCATGCGGCGGCGGCGGCGGCGGGCTGCGCTGCTGCTGCTGCGTGGTGCGGCGGCGGCTTGAGGTGGGGAGGAGAGGGGGTGGAGTATATAAAGAGGGGGAGGGGTTGCTTGGGGGAGGGGGCAAGCAAGGGAGGAGGAGGAGTCCTCCTCGGACTCGGAGGCGGCGGGGCCGGCTCGGCGCGGCGGCGGCGCTGGCGCGCGCGCGCGGGAGGGAGGAGCGGCGGGGCGGGCCGGCTGGCTGGGCCCTTGGCCCAGTCGGCGCTGCGGGTTTTTTATTAAATAATTTCGCGAGCAGAAAAACGATGAAAAATAAATTCTAATGAGCTCCAAAATTTACGAAGTAAATTTTCCCCGACTCCTAAAAATGAGTCGAACAAAATGAACTTTTATTGGGGGCCTAAATGCAATATTTTAAAAACACACATTTTCCCTGATTCAAATAAAATGCAAATAAACTCCGGAAAAATCCAAAATTTGATTTATTTATTAAATCTTTATTTTTCCTAAAATTTGGGAAAGTCATCTTATTCCCTTCTCATAATTTTGATATTGGGAAAAATAATTGAATATAGAATAAATAAATCAAATGATCCTCTTTTCAAAATTTGAGAAAACTCAAATATGAAAATGATGAAATCTCCAACTCTCTCCGAGGGTCCTTGAGTTGCGTGAAATTTCCCGGATCAACCAAAATGCAAGAAAATATGAGATGCATGATGATCTAATGTATAACATTCCGAATTGAAAATTTGGGATGTTACAAACCTACCCCCCTTAAGATGAATCTCGTCCTCGAGATTCAGGTTGGCTAGAAAATAGGTGAGGGTGGTCCTTGAGCAAGTCTTGTTCTCTCTCCCAGGTGGCTTCATCCTCTAAATGGTGGTTCCACTGAACTTTGCAAAACTTGATAACCTTGCTGCGGGTAACTCTGCTAGCATATTCGAGAATCTTGACTGGTTTCTCTTCATACGTTAAGTCATCCTTCAATTGAATTGCTTCAAGCGGCACTGTATCTCTTAGCGGTACCTCCGCCATCTCGGCGTGGCATTTCTTCAGCTGAGAAACATGGAATACATCATGAACTCCCGACAGTCCCTCTGGTAATTCCAACTTATAAGCAACTTCTCCCATACGTTGCAAAATCTTATATGGTCCAACGAAACGCGGTGCTAACTTTCCCTTAACTCCAAAGCGCTTAACTCCTCGAAGTGGGGATACTCGAAGATAAACTCTATCTCCGGTTTCGTAAACTGTCTCCTTGCGTTTAGAATCTGCGTAGCTCTTCTGCCTTGATTGGGCTACCTTGAGCCTATCGCGAATCAACTTAACTTTCCGTTCAGACTCCTTAATCAGATCGGGTCCAAAGAACTGACGGTCTCCAACTTCGTCCCATGACAACGGTGTCCTGCACCTCCTTCCATATAAGGCTTCGAAAGGTGCCATCTTCAGACTGGTTTGATAACTGTTGTTGTAAGAAAACTCCACATACGTCAAGTTATCGTCCCAACTAGATCCATAATCTAGTGCACAAGCTCTCAGCATATCTTCCAAAATCTGATTGACTCTCTCAGTCTGTCCATCCATCTGTGGGTGAAAAGCTGTGCTGAACTCTAGTCTGGTTCCCAAAGTTTCATGCAACTGATTCCAAAATTTTGAGGTGAATTGGGTTCCTCTATGTGATACGATACTCCTAGGAACTCCATGCAAACAAATGATCCTGGTCATGTATATCTTTGCCAACTTAGCACTGGTGTAAGTGGTCTTAACTGGGATGAAATGTGCTACCTTCGTCAGACGATCAACTACTACCCATATCGAGTCATAGCCTGCCTTCGTCCTGGGTAGTCCTGTGATAAAATCCATGCCTATCTTATCCCACTTCCATTCGGGTATCGGCAATGGTTGTAACAATCCGGCTGGCTTCTGATGTTCTGCCTTCACTCTTTGACATACATCACAAACTGCTACATATGCTGCAATATCTTTCTTCATTCCGGTCCACCAGAATGTTTCCTTCAAATCCAAATACATCTTGGTATTTCCTGGATGAATCGAATAGGGTGAATCATGTGCCTCTTGCAGTATCAACTTCCTGATCTCCGGGTCATTGGGCACATGAACACGGTCCTCAAACCATAGGGTATCGTGCTCATCCTGACGAAACCCCTTTGCTTTTCCTTCGCTCATTTCTTCTTTATATCTACAATCTCCTTGTCAGATTTCTGGGCCTCTCTGATTTTATCCATCAATGTAGATTGAATTTCAAATGCTGCTACATAGCCTCTCGGAACTATTTCCAAACATAGCTCACGAAGATTTTCAGCTAACTCCCTTGGTATTTCTCCCGTCATTACGGTATTGACATAGCTCTTATGGCTCAATGCGTCAGCTACTACATTAGCCTTTCCTGGATGGTAATGCAGTCTCATATCATAATCCTTAATGAGCTCCAACCATCTCCTTTGTCTGAGGTTTAACTCCTTCTGCGTGAAAATGTACTTCAAACTCTTGTGATCCGTGTACACCTCACAATGATTTCCAATGAGGAAATGTCTCCATGTCTTCAATGCATGCACTACGGCTGCTAACTCCAAATCATGCGTAGCATAATTTAATTCATGAGGTTTTAGTTGTCGTGAGGCATACGAAACAACTCTTCCTCCCTGCATAAGCACTGCTCCAAGTCCTCGACGTGAAGCGTCGCAATACACCTCATAATCCTTGGTCTGATCTGGCAGAATCAACACTGGTGAGGAAACCAATCATTTCTTCAACTCCTGAAAACTGGCCTCACATTCCTCAGTCCAATTAAACTTGGTATCCTGCTTCAACAATTCAGTCATAGGCTTAGCAATCTTTGAGAAATTCTCAATCAATCTCCGATAGTATCCTGCGAGTCCAAGGAAACTCCGGATCTCTCCAACTGTCGTTGGGGCTTCCCATTCGGTTACGGTCTCAATCTTGGTGGGGTCAACTGCTATACCCTCTCCGGATATAACGTGTCCAAGAAATCCAACTTCCTTCAAACAAAACTCACATTTGCTGAATTTGGCATATAACTGATGTTCCCTTAGTTTCTCCAAAACCAAACGCAAATGTTCCTTATGCTCTTCTTCATTCTTTGAGAAAATCAGAATGTCATCAATGAACACTACGACGAACTTATCCAAGAACTCCATAAATACTTTGTTCATCAGGTTCATGAAATAGGCAGGTGCGTTAGTCAGTCCAAATGACATAACGGTATACTCGTACAATCCGTATCTCGTGGTAAAAGCTGTCTTGGGTATGTCCTGCTCCCGAATCTTCAACTGATGGTACCCTGATCGCAAATCGATCTTGGAAAACACTTTAGCTCCTTGCAAACGATCAAACAGATCATTTATCATTGGCAGTGGGTACTTGTTCTTGATGGTTACTGCATTCAATCCACGGTAATCAACAACCATCCTTAACGATCCATCCTTCTTCTCCACTAGAAGTACTGGTGATCCCCAAGGAGAAGAACTTGGGCGAATGTAACCTTTATCCAATAACTCCTTAATCTGCTTCTTAATTTCTACCAAATCCTGTGCTGGCATCCTGTACGGTCTCTTCGATATTGGCCCAGTGCCTGGCATAAGCTCAATCAAAAACTCAATGTCTCTATCCGGTGGCATGCCTGGCAACTCTTCTGGAAATACGTCAGGAAAATCCTTTACTACTGGTACTTCCTCCTGTACAACTCCTAATAAGGAATTTAATTGTGTCATGTTGGGCACATGTCGAGATACATACTTGATTCTTCTCCCTTCGGGCGTTGTAAGCAAAATTGTCTTGCTGGCACATTCAATGTTCCCTTCATACTTTGATAACCAATCCATGCCTAATATCACATCCAATCCTTGAGATTCCAATACTATTAGGTCTGAGGGAAAACACATAGTTACCAATCCTTAATGGTAACCGATCACACCATCGACTAGCCATGTACTCTGCTCCAGGCGAGGTTACTAACATGGGTGACCTAAGGGCTTGGGTTGGCAGGTTATACTTATCCACAAATCCCCTTGATATGTATGAATGCGATGCACCAGTATCAAAAAGAACAAGCGCAGTAAATGTCTTAACCAAAAACTTACCGATTACCGCATCAGGCTGAGCTTCAACCTCCTCCACGCTAACGTGGTTCACCTGTCCCCTATTGAAAGGGTTTGGCTTCTTTCCAGAGCTTCCATTGCCATTCTGGCCTTCGGGACATTCATTAGCATAATGTCCGGTCTTGGAACACTTGAAACAAGTGACTTGACTCAGATCTCTCTTGGCTGGGGTTGATGGGGTGGTACGATTCTGGCCGTTGCTTCCTCCATTCCCATTACCATTCTTGTGGCCATTATGGTTGTGAGAACCACTTCCTCCATGGGTATGCTGAAACTGAACTCCCGGTTTAGGGAAAAAACGGGGCTTCTGCTGGGTTCCAGAGTTATACTTCCCCTGTCCATACTTCCTCTTGCGGTTCTCAATCTGCTGTTGCTTCCTTTCAATCATGATGGCATGATCTACCAACTCCTGGTAGTTGTTGAAACTTGCTACCATCAACTGCATGCTTAGCTCATCATTCAGTCCTTCTAGAAACTTCTCCTGCTTAGCTGCATCCGTAGCAACGTCATCTGGGGCATAACGTGCTAACTTGCTGAAGTCGTCAACATACTGGCCAACTGTCCTTCCTCCTTGGCGTAAGTTGCAAAACTCACGCTTCTTCATGGCCATAGCTCCTGCTGAAACATGGGCAGTGCGGAAAGCTTGCTGAAACTGATCCCATGTGACAGTGTCAACTGGGTAAGTGGCTGTGAAATTCTCCCACCATGCTGCCGCGGGTCCGTCAAGCTGATGTGTGGCAAACTTCACTTTCTCAACATCCGTGTATCCTGCAGTAGTCAACTCCCTTCCTATCTTGCAGAGCCAATCGTCTGCTACTATCGGCTCGGTGCTACTAGAAAACACCGGCGGATTCAGCCTAAGGAAACAGGCTAGGTGATCAACTGGTGGCGGCGGCGGAGGGTTGTTGTTGTTGTTGTTGTTGTTGTTGTTGTTGTTGTTGTTGTTGTTGTTGTTGTTGTTGTTGTTGTTGTTGTTGTTGTTGTTGTTGTTGTTGTTGTTGTTGTTGTTGTTGTTGTTGTTGTTGTTGTTGTTGTTGTTGTTGTTGTTGTTGTTGTTGTTGTTGTTGTTGTTGTTGTTGTTGTTGTTGTTGTTGTTGTTGTTGTTGTTGTTGTTGTTGTTGTTGTTGTTGTTGTTGTTGTTGTTGTTGTTGTTGTTGTTGTTGTTGTTGTTGTTGTTGTTGTTGTTGTTGTTGTTGTTGTTGTTGTTGTTGTTGTTGTTGTTGTTGTTGTTGTTGTTGTTGTTGTTGTTGTTGTTGTTGTTGTTGTTGTTGTTGTTGTTGTTGTTGTTGTTGTTGTTGTTGTTGTTGTTGTTGTTGTTGTTGTTGTTGTTGTTGTTGTTGTTGTTGTTGTTGTTGTTGTTGTTGTTGTTGTTGTTGTTGTTGTTGTTGTTGTTGTTGTTGTTGTTGTTGTTGTTGTTGTTGTTGTTGTTGTTGTTGTTGTTGTTGTTGTTGTTGTTGTTGTTGTTGTTGTTGTTGTTGTTGTTGTTGTTGTTGTTGTTGTTGTTGTTGTTGTTGTTGTTGTTGTTGTTGTTGTTGTTGTTGTTGTTGTTCTGCTGATTCTGGACTAACAACTGCATCAATTGGTTCTGCTGCTGGATCAACTGGGTGAGCTCCGGTGGTAATCCATTGTCACGTCTTGGAGACATCTGAGGGTTTAGAAAAGACGAGAATTAAGAATAGAGTGAGGTCTAAGAGAAAAACACTACCCAATGCACATGAGACAAAATCACACAAAATCACTTCATTCAATTCAAACAAGGGCTTACAAAACGGTCTAGAACTATCGCAAAAGTGCTCGAACTATAATGTATACATGGGGAGAATACTACTAATATTTGGTGGTCATCTAGAAATTTGAATCGGTGGAAGACTCCATGATGTCTGCTCCAGCTTCGTCTTCAAAGTCGGGTTCACTTGGGTCCGAATCGGTGTCGTCGATGATGATGTAGTTGTCCGGACATGCGACGTACTTGTCTTCCTTCTTGGATGCTAATCTCTCCTTGAGTTCTTCAATCTCCTGCTTGAGATCAACATTGTGCCTTGCTAGAGCTACGATCTCGTCCATGTAGTCCTTGCGTGTACCCTTCAGTTCTCCTTCTAGCTCGATGATTCTTGCCTTCGCATTCTTCAACTCTATCATATCATTGCACATCTGGTTCTCTTGGCATCGAATGTGCTGGTTTAACTCCTGGATGAAAGCTGCAATGGATCTATCCTTCTTGATGCTGACTATCTCCCATTCTTCATCTCGGCGTCCGCAAATCTGGTAGATAGTGTCCTTGAGGTCTTCTTGATAAACTTCTCCAATGCGTCCCATGGTGATATGAGATGCCATGCTCTTTCCCAGACTCCAGGTTGGTGCACTGAAAACACTATCTCTGGGCTTCGTGATTGGCGCGAATGTCCTTCCCGGAACATGAGCTTGAATCTTCCAGCGCTCCTCTTCAGGCAGAGTGGTGTTGAAGGTCCCGCTGAAGCTGGGTAGTCCAATGTTCAGGTACTTGGTGACTTCCTTCAAGTGAAATCCAAAAGGTGTGCCTTCATCCGGTTGCGCGTACTTGATCTTCGCGTCCGTCATCCTAAAAGAGTAGAAAAGATGAGGAGTTAGAAAATGAGAGGAGAATAGTGATCTATGGCTTTAACTTAGTGGTCGTGTCCTACAGTCAGCGTGTGCTCTGATACCATCTCTGTAGCGACCCGACCTCAGATGGTCAAGTCTCTGTGCTCCGGTGTCATCCCTGGATCAGTAATGCTGACACCACACAGTACTTCGAAGGATTTATAGCAGAGTAGCAATCACACACTTATTACATCGATGTCTCAAAGAGAACTTATTACAATAAAAATGGCTTAAGGCCATCTAATATCGATAAGAGCGGAAGACTTGGAAGATAAGTGAGTCCATCAACTCCAACGGCATCACTGAGTATAGAACCACGACCTAAAAGCACCTTACTCGTCGTCTGAAAAGTCTGCAACATGAAAGTTGCAGCCCGAAAACGGGTCAGCACATGGAATATGCTGGCAATGTAACACATAGAGAGTAATGAACAGTAATGAGCTATACTATATGCATGTATGGCTGGTGGAAAAGCTCTATGGTTACAGTTTTGCGTAAAGCCAATTTTTCCCTACTGCAAAGGAATAGATTTTATTTAACTATCATGGTGGTTGAAACATCGAGAATGGTAGACAACATTCCGATCCCAATTAAGTGAACAATTAAAAACCAACAATATTAATTAGAAGTAACATGATGAGATTCACATGATATTCAGGTACTAGATACTCAAGATGTCCATAACCGGGGACACGGCTAATCATGATTAGTTTGTACACTCTGCAGAGGTTTGCGCACTTTTCCCCACAAGACTCGATCGCCTCCGTTGAATTTCTCGCACTACATGATGTTTGAGAAACGGATGACCGAGACATAGTCTTTCAGAAGCGCTAGCACCTTACGTTGTGATAGACCGTACCAACCTACATCCCCTACATCTGCTAGTCTACCACTGTAAGAGTTCGCACGACTTAGTCAGCTATGCCAGAGCCCATAATGGCTTGTGGCTGCACACGGAAGTTACTAGCATGGATGATCTTATGATCCCTTTGAGCCTGAGTGGCGGTCCAAAGAAAAACAGGCAAGTCCTGATAGAAACCAGGTGCCTCAATCCACCCAGATGTGTGTTTAAGTTGCCACCTTAGATAAAACCATTAATTAACAATACTCACATCTGTCATGGATATCACTCACCCAATCCACGTCTACTAGCATAGCATGGCATAATAAGCAAACGTAGAAGTAACTCCCAAAGGTTTTCATAAGTAAACAGGTAATGGGTACTACCTCAACTACTTCCCATCCCACAGTTTAATTAGATCCTAATCATGCAATGTTTGAGGATTGGTCTAATGCAGTAAAAACTGGGCAATGAGAAGGTATGATCAAAGTGTTACTTGCCTTGCTGAGGATCCGCGAAACCTAGAGCTTCGAAATAACAGGCGGCGCACTCCGGGTGATCTATCACAGATAAACAACAAGCATACAATAAGTACTCATCTAATGCACAGGTAAAACTCGAACAGAAAATCGAACCAGATAGTTCAACTTAAGAACTCCGGTTGCAAAAGAATCGAATTCGAACAAAGCAACTGAAAACAAACGGCGGAAGAAAACAACTCGGTTCTAGTAATTTGAAACTAGGTCAAATTTTACAGTAGCAAAATCTTGTTTAAGTTGATTAGTTGGAACGGTGGTTTCGAAACGAAACTCCAGGCGCTTGAATCACCTGATTCCGATAAACGAGTGAGACGATAAACTAGAACGAAGATCGGATCCAAAATCGCGATCAGAAAAATCGCAGAATAAATCCGACAAAAAAGAAAAACGACGAACGGTTAAACGAACGGATGTTCGTGAACCGAGACTAACCGGTGATCACGTTCGTTAAAACGAACGGTCCGGCGAACGCTCGCTAAATAACAAAACCGAAAAAAATGAAAACCGATCTACGGTTTTAAAAAAAACCGAAACATCAAAAAATAAACCGGAACGGTTTTATTAGAAAACCGAACCGAGCGAGGGCGGTGGCGCGGCTCGGCTACCTCGTCGGGGCGGCGGGCTTGGCTGCTGCTGCTGCGGGGTGCGGCGGCGGCGGCTTGAGGTGGGGAGGAGAGGGGGGGTGGAGTATATAAAGAGGGCGGGTTGCCTGGGGGAGGGGGCAAGCAAGGGAGGAGGAGGAGTCCTCCTCGGACTCGGAGGCGGCGGGGCCGGCTTGGCGCGTTAGGGGCGCTGGCGCGCGCGCGCGGGAGGGAGGAGCGGCGGGGCGGGCCGGCTGGCTGGGCCCTTGGCCCAGTCGGCGTTGCGGGTTTTTTTAAAATAATTTCGCGAGCAGAAAAACGATGAAAAATAAATTCTAATGAGCTCCAAAATTTACGAAGTAAATTTTCCCCGACTCTTAAAAATGAGTCGAACAAAATGAACTTTTATTCGGGGCCTAAATGCAATATTTTAAAAACACGCGTTTTCCCTAATTCAAATAAAATGCAAATAAACTCCGGAAAAATCCAAAATTTGATTTATTTATTAAATCTTTATTTTTCCTAAAATTTGGGAAAGTCATCTTATTCGCTTCTCATAATTTTGATATTGGGAAAAATAATTGAAGATAGAATAAATAAATCAAATGATCCTCTTTTCAAAATTTAAGAAAACTCAAATATGAAACTGATGAAATCTCCAACTCTCTCCGAGGGTCCTTGAGTTGCGTGAAATTTCCCGGATCAACCAAAATGCAAGAAAATATGAGATGCATGATGATCTAATGTATAACATTCCAAATTGAAAATTTGGGATGTTACATTATATCTCAGAATGGCTATGGAAATACCATGATACGTAGGTATGGTGGCTGTTTTGAGGAAGATATAAGGAGGTTTATGTGTGATAGAGCGTATCATATCACGGGGTTTGGATGCATAGGTGAAGTTTGCACCAACTCTCAAGGAGAGAAAGGGCAATGCACGATACCGTAGAGGCTAGAAAATTGTGGAAGGTTGAGAGTGCGTATAATCCATGGAGTCACAATAGTCATAAAGAACTCATATACTTATTACAAAAGTTTATTAGCCCTCGAAGCAAAGTACTACTACGCATGCCCCTAGAGGGATAGATTGGTAGGAAAAGACCATCGCTCGTCCCCGACCGCCACTCATAAGGAAAGCAATAAAAGAACACTTTATGTGTCAAAATTGTCACACAACTTTTACCATACGTGCATGCTACGGGACTTGCCAACCTTAACACAAGTATTTCTCAATTTGAAAATTACTCAACTAGCACACTCTAATATTACCAACTTTATATCTCAAAACACTTATCAAGAATCAAACTTCTCATGATATTCAATGAACTCAATATGGAAGTTTTTATTATGCTCATCTTGGATGCCTATCGCATTCGGATTGATTTCACAATTAAAGCAAATTACCATGATGTTTAAGCCTCTCAAAATAATATAATTTAAGCATGAGAGATCAATAATTTCTATAAAATAAAACCACCACCGTGCTCTAAAAGATATAAGTGAAGCACTAGAGCAAAAACTATATAGCTCAAAAGATATAAGTGAAGCACATAGAGTATTCTAACAAATTCCGAATCATGTTTGTCTCTCTCAAAAGGTGTGTACAGCAAGGATGATTGTGATAAACTAAAAAGCAAAGACTCAAATCATACAAGACACTCCAAGCAAAACACATATCATGTGGTGAATAAAAATATAGCTCCAAGTAAAGTTACCGATAGACGAAGACGAAAGAGGGGATGCCTTCCGGGGCATCCCCAAGCTTAAGCTTTTGGTTTTCCTTGAATTTTACCTTGGGGTGCCTTGGGCATCCCTAAGTTTAGGCTCTTGCCAATCCTTGTTCCATAATCCATCAAATCTTTACGCAAAACTTGAAAACTTCACAACACAAAACTTAACAGAAAATCTCGTGAGCTCCGTTAGCGAAAGAAAAGAAAACACCACTTCAAGGCACTGTAATGAACTAATTATTTATTTATATTGGTGTTAAGCCTACTGTATTCCAACTTTTCTATGATTCATAAACTTCATTACTAGCCATAGATTCATTAAAATAAGCAAACAACACGCGAAAAACAGAATCTGTCAAAAACAGAACAGTCTGTAGTAATCTGTAACTAACGCAAACTTCTGGAACTCCAAAAATTCTACCAAAATAGGAAGACCTATATAATTTGTTTATTTTCTACTGCAATTGGAATCAGTATTTTATCACGTTCTTGTGATTTTTAACAATTGTTTTCGTGAACAGAAAGTTTCTGGATTTTTCAGCAAGATCAAATAACCATCATCCAAGAAGATCCTATAGGTTTAACTTGGCACAAACACTAACTAAAACACAAAACCACATCCAAAAAGAAGCTAGATGGATTATTTATTTTAAACAGAACCAAAAATCAAAAAACTAAAATAAAATTGGGTTGCCTCCCAACAAGCGCTATCGTTTAACGCCCCTTGCTAGGCATAAAAGCGAGGATAGATCTAGGTATTGCCATCTTTGGTAGGCAATCCATAGGTGGCTCTCATGATAGATTCATATGGTAGTTTAATTTTCTTTATAGGGAAGTGTTCCATGCCTTACCTTAACAGAAATTGGAATCTAATATTCCCTTCCTTCATATCAATGATTGCACCAATCGTTCTAAGGAAAGGTCTACCAAGAATAATAGGACATGAAGGATTGCAATCTATATCAAGAATAATGAAATCTACGGGCACATAATTCCTATTTGCAACAATAAGAACATCATTAATTCTTCTCATAGGTTTCTTAATGGTTGAATCCGCAAGGTGCAAGTTTAAAGAACAATCATCAAATTCACGGAAACCTAGCAAATGACACAAAGTTTTTGGGATCGTGGAAACACTAGCACCCAAATCACACAAAGCATAGAATTCATGATATTTAATTTTAATTTTAATTGTAGGTTCCCATTCATCATAAAGTTTTCTAGGGATAGAAACTTCCAACTCAAGTTTTTCTTCAAAAGATTGTATTAAAGCATCAACGATATGTTTAGTAAAAGCTTTATTGTGACTATAAGCATGAGGAGAATTTAGCACGGATTGCAACAAGGAAATACAATCTAGCAAAGAGCAATTATCATAATTAAATTCCTTGAAATCCAAGATAGTGGGTTCATTGCTACCTAAAGTTTTAACCTCTTCAATCCCACTTTTAACAATTTTAGCATCAAGATCTAAAAACTCCGAATTTTTGGGACGCCTTCTAACTAAAGTTGACTCATCTCCAGTCCCATCATCATCAAGATTCATATTGCAAAACAAGGATTTAATAGGGGACACATCAATAACTTTTAGATCTTCATCTTTATTCTCATAGAAGAAGACGCCTTCACAAAGCAATCTTTTTTAGCACGCATCCTAGCGGTTCTTTCTTTGCACTCATCAATGGAAATTCTCATGGCTTTGAGAGTCTCATTGATATCATGCTTAGGTGGGATAGATCTAAGTTTCAAATAATCAACATCAAGAGAAATTTTGTCCATGTTCCTAGCTAATTCATCAATCTTAGGAAATTTTTCTTCAAGCAAAGCATTGAAATTCTTTTGAGAAATCATAAATTCTTTAACACTAGTCTCAAAATCATAGGGCATCTTATTAAAATTTCCATAAGAGTCGTTGTAGGAATTACCATAATTATTAGAGGAATTATTAGGGACCTAGGATTAAAGTTTCCTCTATACGCATTGTTACCAAAATTATTCCTACCAACAAAATTCACATCCATAGATTCATTATTATTCTCAATCAAAGTAGACAAAGGCATATCATTAGGATCAGAAGAAACACTCTTATTAGCAAACAATTTCATTAGTTAATCCATCTTTCTAATCAAAAGATTAATTTATTTAATCGCATGAACCTTTTTACTAATCTTTCAGTGTGCCATTGAGAATAATTAACCATAATATTATCTAGGAGTTTAGTAGCTTCTCCTAAAGTGATTTCCATAAAAGTGCCTCCCGCGGCCGAATCTAAAAGATTTCTAGAAGCAAAATTCAATCCGGCATAAATTTTTTGTATAATCATCCACAAATTCAAACCGTGAGTGGGGCAATTACGTATCATTAATTTCATGCTCTCCCAAGCTTGTGCAACATGTTCATGATCAAGTTGCTTAAAATTCATAATATCGTTTCTAAAAGAGATGATCTTAGCGGGAGGAAAATACTTAGAGATAAAAGCATCTTTGCACTTATTCCAAGAATCAATGATATTTTTAGGCAAAGATGGAAACCAAGTTTTAGCGCAATCTCTAAGAGAAAACGGAAATAGCTTCAATTTAACTACAAAGCTATTTAGATGGGTAGCGGCATCTTCACTAGGAAGGCCGGCGAATTGATCTTTCATGACAAGATTCGACAAAGCAGCATTGATTTCACAAGATTCAACTTTGGTAAGAGGAGCAATCGGAGTGCTAAGAAAATCATTGTTGTTGGTATTGGTAAAGTCACACAATTTAGTATTGTCTTGGGCCATCGTGACAAGCAAGCAATCCAACACACGCGCAAACAAGAAGCAAGCGAAAAGAGGCAAACGGAAAAGAGGGCGAATAAAACGGCAAGGGTGAAGTGTGGGAGAGGAAAACGAGAGGCAAGTGGCAAATAATGTAATGCGAGGGATAAGAGTTTGTGATGGGTACTTGGTATGTCTTGACTTGTGCGTAGACTCCCCGGCAACGGTGCCAGAAATCCTTCTTGCTACCTCTTGAGCACTGCGTTGGTTTTCCCTTGAAGTGGAAAGGGTGATGCAGCAAAGTAGCGTAAGTATTTCCCTCAGTTTTTTAGAACCAAGGTATCAATCTAGTAGGAGGCCACGCTCAAGTCCCTTGCACCTACACAAACAAATAAGAACCTTGCAACAGTGAGAGGTTGTCAATCCCTTCACGGCCACTTGCAAAAGTGAGATCTGATAGAGATGATAAGATAATATTTTTGGTATTTTTATGATAAAGATTAAAAGTAAAGATTGCAAAGTAAACAAAGATAGAAATAGCTAGTTGACTGGAGATTAATATGGTGGAAAATAGACCCGGGGGCCATAGGATTCACTAGTGGCTTCTCCCAAGATAGCATAAGTATTAGGGTGGGTAAACAAATTACTGTCGAGCAATTGATAGAATTGAGCATAATTATGAGAATATCTAGGTATGATCATGTATATAGGCATCATGTCCGTGACAAGTAGACCGACTCCTGCCTGCATCTACTACTATTACTCCACACATCGACCGCTATCCAGCATGCATCTAGAGTATTAAGTTCATAAGAATAGAGTAACACTTTAAGCAAGATGACATGCTGTAGAGGGATAAACTCATGCAATATGATATAAACCCCATCTTTTTATCCTCGATGGCAATAATATATATAGGTTGCCTCCTTATATCTTTCTCAAAACAACCACCATACCTACCTATCATGGTATTTTCATAGCCATTTTGAGATATATTGCCATGCAACTTCCACCGTTCCATTATTATGACATACACTTTCGTTGTCATATTGCTTTACATGATTACATAGCTGACATAGTATTTGTGGCTCAGCCACCGTTCATCATTATCATACATGTTACGCTAGCATCATTGCACATCCTGGTACACTGCCAGAGGCATTCATATAGAGTCATATGTTTCAGTTTTATCGAGTTGTAAGTGAATAAAAGTGTGATGATCATCATTACAACATTGTCCCAGTGAGGAAAGGATGATGGAGACTATGATTCCCCCACAAATCGGGATGAGGAACCGGAAGAAAAATATAAAAATAAAAAGAGGAAAAAAGGGGAAAGAGCTCAACAAAAAATGAGAGAAAAAGAGTGAAGGGGTAATGTTACTATCCTTTTCCACACTTGTGCTTTAGAGTAGCACCATGGTTTTCATATAGAGAGTCTCCTGAGTTGTCACTTTTATATACTAGTGGGAATTTTTCATTATAGAACTTGGCTTGTATATTCTGATGATGGGCTTACTCAAATGCCCGAGGTCTTCATGAGCAAGCAAGTTGGATGCACACCCACTTTGTTTTCATGTTAATTTTTCATACACTTATAACTCTTAGTGCATCCGTTGCATGGCAATCCCTACTCCTCGCATTAACATCAATTGATGGGCATCTCCATAGCCCGTTGATTAGTCGTCAATGTGAGACTATCTTCCTTTTTTTGACTTCCCCTTATTAATCTCTATCACCACATTCTATGCCACTCATAGTGCTATATCCATGGCTCATGCTCATGTATTGTGTGGGGGTTGAAAAAGCTAAAGCGCATTAAAAAATATGAACCGGGTGAAAGATCGTGGATGTCGCCTAGAGGGGGGGGGGTGAATAGGCGCTTTAAATAATTACGATTTATGCTTGAACAAATGCGGAATAAACCCAGCGGTCAATTTGTCAAGCACAAAACCTACAACAACTAGGCTCACATATGTGCATCAACAACTTATGCTAAGCAAGATAAACAACTAAGTGATAGCAAGATATATGACAAGAAACAATATGGCTATCACAAAATAAAGTGCATAAGTAAAAGGCTCGGGTAAGAGATAATCGAGGCACGTGGAGACGACGATGTATCCCGAAGTTCACACCCTTGCGGATGCTAATCTCCGTTTGGAGCGGTGTGGAGGCACAATGCTCCCCAAGAAGCCACTAGGGCCACCGTAATCTCCTCACGCCCTCGCAGAATGCAAGATGTCGTGATTCCACTAAGGGACCCTTGAGGGCGGTGACCGAACCCGTACAAATGGCAACCCTTGGGGGCGGTCACCGAACCCGTACACTTTGGCAACCCTTGGGGGCGGTCACCGATACCCGTCAAATTGCTCAGGGCGATCTCCACAACCTAATTGGAAACCCCGACGCCTGCCCGGAGCTTTACACCACAATGATTGAGCTCCGAGCACCACCAACCGTCTAGGGCACCCAAGCACCCAAGAGGAACAAGCTCAAGGGTACCAAGCACCCAAGAGTAATAAGCTTCTCAACTTGTAACTTCCACGTGTCACCATGGAGAACTCAAACCTATGCACCAAATGCAATGGCAAGGGCACACAGAGTGCCCAAGTCCTTCTCTCCCAAATCCCACCAAAGTAACTAATGCTAGGGAGGAAAATGAGAGGAAGAACAAGAAGGAGAACACCAAGAACTCCAATATCTAGATCAAAGGGGTTCCCCTCACATATAGGAGAAAGTGATTGGTGGAAGTGTGGATCTAGATCTCCTCTCTCTTTTCCCTCAAAAAATAGCAAGAATCCATGGAGGGATTGAGAGTTAGCAAGCCCAAAGAAGGTCAACAACGGGGGCAAAAATGAGCTCAAGAGTTGGGGAACCATTGGGGAAGAAGACCCCCTGAGGCAGTCCTGGATTAGGGGGTGTCCGGATAGCCGGACTATACCTTCAGCCGGACTCCTGGACTATGAAGATACAAGATTGAAGACTTTGTCCCGTGTCCGGAAGGGACTTCCCTTGGCGTGGAAGGCAAGCTTGGCGATACGGATATGTAGATCTCCTACCATTGTAACCGACTCTATGTAACCCTAACCCTCTCCGGTGTCTATATAAACCGGAGGGTTTTAGTCCGTAGGACAGAACAACAATCATACCATAGGCTAGCTTCTAGGGTTTAGCCTCCTTGATCTCGTGGTAGATCTACTCTTGTACTACCCATATCATCAATATTAATCAAGCAGGACGTAGGGTTTTACCTCCATCAAGAGGGCCCGAACCTGGGTAAAACATCATGTCCCTTGTCTCCTGTTACCATCCGCCTAGACGCACAATTCGGGCCCCCCTACCCGAGATCCGCCGGTTTTGACACCGACATTGGTGCTTTCATTGAGCGTTCCTCTGTGTCGTTGCCATCAGGAAGGATGCCTCATCCCGTCTTTAAAGACGGCACCGTTGCTAAGGGAGCTTTGGCTGTCGGCCAAACTCTCCGGCTAGGTGGTTTTCTTATGACCGCCTGTTCGGCTTCCGCGCCGATGAGCAGTTAGATCCAATGGAGCTCTCCTCCATAAACGAGCTCTTGGATCACATCGCCGCCCTGGGAGTCGCTACAGACCACGACCAGATTGGGCTTAAACCCGATCTGAGAGAGATTAACTCTCCCCAAGTCACCCATCACGTTGTCGTGATAGAGGGACAATGCGGCGACCCTTCGTCTATCTTAAGGACTAGCTACGTCCAGATTCCCGATCCCTCCAAACCGAATACCTGCGGAGGGGAGGATATCACTCAAGACCTGAACTTAGAGTCAGGCGACGGGCTAGATTCATTGGACAACACCCAAGAATCCAAATTTCCGAATTCGGAAACTCCTCGGCCTCCGAGTCTCAAATTGGGTGGGGATTCGGATTTAATTCCTCCCACCCACCTGAACATAAGCGATCTATCCCAAATCAGGCAAACACCCGAAGAAACAGTACATCATTACTGGGCCAGATTCCTCCTGGTTAGGAACAGGATAAAGGATTGTCGCGAGGAAGACGCAATCTCAATCTTCTGCAATAATTGCACGGACAAGGGAATCCTCAACGCCATAAGTCGCCGTGATATTACACGCTTTGCTGACTTGGCGTCCATAGTACGAAAGTACTGTACGATGGAAAGCGCCTGGAAAACCGAAACAAAATTTTGGGACGATCCGGCCCTGAAAACAAACCCAGTCCAAAATAAAAGGGTGCATCATCGCCAGACACCCGGGTCAAACACCAAAAAGCAAAAACCCTCTACAGGGCATGGAACCGTACTGGAAGGATGGCTTAAAGGACCCTGTAAAATTCACAGTACAGAGGGCGCCACACCAACCCACTGCCTTAGAGCATGTTGGATACTCCGGCAGGTGGCCAAAATTGGCGAAGATCTCCTAATTTTGGAGGCCACAAAAAGCCACCCCAGGGACACCAATAAGGTATTAACAGTCTTCGAGACTTTCGCATCAAATAATATGCGAAAAAGAACACTCCGCAACCTTGCCGAAGTCTACCAAGTAGCAACAATAAACCCATGGAGTGACACGGCTATTACTTTTAATGCCAGTGATGAACCTAAATTCCGAACAGCCCGAGCACCAGCCGCATTGGTCCTCAGTCCAATAGTGTACGACTTTCGCCTCACCAAGGTACTCATGGATGGAGGCAGCGGATTGAACCTCATTTATGAGGAAACCCTTCAAAAAATGGAAACAGACTGGAACCGCATTGAGCGAAGCAGTACAACCTTTAGAGGAATAATCCCCAGAAGGGAAGCGCGCTGTTCAGGAAAAATCACACTAGATGTGGTGTTCGGCACGCCGGATAATTACAGGTCCGAAGATATCACGTTCCATGTGGCCCCGTTCAGCAGCGGATACCACGCCCTGCTAGGGCGGGAAGCGTTTACAACCTTCCAAGCAATACCCCATTATGGGTACATGAAGCTCAAGATGCCCCGGCCGAACGGAATTATTACTCTCGTTAGTGATCCGGACATAGCACTCCGCGCCGAAAATAAGACAGCCGCACTGGCCCTTGAGGCACTATCCGAAGCCCTGGCGGCTGAGGAACTGAGTGCACTGCGCTCCATGAACAGGGACGATGTGATACTCAATAAAAGATCCAAGTCCACCTCCTTTAAACCAGCGGACGAAATAGTCAAATTCCAGGTTCATCCAACGGACCCCAATAAAACAGCTTCTATCGGGGCACAATTAAACCCTGATGTAGACGCCGCACCGTGAGAATTCCTACGTGAAAACTGGGACATCTTCGCCTGGCACCCTTCAGACATGCCAGGAATCCCACGCAGGCTGGCCGAGCACAGCTTAAATATCCTAAAAGGATTCAAACCTATCAAACAAGCCCTTCGGCATTTTTCCGAACCTAAGAGACAGGCCATGGGAGAGGAGCTAGCCAAGCTATTGGAGGCCGGATTCATCAGAGATATAAAACATCCGTACTGGCTAGCAAACCTGGTGATGGTACCAAAGAAGGACAAATCCTGGCGCGTGTGTGTTGATTTTAAAGACCTCAACAAGGCTTGCCCAAAGGATCCCTTCCCCCTCCCCCGCATCGATCAAATTATCGACGCTACCGCGGGATGATTTGTTGTGTTTCCTCGACACATATTCCGGCTACCATCAAATTAAGATGGCAGAGTCAGACCAAGCCACAACGGCATTCATCACACCATACGACCCATTCTGCTTCAACACAATGCCCTTCGGGCTCAAAAACGCCGGCGCAACGTATCAACGCATGATTCAGACATGTCTGGCAAACCAGATCGGCAAAACAGCGGAGGCATATGTAGATGACGTGGTCGTCAAAACAAGACATGTTGAATCTCTAGTAGACGACTTGAGGCTCACATTTGATAACCTCCGAACATACGACATCAAGCTCAACCCGAAAAAATGCGTTTTCGGCATTCCAGCCGGAAAGCTCTTGGGCTTCATTGTATCCGGCAGAGGAATTGAAGCAAATCCAGCCAAGATCCGAGCTCTGTCATAATTGGATATCCCAAAGGACCTCAAACAAATACAAAAATTAACCGGATGCGTGGCGGCTCTAAGCCGCTTTATCTCCCGCTTGGGAGAAAAGGCACTACCCCTCTACCGCCTCCTTCGGCGCACTAAAAACTTCGAGTGGACGGATGCAGCCACAACCGGACTCGACGAAATAAAAGCCATATTGGCAACAAACCCAGTCCTGGCCGCGCCAAACATTGGCGAACCAATGCTATTGTACATTGCAGCAACACATCAGGTCATAAGCGCAGTACTCGTTGTCGAACGAGAAACGGACGGACACAAATTCCCCCTTCAAAAGCCGGTCTATTATGTGTCCACTGTCCTCACTCCGTGCAAATCACGGTACCCACATTATCAAAAGATTGCGTACGCGGTATTGATGGCATCCTGGAAGCTGTGACACTACTTTCAAGAGTGTTCAATAATAGTAGACTCGGAAGTACCACTTAACGACATTATAAACAACCGTGACACAACGGGCCGGATTGCAAAATGGGCCATTGAGCTCCTCCCGTTCGACATAACCTATAAGCCATGGCGAGCTATCAAGTCGCAAGTTTTGGCCGACTTCGTCGCAGAATGGACGGAGGCCGAACTCCCTAAAGAGGACGACACATATTCAAATTGGATCATGCATTTCGACGGATCCAAGATGTTGGCCGGTCTAGGGGGCTGGTGTCGTTTTGACGTCCCCCACAGGAGACACAGTTCAATATGTACTCTAGATTATGTACACATACTCCAACAATGCAGCCGAATATGAGGCCCTTTTACATGGCCTCCGGATGGCAGTATCCATGGGCGTTCAACGCCTAGAGGTGCGCGGGAATTCGAACCTCGCGATATCCCAAATAAATGGAGACTTCGATGCCAAGGATCCAAAAATGACAGCTTACCGCAACGCCGTCTTAAAAATGTCAGCTCGGTTCAAAGGGCTTGAATTTCACCATATAGCCCGGGAAAATAATCAGGCGGCACATGTCCTGGCATGCATCGGTGCAAAACGCGATATAGTCCCCCCAACATCTTCTTGGAAAGGCTGTTCAAGCCATCCGTAGCATGGGAAGGGGAACCGAACAACAACAGCCCGGACCCAACCGCACTGCCCGACACCGAACAATCTGACATAATTGGAGGCTCTGCCAATGAAATCACACCTTCCACCCACGCAATAATGGCCGTCATCGCCCCGTGGACACAACCATTCCTAGCCTACCTTACTAGGCAGGAACTCCTAGAGGACCAAAACGAGGCACGCTGCATAGTGCGGCGATCTAAAGCCTATAAAGTCCATGAGGGAGAGCTTTATAAGAAAAGCACTACCGGAGTCCTTCAAAGGTGCATCTCCAAAGAGGAAGGGAGGAACCTGCTGGCCGAAATTCACGCCGGACTAGGTGGTCATCACGCTGCAGCTCGGTCCCTCGTAAGCAAAGCTCTCCGTACAGGCTTTTATTGGCCGACGGCCCAGGCAGACGCTCAGGACTTAGTCCAACGATGCGTCAGTTGCCAGCTTTTTGCAAACCAAAGCCATATGCCACCCACCGCCCTCCAAACTATCCCCATTGCTTGGCCCTTCCCGATCTGGGGGCTTGACATGGTTGGACCCCTTAAAGGCGGAACCCACAAGAAAAAAAATACTTACTGGTCATGGTGGACAAGTTCACCAAATGGATAGAAGCCAAGCCTGTTAAGACGGCCGAATCCAGACCGGTGATAGACTTTATATCCGGGGTCGTACACCATTACGGCGTCCCCCACAGCATCATCACTGACAACGGCACGAACTTTACGGCCGACGAGGTAAAACTCTGGTGCAAAAACATGGGCATCAAGCTCAATTATGCTTCCGTCTATCACCCACAAACTAACGGCCAGGTCGAACAAGCAAATGGTCTTATCATGAGCGGCATCAAACCCAGACTAGTGCGGTCCCTCAAGGAATCTAACACGCACTGGGTAGTGGAGCTCGACTCCGTACTCTGGGGGCTGCGGACCACGGGCGAATCGAACCACCGGATACACACCATTCTTCATGGTGTACGGCGCAGAGGCAGTTTTGCCTTGCGACATAATTCATGACTCACCTCGAGTGCGCATGTATGAAGAGAGAGAAGCTGAGCTCGATCGGCAGGACAGTTTGGACGCATTGGAGGAGGAGTGCGACGTGGCAAAAGCCCGTTCCGCATTCTATCAACAACAGGCTCGAAGATACCAAAGCAGAGAAGTACGGGCGAAAAATTACAACATTGGCGAATTAGTTCTACGCCTGCCGGACAAGAAAAAGGACAAACTCAAGCCCATTGGGAGGGTCCCTTCATAATTGACCAAGCCCTGACTGGTGGAGCGTACCGCCTGCGAGACGCATCGGATAACCGACTCGAGCCGAACCCATGGAACGCAGCCCGTCTCCGAAGATTCTATGCCTAGCGCCGGACTCTGTGTTCGTCTCCTTCCTCTGTCCATTTTTTACATACTGTCCATCTTACATTTCTCTCCTTCTCCCCTACCTTTCTCTTATAGCCTTTAAAGGCTCATCAAATGATGCACTATTCACACTCATTAAACCTGGGGGCTTCTTTTAACAGAAGCTTATTTATACGGGCTTTATGCCCAACGCATGTGTTACACTTCCGCATGTACCTTTTATTTCACCATTATATGCATCGATATGACTTAAGTTTTGGCCAAGCTGGGTTGCCTGGCTCCTGTGCTTACCCCTACGTTCCTGATTGTTCGGCTAGGTGGTAAAGGGAGCACCTCTGTGATTGCTACTTCCGGGTCAGCCGGATGTGTACCTCAGACTGGGTGAAGCCGAAAGCTAGCGTTCTTAAGGGAATATTCGGTCGGTGACCTAAAAGTTGATCTTTTCACTTATTTATTTATGCGCCCCCAGATGCTTTTCCTGCGACCTTTTCGCAGAACGGACATGCACTTTAGGGAATGCCTCCCAGGAAAAGGAACCCTTAACGGAACTATTCTCCCTGGAAGATGTTTCTTACTAACCATGTAATATAACATAACTAGTTGGGCACTTGTCTGTTCAAGCACTAATGACCCCTACGCCTGGTCTCCATGCATACCCCGGTTCTTATATAACCCGCGAGGGTATTCGGACACACTCCGGACCGTCAGGTCCCGAGGTTGAAGCGAAAAGGTCGGCCATGACAAACGATCTACAATCCGGCTAGAAGGCATTTCAAATGTCAATGAAAATTACATAGTCATTGTGACTGATTGTATTCCTCTTCAATACCATCTAACAGGCTGTCTAGTTTACAATCCTGCTGGGAATACTTCGCGGCCAATTCTACTTGGCCGTATACTAAGCTTACAGGGATCTCCTTCCCATCGGGCCCCACAGTCTCGACCTCGGCCATGTGGTTGGGGTCAGCCTTCGTGTACCGCATCTTCACCATGGCCCAGGCCTCCCTAGCGCCATGACGGCAGGCTGATATCTTGCACAATCGGAAGCGCCGCCGCGCTCCCTTCAGCTTCTCTGCAAGCTCTCCAAGGCCTTCGGGCATGGAGATGGATGGCCACAAGGCCTGGGCGACGCCTTGCATCACCTGCGGAACTCGCTCGTGCAGTTGCAAGAGCTCGGGAAGAAGGTCACCCGTAGAACCGGGCATCTCCTCTGCAGGACGACCTGTTAGCACACTTACAGACATTACTCCGTTAGTCGACTTCTTCACCGAACTTTTTTTTTCAAAGGTTCGCTCAAGCACTTACTAAATATGCCGCGTCGAAGCCGCTGGTTCTCGTTCACGGAGTTTGACAGCCAGGCACGAACATCTTTCAGCTCAACGACCAGCTTGGTGTTGGCATCTTGGAGATCATTCTTCTCTCGCCTCACCCTTGTCAGCATGCTCTCACCAGCCTTTAACTGGCGTAGGAGTTGTTGCCTTTCCGGATCTAATCCGGTGCCGTCTGCAATTTCGTTTGTCAGATTTGCACACACGCCGCACTTCAAAAAATACTTATATATTGAAAGTATATATTACCAACGGGGGTCTCCTTGGGCTCCCCTGTCGCGGCTAGTGCGGCCTCAAGTTGGGCCTTGCACTCTTCCAGCTCCTGGGACAGTTGGGTATTCTTTTCCGCAAAACCCTGCATTATTAAATGATCCTTAAATCAATTCTTTTAACTCCTTCAAGTCTCGGGGGCTACTGATATATATAACCATTAAAATTTCTCACCCTTATGTCTTTTACATATTGCTCCGTGGCTCTGGCTAGACCATTTTGAGCGGCACGGAGGTACGCATGTCCCGAATTGAAGGCGTCCAACGCTTCTGGGGAGAAATAAGCGTCGCGGTGAACTGTCCGGCGACGCCTGTGGTTCAGGGCACTCTCCACCTCCGAATTAGTGGCAGATAACCTGTCCGCATCCTTCGTCGGAGGAGCGTCTAGTGTGCGCCTCGTGTTCGCCGCCGCCTACGGACCAGGCTTTGGAGCCTGGCTGGTGGAGAAGCGATTGGCAGCCTCTCGGGTTATAGTCCAGCGAGGCCTCTTTGTCCTAAAGAGAGCACGAGTGTTAATATGCCTTGAAGGCATAACACCTCGGTAAGAGGTCACGCCATACCTTTGCGCTGACGCCTCGGTCCGGAATGCACCTCTTTTCTGCCCACGGGGCCCTGCAGCCCCTTGTTGGCTCGTCTCCGCAGGTTCGGCCTCCCGTCTCAAAAACCTCCCCTGCAAAGCGCGGTTGTAATCAGGAAACTAAAAACATGAGAGGACGGACCCCTTTTCGGGGTACTGGGACTTCGATCTCAGTTACCTAGGAGGCCGGGATTAGCCCTGGGTAATCGACCGTAATGGCCACCAAGGCGTTGTCCTTACTCAATTGATGGAACACTCCATCAATCATCTCCACAGATAAGTCCGAATCCTCTTGGGAGGCCGGGTCGAGGGACCGTCCCGGGTCCTCGGGCTGTGGAGGAGGGCTGTTTATTTCTTTAACAGCCTGGCACAGTTCTTGCGTTGAAATTCTTAGACCGTACACTTAAACGATGGGAATATGAAACAGATGGGCAAGTAAAAGTGTCCACTTACCCAACTCGAAGGATTGTACATAGTGAATCCGCCCTGTGGGTTGACGCGGAGAAATTCCTCCTCTTCTCCCTTGTACAAAGCGGACAAGATCTTTGTCAGGGAGGCATCCGAATCCGGTCCCTTACGACCGGGATGGGTGGCGTCATCCTCTCCGTTGAAGTCCCACATGGGGTGGCCTCTATACTGAAGCGACTGCACCCCACGCATGATGCATGCGGCCATGACTCCTATCATGGTTAGTCCGGAATGAGCTAATAATCTTATCCGGCCCATCAGGTAAAGGACGTCCCTGTCACTTTCCCTCTGAGGGCTCCGTGGATGCCAGCTTAGGCGCTTCTTCAGGGGAGCAGTGTTGAACTCAGGAAGGCCGATCCGAACAGGGTCCGGCAGCGGGACGTCCTCTATATAAAACCATTCCGAAGGCCAATTCTCGGACGCCTTCTTTGGGGTTCCGGATAGATATCCGGTCCCGGCGATGCGCCACACTTCGGCTCCGCCCACTTGATATATTGACCCCTCCTGAGAACGGGGCACTAGGCAGAATAGCCTCTTCCACAGCCCGAAATGAGCCTCAACGCCCAAAAACAGCTCGCAGAGGGCTACGAAGCCCGCGATATGCAATACGGAGGCAGGCGTAAGATTGTGTAGCAGGAGGCCATAGAACTCCAGGAGCCCCCGCAGAAACGGATGGATTGGAAATCCGAGCCCTCTTATTAAATAAGTGACAAGGCATACCCGCTCTCCTTTGGAGGGATTAGGGGCGCTCTCCGCTTGCTCTCCACCATTATAGGTGGCAAGACCAGCTCGAACCGGGACCATATAGGCCGGGGGGAGAAATCCCTTGGTCTGGAGCGTTACTAGCTCGCTATGCGGGATGGAGCATCTCTCCCAATCTCCAGGCTTAGGGCCGGAAGGGCGAGAGGAAGAGTTGCGACGGCTGGCCATGGTGGAATGGACCTTTGTCGGATGCGCTCTGATGAACACTCGCGGAGGGGAGAAGGTGTGATTTGGATCTAAATCCATGTCCCCTTAAATAGGCGACTCATTTACGCGGCTAAGGGTGTGAATGTAAAAACACCCAGACTTTTCGTATTTGTTTGACACGTGGGAGACGACCATTATTGGGCGTAGAAGCTAAGGAGCGCAACGCTCACGAGAAACCGGACTTTATTCAACAGGTACACGGAATTCGGAGGAGAACCCGCCTTGCAATGCCGAAGACAATCTGCGCGCCGGACTCATCGTCATTGAAGCCTGGTTCGGGGGCTACTGAGGGAGTCCTGGATTAGGGGGTGTCCGGATAGCCGGACTATACCTTCAGTCGGACTCCTGGACTATGAAGATACAAGATTCAAGACTTCGTCCCGTGTCCGGAAGGGACTTTCCTTGGCGTGGAAGGCAAGCTTAGCGATACGGATATGTAGATCTCCTACCATTGTAACCGACTCTATGTAACCCTAACCCTCTCCGGTGTCTATATAAACCAGAGGGTTTTAGTCCGTAGGACAGAACAACAATCATACCATAGGCTAGCTTCTAGGGTTTAGCCTCCTTGATCTCGTGGTAGATCTACTCTTGTACTACCCATATCATCAATATTAATCAAGCAGGACGTAGGGTTTTACTTCCATCAAGAGGGCCCGAACCTGGGTAAAACATCGTGTCCCTTGTCTCGTGTTACCATCCGCCTAGACGCACAGTTCGGGACCCCCTACCCGAGATCCGCCAGTTTTGACACCGACACCCCCTTAAATAGGTCCCCACGAATCTGCCTGTTATGTGCAGAAAAACATAGGAGAGGTACAACCACTATGAGCACCGGTACAACCGGTAGCAGGCAATAAACGATACAACCGGCCCACAACCGCCCAAAAACCGCACCACAACAAAAACTAGTCCGGTGGTAGAGCGGTACATGGCCGGTACAACCTCCGGACCAATTCTGGAGCAGTACAACCACTCCAAACACCGGTTGTACTGGTCAACCGGTACAACCTCTCCATGGGGCGGTACAACCTCTCTATGTAAAACAGGCAATATCAAAACAGCCACAACTTCCGCATACGAGCTCCGAATTCGACGAAATCAAGTTTGTTGGAAAGATAAGGACAAGAGAAAACACAATCTTGATAGAAATATCAAGAAATAGCAATTGAGAGAATACCCAAAATAAACTGGTGAGAACCCTTTCTCAAATAAGACCGGTAAAAACTCCAACACCGAAAACACAAAAGAAGATGCATATGAAATCGGTTTTCGATGAACTCGAGCTTGTCAAGAAGATGACCATGAGAACCAAATATCACAAGGAGAATAACCAAACAAGAACCAAGAGAGATGATGCAAGGATGCAATGGTTTGAGCTCTCGAAGAACGATACGATCAAGCTACTCACTAGAGAGCCCCCCTTGATAGAACGGCAATCGATCCTACAACCCGGTCTCCCAACTACCACTATGAGATCGGTAAAATAGAAAACCTATCAAGGGCAAACCTTTGCCTTGCACATAGGCCCCTTGAGCTAGATGACGATGATCTTGACTTCCTCAAGTTGGACCACCTTTCTTGATTGTGTTGGCTCGACGAAGACTAGTTGATTGCTCCCCCATACTCCACTATGGGTGAGCCACTCTTTGGCACATCTTCACAATTCCATTGACACCACAATGGACGGCAAGCTTCAAGCTTGATTACTCCCCCATACTCCATTATGGGTGAGTCACTCTTCGTGTTGCTCCACTTGAACTTGCACACTGCAAACTTGATGACGATCACCACTTGATGTCATCCTCCATGGGTTGTATGATATCTTCCTCTTCACACAAGGCCATGAAAACACACCTAACCCCACAAAGAACTCTCACGTAGACCATGGGTTAGTACACAAAACGTAACGGACAATGCTTACCATACCATGGGATCACTTGGTCCCTCTCGGTACAACTTGTGTGCTTTGTGTGTTGATCAACTTGAATCACTCTCTGTACTTAGTCGAATCTTTCCAACTCTCTTCATTAGGATGATGTCTTGAAGGTTGTCGGGACCCCGATCCTAAGCCACATCGATCCAGCACGTAACACATCATATCACCTTGCGGCCTCACGCACGGTACTCCCACGGGTGCCACCTTACCTGGCCCGGGACCGTTTGCGTCTTTTGGCTCACGTATATGATAATGTCGCTAGCATCCATATGACAGAGAACCCGGGCCGACATGGCTAGTCGTGAACCCAAGGCGGCACTAACCCATGAGGACAGGCATACATGAATCACATCGAGCATGTCGGTCATCAACGTATAAATCCGGGCTGTAGCACTGGGCTAACAGGACTCCGGTGACCCGGGCTGTAGTAGGCTAGGCAGGACTCCGGATAACACCGCGTGACATTTCCCCGAAGGGACAGACACAGGAACGAAGTGAATCACATGCCGGCCAGTCAAGTGTTTCGAGCAGTAGTGCTGGGCTAGCAGGACTCCGGTGAACCGGGCTGTAGCGGACTACTATCACTCAGAAAGCACTAGACTACATTTCCCCATATGATAGGCTGCCAAGGATAAACAACTAGATTGTCGGATCCCACACATAGCAATACACGTCACACGTACGCATAACATGCAAGTATGTGTTGTACAACATGGCATCACAACATAACGCAAACTTATATAGATAAAGGCCCAAAAGAGCCACATAGCATTAAATACAAACAGGGGTCACATGACCCATCATTCAGAGCATACAAGCAACAAGCGGAAGCATTACATGTCTGAGTACAGACAACTACAAAAGAAAAAGGCTGAAGCGTCTGACTATCTACAACCTCCGATCAAGATCGTAGCTGAGGTACAAGCTACTTGTCGAAGTCCAAGCGGAACTACTAGTGAGACAGATGTCTCATCTGCAAAACATAAATAAAGCAAACGTGAGTACAAAGGTACTCAGCAAGACTTACATCAGATCCTATCATACATGCATTAGTATCAAGAGGTAATGTGGGGTTTTAGTTGCAGCAAGCCAGCTTTGACTCTATGGCTATCCTGTTCTATGACTGCTGGTTAACTCTTTTGAAATGGCGCACACGAGTCCACTAATCACCACTTCAATACACTACTATGGATTCATCCCCGTCTCACTACGAGAAGGCCATCCATAGCACTCACACTTATCTTGAGCATTTTAGAGTATCCACTTCAAGTTGTCTATGTACCACGTAAGCATCCAAGAAGTCCATAACCGAGGACACGGCTATTCGAATAGATCATGATAACCCTGCAGGGGTGTACTTCTTCACACACGCTCTCACCACTTATCACCATGTACACGTCATGTATCTCAGCAACCTTCAAGCGGAAGCCTGGCGAGGGTGTCGGCCATGACCTGACTAACCACACAAGACTCTAGTCCAGGTTTATCGCCTATTCGGGTTCCATCCGCAAGGAGATCCGGCCGGGGTGTCGCTCACGGCCCCAAACGATGTGTGCAGGGTTCCCAAGCCCACCTCGCCGGATGGATCTACGCTTGGTACATCGTGCCACTTGTGCCTAGTCTGTCCCAAGCCCACCTGGCCGGGTGTCACTTGGTAGACTACTAACACTACCTACAAACACCAGAAACTAGTTGCGACTCCTGGACAGAGATCAAGTCGGTTAATAAGTCGAGAGGGGTCGAGTTACCGGAACCCAATGTGTGGTAGTATCGAGTCATTGGACAACATACATAGAACTCAGTGCTTAGGGACGGTACCAGTGAGACAACCCACCATGTACTCCTACATGGCCTCTCACCGCTACCTTTACCAAATCGTGTTCACACGTTCACTCTCAACATCAGAACATATCATATCACTCCAATCCATTCCCAATGAATCAGACCTGACACAACTCTAAGCAATAGCAGGCATGGCATGGTAGAAGCACAACATGGCTCAATCAACTCCTACACATGCTAGTGGGTTTCAACTATTTACTGTGGCAATGACAGGTCATGCAGAGGAATGGGTTCAACTACCGCAGCATAAAGTAGCAGTTGTCTCGTTGTTGTCCTAATGCAATAAAAGAGAGCAGGAGCGAGAGTGGGATCATATCGGTATGAACAAGGGGGGGTTTGCTTGCCTGGCAGATCAACAAGGGAGGCACTGCTTCACAGTCAGGTACTCTGGAACGGTCTCCGGAGCAGGACCTATCGAGAAGGAACGGTGCCAACAATCAATACACAAGCATACGCAACAATATGATGCATGAACATGGCATGAAGATGTGATGCTGTTTGAGCTAATGCAGCTAGAGTTCATTTGGTTGAAGTCCATTTGAACCAAACACTCAAATGCATTTCCAAAGTAAGTCCTTATATATGCCATTTATATGTTTTCATCTATACAGAAGGTTTAAGTTGTTTTGTCATGCATGAAACTGGTACATATGGATAGATTAAATTTTTCTGATAATTTTTCATATATAAATTATTTCAATCCGAGCTACGGTTGAATTGATATGAATTTTTGAAGTTTTGAATAATTTCTGGAATTTCCTATTTGAAAATAATTCCAGGAAAAGATTAACAGCGTCAGCATGACGTCATGCCTGCGTCAGCAGTCAACGGTGCTGACCCGGCCAAACCTGACGTGTGGGGGCCACACGTCAGTGTTATAGTTAGTTATCAGAGAGTTAATTAGATTTAAACTAATCCTAATTTAAAATTAGTCAGGGCCGGGGCCCACATGTCATTGACCCTGGGTAGTCAAACCCCAGGTCAACTGGGGGGGTTAGTGCGGGTTGACCCGGTCAATCCCGCCGGCGTTTAGCCGCCGGCGAGGCGAACGCGGCGGAGGGGCTCGGGAACGCGTCTCCGGCGACCAAATGGACGGCGGAGGCCACAGGAGCGAAGCCCGCGCTCGTCCGCATCGATTGGAGCAAGTGGGAGAGGCGGGGGCGGCCGGAGCATGGCTTCGAGCGGGCGCGAGCTACGGGGCACGGCGGGGGCTGCGGAGGGCATCTACGGCCTCCTGGCGTCACCAGGAGCACGGTGACGCGCGCGGGAGCGGCTGGCTTGGGCTCTGGCTATGGAGGCGCCATGGCCGGCGGCGATAAGGTCTCGGGCGCGGCAGCTGAGCTAGCTAGGCGGGGCAAAGTAGCACGGGGAGTAGGGGGAAATGGAGTAGAGCTCACGGGGAGAACGTAGACGTCGTCAGCGAGCTCCGGGAGGGTCGAACGCGACCGGAACGGCGGCGGCGATCTCGGGTGGCCGGAGACGAAGACGATGGCGATGGCGGCTCCACGGGGCGCTCCGGCTTGCGTGGCTCGGCGAGGAGGTAGCTAGCGACGAGGCGGAGCTCCTGGGCGCAGCGACAGGGCGAGGGGTGGCCGGTGGCCGCGGTGTTGGCGAACGGCGGCGACGGCAACGCTCGGGGTTCGCGGGAGAGAGCGAGGGAGAGGGAGAGAGGTCAGGGGCGAGAGCGAAAGCGGCGAGGGGCGTCGTGGCGACGTCCGGGGCATCCAGGGCGACGAGGGGGAGAAGCAGGAGGTGGCGGGGGACGTGGCCCCGGCCGGACGCGTGGCCGCGCGCGCCGGCGCGTGCCCCTGCCTTCTGTCGTCGCCAGGAGGACGACGGTTGGCGGTTGGGCCGGCCTGTTGGCCACTGGGCCAGGCCAGGCCTCAGGTGAGCACAGGTAAGTTTATCCCTTTCTTTTTCTTTCCTATTTTCTGACATTTGTTTTGGTTTAATAAAAATACTAAACCATTTTATTTTATTATGCCAATTTTTGTAGGGGCTAATGGTATTATTCCAGAGCTCCTCAACAAATGGCACAATTTTTGGACATATAATATATATATCACATTTATATATCCAAGCAAATAATTATTGCATTAATTCCAAATGCCCAAAATAAAATACTTATGAGGTCCTGAAAATATTGGTTTGATTTTTATCTCTGTCCAATATTTTCAGAGAGCAACATGAGCATTTCCTTGGACCCTTTTGGAGCAATTTTTATCTGGGTCATTTCCAGAAATGATTTCTGAGGGTTTTACAATCCCCATTTCAAATTTAAATGAAATTTAAACACGATGCACACATGACTAGCAAGCCTTGAGCATACCAGAACTAGGGATGTGACAACTCGCCCCCACTCGAAAGAATCTCGTCCCGAGATTCAGGGGTTGGCGGAAAGAAAGTGGGGTACTCCAGTCGAAGACGATCTTCACGCTCCCAGGTAGCTTCTCTCTCGGAATGATGAGACCACTGAACTTTGAGAAACTTGATGTTCTGGCGTCGAGTGACACGCTCTGCTTGATCCAGAATGCGGACGGGGTACTCTCGATAAGTGAGGTTATCTTGGAGATCAAGCGTTTCGTGGTCCACTCCGCGGACTAGATCCGAGAAGCAACGCCTGAGTTGAGAGACGTGGAAGACATCATGAACTCGAGAAAGATGTGGGGGTAGTTCCAACTAGTAGGCAACCTCTCCTCGTTTAGCGAGAATGCGAAAAGGACCAATGTAACGAGGAGCCAACTTTCCCTTGATACCGAAACGATGGGTACCCTTCAAAGGGGTGACCCGAAGGTAAGCCTTGTCGCCAACTTCATAAGCCACTTCCTTATGACGACGGTCATACTGGCTCTTTTGACGAGATTGGGCTGTTTTTAAATTCTCACGAATGATGCGAACTTGCTCTTCTGCCTCCTGGATCATGTCCGGTCCAAAGAATTGTCTTTCACCGGTTTCTGATCAGTTCAAAGGTGTTCGACATCTTCGTCCATACAGAATCTCAAAAGGAGCTTTCTTGAGACTGGATTGGTAGCTATTGTTATAAGCAAACTCGGCGAAAGGAAGACACTTCTCCCAATCCATACCGAATGAGATAACGCAAGCTCTAAGCATGTCCTCGAGGATTTGGTTGACCCTTTCCACGTGACCACTTGATTGAGGGTGGAAAGCGGTACTGAAGGAGAGATGGGTGCCCATGGCAGTTTGGAAACTCTCCTAGAAATGAGAAGTGAAAAGACTACCACGGTCTGAATTGATCTCTAGTGGAACACCATGAAGTGAAACTATTCGAGAAATATATAAGTCAGCGAGCTGACTAGCGGTGATATTCTCTCGAACAGGTAGGAAGTGAGCCACTTTGGAAAGACGATCAATGACTACAAAGATAGCATTATTCCCTTTCTTGGTCCTGGGAAAGCCGGTGATGAAGTCCATACCAACTTTATCCCATTTCCACTCAGGAATGGCTAAAGGCTGAAGGGTGCCGGCAGGCCTTTGATGCTCTGCCTTAACGCGACGACAAACGTCACAGTTAGCAATGAACTGAGCGATTTCTCTCTTCATCCTAGTCCACCAGAACCTCTGGCGTAGGTCCTGATACATCTTAGTACTGCCGGGATGAATCGTGAGAGGAGATTCATGAGCCTCCTCAAGAATCAATTGTCGAAGATGCTCCTTCTTGGGAACCACCAGGCGGTTTCCGAAGAAAACAACACCTCGATCGTCTAATGAGAAACTACCAGCAATACCCTTGGCAATGTTTCTCTTGATCCGGGTAATCCCCGTATCATGCTTCTGGGCTTCTATGATATGATCCACAAGAGTGGGTTTCGCCACCAAGGTAGAAAGGAATCCGTGAGGAGCAATGTGAAGGTTAAGCTTACAGAATTCCTCATGGAGAAGAGGTTGGCCCTGCTGCAACATGAGAGTGTTGCAATAGGACTTACGACTTAGCGCATCAGCCATGACATTGCCCTTGCCTGGGGTGTAGGTAATCCCTAAGTCATAATCTGAGATCAACTCCAACCAACGTCTTTGCCTAAGGTTCAAATCTGGTTGGGTGAAGATATACTTGAGACTTTGGTGATCGGTGTAAATCTCGCAACGTTTACCAAGAAGGTAATGTCGCCATGTCTTAAGTGCATAGACTACAGCTGCAAGCTCTACATCATGTGTAGGATAATTCTCCTCATGTGGATGCAACTGTCGAGATGCATAGGCAATCACATGGCGATCCTGCATAAGAATGCAACCTAGTCCCTGTCGTGAGGCGTCGCAGTAGATAACAAAGTCTTTAGTGAAATCCGGTGGCACAAGTATGGGAGCAGAAGTCAGGCGTCTTTTCAGTTCCTGAAAACTGTACTCACACTGTGGGGACCACTCAAACTTTTTATCTTTCTTGAGAAGTTCCGTGAGGGGTTTGGCCACTTTGGAGAAGTTTTCAACGAAGCGGCGACAGTAACTGGCTAGTCCAAGGAAACTCCTAACTTGTTTAACTGTTTCGGGTGGAGTCCAATCAAGAATGGCTTGAACTCTCTCGGGATTGACAGCAATGCCCTTACCAGAGATCACGTGGCCTAGGTAGGTCACTTCTGGCAACCAAAATTCGCACTTGGAGAACTTGGCATAAAGGCGGTGCTCTCTGAGTTTTCCTAACACAAGTCTAAGATGTTCGGCATGCTCTTCCTCGTTCTTCGAGTAAATAAGAATATCATCGAGGTAAACCACGACGAACTTATCTAAGTACTCCATGAAGATCGAGTTCATCAAGCGGGAGAAGGTGGCTGGAGCATTGGTTAGACCAAAGGACATGACGGTGTACTCGTATTGGCCATAACGAGTGACAAAAGCCGTCTTAGGAATGTCCCCGTTTCTGATCTTGATTTGGTGGTAGCCTAACCTCAAATCCATCTTGGAAAAGACTGAGGATCCAGCGAGCTGATCATACAGGTCGTTGATCCTAGGGAGCGGATACTTGTTCTTTATCGTGACCAAATTAACGGGACGATAATCTACAACCATCCGGTCCGTACCATCCTTCTTCTTGACGAAGAGGACGGGGCAAGCCTAGGGAGAAGAACTAGGACGGATGAAACCCTTTTGCAAGGACTCATCAAGTTGTTTCTTAAGCTCGGCCAGTTCTAAGGGTGCCATCTTGTAAGGTCTCCTAGAGATTGGAGCGGTTCCTCGGAGAAGATCTATGACAAATTCTACATCCCTGTCAGGTGGAATACCTGGCAGTTCTTCTGGAAAGACATCCGGAAAGTCACGGACTACCGGGATATCTTCAAGGTCTGGAAGAGGGCTGGCATTAAGAGAATAAAGCTGACGCTTTGCAATTCTGGTGGAGACAGTGACTATCTTGCCAGAGGGGTGTGTGAGCTGAACAGACCTGGTGTAACAATCAATCTTGGCATAATGAGCTTTCATCCAGTCCATACCCAAGATGATGTTAATATCTGAAGACTTAAGGGATATCAAGGAAGCTAGGAATACGAGTCTGTCAACATGTATTTCATTGCCATAACTTATCCTAGAGGTTTGCCATTTGGATCCAGGAGTTTGAATTACTAGCGGAGAGGGCATATCACAAAAAGATATGTTGTGCAAGCTGGCATAACTTTCAGAAATGAAGGAGTGAGATGCTCCGGTATCGAAAAGAACCGAAGCTGGATGGCAATTGACAAGGAGTGTACCAAGAACGACATCTAGATCATCATGAGCGTCTTTAGCTGAGACGTGATGCACACGTCCGCTTTTAGTGGGAGCTGACTTGGCACTGATCATCTTGTGTGATGGCTTACTACCACGGCCAACAGACTTCTCGGGCTGGGATGGAGCAACACTGGTCTGAGTGCAAATACGGGCAATATGGCCTGGCTCTCCGCACTTGTAACAAATCTTGGAGGTAGGACGTGGACCCGCATTGACAGGCGGTCCACCAATGGGCTTGGGTGGTGCAAATGGCTGAACTGGGTGAGGCGTCACATAAGATGGCGTCGGTGTGTAACCGGGTGGAAGAGCAGAGTTCGGAATCCAAATCCGACGCTTCTGAGAACTAGAACCGGAGGAAGAACCCAAATCACGTTTGTGCTTACGAGACTCCTCGTAAGTGAGCTGAGCTGTCTCCGCATTAATGGCCTTATTCACAAGAGCCTGGAACGTATTGCAATGGTGCAAGTGGAGATCACGACGCAACTTGGGGTTGAGACCCTTCCGGAACCTAGCCTGCTTCTTGGCATCCGAGGACACTTCTTCTGTAGCAAAGCGGGCGAGATTCTCAAACTCTCTACTGTAAGCATCAACAACCATCTTACCCTGGGTGAAACTACAGAACTCTTCTCTCTTGCGATCGATGAGGGCTTCAGGAACGTGATGCTCACGAAAAGCCTCAGTGAAATCTCTCCAGGTAGGAATCTGACCAACTGGAAGCATAGCCTCATAGTTCTGCCACCAAAGACTGGCAGGACCTTCCAGGTGATATGCAGCATAGATGACCTTGTCACCTTCAGCTACGTTCGCAGAACGGAGCTTGTGTGTGATACTACGGAGCCAGTCATCTGCATCGAGTGGTTCAATGGAATGATGGAAGGTGGGTGGTTTCAAACGAATGAAATCATAGATGGTCGCTGACTCTTTGCATTGGGGTGCGGTGTTCTCCTCGATACGTGCCAACAAGCGGTTAGACTCATGCTTGTTCCTCTCCATCTCTAACATGAACTCTGTCAACGAAGGTTGGTCGGGAGGATCCTACTTATCCCTACCATCTCCGTGGTTCCGACTACGAGCAACAGAACTTCGGTTAACTGACGACATCCTGAGAAGCGGAACCAAGGACGAGGTCAACAACAACTATAGGATGCAACAGGTAGCACAAAGAAATTTAGTATCTCTCAAACTCCTAGGACAATTCTGGCAGTAAAATGCTCAAAATGAGACATTCTGCAAAAGACGGGGTAGCACCATACTCAACATCATCACTCAAGGTTCTGAGATATTACTAAACATGCTACACCGAAGGTACTCGAACTGGGATAAGACTCTGATCAACCAATCCTAAGAGACTACGGATTAGTAACACGTGATCCTGATAGACAGAAGAGATAGCCTAGTTCCTTAACCCCGTAGGAAAGATAGGATGACTCAGATCAGAAGGGCATGAGATATAAGGAGTAAAAAGAGCCTTACGTTCCCTTCCACAATCAATTCCCCTATATAACTAAAGCATTTCTAGACTCAACTTCGAACAGGTTGGCTTGGAAATCCTACAGGCAGTCAGGCTCTGATACCAAAGCTGTCCCGGGACCGTTTGCGTCTTTTGGCTCACGTATATGATAATGTCGCTAGCATCCATATGACAAAGAACCCGGGCCGACATGGCTAGTCGTGAACCCAAGGCGGCACTAACCCATGAGGACAGGCATACATGAATCACATCGAGCATGTCGGTCATCAACGTATAAATCCGGGCTGTAGCACTGGGCTAACAGGACTCCGGTGACCCGGGCTGTAGCAGGCTAGGCAGGACTCCGGATAACACCGCGTGACATTTCCCCGAAGGGACAGACACAGGAACGAAGTGAATCACATGCCGGCCAGTCAAGTGTTTCGAGCAGTAGTGCTGGGCTAGCAGGACTCCGGTGAACCGGGCTGTAGCGGACTACTATCGCTCAGAAAGCACTAGACTACATTTCCCCATATGATAGGCTGCCAAGGATAAACAACTAGATTGTCGGATCCCACACATAGCAATACACGTCACACGTACGCATAACATGCAAGTATGTGTTGTACAACATGGCATCACAACATAACGCAAACTTATATAGATAAAGGCCCAAAAGAGCCACATAGCATTAAATACAAACAGGGGTCACATGACCCATCATTCAAAGCATACAAGCAACAAGCGGAAGCATTACATGTCTGAGTACAGACAACTACAAAAGAAAAAGGCTGAAGCGTCTGACTATCTACAACCTCCGATCAAGATCGTAGCTGAGGTACAAGCTACTTGTCGAAGTCCAAGCGGAACTACTAGTGAGACAGATGTCTCATCTGCAAAACATAAATAAAGCAAACGTGAGTACAAAGGTACTCAGCAAGACTTACATCAGATCCTATCATACATGCATTAGTATCAAGAGGTAATGTGGGGTTTTAGTTGCAGCAAGCCAGCTTTGACTCTGTGGCTATCCTATTCTACGACTGCTGGTAACTCTTTTGAAATGGCGCACACGAGTCCACTAATCACCACTTCAATACACTACTATGGATTCATCCCCTTCTCACTACGAGAAGGCCATCCATAGCACTCACACTTATCTTTAGCATTTTAGAGTATCCACTTCAAGTTGTCTATGTACCACGTAAGCATCCAAGAAGTCCATAACCGAGGACACGGCTATTCGAATAGATCATGATAACCCTGCAGGGGTGTACTTCTTCACACACGCTCTCACCACTTATCACCATGTACACGTCATGTATCTCGGCAACCTTCAAGCGGAAGCCTGGCGAGGGTGTCGGCCATGACCTGACTAACCACACAAGACTCTAGTCCAGGTTTATCGCCTATTCGGGTTCCATCCGCAAGGAGATCCGGCCGGGGTGTCGCTCACGGCCCCAAACGATGTGTGCAGGGTTCCCAAGCCCACCTCGTCGGATGGATCTACGCTTGGTACACCGTGCCACTTGTGCCTAGTCTGTCCCAAGCCCACCTGGCCGGGTGTCACTTGGTAGACTACTAACACTACCTACAAACACCAGAAACTAGTTACGACTCCTGGACAGAGATCAAGTCGGTTAATAAGTCGAGAGGGGTCGAGTTAACGGAACCCAATGTGTGGTAGTATCGAGTCATTGGACAACATACATAGAACTCAGTGCTTAGGGACGGTACCAGTGAGACAACCCACCATGTACTCCTACATGGCCTCTCACCGCTACCTTTACCAAATCGTGTTCACACGTTCACTCTCAACATCAGAACATATCATATCACTCCAATCCATTCCCAATGAATCAGACCTGACACAACTCTAAGCAATAGCAGGCATGGCATGGTAGAAGCACAACATGGCTCAATCAACTCCTACACATGCTAGTGGGTTTCAACTATTTACTGTGGCAATGACAGGTCATGCAGAGGAATGGGTTCAAGTACCGCAGCATAAAGTAGCAGTTGTCTCGTTGTTGTCCTAATGCAATAAAAGAGAGCAGGAGCGAGAGTGGGATCATATCGGAATGAACAAGGGGGGGTTTGCTTGCCTGGCAGATCAACAAGGGAGGCACTGCTTCACAGACAGGTACTCTGGAACGGTCTCCGGAGCAGGACCTATCGAGAAGGAACGGTGCCAACAATCAATACACAAGCATATGCAACAATATGATGCATGAACATGGCATGAAGATGTGATGCTGTTTGAGCTAATGCAGCTAGAGTTCATTTGGTTGAAGTCCATTTGAACCAAACACTCAAATGCATTTCCAAAGTAAGTCCTTATATATGCCATTTATATGTTTTCATCTATACAGAAGGTTTAAGTTGTTTTGTCATGCATGAAACTGGTACAGATGGATAGGTTGAATTTTTCTGATAATTTTTCATATATAAATTATTTCAATCCGAGCTACGGTTGAATTGATATGAATTTTTGAAGTTTTGAATAATTTCTGGAATTTCCTATTTGAAAATAATTCCAGGAAAAGATTAACAGCGTCAGCATGACGTCATGCCTGCATCAGCAGTCAACGGTGCTGACCTGGTCAAACCTGACGTGTGGGGGCCACACGTCAGTGTTATAGTTAGTTATCAGAGAGTTAATTAGATTTAAACTAATCCTAATCTAAAATTAGTCAGGGCCGGGGCCCACATGTCATTGACCCTGGGTAGTCAAACCCTAGGTCAACTGGGGGGGTTAGTGCGGGTTGACCCGGTCAATCCCGCCGGCGTTTAGCCGCCGGCGAGGCGAACGCAGCGGAGGGGCTCGGGAACGCGTCTCCGACGACCAATTGGACGGCGGAGGCCACAGGAGCGAAGCCCGTGCTCGTCCGCACCGATTGGAGCAAGTGGGAGAGGCGGGGGCGGCCGGAGCTCGCCAGAGCGGAGCTCGCGGCGGCGGCCGGAGCACGGCTTCGAGCGGGCGCGAGCTACGGGGCACAGCGGGGGCTGCGGAGGGCATCTACGGCCTCCTGGCGTCACCAGGAGCACGGTGACGCGCGCGGGAGCGGCTGGCTTGGGCTCTGGCTACGGAGGCGCCATGGCCGGCGGCGATAAGGTCTCGGGCGCGGCAGCTGAGCTAGCTAGGCGGGGCAAAGTAGCACGGGGAGTAGGGGGAACTGGAGTAGAGCTCACGGGGAGAACATAGACGTCGTCAGTGAGCTCGGGGAGGGTCGAACGCGACCGGAACGGCGACGGCGATCTCGGGTGGCCGGAGACGAAGACGATGGCGATGGTGGCTCCATGGGGCGCTCCGGCTTGCGTGGCTCGGCGAGGAGGTAGCTAGCGACGAGGCGGAGCTCCTGGGCGCAGCGACAGGGCGAGGGGTGGCCGGTGGCCGCGGTGTTGGCGAACGGCGGCGACGGCAACGCTCGGGGTTCGTGGGAGAGAGCGAGGAAGAGGGAGAGAGGTCAGGGGCGAGAGCGAAAGCGGCGCGGGGCGTCTTGGCGACGTCCGGGGCGTCCAGGGCGACGAGGGGGAGAAGCAGGAGGTGGTGGGGGACGTGGCCCCGGCCTGACGCATGGCCGCGCGCGCCGGCGCGTGCCCCTGCCTTCTGTCGTCGCCAGGAGGACGACGATTGGCGGTTGGGCTGGCCTGTTGGCCACTGGGCCAGGCCAGGCCTCAGGTGAGCACAGGTAAGTTTATCCCTTTCTTTTTCTTTCCTATTTTCTGACATTTGTTTTGGTTTAATAAAAATACTAAACCATTTTATTTTATTATGCCAATTTTTGTAGGGGCTAATGGTATTATTCCAGAGCTCCTCAACAAATGGCACAATTTTTGGACATATAATATATATATCACATTTATATATCCAAGCAAATAATTATTGCATTAATTCCAAATGCCCAAAATAAAATACTTATGAGGTCCTGAAAATATTGGTTTGATTTTTATCTCTGTCCAATATTTTCAGAGAGCAACATGAGCATTTCCTTGGACCCTTTTGGAGCAATTTTTATCTGGGTCATTTCCAGAAATGATTTCTGAGGGTTTTACAATCCCCATTTCAAATTTAAATGAAATTTAAACATGATGCACACATGACTAGCTAGCCTTGAGCATACCAGAACTAGGGATGTGACAAAGGTAAACTTGAATGGTCACACAATCTTCTTCTTCAAGACATGCTTGCAATAGGCTCAACTCTCACATGACCAATCTTTGGATAATTCCTTGAAAAGCACTTTGTCCATCTCATAAACTCCTTGAAACCAACACATGTACTTCAAGAAAATCCTATGGACAAATCCTTCAAATATAACTCAAGGCAACCGTTAGTTCATAGAGATTGTCATCAATTACCAAAACCACACATGGGGGCACCGCATGTCCTTTCACCGGGGTAGTTCATGATTAATATTTTGTGTTACGAAGATCGAGCACGAAAAGATTATATGATTTTATAGGGATAGCGTTCTTTAGCATTTTTATTTTGAAAGGCATGATTGTTTGTTGGTATGCCTGAGTATTGATGTCTTTATATAAAATTATAGATTATTGCTTTGAATCATCTGTATCCTAAATATTCATACCGTAAGAGATTACATGAAAACATGCTAGGTAGCATTCCACATCAAATTTTTTCTTCTTATCATTTACCTACTCGAGGATGAGCAGGAATTAAGCTTGGGGATGCTGATACGTCTCCAACATATCTATAATTTCTTATTGTTCCATGCTATTATAGTATCAATCTTGGATGTTTTATATGCAATTATATGCTATTTTATACCATTTTTGGGACTAACCTATTAACCAAGTGCCCAATGCTGGTGGCTGTTTTCTGCTTGTTTTTGGCTTTTCAGAAAATCAATATCAAATGAAGTCCAAATGGAGAAAAATCTTTGGACTAATTTTTTTGGACCAGAAGGGGTCCGCGAAGCTTCGGGAGAAGATCAGAAGAGCCACGAGGGAGCGACAAGCTAGTAGGGCGCGCCCCAGGTGGGCACCCCCTGAGCTTGTGGGCCCCTCGTGATACCTTTTGACCTAAGTTCGCCTCTATAAATTCCCAAATATTACCAACATACCAGGCCAGGAGGCACCCAAAACACTTTTCCCCTGCCACAAGCTTCTGTTCTTCAACGATCCCATCTAGAGGACTTTTTCGGTACTCTGCCGGAGGGGAAATTGATCACATATGGCTTCTTCATCATCCTTGCTGCCTTCTGATGATGCGTGGGTAGTTTACCACAAATCTACGGGTCCATCTCTAGTATCTAGATGGCTTCTTCTCTCTCTTTGATCTTCAATACAATGTTCTCCTCGATGTTCTTGGAGTTCTATCCGATGTAATCTTCTTTTGCGGTGTGTTTGTTGGGATCCGATGAATTGTAGGTTTATGATCTGAATATTCATGAGAAGTAATTGATTCTTTTTTGAACTTTATTATGCATGATCATCATAGCTTTGTATTTCTCTCTGATCTATCCGTTTGGTTTGGCCAACTAGACTGATTTATCTTCAGTGGGAGAGGTGCTTTGTGATGGGTTCAATCTTGTGGTGCTCTATCCAGTGACAGAAAGGGACAATACACATATTTGTATTGTTGCCATTAAGTGTAAAATGATGGGGTTTATTCATATTAGTTGAGTTTACTTTCTCTACATCATGTCATCTTGCTTAAGGTGTTACTCTGTTTTTATTAAGTTAATACCCTAGATGCATGCTGGATAGAGGTCGATGGGGTGAGTAGTTCTAGTAGCTGCAGGTAGGAGTTGGTCTACTTGTCTTGACGTGATGCCTATATACGTGATCATTGCCTTGAATATCCTCATAACTATGCAATTTTCTATCAATTGCCCAATAGTAGTTTGTTCACCCACCGTATGCTATGTGTTTGAGAGAGAAGCCTCTAGTGAAAACTATGGCCCCCGGGTCTAGTTTTATCATAAATAAAAAACCAAAATATACCTACTGCAATTTTATTATTCTTATTTTCTTTTGCCGTTTATCTATCTATCACTACGAGATTTAATCTTTGCAAGTAAAAATTTCAAGGGATTGACAACCCTCTTGCCTGCATTGGGTGCAAGTATTTGCTTTTGTGTGTGCAGGTGTTGTTCACAAGGCTTTGTGTGATTCTACTACTGGATTGATACCTTGGTTCTCACTGAGGGAAATACTTATTTCTATTGTGCTCCAGCTTCTCTCCTCTTCGGGTAAAATCTCAATGCAGCTCACAAGTAGCACCATGTTGTCATTTCCTCTTGGCTATAATCACACTCATATCCACACCCGACAATCTCCACCGTGAGCCGCCAATGGCCTATAAAAAGGCCGCCCTGGGCTCGCATGCATGCACCATTCTGTTCATCTGCCTCCCAATTTCACTACATATGCCTCCACAACTCTTCTCCTTGCTTCCTCTTTGATTCTAGCTAGAAAAACCATTGTGGACCTCCTGTGCCTCCATGTGCCTCCACAACTGTCGAGCGTGTTTTTAGGGTCTTTAGAACAACATGTAAAATCATGTATTTTGCATAAAGTCCAAGCATAGCAATCCAAACAATTAATTTGATCCCATAAGAGTTTCACTTTTTGAGACAAGAGGCGTCACACAAAATAAGCATGCTCATCTAATGATTTTCTCCCAACTAAGCTAGTTGGGTTTTCAGCACAAGCACAAAGGGATTGAAGATGATCCAAGTAGAAAGCTTCAGTAGTATGATAGGTTTTGGGTGTTTTTTCAACCATTGGGTTAGCAAGCACATTTTTTTGGTATTTTACATTTCCTACCCATAACTAAAGATAGAAAATAACATAGAACATAAAATAAAAACTACTTAGTGATAAAGCAAACAAGCACACACGAGAATATTCACCCCACGCTATTGCTCCTCGGTAACGATGCTAGAAAAAAGTCTTGATAACCCAAAAGTATAGGGGATCGTTTGTAGCCTTTTTTATAAGAGTGTCGAACCCAATGAGGAGCTAAAGGTATAATTAATATTCTCTCAAGTTCCATCGACCATCGATACACCTCTATGCACACCAATGTTTGCTTTACCAATAAGCAAGTATGAAACTAGAAGTATTTTATAGGTCTAATGCTAGAACTACTTTGCAAGAATAAAACTAGGAGTTCTTTGCGAGATAATAAAAGTTAGTTTGTTTTAGTAGAGAGCTTTTTGTAACACACAGAAAAAGATTGTCCATAGGCAATTGGATATAACATGATAGATAATTATCATATGCAATGAGGGAGAGGCATGAGCTAACATATTTTTCGTACTTGGATCACATGTTCTTCTGATTGGAACTCTAGCAAGCATCCGCAACTACTAAAGATCATTAAGGTAAAGCCCAACAATAGCATTAGGTAACAAGTACTCTTTACTCTCATATGCAAACCCGGGTATAAACTTCTGTCACTCTCACCACCCACTATAAGTGGATCATGAACGTATTGCAAAACCCTACAGTGGTAATCCCACACGCTTTCACGACACAGAGGGCACCATAGGATAGCACCAATTTAACATACAACTTATATCAATCACACCATACCACAATTAACCTGCAGGACAAAAGAAATCTTCTCAAACATCATAGGATGGCAACACATCTTTGGACAATAATATGTGGAATAAATCATCATGTTTAAGTGGAGATTACAGTGCAGAGAAGAGGTGTTACATGATACGTCTCCAACGTATCTATAATTTTTTATTGTTCCATGCTATTATATTATCTATTTTGGATGTTTAATGGGCTTTAATATGCTCTTTTATATTATTTTTGGGACTAACCTATTAACCGGAGGCCCGGTGCCAGTTTCTGTTTTTTTGCCTATTTTAGAGTTTCGTAAAAAATGAATACCAAACGGAGTCCAAATGGAATGAAACCTTCGTGATGATCTTTCATGGACGAAAGCAATCCAGAAGACTTGGAGTCGAAGTCTGGAACTCCACGAGGCGACCACGAGGCAGAAGGGCGCGCCCAGGGGGGTAGGCGCACCCCCACCCTTGTGGGCCCCTCGTAGCTCCACCGACGTACTTCTTTCACCTATATATACTCTTATACCCTAGAAACATCAGGGGGAGCCACGAAACCACTTTTCCACCGCCGCAACCTTCTGTACCCATGAGATCCCATCTTGGGGCCTTCTCCGGCGATCTTCCGGAGGGGGAATCGATCATAGAGGGCTTCTACATCAACACTATAGCCTCTCTGATGAAGCGTGAGTAGTTTACCACAGACCTTCGGGTCCATAGTTATTAGCTAGATGGCTTCTTCCCTCTCTTTGATTCTCAATACAATGTTCTCCTCGATGGTCTTGGAGATCTATTCAATGTAATACTCTTTTGCGGTGTGTTTGCCGAGATCCGATGAATTGTGGATTTATGAACAAGATTATGTATGAATATTATTTGGTTCTTCTCTGAATTGTTATATGCATGATTTGATATCTTTGCAAGTCTCTTCGAATTATCGGTTCAGTTTAGCTTACTAGATTGATCTTTCTTGCAATGGGAGAAGTGCTTAGCTTTGGGTTCAATCTTGCGGCGTCCTTTCCCAGTGACAGTAGGGGCAGCAACGCACGTATTGTATTGTTGCCATTGAGGATAAAAAGATGGGGTTTATATCATATTTCTTGAGTTTATCCCTCTACATCATGTCATCTTGCTTAATGCATTACTCTGTTCTTATGAACTTAATACTCTAGATGCATGCTAGATAGCGGTCGATGTGTGGAGTAATAGTAGTAGATGCAGAATTGTTTTGGTCTACTTGTCACGGACATGATGCCTATATTCATGATCATTCCCTTAGATATTTTCATAACTATGCACTTTTCTATCAATTGCTCACAGTAATTTGTTCACCCACCGTAATACATGCTATCTTGAGAGAAGCCACTAGTGAAACCTATGCCCCCGGGTCTCTTTCTTATTATATCGCATCTCTTTTATTTACATCGCATCTCGTTTACTATTTTGCAATCTTTACTTTCCAATCTATACAACAAAAATACCAAAAATATTTACTTTACTATCTCTTTTAGATCTCACTTTTGCGAGTGACCGTGAAGGGATTGACAACCCCTTTATCGCGTTGGTTGCAAGGTTCTTGATTGTTTGTGCAGGTACTAGGTGACTTGTGTGTTGTCTCCTACTGGATTAATACCTTGGTTCTCAAAACTGAGGGAAATACTTATGCTACTTTGCTGCATCACCCTTTCCTCTTCTAGTGAAAACCAACGCATGCTCAAGAGGTAGCAAGAAGGATTTCTGGCGCCGTTGCCAGGGAGATCTACGCCAAGTCAAGACATACCAAGTACCCATCATAATATCATCTCCCCCGCATTACATAATTTGCCATTCGCCTCTCGTTTTCTTCTCCCCCACTTCTATAACCATTTTCGAAAACCTTTGCCTTTTCTTCGCCCCTTTTCCGTTCGTCTCTTTTCGCTTGCTTCTTGTGTGCTTGTGTGTTGGATTGATTGTTTGTCATGATGGCTCAACACAATACTAAATTGTGTGACTTTTCCAATACCAACAACAATGATTTTATTAGCACTCCAATTGCTCCTACTACTGATGCTGAATCTTGTGAAAATTAATACCGATTTGTTGAATCTTGTTATGAAAGATCAAATTTCTGGCCTTCCCAGTGAAGATGCCGCTACCCATCTAAACAACTTTGCTGATTTGTGTGATATGCAAAAGAAGAAAGATGTGGGTAATGATATTGTTAAATTGAAGCTATTTCTGTTTTTGCTTAGAGATCGTGCTAAAACTTGGTTCTGTTCATTGCCTAAAAATAGTATTGATTCATGGAATAAGTGCAAAGATGCTTTTATCTCTAAGTATTTTCCTCCCGCTAAGATCATCTCTCTTAGGAACGATATTATGAATTTTAAGCAACTTGATCATGAGCATGTTGCACAAGCTTGGGAGAGGATGAAATTAATGATACGTAATTGCCCTTCACATGGTTTGAATTTGTGGATGATTATACAAAAAAATTATGCTGGATTGAATTTTGCTTCTAGAAATCTTTTAGATTCGGCCGCGGGAGGCACTTTTATGGAAATCACTTTAGGACAAGCTACTAAACTCCTAGACAATATTATGGTTAATTATTCTCAATGGCACACTGAAAGATCCACTAGTAAAAAAGTTCACGCGATTAAAGAGATTAATGTTTTGAGTGCAAAGATGGATGAACTTATATCTATTCCACCTAAGCATGACATCAATGAGTCTCTCAAAGCCATGAGAATTTCCATTGACGAGTGCAAAGAAAGAACCGCTAGGATGCGTGCTAAAAAAGATTGCTTTGTGAAAGCGTGTTCTTCTAGTTTTCATGATAATAATGATGAAGATCTAAAAGTGATTGATGTGACTGCTATTAAATCTTTGTTTTCCAATATGAATCTTTATAAATATTGGACTGGAGATGAGTCAACTTTACTTGAAAGGCGTCCCAATGATTCGGAGTTTTTAGATCTTGATGCGAAAATTAATAAAAGTGGGATTGAAGAGATGAAAACTTAACATAGCAATGAACCCACTATTTTGGATTTAAAGGAATTTAATTATGATAATTTCTCTTTGATAGATTGTATTTCCTTGTTGCAATACGTGTTAAATTCTCCTCATGATTATAATCAAAATAAAGCTTTTACTAAACATATTGTTGATGCTTTAATGCAATCCTATGAAGAAAAGCTTGAAATAGAAGTTTTTATCCCTAGAAAACTTTATGATGAGTGGGAACCTACTATTAAAATTAAGATTAAATATTATGAATGCTATGCTTTATGTGATTTGGGTGCTAGTGTTTCCATGATTCCAAAAACATTGTGTGATGTGCTAGGTTTCCATGAATTTGATGATTGTTCTTTAAACTTGCATCTTGCAGATTCCACCATTGAGAAACCTATGGGAAGGATTAATGATGTTCTTATTGTTGCAAATAGGAATTATGTGCCCCTAGATTTCATTGTTCTTGATATAGATTACAATCCTACATGTCCTATTATTCTTGGTAGACCTTTCCTTAGAACAATTGGTGCAATTATTGACATGAAAGAAGGAAATATTAGATTCCAATTTCCTTTAAGGAAAGGCATGGAACACTTTCCTAGGAAGAAAATTAAATTGACTTATAAATCTATTATGAGAGCCACTTATGGATTGCATACCAAAGATGACAAACCTAGATCTATTCTAGCTTTTATGCCTAGCTAGGGGTGTTAGACGATAGCGCTTGTTGGGAGGCAACCCAATTTTATTTTTGTTCTTTGCTTTTTGCTACTATTTATTAATAAATAATTCATCATGCTACTGTTATGATTGTGTTTTTTGTGTTTTAATTAGTGTTTGTGCCAAGTAAAGCCTTTAGGATCTTCTTGGATGATAGTTGTTTGATCTTGCTGAAAAAGACAGAAACTTTGTGCTCACGAAAATAATTTGCATAAATCACAGAGAAGAGATTTTGCCCTGATTATTTTTGCAGAATATTAATATACAAAATATCCTGGTCTTCCTAATTTGGTAGAATATTTGGAGTTCCATAAGTATTCGAATATTATAGATTGCTACAGACTGTTCTGTTTTTGACAGATTCTGTTTTTTGTATGTTGTTTGCTTATTTTGATGAATCTATGAGTAGTATCGGGGGGAGGGGTATGAACCATAGAGAAGTTGGAATACAGTAGGCTTAACACCAATATAAATAAAGAATGAGTTCATTACAGTACCTTAAAGTGGTGGTTTATTTTCTTATACTAACGGAGCTCATAAGATTTTTTGTTGATGTTTTGTGTTGTGAAGTTTTCAAGTTTTGGGTAAATATTTGATGGATTTTGGAATATGGAGTGGCAAGAGCCTAATCTTGGGGATGCCGAAGGTACCCCAAGGTAAAATTCAAGGACAACCAAAAGCCTAAGCTTGGGGATGCCCCGGAAGGCATCCTCTCTTTCGTCTTCGTCTATCGGTAACTTTACTTGAGGCTATATTTTTATTCACCACATGATATGTGTTTTGCTTGGAGCGTCTTGTATGATTTGAGTCTTAGATTTTTAGTTTACCACAATCATCCTTGTTGTACACACCTTTTGGGAGAGACACGCACGAATTGGAATTTATTAGAATACTCTAAGTGCTTCACTTATATCTTTTGAGCTATATAATTTTGCTCGAGTACTTCACTTATATATTTTTAGAGCATGGTGGTGGTTTTTTATAGAAATTATTGATCTCTCATGCTTCACTTATATAATTTTGAGAGTATTTTAGAACAGCATGATAATTTGCTTTGGCTATAAAATTAGTCCTACTATGATGGGCATCCAAGATGGGTCTAATAAAAACTTTCATATAAAGTGAGGTGAATACTATGAGAAGTTTGATTCTTTATGATTGTTTTGAGATATGAAGATGGTGGTATTAGAGTCATGCTAGTAGAGTAGTTGTGAATTTGAGAGATACTTGTGTTAAATTTTTTGATTCCCGTAGCATGCACATATGGTGAACCGTTATGTGATGAAGTCGGAGCATGATTTATTTTTTGATTGTCTTCCTTATGAGTGGCGGTCGAGGACGAGCGATGGTCTTTTCCTACCAATCTATCCCCCTAGGAGGATGCGCGTAGTACTTTGTTTCGATGACTTATAGGTTTTTGCAATAAGTACGTGAGTTCTTTATGACTAATGTTGAGTTCATGGATTATACGCACTCTCACCCTTCCACCGTTGCTAGCCTCTCTAGTACCGCGCAACTTTCGCCGGTACCATAAACGCACAATTTACCTTCCTAAAAACAGCCACCATAGCTACCTATTATGGCATTTCCATAGCCATTCCAAGATATATTGCCATGCAACTTTCCACCGTTCTGTTTATTATGACGCGCTCCATCATTGTCATATTGCCTTGCATGATCATGTAGTTGACATCGTATTTGTGGAAAAGCAACCTTCATAATTCTTTCATACATGTCACTATTGATTCATTGCACATCCCGGTACACCGCCGGAGGCATTCACATAGAGTCATATTTTGTTCTAAGTATCGAGTTGTAATTCTTGAGTTGTAAGTAATTAAAAGTGTGATGATTATCATTATTAGAATATTGTCCCAGTGAGGAAAGGATGGTGGAGACTATCATTCCCCCACAAGTCGGGATGAGACTCCGGACGAAAAAAAGAGGCCATAAAAAAGAGAGAAGGCCCAAATAAAAAAAATAAAAAATGAGAGAAAAAGAGAGAAGGGGCAATGCTACTATCCTTTTACCACACTTGTGCTTCAAAGTAGCACCATGATCTTCATGATAGAGAGTCTCCTATGTTGTCACTTTCATATACTAGTGGGAATTTTTCATTATAGAACTTGGCTTGTATATTCCAATGATGGGCTTCCTCAAATTGCCCTAGGTCTTCGTGAGAAAGCGAGTTGGATGCACACCCACTTAGTTTCTTGTTGAGCTTTCATAAACTTATAGCTCTTGTGCATCCGTTGCATGGCAATCCCTACTCACTCACATTGATATCTATTGATGGGCATCTCCATAGCCCGTTGATATTCCTAGTTGATGTGAGACTATCTTCCTCCTTTTTGTCTTCTCCACAACCACCATTCTATTCCACCTATAGTGCTATGTCCATGGCTCACGCTCATGTATTGCGTGATTGAAAAAGTTTGATAACATCAAAAGTATGAAACAATTGCTTGGCTTGTCATCGGGGTTGTGCATGATCTAAATATTTTGTGTGATGAAGATAGAGCATAGCTAGACTATATGATTTTGTAGGGATAGCTTTCTTTGGCCATTCTATTTTGAGAAGACATGATTGCTTTATTAGTATGCTTGAAGTATTATTATTTTTATGTCAATATTAAACTTTTGTCTTTCGGATCAGAACATTCATTCCACAATAAAGAAAATTACATTGATAATTATGATAGGTAGCATTCCACATCAAAAATTCTGTTTTATCATTTACCTACTCGAGGACGAGCAGGAATTAAGCTTGGGGATGCTTGATACGTCTCCAACGTATCTATATTTTTTATTGTTCCATGCTATTATATTATCTATTTTGGATGTTTAATGGGCTTTAATATGCTCTTTTATATTATTTTTGGGACTAACCTATTAACCGGAGGCCCAGTGCCAGTTTCTGTTTTTTTTGCCTATTTTAGAGTTTCGAAGAAAAGGAATACCAATTGGAGTCCAAACGGAATGAAACCTTCGCGATGATCTTTCTTGGACCGAAAGCAATCCAGAAGACTTGAAGTCGAAGTCTGGAACTCCACAGGGCGACCACGAGGCAGGAGGGCACGCCTAGGGGGTAGGCGCGCCTCCCACCCTCGTGGGCCCCTCGTAGCTCCACTGACGTACTTCTTTCGCCTATATATACTCTTATACCCTAGAAACATCAGGGGGAGCCATGAAACCACCTTTCCACCGCCGCAACCTTCTATACTCGTGAGATCCCATCTTGGGGCCTTTTTCGGTGATCTGCCGGAGGGGGAATCGATCATGGAGGGCTTCTACATCAACACCATAGCCTCTCGGGTGAAGCGTGAGTAGTTTACCACAGACCTTCGGGTCCATAGTTATTATCTAGATGGCTTCTTCTCTCTCTCTTTGATTCAAAATACAAAGTTCTCCTCGATGTTCTTGGAGATCTATTCGATGTAATACTCTATTGCGGTGTGTTTGCCGAGATCCGATGAATTGTGGATTTATGAACAAGATTATCTATGCATATTATTTGTTTCTTCTCTGAATTCTTATATGCATGATTTGATATCTTTGAAAGTCTCTTCGAATTATCGGTTTAGTTTGGCCTACTAGATTGATCTTTCTTGCAATGGGAGAAGTGCTTAGCTTTGGGTTCAATCTTGCGGTGTCCTTTCCCAGTGACAGTAGGGGCATCAAGGCACGTATTGTATTGTTGCCATCGAGGATAAAAAGATGGCGTTTATATCATATTGCTTGAGTTTATCCCTCTACATCGTGTCATCTTGCTTAATGCGTTACTCTGTTCTTATGAACTTAATACTCTAGATGCATGCTAGATAGCGGTCGATGTGTGGAGTAATAGTAGTAGATGCAGAATTGTTTCGGTCTACTTGACACGGACATGATGCATATATTCATGCTCATTCCCTTAGATATTTTCATAACTATGCAGTTTGCTATCAATTGCTCAGCAGTAATTTGTTCACCCACCGTAATACATGCTATCTTGAGAGAAGCCACTAGTGAAACCTATGCCCCCAGGTCTCTTTCTTATTATATCGCATCTCGTTTATTTACATCGCATCTCGTTTACTATTTTGCAAACTTTACTGTCCAATCTATACAACAAAAATACCAACAATATTTACTTTACTATCTCTATTAGATCTCACTTTTGCGAGTGATCGTGAAGGGATTGACAACCCCTTTATCGCGTTGGTTGCAAGGTTCTTGATTGTTTGTGCAGGTACTAGGTGACTTGTGTGTTGTCTCCTACTGGATTGATACCTTGGTTCTCAAAAGTGAGGAAAATACTTACGCTACTTTGCTGCATCACCCTTTCCTCTTCAAGGGAAAACCAACGCATGCTCAACAGTTAGCATCACACCTCTGCATAGAGGGGGAGAGAGTTGGTGATGATGGCGGCGAAGTTGTTGGTGTAGATCATCGTCATGATGGTTGCGCCGATGGTGTTCCGGTGCCATCGAGAGAGAGGGGGAGAGATCCCCAATCCTTCTCCTTCTTCTTCTTCCTTGCCCCCCTAGATGAGAGGAGAGTTTCCCCTCTTTTCCATGGCTACCATGGCTCTCGGAGGGCAGAAGCCCTCTGAGATTGAACCTTTCTCTCTGTTTCACGTTCCTATTTTCTGGCTGAAAACCTTTTCTTAAATTCCCGGGGATCCTTAACTCCGATTGGGTTAAAATTTTGAGGGAATTTTTATCGAGATATTAGCTTACTTGTGAAGAAGTACACCCCCAACAGACCTTCGAGGTGGCCACAAGTGCAGGCGGCGCGCCCTGGGGTACAGGGCATGCTGTATGAGCTTGGGGCCCGTGGGCCACCCCTTATGCTGATTTGTTTTTCCCATAGGTCACATATATTCCAAAATAAATCTCCACAATTTGTTATCGCGTTTGGACTTCGTTTGATATAGATTTTTGATACGTCCATTTTGCATCATGCTTTTATATCGATATTTATTACATTTTGGGATGTTATTACATGTTATGTCACAATACTTATGCCTATTCTCTCTTATTTTACAAGGTTTACATGAAGAGGGAGAATGACGGCAGCTGGAATTCTGGGCTGGAAAAGGAGCAAATATTAGAGACCTATTTTGCACAGCTCCAAAAGTCCTGAAACTTCACGGAAGTTATTTTTGGAATTAATAAAAAATACTGGCGAAAGGATCCACCAGAGGGGGGCCACACCCTGGTCACGAGGGTGGGGGCGCGCCCCCTGCCTCGTGGCCCCCCTGGCAGGCCTACGGTGCCCATCTTCTGCTATATGAAGTCTTTTACCTTGAAAAAATAATAAGCAAGCTTTCGGGAAGAAACTCCGCTGCCACGAGGCGAAACCTTGGCGGAACCAATCTAGGGCTCTGACAGAGCTGTTCTACCGGGGAAACATCCCTCCGGGAAGGAGAAATCATCGCCATCGTCATCACCAAGGATCCTCTCATCGGGAGGGGGTCAATCTCCATCAACATCTTCACCAGCACCATCTCCTCTAAAACCCTAGTTCATCTCTTGTATCCAATCTTTGTCCCAAAGCCTCAGATTGGTACCTGTGGGTTGCTAGTACTGTTGATTACTCCTTGTAGTTGATGCTAGTTGGTTTATTTGGTGGAAGATCATATGTTCAGATCCTTTATGCATATTAATACCCCTCTGATTATGAACATGAATATGATTTGTGAGTAGTTACGTTTGTTCCCGAGGACATGGGAGAAGTCTTGCTATAAGTAGTCATGTGAATTTGGTATTCGTTCGATATTTTGATGAGATATATGTTGTATTTACTCTAGTGGTGTTATGTGAACGTCGACTACATGACACTTCACCATTGTTTGGGCTTAGAGGAAGGCATTGGGAAGTAATAAGTAGATGATGGGTTGCTAGAGTGACAGAAGCTTAAACCCTAGTTTATGAGTTGCTTCGTAAGGGGCTGATTTGGATCCATATGTTTCATGCTATGGTTAGGTTTACCTGAATACTTCTTTTGTAGTTGCAGATGCTTGCAATAGGGGTTAATCATAAGTGGGATGCTTGTCCAAGGGAGGGCAGCACCCAAGCACCGGTCCACCCACATACCAAATTATCAAAGTAACGAACGCGAATCATAGGAGCGTGATGAAAACTTGCTTGGCGATAATTCCCATGTGTCCTCGGGAGCGCTTTTCTCTATATAAGAGTTTGTCCAGGCTTGTCCTTTGCTACAAAAAGGATTGGGCCATCTTGCTGGACCTTATTTACTTTCATTACTTGTTACCCGTTACAAATTACCTTGTCACAAAACTATCTGTTACCGATAATTTCAGTGCTTGCAGAGAATATCTTACTGAAAACCGCTTATCATTTCCTTCTGCTCCTCGTTGGGTTTGACACTCTTACTTATCGAAAGGACTACGATAGATCCCCTATACTTGTGGGTCATCAAGACTCTTTTCTGGCGCCGTTGCCGGGGAGTAAAGCGCCTTTGGTAGGTGGAATTTGGTAAAGAAAAATTTATATAGTGTGCTGAAATTTACGGTCACTTGTTACTATGGAAAGTAATCCTCTGAGGGGCTTGTTCGGGGTATCTTCACCCCGACCAGTAGAGCAAAGAGTTGCTCCTCAACCTACTGAACCTACTGAAAGTGTTTACTTTGAAATTCCTTTGGCTATGATAGAGTAACTGCTAGCTAATCCTTCTACAGGAGATGGAACATTACATCCCGATTTGCACCTAATCTATGTGGATGAAGTTTGTCGGTTATTTAAGCTTGCAGGTATGCCCGAGGATGTTATCAAGAAGAAGGTCTTCCCTTTATCTTTGAAGGGAGAGGCATTGACATGGTTTAGGCTATGTGATGATATGGGATCATGGAACTACAACCGATTGAAATTGCAATTTCGTCAGAAGTTTTATCCTATGCATCTTGTTCATCGTGATCGTAATTATATATATAATTTTTGGCCTCGCGAAGGAGAAAGCATCGCTCAAGCTTGGGGGAGGCTTAAGTCAATGCTATATTCATGCCCCAATCATGAGCTCTCAAGAGAAATGATTATTCAAAAAAATTATGCTCGGCTTTCTCTCAATAATCGCTCCATGCTCGATACTTCTTGTACTGGCTATTTTATGATGAAGACTATTGAATTCAAATGGGATTTATTGGAAATATTAAACGCAACTCTGAATATTGGGATCTCGATGAAGGTAAGGAGTCAGGTATAACACCTAAGTTTGACTGTGTTAAATCTTTTATGGATACCGATGTTTTCTGTGAATTTAACACTAAATATGGACTTGACTCTGAGATAGTAGCTTCTATCTATGAACCCTTTGCTACTAATGTTGATCTCCCTAAGGAGAAGTGGTTTAAATATAATCCTCCCACTGAAGTAAAAGTAGTTGCACCTATTAAAGTTGAAGAAAAGACTATCACTTATAATGATCATGTCATTCCTACTGCTTATATTGAGAAACCACCTTTCCCTATTAGAATAAAGGGTCATGCTAAAGCTTCATCTGTGGTCAACAAAAGTAACATTAAGACACCCAAACCCGCTGAGTAAACTAAAGTTGAACCTAGTGTTGCTATGGTTAAAGATCTCTTGGCTGATAATATTGATGGGCATGTTATTTACTTCTGTAATGAAGCTGCTAGAATTGCTAGACCTGATGCTAAAAATAAACATAGACCTATTGTAGGCATGCCTATTATTTCTTTTAAGATAGGAGATCATTGTTATCATGGCTTATGTGATATGGGTGCTAGTGCAAGCGCAATACCTCGTTCCTTATACAAAGAAATTATGCATGATATTGCACCTGCTGAGATAGAAGAAATTGATGTTACAATTAAGCTTGCCAATAGAGACACTATTTCACCAGTTGGGATTGTTAGAGATGTTGAAGTCTTATGTGGGAAAGTTAAATATCCCGCTGATTTTCTTGTTCTTGGTTCCCCACAAGATGACTTCTGTCCCATCATATTTGGTAGACCCTTCTTGAATACCGTTAATGCTAGGATAGACTGCAAAAAGGATGTTGTTACTATTGGCTTGGGGGATATGTCTCATGAGTTTAATTTTGCTAAATTTCATAGACAACCCCATGACGAGGAATTGCCTAGTAAAGATGAAATTATTGGTCTTGCTTCTATTGCCGTGCCTCCTAGTGATCCTTTAGAACAATATTTGCTCGACCATGAAAATGATATGTTTATGAATGAAAGAAGGGAAATAGATGAAGTATTCTTTAAACAGGGACCTATTTTGAAACACAACTTGCCTGTTGAAATCCTAGGGGATCCTCCTCCACCCAAGAGTGATCCCGTGTTTGAGCTTAAACCATTACCTGATACTCTTAAATATGCTTATCCTGATATATCCTGTTATTATTAGTGCTAACCTTTTAGAGCATGAAGAAAAGAAATTATTGAAAACTCTGAAGAAGCACCGTGCTACTATCGGATATACTCTTGATGATCTTAAGGGCATTAGTCCCACTCTATGCCAACACAAAATAAAATTGGAGAAAGACACTAAACCGGTTGTTGATCACCAACGACGGTTAAATCCTAAGATGAAAGAAGTGGTAAGAAAAGAAATACTAAAGCTTCTGGAGGGAGGTATAATTTATCCCGTTGCTGATAGTCAGTGGGTAAGTCCTGCCCATTGTGTCCCTAAGAAGGGATGTATTACTATTGTTCCTAATGACAAATATGAATTGATCCCACAAAGAATTATTACAGGTTATAGAATGGCAATTGATTTCCGCAAATTAAATAAAGCTACTAAAAAGGATCATTACCCTTTACCTTTTATTGATCAAATGCTAGAAAGATTATCCAAACATACACATTTTTGCTTTCTAGATGGTTATTCTGGTTTCTCTCAAATACCTGTGTCAAAATAGGATCAAGAAAAGACCACTTTTACTTGCCCTTTCGGTACCTTTGCTTATAGATGCATGCCTTTTGGTTTATGTGATGCACCTGCTACCTTGCAAAGATGCATGATTGCTATATTCTCTGATTTTTGTGAAAAGATTGTTGAGGTTTTCATGGATGATTTCTCCGTATATGGAACTTCTTTTGATGATTGCTTGAGCAACCTTGATCGAGTTTGGCAGAGATGTGAAGAAACTAACCTTGTCTTGAATTGGGAGAAGTGACACTTTATGGTTAATGAAGGTATTGTCTTGGGGCATAAAATTTCTGAAAAAGGTATTGAAGTTGATAAAGCTAAAGTTGATGCTATCAAAAAGATGTCGTGTCCCAAGGACATTAAAGGTATAAGAAGTTTCCTTTTTCATGCCGTTTTTTATACGAGGTTCATTAAGGACTTCTCTAAAATCTCTAGGCCTCTGACTAATCTGTTACAAAAAGACATTCCTTTTGTCTTTGATGATGATTGTGTAGAAGCATTTGAAATACTTAAGAAAGCATTGATTTCTGCACCTATTGTTTAGCCACCTGATTGGAGTTTACCCTTTGAAATCATGTGTGATGCTAGTGATTATGCTATAGATGTTGTTCTAGGACAAAGAGTTGATAAGAAATTAAATATTATCCAATATGCTAGTAAAACTCTAGACAATGCCCACAGAAATTATGCTACTACTAAAACAGAATTTTTAGCAGTTGTATTTGCTTGTGATAAGTTCAAACCTTATATTGTTGATTCGAAAGTAATTGTTCACACTAATCATGCTGCTATTAAATACCTTATGGAAAAGAAAGATGCTAAACCTAGACTTATTAGATGGGTTCTATTGCTACAAGAATTTGATTTGCATATTATGGATAGAAAGGGAGCAGAGAACCCCGTTGCAGACAATTTGTCTAGGTTAGAGAATGTTCTTGATGACCCACTACCTATTGATGATAGCTTTCCTGATGAAAAATTAGCCGTCATAAATACTTCTCGTACTGCTCCATGGTATGCTGATTATGCTAATTACATTGTTGCTAAATTTATACCACCTAGTTTCACATACCAGCAAAAGAAAAAGTTTTTCTATGATTTAAGACATTACTTCTGGGATGACCCACGCCTTTATAAAGAAGGGTAGATGGTGTTATTAGATGTTGTATACCTGAGCATGAACAAGAACGGATCTTACGCAAGTGTCACTCCGTAGCTTATGGAGGACACCGCGCTGGAGATAGAACTGCACATAAGGTATTGCAATCCGGTTTTTATTGGCCTACTCTCTTCAAAGATGCCCGTAAGTTTGTCTTATCTTGTGATGAATGTCAAAGAATTGGTAATATTAGTAGACGTCAAGAAATGCCTATGAATTATTCACTCGTTATTGAACCATTTGGTGTTTGGGGCTTTGATTATATGGGACCGATTCCTTCCTCTAATGGGCATACACATATTTTAGTTGCTGTCGATTACGTTACTAAGTGGGTAGAAGCTATTCCAACTAGTAGTGCTGATCATAACACCTCTATTAAGATGCTTAAAGAAGTTATTTTTCCGAGGTTTGGAGTCCCTAGATATTTAATGACTAATGGTGGTTCACATTTTATTCATGGTGCCTTTCGTAAAATGCTTGGTAAGTATGATGTTAATCAGTGAATTGCATCTCCATATCACCCCTAGTCTAGTGGTCAAGTAGAATTGAGTAATAGAGAGCTCAAATTAATTTTGCAAAAGACTGTTAATAGATCTAGAAACAATTGGTCCAAGAAACTTGATGATGCATTATGGGACTATAGAACTGCATATAAAAATCCTATGGGTATGTCTCCGTATAAAATGGTTAATGGAAAAGCATGTCATTTACCTCTCGAACTAGAATACAAGGCATATTGGGCCATTAAAGAGCTCAATTATGATTTCAAACTTGCCGGTGACAAGAGGTTATTTGACATAAGCTCGCTTGATGAATGGAGAACCCAGGCCTATGAGAATGCCAAACTGTTTAAAGAAAAAGTTAAAAGATGGCATGACAAAAGGATAAAAAGCGTGAGTTTAATGTAGGTGACTATGTGTTGCTATTCAACTCTCGTTTAAGATTTTTTGCAGGAAAACTTCTCTCTAAATGGGAAGGGCCTTACGTTATCGAGGAGATCTATCGTTCCGATGCCATAAAAATCAACAACTTCGAAGGCACAAATCCTAAGGTGGTGAACCGTCAAAGAATCAAACATTATATCTCAGGTAATCCTATAAATGTTGAAACTAATGTTATTGACACAGTGACCCCGGAGGAGTAGATAAGAGACACTTTCCAGAATGTTTTAGACTCCGAAAAGGAATAGGTACATGGTACGGTAAGGAAACCGACTCCAAAGCAGTTCTAATGGCATTTTTTCTCCGTTTTGGAATATTTAAGAAAATAGGAAAATAAGAAGTAGTCCGGGAAGGACACGAGGCGTTCACGAGGGTGGAGGGCGTGCTCTACCCCCTGGGCGTGCCCCCTGCCTCGTGGGCATCTCGTGTGCCCTCCGGACTCCGTTTTCTTGCACGATACTTCTTTTGGTCGGTAAAAATTCATTATATAATCTCCCGAAGGTTTTGACCACTGATACGTCTCCAACGTATCCATAATTTTTTATTGCTCCATGCTATATTATCTACTGTTTTGGACATTATTGGGCTTTATTATCCACTTTTATATTATTTTTGGGACTAACTATTAACCGGAGGCCCAACCCAGAATTGTTGTTTTTTGCCTATTTCGGAGTTTTGCAGAAAAGGAATATCAAACGGAGTCCAAACGGAATGAAACCTTCGAGAACGTGATTTTTAGGAAGATTATGATCCGGGAGACTTGAACCCTACATCAAGAAACAAGGGAGGAGGCCACGAGGTAGGGGTGCGCCTAGCCCCCCAGGCGCGCCCTCCACCCTCGTGGGCCCCCTGTTGCTCCACCGACGTACTCCTTCCTCCTATATATACCTACGTACCCCCAAACAATCAGATACGGAGCCAAAAACCTAATTCCACCGCCGCAACCTTCTGTACCCACAAGATCCTATCTTGGGGCTTGTTCCCAAGCTCCGCTGGAGGGGGCATCCATCACGGAGGGCTTCTACATCATCATACACTACAAAAAAAATACACTTCCGTGATGATACGTGTTTGTCACAATAGGTCGCGGCTTTTGTCATGCATGTACATCCATGACGATTTTATGACAGAATCAAGATAGTCATACTTGTGCTGTTGTAGAAGTGTTCCATGACATTACCAAAATTATCATCACGGAAGTGTCCACTTCCATGATGATAATCGCACGTCACAGAAGTGCTTTCGTCAAGGGTGACCGACACGTGGCATCCACCGTAACGGAACGCCGTTAAGCTATCGGGTCAGGTTTTGGATCCGATAACCCGTTAACAGCCCCGACCAATGGGGATTTTCCACATGTAAAATCATCATTGGCTGGAGGAAACACGTGTCGGCTCACCGTTGGGACGGATGTCATCCGCTCATTGGACCGAAGGCGCCTATGATACGGCGGCACGTGGCACGGCCCAACAGAGGCCCATTCCTGTGAAAAGGTCGGCCCGTTTGACTTGGTCAAAAGGTGGCGGGCCGGCCCACGGAAAGCCTGTTAACGGCTTGTTCGCATATAGCCCATTTACAGCCCGCTAACCCAGGGCCCATTACGCCCTATCCGAATTAGGCCCAGTAGCGTCATCTGGGCCGTCCAATATGATTCAGCCCATTTTAACTTCTGGCCCATGTGTGGCCCATGACTTCTTTCGGCCCATATGAGGACCTTTCTAACTCTTGGCCCATTAATGACTCATACCTCTCCGATACTCGGAGTGACAAATTCTAATCTCGATCTATGACAACCCAACAAACACCTTCATAGATACCTGTAGAGCATCTTTATAATCACCCAGTTACATTGTGACGTTTGATAGCAGACAAGGCATTCCTTCGGTATCCGGGAGTTGCATAATCTCATTGTCAAAGGAATGTGTATATGAGAAGAAGAAAGCTATATCAATAAAACTGAATGATCATTATGCTAAGCTAACGGATGGGTCTTGTCCATCACATCATTCTCCTAATGATGTGATCCCATTCATCAAATGACAACACATGTCTATGGTTAGGAAACTTAACCATCTTTGGTTAACGAGCTAGTCTAGTAGAGGCTTAATAGGGACACGGTGTTTTGTCTATGTATCCACACATGTATCAAGTTTTTGGTTAATACAATTCTAGCATGAATAATAAACATTTATCATGATATAAGGAAATATAAAATAACAACTTTATTACTGCCTCTAGGGTATATTTCCTTCAGTCTCCCACTTGCACTAGAGTCAATAATCTAGTTCACATCGCCATGTGACCAACACCCAAAGGGTTTACTAGAGTCAATAATCTAGTTCACATCACCATGTGATTGACACCCAAAGAGTACTAAGGTGTGATCATGTTTTTCTTGTGAGAGAAGTTTAGTCAACGGGTCTGCCACATTTAGATCTGTATGTATTTTGTAAATTTCTATGTCTACAATGCTCTGCATGGAGCTACTCTAGCTAATTGCTCCCACTTTCAATATGTATCCAGATTGAGATTCAGAGTTATCTAGATTGGTGTTAAAGTTTGCATCGACGTAACTCTTTACGATGAACTTTTTATCACCTCCATAACGGAGAAATATTGCCTTAGTCCTCTAAGGATAATTTTGACCGCTGTCCAATGATCTACTCCTGGATCACTATTGTACCCCTTTGCCAAACTCATGGCAAGGTACACAATAGGTCTGGTATACAGCATGGCATACTTTATAGAACCTATGGTTGAGGCATAGGGAATGGATTTCATTCTCTCTCTATCTTCTGTCGTGGTCGGGTTTTGAGTCTTACTTAACTTCATACCTTACAACTCAGGAAAGAACTCCTTCTTTGACTGATCCACTTTGAACTCCTTCAAAATCTAATCAAGGTATGTACTCATTGAAATTCTTATCAAGCGTCTTGATCTATCTTTATAGATCTTGATTCCCAATATGTAAGTAGCTTCACCGAGGTATTTCTTTGAAAAACTCCTTTCAAACACTCCTTTATGCTTTCTAGAAAATTCTGCATCATTTCCGATCAACAATATGTCATTCACATATACTTATCAGAAAGGTTGTAGTGCTCCCACTCACTTTCTTGTAAATAGAGGATTCACCGCAAGTCTGTATAAAACTATATGCTTTGATCAACTCATCAAACCGTATATTCCAACTCCAAGATGCTTGCACCAGTCCATAGATGGATTGCTGGAGCTTGCATACTTTGTTAGCACCTTTAGGATTGAGAAAACCTTCTGGTTGCATCATATACCACTCTTCTTTAATAATCCATTAAGGAATACAGTTTTGACATCCATTTGCCAGAATTCATAAAATGCGGCAATTGCTAACATGATTCGGACAGACTTTAAGCATCAATATGAGTGAGAAAATCTCATCGTAGTCAACACCTTGAACTTGTCAAAAACCTTTTGCGACAATTCGAGATTTGTAGATAGTAACACTACTATCAGCGTCCGTCTTCCTCTTGAAGATCCATTTATTCTCAATGGCTCGCCGATCATCGGGCAAGTAAATCAAAGTCCATACTTCGTTCTCATACACGGATCCTATCTCAGATTTCATTGCCTCAAGTCATTTATCGGAATCTGGGCTCATCGTCGCTTCCTCATAGTTGGTAGGTTCGTGATGGTCTAGTAACATGACTTCCAGAACAGGATTACCATACTGCTCTGGTGTGGAACGTGCTCTGGTTGACCTACGAGGTTCGGTAGTAACTTGATCCGAAGTTTCATGATCATTATCATTAGCTTCCTCACTAGTTGGTGTAGGCATCACGGGAACAGTTTTATGTGATGAGCTACTTTCCAATTCGAGGGAAGGTACAATTACCTCATCAAGTTCTACTTTCCTCCCACTCACTTCTTTCGAGAGAAACTCCTTCTCTAGAAAGGATCCATTCTTAGCAACAAAGATCTTGCCTTCTGATCTGTGATAGAAGGTGTACCCATCAATTTATTTTGGGTATCCTGTGAAGACGCACTTCTCCGATTTGGGTTCGAGCTTATCAGGCTGAAGCTTTTTCACATAAGCATCGCAACCCCAAACTTTAAGAAACGACAGCTTAGGTTTCTTGCTAAACCACAGTGCATACAGTGTCTCCTCAATGGATTTAGACGGTGCCCTATTTAACATGAATGCATCTGTCTCTAATGCATAACCCCAAAACGATAGTGGTAAATCGGTAAGAGACATCATAGATCGCACCATATCTAGTAAAGTACGGTTACGATGTTCGGATACACCATCATGTTGTGGTGTTCTAGGTGGCGTGAGTTGTGAAACTATTCCACATTGTTTTAAATGAAGGCCAAACTCGTAATTCAAATATTCGCCTCCATGATCAGATTGCAGAAACTTTATTTTCTTGTTACGATGAATCTCCACTTCACTCTGAAATTCTTTGAACTTTTCAAATGTTTCAGACTTGTGTTTCATCAAGTAGATATACCCATATCTGCTCAAATCATCTATGAAGGTCAGAAAATAACGATACCCGCCGCGAGCCTCAACACTCATCGGACCGCATACATTGGTATGTATTATTCCCAATAAGTCAGTGGCTCGCTCCATTGTTCCGGAGAACGGAGTTTTAGTCATCTTGCCCATGAGGCATGGTTCGCAAGTATCAAATGATTCATAATCAAGTGATTCCAAAAATCCATCTGTATGGAGTTTCTTCATGCACTTTATACCAATATGACCTAAACGGCAATGCCACAAATACTATCATTATCAACTTTGCTTCTTTTGGCATGAATATCTCTACTCCTAATGGATGAGTTGGTTGAATAGTCCCACCACTTTCGTCTGGTTTTTTTTCGTATGATTTTTTTCGTCCTTCCTCCCACCATCCCCTCCACGCTGGTTTTTTATTCACCGGTTTATTTACCCCTTAGCTCTTTCGTTGCAAATAAGCACTTTCCTAACGTACACGCAATCACGGATCTAACTTTAATAACTTACCCAAATCAACCGATACCTTCCACTGTTGCCATTTTCTTTAGGAAACAAATCTTTCTTTAGGAAACAAATAATAGATTTTAAGGAAACAAATAAAGGATTTTAAGTATGCACCACACACCATTAAAAAAACTCATTATGAAAGCATTATGTACCTACTTAATTTGTCATGGGAATACTATCTGTACGATCTCTATCTCTTACTCCTAATGGATCCTCTAAAGGAGGAGTTTGTACGTTTTATACCTTGCGCTTTCTCTTTCCAGGCGGACGCCTCTCGCTCGCCTCCCGCTCACAAGCCAGCCGCCCCTGGCGTAACCCTAGATGGACGCCATAGCCTGCCCAGCTCCAGCCGCCAACGCAACGCCGGCTCTCCGCTTTGAAGCCTCCCGACGTTGATTCTGCTCCCAAGTCCCAACGGCGTGTGCTGCACATCGATCTCACATGCAGTTGAGCATTGGCGCGTCGTTCTCGTCGGCGACTGTTGTTGCGCTGGTGCTACTGTACCCCGCTTCCTTGCCTAACCACACCAATTATGTCCTCCAGGGGGTAAGCGATGATGAGAGGAAGCGGATGTTTCACTGCTTCGTCCTCCCATGGACAAAATTGGATGATTGGCAGCCATGCCCTTCAACTCCAAGGGCGTTCCTTCCCTCCAGTCTTCCTCCTAGGTAAGCTCTGCCTCAATTCCATGTAGACCCACGCTCCGATCCCCTGAGATGTTCCTCCTTGTTTGTTGGTCAAACTCATTGACGTCTTTTTGTTATGTTGCAGTCTACCCCTAGCAGCAACCTCAGTTCATGGTCCTGGCGCCATGAATCACCTAGAATATTGGATGGTGTTGCTGCTCGAGATCTCATGTGTTTGTGTTTAAATGATCCTTGACGCACTTCTGAATTTTGCTTGCACTGTCAATGGCAAGGCCGCACCCGACGCACTGGCCTCAAGGCAACCCTTGGCTCAATTGTTTTGTGGATATGCTACACTTCACGGTGTTTTCTTCTACCACAATGACATGAATCTCCACTTGACTTTTGTATGATCAATGTATGTGAGGAATTAATTTACAGGTTTTCTCGTCCACCAAGGAGCACACATAATGTAGTAAGCCACGGATGATAATGCTTAATTGTAGTCAATGGGTACCACATCTTTGTTTTGATATATGGTCATGAAGAATATTTTCCTGGTGAAAATGTGCCTTTGAGTGCAGTGAAATTTGCCTGATATGTATTCTTGTTATATGGTACAATAACTTCTATGATATTTATTTTAATGTTTTGCAACATAGGATTCTCAACAGCCAATGACTGTGCCATCTTCTTTGTTTATGCAGCAAAACTGGAGTAGTTTGCTAATCTGCATCTCAACTCTCAAGGAGGCTCCATGATTGTATATTGCTTAGCATCCGGATCAAACACTACTGGAGTGTTGTGAATATTGTACAAGCACATTACACGCTAATTCTGAAGTGGTATATTTACTATGACCAGACAAATGGTAAAGATTAAGCTCATGTCATCAATTATTGTTTATGTTGTTGCCTGTTGATTAAAAATGCGTTGATAAGTTCACCTGTATCTTTTGTAGTGCAGGTCAACCTTAAGCTTTTGCATTCTGTTGTATTGTCTATAAATTCCCCTTAATTGTGTTCCACGTATGCAGAGAGTGTCGTTTAAATATTAGAGTTCTTTTTTCCATTTTCTCCAGCTACCCTTTTTGTTGTTTCTTAGCAACCTAGGCAAGGAGCCCGCCAACATCGCGGTGTACAGCTCGAGCGGCTGCAGGCGCACGGGTTACATGCACGAGCTGGGAAAGCTGCTGCGTCATTACACCTTTGAGGTGCAGCTGCTAGAGGCTCAGTGGCAGGACAGGGAGGAGATAGGATGTGCGTGCTAAGCTGCCCGCGTTTTCAACAAGAACGCAATGCCGCAAAGTTGTCGCCGTTTCAAGCTCGATTTCCGTCAGCCCCCCTTTTAATCCCCTTGGAATTGTTTCAGTTTTACCTCATCCATTCAGCTCTAATTTGGAGCACCATTCTTACTAATTGTCATTATCTTAGCTTTCCATATGAACCTCTTACAAGAAACAAGGACTCCTATTTGTTTGCAGTACTGCCAATGAGACCCAACCTTGTTTCAGCTTATCATGGTGAGGTTTTTTTAGAATAGCTCACCATTTTGTTTCTTGTAAGAAAATGCATCTTTAGGCACACCTATAGTGCACATGTGATGATGTACAGATGAAAGAAAGATCCGAGAAGCCAGACAGCCGGAGGAACAACGAGAAGCTAAAAATACAGAAGAACACATAGCACATGGAGCTGTTGGGCAAGCAGAGGTCTATCTGGGCATCAAGGTAGCTGGGAATTAAAGGGAAAACAAAAATATCCAGGCTAACCTGCATACCATGCCTCTCTAAGGCTCATGCTGTGAGGTCAGTTCAATTTTAATCTCCAGGAATTCAATGTATTCTCAGAATAGTCAACCATTTATATTTTTTTCTAAGTCATCTATGTAAATATTTGGCGACACCACACTACGTAGTTTCTATGCATTAGCTTTGAGTTGTTGTATAACTTGCAGTATTTCTTCCGATTTTGACATGTATAAACTGTTTTATTCGCGATGTTCCTCTGATTTTGGTCACGAGTCGAACAACAGAGAATTCGAGAACCAAGTTGTCGTTTATCACTTCAGGAGAAATTGGTTGGGTGAACCTGTTGTTGTCTTAGTCGCTTGGATCTTAGTTCATTATATCTTCATTGTTGTGAGCTATGCTCAATCATTTATACTATTATATGTTTGCATGCATTTTGTGATATTTATATAATAATAGTTTGTTCCAAACTTTATACAAATTGCTATGGAACTAATAGACAATCGCATGCATAGGTTAATTGTATTTATTTATATTCATCAGGTTTAATTGGTTCAGATATTGGTAGTCCAATATCAGATGTTGTCATGCTGGTGCTTCTGATTATACGCAATCAATGTATTGCCTGGTTTTCATACACTCTTCCTTGTGCTGAGTTTGTCAGGCTGAAACAATCCAAATTTGCATAGGATCTATCTAGAGTAATCTGGTAATGTCCTTCAGAGATCTTGTGTATCTATTATCTCATGTCGAATTAAGTACCTTCCGATCCGAGATTCCCTGCCCAGACCGTGTGGAACATGGTCTAGAACTTATCACTTGCCGCTACACATGTGGTACCCCTTCAGTAAGTTCCTCCTTGCCGAGACGTCCATTGCCTACAACGTAGTAAGATAATGACGCATTGTGTGGTGGGCGTCCTGTGCCGTGGTGCAGCGCTTCGCCTCGGCGCCATGGCCTCGTGGGTCCCGACAGTTTAGAAACCAAGCTAATTGCTGACAGATGTATTTTCATCAGTTAACTCAATGCGTCAAGCAAAATCTAGCATTCTTTGCTGTGTACTGCATGGAGATGACACAGATTGTCTGTTTTCAATGGTATTTTCATGAATACTGATGTGTTCTATACAACTAATACAATTCTCTTACATATTTATTGTGAGAGATTATAGATTATACTTGGTTAGTTGCACCTTGGTAGTTGTTCTATTTTGGAAGAATCTCTTTAGTTTTCTTTCGCTGACGAAAATGGACTACATTCCTTTTTATATCAAATCCAATTTTCATAAATGTATATGTTTGCTCACATCGTATGGCAGGTTGCGGAAAGGATTAGAATTAGTGTAGGTTAGGCAAGTTCCTGTTCTGTGTTTCGAATCATCTGTTCCATGAGAATTTTGTTATTCAAGATGTGATCATTACTCTTTTTCCGCATTTGGTTCATGATGCTTAGATGTTGGAAGGCTTTAATTAACTTTCTCAAAGTTACTACATATGGATGACGAGGTGTAAAATTGGAATGAAGAAAAAGGTTTAAGATTTCTACTTGTCTAAGCTCTCAAGACAAGTGAAATTGATCATATAGCATTATTTGAAAGATTAACTTATTTATTGAGAGAGGCAGGGAGGGAAAGAGGGGGAGGGGAAGGGAGAGAGAGGGGGGAGGGGTGGGGAGAGATGTATCTATGTGTACTAAGTTGTTTTTGCTTGTTCGTTTCTGGCTTAGATGACAGTTGTCTTTAATTCATGTAGAAGTAATGTACTATGATTAAACACCATTTTTCCATGTTGTGAAATCTTCTTATCAAAATTTCAAGTCTGGGTGTGTGTGGATGGTGTGGCGATTTGAGTCGGATGCTCCATTAATAGTGACGGTGAGCTTGAAAGAAGAAGAAAAAGAAGCAGCATGAGGAGGAGGAGGAGGAGGAGGAGGAGAGCGACTTACCCTGAAAAAATCACAATTTCTCTTGATGTAAAGGAGAAGAGTGACTTACCCACTAATGATATACTCCCTCCATTCCGAAATATAAGTCTTTTTAAATATTCCAATAAGGGACTACATACGGATCAAAATGAGTGAATCTACACTATAAGATATGTCTATATACATCCGTATGTTGTTTGTATTGAAATCTCTAAAAAAACATATATTTAAACATGGAGGGAGTATATTAGACTTGATTGATGTTGAACCACTAGAGTACGTGTGCCTCACGCATGAAAAGTTATCCAAAAAAGAAACTATACGTGAAATTTGATACATTGTATTCGTAGGTGTAATTGGAAAAAAGTAAATTAAAAGCCCGTGGCAACGCACGGCCATTCTACTAGTTATGAATATGTGTATCACTACGATCAAGATTCAATAAACCATTTACATTGGGCGTATGACCATAGAAGGTTTTATTCATGTAAACAGAACAACAATTATTCTCAGACTTAAATGAATAACCATATCGCAATAGACATGATCCAATCATATTCATGCTCAACGCAAACACCAAATACCATTTATTTTGGTTCAACACTAATCTCGAAGGTAGAGGGAGTGTGCAATGGTGATCTTATCAACCCTGGAATCACTTCCAACACACATCGTTACCTCGCCCTTAACTAGTCTCTATTCATTTTGCAATTCCTGTTCCGAGTTACTAATCTTAGCAACTGAACTGGTATCAAATACCCTGGGGTTACTATGAACACTACTAAAGTGCATATCAATAACATGTACATCAAATGTATCTTTGTTCACTTTTCCATCCTTCTTATCCGTCAAGTATTTGGGGTAGTTCCGCTTCCAGTGACCATTCCCTTTGTAGTAAAAGCACTCAGTTTCAGGCTTAGGTCTAGCTTTTGGTTTCTTCACGGGAGTGGCAACTTGCTTGCATTCTTTCTTGAAGTTATCTTTCTTTTCCTTTGCCCCTTTTCTTGAAACTAGTGGTCTTGTTAACCATCAACACTTGATGCTCTTTCTTGATTTCTACCTTCGCCGATTTTAGCATCGGGAAGAGCTCGGGAATCATTTTTGCCATCCCTTGCTTATTATAGTTCATCACGAAGTTCCAATAACTTGGTGATAGTGACTAGAGAACTCTGTCAATCACTATCTTATCTGGAAGATTAACTCCCACTTGATTCAAGCGATTGTAGTACTCAGACATTCTGAGCACATGCTCACTGGTTGAGCTATTCTCCTCCATCTTGTAAGCAAAGTACTTGTCAGAGGTCTCATACCTCTCGACTCGGGCATGAGTCTGAAATACCAATTTCAGCTCTTGGAACATCTTATATGATCCATGGAGTTCAAAACATTTTTGAAGTCCCGGTTCTAAGCCGTAAAGCATGGCGCACTAAACTATCAAGTAGTCATCATACCGAGCTTGCCAAACGTTCATAACGTCTACATCTGCTCCTGTAATAGGTCTGTCACCTAGCGGTGCATCAAAGACATAATTCTTCTGTGTAGTAATGAGGATAATCCTTAGATCACGGACCCAGTCCGCATCATTGCTACTATCATCTTTCAACTTATTTTTCTATAGGAACATATCAAAAATAAACTGGGAGCTACATAGCAAGCTATTGATCTACAACATAGATATGCAAATACTAACAGGACTAAGTTGATGATAAATTAAGTTCAATTAATCATATTACTTAAGAACTCCCACTTAGATAGACATCCCTCAAGTCATCTAAATGATACGTGATCCAAATCAACTAAACCATGTCCGATCATCACGCGAGATGGAGTAGTCATCAATGATGAACATCTCTATGTTGATCATATCTACTATATGATTCATGTTCAACCTTTCGGTCTCCAGTGTTCCGAGGCCATGTCTATACATGCTAGGCTCGTCAAGTTTAACCCAAGTATTCCGCATGTGCAAAACTGTCTTGCACCCGTTGTATGTGAATGTAAGCCTATCACACCCGATCGTCACTTGGTGTCTCAGCACGAAGAACTTTTGCAACGGTGCATACTCAGTGAGAACACTTATACCTTGAAATTTAGTTAAGGGATCATCCTATAATGCTACCGCCGTACTAAGCAAAATAATATGCATAAAATATAAAACATCACATGCAATCAAAATATGTGACATGATATGGCCATCATCATCTTGTGCCTTTGATCTCCAGCTCAAAAGTACCGTCATGATCTCCATCATCACCGTCTTGACACCTTGATCTCCATCGTAGCGTCGTGGTCGTCTAGCCAACTATTGCTTCTACAACTATCGCTAACGCATAGTGATAAAGTAAAGCAATTTACATGGCGTTTGCATTTCATACAATAAAGCGACAACTGTAAGGCTCCTGCCAGTTGCCTATAGATTTTACAAAACATGATCATCTCATACAATAACGTATATCACATCATGTCTTGACCATATCACATCACAACATGCCATGCGAAAACAAGTTAGACGTCCTCTACTTTGTTGTTGCAAGTTTTACGTTGCTGCTACGAGCTTCTAGCAAAAACCATTCTTACCTACACATCAAACTTAATGGTGATTTATCAAGTTTGTTGTTTTAACCTTCAACAAGGACCGACCGCAGTCAAACTCAATTCAATTAAAGTTGGAGAAACAGACACCGGCTAGCCATCTTTATGCAAAACTAGTTGCATGTCTGTCGGTGGAACCGGTCTCATGAACGTGGTCATGTAAGGTTGGTCTGGGCTGCTTCATCCAACAATACCGCCGAATCAAAATAAGACATTGGTGGTAAGCAGTATGACGATCACCGCCCACAGCTCTTCGTGTTCTACTTGTGCATATCATCTACGCATAGACCTGACACGGATGCCACTGTTGGGGAACATAGCATGCAATTTCAAAAAAAATCCTACGCTCACGCAAGATCTATCTAGGAGATGCATAGCAACGAGAGGGGGAGAGTGTGTCCACATACCCTCATAGACCGAAAGCGGAAGCTTTTGATAACACGGTTGATGTAGTCGAACTTCTTCTCGTTCTGACCGATCAGGTACCGAACGTACGGCACCTCCGAGTTCTGCACATGTTCAGCTTGATGACATCCCTCAAAATCTTGATCCAGCAAAGTGTCGAGGGAGAGTTCCGTAAGTATGATGGCATGGTGACGGTGATGGTGAAGTGATCCACGCAGGCCTTCGCCTAAGCACTATGTGAATATGACCGGAGGTAAACTGTGGAGGGGACGCCACACACGGGTAACAATTGTTGGTGTGTGTTCTAGCGGTGCCCCCCTCATATATATAGGCTGGAGGGGAGGAGAGGCAGCCAAGGGGGCGCCCCAAGTAGGAGGAATCCTACTTGGGCACCTCCCAATTCGGCCTCCCCCCTTTCCTATCCCTATTCGGAGTAGGAAGGGAAGAGGGGGAAGGGGAATCATATTCCCTTTTTCCTTTCCTTCTTACCCTTTATCTCTCTAATTTGGCCAGCCCATATGGGGGTCGCACCAGCCCCTTTGTGGCTAGTGTGTTTCACCTCTTGGCCCATAAGGCCCATATCTTTTGCCGGGGGTGCCCGGAACCCCTTCTGGTGACCCGATACGTACCCGGTACCCCCGAAACACTTTTGGTGTCCGAATACTATCGTCCTATATATGAGTCTTTACCTCTCGACCATTTCGAGACTCCTCGTCATGTCCATGATCTCATCCACGACGACTCCGAACAACATTCGGTCACCAAATCACATAACTCATATAATACAAAATTGTCATCGAACGTTAAGCGTGCGGACCCTATGGGTTTGAGAACTATGTAGACATGACCGAGACACTTCTACGGTCAATAACCAACAACGGAACCTAGATGCTCATATTGGTTCCCACATATTCTATGAAGATCTTTATCGCTCATACCGTAATGACAACATACGTTATTCCCTTTGTCATCGGTATGTTACTTGCCCGAGATTCAATCATCGGTATCTTCATACCTAGTTCAATATCGTTACCGACAAGTCTCTCTACTCGTTTCGTAATGCATCATCCCGCAACTAACTCATTAGTCACATTGCTTGCAAGACTTATTATGATGTGCATTACTGAGAGGGCCCAGAGATACCTCTCCGATACTCGGAGTGACAAATCCTAATCTCGGTCTATGCCAACCCAACAAACACCTTCGGAAATACCTTTAAAGCATATTTATAATCGTCGAGTTACGTTGTGACGTTTGATAGCTGTCGGTGTCAAAATCGGCGGATCTCGGGTAGGGGGTCCCGATCTGTGCGTCAAGGTCGGATGGTAACAGGAGACAAGGGACACTTTATTTTACCCAGGTTCGGGCCCTCTCGATGGAGGTAAAACCCTACTCCTGCTAGATTAATATTGATGATATGGGTAGTACAAGAGTAGATCTACCACGAGATCAAGGAGGCTAAACCCTAGAAGCTAGCCTATGAGTATGATGATGGTTATGATGTGTTCTGTCCTACGGACTACAACCCTCCGGTTTATATAGGCACCGGATAGGGTTAGGGTTACACATAGTCGGTTACATTGGTAGGAGATCTTGAATATCCGCACGCCTAGCTTGCCTTCCATGCCAAGGAAAGAACCTTCCGGACACGGGACGAAGTCTTCAATCTTGTATCTTCATAGTCCTGGAGTCCGGCTGAAGATATAGTTCGGCTATCTGAACACCCCCTAATCCAGGACTCCCTCAGTAGCCCCTGAACCAGGCTTCAATGACGACGAGTCCGGCGCGCAAATTGTCTTCGGCATTGCAAGGCGGGTTCCTCCTCCAAATTCTTCAAGAAGATAATAAACACCAAAAGATAGTGTCCGGCTCTGCAAAACAATTTTCCACGTATTGCCATATAGAGAATAATACAAACACAAATCAAATCTGCTAACGTATTCCGCAGTGCGTCATAACACTGCGACCAAGCCTTCTATATGGATTATATTTTGTTGTTCCACCGCAGCACATTCAACGAGGCGGTTTCCTTGGCACGTCTTGTCGAAGCAGAGATCGTGTGCCCCTTTTAACGGGATTCTCATTAATGTGGACGTGGGTAACCCAACCGCGCCATTTACCACGGCGTGTGAGCGGCAAGCGAGTTTTATTAGGCAGGTGGGGACGCATAACGGCATCAGCCTATATAAGGGGATAAAGATCCACCTCTTTCACTTACGCCTTCTTCCTCCTTTGCCCATCCATCTTCTGCGCACTCAAGCTCCAACGCCCAAGTTCGCTCTTTCTTCCCCAACCTGCTCCAGCAATGTCTGGAGCGGGTGGCAAGTGGATGGCTTCCTCAGTTACGGAGGGTCAAATCAAAAAGCTTAGGAAGGCCGGATATCTGTCCAAGGACATCCCGCACCGGCTTCCAGACGCTGGGGCAGCTTCTTCCCACCCCAAGACCCCATGAGAGGGTAGTTTTTCTCCCCCATTTCCTCCGCGGACTGGGTTTTCCACTTCACCCTTTTGTCCGGGGGCTCATGTTCTACTACGGCCTGGACTTCCACGATCTGGCCCCGAACTTGATCCTCAATATCTCGGCGTTTATCGTCGTGTGTGAGGCCTTTCTCCGCATCCGCCCCCACTTCGGCCTCTGGCTCCACACCTTCAATGTCAAGCCCAAGGTGGTGTCCGGCACCCAGGCGGAGTGCGGAGGTGCTATGGCCGGAAAAATGGCCAACGCACTCTGGTTCGATGGCTCCTTTGTGGAGTCCTTAAAGGGGTGGCAGGCAGGGTGGTTTTACATCACCGAGCCACGCGACTCGAAATGGGTCGCGGCCCCTGAGTTCCGATCTGGACCCCCCACGCGGCTCATGTCCTGGAAAGAGACGGGCCTATCATGGGGCAACGAAGAAGAAGTGACCGGACTGCAAACTTGCATTCGGTCCCTGATGGACAAGCCCATCCGGCATGTCAACATCATCCAGGTCATGCTCGTTCGCCGGATCCTCCCGTGCCAAAAACGGGAGTTCACTTTGTGGGAATTCGACCCGGCGCAGCACCAAACCCTCAATAGGCTCTTCGACACGACGTATGAAGACGTATGGAAGGTGCTAACCAAAGGCGCCGAGTGCCCCACATCCACTTCCGAGGACCGCGGATACAGCTCGCAGCGCAACGCTGGCGAGGTAAGCCATTTACACCTTTCACAGGTTCGTTAAGCTTTTCTACATAGATTAACTCTATGTGGGATCTAAAAACTCCCTTTGCCTTTGACAGGCGTGGCTGAAGATAGCCGGACCAATCAACTGTCCGGCTCCTCTGCCCGAAGACCCAGCCCCAGCTCTCTTAGAGAAGCTGCTGGCTCCAGCGCCCTATGTGGTGCCGGAGAAGAAGGTCAAGAAGAAGAAGACCACCGGGACTCGAAAGAGTGCCCGCAATGTGGTGGTGTCGAGCTCGTCATCTGGCGAGTCTGCGACGCCCTCCTCTCGTGAAAACGAGGAGGAGGAACAAGGAAGCTCTCCCCCTCCATCGAGGGGAGCGAAAAAGAAGAAGGCCGCCCCAACAGGGGAGGCCGAGGGGTCGAGGAAAAGGAAGACCCCTCCGCCGGACTACTCCCCCAACGCTGAAGAGGGCGGAAAGGAGTGGCCGGACAGAACCAAGCGTCTGGCGACATCGTAAGTATTCACATACCAGAATGACTCATAGTATCTTCAAGTGCGCAGCTTAATCTAATGTCGAATGCTATTTGCACAGCCCGCCCCGAGCCGCACTCGACGATTCATTGAGCGGCTCCCTGGATTCGTCGGACATAAACTCTGTCCCGCCCGTAGTCTCCCCCAACGGGGCGGACGACGCCAAAGCGGCGTCCCGCCGAACAGGGCAGGAGGAGGTGGTCCTGGAGGAGCCGCAAGGCAATCCTCAGGACCCCAGGAGTAAAGGGGATGAAACCCCCCAGGGCTCCCAGTCCGGCTTTGTGCCGAACACCGCGCCGGACTCAACCATCCTGGCTCGCGGTGGGCGAACTCCTTCCAAGAGGAGTAAGCCGTCTACGCCGGCGACCTCTGTCCAACCAGAGGCGCCGGATAGTCTGTTGGAGGCGCTTGAAGGCGCCACCATCGACGAGGAGCACCGTACTGTCATGAGTGCGGTGGTCCAAAGGGTTCAGTCCGCCAAGAGCGGACTGAATGAAGCTTGTGCTAGCCTTCTAACAGGCTTCCAGGTAAGCAAAAAATATGCTAAATTCATTACCGCATAGACAGTAGCCCCTGATGCTCTGTTCGGTGTTCGAAAAGAAAAGCCGAATAGAGGATCCAACAATTTTCGCAGGTGTCTAATAAAAAGTCTAATATGTGTATGCAGGCTTCCCTGCTGTCCACCGCCGCACTGACTGCGCAGGTGGAAGTCCTGAAAAAGGACCTCGAGCGGTCCGAGCAAGAGCTCGGCCATGCCAAAAGGCAGCTCGTGGAAAAGGAAGGTAAGAAAAATACCCCTTAGAAAAAAAAGAAAGAAAGGAGAGAAAAAAAGAAAAAAAAGGTGGTGCCTATAGAGAGGCTTGATTGCAAAAAGAAATAAAAGGATTGTACTGCTTATTGTAGGGGCCAGAACCGAGGTTGCAACCCTGAAGCCGGCACTGGCTGCGGCCGAGAAGAAAGCGGCCGAGGAGCGCGCCGAGCGAGAAAAGCTTGGGGTCCAAGTCGGCGAGGTGCAGCAAGAGCTGCAAGCTCTCATGAAGAAACATGAGGGTTTGGAGCTTGAGGCAAAAACGCAAGCATCCGAGCTCGCGTCAGCTGTTGAGACCACCAAGAGTGCCAAGGCCGAAGCCCAAAAGGCCCTCCAAGAGTTGGAGGATGTGAAAAAGATAGCAGCGGGTAAGGCATTCTTAATGCAAAGTAGGAATATAAAGGTGAAATACCTATTACTTACCCGAATCCGGAGTTCTCCAGGGGCGTTCTTCGATCTTCCCCGCAGCGCATCCGACGCCGCCGCATTCTACCGAGCTGAAGAGGGCAGCTCGACGGAGAGTGTGTTCTGGTCTCAGTATTCTGAGGCCGGACACCCTTTGCCCGTAAGCGATCAGCTGAAGCAGCTGGCCGAGCTCCACAAGGCGGCCTAACAGGCCATGAAGGGCTTACTAGTTCGACTGTGGCCTGGAGAGGCCCTGCCTGGGAGCTACTTCGGGCTGGTGCGGCGGCTGGTGGAGGCCTGTCCACGGCTTGAGGTCATCAAGCGCTCCGTCTGCATAGAAGGTGCCCGGAGGGCCCTTGCCCGTGTAAAGGTACACTGGGGCAAGCTGGACGGAGAGAAGCTGGTGAAGGACGGGCCGCCTCAGGGGAAGGAGCATCGCAAGCCCGAGAACTACTACAAGGAAGTTCTCGCTGGAGCTCGCCTTGTCGCGGATGAGTGTGCCAAAGATGTAATATTTCAATGAACTCGCTCGTTTGTATCCTGTGCGCTGAAAAACTTGTTCATATGCGCTTAAGCAATGCTTTCTGAATTTAAAATACTATTTTCTGTGCGGCCGTTTATCAATAACTGAGAGATGGCGAGTCGTCGGCTTCTGCCCCCATGCAACTAGTGCTGGGGTGTTTGGGATAAACCAGAGGGCTCTTGTTCCCATAGTTGGGTCCTTCGAGGGAGGCGCTCAGCATAGCGAACCAGGTCATCGGACTATAATGCTTGAACACTCTCACTTAGCCATAGAACGTTATAATTTTAAATTTCAGCGAAGCCCCTAGTTCGGAAGGCCGAATTTGGGGCACTATCCACGCCTTTAGCCGGACTTGACCAGCTCTCCGCTCGAAGCGGCATAAGCCTTTAGGGACTCGAAAAACCTCTCGAACAGCGACTGGTCTCGCGCCTTATCATGACAGTCTGTTTTAGCTTTCTCCACTGAGGTGCTCACCCACATGATCTGGGGCACAATCGCAGTGGTTCTCCTAGTGCTACCTTAGCCGACAGAACGGAACGTAAGGCACCAAAACATAGGAGCCGGGCAAACCCAACATATGACCAAAATCATGACTCGGAGCCGATGCATATAATGCTATAAGTTCGGGGTGCCGCACTTGTGAAAGTGGACGGACTTCTCACACCAGATAGAAGGGTAATAAAGCCCCTGGCGTGGTTTGCCGTACCATGGTGTACGGGTGCGATCATGTTATTTGAGTAAACATATGTATATTAAAAGAAGATAATGCAAAAAATAGACGAAAAAACTATGCATTATTTATGAGGAGGCTGTTTATTCAAGCCGAACGATACAAGTAGTTCGAAAAAAATTTAGACTATTTAACATGTCCTGACCAGGCGCAGGCCGCGGAATTTAGAAACAGATATATCGCTCGAAATAGAGACCACCTGAGAGTTCCATGATGCGGCGTTGTTTTGTCTGCTTTCCTGGGTCATGTATCGTCTGTGCGGCAGCGAGGCCGAACACTGTATCCAGAGTATGGAGTCCTGAAAGAAAAGAAGAACCCGGCAGCCCCTAGTATGTTTGACGCCGTATTGTTGGCATGCCGTTTTATCTGCCCCTTCCCCTATGCCCATGGAATTGTAAGGGCGTAATTGTGTACTCGAGGTACTAGCTCCGTTATGTAGCGATGGCTGGGGTTGGGGCCGTATTGCTACGCGTGCTCTGAACGCGCCAGTCGGTCTTGCTGCGGGTTACTCCGGACGCGTTTTGCTTTGTCCTGCTTTGTAACGGCCAGACTCGAGAGCTGCCTTAACAGGCTGCTTTGTACCTCTGCTGCGAGGGCCGCCGTGTGTTCCTCCGTACGGATGGAGTGTTCGGTGTTTCCGCTGACCGTGATTACACCTCGAGGGCCTGGCATCTTGAGCTTGAGATATGCGTAGTGCGGCACCGCATTGAATTTAGCGAATGCGGTTCGTCCAAGCAGAGCATGATAGCCACTGCGGAACGGAACTATGTCGAAGATTAACTCTTCGCTTCGGAAGTTGTCCGGAGATCCGAAGACCACATCAAGTGTTATGGAGCCTATGCAATTGGCCTCTACACCTGGGATGACGCCTTTAAAGGTCGTCCTTGTGGGCTTGATCCTTGATGGATCTATGCCCATTTTCCGCATTGTATCCTGGTAGAGCAGGTTCAGGCTACTGCCGCCGTCCATGAGGACTCTTGTAAGGTGGAATCCGTCAACTATTGGGTCAAGAACCAATGCGGCGAAAACGCCGTGACGTATGCTGGTGGGGTGGTCCCTTCGATCGAAGGTGATCGGGCAAGAGGACCATGGGTTGAACTTTGGGGCGACTGGCTCCATCGCGTATACGTCCCGTAGCGCACGCTTCCTCTCCCGCTTGGGAATATGAGTCGCGTATATCATGTTCACCATCCGCACTTGTGGGGGAAACCCCTTCTGTCCATTGTTGTTCGGCGGCCTGGGCTCCTCTTCGTCATCGCTCTCTAGCCCCTTGTTTTTGTGTTCGGCTCTTAACTTGCCTGCCTGCTTGAACACCCAACAATCCCTGTTGGTGTGATTTGCTGGCCTTTCGGGGGTGCCGTGAATCTGGCACGAGCGGTCGAGTATTCGGTCCAAACTGGACGGGCCCTGGGTATTCTTTTTGAATGGCTTTTTCCGCTGACCGGATTTATGGCCTCTGAATCCGGCGTTTACTGCCGTATCTTCATTGCTGTCGCTGCTGACGCGGCGTTTCTGTTTATTCTGTCGCGACCTGCCACTTTTGTCCTTGGTATCTGAATTACCTTGCTTCTTCGATAAGTTGTTGCTGCGAGCTAGCCAGCTATCTTCGCCCGCGCAAAAGCGGGTCATGAGTGTCGTGAGGGCTGCCATGGATTTCGGTTTTTCCTGTCCCAGGTGCCGGGCAAGCCACTCGTCACGGATGTTATGCTTGAAGGCTGCTAAGGCCTCTACATCTGGACAATCGACTATCTGATTTTTCTTTGTTAGGAACCGTGTCCAGAATTGCCTGGCCGATTCTTCTGGCTGCTGGATTATGTGGCTTAGGTCGTCGGCGTCCGGTGGCCGTACGTAGGTCCCCTGGAAGTTGTCAAGGAATGCGGCCTCCAGGTCCTCCCAAGAGCCGATCGAATCTGCGGGGAGGCTGTTAAGCCAGTGCCGGGCTCGTCCCTTAAGCTTAAGGGGTAAATATTTGATGGCGTGCAAATCATCGCCACGTGCCATGTGGATGTGGAGGAGATAGTCCTCAATCCATACTGCCGGATCGGTCGTACCATCGTACGACTCGATGTTGACGGGTTTAAAACCCTCTGGGATTCTATGATCCATTACTTCGTCTGTGAAGCATAGTGGGTGTGCGGCGCCCCTGTACTGCGCTATGTCTCGACGCAGTTCGGAGGAGCTGTGCCTGTTATGTTCGGCCCGGCCGGATTTATTGTGTCCGGAGTGAAAACTATCACGTGCCGTCAGGCGTCCGCGCGATCCATAGATCGATCTTGTTTGCCTTGCTTTGTCCTCCAGGACGTCTCGCAGGTCTGGTTCGTGTTCCCGTGCCTTGGTAAAGTGGCTGCGGGGCATGGCTTGTTTGGATGTTCGACAGGCTTCTCTGTCGCGACCGCGAGGTGGCCGATCTGCCATGTCTTGGGCTTCCTCCTCTGATTGGGGTAGCGGCCTGCGCTTAGGATAGTTTTTGGAGGGGCGTCTGAGCTCGTGCTCTTCGGCCGCAAGGACTTCAGTCCATCTGTAAGCTAGCAAATCTTGATCAGCTCTAAGTTGTTGCTGCTTTTTCTTTAGGCTGTTCGCCGTGGCTAAAAGCCTGCGTTGAAAGCGCTCTTGTTTGGCGGGGTCTGATAGTATGATGAATTCATCGTCGCCGAGGCTTGCCTCGTCTTCGGAGGGAGGCATGTAGTTATCGTCCTCGACCTCTTGCTCTGCCGCTCTTTCATGAGGGCGGTCTTCTCCATCTTCCTGTGCCAAATCCTGCTGGTTTTGGTGTTCTTCGGCGCTGTCCAGGGTAGTATTATCTCCCGTGCCGGAATCACCGTTTCTGCTGTGGCGGGATTTGGAGCGGCGCCGCTGACGTCGGCGTTTTGGAGGCTTTTTCGAAGTGCCATCCTCCGCTGTTCCATCGCCATCTCCATCTTTTGGAGCATCCACCATGTATATGTCGTATGACGAGGTGGCGGTCCTGCGCCCTACAGGTGCTGGTTCTTGCTCGTCTCCTCCTTCGTCGTCCATACCGTCGAAGTCTTCGGAGCCGAAGCCGAGCATGTCGGATATATCGTCGACAGTGGCTATTAAGTGGGCGGTGGGTGGGCTTTGAATTTCTTCGTCGTCCGAATCCCAACCTCGCAGGCCATAGTTCGGCCCGGGCTCTCCTGACAAAGAGTGAGACTTGAGAGAATTCAGAATATCACCAAAAGGTGAATACTGAAAGATGTCCACGGCGGTGAACTCCATTACAGGCGCCCAATCTGATTCGATCGGTGGGGGCACGGACGACCCGAAGTTCGGAGAAGAGTCCGGCTCCTTGGAGTCATGTGCCATGCGGAGTGCGGGGCTTGCGTTTGGCTCAATGGCTTTTAAGATCGCAGCCCCCGAGGTGACGTCCAACCGTTCATCCTCAAAGAACGCAGCGGGCTCCGGATCAAGGATCGGGGCCGGAGCGTATGCGGCCTCCAGGACACTGTTCGGAGGCAGAGCTATATCATGCTCCTCGAGATAGTGCGGCGCGCTTGGCTGTGGCTCGAATCCGTCGAAGATCAAGTCTCCGCGGATATCTGCCGTGTAGTTTAGGCTTCCAAACCTGACTTGATGGCCAGGGCCGTAGCTCTCGATCTGCTCCAGATGACCAAGCGAGTTGGCCCGCAGAGCGAAGCCGCCGAAGACGAAGATCTGTCCGGGGAAAAAGTCTCACCCTGGACCTCGTCGTTGTTGATGATCAAAGGAGCCATCGGGCCTAAAGGCGACGACACAGAGGAACTCTCAATGAAAGCACCAATGTCGGTGTCAAAACCGGCGGATCTCGGGTAGGGGGTCCCGATCTGTGCGTCAAGGTCGGATGGTAACAGGAGACAAGGGACACTTTATTTTACCCAGGTTCGGGCCCTCTTGATGGAGGTAAAACCCTACTCCTTCTAGATTAATATTGATGACTTGGGTAGTACAAGAGTAGATCTACCACGAGATCAAGGAGGCTAAACCCTAGAAGCTAGCCTATGAGTATGATGATGGTTATGATGTGTTCTGTCCTACGGACAACAACCCTCCGGTTTATATAGGCACCGGATAGGGTTAGGGTTACACAGAGTCGGTTACATTGGTAGGAGATCTTGAATATCCGCACGCCTAGCTTGCCTTCCACGCCAAGGAAAGAACCTTCCGGACACGGGACGAAGTCTTCAATCTTGTATCTTCATAGTCCTGGAGTCCGGCTGAAGATATAGTTCGGCTATCCGAACACCCCCTAATCCAGGACTCCCTCAATAGCACTCAAGGCATTCCTCCAGTATCCGGGAGTTGCATAATCTCATAGTCAAAGGATTATGTATATGACATGAAGAAAGCTATAGCAATCAAACTGAACGATCATTATGCTAAGCTAATGGTTGGGTCTTGTCCATCACATCATTCTCCTAATGATGTGATCCCGTTCATCAAATGACAACACATGTCTATGGTTAGTGAGGGAGTCCTAGATTAGGGGGTATCCAGACAGCCGGACTATATCCTTTGGCCGGACTGTTGGACTATGAAGATACAAGATTGAAGACTTCGTCTCGTGTCCGGATGGGACTCTCCTTGGCGTGGAAGCCAAGCTTGGCGATACGAATATGTAGATCTCCTCCCATTGTAACCGACTCTGTGTAACCCTAGCCCCCTCCGGTGTCTATATAAACCAGAGGGTTTAGTCCGTAGGACAACAACAATCATACCATAGGCTAGCTTCTAGGGTTTAGCCTCTACGATCTCGTGGTAGATCAACTCTTGTACTACTCACATCATCAAGACCAATCAAGCAGGAAGTAGGGTACTACCTCCACCGTGAGGGCCCGAATCTGGGTAAACATTGTGTCCCTTGCCTCTTGTTACCATCCGCCTTAGACGCACAGTTCGGGACCCCCTACCCAAGATCCGCCGGTTTTGACACCGATATTGGTGCTTTCATTGAGAGTTCCACTGTGTCGTCGCCGTAAGGCTCGATGGCCCCTTCGATCATCGACAATGATGCGGTCCAGGGTGAGGTCTTCCTCCCCGGACAGATCTTTATATTTGGTGGCTTCGCACTGCGGGCCAACTCGTTTGGCCATCTGGAGCAGATCGAGAGCTATGCCCCTGGCCATCAGGTCAGGTTTGGAAACTTGAATTACACTGCCGATATCCGCGGAGACTTGATCTTCGACGGATTTGGGCTCATGCCCGGTGTGCCGCACGATCACGACGAGCATGATATAGCTCTGCCGTCGGACAGTGTTCGGGAGATCACGCCAGCAACTACTCTGGCCTTCAGTCCGGAATAGATTGTGCCATCCGAGGACGCGAGGATAGACCCCGCCTCGGAGGTCGCACCCTCAGTGGCAATAGATCCGAATACTAACCTTACCCCTCATGAGAGCCGTGTCGCCGAACTACTGGACTCATCTCCGGTCACGGACTCCGAACCGCCTGCGCCCATGCCTATCGAATCCGATTGGGCGCCGATCATGGAGTTCGCCTCTGCGGATATATTTCAGCACTCGCCCTTAGGCGATATGCTGAACTTGTTAAGATCTCTCTCCCTGTCAGGAGAACCTTGTTGAACTATGTTCAGCTAGGATGGGATGCAGATAACGAAGAAATTCACTCCCCACCCACCACCCACTTAGTAGCCATTGTCGATGATTTAACCGACATGCTCGACTTTGACTCCGAACACATCGATGGTACGGACAACGATGCAGGAGACGAACAGGAACCACCGCCAACAGGGCGCTGGACTGCCACTTCATCACATGACATATACATGGTGGATACACCCAAAGAAAATAATGACGAGGAACGGAAGAATGCAGCGAGAGATAGCTCCCTCGACAAGCAATCAAAACGGCGCCGTAGGCGCCGCTCCAAATTGCGCCTTGGAAAAAACATCGATAACAACGGAAGAAGAAGCCAAATTGACCCAGTGATAGAGCATGGTGAGCCAGCGGACGACGAACAAAGTGCGGAGCCGCTGTCCAAACACGGTGACGCCGAGCGTCAAGCCAATCAACCCGTCTCCGGAGAAGAAAACAGTCCGGATGACGACGAACGCATCATCCCAGAAAGGCAGCTGGAGCAAGAAAGGCTCATCGCCACCGCAAGAAGTCTAAAGAAGTAGAAATGAAGGCTCAAGGACGCACAAAACACAATCAGTAGTAGATGGAACAAGGTGCTCGACACGGCAGAAAAGTACGGTGGCAGTCGCCACACGAAGAGCTACCCAAAGCGAAAGTTGCTGCCTGAATTCGACGATAAGGCCTTAGGGCCCCCGCAGCCAAAAAATAAAACCGCCGACCGGTCGGATCGACGACCTCATGGCCGCGATAGAGCGGCCAACGAGGCCGCACATAGGTCAGTACATGACCCACGCGAAGACTCGCATCAAAGGGCCGGCGCAACCAGATCCATCTACGGGTCAAGAAAACGCACTCCAGCACTCAGCCAACACCAAATATCACAATCGTCCGAACGCCATGGTACAGCCAAATACAGGGGTGCTGCACACCCCCTATGTTTCACTGACGAGGTACTAGACCATTAATTTCCAGAAGGATTCAAACCAGTGAACATAGAGGCGTACGACGGGACCATAGACCTAGGGGTCTGGATTGAGGACTTTATCCTCCATAGTCATATGGCCCGCGGAGACGATCTCCATGCCACCAAATACTTGCCCCTCAAGCTCAAAGGACCAGCTCGGTACTGGCTAAAAAACCTCCCCGAAAACTCCATTGGAAGTTGGGAGGAGCTCGAGGACGCTTTTCGGGCCAATTTTCAAGGGACTTATGTCCGACCTCCAGACGCAGACGATCTGAGTCATATAATTCAACAGCCCAGAGAGTCAGCCCGAAAGCTCTAGAACATGTTGCTCACTAAAAAGAACCAAATTGTCGACTGTTCGGACGCCGAAGCCTTAGCAGCTTTCAAACACAGCGTCCGAGACAAATGGCTTGCCAGACACCTCGGCCAAGAAAAACCAAGGACAATGGCAACCCTAACAAGCCTCATGACCCGCTTTTGCGCGGGCGAGGACAGCTGGTTAGCTCGAAGTAGCACCAGCGACCCAAGCACATCCGAAGTCAGGGATGGCAATGGAAAACCACAACACAGTAAAAACAAGCGCCGGAATATAGAAGACAACCCAGATAACACGGCGGTAAACATCGGATTCAGGGGCTCTCGACCGGGTCAGCGAAATAAGCCCTTTAAAGGCAACACAGATGGACCTACCAGCCTAAACAAGATTCTAGACAAACTATGTCAGATCCACGGCACCCCCGACAAACCTGCAAATCATACCCACAGAGAATGCTGGGTCTTCAAGCAGGCCGGCAAGCTAAACGCCGAACACAAGGGGGAGGACACTCCAAGCGAGGACGAGGATGCGCCTAACCAGCAGGACACGGGGGGGGGGGCAGAAAAAATTCCCACCAGAAGTCAAAACAGTAAATGTGACCCATGTGACAAAGAGGAGAAGCAAATATGCACTCCGAAATACACAAGCCGTAGAGCCCGTCACCCCTGAGTTCGACCCCTGGTCGGCCTGCCCGGTCACTTTTGATCGCAGGGATCACCTAATAGGTATCCGGCATGATGGATCCGCGGCCTTGGTGCTGGACCCAATAATAAACGGATACCACCTCACATGAGTCCTTATGGACGACGGCAGTAGTCTAAACCTGATATATCAGGACACTATCCGCAAAATGGGCATAAACCCAACAAAAATCAGCCACAGTAATACTACCTTCAGGGGAGTAATACCAGGCACAAAGGCCCGCTACATGGGCTCTCTAGTACTAGAGGTTGTGTTCGGCTCGCCCGACAACTTCCGAAGCGAAAGGTTAACCTTCGACATTGCTCCATTCTGAAGTGCCTATCAAGCACTACTCGGACGAGAGGCTTTCGCTCGTTTTAATGCAATACCGCATTACGCTTTACTCCAGATCAAAATGCCCAGTACGCGCGGCACCATCACAGTACATGGAAATGTTGAGCGCTCCTTACGAGCAGAAGAACGCACGACTGCCTTAACAGCCGAACACTAGACAGCCTCACCACCAGAACAATTGACCAGTCGTGAGGACCGCGGACACGGTTAGCTGAGTCCGTCTAACCATTGGATAGAGATTGGTTCGATGGTTATACCCTTATAGACGGTACCAGGGGCTTCGCAGTGATAATTCGGCCCAACTTTACCCATCTCGACTTTTACATGGTTTATTTATAATAACCAATTTTTTGCACAACAACTTTTCACTAAATACCTCTCTTTCACAGATGACAATCGTGCTACACCCGTCCAGGATACGGCACAACAGAGACACAGGCGCAGACGTGCAGCAAGGACCCGTTCAAAGGTTTCTCTTTAGATTAAGACCCTGCGTAAACCTTTTTTACTATCTTTTGTTGTTCACATCCTCCGGATTCTCAATATAACCGAGAAGGATGCTGACGTTTTTGGCATGTGGCCACGTCAGAATATTGCCCGTACCCAGACACTAGGGGCTCATTATCCAAGGGCATCATTTAAACCTAGTATATATTTCAAAGACCGAACACCTTAGGGAGTGTTCGGCGTCGCGAGTTAGGCCTTATATGCATCAGCTCAGAATCATGTCTTTGGTCAAATGTTGGGTCTGCCCGGCTCCTGCGTTTTGCTACCTTACGTTCCGCTCTATCGACTAAGGCGACACCAGCAGAACTACTGCGATTGTGCCCTGGTTCGGCCGGACGAGCACCTCAGTAGAGAAAGCCGAAAACTGACTGTCATGATAAAGCGTGAGACTGGTCAACCACTCGATGACCTAGTGGAATCTTCGGGATTCCTCCGCATTAACAAAGGGTCGTTTCCCGGCCAGGCATGTACGCACCCCGTATATGGATGAGCGCGGAGCCACCAGGGGCTATATAGTAGCCCCACTGTCAAACTCCTATGGCAAAGTGAAAGTGTTAAAGCAATATAGTCCGATTGCCTAGTTCACTGCGCTATCACCTCCTTAATGGACCAAGACGTTGGATCAAGTGTGAACACGCGTCTTCTACGAACACCCCCGCATTATATGCGTGGGGGCTGAAGCCGACGACTGCAAACTTTCAGGTTATATACATATATACATAAACGGCCGCACAGGCGGCAACACAATACTTTCAGGCAAAAGTATAAAAATAGCCTTTATAATTCATTAAAACATTGTTTTCAATGAGAATACATATCACTAGAACATAATATTTTTCGAGCACTGTGCTTCTATTAAACGAGCGCCTTCAAGGACCTCGTCAATGTAGTGCTCGGCAGCTACTCGGCTAACTGCCGAACTCGGGGTTGCAATGGCGGTGGCTTCCATCTCTGCCCAGTACGTCTTGACACAGGCAAGTGCCATACGCGCACCCTCGATGGACGCCGACCTCTTCATAGCGTCGATGCGCGGCACAGCACCAAGGAACTGCTACACCAAACTAAAGTAATTGTTCGGCCTTGGCCCTTCCGACCACAGGTGATCCACAACAGACCCCATGGCGAGTCCGGACAACCTATGGAGCTCGGCCCATTCGTCCATCCGCTCATTCAGAGGAAGCGGACGCGCTGGACCATTAAATTGTGACCAAAACAGCTTCTCCACTTCGCGATCTTTTTGATCTTTGAAGTACTCGGCCGCATCAGGGGCACTCGCTGCCAAATCCAGATAAGCGTCTGCAAAACTCCACGGCCGGTCCAGAGGAGCATACTTAGGATCTACGAACTTCATCCGCAGCATAAAGGGCTTCCCAGCCGCGATATCCCCGGCATGACGCAGCTCCTCCTTCATCGCTCTAATTGTAGAGCGGGCGTCCTTGGCTGCCACCGTGGCCTTCTCTAGGTCCGTCATCTTCGCTCGATCTTCCTTTTTGAGAAGCTCGTAACGACCGGCGTCATCCTTCATCTCCACAGCCATTTTGGCTATTTCCTCCTTGCTTTGGCAATGAGCAGCCTTTTCAGCCCTCAGCTCCTCGACCGCTTTCAGGGCGAACGCATCACTTTTTCTGGCTTGTTCTTTGGCCCGGGCAAGTTCTGCTCAAAGGGTCTCCACGGCCACAGCTCCATCTGCAGGCGCAACATATTAAAGACACTGGCATCATGCTATTCTTATTATGTATCGATCACTGGAGAAATCACATACCCTGTGCCTCGTCAAGCCGCTTGTTGACAAGCACGATGTCGACATCCGCCGCATCCAGTTGTCGCTTGAGCTCGGCAACCTCTCCAGTCCGGCTAGCCACCGGACCTCCTGCCACCTGCATGTGAGGGCGGCTGGATTATTACCTGGGACTATGATCCTCTGTTTGCCGCCGTTCTCGGCAGCAACCAGAGTCTCAGGGGCTACTATCTGCATAGGGCACACCTTAACGTGTGCGGTACTGTAAAAAATACACACTATTTCACGTACCTCGAAACCTTTCAGCAGACTCATAAAGGCTTCATGCAACCCGCTTTCAGCGGATGAGATCCTCTCAACCACCGTACCCATTAGCGTACGATGCGCTTCTGAGATAGTCGCTTGCTCTAGCAAATCCTTCAGTACGTCCGACCACATAACAGACGGTGTCGGACTCCTTCGGTTGCTCTCTTCAAGAACCGGATACTGGGGACTTCGGGCAGCCAAAGGATTATCCTCTGGCCTTGCCGGATCAGGAGAAGCCCTCTGCAACGACACCTCGGGGTCGCCCGCCTCGTAAGGCGGGAGGGCATGGGGAGGCGTTTTGCTCTCCATCATCTCTGGAAGAAGATCCCCCGAAGACGAACTCTGCTGAGAAGGGCTATGACCCGGACTACAAGATAAATATTTCAGTTATTTTTCTCAGAAGCTAAGCAGGACGTTTCTCATTGAACTTCCCTTTCTACTTACTGTTCGGTTGAAGGCTGGCCCCCTTGCGGGCATTGTGCAGCCGGGGTATCCCCCGGGGCAGGACCCTCTGGCGAAGATTTCTTCCCCCGTTTGGAGACCATTGTCTCCGGGTCCTAAGAGGCGGTCCTCTTCCTTCCTTGGGAAGGGGGAATTTCAGTTTCTTTCCTATCCTCCTTCGCGGAGGCGCTAGCCTTTTTCTGCCCCCCCCCCCTTCTTCTTCCCCTGAGGGTGCTTGATAAGGCGCGAGCTCCAGCATCCTTGTCAGTACGGGATCCGGTGAGACCTCGGGGAGGGGGGCCGGACACCTGATCATCTTCGCCTTTGTTACCCAGTCCTGGGCAAAGAGCGACCTTTCAGAATGATGTTTTGGTAAATAAAGATACACATGTTTGATCACAGGGCTACTTACTTGGGTATCTGGACGATTGCAGTTCAAACCCGCATCCTCGGTGCTGTCCGGACACATTATTTGTGGTCCAAAGAACAATTTGTACATCTCCTCGGGCGTCATGCCGAGGAAATGATGGACAGCTCGCGGTCCCTCCGGGTTGAACTCCCACATACGGAGGGGACGACGTTTGCAGGGCAGGACTCGACGAATTAACATACTTGCATTACCGTGACTAGACTGATATCTCTCTCAAGGAGATCTCGGATGCGGCTCTGCAACATTGGCACATCCTTTGCTGGCCCCCAGTCTAGCCCCTTATTAACCCATGACGCTAGTCGAAGCGGGGGGCTCGAGCAAAAAGCAGGGGGAGCCACCCACTTGGTACCCCTGGGAGCTGTGATATAAAACCACTCTTGTTGCCATAAGCTGGACACCTCTGGGAAAGAACCCTGGCGCCATGGGGCATCAGCACTTTTGCTTATTACGGTGCCTCCGCACTCTGTGTGCCGCCCCTCAATCCTCTTCGGCTCCACCTTGAAGGTCTTGAGCCACAGGCCGAAGTGAGGGGTAATGCGGAGGAAGGCTTCACACATGACGATAAACGACGAGATGTGGAGGATAGAATCCGGAGCCAGATCATGGAAATCCAGCCCATAGTAAAACATGAGCCCCCTCACAAAGGGGTCTAGAGCGAGGCCTAGCCCTCGGAGGAAGTGAGATATGAAGACGACTCTCTCGCTAGGTTTGGGAGTGGGAATGACCTGTCTTCGAGCAGGCAGCCGGTGCGCAATCTCGCCAGTCAAAAACCCGGCCTCCCTTAACTTTTTGACGTCCTCCTCCGTGACGGAGGAAGGCATCCACCGACCTTGAAGGTTGGATCCGGACATGGTTGAAGGTCCGAAGCGCCTGACCTGAGCTTCGGGAGTTGGAACTCAAGGCGGGGAAGGATTTGATTGAGTTCGAGGAGTAAAACAGGATAGGCCTTGGTCTCTTTATAAAGAGGCTGGATACCAAGCATCCTCCTCGTGACCGTTTGGGACTTTCCTACAATTGAGGAGTCATACCAACGGGCATGCTTGGGTTACCCACGTCCGTATTGATGAGAATCTCGTGATAAGGGGACACGATCTCTGCTTCGACAAGACGTGCCAAAGAAACCGCCTCGCGATTTGCACCAAGGCTGGTTGAGAAAACGGTTCGAATAATGACCGGGCCGTGGTGTGATGTCATGAAATTAAAAGCGTTAGCAGATTAGATTGGTGAAAATATTATTCTCTCTATGGTGGTATGTGGAACTTGTTTTGCAGAGCCGGACACTATCCTTGTGTTCAAGATCTTCTATGGAGTATTCGGAGGAGGAACCCGCCTTGCAAAGCCGAAGACAATCTGCCAGCCGGACTCATCGTCATTGAATGCTGGTTCAGGGGCTACTTAGGGAGTCCTGGATTAGGGGGTATCCGGACAGCCGGACTATATCCTTTGGCCGGACTGTTGGACTATGAAGATACAAGATTGAAGACTTCGTCTCATGTCCGGATGGGACTCTCCTTGGGATGGAAGGCAAGCTTGGCGATACGGATATGTAGATCTCCTCCCATTGTAACCGACTCTGTGTAACCCTAGCCCCCTCCGGTGTCTATATAAACCGGAGGGTTTAGTCCGCAGGACAACAACAATCATACCATAGGCTAGCTTCTAGGGTTTAGCCTCTACGATCTCGTGGTAGATCAACTCTTGTACTACTCATATCATCAAGATCAATCAAGCAGGAAGTAGGGTATTACCTCCACCGTGAGGGCCCGAACTTGGGTAAACATTGTGTCCCTTGCCTCCTGTTACCATCCACCTTAGACGCACAGTTCGGGACCCCCTACCTGAGATCCGCCGGTTTTGACACTAACAGTTAGGAAACTTAAGCATCATTGATTAACGAGCTAGTCTAGTAGAGGCTTACTAGGGACACGGTGTTTTGTCTATGTATCCACACATGTATCAAGTTTCCGGTTAATACAATTCTAGCTTGAATAATAAACATTTATCATGATATAAGGAAATATAAAATAACAACTTTATTATTGCCTCTAGGGCATATTTCCTTCAGTATCAAGGCCAAGTTAAGCCATGTAAGCGGCCTACTTTGACCATGTTGATCCCATATTTGCATATTACTTAGTTAAAAATTACTTTTATTGCATCAAATTGTATATTCTACAAAATGCTAATTTAAACCTTTAGTTAGCTATGCTCCATTTTCTTCATAATACTATACCTCCTGTCACTGCTAATGCCATACCTTGTGGCCGAGGTCAATCAACTATAGCCTAAGTTCATTTTTCTGGAACTTGAGGTTATTTAAAGTACATAACTTAGCCATGGTTTGGTAAATAAAATTTTAGGGATCAAAAATATGTTTATAAACCTCTTGCAAGACATCTATTTGCCTTGGAATGTTTCTAAAAAATGTGGTTTTGTAAAATAAATGAGGTGGTGGTTGGAGAACAGAAGGAACGATGTTGTGGGTATGAAAGAGATTATGGAGATGGTGATATGATGATGACTATGATCCCTATGGATAATGTGTATCTTATCCAATATGATGATGCAACTGGGTATACTTAATACGATGCGGTTCCTATGGATAATGTTAATTTCTTATCTATGATGAAGAAATGGTGGAGGATGGTTTCGTTTTATACTATTGAGTCAAAGTGTCATAAAAACCTAGCTTTGTATGTGCAACCACGTTAGCCCAATTTGGGTTGGGGCTTGGCCTAGAATCTTGTCTTACCTTGTATACATTATGTAGTGTTTAACTACATGACGAGAGCTGAAGATGCCTCTCATGGGACGGGACCTCTTAATTGTCGAGGTAATGGATGGCCATATTCCACTGGGTGTAAAATTGGGTCCCTCACTGAAATGCAGAGCCCATTGTGTTCTGTTCGTGGAGCTGTCTGCCGTGCATTTTTGTTGGCTTTTATATGTCGCGTTCTAGTGACGGAAAACCCACATTGGACATGATATACATTAGTCCAAGCAAGAGGAAAGTCATGTACGACTATTCTATTGTGTTCACCCCGTTCGACGGGACTTGGCTGGCCAAGCGAACATCTCATGTCTTGTGGGTAAAGTGTACAACCTCCATAGAGGGTCTATCAATTCGAATAGTCGTATCCACGGTCATGGACAACTGGTGAGGCCACACTAAGCTTGTAGATGGTTTTGTTTTACAAAATCGCTTTCAGAAGAAAAATAGAGAATGTTTTGAGATGGTACCGTCCGGATGGTGCGATAAGCATGGAATAGAAACTCGAAGTATGACAATATTGGATTGGATTACGATGTTGGATTTAGATTGAAATATTATATTTGGATTATGATATCGGAGGATTATGATGACAACAGATTTTGATTATAAATGAGGATCAGATTTGGTGAATGAAGATTGACATTAGGGTCACCCGTAGAAGTATATCACTTCTTTACTATTATTGTTATTTTATCACCTGCTTTTGAAAATGCTTTTACAAAACTACTATATGTATCTAGTAGGTTAAACTTGGATTTTTGCAATGATGAAACTTAGCATAGCAACCCCTTTCCCTTGAACTAATCCATGCATATATATATATATATATATATATATATATATATATATATATATATATATATATATATATTCATTTATTTATTTATTTATTTATATATTTGTTACACCTCCTTGTGGGTTGCTTGCGAGTACATTCCATCTACTTTCCTAGGTTGTTGATTTGGCCAGACCTTGATGAAGAGTTTCTAGAAGATGAGCTCAACGACAATGTTAAACAAAATAAGGAGCCTCTTTCAAGTTAGTTGCATGTGGCATCTTGAGGCTTATTGATTTGGATTTTTTTGTTGCATTGTTTATTGGTGTTCAAGTCTCCGACCATGTTGGTCAAGATAAGGTATTAATATTATGGATGTTTCTTGTGATATTAGCTCACTGTCTATCAGTGACACACTGATCATGGGATAGTCAGCTAGACTGGGAACCCCATAGCAGCATGCATATACACATGTTTGTTGAATTTTTTAGTCCCACATTTTAACATATATCTTGTACAAGCCTTTGAAAATTCTATAAATAAAATATAGAGGTTTAGTGATTTTATATTTAATAACAAAGTAATATCTTCTACAATAAATACTAGAATACCTAGAAGATATATACATGTCTAATATAGTTGATCGTATCCATAACATTGATGCCATCATCTTGAAAATTGTCACGTTGTTGGATGGTTCGATTGCAATTTTTTTGCTGATGAAAGCTAGATATTTTAGCTGAAAATGTCAATAAAGATGAAGCATGTGCCAAATAATTTCTAACCTAGTGAAATTTCCAACAGATCGTAGTACACAGTTATGCATTTGAAATTATTACCATAGGAGGGGGAGAGCCTTTGCAACCCACCCCATGCGAACACATGCTATGATATCTCCAGATACTAAGAGATACAAATGATCATTTGGTGATACTCCCATACAAATATATTATATTCTCATTATCTATCAACTATTAATTCAAAAGATTCGTATTAACTATTTTTTAACTTTGGCCTCCATCTACTAGAAATTTCAATTTCTGCTCGAACTATAAGAAAACCCCCAAGTGTTCCTATAAAACCTCTTCTCTAGTGTTTCCTATCATCATCCACCACAAAGTTTCACCCCTCCTTTCCCCATGCCACCCCTCTATACCACCACCACTAGTATTATATGTACTTCAAGTTGACAACAAGTGTAAAAGAAAAATCGAATGAGATGGCTACTGTGGATGTACCATCAAGAAAGAGCAACATAGATGATAGCCAAGGAATGAAATGTAATGGAGAAAGGGAGGAGGGTGAATCCAAATTTCTGGGGTATCATTCTCTATCTTCTGCTACTATAATTAAAAGGTACAGCGACAATGAAGTAAAGGAGGAAGCCAATGATGTGGTGGAACATACCATGTCTTGTACCGATGTAAGTTAAGTAGCAATCATCATATAACTTACACACATGAACTAATTGGCCGCTCCTTTTAAGATTTCATATTTATCCTAGAAAATAATACCAAATAATGTTTGGATATCATATGTGCGTTTAGAATCAAATATGTGATCATGGAGTTTTATTCATGCATGTTTCGATCCCTAAAGGATTGCAAATCAATAGTATATTTCCTAACATAAAAATGTCACAAATAAAACATATCTAAGTCTCAAACATATCCTTTTAACGTGCCCTTAGATCATGCTCATATCGTTTTTCAATGTATGCGCAAGGACATACCTATATATAATTCATCCTAGGCTAGCATAGCACCTGCAACATCACATAGGGCATTTTGTATGTCTTAGATACGATTTACATAATACAAGAAAAGCATGATTTGAAGTGAGCATGTACACATATGTGTTTATACAATAAGATCCTCTATTTTTTGGTAGGCAAACATGCTCAGTTATTGCTCATGTAGTGGTTATTGAACAATATTGTGTTTTACTTGATATATAATTAGTTTCAAAGCATAGCCACAAAAAGGGAAACATAATTATAAACTAATAAAATTGACAAAAGTGAAAAAAATGGTATGCTCATGATCTACCTAAGTGGCTACCTCATCCACATGTCTCAACTTGTCATGTGCATTGAATTACATATAATCCAATCAATATAAACATAATTACGCACATCGTACATACAAAATTTTAAGAGAGTAAGTAAATTAGCCGAAATCTTATAGATTTTTTTTCATTGGGATCAAGAATAAATACTATAGTTTATTAATAGCAACAATATAATATGATGTATTAAAATATTTCTAACCATATAAAGTTTCATATACTAAATTATTATGCACAAGTTTTACTATTTGTGTAATTTCCAAATTTTGAAGCCCGTGCAGGCACACAAGTTGTTGACTAGAAATGAACTAAAAGAGAAGGCATATTCAAAAGTGGAGGAGAAACATGCCATGAATTTTGCTGATATAAGTTTGGGCAATATCCACAATGAGAAAAACCAAGAAGAGAAATCCAAAATGATGGAGCAGTGTGGGATAGCCTTTGTTGTTGCAAGTCAATGTAACAACCATAATGTAGAACAAGAGAAGGTTCCTAAACTGGTGGACGATCTTGCCATGCTCTCTAATGATGTTATTAAAAATATTGATCATGATGAAGAAAATAAGGGACATAAATCTAAAGTACTGAAGGAGCAAGCTATAGTTTCTACCAGTGTGAGAAACACCGGAGAAGATTGTCCTCGAGCACTGAAAACAAGAAAATTTGAGGGAATGTCATTTCTTATAGAAATAGAGCGCACCTCCAAGGTAGTGGCAATGCGCACAAGAAAGAAAACTGAATCAAACTCATGCTTCAAGAATTCCAAGATTGGGACATTTTCTAATCCTATTCTTATTGATAGCTCGGAGTCGGAGACGGACTAGATATGACATAGTACTGTCAATGTTGGGTATTTTCTAGAACTTATATCCATTTTCAATTGGTTCTTCTTAATTGCATATTTGGAGTTCTTATATTCTATTTTAGGAATAATATTTCAAAGCATAGATCATTACAGAAGGATATGTAAGATATGTATGTTGGATGTTTAGTTCACCCTAGAATTATTCATGTCCCATGGATTGGTAGGATAGCTTCGGTAATTGTGTTATGAATAGTTCAAGTTGCTTTATGGCACTGTATTTTCACGTATTGCAATACTATCAAATATATTGGACTATAATCGGAGGGTTGAACTACACCGATTTAAACAACAAGTCTTTCGGATATTGACATCGTCTTCAAGATGGTACTTTCTTAGTTGATTACCATGCAAAATTACTGCACGCATAAAACCAATTGTGCTTTGTATTAAAATATTTGTCATAGCATCCTTAGTTTGACATTTTGATGCTAGAGGTTCTCTATTGATAAATGACGGAATTTATAAAACTTGCAAGTGATATCTAGTCAAAGTATATTTTTTGTTAGAATCAACAATTGGTGCCTATATGTATATTTGTATCATATGAAAACCTTTGTAATTTATGTTTCATAGTTGGGTAACTTACTGTATTATTTATGATATAGCTTATAAATGGCATGCTAGCAACTATATCGTGTCATGCCATTTTTTAAAAAAATCATGCTTTTAAGGTTGGTCGATCTAGTTAACAAAAAAATGTGAAAGTGTGGATGAGTACTTAGTTTTTGAAGTTATTTCATCTTGTATTTCTTGGCATTCTTACTGATCACTAAGAAAAGACAAAAGTAAATAAATATCAAGCATTAACCTATGGATTCAATCCACTAATTACCAATATATTATAGAACCATTATTTTCCTTGGCCTGGGACTTGTGATTGTTGTCGTATAACTAGAGTTCTTGGACACCATTCATGTGTAGTTATCTATATGTGCGAAGGGGAATTTCCTATCAATTCATATTTTTTGTTTAGTTAATTTGCAATGTGTTAGTATCAATGTTATACAATTTTGTTATTATAATATATAGAATTTTCCTTGACAGAACTCCAAATGTATGTAAAATCATGTTGTTATAACTTGCATAATTTACATATTTACTTTGAGAAGTAGTAATGTGGTTGTTACCACTTTGCCTAAGTATTAATGTGTAGTTAGTTGGCCATCAATTTACCAATCATTTGAGGAACAATCGCACATTGGACGACTTATCTCACAAAAATTCCCCGCCCTTTTCAGATTGTCCTCGTGCCTTGAGACTGGTGGTTGATGACTAGGTTGGTCAAAAGTCAAGCCAAAGAAGGAACCAATTTATTTCAGAACTTGATTCTAAAGAAATATACCAAACTTTGGAGCATTTTGTTTATTTACATGGACTGAAAAACTTGCCATTTATTTCCATTCCATATTTATGTATATAGCTTTAGCATCTCGTTATGCCATCCATTGAACATCTTAAGCTTCGATATATCACTTATTTTGATTATTATTTTCATTTCATATTTATACTATCTTACTTGAATGTTATGTGACATTATATAAGACTAATTGGTTGGACATCTAGAATTTCAAAATTCCATGTGCATACATTGGTGAGGTAGATCTTGTTGAAAGAAAGCCTCACATAGTCACAGCGAACCCCAATCATGCACGCAACTTCACCACCTGTTGACTATAGTAAGAGTGAAAACCATCTTATGCATAATTTTTCTTAAATTGCAACATAATTTCTATATATTATGATAAAAACTAGCAAGAATGATTTTGTCCAAAATTTGTCCCTCGAGAATAAAGTTTGTTCCTACCCAAAAATTATTCTGGTTCGTCCCCGGTTTTTGTTTTGACCTAGAACTAAAACAATGTAAGAGCATCTCTGCCCCTCAAAAGCCATATTTGAGGGTTTTTTATTTGAGGGATTAGGGCATCTCCAATGTGAACCCTGCAAACGCCTGCAACTGTTAGAACCGAATTGTCCAGACGAAATTTACCATCCAACACGGAACCCCACCAGTCCACGGACGCGCCCGGTTGACGGAACACCCACAAACCAGATGCTAACCTAGGGGATTGCGAGAGTCCAGACCACCACCTCATTGGACTCTGACACCGTAAACCCACTCAAACCCCCTCCATGTCCACTTTTCTTCCACTTCGCCCCTGCTTCAACTTGATGACCAACAAGTATAGGGGGTCAGTTGTAGTCCTTTCTATAAGTAAGATGTCAAACCCAACGAGGAGAAGGAATCAATAAGCGGTTTTCAGCAAGGTATTCTCTGCAAGTGCTATAGAGTAGTACCAATAGATAGTTTGATAGCAAGATAATTCATAGCAAGTAACAAGTAACCAAAGTAAAAAGTGCAGCAAGGTGGCCCAATCCTTTCATTGCAAAGGACAAGCCGGGAGTAATTCCTATAATGAGCAAAGCGTTTTGATGACACATGGGAATTTCATCTAGTTAACTTCAACATGATTCGCTAATTCACGTTCACTACTTTGATCAATTGTTATGTGGGTGGACCGGTGCTAGGGTGCTATTCTTACTTGAACAAGAAACCCACCTATGATTACCCCCTCTCACAAGCATCTACAAATACGAAAGAATAATTAAGATAAATCCAACCATAGCATGAAACATATGGATCCAAATTAGCCCCTTACGGAATAGCGCATAAACTAGGGTTTAAGTTTCTGTCACTCTCGCAACCCATCATCTACTAACTAATCACGCAATGCCTTCCCCTAGGACCAAGTGTGGTAATGTGTCGTGTAGTCGATATTCACTAGAGGAAGAACAACATAACACACCATCGAAATATTGAACAAAAACCAACTTCACATGATTACTTATAACAAGACTTCTCCCATGTCCTCAAGAACAAACGGAAATAATCACAAATCATATTCATGTTCATGTTCAGAGGAGATAAATATATGATTAACAATCTAAACATATGATCTTCACTAAATAAACCAACCAGCATCAACTACTAGATGTAATCAACACTGCTAGCAACCCGCAGGTATGAATATGGGGTTTTGGGACAAAGATTGAATACAAGAGATGAACTAGGATTTGGAGATGAGATGGTGCTGGTGAAGATGTTGATGGAGATGATTCCTCCCACGACGAGAGGAGCGTTGGTGATGATGATGGCTTCAATTTCCCCCTCCCGGAGGGAAGTATCCCTGGCAGAATCGCTCTGCCGGAGGGCAAAAGTGCTCCTGCCTAGGTCCCGCCTTGAGATGGCGGTGCTTCGTCCCGAAAGTCTTCTCCTATTTTTTTCTAGGGCAAATATAATGGTCTTATATAGCAGAAGATGGGCATCGGAGGGCATCTATGGGGCCCACAAGGCACCAGGCACACCCCCTGCCTTGTGAGCCCACTGAAGGTGTTCTTCGGTACTTCGTCCTTCCATTATTTTTTAATATATTTCAAAATAATCTATACCTAGACTAATTACAGACTCCCAAGTAATTACCACGTTAATTAGAATTTATGAGCCATTAATCTGGTGGGTCCAAATTGTAACGGTGTAGATCTTTTGGTAAACTTCGCAATAAAAAAAGGTATATGAGTCGTCCACCTGATAAGACCGCAATGAAAGCAATCGTAGTCTCTCTTTCCTTCCAAGAAAAACGTAGTCTCTCTTCCTCACGTCTCTCTCTCTCGCTCTCATGTCCCGCTTCCTCTCTCATGTTTCTCTTCATCCCCACATGGAATTCTTCTCCTCCTATGGTCCTACCAAGAAATCGACCCACCAATCTCTCCTTATTAATCATCTCCGCTCTCTCCTCAGCGATGAGGTATTTCAGTCTGAGCGTATGCTCCTCCTCCCTGCCGGCGCTGTTGTAGATCCGTTTGACTAACTCCCTCCAGATATTATTTGCCGCAGTGTTTTGGTGGTTTTCTTGGCCTGGAACCTATCTAGACCTGCTTGCCATAGCTAATTGTCAAAGCCTTACCGTCTCATGGTTTCTCCAGCCCATCCTGATTGCTCGAGATTGCAGCGGCCGCCTTTTCTATGGGCTTGGTATGAAAGAGCACCTGAAGTTTGATTTACTCTTCTTCACATGTGGTGTTGTGGCACCAAAATTCAGATTATATGTTTGTTTGACCCAACAATTGTGATCCTTTAATGGTAGATAGAGATGTTTCCGTACAGATAGCCCTGCATTGATGATGTTGTAGATCCGTTTGACAAACTCCCTCTAGATATTATTTGCAGCAGTATTTTGGTCGTTTTCTTGGCCTGGAACCGATCTAGACCTGCTTGCCATAGCTAATGATCAAAGCCTTGCCGTCTCGCGGTTTCGGCAGCCCATCCTGATTTCTCGAGATTGCAGCCGTTGGCTTTGCTATGGGCCTGGTATGAAAGAGCACCTGAAGTTTGATTTACTATTCTTCACATGTGGTGTTGTGGCACCAAAATTCAGATTATATGTTTGTTTGACCTACCAATTGTGATCCTTTAATGGTAGATAAAGATGTTTCCATAGAGATAACCCTACATTGATATATAATCAGAAGTGTTGTTGTAAGTTGGTCCATATAAACGGTGGTGATTGCCCAATTTCTCAAGATTTTTTACTGTGTTCTCTTGCGCAGGATGATCTCAGTTTTTGTTTTACTCCTTTCGTTGTACTAGAAGTGTTGCTGTAAGTTGGTCCATATAACGATATTCTATGTGTTTCATTTTCAATGAAATATATGTGTGACCATGACAGGGCCTTTTGGTAGAAATAAAGTTATGCTCATGACTTCATTCAGTGGTATTATTGTATAGCAATCCGGTTTATTCAGTATAACTGTATCCGAATGCACATCCATAATTTTTGTAGTAGAATGTAGTTTGTAGTTAGTTTCTAGAATCTTGCACCACAAACCATATGTACATGTTCTCTATACTCTTCCAATGATGAAATTCTGACCATATATCCTTCAAAATGACCATTCTTATTCATTAGGCACACATAAGTACAGTACAGGTAAACCACACATTCAGTTACATTCAATTTTATTTCATGTGCATGAGCTTTCACTTCTTTTCCATTGGTGTGCAATTCATTATCCTGCTTATCATTACTGAAGTTCTGTCCATTGTGAGTCCGGATCAAAATCCATGCTACGATTGTGACTGTTAGTTGCTATCTAAAGAGCATTGCATCAAAAAAACATTCAGTTCGGTTGGTTTTGTTCTTCAGTTAGATACAGATTTCTCCGTGCATTCAAAAATTCATACAACTGATATTTGAACACCTAGCATTCAATGCCAAACGACCTCTCCCAGTACCTTATTCTGTTCCTGGCTCACAATCTTTTGCATTACCAATTGCCTCATCGCATGGTGCAGATTGTGTGCCTCCGCGACGTTGACTTTCATTGACTACATCATTAGCGATGTTCCTCTTCTTAGACCTCGATGCCAGTTTTGCCATTGTTGCAGGTAAGCAACCTTTCCTCTTTCGTTTGAATCTAGAGGTGCACTTTTTCCCACATTTGTTGCTTGAAAGACGAGTTTTAAGTACATCATGAACACAGGCTATCAATACCGCACTAGGAAATTTACATCTAAACTGAGCTCCTAAGAGATTTTCTAATCATATAAGCTATATTTATACACATGTAGTAAATTATAATGTTAGTTTTGTAAAAGCCTATAGCACACTGACGCCATCAGTATGTTATATTTTTGTTGTTCCAAATAAACTTCGAGCATACGATTTTTTTATCTATTTATTCCACACAGATTAATACGTGATCCCCAACCAGATATTTTCCTTGAGCTTACTATATGATGCGGTGAATAGTTAGATTTCTCAAATATAAAGTTATAGTAGTACCATTATACAAAATCAATGGCCATAATTCTTGTTTCCAATTTACAGAAGGTCCTATCACACTTCCGTACATACCATTTTCCATTGTGCTCCCTCCGTCCCACAATGTAAGACGTTTTTTGACACTACATTAGTGTCAAAAAACGTCTTACATTGTGGGACAGAGGGAGTACTATATTGTTTCATCTTAGGACACTACCCTATATGCTTTGGATGCTACCCTTTATCCTTTGCCATAGTTGCTCCAAACATTTAAATGCAGTTTTACTATTTGGTTGGATTGATCTACTGTATGTGTGGCCCAGCATAGTTATTACATATGAAAAGTGAAAAAAATCATATTGTTTGGTTCATAGAGTTGTAGCTGTAAATTATAAACCTCTTGAATTACCTTACAAGGAAATAACAGTGTTATGTTGCTATCACCATGATGCGTGGTCTACATTCATAAATAGATAGTGTCAACACTATTCTGACATGTTTTCATTTTTCCAAAGTACACAAATCACCAAGTTTCTTCTACTCAACGCCACTATCCTTGAGAACTTTACATATGAACAAAAGCAGAAAGTTTTCGTGAACTCCTGCAAGCAATTAACATTTGGGTAACAACAAATAGGCTTTCCAAATAATAATGGCTCAATATATGGGCTCTAAGTTTTAGTTCAAATTCTTACATATGTACTCTGATGTTAATAATGTTTTTCAACACAGACACTAGCCCGTGCAGGTGCACGGGTTGACGACTAGTTCTCCATAAAAATTTCAGGTCATTTGGAGCTTCAGAGAATAGCTATCTGTATTGTAGCTCTTTTAGGTCCAGAATTCCAGCTGCTGGCAATTTCCCTCTCCATGAAAGGATGGCAATTGTACCCACATGGGCAGGGTATGGGCACACTTTTATACCCATGGGTAGTACCCATACCCTACCCATTAAGTCATGGGTAGGGTACGGGTATAACCTTGTATCCGCGGGTATACCCATACCCTGCCCGTTTGTGAACTAATGTTAAGTTGTCGTCAGTTAGTCTTTAATTTGTCATGTGACGCGTCTACTCCTAATGAATTAAGAGTATGTTGTTATTTCTAAATTTTGGTATATGCCATTTACTCATCTGCCTGTTATTGAGCTGAGATAATTGATTTTTTTGTCAAATGTGCTATCAATGAGCATAAAATTATGAACAACTTGTGTACTATTTGTTCTACCGTTGGGTACCCAATGGGTATGGGTACCTGTCGGGTATGGGTATGGGTAAAGTTTCATACCCATGGGTACGGGTATGGGTAGAATTTTGTACCCACTGACTATACGGGTATGGGTATGGTATTGCTCTACCCTGCCCATACCCTACCCATTGCCATCCTTATCTCCATGTGTATCTTGCATATTAAGAGAGAAAATGCATTTTAATTGCATCATAAAGTGAAATATTGATCTAAAACATTATAAATAACAACAACAAGACATGATGCAAAATGGACATATCACCACTTACTTTGCATCCGCACCCTCCTTGTCCGACAACGTTGTTGTACCTCTCCAGCCTCGTCCAGGCATCCTCGAACGTGTGCAGCCTCAACCCACATGCTTGTCCACCTTGGACTACGTAGCCGTTGATACGTCCATTTTGCATCATGTTTTCCTACTGTAATTTATAGTGTTTTTATGCATTATAACACTTTATGGAGTAATTATAATGCCTTTTCTCTCGTAATATGCAAGGTTTACACAAAGAGGGAGAATGCCGATAGCTAGAATTCTGGACCTGAAAAAGCCATGTCAGAGCTATTCTGCACATCACCAAATGAGCTGAAATTTCACAGAGAATTGTTTTGGAATATATAAAAAATAAAGGAATAAAGAAATACCAGAGGGGGCCACCCAGGTGCCCACTAGGCACCAGGGTGCGCCAGCCCCTTCTGGCGTACCCTGGTGGGTAATGGGGGCCCTGGACCACCTCCGGTGCCCATGTTCTGGTACATAAGGTCTTTTGACCTAAAAAAAATAAGGAGTAGACTTTTGGGAGGATCGCCGTCGTCTCGAGGCGGAACTTGGGCAAGAGCACTTTTGCCCTCCGGCGGAGCGATTCTAACGGGGGAACTTCCCTCCTGGAGGGGAAAATCGAAGCCATCGTCATCACCAATAACCCTCCCATCTTCGCGAGGCCAATCTTCATCAACATATTCAATGTCACCATCTCATATCAAACCCTAGTTCATCTCTTGTGTTCAATTCTTGTATCAAAACCTCATATTGGTACCTATGGGTAACTAGTAGTGTTGTTTACATCTTGTAGTTGATGCTAGCCGGTTTATTTGGTGGAAGATCATATGTTCAGATCCATTGTGATATTTATTACTCCTGTGATCTTGAGCATGAATATTACTTATGAGTAGGTTTCCTTGTTCTTGAGGCAATTTGAGAACTCAGGTTGCAAGTAATCATGTGAATTCGATATTCGTTCGATATTTTGATGGTACGTATGTTGTGATTCACTTAGTGGTGTTATGTGAACATCGACTACATGACACTTCACCATCTTTGGGCCTAAGGTAATGCGTTGTGGATTAATTATTAGATCATGGGTTGCTAGAGTGACAGAAGCTTAAACCCTAGTTTATGCGCTATTTCGCAAGGGGCTGATTTGGATCCATATGTTTAATGCTATGGTTAGATTGTTATCTTAATTCTTCTTTCATACTTGCGAATGCTTGTGAGGGGGTTAATCATAAGTGGGAGGTTTATTCATATAAGAACAACACCCAAGCATCGGTCCACCCGCATACCATATTATCAAAATAGCGAACGTGAATTAAACCAACATGATGAAAGTAACTAGATGAAATCCCCGTGTGCCCTCAAGAGCGTTTTACCTATTATAAGAAACAATTCCGGCTTGTCCTTTGCCACAAAAGAATTGGTCTACCTTGCTGTACTTTTATTACCATTACCGTTACTTGCTCATTATAAATTATGTTCCTATGAAACTACTACCGACAATTTCAATGCTTGTAGAAATTACCTTGCTGAAAACCGCTTGTCATTTCCTTCTGCTCCTCGTTGGGTTCAACACTCGTACTTATCGAAAGTACTACGATTAATCCCCTATACTTGTGGGTCATCAGCCGTCCACTCAGGATCTGTCCACAGCCAGGTACCCCTCCCCCCGCTCGTGCCGACGCCATCCTTGGTGGACACCACGCCTGACAGGTGCTTGTCCACCTTGGACTACGTCGTCGTCCACCCAGGATCTGTCCATAGCCAAGTCCCCCCCCCCCCCCGCCCCCGCCCCCTGCCGACGCCATCCTTGGCGGACACCACGCCTGACAGGTGTTCTGTCAAATGTGCTTTTTTGTTGACCTTGTTGTTGTTTTCTAGAGTAAAACAATGGCAAGGTACTCGGTGATTGAGGATGAGTTGTTGTGCAATACGTAGAAGGTCGTATCTGCAGACTTTGTAGGCATGAGGCAAGGGGGCTCGACCTTTTGGAAAAACATGCATGTTTTGTTTCATCGGTAAAAGAACTTTGTGCCCTACGACTTGCATGTCATCCATGACCGCAAGATGAAGTCACTAGCGCATCGGTGGTACACCATCTCCAACTCCGCCATTAAGTTTTGCGGTGGAATGCAGAAGTGGAGACAACATGGCCATCGGGTTCGTCAACCATGAAGATTGTAAGTTTTGCTTCTTGTTGCTCTACATGTTGGTAAATTCAGTGATTCACTCAATGTTGCAACTTGATAATCATCATATGTTGTATAGCCTAGACGCTCTGTCGCTCCCGTTCTGAGACTCAGTACTGTTGAATTCAAAAATCTTGTTGCATATCCAGTTATTTTGGATGTAATATTTACATTCATTCTATTGTTGTGCTAGAGTTTTAGTTCAAATTTGAAGAGAGAGAGAGTATTTTTTAATGATTATTTTAAGTGTTGAAAGGCAGACATTTATGGGACATGGTTTAATGGCCAGTAACCATGCCGGAAGAAAAAATACGGTGTCCGCTTTAGGGTCGGCGCTGGAATGCCCTTATACATCGGCTTGCAGGGTGTGCATGTGTTCGTCCATAGGGTGCATTTGTACTGTGTTTAGAGAAACCACTGGTGAAAGGATCGAGAAGAGGTGTCTAGAGGGGGGTGATTAGACACTAGGTGCCAAAAGTTGCAGTTTTTAATAATCTTAAGTTTAAGTGGAGTTTAGGCACAAGTTTAACAACCACAATACATATCAAGCAAGCATGCAATGAGTATATGAGCAGCGGAAAGTAAAGCATGCAACTTGCAAGAATGTAAAGAGAAGGGTTTGGAGTATTCAAACGCAATTGGAGACACGGATGTTTTTGGCATGGTTCCGATAGGTGGTGCTATCGTACATCCACGTTGATGGAGACTTCAACCCACGGAGGGTAACGGTTGCGCGAGTCCATGGAGGGCTCCACCCACGAAGGGTCCACGAAGAAGCAACCTTGTCTATTCCATCACGGCCGTCGCCCACGAAGGACTTGCCTCACTAGCGGTAGATCTTCACGAAGTAGGCGATCTCCTTGCCCTTACAAACTCCTTGGTTCAACTCCACAATCTTGTCGGAGGCTCCCAAGTGACACCTAGCCAATCTAGGAGACACCACTCTCCAAGAAGTAACAAATGGTGTGTTGATGATGAACTCCTTGCTCTTGTGCTTCAAATGATAGTCTCCCCAACACTCAACTCTCTCTCACAGGATTTGGATTTGGTAGAAAGAAGATTTGAGTGCAAAGCAACTTGGGGAAGGCTAGAGATCAAGATTCATATGGTAGGAATGGAATATCTTGGCCTCAACACATGAGTAGGTAGTTCTCTCTCAGAGAATGTGTATTGGAAGTGTAGATATGTTCTGATGGCTTTCTCCACGAATGAAGAGTGGGTGGAGGGGTATATATAGCCTCCACATAAAATCTAGCCGTTACACACAATCTGCCAAACTCGGTGGAACCGAATGGTTAAACTCGGTCGGACCGATTCAGCAAACCTAGTGACCGTTAGGATTTTCGGTGGGACTGAGATGCAACTCGGTAGGACCGATATGGTTAGGGTTAGGGCATAACGTAATCTCGGTGTGACCGATTACACAAACTCGGTGGGACCGATTTTGGTAATAAGCTAACCAGAGGGTTTGCATTGTAATCTCGGTAGTACCGATTGCTCAAACTTGGTGAGACCGATTTTGGTAATGGACATACATAGAGAAATTACAATCCCATCTCGGTGAGACCGAGATCCCTATCGGTGAAACCTATTTGCTAGGGTTTGTGGCAGTGGCTATGACATCTGAAACTCGGTGGCTCCGGATAGAAAGAATCGGTGGGGCCGAGTTTGACTTTTGGTTTAGGCCATATGTGGATGTGGGAAAGTAGTTGAGGGTTTTGGAGCATATCACTAAGCACATGAAGCAAGAGGCTCATTAAGCAACACCTCATCCCCTCTTGATAGTATTGGCTTTTCCTATAGACTCAATGTGATCTTGGATCACTGAAATAGAAAATGTAGAGTCTTGATCTTGAAGCTTGAGCCAATCATTTGTCCTTAGCATCTCAAAGGGGTTCCACATCCTCTAGTCCATGCCACTCCATTGTTGAACTTATCTGAAACATACTAGGTAAAAGTGTTAGTCCAACAAGAGATATGTTGACATTAATTACCAAAACCACCCAGGGAGCACTTGTGCTTTCAATCTCCCCCTTTTTGGTAATTGATGACAACGTACATCAAAGCTTTAGATAAAGATATAGAGAATAGCAAGTAAAGCTTTGGAAAGACATGTAACATGCATAGGCTCCCCCTACATGTATGCAAACATGTGAATATGGAATATATGAGCATGTGAATGCATAAGCACGACAGAGTAAGCAATGTGTTACATGTATCTTGGCTATATGCATCAGAGCAAACGTTGTGAATATGAGAAATGTACCTTCATGCTCATGAGTCCTTCTTGCAAACAGTATGTATATCAGCAAGAACTTCTCATTCACATGACTGAGATGCATATACTTACCTTGTGGTCTTGAGTTGGCTTAGGATGGGATGAACCTGCGCAAACAAGGTTAGATAACACAGATACACCTACTAACCATAGCAAACATGAAAAACCACAAAAGAACCAAGACTGGGATGACATGTAGAGTGAGTACTAAGTATCACATTGGATATAGACATGTCCCCAAAGGTAAAGATATGCAATAAAATCAGAGATTTCCTTCCCTTAGATGTCTTGCTCCCCCTGAATCTCCATGGGATATTGGGAGAAGATAGGGAACAGAAAATCAGAGCAACAGAAAAAGAAACAACAGAGCTTGAGCTAAAGCAAGCAAGAAAACATGTATTTCCCCTCTTAAAGACATGTGACATCTCTCCTCTTGAACACCAAGCATCTGGGGTCTTTGATGATATTACTTTCTCCCCCTGAGTATTCTCTCTTTCTCTCCCTATAGGAAAGATTAAGCTTTGATGTGATCTCTCTCTCCCCCTTTGACATCAATTTCCAAGAAGGGCTCTTCTGGACATGTGATACAAATGGGTTGGTCCTTGAGTCACAGAGCAAAGTAGCATGTCTAATATGATGCTGGTAGAGGACAAGAATCATTGAGTGGAGCTGGAGCAAACAGAAATCATGAATAAGTGGCAAGTTGGTTTTCCTGTGGTGGAATCGGTGACTCCGAGTTGTGTGCTTCGGTTGCACCGAAAGATTTCGGTTGGGCCGAAGAGAACAAACCGGTGTGACCGAGTTCATCAGAGTGAAACCACTTGTCACCTCAGCTCACTAGACAAGTAAGATCTCACAAGGATATGCAAGGAATTAACTGAAAGATTTGCAATGAATTGGATGCAGAAAATGCAGAACAAAAAGAAGAGAAACTAAAAGATCTAGATGAAGTTTTTTTTGAAAGGGGAAACAAATATGCAAAAGACAAATGCAATAACACAGAAAAGAACACAAGAGAACTTCATCTATAGTTGGGCGGCGACAAAGTCACCTATGTTAGAGTATATTGACTTAGGAGTCAAGTGAGAGCACTTGATCATAGGTCATACTCATCGTTTAAGCTCAAAATGGGGTTACCATTTTTCGTTTAAGCATCTTGATGTATTCACATCTTGTCAAGTTGCTTTGACTCATGACTTGTAGTAAAGCTTCTCTAAGATGGAATAACATACCTTGGGTGGTTGTGTTGATCTTGCACATGTAGTCGAACGTGTGTGGGTTGCTCAAGGTTGATGTAGTTCATCAAGAGTTGGGAGCACCACTTGGAGTTTGAGTTCATCTACCTACATGGGTTAGCCTTGCAAGGAAGAGCACTTGTGTATCCAAAATGACAATTATAGGATTTAACATAGAATTTGTCAAAGGATATGTCTGAATGGTTTCGTGCTTCCTTGTCTTCAACCACCATTGTGTAGAGACTTGGTGATGTAGAAATTGCTCAAGATGTGAGTGAGTTGCAATCTCATAGATTTAAATTCATCCAAGTACCTACATGGGTTAGATAACATGCAAGGTACAAATATATCCAAGACATATGAATAGCATCATAAGAGAAATATCGAGGATTAGTCATAGGCTCATGCCCCGCATGTATCAAATGGAGTTCCTACTCCAAGTTTGAAGCATCAATGATGTTCAACTCACCTCTCAACCTGCAAAACACTTTCTCATCAAGTGGTTTAGTGAATATATCCGCCAATTGCTTATCGGTGCGAACATGCTTAATGTTAATGTCCCATTTTGCAACATGATCTCGAATGAAATGATGACGAACTTCAATATGCTTAGTTTGAGAATGTTCCACGGGATTGTGAGAAATCTTAATAGCACTTTCATTATCACATAGCAATGGAACATGTTTCACACATATCCCATAATCTTTAAGAGTTTGGGTCATCCAAAGTAATTGAGCACAACATGAACCAGCGGCAATGTATTCTGCTTCGGCGGTGGATAACGATACCGAGTTTTTTTCTTGGAAGAACAAGATACAAGAGATCTACCAAGGAATTCACAAGTACCCGAAGTGGACTTTCTATCAACCTTGTCTCCAGCATAGTCCGAATCGGAGTAGCCGACAAGATCAAAAGAGGACCTCTTAGGATACCAAATGCCAAAATTTGGTGTATGGATTAGGTATATCGTTATCCTTTTCACAGCCTTAAGATGACATTCTTTAGGAGCAGCTTGATATCGTGCACACATGCACACACTTAGCATAATATCGGGACGTGAGGCACATAGATATAACAATGAACCAATCATAGAGCGATAAACCTTTTGATCAACCGGTTCACCATCTTTGGTCAAATCAAGATGTCCACTAGTAGGCATGGGTGTAGTCATACCTTTGCATTATTGCATATTGAACTTCTTGAATAAGTCCTTAGTGTACTTCGTTTGACAGACAAAGGTACCTTCCTTAGTTTGCTTGATTTGCAAACCGAGAAAGAATTTGAGTTCACTCATCATAGACATCTCAAACTTCTCCGACATTAGCTTTCCAAACTTCTCACTAAATTGAGGGTTAGTTGAACCAAATATGATATCATCAACATAAATTTGGCACACAAATAGTTCTCCATTAACCCTTTTAATGAAAAGAGTAGAATCAATTTTACCAATTTCAAAGCCTTTTTCAATAAGGAACTTGTTCAAGCATTTATACCATGCTCTAGGAGCTTGTTTAAGACCGTAAAGAGCTTTGTGAAGTTTGTAAACATGATTAGGTTTCTTAGGATTGACGAAGCCGGGAGGTTGCTTAACATAAACTTCCTCCTCAATTTTGCCATTTAGAAAAGCACTTTTAATGTCCATTTGGTACAAGGTGATATCATGGTGATTTGCATAGGCAAGTAAGATGCGAATGGACTCAAGTCTAGCAACAGGAGCATATGTCTCACCATAGTCCATACCTTCAACTTGTGTGTAGCCTTGGGCGACGAGACGTGCTTTGTTGCGAACCACTTGTCATCTCCATCTTGCCTGTTGTGAAACACCCATTTGGTACCAATAATGTTGTGGTTGTTGTCGGGCTTCTCGACCAATGTCCACACTTGATCTCTCTCAAAGTTGTGTAGCTGTTCATGCATAGCATTTATCCAATCCGGATCCTTCAATGCTTCTTCAACGTTCATAGGTTCAATGCTAGAGATGAATGAGTAATGTTCACAGAAGTTAGCTAAACGAGTTTTAGAGCGAGTGATTCTCCCGGTTTGGATATCATTGTAGATTGGCTCGACGGGATGATCTTTGGCTATTCTTGCTCGAACTCGTGAAAGCTTTTGCTTGGGTCGGGGTGGAACATCCTCTTCATCTTGTTCTTCTTCTTGGCCTTATTCATTGTTGACGTTGTCGTTCTCTTGTCGTGGTGGAGAAGGAGGTTGTTGATGTTCATCTTGGTGTACTTCCTCGTTTTCTTCATCTTGGCGTGTCCCACTTGTGGATGCTTCCGTATCAACTCTTGGTTCACCTTGTCGTGAGGTAGAAGCTTCCACTTGGACGGACGAGGTATTCTCCTTCACTTCCGTTGGACGAATCTTGCCAATGGACAAGTCTTGAATTGCTTCCGAAGGGTCTTTGTCTCCAACATCAATTGGCAATTGCTCTACTTGCGAGCCGTTAGATTCATCAAACTTCACATCTACCATTTCTTCAACCTTTCGGGTGAAATTGTTGTAGACACGGTATGTGTGAGAGTTTGAGCCATAACCAAGTAGGAAACCTTCATGAGATTTAGGAGCAAATTTAGAACGACGATGCTTATCAAGAATGTAGCACTTCGAGCCGAATACTCGAAAGTATCCAACTTGGGGTTTGTTACCGGTGAGGAGCTCGTATGCCATCTTGTCGAGTAGCTTGTGAAGATACAAGTGATTTGTTGCATGACAAGATGTCTCAACCGCTTCCGCTCAAAAGTGCTTTGGCGTTTTGTACTCATCAAGCATCGTTCTTTCCATCTCGATAAGATTCTGGTTCTTCCTCTCAACAACTCCATTTTGTTGAGGTGTGTACGTAGCCGAGAATTCGTGTGAAATCCCTCCTTCGTCAAGAAAGGTGTCCACATTTGTGTTCTTGAACTCCATTCCATTGTCGCTCCGAACCTTCTTGTTCATGTCAAACTGATTTTGGGCCTTCCTAGCAAAGTTTTTGAAGATCTTTTGGACCTGCGATTTGTCATCAAGAAAGAACACCCACGTAAATCTTGAAAAATCATCAACTATGACTAGACCAAATGAGTTACCACCGAGACTCTTGTAGGCATTTGGACCAAAGAGATCCATGTGAAGTAGCTCGAGTGGTCTTCTTGTGGTCATGATGTTCTTTACGCGGTGACTTCCTACAACTTGTTTTCCTGCTTGACAAGCACTACAAAGTCTATCCTTGTCAAATATGACATCTTTTATTCCAAGGATATGATCACCTTTAATAAGCTTATCAAGATTTATCATTCCAACATGACCTAGTCTTCTATGCCACAACCAGCCTTTAGAAGATTTAGCAATTAAGCAAGTTTTAGGTTGAGCCTTTTTAGTGAAATCAACAATGTAAAGATCTCCTCTACGTATACCGGTAAAGACCATTTTATGATTGTCTCTACGAAACACTTGGCAATCTACTTCAGTGAATAGGACATTGAAACCAAAATCAGCAAGTCTAGAAACTGAACGTAAATTGTATCCAAGGGATTCAACGAGCATGACATTTTGTATGGAGCTATCATGTGAGATGGCCACCTTACCAAGGCCAACCACCTTACCCTTTGAGTTATCACCAAAAGTGAGATACTTTCGAGGGCCGTCGTTTTCAGCAAGCTCAAGGAACATATCTTCATCTCCGGTCATATGATCAGTACATCCACTATCGAGGACCTATTCCTTTCCTCCAGCCATGTAGCTGCGAAGATTTGCCATAAGACCAAAATGCCTCATTGCATCATCAAGATCATAGTCACTATCATCATCTTCATCATAGTATCCATGTTCAACATCATCTTGTGATTGATCAATTCCTAGAGAGGGTAATTCATTAGATAAATGATCATCACAATGGTACCTTTATGAATTCTAATAGCTTCGGATATGATATCGCTAATGATTCCAACATTTCCTTTAGCATGCATGAGATTGGTAAGCTCAAAAAGACAATCACCAAAGCTAGGATCACTAGAGTTCACCTTACTCAAGGCAATAGATTTATGGAGAATTTCGTCTAAATTTTTCAAGGAATAACTTGGAAATCGTTCCTCAAGAAATTTCCATATAGTATAGGCACAATCAAGAGTAGGCAAACTAGCAATCAAATTTTTGGGCAATCCTCTTATGATAAGATTGATGGTTCTAAGATTGCAAATCATGTCAAGATCTTCATCTAGGATAGGGTGCAAAGGATCAACATGAGGTGCACAAGGACTAGCAATGTACTTGTTCAAATGATATTCATTGAAAATCTCAAGCATTTCATTTTTCCACTCATGAAAATACTATCCATCAAGAATAGGCACTCTATGTCTAAGACTTCCCAAAGTAGACACATCCATCTTCCTCCAAAGGTGTTTAAACCAAGGCAATGGAGACCAAAGCTCTGATACCAATTGAAAGGATCGAGAAGAGGTGTCTAGAGGGGGGTGATTAGACACTAGGTGCCAAAAGTTGCAGTTTTTAATAATCTTAAGTTTAAGTGGAGTTTAGGCACAAGTTTAATAACCACAATACATATCAAGCAAGCATGCAATGAGTATATGAGCAGCGGAAAGTAAAGCATGCAACTTGCAAGAATGTAAAGAGAAGGGTTTGGAGTATTCAAACGCAATTGGAGACACGGATGTTTTTGGCGTGGTTCCAATAGGTGGTGCTATCGTACATCCACGTTGATGGAGACTTCAACCCACGGAGGGTAAAGGTTGCGCGAGTCCACGGAGGGCTCCACCCACGAAGGGTCCACGAAGAAGCAAGCTTGTCTATTCCATCACGGTCGTCGCCCACGAAGGACTTGCCTCACTAGCGGTAGATCTTCACGAAGTAGGCGATCTCCTTGCCCTTACAAACTCCTTGGTTCAACTCCACAATCTTGTCGGAGGCTCCCAAGTGACACCTAGCCAATCTAGGAGACACCACTCTCCAAGAAGTAACAAATGGTGTGTTGATGATGAACTCCTTGCTCTTGTGCTTCAAATGATAGTCTCCCCAACACTCAACTCTCTCTCACAGGATTTGGATTTGGTAGAAAGAAGATTTGAGTGGAAAGCAACTTGGGGAAGGCTAGAGATCAAGATTCATATGGTAGGAATGGAATATCTTGGCCTCAACACATGAGTAGGTAGTTCTCTCTCAGAGAATGTGTATTGGAAGTGTAGATATGTTCTGATGGCTTTCTCCACGAATGAAGAGTGGGTGGAGGGGTACATATAGCCTCCACATAAAATCTAGCCGTTACACACAATCTGCCAAACTCGATGGAACCGAATGGTTAAACTCGGTCGGACCGATTCAGCAAACCTAGTGACCGTTAGGATTTTCGATGGGACTGAGATGCAACTCGGTAGGACCGATATGGTTAGGGTTAGGGCATAACGTAATCTCGGTGTGACCGATTACACAAACTCGGTGGGACCGATTTTGGTAATAAGCTAACCAGAGAGTTGGTCAGGCAAACTCGGTGAGACCGATTACACAAACTCGGTGGGACCGATTTTGGTAATAAGCTAACCAGAGGGTTTGCATTGTAATCTCGGTAGTACCGATTGCTCAAACTCGGTGAGACCGATTTTGGTAATGGGCATACACAGAGAGATTACAATCCCATCTCGGTGAGACCGAGATCCCTATCGGTGAAACTGATTTGCTAGGGTTTGTGGCAGTGTCTATGACATCTGAAACTCGGTGGCTCCGGATAGAAAGAATCGGTGGGGCCGAGTTTGACTTTTGGTTTAGGTCATATGTGGATGTGAGAAAGTAGTTGAGGGTTTTGGAGCATATCACTAAGCACATGAAGCAAGAGGCTCATTAAGCAACACCTCATCCCCTCTTGATAGTATTGGCTTTTCCTATAGACTCAATGTGATCTTGGATCATAAAAATAGAAAATGTAGAGTCTTGATCTTGAAGCTTGAGCCAATCATTTGTCCTTAGCATCTCAAAGGGCCTCCACATCCTCTAGTCCATGTCACTCCATTGTTGAACTTATCTGAAACATATTAGGTAAAAGTGTTAGTCCAACAAGAGATATGTTGACATTAATTACCAAAACCACCCAGGGAGCACTTGTGCTTTCAACTGGTGCATAAAAAATTTGACTTCTAACGCTTACGAATCTTGTTCGAGAGTAAATAGCATAAAACTACTACTTTACAGGCTAGGGTTCCAAAAAAACTACCGGTTTCAAATTTTTCGCTAATAACTACCAACTCGGGGGTCGACAGTTTCAAAAAACCCTAAATGTCCATTGCTTAAAAATTAAACCTGTTTATGACAGGTCGGGCCTGCACCTAAACATTCCGTCTATTTGACCGTGTGTTTGACCGTTAACTGATATGCAGGCCCACATGTCTGTGCCTAAAAAAGCAATCGGGTCCCTGGAAGTTTTCTGAAAAAAGCAATCGAGTCCCTGGAAGTTTTCAAAAAAAGCAATCAGGTCCCTAGATCCAGAGGAGGCGCACCCACCATGGCAGGAGCTCGATCTCGAGCGCTCTGCCTCCGGCCGGCGAGCCGCGCCCACAGCGGCGGAATCCACGCCGTGCACCACTTGAGGCCGGCGAGCCGCACCCGCAGCGGTCGCCATGCCGGGCATCACCTGCAGCGGCGAGCCGCGCCCGCAACGGCTGCCATGTCGTGCCTCACCTGCGCCGCGGCCACGCCATGACTCGCGGCTCCCGTGCCTCGCCTGGGGCCGCCGTCGTGCCTCGCCTGGGGCCGCCGCCACGCCATGACTCGCGGACGAGGCCGGCCTCGTCACCACCAGGAGCTCCGGCTCGGGGGGAAGGGTCGCCGGTTCGGGGGGGGATGGGGGAGGGTCGCCGGCTCGGGGGAGAGGGTCGCCGGCCTAGGAAGGGAGGGGGGTCGCCGGCTCTGGAGGGGAGCGAGGTCACCGGCTCAGGAGGGGAGATGGCCGGGACGGGAGACACGGGGGGAGGGAAGAGAAGAGATGGAGAGGAAGAAGAAAGAGAAGAGGAAGAGGAAACTTACATGTGGGCCCCACATGTAAGTTAACGGTCAAACTAACGGTGTGTTTACATGCGGGCCCGACCTGTCATAATCGGTATCAACTGATAAAGACTCAACGATTTGGGTTTTTTGAAACAGCCAACCCCTGAGTTGGTAGTTATCAGCGAAAGTTTGAAACCGATAGTTTTTTGGAACCCTAACCTATAAAGTAGTAGTTTTATGCTATTTACTCCTCGTCCGAAGGAGGTCACTCGCGCCTCATGCTCTTTTCGCTTCCTCTGCTCGTCATCAAACGTCTGCATCCTCTGTTCGTACCTCTGCCGGCGTAGGTCGCGCATGACGGGGTCGCCGGCAAGTTGTGGTGCTTAGGTGCCCGCCTTCCCGGCCGGCGGAGACGTGCAACGGCCACCCGTGCTCTTCGCCGGCGGAGGCGTGCTGAACGGGCTGATCCACTTGGCGCCTGATCGATTGACGGACCAAAGACAGGGAGAAAGAACGGCGAACAGGCGGTGAGAAGGAGCACGAGCTTGGGGATGTTGAGACCCATCAGCATCATGCATCGAAGGCAGGGAGAAAGAACGGCGAAGCAAATGTAACGAGAGCCGTCAAAACCATACTCCCGCACGAGCGCTTGACCAACTCTCCCGTTCTCCAAAAGCTGACCGCTGTCTCGCTCGCACTGCCTCCTCAGGACCAGTCAAACGCCTACTCTCTCTGTATTCAGCCGCTACCACCCGCTCTTCTCAACTCTTTAGCACCACAGGAGCCCGGTCCATCTTGCACCCCAGCATGTCACTCTCGCGTGCCTCGCAACCTGAGAATACTTCTCCTCACCAGAATCTCAGTCTCGTCCTGTATAAAAAGGTCTCCAGAACGCTAGCAAAAGACACACACACAGACACAACCTGAGGCTAGATCTTTACTGCTTTTCGGCGAGGAAAAGTCGTCAGCAAATCAAGAACAGAGCCAGCCGCACGAGGAGATAGATAGATAAACTGATCAGGTGAATTGCGCCGGCAGACAACACCTGCTAGACCAAGCAAGGTTCATGGCCATGGGCAACAATGGCGTCAAGATCACCTACATCGAGACGCAGTTCGTCACCTCCGACACCGCGAGCTTCAAGTCCCTCGTGCAGCGCCTCACGGGCAAGTCCGGCGCCGAAGCCGCCGCAGCGCCCCCCCGCCGCGCCGCTGCAGCCGAGAAGACGAGCGCTGTTACTGGAGCGCCGAGCTATTTCATGTCCACCACTGCGGGCTCGGCTGTTAGTGCAGCTGCGGAGGACGTACAGATAGCGGCATTCGCTGCCAACGCCGGCGATTACTCGGAGCTGGAGGGACTTTGGGGTTACTCGGAGCTGTTCTGCGCAGCCGAACGGTGCCATGACGGTAGTTACAGTGATTTCCTCTATTGAAGTGTACATAGTTTTTTTAGGATATTGAAGTGTAAATATTTCTGGTTTTGACTCTGGTTACGAGGTAAATTCAAGTCAGTTTTTGATGCCATGTAACTTCTGTGTTCTGCCTATTGCTGTTAATTCATTTGGGATATGTAAATGTACAAAATATTGAAGTAAACAAAGGGAGCATTTACTCTGCAAGGACTCTGAAATTTGTTTAGTTTTAATTTTAATGAGATTCCCACATACAACAAACCACCTGCATACATGATAAACACAAACAAAAGTTTGCCATTTTGTCAAAATTTTCTACTACCTCCGTTTCAATTTATAAGTCCTGCGCGTATATCTAGGTTGTCAATTTTATCACACTAATATAAACTATATAACACAAAAAATATATCTTTTGAAAGTAGAAACTCTGAAGTTTACATTGGTATATTTTTTGTAATATATGACTTGTACTCCCTCTCTCTCAGTTTACAGGGCGTGCGCGTACCCTTAGGTCGTCAATTTGACCAACCTAATACAAGTCATATATTACAAGAAATATACCAAAATAAACTTCAGATGTTCTATTTTCAAAAGGTATAATTTTTGTGTTATATAGTTTATATTAGTATGATAAAATTGGCAACCTAGGTATACGTGCAGGACTTGTAAACTGAAACGGAGGTAGTATTAGGTTGGTCAAATTGACGAACTAGGGGTACGCGCCCGCCTTGTAAACTGAGAGAGGTAGTACATAAATCAGCGGCATTCTTTAAGAAAAAGGGTTTCCCCCGCTTTATATTATAAAGCAACGAACCAAGCATCCAACACAGCAGTACAAAGTACAATCAAGTCATAGAGTCACGCTGGGGGCACAGCAAGACAAGCCCCAAACAAAGCTAATCCGGCTTGGGAGGTGGTGGCGGCGGTGGCGGTGGTGGAGCAAAAGCCGACGCCGAGGAACGAAGACCCGCAATGATATTGTCGATGACGTCTCGGTCGCCCTGCTTACTAAGCGGTCTCCAGAGCTGTAAGAAGCCACACAGTTTATAGATTGCATTAGTCACACGACACGGAATCACGCGTTCGATGACTAGTTTATTGCAGGTACACCAGAGAGTCCATGTGAGGTACTAGTTGAAAACATAGTTAATAGAGGTAGTCCCCGTCTCCTCCTCCTCCTCCAAGAAAGAAAGTTAGGGTTTGTGCCTCTCGCCGGCGCCGGCGCAGGTCCGTCTCGTCTCCGGTGGCCCTAGGGTCATGGAGGCGCGGTGGATCCTGGCAAGTGCCGGCGGGAGGGCTCCGTTTTTAGTCGTTTTTTTCAATCTTGTTAGGGTTTGTGTCCTACTCAGAAAGGCAAGACGGCGGCGGCTCCCTGAAGATGGAATAAAGGTCTCCCTGCCTAGCCCCCGTTCCGGCGGTGCATCTAGCATCGTTGGTGGGCGTGTGGAGGTGTGTCTCTGGCAGATCTATCTTTGGTGGATTTGCTCGGATCTCGTCGTTGTTCGTCTACGTTCGTGTGTCTTCGGTTTGGATCCTTCCGATCTACGTTATTTTTCATCGGCGGCGGTTGCTATTCTGGGGTGCTGGTCCTATGGGGGCCTTAGCACGACGACTTCCCGACTGTCTACTACAACAAGTTGTGCCCGGCTCCGGCGATGGAGGGGTGATGACGGCGGCGCGCCTTCGGCTCGCTTCGGTGCTTGTAGTCGTCGCTAGGTTGTCTACGAATCTGGATGTAATTTTTTATTTCTGGTATTCGTTGTACTGCCATGATTGAAGATGAATAGATTGGAAGTTTTTCCGCAAAAAAAAAAGAGTCCATGCGAGGGTACCCACAGCCACCCAAGTGGGGGCGCGACTAGCGTCGGGGAGCCTAAGGACCTCCCCAAACAAGTCCGGGAGGTTGTCGTGGCACCAATTGCCACCAACCACCTCCCGGAAGCAGCTCCAGAGGAACTGCGCCGCAGGGCACCGGAAGAAGATGTGGTTGCAGTCTTCCAGTACCAAACAAATGGGACAGAGACCATCCCCGGGGCCATTACATTTTCGGACCTCCGTGCCCGAAGGAAGGCGGCCCTGAACCCATTGCCAGAGAAATATGTGGATTTTCAAGGGGAGTTTGATCTCCCAAAGCATCGATAGTTCCACCGGGCCAGGTGTGGGAACAATCGCCTGGTATAGGGATCTAGTCGAGAATCTACCGCTTGGCTCGAGATGCCAAGACAGCGAACCAGGCTCAAGGGATGAGGAATGGAGAGCAATACACTCGAGCAGTTCCTCCCACTGCTCTAGCTCCACCGCCCCGAAGGTACGGCGGAAGGCAATAGCGCCTAAGTCAGCTAAGGCCACAACCACATAGAGTTGTGGGCGGACACAGATTGAGAATAACGCTTGAAAGCGTTCCGCAAAGGTTCGGGTCCCGGCCCATCTGTCCAGCCAGAATAGGGTGCCAGCTCCGGTGCCCACTTTAATGGAGGTCCCAATGCACAAGACTGGCATCAGACAAATCACCGATTGCCAGAATTGGGACCCTCCAAATCTAGGGGCGAAGGCCAGCGGTTACCCGCGAAGGTATTTGGCGCGGAAAATCTCAAGCCACAGACCACCCTCCTCGGTCTGAATCCGGACATTTGGAGATGAGGGCAATATTCATCCACTTGGACGAAATGACCCCAAGGCCTCCTTGGTCCTTAGGCTTACAGATCTCAGTCCATTTCACCATGTGGTACTTCTATTTATTGTTCTCTCCAGCCCAGAAGAATCTGAAGAGGAGTTAATGACCTCATGATGAAGGGATTCATGTAGACTATAGAATCCCATGACGTACATCAGTAGGCTAATAAGGGAGGAGTTCGTCAGAATCACTCGAGCGGCTTTGGAAAGCCATCTCCCTTGCCAAGGTTCCATCCTAGGTTGGAGCTTGGCGATTATTGGACGGAAGTCCTTCTCTAGTAGACGTGTGTCACTAAGCGGCATGCCAAGGTAAGTAGTAGGGAATGACCCCAAGCGGCAATTCAAGCGATTGGCAATTCGCTGAGCTCTGAGAATATCTAAGAACCATCACCTCACTTTTGGCGAAGTTAATCATGAGGCCCGACATCTCCTGAAAGTGGAGGAGGAGGAACTTGAGGTTCTGAATATCCTCATCCGATCCTTCCACCATCATAATGGTGTCGTCTGCATACTGAAGGTGGGTCAGACCTCCATTGGTCACAAGATGGGGGCAAATCCCCCTAATGTGGCCGACGCGCTTGGCCAAATCTAGGATCGAAGCGAGGGCATCGACCACAAGGTTGAAGAGAAATGGGGAGGTCGGGTCTCCTTGCCGTACCCCTTGGCCAGTCATGAAGTATGGCCCGACCTCCCCATTTATGTTCACAGCCGTCCGACCACTCGTTACTAACTGCATCACCCAGGCAACCCAGTGGGGATCAAATCCACGCATGAGCAACACCTCCCAAAGGAAGGACCAATGAACGGTGTCATATGCTTTGTGGAAGTCAATCTTGAAGAACACGGCGCGGAGATGTTTGTTCTTGACCTCATGGATGACCTCATGAAGAACGATAATCCCATCCAGAATATACCTGCCTTTCATGAAGGCCAACTGGTTCGGGTGATGGATCCGGGGGGTGATTAGGGCCGCCCTAGTGGCGTACCCCTTCGCCAAAACCCAAAATATCACATTGAGGACTGTGATAGGGCGGAATTGCCTAATGTCCCCAGCACCCGGCACCTTGGGAATCAGAGAGATGATCCCATAGTTAAGCCGGGACATGTCTAATGTTCCTCTAGAGAACTCACGGAACAGGTCAAGGATGATCTCATTGACCATCGGCCAGAAAGCCTGAAAAAAATGGACCGGCAATCCGTCGGGGCGTGGGGCCGAGGCCGGGCTCATGGCTTTGACAAAGGCCTCCACCTCTGCGGCATCAAATGGGGCGAACAGGGCCGCATTTTCGTCCGGGGAGATCTGCTGGTCAGGCGACCAAATGTGGTCAGCAAGGGCGATACCACTCCGGGGGCGCCCCTCAAATAACGACTTGTAAAAGTCATCGACCAGCAAGCGGATAGCCTGATGGTCTTGAAACAGCTGGCCTCCTTCCCATAAAAGGGGAATGGAGCAGCGTCGCCTACGGCCTTTAGCAATGGCCTGGAAGTAAGCAGTGTTGGCATCCCCAAACAGCACCCAATTCATAGAGCCACGCTGGCGCCAAAATTACCCCTCCTTGGAGTAGATCTCCATGAGAGAGTCTTCCAGATTGTATCTATGAGCCCACTCCTCGGTGGAGATCCCAGCAATATCTGCATGAAGATCAAGGGTCCGAATCTCCTCAAGGAGGGATGTCTTTTGGATCCGAAGGTCCCTCCCAATATTAGCACCCCATCCCTTCATGAACTACCTGGACCGCTTGGACAGGTGATGCAATTCGTCCAGGATCGACATCTGCCTATGGGGCTTGGCTGACGCCGAGACCCAGTGAGCCTGGACGGCTGCCATAAAGCCTGGCTGCCGGAGCCAGAAAGCCTCAAAATGGAACCGCGGGGGGGGGGGGGGTGATACGTCTCCGCCGTATCTATTTTTTCAAACACTTTTGCCCTTGTTTTGGACTCTAACTTGTATGATTCGAATGAAACTAACCCGGACTGACACTGTTTTCAGCAGAATTGCCATGATGTTGTTTTATGTGCAGAAAACAAAAGTTCTCGGAATGACCTGAAAGTCCACGGAACATCTAGTTAAAAATAATAATAATAAAACCTCGCCAAAGATGAAGAGCAGGGGGCCCACACCCTGTCCACGAGGGTGGGGGGCGCCCCCCCCTAGGGCGCGCCCCCCTACCTCGTGGGCCCCCTGGAGCTGCACCGACGCCAACTCCAACTCTATATATTTGCTTTCGGGGAGGAAAAAAATCAAGGAGAAGAAATCATCGCGTTTTACGATACGGAGCCGCCGCCAAGCCCTAAAACCTCTCCTGAGGGCTGATCTAGAGTCCGTTTGGGGCTTCGGAGAGGGGGATTCGTCGCTGTCATCATCATCAACCATCCTCCATCACGAATTTCATGATGCTCACCGCCGTGCGTGAGTAATTCCATCGTAGGCTTGCTGGACGGTGATGGGTTGGATGATATCTATCATGTAATCGAGTTAGTTTTGTTAGGGTTTGATCCCTAGTATCCACTATGTTCTGAGATTGATGTTGCTATGACTTTGCTATGCTTAATGCTTGTCACTAGGGCCCGAGTGCCATGATTTCAGATCTGAACGTATTATGTTTTCATGAATATATGTGTGTTCTTGATCCTATCTTGCAAGTCTATAGTCACCTACTATGTGTTATGATCCGGCAACCCCGAAGTGACAATAATCGGGACCACTCCCGGTGATGACCATAGTTTGAGGAGTTCATGTATTCACTATGTGCTAATGCTTTGTTTCGGTTCTCTATTAAAAGGAGGCCTTGATATCCCTTAGTTTCCATTAGGACCCAGCTGCCACGGGAGGGTAGGACAAAAGATGTCATGCAAGTTCTTTTCCATAAGCACGTATGACTATATTCGGAATACATGCCTACATTACATTGATGAATTGGAGCTAGTTCTGTGTCACCCTATGTTATGACTGTTACATGATGAACCGCATCCGGCATAATTCTCCATCACCGATCCAATGCCTACGAGCTTCCCATATACTGGTTTACGCTTATTTACTTTCCCGTTGCTATTGTTACAATCACTACAAAACACCAAAAATAATACTTTGCTTTCATTACTCTTTTGTTACCATCACCACTACTATCATATTACTTTGCTACTAAATACTTTGCTGCAGATATTAAGTTATCCAGGTGTGGTTGAATTGACAACTCAGCTTCTAATACTTGAGAATATTCTTTGGCTCCCCTTGTGTCGAATCAATAAATTTGGGTTGAATACTCTACCCTCGAAAGCTGTTGCGATCCCCTACACTTGTGGGTTATCAAGACTAATTTTTGGTGCCGTTGCTGGGGAGCATAGCTCTATTCTTTGAGTCACTTGGGGTTTATATCTTCTGGACACTATGAAGAACTTGAAAGACGCTAAGACAACAATTTATCCCTCAACTACAAGGGGAGGTAACGAGCTGCCATCTAGCTTTGCACTTGATTCACCTTCTTTTAGGAGTAAGCTTGCGACACCTAAACCTGCTTCTACTATTCGTTCTGATATGTCGCATTTTATTGGTGATGCCACTTCTGCTATGCATGATACTTATGATGAAACTACTTCTATGCTTGATACTTCTGTGCCACTTGGTGAATTTCTTGATGAACAAATTGCTAGGGCTAGAGAGAAAGAAATTATTGAAACTGATCATAATGATGAAAGTGATGATGAAGATAGGCCTGTTATTCCTGAAGGTTATGTTTTTGATATGGAAGCTTCTGCAGCTATTTTAGCTTGCAGACATAGATATGAACTAAAAAGATTATTAATTAAATGGAACAAGGAATCTCTTAGAGATAGAATGAGGCCTGACCCTGCTTCTGCTACTTCACCTATTTGTGTTGCCGATAAGGATTATGAATTCTCTGTTGATCCTGATATAATTACTTTGGTTGAATCTCATCCTTTTCATGGCTATGAATCTGAAACTGTTGTGGCACATCTTACTAAATTAAATGATATAGCCACCCTGTTCACTAATGATGAGAGATCTCGCTACTTTTATATCCTTAAAATATTTCCGTTCTCATTAAAGGGTGATGCTAAGATATGGTTTAATTCTCTTGATCCTGGTTGTGTGAGTAGTCCCCGGGATATGATTTATTACTTCTCTGCTAAATATTTCTCTGCTCATAAGAAACAAGTTGCTTTAAAGGAAATATACAACTTTGTGCAAATTGAAGAAGAGAGTCTCCCACAAGCTTGGGGGAGGCTTCTCAAGTTACTTAATGCCTTGCCTGATCATTCTCTTAAGAAAAATGAAATACTTGATATCTTTTATAATGGACTAACCGATGCTTCCAGAGATTACCTGGATAGTTGTGCTGGTTCTCTTTTCAGGGAAAGAACACCGGATGAAGCTGAAATTCTATTGAATAATATGTTGACAAATGAAAATAATTGGGCACCCCCTGAGCCATCTCCTGCTCCAATTACTGAGCCTTTTCCTAAACCAACTCCGAAGAAGAGAGGTGTTCTATTTCTCAATCCCGAAGATATGCAAGAGGCAAAGAAATCTATGAAATAAAAAGGTATTAAAGCTGAAGATATTAAGAATTTACCTCCTATTGAAGAAATACATGGTCTTAATTTACCGCCTGTTGAAGAAACTTATGATCTTAATCTATTACTTATTGAAGAACCTCCTGGTCTTGATAACTCGACACAGGTAGTAAAGGTAAATTCTCTATAGATTTGATGAAGGTGATATTCCTCACTATAAGTCTGCTAGACAATGCTTATAAGAGTTTGATTACTTTATTGTCAAACAAGAAAATTTCAATGCTTATTTTGGTAGACAATTAAAACAAAATGCTTATATGATTAAACACTTGAGTGATTATATGGCTAATATTAGAGGTGAACTTAAACTTGTTAGCAAACATGCTTCTATGGTTACCACTCAAGTAGAACAAGTACTTAAATCTCAAAATGATTTGCTCAATGAAATGAATAGTAAGAAAAATGATTATGCTGTTAGAGTGGCTACTAGAACTGGTAGAATGACTCAGGAACCTTTGTATCCTGAAGGCCACCCTAAGAGAATTGAGCAAGATTCTCAGAGAAATAATATTGATATACCTAGTTCTTCTAAAAAGAAGAGAAAGAAAAATGGTAGGACTTTGCAAACTTCTAGTGAACCTATTGTTGAACCACCTGATAATCCAAATGATATATCTATTTCTGATGCTGAAACACAATCTGGTAATGAACATGAACCTAGTGAAAATGTTAATGATGATGTTCATGATGATGCTCAACCTAGTAAAGATAATGATGTAGAAATTGAACCTGTTGTTGATCTTGATAACCCACAATCAAATAATCAATGTTATGACAAGAGAGACTTTGTTGCTAGGAAACATGGCAAAGAAAGGGAACCATGGGTTCAGAAACCCATGCATTTTCCTCCCAAACCATCCAAGAAAAAGGATGATGAGGATTTTGAGCGCTTTGCTGAAATGATTAGACCTATCTTTTTGCGTATGCGATTAACTGATATGCTCAAAATGAATCCTTATGCTAAATATATGAAAGATATTGTTACAAATAAAAGAAAGATACCGGAAGCTGAAATTTTCACCATGCTTGCTAATTATACTTTTAAGGGTGGAATACCAAAGAAACTTGGAGATCCAGGAGTGCCTACTATACCATGCTCCATTAAAAGAAACTATGTTAAAACTGCTTTATGTGATCTTGGAGCCGGTGTTAGTGTTATGCCTCTCTCTTTATATCGTAGACTTGATTTGAATAAGTTGACACCTACTGAAATATCTTTGCAAATGGCTGATAAATCAACTGCTATACCTGTCGGTATTTGTGAGGATGTGCCTGTTGTGGTTGCAAACGTTACTATTTTAACGGGCTTTGTTATTCTCGATATTCCTGAGGACGATAGTATGTCTATTATTCTTGGAAGACCTTTTTTGAATACTGCAGGGGATGTTATTGATTGCAACAAAGGCAATGTCACTTTTCATGTTAATGGTAATGAGCATACGGTACACTATCCGAGGAAACAACCTCAAGTTCATAGTATCAACTCTATTGGAAAAATTCCATCGATTATATTTGGAGGTTTTGAATTTCCTCTTCCTACTGTCAAGAAGAAATATGATATTCTTATTATTGGGGATGTGCATATCCCCATTGAGGTAACATAGTGTTGTTCGAAATTTCTCTGGTTTCATGTTATTCGGAATGGGTTTGTTAACAAGACCTGATCAACCTTGTTAGTGGATTACTTTTGATGAGCATGAGATGGATGAAACTAGAAGGCACAACCTTCGGTACCCTCTTTATACTTTCTGTTATTTAGTTGAAATAAAGTAAAAATAGTATTTTTCTGTCTGTTTCCTGATTTATCTGTGCAATATAAAAATACCCCGAAAATAAAAGTCCTCCAAATGCCATGCCAATTTAATATGATTTTTTCAGGAATATTTGAGGATTTATGGTACTGAAAGCACCGCGGGGGGAGCTGCCACCCGGCCACGAGGGTGGAGGGCGCGCCCTACCCCCCCAGGGCGCGCCCCCTGCCTCGTGGGCCCATGGTGGCCCTCCTCCACTTATTCCTGCACCCATCCTCTTCTTCTTCCTCCCACAAACACGAATAATCAGCTCAAGCACGAGTTCTAGCTCACTTTGCTGTGATTTTTTATATCCTTGCTCAAATCACCTCTCACAAAACTGCTTGGGGAGATTGTTCCTTGGTATGTGACTCCTCCATTGGTCGGATTAGTTTTTGTTATAGTGCTTTATTCTTTGCAAATTTGTGTGCTGCATAGGTGACCATGTTCTTGAGCTTGCATGTGAAATTTATATGGTTCCAAGTAGTTCTAATGCTTGATATGGGCTCTAGGCACTTGTAGGAGTAGTTACTATTAATTTTATTGAAGTTGGTTCACTTTTGTTTGAAGCTACTAAAAATTACAGAAATTTTTCAGAGAAAACAATATGCTTAGGAAAATGTTTCAAGGTGGTTCTTCAAGGAAGCAAGGCCCCAGGCTTGCAATGCGTGATGCTGATGAGGAGACCCCAAGAGACGCTCCAGTGCGGCCTTGTGAGTGGCCTTCAGAAAATTTTATGGATCAAGTGGGAATCAAAGAAGAATTTAACACATATTTGCGTAACGCCGATCTTGTGAGCTTTGAGGCAGACAAATGCCCTCAGTACCATCAACTCACTAGCTCATTTGTGAGGAGGTTTGAATTTTCATCTTCGCGTAATTCTCCTACTGTCATGTTTGATCTTTATGACAAATCTTATACCATGGACTTAGAGGATTTTACTTCCGTTTGCAAACTTCCACAATGGGGTAGTGCTAGTGATCCCCGTAAATCTGAATTTAGAAACTTTCTTGCTAGTAACTATAGGGGAATCTAGAGATATAACACAAGCTACCATAGGGAGCATTCACTTTCCTGCTATACATTATTTTGCTCTTTCCATAGGTAGGTGCATAAATGCTAAGGATGAAGCATGTCACATGTGTGTCCCTGACCTTAGCATTCTCAGGAGTGCTGTGTTAGGAGACAATCTTATCATATGGGAGCCATTGTAGCGGTAGGTTGCATCATAATAGATATAATGGAGATTTCTTTGGAGGAATTTATGCAACCCGCTTAGCTAATTTTCTTGAGATAGACGTTCGTGAGGATGACATGGAGTTGCCTCCTACTTATTTAGATTTTAATTCTATGGTCTCTCACCAATTTGTCGAGAGGACTGAATCACCTCTCCGGTATCGACTAATCTTTGACAAACGGCATGTTGTCTGTATTACTCTCCCTGCTCCTACCTTCTTTTATTATCAGGCAAAAGGAAGATATACTATTTCCAGAGAGGAGGCAGATGAGTACGAGAGGAGAGAGGAGGTAGCCCGATGCCACGCTGCAGCTCAGGAGGCGATAAAAGTTGCAACACAGTACGACCCCAGCTACACCTAGGGATATCAGCTAGGCTATCCCTGGCCATGAAACCAACTTAGGCCAAAAGTCTAAGCTTGGGGGAGTATGTATTTCTCACCGACATTACATTTATGTTCACACACTCACTGCTAGATGTTGGTGTTCATACTCTTTCACTGTAATATCCATGCTAGTTTATTTTCTTTTTCCTGCTTTCTTCTTGTGTGTTTGTTAAACCTTAAGAAAAAACAAAAAAATTAGTAGTAGTTTACTTTTCTTGTTGTAGTAGTAATAATTAAAAAGAAAACCCAAAAAAAATTCCCGTTCTTCTTTTGCTTGTTGGGAGCTCTCCCGTGTAAATAGTTTTTATTTTTTTTTCTTTTCTTTGGGGGTCGATAGGAGAAGACCATGATTAAATTGTTGAAGTGGCTCTTATATGCATCATTGTTAATTTAACCAAGAGCCCATATTGCCTTGTCTTCTCCTGTTTATTGAATGCTCGCAGATTCCAGCTTAGTCCAATGCACGTGCACTCTTATTATTATTCACTTCATTTGGTCGTGCAAGTGAAAGGCAATTATGATGATATATGATGGACTGACTGAGATGAGAAAAGCTGGTATGAACTCGACCTCTCTTGTTTTTGTAAATATGATGAGTTCATCGTTCTTGATTCAGCCTGTTATGATTAAACATGTTTGCAATGACAATTATAGATCATAGTTGCTTGTGCCATGCTTGATTAGCTATGATTTATAATGGTTTACCTTGTGTGCCAACATGCTATTAAAATGGTTATGATGTGGTATGATGGGGTGGTATCCTCCTTTGAATGATTTAAGTGACTTGACTTGGCACATGTTCACACATGTAGTTGAAACCAAATCAACATAGCCTTCATGATATTTATGTTCATGGTGGATTATATCCTACTCATGCTTGCATCCAGTGTTTATTAATTTTAATGCATGTTCATGGTTGTTGTCGCTCTCTAGTTGGTCGCTTTCCAGTCTTTTGTTAGCCTTCACTTGTACTGAGCGGGAATACTGCTTGTGCATCCAATCCCTTAAACCCCAAAGTTATTCCATATGAGTCCACCATACCTTCCTATATGCGGTATCTACCTGCCGTTCCAAGTAAATTTGTATGTACCAAACTCTAAACTTTCAAATAAACATTCTGTTTTGTATGCTCGAATAGCTCATGTATCAACTAGGGATGCCCTTATCTTCCATGTTAGGTGGGTTATTCTCAAGAGGAGTGGACTCCGCTCCTCACTCACAAGAAAATGGCTGGTCACCGGGATGCCCAGTCCCATGCTTTATGCAAACTAAATCAAATTAATTGCAAACAAAACTCCCCCGGGACTCTTGTTAGTTGGAGGCACTCGTTGTTTCGAGCAAGCCATGGATTGATGCTTGTTGGTGGAGGGGGAGTATAAACTTTACCATTCTGTTTGGGAACCGCCTATAATGTGTGTAGCATGGAAGATATCGCCATCTCTTAGTTGTTATGTTGACAATGAAAGTATGCCGCTCAAAATATTATTTATCTCTATTTCAAAACCGAGCTCTGGCACCTCTACAAATCCCTGCTTCCCTCTGCGAAGGGCCTATCTATTTTACTTTTATGTTGAGTCATCACCCTCTTATTAAAAAGCACTAGCTGGAGAGCACAGCTGTCATTTGCATTCATTACTGTTAATTTATATTGGGTATGACTATGATTGGATCTCTTTCACCATGAATTAGAATGTTTAGTCAGTCCTTGATCTTTAAAGGTGCTCTGCATTTATGTTTTGCGGTCTCGGAAAGGGCTAGCGAGATACCATCTTGTTATATCATATTATGATTGTTTTGAGAAAGTGTTGTCATCCGAGATTTATTATTATCGCCTGCTAGCTGATTATGCTATTGATATGAGTAATCATGAGACCTGAGAATTATTGCAAATGTGGTTAGTTATAATCTTTGCTAAAAACTTGAATGTTGGCTTTACATATTTACAACAATAAGAGCAAACAGAGTTTGTAAAAGTTTTTCTTTATCACTTTCAGTTTGTCAACTGAGTTGCTTGAGGACAAGCAAAGGTTTAAGCTTGGGGGAGTTGATACGTCTCTGTCGTATCTACTTTTCCAAACACTTTTGCCCTTGTTTTGGACTCTAACTTGTATGATTTGAATGAAACTAACCCGGACTGACGCTGTTTTCAGCAGAATTTCCATGATGTTGTTTTATGTGCAGAAAACAAAAGTTCTCGGAATGACCTTAAACTCCACGGAACATCTAGTTAAAAATAATAAAAAATCCTCGCCAAAGATGAAGACCAGGGGGCCCACACCCTATCCACGAGGGTGGGGGCGCGCCCTGAAACTAACCCGGACTGACGCTGTTTTCAGCAGAATTGCCATGATGTTGTTTTATGTGCAGAAAACAGAAGTTCTCGGAATGACCTTAAACTCCACGGAGCATCTAGTTAAAAATAATAAAAAATCCTCGCCAAAGATGAAGACCAGGGGGCCCACACCCTATCCACGAGGGTGCCCCCCCAGGGCGCACCCCACACCTCGTGGACCCCCCTGGAGCTCCTCCGATGCCAACTCTGACTCTATATATTTGCTTTCGGGGAGGAAAAAAATCAAGGAGAAGAAATCATCGCGCTTTACGATACAGAGCCGCCGCCAAGCCCTAAAACCTCTCGGGAGGGCTGATCTGGAGTCCGTTTGGGGCTTCGGAGAGGGGGATTCATCGCAGTCGTCATCATCAACCATCCTCCATCACCAATTTCATGATGCTCATCGCCGTGCGTGAGTAATTCCATCGTAGGCTTGCTGGACGGTGATGGGTTGGATGAGATCTATCATGCAATCGAGTTAGTTTTATTAGGGTTTGATCCCTAGTATCCAGTATGTTCTGAGATTGATGTTGCTATGACTTTGCTATGCTTAATGCTTATCACTAGGGCCCGAGTGCCATGATTTCAGATCTGAACCTATTATGTTTTCATGAATATATGTGTGTTCTTGATCCTATCTTGCAAGTCTATAGTCACCTACTATGTGTTATGATCCGGCAACCCTGAAGTGACAATAATCGGGACCACTCCCGGTGATGACCATAGTTTGAGGAGTTCATGTATTCACTATGTGCCAATGCTTTGTTCCGGTTCTCTATTAAAAGGAGGCCTTAATATCCCTTAGTTTCCATTAGGACCCAGCTGCCACGGGAGGGTAGGACAAAAAATGTCATGCAAGTTCTTTTCCATAAGCACGTATGACTATATTCGGAATACATGCCTACATTACATTGATGAATTGGAGCTAGTTCTGTGTCACCCTATGTTATGACTGTTACATGATGAACCGCATCTGGCATAATTCTCCATCACCGATCCAATGCCTATGAGCTTTCCATATACTGGTTTATGCTTATTTACTTTCCCGTTGCTATTGTTACAATCACTACAAAACACCAAAAATATTACTTTGCTTCCATTACTATTTTGTTACCGTCACCACTACTACCATATTACTTTGCTACTAAATACTTTGCTACAGATATTAAGTTATCCAGGTGTGGTTGAATTGACAACTCAGCTGCTAATACTTGAGAATATTCTTTGGCTCCCCTTGTGTTGAATCAATAAATTTGGGTTGAATACTCTACCCTCGAAAGCTGTTGCGATCCCCTACACTTGTGGGTTGTCAGGGGGCGTGATCGCTCATCCCTAGATGATAAGAGAAGGGGAACGTGATCGGACCCAATGCGAGTAATAGCCTGGAGAGAGGCCAAAGGGAGCCAAAGCTCCCAGTCAGGGGAGACAAACACACGGTCAAGCACACTAAGGGTCGGGGAAACATGTCTATTGGTCCAGGTAAATCTGGCCCCGACCCTGTCCAGCTCAAGGAGTACTAGGTCCGCAACTCAGTCGTTGAATCGAGGAATCTCCGCAAGATCAACACGCGAGTTGCTCTTTTCCTCGGCGGAGCGGAGGAGGTTGAAGTCTCCCCCTACCACAAGAGGAAGGGTCGCGGAGGTGATCTTGGCGTGTAGTTCGGCCAAGAAAGCGGTCGGGCGACTATGGTCGGCAGGGCCATACACCGCGATGATCTCCCACTTGAAGTTCATATCGCGCTCCCAGACTTCCATGCTAACAAAGTGGGATCCACGATCCATGGAGCCCACCTCAAAGGTGGCATCCTTTACACCTAGAAGGATGCCGCCAGAGTGACCCCTCACTCCACTAGATGGCAACCAGTGCCATGCGAATAGATGTCTGCTAAGGCGCTCAAGTTCCACGATAGAGAACTCAGTACGCATTGTTTCTTGGATTGCTACCGCACCTATGGACTCATCGCGCATGTATTCAATGAGCTGCCTGCGGCAGCCATCGTGACCGAAGCCCTGCAGGTTCCAAAATAAAGCGCGCATGATCATGATCACTCACCTAACAGGTCCTCCCGGGACCCGACTGTAGTAGTAGCACTGAGGGCACGGCGTAACTGGGCAGTACGAGAGCGCGTCCGACCACGAATCTCACCCGGGTCATCCGCAAGGCGACCCCGACCCCCAGCCCGGTGGGGCGTAGGGGGTGAGACCTCCGCAGCTGCTGCCACCTCACGAGCCCGAGTGGCTGCGAGATGGCCCTCCAAAATCTCCTTGGCCTGGAGGGACGCAAGCTGCTCTAAGACCAGGCCCTTCTCGCCACGAAAAACTATAGCCGAGTCGGCTGCGACCTTGGCTAGATGACCAAGTAGGACACCAACAAGAGCGGAAAAGGAATTGTCGCCAATATCATCAGAGTCAGGACAAGGGGCCTGGGAATCGGACGGACCTATGTCGAGGTTGCGGGTGGCGGCGCGTTGGGAGGCCTTCTCCACCGCGATCGGTGAGGCCTCGGTCAGCCGCGGAGCCGCCTCGAGCCGGGCACTCTTCCGGGATGACGAGGCCGAAGTAGAGGCCGAGCGGTGGCGGCCCCGTGACTTGGGAGGCCTGGATAACGTGGGAGAGGGGTGAGCCGCGGGATCGGACTCCAGAAGGGCTGACGCCGAGGGGTCCTCCCAGACAGGAACCGAAGACACGAGCCGCGGGGAGGACGGGGCCGGACCTCCATGCTACCCCAGCTGACACCGCTCCCCTCCTCATCAGACAAGGATAGTGGTGCAGGGAGGAAGGGAGGGTGGAGGGTGGTGCCAGGCGGGAGGGTGGCGGCCTCGTCGAGCATGGCTGCAATAGCCTCGATGTCCTCAGACTCATCTCCGGGGCAGGCGTCGTGGGAACCAAGCCCCGATCAGTGGGTGGACGAGGGGTGGGAGGAGCCAGCTGGGGGGTGGTCGTCCCCAAGATCTGTCGAGTCCTCGTCGGAGGCTTCAGAGCGGGGTGAGCAGCTGCGGGGGTGACGGGGGGAGCCCTGAGAGGTACCCCCCTCCCCGCCAGGTCCTTGCTCGGGGTTGGCACCACCTCCATCATCCGGGCTGAGGGGATCGATGGGAGTCCCACCATCAACCGAGATGCATAGGTCGTACCCGACGTCATTGAAGAACATCATGATCGTCGTCTTGAGCTTGGCGGGGTCTGGAGACTTGATCTGCACCCATACAGCAGGGCCCTTGGGTAGAGAGGCGGCGTCGACCGCCACAAACTTGCCCAACAGACGGGACAAGCCACGGATGACACCCTCGTCCCTAGCAGGTAGTGGGAGCCCACGGATCTGCACCCACACCGTGGACAAGGTGGCCACCGCAAGCGGGTCCACAGAGGGGACTGAGATGCGGACGGAGAGCTGGTTGAGGGCGAGCATAAGTCTGACGATGTGGGTGCCGTAACAGAGACTGGTCGGGTCGGGAAGACTGCGGTGAACTCCCGGTCTGAGATCGGGGTCACCTCCCAATCCCAGTCGGGGTTGAACAGGTGGCGGAGCTCCTCGGAGATGATGGTCGGAGATGTCGTCTTGCCATCCAAGACCGATATGAGAGCGGTCATGGGTGGGGTGGCCTGGGCCTCGGGGAGGTCCATCTGAAAGAAGCCCAGGTCGTCGAGCGCATAGCCAAACACACCAAGAACACCGATGGGCTGGTGATCGGGGCATAGCGCGACGGGATGGTCCGTCCTCTTGCAACGGAAGTAGGCCGGAGGCTGGGTGCAGTCCACCTGGCAGTGGCCAACGACCCCACAGTTGAAGCAGGTGGCCGCCGCCGCCACCGGTGGCGACGCCGCAGCCACCGTGGGGTTGGAGACCAAGGAAGCCGGGCCACCCGGATGAGCTTGAGCATCATGCTTCCTCTTCTTGGCAAAAGCCCCCCGGCCGTTGTGGTTGTTGTTGTTGTTGGGACCGGCCGGGGGGGACTGCGTCTAACGCCGAGGGGGGTCATAGCACCGAGGGGGAGGCCTCCACGCGATCAGATCGGGGCGGGGAGCGGGAGCGACGGGCCGGGGATCGGCGGTCACGGTCGCGCTCAAGGCCACGCCAATCTTCGGGCGAGCGGTCATAGCCGCGGGAAGAGCGCCACCCGAAGCCCTCCGCCGTGGCTGAGCTCTTGCCGCGGAGCATAGCCTCCCGGAGCTCGGCCTCGCGCCGCGAGCCGTCCGGCGAGGGCCGGCGAACATCCGAAGGCGGCAGGGGATCCCGGCCAGCTGCGCGCAGCTTGGGGTGGGAAGCGTCGTCGCCGGACTCGCGAACCATGGCGGAGGGGGCGGAGGGGGCGAGCAGGACGAGGATTGGGGAGGGGGAGAGGGGAGTGGCGGCGCAGGGAGGAAAGGGCTCGTAGACTGCGTCGGGTGGAGCGGCACGAAACCTAAGGGGGCGAGGCCACGGCCGCTCCAGGCCCGGGTCGGCAGAAGTGGGCCGAAGGACGACCCAGCTACGCACGAGCCCACAGCCATAGCCCGAGAGGGGCCCAAGTGCTCCCCCGTCCCAGCCGGCCCAACAGGCCCAGGACGGCCCAGCCCATCCCACACGGGAGGGAGGGAAGGCGCTAGGGTATCGGGCTCCTCCACAGCCGCCGGCACCGCTGTCGATGGACGGAAAGGCCTAAACTTGGGGCCCCGAACCAGCGAAGAGGACGACGACGCGAACGCCGGTAGCCGCGTCGGAGCCCCAAATCCCATCGCCGGAGAGGAAGATCGTCACGACGTCGCAACTTGCCCCAGTTCGGACCTTCCGGCCACCCCCAGGAACGAGCCTGGGCCCCAGCGCCCCGGCGGCCCGCAGCCGCCGGTGGTGGGGAAGGTGGTGCACGGTGGACCGACTGTCGCACCCGCAGAGGAAGGGGAAGAGGGAGAGGGGCAGAGGTCGAAGAGGAGGCGATCGCAACGGCCTCAGCAAGCCGGTCGCCGAACCGGCAAGGGCGTCGAGGAAGGCCAGCCGCGGCCTCCACCCGGTCTTCTTCCGCCGCCCAATCAGCCCAATAGACGCGGCCGGCGGCCACCGGGGCGGGGTCCGGCGTTGGGGCACGCGGCGGGGAGGGAGGGATAGGCGGGGAACGGGGGCGCGGCCCGCGGTCGGAGCGGAGGCGCGGCAAGGTCGGGCGGCGAGGGCGCGCCGAGCAGGAAGGAGGCGAAGGGACGCCATCGCGCTCGTTCATCAGCGGCCTCTCTCTCAGATACAGGTTTTCACTCCCTCGTTCATCAGCGGCCTTCTGCTAAAGCTCAAGAACTGATAAGCAGGCAACTACAGCACCGTCATCTCAAACATCTCATCAGAATTGAATATTACAAGTTTTGCCTAAGAACAACCAAGAAATGTGACAAAAGCAAAAAAATAAAATAGAATTGAAATGCCAGGGCAGCACCGCCACCATTAGAAACTGAAATAGTTTCTAAGACTAAAAGCAATATGTCTTACTCCCCTTGTAAGCTAATATAAGATCTTTTACATCACTAAAGTAGTCTCTCTGTCTCATAATATAAGAGTGTTTTAGTGTCAAAAACGCTCTTATATTATGGGATGAAGGGATTACTTATTAGTATTGGGATGTGTGTTGTGTACTGCCCTCTAGTTATACTTTGGGATCCCAATTAGAAAGAATAATTGGCACAGAACTAAACAAAGTGGTATAATTTTTTCGAATACTATAGAATGGCATGTATTGAGGAACATAGAGAGTACATTACTCCCTCTATTCCCTTATACTCCCTTAGTAAACTAATATAAGAGCGTTTAGAACATTACTTTAGTGATCTAAATGCTTTTATATTAGTTTACAGAGGGAGTATAAGGCCACTATCAAAAATACATTTTACATTTATACAAGGCCACCAACAGTAATTGAAGCAAAAAATAATGATGTTTTCTCCTACAAGCAACTTATTTAATACTTGTATGCATGTAGTAATAATGGCACTCAAGTACTTTTTTCTTGTTCCTTCCTTGCATGCATGTGGTGTACTAATGAACCCGGTTAACAAAAAGAAAATTTGGCTTGCAAAGCAGTCAATACATTTTACATTGGTACTTGTAATCTGAGTTTGTGGCCTTGTATAAGGGAATGGGGGAAGTAACAAACACAAATGGCTCCATCTTGGTAAACTATAGAGGATTCACAGGTCATATTAACTTGAACAAGTATTGTACTCGTACTGCATACTAGACACCACGTTTTTTGACGATGTCATAGACTCTAAAAACACCTTGTAAAAAGTTACAAAGGGAGTACTAGATAGAAACACTTTAGCTAGATTTCAGACAACTGACTTTTAATTTTATGGTCAGTCGATTTTCTGGCCGTTGGATTTTGCTTTAAGATTTGTGTAGTTTTTCTTTTTTTCTGTCACGTTTTGCTGGTGTACTGGACTGTTTGGATTCGATTGACCCCTATTTTGGGTCAGTCGATTTCCTTCTTGGGCTGGATTTTGGTGTGTGCATGCTTTTTTCCATGGGTTGCTTTTGTTTTCTGAACGTGAACACTTTTACTTTTTTATTTTTTAGTTGAGTTTTTTTTTCTTTACGTGTATTTCAAAGTATTTCTGGATGTTGAGTGTGTGTAAATGTATACATGCAAGTAATACATGTACAAATTACATTAGAGTATGGGAACTTCAATCTTATATATTTATTCTACATACTATAAAAAGTGCATTTTTGTGCTAATTTTGTGAAAATTTTGTTTTTTATTTTATTTATTCTTTAAGGGTAATAACAATGCTATTTATTTTTCCTAATTGTTTTGCTAATTAAATACATTTTTCTACTATTATATGTATGTATGCATGAAAGTACTATACAATATTTGTGTAAATTATACTAGACTACTAAAGTTGCATTATTATATGTGTATTCACTGCATTATAAAAAGTGCAATTTCACTGCAAAGTTGTGTGCAAGTTTTTTTTCTTTCTTCTTAAGAGTAATACCAATGTCAGTAATTTACTCTCTCTTACAAAACTTTATTGTTTTATTATGTTTAGTTTTTTATTCATTTCCTATTTTTAAGGATGATACCAATGCCACTAATTTGTTCCTTGCTTAAAAACGCTGTTTTTACGTAAAATTCACTATTATATGTTTATTCTTACATAACTAAAAGAGTGCAATTTATGTGTAAATTGTGTGCAAATTGTATGATTATTATTTTTATTTTATTTCTTCTTAAAGGGTGGTACCAATGCCACTACACTTGATTTCTTCTTAGAAAAAGAATATTTTATTTTTGTAATTGTAAATAAGTATACATGCAAGTATGATACAACATGTGTGTAAATTATACTAGAGAGCAAAAATTGCACTGTATATGCTTATTTTTTGCATATTACAAAAGTGCAATTTCAGGGCATACTTATGTGCAAGTTATTTTTTAATTTTCTTTCTTCTTAAAGGGTTTCATTTTCCCCTAGAAAACTTCATTATTTTTTATTTTAGTTTTTTTATTTTCTTTCTTCTTAAAGAGTTTCATTCTTACATAGAAAACTTCATTATGTTATTTTAGTTTTAGTTTTTCTATTTTTATCTTAAAGGGTTTATTTATTCCATAGAAAACTTCATTATTTTGTTTTTGTTTTAATTTTTTATTCTGTTTCTTCTGAAAAGGTTTCATTTTCCCTAGAAAACTTCATTATTTTGTTTTTGTTTTAATTTTTTTATTTTGTTTCTTCTTAAAGGGTTTCATTTTTCCCTAGAAAACTTCATTATTTCTTTCTTGTTTTTGTTTTTGTTTTTATTTTCTTTCTTCTTAAAGGGTTTCAATCTTCCCTAGAAAATTACATTATTTTGTTTTGGGTTTTTATTTTCTTTCTTCTTAAAGGGTTTTATTCTTCCCTAGAAAAAATCATTATTTTGTTTTCATTTTAATTTTAGTTTTGTTTTATTTTCTTTCTTTAATGGTAATACCAATATCCTTCCACTATTATATGGTTATCCATTTGTATTATAAAAAGCGCAATTTCTGAGTAAAATGTGTGCAATTTTCTTAGGAAACCTTTCTGTGTAAGTTTTGTCAATATCTGGTTTATTTTTTATATTTTTCTTTCTTTTTAATGATAATACCGATTTCACTAAATTATTCCTTCTTAGAAAACTTCTTTTTTGCGGAACTTTCACCATTATATACTTCTTCTTGCATATTATAAAAGATGCAATTTATAAATTGTATGCAAATTTTGTAATTATTTGATTTATGTGTTTTTAATGCATGTGTACAACCACTTGCAGAATTTATTCAGTTTGGTTGTACACATGCATCAGCCTAGTCATGACCTGCCAGCACCTGCAACCACCTCCCTGTAAATTCGGTTGTAGTGCCACAAACGGAGTGCACCGGGAGCACGACAGAGAGCTGCACCTGCGCGTGTAGAATACATTTCCCATGAAGATATGACCGACACATAAACATCACGAATGAATTTCAAAAGGAAAAACATCACGAATGAGAAAAATCTTGTAATCTTAAGAAAGTCCATTGGATACAGACCCAAACTCTTCGGCATGGGTGGGTAGGCCTTAGAAGCATGCCATGGCAGGACTCGCCCGTGAGCAGCTTATTGTCCCCCAGGTGGTGGACACTGGCGCAGAGGTTTGCCAAGCAACCAGGCGAGGGCGCGCCTGTGGCGAGTTGAACGGCGGAGAGGGGGAGCGTCAAGAAGGTGAGAAGAACGTCGACGAAGTCGGACAGCATCGGCGAACAGGACGCGCTCCCGTGACCTGTCCACGACGAGCTTGACCTTGATGGCAGCCATGGCTAAGGTAAGGGCCGATGACAGGCAGGGTGGCCTTTGGAGTAAAAAGGTAGTACTACTACTAGTAGAGCTACTAGTACGCAGCGGCGAGGCCAGCCTAAAGTATCTGTGGGGTAAATGGTATTTGTTGGATTTTTTTCTTCAGTATGAACAGTAATTGAACAGTGTTTTTAGGCTAATTTTCTAAAAAGCTGTGGGGTCAACTGACCCCACAGACTAACACCTAGCTTCGCCCCTGCTAGTACGTAATGTACTACTAGTACTCGAGTCATCGCCGTCGTCTGCAACATTCCGCTATGCCTCGTGGTGTACAGCCATGACAAGGTCGAGCCAGTGGTCTGGTCGTCTTCGAAGGCGGCCGCCGTCCTGCAGCAGCAGCATAAAGACCTGATAAGGTTAAAGCGTGTGTTATACGACACAAGCTCCCTTGAAAAGATCGAGATCAAGATGAAAGGCGAGCTGCTCATGGACCATCGAAAGAACTGTGACCGGTGAGCAACTCCTCTTTCATCTTGTCCACCATCTTTTAGAGGAAGCCTGTGTTGTCTAACACATGCATTGACCCTGTCAACTCCTTATACCACTGCGAAAAGACGACGACACCTCCGGCGACGACCAAATCACCTCATGGCAGTACACCACGAAGCAGAGCGGGACGCCAACTGCAAGCTTGCGGGCTGTCTTCTGCAGCCCAAGAAGGCGCCTCTTCTCTGTGTTCTTTCGCTTCTTCTCGACAAACAAACGAGATACTATAAGAAAGATGTGTGTGTGAGGAGAAGAGAGGACGAGGACTCATTTTATAGCCAAAAGGCCGGTGGAATATATGGAAAGTTATAATTGCTGGGCAAATATATGCGTGTGAATCCAAAAATATATTTATTTTGAAGATATTTTTTGTGGGTCCAGATCCTCTGCTTTAAGCACAAAGTTACTGCAGAGGATCTCCTCAACCCATATCCTCCCCACAAAATATTTGTTTTTCCAAAACAGAAGTATGTGAACGAAAAAGATTTTGTTTTAAATGTATTTCCTCACATGTGTACATAAATCCAAAGTAATTCTTTTTTTTTAAACATCAGTACAGACACAAGCGCTCATATACACACGCATACACTCACCCCTATGAACGCACACACGCACACCCGATCCTTATGAGCACCTTCGAAAGACTGAGCCGGCATATCATCTTGAGATTTATGAAGTCATCGTAGGCATCTCGTCGTCGACGGGAACGTCTCCTCTCACTGAATGCGCATCGCCGGAATCCTGAAATAAATCCAGGATTAAATGCGAGCACCAGGATTTGAACCCTGGTGAACTGGTGAAAGTAATTCTTCCTGTTAAATCTTTGTTCCCGAGATTTCTCATGTGCTCACATTTTTAAGCAAAATAGCTCACATCACTTATAGATCCAAGGACTATCTAATTATCATACGTCTGATTTTCAATTTGTTTTAGGTCATATTTTAGCCCAGTCATGTGTTCACACGTGTCTTTGTTGTCTACTCAGTCCAGACTTAGCACACAAAATCCAACTGTTTTCATTCTAGTTTCAGGTCAAATTCCCTACCCCCACTCTCCCTCTTGGACATTCTAACGATTGCACCAGCCTCTCCCTAACGAGCCGCATGCAAACCCGTTATTAACACACATAATAAAGGGTGTGCTTTGCTTCCTTCCCCATTTGCGATCTTCTTCTTCTTCTTCTTCTTCTTCTTCTTCTTCTTCTTCTTCTTCTTCTTCTTCTTCTTCTTCTTCTTCTTCTTCCCTAGGCTGATCCGAGACAAGCAACTGGGAGTGATGTTGCTTGCGATCCGGACCGCAACCACATGCAGCCACCCAATGGGGGATCAACTCATGTACACCCCACCCCAACCCATATGTTCCTTCATGTGAGAACATGGTGTCATCCTGTTGGTTAGGATAGCATAGAGCTATCTAGCCCACCGGGTTCGAGTCACGAAGTGACCCGTGGTGCTTAGAGTTTCTTCTATAAAAATATGCCTCTAAGGGCTAGTTCTGGATAGTCTCGTTTTTTTTCCACATGTTCCTGCATACTGGGATCTATCACTCCCCTATGTATTGTATGTTAGACACAGCTTGCAAGCAAATAAAATTTAGACCTTGTATCTGAAAAAGGAGACAGGAACTGGACAACACCTAAATTTTAGGAATGTGTCACTGAACATGAACATGTATGGAAACTTGATAATTAAAGTAGAATGAGTGACTGAACAACACCTAAATTTTAGGAATGCGTCACTGAACATGAACATGTATGGAAACTTAATAATTAAAGTAGAATGAGTGACCGAAGAAAACTGAGAACTAGAGAGCAGCCACATATAGAATGACAAATAAATTTTATAAACAGAAGGGTGCACGCGCCAAAAAGAGGTTTCGTACCTAATGTTCCATGTAAAAATGCACCATAGAGAGTCTTCCCGCGTAGGTTCCTTTATATACAAACATGCCAGAAAAGAAACATAGGGGAAAAAAGACTTTCAAACATGAAATTAAACTGACTGGAACATTATATTCTTGTTTTTGTCCTCAAAAAAAGACATGCAAATTAAAAGGTGAGATGAAGGTTGATTGCATCCAAAATATATTAAGTACGTGTCATAAATAGAAATTGCGTATGAATTGATCGGTATAGGTTTTGTGATATATAATTCGCGTTTTATTGGTCAAATCGATGGTCATCGCCATATAAATAGGTATGGAGGGATTAATTACTAACAGTTGTGAATTAATATTGATGTACATGAATATATTTTTGTTATAGGTGAGACACTGAACAAGAAGATAAAAATTCGTGGCAAAATAGAATCTAACAAAAAATATCATGGCAGCAAAAGAACATCGAACTCACTATGCACACCGACATCTTCGGGTCCATCTTTTTATGCTAAAAAAATAGATGGCTGCAACCTATGCACCGAAACTGATTAATGGCCGTTAGGGCATCTTCAATGGTTGTAAGATAGTTGTTGGTAGACTTTGACACATAAGATTTTTGATGATGTGTCATACTCCCTCCATTTACTTATACAAGGCCACTATGGAATATACGTTTTGCATCTATACAAGGCCACCAACAGTAATCGAGGAAAGAATTAATGTTATTTCCTCGTACTATCAACATGTTTAAGTACTACTCCGTCCCATAATGTAAGACGTTTTTTGACACTATAGTAGTGTTAAAAAGCGTCTTACATTATGGGACGGAGGAAGTACTTGCATGCATGTCATCATAATGACACTAGCTACTTTCACCACTCAGTTTTGTTGCATGCATGTTGAGTATTAATGATCTCAGTAAACGAAAAAAAAATTGTCTTGCAAAATATGCATTAAATTTTATCTTGATACCTGTAATATGAGTTGGTGGCCTTGTATATAAAAATGGAGGAAGTACAATAAATGAGAGAAGAGAGGAATGTTGTATGTACATGAACCAACACCCCTTGCACAAGCTCCAATGTAGAATGTGAGAGCACCTTATTTATTATCTCACATCCTATTGGGCAAACTAGATACAATGCATTAGAGTTGTTGTATGTTAATGACATGCCATATTTTACCAACAAGCTAACATACAAACTGTTGGAGATGCCCTTAACATGTGTTGTACAAAAATCGGATAAAAGGTAGCACACGTATAGAAGTACTCGAAGAATACTAGGCCACTGAGGTTAGCTCAGAAACTGAGCATGGTTAATACTAGTAGAGCCAACTGTTGGCTATAGCGGCAGGTAGTCATGTAATCTATAGTCAACCTAAAAGTCAACTCATATAATAATTAGTTATAAAATTTACTATTTTATTATTACTTGGCCCACCTTCCTCTCTCATGAAGTTTTTTGGGCACGTATTGCAACTGGCTACTAATATATAACCTGCTTCTCTTCACTCTCCTTTAACTAAGTACACATATTATATTTAAATTCTCATAGCTTGCTTACACTCTCTTATTGTACTTGCTCAAAACCTAGTGCCCTTTTTTGCATCGCTCTCTGTAGAGACAGCCACCAGTTCTGCCACTTCTTCTGAAGTCAGCGCCCAACAGACACATTTTGACATAGTGCATTCGATAATTGATTGTCTCCATGAATCATCTTGTCCACACACAAGGCACTTGCTATCCTCCTTCATATGCCTGTTATGCAAAACATCCCCAGTCGCCAGTGGGGATTAGCAAATCACCATACTTGGATCTCTGAGGGTACAAGAACCTTTCCATAATGACGCCCATTGCCTCTCCCCTTGCGTATGATCCGAACCTGTTTTGTTCCCTCCAACCATGTTTTTCTGGGTGTTCCCTGTGTTTTAATCCGGTTTTCACCGATAAAAATTGTTCACGTAAATCATATGTTCGAAAAATATTTATCCCCAATTATTAAAACAGTTTGCAAATTATGGAAATGTTCCCAAAAATTTTAATATAGATTTAACAAAATGTTTCCGAATTAAAAAGTCAGCAATTTTTTTAAACTTCTTAAATTAAAAGTGTTCACATTTTTGTCAATGTTCACAACATTTTAAAATGTTCTTGAATTAAAAAATGTTGATAAATTTAAAATGATGTTTATGAATTTTAAAAAGAAAAGAAAATATAAAAAGGACAAAGAGAAAAAACAAAAAGGGGAAATAAATAAAGAAAAACAGAAAATGAGTAGAAAAGCAACGAAAAGGAAAAAGAAACAGAAACAGAAAACGGTAGAGAAAATTATAGGGAAAAAACAATAAAATTAATAGAGCCGAGGCATAAAAACCAGTAGAACCATAGTGTTTTCAAAACCAGTTCGGGGACCAAACCATTGTGTTTTTGATAATTCAGGTTTTCATCAGGCGGAGTTCAATGTTGGTTCAACTTTTTTGTTACATAATAGATTTCAAATGGGATGATTTTTTTTCATTTGTATGACAAGAAAGCCGAGCTTACTAGCCAGCTTTAGGCGCCTTACCTTGTAACCACCAAGTGAACTCAGATCAAATCCTATGAGAATTTCCTTCCTCTTGCCCCTATCGGGCCGGCCCACCCATGATGGTTCAACCGGTGCTTAGAATATATTTTGACTAAGCTTTTCTATATGGCGTGGAAAAACTTGAAATCTCCAATAGGGGGGATTCCCCCCTTCGACCTCACAATCTTTACGTGGCGGAGGGGGAGGAGTTCGGGTATTCTGTATATAGTAGTCTAGGATGGAGGCATATGACTAGACATGCCATCTTGACGACTCATTGAAGTGTTGTCCAACTTTACTAGCATGCAACAAGTGACGGTCGTCGATGTGGTGTTCCTCCATGATGGAGGAGAATAGGGAGCCATATATGTGGCGTTAGCTCTCTTAATAAGTGTGTCGATGTATCAAGGTGAGCCACTACATAAGTCTCCCTCCTCTTTTCTCGCCATTAGGTGATGACGAGGGATTTGGAAGAAGATCCTAGCATGGCTCGGGTTCCTGATGTGGTGTCTTGCCCGATATGAGTTTCTAGCAAGATTGGTATTCGACCCTAATCCAGCAGAGGGCCTCTAGCTCTTCTTCGATGGTTGATTCCATCATGGCGATGGAGGTGTGATGAAGGAGATAAGGAGTGCCGGATGCCGCAAATGAGATTCAAGCGCGTCAACGGTGTTGGTTCTAGAGGAGCTACGATGGCCAAGGTCGTCCCCCTCTGACGATCTATTGTATTCACTAGCCAAAAGGCGACCCACTTTATTCTTCCCTACCATGATGCAGGAGAGGAGGCAATGCTACTCAAGGCTGGAGTTCGTGCAGGGTTTTGTCGAGCTAAGTGGTTTCGTCCTGGTGACATCGAGATCGATTCTGTTCAGGAGCAGATTAAAACCCAATTGCACATTTTTCTCTCTTCGGGGTCTTCTATGCAAATTTGAGGGATCAATATGTAATTTTTAGTTTTTGGGTCCTTATGTAAGGTCCAACGGGGCCCTCAATCCTGGCCAACATGTCGGCCCACGCACGGCACGGTCCGCAGCGGCCCGTTTATAAACGGGTCATGTCGTGCTGGCACGTATGCCTCACCTCGTGCCCCAGGCATGACACATCTTACATTCTTAAGAAGTTGATCTCCAGCACTACCTATTCTCTCAACATGCAGCCCATCCACATCATCATCTAGTCGCCTCAGCAAATCCCACCCACGTCACTTCATTTCTTCGTTATCTTTACTTCTCCACGTTCACGTAGCATCACTTGTTGTCATTCCCCTGAAGGTGTTTTTACCGTTGCATCACTTTCTTTGTTCTTCAAGCCACTATTCGGTATGTACTTTCATTTAATTCCCATCAGGCCCGTTTCCAAACGTAACAGCCGATCAAAGATAAACCTCTCTCCATAATAAAAGCATAGTTAAATGTGTCAGCCCCTGGCACATTTATCCCTTATAGGTCGTGTGACCTTTTTGGCCCAATTACTTCAGGCCGTGGTCATCTCCCGACTATAGGAGGCAAAGCGGGCATCGCCGACACAATTTCTGGCCAAGATCTCGCCAGATTCACCAAGAACGACGCAAAGGGCGACTTGATCTGGGCGCTTGGAGCTTCGGCGGGAGCGGCTGGTCATGTAGGGCGACCTGAAGCGGCTTGAACGGCGCAACGATACCATAAAGGCAGGCAAGGGAGAAGAAAAGGAGAGGGGGGAGAGGCAAGAGGAGGCATGACGCTGGGGAAGGAGGTATTTCCAGCTAAACGTGTCGTGTTGTGCCGACACGTTGGCCTCGCCCCCGTGGAGGAGCACAACCTAGGGGTGCCGGGGGCCAGACACGGCCCGTTTAACCGCATGCCGGGCCAGCCCGCGAAGCACGGGCCGTTGGCCAGGTTCAGGCCTTCGATCCTTCCACTGTACTCCACCTCCACTCACCTATGGCCCAAGCCCAACTGCCCCGCCGCGCCGCCTCGGTAAAAGACATCGACGACTCCGACCTCCACCTACACCGGACCACCGCAACCTCAACCCTCCTTCCTCCCTCCGCCGCCCCAGCACCACTTCCCATCAGCGTTCCTCCCACCGGCGCATCCCCGGGCCCGCCTCCGCCTCCGCCGTCCGGGACGCGATGCGCCTCCGCTCCCCACTATCATCCGTCCCCGCGATTCGCGCGGACGGCCAGACCGCGGACGCCGACTTCCTGCTTGACTCGTGGCTCGTGGCGCTGCGGTACCTCGGTGAGCCGCAATTGGTAGCAACTTTTTCCGTCAAAGGTTTTGCATTTCGTGTTCGGAAAGAGATTCGATTCGGAACTCTCATATGCCCAAGTTCAGTGTGGAAAAGGGCGGGTAGCATTTTCAAATGCCGGTTCGAGTGCTGTTGCTGTGATTATAGCATCTTTTGTGGTTTGGAACGCAGGTGGAGACCGCGGGTGGCAGCAGCCAGGCATCGGGAAGATCCGTGTCGACCGGGCATTAGATCGAGCATGTCGGGTGCGTGCACTCCCCTGTCTTCTCCTTGTTTATTGTCTTTCTCCGAAACATATCATTTTGCCACTGCTGCTGATATCTGTGTGGTGGATTGAATCGTTCGAGGGCTCTTTGTCGTGATCAGGTTGTCGGGGTGGTGACGCTGTGCACACCAAATGGATACGGCGATCTCATGCTGAATCTGAAGGTGACCATTAACATCACTGCCTAATGTTATTTATGTTTGGTTTCTTGCAATTTTGTAGCATCGACGTTGAGTTTTGCTGATTACCATGTGAAATGTCAGTTTTTTCTTTGCATTGAGTTCATTTGGATACTGGAAAAAAAAATTCCAATCCATGGTTAGTGATGCATTTCTCTGTTGTTTTAACTGCAGAATTTATTCTATGCATAAAGATTAACCAGAAAATTAGTCCTTGTCACGACATTTGGGAGAACCATTGTTTTCTCCTAAATAATTTGAAGGAGAAGCTAATGTTTGCTTGTCAGATAGATTATATTTCAATAGTTACATCATGTCTTCAGAGTTGTAACTTTGATCTGAATGAGTTTCCAACAACTTAGTTTTGCCCGGAGAAGATTGATTAGAAGATAATAATTACATGTCTTTTAATTCTTAGTAGCAACTGACAACGAGTTGTTCTTAATAGGACCCATCTGGTACTATTGATGCATCAATTCACAAGAAAGTTCTGTCAAGTGAAAACCTTTCAAAGGGTTTATCAGTTGGGTCTGTCATTGTTCTCAAACAGGTAAGAGTATATAAGTTGTGAACAAAATGTTACTTCTGTTATTAAATTACTCTATTGTGCTGGCACGAAATTGGCTTCACTGTTGAATCTATTGTCGATTTCAGGTGGCTGTTCTTCGCCCTTCTAGCACAGTGTGCTATCTGAATGTTACCCAGAAAAACGTTGAAAAGGTATTGTTCATACACTTACATATCACACTTTTATAGGTGCTGACGTAGTCAAATTACGCGTTATCTTACTACATATCCCTTAATTTTACTACAAAGTAATGTATTAGTATAATACAAAGCAATTAGTTGACTACATACTCCTTGACTTCTACCATCAAAGTCAAGGTTGCTTACGAGGTGCGTATAGGTGTGTCCGTTTGTGTGCGGGTTGGGTTTAATAAGGTGGCCTGCTTTGAGCTCATATTATGTAGCTATATGTACTCATATATATACTGTTTCTAATGAAAAGTGGGATCTCTTAGCTTGTTTTTTATACCCTTCCACATTTAAAGTTTCATTAGTTATTATACACTTGGACTATCATAATAATTCATGGATGGACCCTCCTGGTGGAGGTGTCCCACAAAATTATGTCATTTTTATGACTGAATTTTACTAGGTTGGCCTTTCTGGTACTTAAAGAAGTTATATTGTACAATGTACAGACTTGAAGGAACAAAATATAAGATGCATTATAAGTAAGAATCTGTCCCATAAAAATCTAGCTGTGACTAATAAAGCAGATTAGAGAACACTATTGAAGCTTACTTGCACTTAGATGCACATGTTTTTATGTAATTGCTCAGGCTTAAATTAAGGATGCGTGTCATAGATTGGAGTTCTTTTTCCGAAATGTGGCAAAAGGGATTACCTGGTTATATTAATAGAGAAGATAGAGCGGAGTTCTAGTTATATGCACTGGTACTTGTTTTGTCAGCACAATTACCTGAATTTAATTGCTTCTCAAGTCTCAGGACCTGAAAACTGTGTAGTCATCTTTGGCCATCACTTTCGAAATGATATCTTCTCAGTCTTGAATTGCCGTTATGTTTTATGTCGTAACTGTTGCATCACAGAAGTTCATCTTAGGTCATGAACTCATAATGATGGTCACATTTCCAGGTGCTGCAAAATGACAGTGACTCCCAATGTAAGCAAGCAGTTCCATCAAGTAATTCTGAAAGGCAAAGCCAACAGCCTGGTGACTTACAAATCTCTCTCTTCATTCATCCTCCCAACAAGATTTGATGGTGATTTGCCGTGCTTTCCATAGTGAAATGCAAAGTAACAATGAGTTTTTGCAGGCCAAGGAGAAAACATGGAAAGGGAAGCTGGAGCGGAAACAACTGATGGAATGATAGCGATCTTCAGTAAGCTCTCGAGGACCAAGGATGGTCGGATAGTCGACTTACTTTGTGATAATGGTGGTGCAGCAAAAGCTGTTAACAGTAGTATTCTGAGAACGGACAAAGATACTCATGGTGTACAAAATCATCACGAGAAACGGATGGATCAAATGGATTCAAGTTCTCAAATAAACAATTTGCCAGGCTTCAACTCCAGTCAGCAGCTGCAGAAAATCATTTCTAGCATGAATCCAGCTAATTGCCAGCTGACACAAGGAGGAAGCGTACCCAAGTATGGAATGAGCAGTGAAGCTGAAACTTCGGCTGACGATATAATGAGAAAACTCTCAGGTGGTGAAATGATGGTTCCCAGTAGCAAGGAGATAACTGTTGCTGGGGGTTCTCGTCGTAATTGTGGAACACATGGTGAAAGCAACAATAGGGATGAGCGTCATCAGCAAAACCCGAATGCAGATACAAGATGCACACAGCCGATTCTAGGTGGAAGCTCAGTTATGGCTGGAAGCAGAGATTGTTCGCAAGCTTCCTGTACTGGAAATCTGAGGCAACTCTCTGGCGATGAATCGCTGCAGCCTCGTAGTAAAAAACTTAAGAGTGACGCAATGCTCTCCGATGGCAATGGTCTGGATGACATAGCAGATGATTTCCTCGGTGATCACAATTCGATCAGGAAGCCCGAGCATCAGCAAAAGGACATCCATGGGGCAAGTGCAGGAATCCTCCAGCCAACTCAAGAAAATTGCTCAATGTCTGCCACTGGCGGAACATTACCTTCCAGTCATAAGATGGTTTCAGTGGCTTCTGTGCCAGAATGGACTGATGAGCAGCTTTCTCAACTTTTTGATGACTACTGACACCGGAGTGCATGTTTCATCTAGTAGCTGGCTAGTTTTTTTGAGTCGGTTTGATGTTGTTTCAAGGGTGCGACAAAGTTAGGCATGTTAGCTGTACATAGTTATAGTGTAGAAGATGATTAACACCTTGAGGTTGTGACTCACGTGTTCTCAGTGATGTGCCTCAATGACTTGAAACTCCTCTATACCAAATAATGACAGTTTGGAGCGCAGTGGATGGATTATATCGTAATCTTGTGCAGTTCCTCTGTAAGATGAAAGTTGAAGGATGTAGTTGTTACATGTTGCTGCTAGAATGATTATTGGAAATGGGTCATCTTTATGCAGCTGTGGAAGGTGCAGGCCAAATCGAAGGACGAGGAGATGCTGAAAACACTCTGGCTCTCCATGTTGGTGTTGCTCCGTGCTGCTGTTAGGGTTTTATCATTTTGCTGTCCTTGATGCCATTTGGCCATTATTTCTCTACTTTATTATTGACACAAGTAAAGAGAAGAATAATATCCTTACAAGGCTATAATCCTAGCAACACAAAAGTGTTGCATTCAGTACATGTCTGATAAACCATCTCACCCCACAATTCGAACAAAATAGATTATGCCTTTTGGACGGATTTGCATGACATCTTTGAATCTCTGAAGTTTCACCTGAAAACCACTAGTGAACTACAGCAATGAGAGTACAGGCTAACGCCGACCAGGCAGCGGCTGGACTGCAGCACAAGTACAGGGAAAGAGGATAGCTAGCGTAGGGTTTCAGAGATGAGAGAACATCATGTGAAAACCAAGTTTTGAAGTTTTGGAAAAATCTAAAAAGTACTCCCTTCGTTCACAAATATAAGATGTTCTAATTTATTTTTACGAATCGAATGTATACAAACATGTTTTGGTGTGTTTTTCATAGCTTGTAAATGGTTTTGTGTTTGGACTTGAAATTTCACATGCCGATATAACATCACCCTCCTTAACATAGTTTATCTTTTTAAGAATTTTTTAAAACTTTCAAACATGGTTTCCACCAAGTATTCGTTGAAACTTGATTTCCACGTGATATTCTCTCTTCTGAGATCGACGGCATGACGATCGCCGAACATTTCCAGGCGTTTTGTTTCTCATTCTCTGATCCAGTTTCAGCACTGTACATTGGACAGACCCACATCCAGTCCACATCTCTCATGTGCAACCTTACTAGCTTGCAACAAGCAAGATATCCACTTACAACATTACCCAGTTCAGTCGAGATCAAAGAAAAGACATGTTCTCCTAGATCGCAACAGTATATGTTCTCTAGACCTCGTCGGCACGATTCAACAGTCCACACAAGGAACGCAAATACAAAATGTGCCCATGTACAAGTCGTCACATCTACCAACAAGAAGAGTTCGCTCACGTACAAGGATAACAAGCAGCAGAATTATGCAGAGGTGAACGCTACTAACAATGAGCACATCACAAACCGACAGCAATCAATTCAATAGGACAGCAAAATATTCTGAGAGGAAGGCAGAACGTGCCACATTGCCGTATTTGATATCTGTCTATCTATAAATATAAAGGGCTATTCAGCCTGAAATCAATGCACAAACTACTAGATCAATTTATACAGGTTTTAGTAAAGGTAGCAGATCTAGGGAATTAACCGTACAGTCTCAATGGACTAGTCCTACCATGAATGTAATCGAGAATAGTAAAAATGACAGTCGAGAACTCAAGAATATACAGGTGGGGAACTACCTCGTTGTCAGCAATGGCACCCCATTAGTGCCAACTAAATAAATTAAACAGTTGACTGAACTTCGGTCATCTACTCCGTCCGTGAATAAGTGTATATCTAGCTTTTGTCCTAAGTCGAAGATTTAGAATTTTGACCAACTTTATAGAAAAGAGTAGTAGCATATATTATATCAAATTGATATATTATGAAAGTACATTTCAAAACGAATCTAGCGGTACTAATTTAGTGCCATAAATGCTGCTACGTTTTCCTATAAAATTGGTCAAAGTTTTAAAACTTTGACTTAGGACAAAAGCTAGATGTACACTTATTCGCGGACGGAGCAATCCTCCCATTAACTTGTCAGGCAAGTCTTCACTACTCGAGTAACAATTGCAAATACAAGAAGAAACGGAAAACATTATATTATTATTTTTACTTGTGTGCTAACTAAAGTAGAAAAGCCAAGAACAATTGAAGCAGACAACTAATGTTGTTTGTCTACTGCCAAGTATTGTTTCTAACCAAGTGAGCGGACAAACTAGAAAAATCAAGTTTATAAAGCCAAACATCAAGTATGAAGCACGGCAGAACACTTGATAAAAATGAAAAGACACGTCTAACTTAGCTATGGCATTCTAGGCACCAAGTGGACAAGCCCTAAAGAACTATTCTTCCTAAAGTCGTTAGAAGCACGGATGCATATTCAGAATTCCATTTTACTCATAATTTATTATAATCACTTCAAGGATTCTTTGATAGCTATTCCTCCAAGGCATGAACTGCTTAATGTTGCTAACTAAAATGCAAAATTATGACAAGTCACAACTAAGCCACCAGAAAATACAAGCATACCAAGTCACAAATCTGAAGAGATTGTGCAATTAAAGAAATGGGGCATAAGAATATTTGCATTCTCAAACAGAAGAGATTGTGCAGTAAAAAAGATGAAAACAAACAACTTGCTATTGCCAGTTAGCTAGCAGATCTTGCTAGTAAAACCATAATATGTATGTATACAGGGATTCTTGTTAGAAGCACAGAAGAATGTTCAAAAATTCAGTTTATTCAATTGGAAATTATATTTACTTCTCCGGGCACAAAAGAACTACGAGTCCTGGTCTCTCTCAAACAAATGATAAACACAAATTGGTTAGTTAGCCCTAGCAGGCAATGCAACATAGCAGTATTCCACAGAAAGTATGCAGCAGATGAAAATCCAAACTTGCATAAAACTCAATAACTCATTAGCTCCAGCATCGTGCCAATAATTTTAGTGCATCCAAACATCTCTACATGAATAACCATTGCACTGAATGAAGATAGAAGAAATGGTCTATCAAATTTTCAAAGCCAACTACATAGTTTTATGCAACTCCAAAGTACATTTGATAACAGTTCATTCATCATACCCACGAATTGTCAACCATTTCTTCATACGCGATGGCAACCAACTGCATATACTTCACTCAGAACCTTCAAGTTCAAGCTAATCATCACCAACTAAAGAAGGAGGCCAGGCCATAATGTATGGATAGCCACGACCATCATACCTCCCCTGAATCAGCAAGTCAAGCTCCATAGTCTCCAAGCAAAGGGAGAAAAACCAGCAGCAGAGTAGGCCAGAAGGGGTCATCATTGTTCTTGATAAGTACGCATATCCATCCCTAACTTGCACAACCTTGAGGTCTCCCTGAAAGCCCTGAGTAATGCGATCGATTTCGGCACCCAAAGAGATTGCCTTGTGCGGTATCCAGCTCTGAATCCCATCACCATCCACGCTATGGATCCAAACCTGGAGGAGGATATCAGCAGATACATGAGCAATACAGAGTCCACCACCCTTGGTCTCCCCAGCCATGCAATTGTGCCACTCCACCTTCGCTTGAGAGGGTAGATCCACAGAGGTGACATCCATGGTAGCGGCGTTGATCCTTATCATGCGTGCTTCGCCGTGGCAAGGCCAGTAAACAGAATCACCCACCAGTGTGCTAGTCTTGGACTTCAGGCTGTTGTTCCCACCGATCTCCACCCACGGGTTGACGGCCCAATCCCACGTCTCGGACGAGAAGACGGCGGCACGAACCCTGGACACATCGGCGCAGATGCAGACCACGCGGAACGAGGATGGCTTCTCGTCGGAGTAGAGGAGGTGAAAGCCAAGGAAGTTGCGGGCCTCCGCCATGAAGTCGACGGGGGGAATCGGGAGGGAGTCGACGGCCCAGGTCATCGGGTTGAGAGCGGCGAGCGAACCATGGAGCGCATTCCAGAGGAGGGCGCGCCCGCCGCGGCAGTCGGCGAGGAGCCACCCGCGGGACGCGTCGTCCTCCGCGGGGAGGGAGGTGAGGAAGAAGTCGCCGCGGCGGAGGGAGGCGGCGACGTCGGGGTCGAAGCGGCGCACGGGGACGAAGGTGGGGATGCAGATGCCGTCGGTCTCGAGGAAGATCCCGAGGAGGGGCGCCGGATGGAGCGCGCGGAAGAGGCGGCGGAAGGACGGGGAGGAGCGGACGGCGCCGAGCCAGCCGCGGCAGGTGAGCGCGGCGCGGACGAGGGCCGGCAGGTTCGGGAGGCGGAGGAAGATGTCGAGGAGCAGGTCCTTGCCGAGGGAGGAAATGGTGGTGGCTGTGGTGGACTCGGGTTCCGCCGGGGGCGCCGCCGCCAGCAAGTCTCCGTCAATTGCTGCGGGGAAGACGGGGCCGGGACGGGCGGCGCGGGGGAGGATCGATGGGGTCAGGGCGGACATGGCGGAGCTGGGGTCGGGACCGGCGGCGGTGGTGGTCGATGCCGGTGGAGACAGCGAGCGACTGGTAGGGTTCAGTTTTTTTTTAAGGGTTGGTAGGGTTCAGTGGGACGGGCAATTTTAGCGGGTCCGAACTCAAGGAGGCCCGTGGTTTGGGCCCAAATAATCTCCCGCCCGCCCGACTTATCCAAAATTTGCGCGGGCCTGTCCGGAAAGACGTGCCCAAATGGCACCCCGGGAGTGAGTGTATGCACATGTATGATAGTAACACTAGGGAGCGGGATAAAGAGACATTGTCTGTCTAACCATGACAGTAGGTAAACGTATGTTGTATCTTCCTCATGAGAGCAACTAACGGGGGAATTTGCTTTTCAAAAAAATAAATTAGGGAGGAACTTGAATGCGATGACGACGGTCTATCGTGATCATGATGGCTAATATCTAAAGTTATATGCATAGTCGTTCATGAAAAATAGGGGGGAACTTGGGTGCAGTGATGATGGTCTACCGTGATCATGATAGCAAATACTAGAGTTATAGGGATCATCGTTCATGGACCAATAATTAGAAGCTATTGCTTGTCATAAAGCATTATCCTTAGCAGATGATCTTGGCATCGCTAACCTTTTTGTCTCCTCGGATTGCAAGACGAAAATTACATATATTCATGCAGAAGCTGAAAGGGTCTATGGAGGAGGAGTCTTGAAAGAGATTACATCTTGGATGATTTTTTTTAGGTTCTTGTGTTTATGCTTATGAAAAAATAGAGCTTCAAATTTAGATGCACACATTCTGGCCAGACACTTGTTATCATTAGATCATGGAGGACATGTATAGCTTGGATAGCCGCATAATTCCAATGTAATCCCTGTAAACATACCCACTGAGTAATAAAGCCTGCCATACTAATCTAGAAAAATGGGGGTGCCCTTCGCGGGTGGCACTTTTCCTCATGGGGGTGGTGTGTGTGGGGGGGGGGGGAGGGGCTCCAACACTCCACGTGTCGCACACTGAATGCTTCTCTCATAGAACTTTTTTTCTTCTTGGTTTTTTATTTTATTAGCTTTTTTGCTTTCTTGTTTTCTTTTGGTGAAGCACTTTACGCAGGAGCACAATCACCCGTCAAAAGCCACAAGTTAATTCATTTGGGCACATATTAGTACACATTGGGAGCACAAGTTAATGTTGATTGGAAGCACACATACCGGTGCTAGTTAGAAGCACACTTTGGAAAGTACAAGTTAATGCTAGGTGGGAGCACATATTAGTTCACGTCGGGAGCACGGGTTAGTGTAATTGAGAGCACACATATTAGTACTAGTTGGACAAGTTGGGTAGAATGAGTTAACACTATGTAGAAGCACGCGTTAGTTCGAGCATGGGTTAGTGTAGTTGAGAGCACAAAGGTTGGTACTAGTTGGAAGCAAAAGTTGGGAAGCAGGACTTAGTACTAGGTGGAATAACGGATTAGTTCACGTTGGGAGCACACTTGTCAACATGAGATCTAATTTTAAAGATCTTGATGCAAGGATTGTAATGGTGAAAACGATTCATATTTTGGACTCACAAAATAATAGATATTTTTTAAAGAATCAAAAACACAAACAAACCCACCAACCCCTCTCGAACGTGGGAAGAAAATTTCAACCGAACTCCCAGCTTGTGACAAGTGACACACATACGGTATGACACTTGTCACCACCAGATGAAATGGAGGTAGCATCTACAAAGGGTGCCCCTCAATTAGTAATTTCGCCTCCTCGTCCTCCTTCCTCTATGCAAAGAAGTACCCGCTTCGAACCCAAAACATGGTTCATAGTCATTTGGACCAAAAACAAGGCTCATAGTCATTTGGACCAATTAGGGTATCTCCAACGCTGATCACCCAATTGCTCGCAAAATGATCGGATTGGGACCCACAAACACTCCACGTGTCGCACACTGAATGCTTCTCCCATAGAACTTTTTTTCTTCTTGGTTTTTTATTTTATTAGTTTTTTTGCTTTCTTGTTTTCTTTTGGTGAAGCACGAGGATGCTTTACGCAAGAGCACAGTCACTCGTGAAAAGCCACAAGTTAATTCATTTGGGCACATATTAGTACACATTGGGAGCACAAGTTAATGTTGATTAGAAGCACACATACCGGTGCTAGTTAGAAGCACACATTGGAAAGCACAAGTTAATGCTAGGTGGGAGCACATATTAGTTCAAGCCGGGAGCATGGGTTAGTGTAATTGAGAGCACACATATTAGTACTAGTTGGACAAGTTGGGTAGAATGAGTTAATACTATGTAGAAGCACGGGTTAGTTCGAGCATAGGTTAGTGTAGTTGAGAGCACAAATGTTAGTACTAGTTGGAAGCAAAAGTTGGGAAGCAGGACTTAGTACTAGGTGGAATAACGAGTTAGTTCACGTTGGGAGCACACTTGTCAACATGAGATCTAATTTTTAAGATCTTGACGCAAGGATTGTAATGGTGAAAATGATTCATATTTTGGACTCACAAAATAAGAGATATTTTTTAATGAATCAAACACACAAACAAACCCACAAACCCCTCTCGAACGTGGGAAGAAAATTTCACCCGAACTCCCAGCTTGTGACAAGTGACACACATACGGTATGACACTAGTCACCACCAGATGAAATGGAGGTAACATCTGCAAAGGGTGCCCCTTAATTAGTAATTTTGCCTCCTCGTCCTCCTTCCTCTATCCAAAGAAGTACCCGCTTCGAACCCAAAACATGGTTCATAGTCATTTGGACCAAAAGCAAGGCTCATAGTCATTTGGACCAATTAGGGTATCTCCAACGTTGATCACGCAATTGCCCGCGAAATGATCGGATTGGGACGCACAAACACTCCACGTGTCGCACACTGGATGCTTCTCCCATAGAATTTTTTTCTTCTTGGTTTTTTATTTTATTAGCTTTTTTTCTTTCTTGTTTTCTTTGGTGAAGCACGAGGATGCTTTACGCAGGAGCACAATCACCCGTGAAAAGCCACAAGTTAATTCATTTGGGCACATATTAGTACACATTGAGAGCACAAGTTGATGTTGATTGTAAGCACACATACTGGTGCTAGTTAGGAGCACACTTTGGAAAGCACAAGTTAGTGCTAGGTGGGAGTACATATTAGTTCATGTCGGGAGCGCGACTTAGTGTAATTGAGAGCACACATATTAGTTCTAGTTGGACAAGTTGGGTAGAATGAGTTAATACTATGTAGAAGCACGAGTTAGTTCGAGCATAGGTTAGTGTAGTTGAGAGCACAAATTTTAGTACTAGTTGGAAGCAAAAGTTGGGAAGCAGGACTTAGTACTAGGTGGAATAACGGGTTAGTTCACATTGGGAGCACACTTGTCAACATGAGATCTAATTTTTAAGATCTTGATGCAAGGATTGTAATGGTGAAAACGATTCATATTTTGGACTCACAAAATAAGAGATGTTTTTTAACGAATCAAAATCACAAACAAACCCACCAACCCCTCTCGAACGTGGGAAGAAAATTTCAACCGAACTCCCAGCTTGTGACAAGTGACTGCTACCTCTTGAGCACTGCGCTGGATTTCCTTGAAGAGGAAAGGGTGATGCAGCAGAGTAGAGTAAGTATTTCCCTCAGTTTTTGAGAAGCAAGGTATCAATCCAGTAGGAGGCTACGCGCGAGTCCCTCGTACCTCCAAAACAAATAGCTCAACGCAACCAACACGATTAGGGGTTGTCAATCCCTTCACGATCACTCACGAGAGTGAGATCTGATAGAGATGATAGATAATATTTTTGGTATTTTTGATATAGAGATGCAAAGTAAAATAAAAGGTAAAGTAAAAAAGCAAAGCAATAATAAAGTGATTGGAGATTGATATGATGAGAATAGACCCGGGGGCCATATATTTCACTAGTGGCTTCTCTCAAGAGCATAAGTATTCTACGGTGGGTGAACAAATTACTGTTGAGCAATTGACAGAATTGAGCATAGTTATGAGAATATCTAGGTATGATCATGTATATAGGCATCACGTCCGAGACAAGTAGACCGACTCCTACCTGCATCTACTACTATTACTCCACTCATCGACTGCTATCCAGCATGCATCTAGAGTATTAAGTTAAAAACAGAGTAACGCCTTAAGCAAGATGACATGATGTAGAGGGATAGTTTCATGCAATATGATAAAAAAACCATCTTGTTATCCTCGATGACAACAATACTATACGTGCCTTGCTGCCCCTACTGTCACTGGGAAAGAACACCGCAAGATTGAACCCAAAGCTAAGCACTTCTCCCATTGCAAGAAGAACCAATCTAGTAGGCCAAACCAAACTGATAACTCGAAGAGACTTGCAAAGATAACCAATCACACATCAAAGAATTCAGAGAAGATTCAAATATTGTTCATAGATAGACTTGATCACAAACCCACAATTCATCGGTCTCAACAAACACACCGCAAAACGAAGATTACATCGAATAGATCTCCACGAGAGAGGGGGAGAACATTGTATTGAGATCCAAAAAGAGAGAAGAAGCCATCTAGCTACTAACTGTGGACCCGAAAGTCTGACATAAACTACTCACACTTCATCGGATGGGCTATGATGATGTAGAAGCCCTCCGTGATGGATGCCCTCTCCGGCGGAGCTCCGGAACAGGCCCCAAGATGGGATCTCGTGGGTACAGAAGGTTGCGGCAGTGGAATTAGGTTTTTGGCTCTGTATCTGATCGTTTGGGGGTACGTAGGTATATATAGGAGGAAGGAGTACGTCGGTGGAGCAAAGGGGGGCCTACGAGGCAGGGGGCGCGCCCTAGGGGGGCGCCCTCCACCCTCGTGGTCGCCTCCCTTCTTTCTTGACGTGGGGTCCAAGTCTCCTGGATCATATTCGGTGAGAAAATCACGTTCCCTAAGGTTTCATTCCGTTTGGACTCCATTTGATATCCCATTTTTTCGAAACACTGAAATAGGCAAAAAACAACAATTCTGGGCCGGGTCTCCGGTTAATAGGTTAGTCCCAAAAGTAATATAAAAGTGGAAAATAAAGCCCAATATGGTCCAAAACAGTAGATAATATAGCATGGAGCAATAAAAAATTATAGATACGTTGGAGACGTATCAGGCATCCCCAAGCTTAATTCCTGCTCGTCCTCGAGTAGGTAAATGATAAAAAAGAATTTTTGATGCGGAGTGCTACTTGGCATAATTTCAATGTAATTCTTCTTAACCGTGGTATGAATATTCAGATTCGAAAGATTCAAGACAAAAGTTCATATTGACATAAAAATAATAATACTTCAAGCATATTAACAAAGCAATTATGTCTTCTCAAAATAACATGGCCAAAGAAAGTTATCCCTACAAAATCATATAGTCTGGCTATGCTCTATCTTCACCACACAAAGTATTTAAGTCATGCACAACCCCGATGACAAGCCAAGCAATTGTTTCATAATTTTGACATTTTCAAAAAAAAATCGATCTTCATGCAATACATGAGCGTGAGCCATGGATATAGCACTATATGTGGAATAGAATGGTGGTTGTGGAGAAGACAAAAAGAGGGGAATATAGTCTCACATCAACTTGGCGTATCAACGGGCTATGGAGATGCCCATCAATAGATATCAATGTGAGTGAGTAGGGATTGCCATGCAACGGATGCACTAGAGCTATAAGTATATGAAAGCTCAACAAAAGAAACTAAGTGGGTGTGCATCCAACTTGCTTGCTCACGAAGACCTAGGGCATTTTGAGGAAGCCCATCATTGGAATATACAAGCCAAGTTCTATAATGAAAAATTACCACTAGTATATGAAAGTGACAAAATGAGAGACTCTCTATCATGAAGATCATGGTGCTACTTTGAAGCACAAGTGTGGTAAAAGGATAGTAACATTGTCCCTTCTCTCTTTTTCTCTCATTTTTTTATTTGGGCCTTTTCTTTTTTTATGGCCTCCTTTTCTTTTTTTTATTTTTCGTTTGGAGTCTCATCCCGACTTGTGGGGGAATCATAGTATCCATCATCCTTTCCTCACTTGGGACAATGCTCTAAAAATGATGATCATCACACTTTTATTTTTCTTACAACTCAACAATTACAACTCGATACTTAGAACAAAATATGACTCTATATGAATGCCTCCGGCAGTGTACCGGGATATGCAATGAATCAAGAGTGACATGTATGAAAGAATTATGAAAGGTGGCTTTGCCACAAATGCAATGTCAACTACATGATCATGCTAGCAATATGACAATGATGGAGCGTGTCATAATAAACGGAACGGTGGAAAGTTGCATGGCAATATATCTCGGAATGGCTATGGAAATGCCATGATAGGTAGGTATGGTGGCTGTTTTGAGGAAGGTATATGGTGGGTGTATGATACCGGCGAGAGGTGCGCGGTATTAGAGAGGCTAGCAATGGTGGAAGGAAGGAAAAAGTGCGTATAATCCATGGACTCAACATTAGTCATAAAGAACTCATATACTTATTGCAAAAATCTAGAAGTTATCAAAGCAAATTATTACGCGCATGCTCCTAGGGGGATAGATTGTTAGTAAAAGACCATCGCTCATCCCCGACCGCCACTCATAAGGAAGACAATCAATAAATAAATCAAGCTCCGACTTCATCACATAACGGTTCATCATACGTGCATACTACGGGAATCACAAACTTTAACACAAGTATTTCTCAAATTCACAACTACTCAACTAGCATGACTCTAATATTACCATCTTCATATCTCAAAACAATTATCAAGCATCAAACTTTTCTTAGTATTCAACGCACTCAAAAGAAAGTTTTACAAATCTTGAATACCAAGCATATTATTATTAAGCAATTACCATGCTATTTAAGACTCTCAAAATAATCTAAGTGAAGCATGAGAGATCAATAGTTTCTACAAAACAAATCCACCACCGTGCTCTAAAAGATATAAGTGAAGCACTAGAGCAAAACTATATAGCTCAAAAGATATAAGTGAAGCACATATAGTATTCTATCAAATTCCAAATCATGTATGGCTCTCTCAAAAGGTGTGTACAGCAAGGATGATTGTGGTAAACTAACAAGCAAAGACTCAAATCATACAAGACGCTCCAAGCAAAACACATATCATGTGGTGAATAAAAATATAGCTCCAAGTAAATTACCGATGGAAGTAGACGAAAGAGGGGATGCCTTCCGGGGCATCCCCAAGCTTTGACTTTTTGGTGTCCTTGGAGTATCTTGGGGGTGCCATGGGAATCCCCAATATTAGGCTCTTGCCACTCCTTGTTCCATAATCCATCAAAAGATTTCACCCAAAACTTGAAAACTTCACAACACAAAACTCAACAGAAATCTCGTGAGCTCCGTTAGCGAAAGAAAACAAAAGACCACTTCAAGGTACTTTAATGAACTCATTCTTTATTTATATTGGTGTTAAACCTACTGTATTCCAACTTCTCTATGGTTTATAAACTATTTTACTAGCCATACATTCATCAAAATAAGTAAACAACGCACGAAAAACAGAATCTGTCAAAAACAGAACAGTCTGTAGTAATCTGTAACTAACGCAAACTTCTGGAACTCCAAAAAATCTACCAAAATAGGACGACCTAGGCAATTTTTTTATTGATCAGCAGCAATTGGAATCAGTATTTTATCACGTTCTGGTGATTTTTAACAATTGTTTTCGTGAACAGAAAGTTTCTGGAAATTACAGCAAGATCAAATAACTATCATCCAAGAAGATCCTATAGGTTTAACTTGGCACAAAAACTAATTAAAACATAAAACCACATCTAAAAAGAAGGTATATGGATTATTTATTCCTAAACAGAAGCAAAACAAAAAAAACTAAAAATAAAATTGGGTTGCCTCCCAACAAGCGCTATCGTTTAAGGCCCCTAGCTAGGCATAAAAGCAAGGAAAGATCTAGGTATTTTCATCTTTGGCAGGCAACCCATAAGTGGCTCTCATGATAGATTCATATGGTAATTTTATTTTCTTCCTAGGGAAGTGTTCCATGTCCTTTTTTTAATGGAAATTGGAATCTAATATTCCCTTCCTTCATATCAATAATTGCACCAACCGTTCTAAGGAAAGGTCTACCAAGATTAATAGGGCAAGAAGGATTGCAATATATATCAAGAACGATAAAATATACAGGCACATAATTCCTATTTGCAACAATAAGAACAGCATTAATTCTTCCCATAGGTTTCTTAATAGTGGAATCCGCAAGGTGCAAGTTTAGAGAGAAATCATCAAAATCATGGAAATCTAGCAAATCACACAAAGTTTTGGGAATAGTAGAGACACTAGCACCCAAATCACACAAAGAATAAAACTCATGATCTTTAATTTTAATTTTAATAGTAGGTTCCCACTCATCATAAAGTTTTCTAGGGATAGAAACTTTGAACTCAAGTTTTTCTTCATAAGATTGCATCAAGGCATCAACGATATGTTCGTAAAGGCTTTATTTTGACTATAAGCATGAGGAGAATTTAGCACAGATTGCAACAAGGAAATACAATCAATTAAAGAGCAACTTTCATAATTAAATTCCTTGAAGTCCAAAATAGTGGGTTTAGCAACATCTAGGGTTTTATTCTTTCCAATCCCTCTTTTATCAATTTCATCATCAAGATCTAAAAACTCCGAATTTTTGGAACGCCTTCTAGGTAAAGGAAGATCATATTCAGTTTCATCAAGATTCATATTGTAAAACAAAGATTTAATAGGGGATACATCAATAACTTTTAGATCTTCATCTTGTTTTTCATAGGGATTCGGTTTAGCGGCCATCTTATTGACTAAGGTAGCCTGCTTATCCGAAATTTCAGCAGTCAATTTCTCAAGACGAGCAATTTGGGATCTTATACCATCAAATTCTTTAGACATATCATCAAGCTCTTTATTAATATAACTCATAAAACTTTTTGTTCAATAAGCTCATTTCTAGAGAAATTATTATGCTCAAATTGCAAAACCATAAACTTCCTGACGTTGTTTTCAATCTCTTCTAGCTTTTTAAGGTGAAGATTACCAAATCTAGGAAGAGCCATCGCGACAAACAAGCAATCCAACACATGAGCAAACAAAAAACAAGCGAGAAGAAGGAAAACGGAAAAGAGAGGGCGAATAAAACGGCAAGGGTGGAGTGGGGGAGAGGAAAACGAGAGGCAAATGGCAAATAATGTAATGCGAGAGATAAGGAATTGTGATGGGTACTTGGTATGATGAATTTTGCGTAGACTCCCCGGCAACGGTGCCAGAAATCTTCCTGCTACCTCTTGAGCACTGCGTTGGATTTCCTTGAAGAGGAAAGGGTGATGCAGCATAGTAGAGTAAGTATTTTCCCTCAATTTTGGAGAACCAAGGTATCAATCCAGTAGGAGGCTACGGCGAGTCCCTCGTACCTACACAAAACAAATAGTTCAACGCAACCAACGCGATTAGGGGTTGTCAATCCCTTTACGGTCACTCACTAGAGTGAGATCTGATAGAGATGATAGATAATATTTTTGGTATTTTTGATATAGAGATGCAAAGTAAAATAAAAGGTAAAGTAAAAAAGCAAAGCAATAATAAAGTGATTGGAGATTGATATGATGAGAATAGACCCGGGGGGCATAGATTTCAATAGTGGCTTCTCTCAAGAGCATAAGTATTCTACGGTGGGTGAACAAATTACTATTGAGCAATTGACAGAATTGAGCATAGTTATGAGAATATCTAGGTATGATCATGTATGTAGGCATCACGTCCGAGACAAGTAGACCGACTCCTGCCTGCATCTACTACTATTACTCCACTCATCGACCGCTATCCAGCATGCATCTAGAGTATTAAGTTAAAAACAGAGTAACACTTTAAGCAAGATGACATGATGTAGAGGGATAGTTTCATGCAATATGATAAAAAACCCATCTTTTTATCCTCGATGGCAACAATACAATACGTGCCTTGCTGCCCCTACTATCACTGGGAAAGGACACCGCAAGATTGAACCCAAAGCTAAGCACTTCTCCCATTGCAAGAAGAATCAATCTAGTAGGCCAAACCAAACTGATAAATCGAAGAGACTTGCAAAGATAACCAATCATACATAAAAGAATTCAGAGAAGATTAAAATATTGTTCATAGATAGACTTAATCATAAACCCACAATTCATCAGTCTCAACAAACACACCGCAAAAAGAAGATTACATCCAATAGATCTCCACGAGAGAGGGGGAGAACATTGTATTGAGATCCAAAAAGAGAGAAGAAGCCATCTAGCTACTAACTATGGACCCGAAGGTCTGAGGTAAACTACTCACACTTCATCGGAGGGGCTATGATGATGTAGAAGCCCTACATGGTGGATGACCTCTCTGGCGGAGCTCCGAAACAGGCCCCAAGATGGGATCTCGTGGGTACAGAAGGTTGCGGCGGTGGAATTAGGTTTTTGGCTCCTTATCTGATCGTTTGGGGGTACGTAGGTATATATAGGAGGAAGGAGTACGTCGGTGGAGCAAAGGAGGGCTCACGAGGCAGGGGGCGCGCCCTTCACCCTCGTGGCCGCCTCCCTTCTTTCTTGATGTGGGGTCCTGGTCTCCTGGATCATATTCGGTGAGAAAATCACGTTCCCGAAGGTTTCATTCCGTTTGGACTCCGTTTGATATTCCGTTTCTTCGAAATACTGAAATAGGCAAAAAACAATAATTCTGGGCTGGGCCTCCGGTTAATTGGTTAGTCCCAAAAGTAATATAAAAGTGGAAAATAAAGCCCAATATGGTCCAAAATAGTAGATAATATAGCATGGAGCAATAAAAAATTATAGATAAGTTGGAGACGTATCAGTGACACACATACGGTATGACACTTGTCACCACCAGATGAAATGGAGGTAACATCTGCAAAGGGTGCCCCTCAATTAGTAATTTCGCATCCCCGTCCTCCTTCCTCTATGCAAAGAAGTACCCGCTTCAAACCCAAAAGATGGTTCATAGTCATTTGGACCAGAAGCAAGGCTCATAGTCATTTGGACCAATTAGGGTATCTCCAACGCTGATCACCCAATTGCCCTCAAAATGATCGGATTGGGACCCACAAACACCCCACGTGTCGCACACTGTATGCTTCTCCCATAGAGCTTTTTTTCTTCTTGGTTTTTTATTTTATTAGATTTTTTTGAATTCTTGTTTTCTTTTGGTGAAGCACGAGGATGCTTTACGCAGGAGCACAGTCACCCGTGAAAAGCCACAAGTTAATTCATTTGGGCACATATTAGTACACATTGGGAGCACAAGTTAATGTTGTTTGGAAGCACACATACCAGTGCTAGTTAGAAGCACACTTTGGAAAGCACAAGTTAATGCTAGGTGGGAGCACATATTAGTTCACGTCGGGAGCACGGGTTAGTGTAATTGAGAGCACACATATTAGTACTAGTTGGACAAGTTGGGTACAATGACATAATACTATGTAGAAGCATGGGTTATTTCGAGCATAGGTTAGTGTAGTTGAGAGCACAAATGTTAGTACTAGTTGGAAGCAAAAGTTAGGGAGCAAGACTTAGTACTAGGTGGAATAACGGGTTAGTTCACGTTGGGAGCACACTTGTCAACATGAGATCTAATTATAAGATCTCGACGCAAGGATTGTAATGGTGAAAACAATTCATATTTTGGACTCAGAAAATAATAGATATTTTTTAACGAATCAAAAACACAAACAAACCCACCAACCCCTCTCTAACATGGGAATAAAATTTCACCGGAACTCCCAGCTTGTGAAAAGTGACACACATACGGTATGACACTTGTCACCACCAGATGAAATGGAGGTAACATCTGCAAAGGGTGCCCCTCAATTAGTAATTTCGCATCCTCGTCCTCCTTCCTCTATGCAAAGAAGTACCCGCTTCGAACCCAAAACATGGTTCATAGTCATTTGGACCAAAAGCAAGGCTCATAGTCATTTGGACCAATTAGGGTATCTCCAACGCTGATCACCCAATTGCTCGCAAAATGATCGGATTGGGACCCACAAACACTCCAAGTGTCGCACACTGGATGCTTCTCCCATAGAACTTTTTTTCTTCTTGGTTTTTTATTTTATTAGTTTTTTTGCTTTCTTGTTTTCTTTTGGTGAAGCACGAGGATGCTTTACGCAAGAGCACAGTCACCCGTGAAAAGGCACAAGTTAATTCATTTGGGCACATATTAGTACACATTGGGAGCACAAGTTAATGTTGATTGGAAGAACACATACCGGTGCTAGTTAGAAGCACACTTTGGAAAGCACAAGTTAATGCTAGGTGGGAGCACATATTAGTTCACATCGGGAGCATGGTTAGTGTAATTGAGAGCACACATATTAGTACTAGTTGGATAAGTTGGGTAGAATGAGTTAATACTATGTAGAAGCACGGGTTAGTTCGAGCATAGGTTAGTGTAGTTGAGAGCACAAATGTTAGTACTAGTTGGAAGCAAAAGTTGGGAAGCAGGACTTAGTACTAGGTGGAATAACGGGTTAGTTCATGTTGGGAGCACACTTGTCAACATGAGACCTAATTTTTAAGATCTTGACGCAAGGATTGTAATGGTGAAAACGATTCATATTTTGGACTCACAAAATAAGAGATATTTCATAATGAATCAAACACACAAACAAATCCACCAACCCCTCTCGAACGTGGGAAGAAAATTTCACCCGAACTCCCAGCTTGTGACAAGTGACACACATATGGTATGACACTTGTCACCACCAAATGAAATGGAGGTAACATCTGCAAAGGGTGCCCCTCGATTAGTAATTTCGCCTCCTCGTCCTCCTTCCTCTATCCAAAGAAGTACCCGCTTCGAACCCAAAACATGGTTCATAGTCATTTGGACCAAAAGCAAGGCTCGTAGTCATTTGGACCAATTAGGGTATCTCCAACGCTGATCACGCAATTGCCCGCGAAATGATCAGATTGGGACGCACAAACACTCCACGTGTCGCAGACTCGATGCTTTTCCCATAGAATTTTTTCTTCTTGGTTTTTTATTTTATTAGATTTTTTTCTTTCTTGTTTTCTTTGGAGAAGCACGAGGATGCTTTACGCAGGAGCACAGTCACCCGTGAAAAGCCACAATTAATTCATTTGGGCACATATTAGTACACATTGAGAGCACAAGTTGATGTTGATCGGAAGCACACATACTCGTGCTAGTTAGAAGCACACTTTGGAAAGCACAAGTTAGTGCTAGGTGGGAGTACATATTAGTTCATGTCGGGAGCGCGGGTTAGTGTAATTGAGAGCACACATATTAGTTCTAGTTGGACAAGTTGGGTAGAATGAGTTAATACTATGTAGAAGCACGGGTTAGTTCGAGCATAGGTTAGTGTAGTTGAGAGTACAAATGTTAGTACTAGTTGGAAGCAAAAGTTAGGAAGCAGGACTTAGTACTAGGTGGAATAACGGGTTAGTTCACGTTGGGAGCACACTTGTCAACATGAGATCTAATTTTTAAGATCTTGATGCAAGGATTTTAATGGTGAAAACGATTCATATTTTGGACTCACAAAATAAGAGATGTTTTTTAACAAATCAAAAACACAAACAAACCCACCAACCCCTCTCGAACGTGGGAAGAAAATTTCAACCGAACTCCCAGCTTGTGACAAGTGACTGCTACCTCTTGAGCACTGCGTTGGATTTCCTTGAACATGAAAGGGTGATGCAGCAGAGTAGAGTAAGTATTTCCCTCAGTTTTTGAGAACCAAGGTATCAATCCAGTAGGAGGCTACGCGCGAGTCCCTCGTACCTACACAAAACAAATAGCTCAACGCAACCAACACGATTAGGGGTTGTCAATCCCTTCACGGTCACTTACGAGAGTGAGATCTGATAGAGATGATAGATAATATTTTTGGTATTTTTTATATAGAGATGCAAAGTAAAATAAAAGGTAAAGTAAAAAAGCAAAGCAATAATAAAGTGATTGGAGATTGATATGATGAAAATAGACCCGGGGGCCATATATTTCACTAGTGGCTTCTCTCAAGAGCATAAGTATTCTACGGTGGGTGAACAAATTACTGTTGAGCAATTGACAGAATTGAGCATAGTTATGAGAATATCTAGGTATGATCATGTATATAGGCATCACGTCCGAGACAAGTAGACCAACTCCTGCCTGCATCTACTACTATTACTCCACTCATCGACCGCTATCCAGCATGCATCTAGAGTATTAAGTTAAAAATAGAGTAACGCCTTAAGCAAGATGACATGATGTAGAGGGATAGTTTCATGCAATATGATAAAAAACCCATCTTGTTATCCTCGATGGCAACAATACAATACGTGCCTTGCTGCCCCTACTGTCACTGGGAAAGAACACCGCAAGGTTGAACCCAAAGCTAAGCACTTCTCCCATTGCAAGAAGAACCAATCTAGTAGGCCAGACCAAACTGATAACTCGAAGAGACTTGCAAAGATAACCAATCATACATAAAAGAATTCAGAGAAGATTCAAATATTGTTCATAGATAGACTTGATCATAAACCCACAATTCATCGGTCTCAACAAACACATCGCAAAACAAAGATTACATCGAATAGATCTCCACGAGAGAGCGGGAGAACATTGTATTGAGATCCAAAAATAGAGAAGAAGCCATCTAGCTACTAACTATGGACCCGAAGGTCTCAGGTAAACTACTGACACTTCATCAGAGGAGCTATGATGATGTAGAAGCCCTCCATGGTGGATGCCCTCTCCGGCGGAGCTCCGGAACAGGCCCCAAGATGGGATCTCGTGGGTACAGAAGGTTGCGGCGGTGGAATTAGGTTTTTGGCTCCGTATCTGATCGTTTGGGGGTACGTAGGTATATATAGGAGGAAGGAGTATGTCGGTGGAGCAAAGGGGGACCCACGAGGCAGGGGGCGGCCCTAGGGGGGCGCCCTCCACCCTCGTGGCTTCCTCCCTTCTTTCTTGACGTGGGGTCCGAGTCTCCTGGATCATATTCGGTGAGAAAATCACGTTCCCGAAGGTTTCATTCCGTTTGGACTCCGTTTGATATCCCGTTTCTTCGAAACACAGAAATAGGCGAAAAACAGCAATTCTGGGCTAGGCCTCCGGTTAATAGGTTAGTCCCAAAAGTAATATAAAAGTGGAAAATAAAGCCCAATATGGTCCAAAACAGTAGATAATATAGCATGGAGCAATCAAAAATTATAGATACATTGGAGACGTATCAGGCATTCCCAAGCTTAATTCCCGCTCGTCCTCGAGTAGGTAAATGATAAAAAAGAATTTTTGATGCGGAGTGATACTTGGCATAATTTCAATGTAATTCTTCTTAATTGTGGTATGAATATTCAGATTCGAAAGATTCAAGACAAAAGTTCATATTGACAAAAAAATAATAATACTTCAAGCATACTAACAAAGCAACTATGTCTTCTCAAAATAACAAGGCCAAAGAAAGTTATCCCTACAAAATCATATAGTCTGGCTATGCTCTGTCTTCACCACACAAAGTATTTAAGTCATGCACAACCCCGATGACAAGCCAAGCAATTGTTTCATAATTTTGACATTTTCAAAACTTTTTTGATCTTCATGCAATACATGAGCGTGAGCCATGGATATAGCACTATATGTGGAATAGAATGGTGGTTGTGGAGAAGACAAAAAGAGGGGAAGATAATCTCAGATCAACTAGGCGTATCAACGGGCTATGGAGATGCCCATCAATAGATATCAATGTGAATGAGTAGGGATTGCCATGCAACGGATGCACTAGAGCTATAAGTATATGAAAGCTCAACAAAAGAAACTAAGTGGGTGTGCATCCAACTTGCTTGCTCACGAAGACCTAGGGCATTTTGAGGAAGCCCATCATTGGAATATACAAGCCAAGTTCTATAATGAAAAATTACCACTAGTATATGAAAGTGACAAAATGAGAGACTCTCTATCATGAAGATCATGGTGCTACTTTGAAGCACAAGTGCGGTAAAAGGATAGTAACATTGTCCCTTCTCTCTTTTTCTCTCATTTTTTTATTTGGGCCTTTTCTTTTTTTATGGCCTCCTTTTCTTTTTTTATTTTTCGTCCGGAGTCTCATCCCGACTTGTGGGGGAATCATAGTCTCCATCATCCTTTCCTCACTGGGGACAATGCTCTAAAAAATGATGATCATCACACTTTTATTTTTCTTACAACTCAACAATTACAACTCGATACTTAGAAGAAAATATGACTCTATATGAATGCCTCCGGCGGTGTACCGGGATATGCAATGAATCAAGAGTGACATGTATGAAAGAATTATGAAAGGTGGCTTTGCCACAAATACAATGTCAACTACATGATCATGCTAGCAATATGACAATGATGGAGCGTGTCATAATAAAGAAACGGTGGAAAGTTGCATGGCAATATATCTCGGAATGGCTATGGAAATGCCATGATAGGTAGGTATGGTGGCTGTTTTGAGGAAGGTATATGGTGGGTGTATGATACCGACGAGAGGTGCGCGGTATTAGAGAGGCTAGCAATGGTGGAAGGAAGGAAAAAGTGTGTATAATCCATGGACTCAACATTAGTCATAAAGAACTCATATACTTATTGCAAAAATCTAGAAGTTATCAAAGCAAATTATTACGCGCATACTCCTAGGGGGATAGATTGTTAGGAAAAGACCATCGCTCGTCCCCGACCGCCACTCATAAGGAAGACAATCAATAAATAAATCAAGCTCCGACTTCATCACATAACGGTTCACCATACGTGCATACTACGGGAATCACAAACTTTAACACAGGTATTTCTCAAATTCACAACTACTCAACTAGCATGACTCTAATATTACCATCTTCATATCTCAAAACAATTATCAAGCATCAAACTTTTCTTAGTATTCAACGCACTCAAAAGAAAGTTTTACAAATCTTGAATACCAAGCATATTATTATTAAGCAATTACCATGCTATTTAAGACTCTCAAAATAATCTAAGTGAAGCATGAGAGATCAATAGTTTCTATAAAACAAATCCACCACCGTGCTCTAAAAGATATAAGTGAAGCACTAGAGCAAAACTATATAGCTCAAAAGATATAAGTGAAGCACATAGAGTATTCTATCAAATTCCAAATCATGTATGGCTCTCTCAAAAGATGTGTACAGCAAGGATGATTGTGGTAAACTAACAAGCAAAGACTCAAATCATACAAGACGCTCCAAGCAAAACACATATCATGTGGTGAATAAAAATATAGCTCCAAGTAAATTACCGATGGAAGTAGACGAAAGAGGGGATGCCTTCCGGGGCATCCCCAAGCTTTGACTTTTTGGTGTCCTTGGAGTATCTTGGGGGTGCCATGGGAATCCCCAATATTAGGCTATTGCCACTCCTTGTTCCATAATCCATCAAAAGATTTCCCCCAAAACTTGAAAACTTCACAACACAAAACTCAACAGAAATCTCGTGAGCTCCGTTAGCGAAAGAAAACAAAAGACCACTTCAAGGTACTTTAATGAACTCATTCTTTATTTATATTGGTGTTAAACCTACTGTATTCCAACTTCTCTATGGTTTATAAACTATTTTACTAGCCATAGATTCATCAAAATAAGTAAACATTGCACGAAAAAAGAATCTGTCAAAAACAGAACAGTCTGTAGTAATCTGTAACTAACGCAAACTTCTGGAACTCCAAAAAATCTACCAAAATAGTACGACCTAGGCAATTTTTTTATTGATCAGCAGCAATTGGAATCAGTATTTTATCACGTTCTGGTGATTTTTAACAATTGTTTTCGTGAACAGAAAGTTTCTGGAAATTACAGCAAGATCAAATAACTATCATCCAAGAAGATCCTATAGGTTTAACTTGGCACAAAAACTAATTAAAACATGAAACCACATCTAAAAAGAAGTTAGATGGATTATTTATTCCTAAACATAAGCAAAACAAAAAAAACTAAAAATAAAATTGGGTTGCCTCCCAACAAGCGCTATCGTTTAACGCCCCTAGCTAGGCATAAAAGCAAGGAAAGATCTACGTATTTTCATCTTTGGTAGGCAACCCATAAGTGGCTCTCATGATAGATTCATATGGTAATTTTATTTTCTTCCTAGGGAAGTGTTCCATGCCCTTTTTTAATGGAAATTGGAATCTAATATTCCCTTCCTTCATATCAATAATTGCACCAACCGTTCTAAGGAAAGGTCTACCAAGATTAATAGGGCAAGAAGGATTGCAATCTATATCAAGAACGATAAAATATACATGCACATAATTCCTATTTGCAACAATAAGAACAGCATTAATTCTTCCCATAGGTTTCTTAATAGTGGAATCCGCAAGGTGCAAGTTTAGAGAGCAATCATCAAAATCACGGAAATCTAGCAAATCACACAAAGTTTTGGGAATAGTAGAGACACTAGCACCCAAATCACACAAAGCATAAAACTCATGATCTTTAATTTTAATTTTAATAGTAGGTTCCCACTCATTATAAAGTTTTCTAGGGATAGAAACTTTCAACTCAAGTTTTTCTTCATAAGATTGCATCAAGGCATCAACGATATGTTCGGTAAAGGCTTTATTTTGACTATAAGCATGAGGAGAATTTAGCACAGATTGCAACAAGGAAATACAATCAATTAAAGAGCAACTTTCATAATTAAATTCCTTGAAGTCCAAAATAGTGGGTTTAGCAACATCTAGGTTTTTATTCTTTTCAATCCCACTTTTATCAATTTCATCATCAAGATCTAAAAACTCTGAATTTTTGGAACGCCTTCTAGGTAAAGGAAGATCATATTCAGTTTCACCAAGATTCATATTGTAAAACAAAGATTTAATAGGGGATACATCAATAACTTTTAGATCTTCATCTTGATTTTCATAGGGATTCGGTTTAGTGGCCATCTTATTGACTAAGGTAGCTTGCTTATCTGAAATTTCAGCAGTCAATTTCTCCAGACGAGTAATTTGGGATCTTATACCATCAAATTCTTTAGACATATCATCGAGCTCTTTATTCATATAACTCATAAAACTTTTTTGTTCCTTAAGCTCGTTTCTAAAGAAATTATTATGCTCAAGTTGCAAAACCATAAACTTCCAGACGCTGTTTTCGATCTCTTCTAGCTTTTTAAGGTGAAGATCACCAAATCTAGGAAGAGTCATCGCGACAAACAAGCAAACCAACACACGAGCAAACAAAAAGCAAGCGAGAAGAAGGCAAACGGAAAAGAGAGGGCGAATAAAACGGCAAGGGTGGAGTGGGGGAGAGGAAAACGAGAGGCAAATGGCAAATAATGTAATGCGAGATATAAGGAATTGTGATGGGTACTTGGTATGTTGACTTTTGCGTAGACTCCCCGGCAACGGTGCCAGAAATCTTCCTGCTACCTCTTGAGCACTGCATTGGATTTCCTTGAAGAGGAAAGGGTGATGCAGCAGAGTAGAGTAAGTATTTCCCTCAGTTTTTGAGAACCAAGGTATCAATCCAGTAGGAGGCTACGCGCGAGTCCCTCGTACCTACACAAAACAAATAGCTCAACGCAACCAACGCGATTAGGGGTTGTCAATCCCTTCACGGTCACTTATGAGAGTGAGATCTGATAGAGATAATAGATAATATTTTTGGTATTTTTGATATAGAGATGCAAAGTAAAATAAAAGGTAAAGTAAAAAGCAAAGCAATAATAAAGTGATTGGAGATTGATATGATGAGAATAGACCCGGGGGGCATAGATTTCACTAGTGGCTTTTCTCAAGAGCATAAGTATTCTACGGTGGGTGAACAAATTAATGTTGAGCAATTGACAGAATTGAGTATAGTTATGAGAATGTCTAGGTATGATCATGTATATAGGCACCACGTCCGAGACAAGTAGACCGACTCCTGCCTGCATCTACTACTATTACTCCACTCATCGACCGCTATCCAGCATGCATGTAGAGTATTAAGTTAAAAACAAAGTAACACTTTAAGCAAGATGACATGATGTAGAGGGATAGTTTCATGCAATATGATAAAACCCCCATCTTGTTATCCTCGATGGCAACAATACAATACGTGCCTTGCTGCCCCTACTGTCACTTGGAAAGGACACCGCAAGATTGAACCCAAAGCTAAGCACTTCTCCCATTGCAAGAAGAACCAATCTAGTAGGCCAAACCAAACTGATAATTCGAAGAGACTTGCAAAGATAATCAATCATACATAAAAGAATTCAGAGAAGATTCAAATATTGTTCATAGATAGACCTGATCATAAACCCACAATTCATCGGTCTCAACAAACACACCGCAAAAAGAAGATTACATCGAATAGATCTCCACGAGAGAGGGGGAGAACATTGTATTGAGATCCAAAAAGAGAGAAGAAGCCATCTAGCTACTAACTATGGACCCGAAGGTCTGAGGTAAACTACTCACACTTCATCGGAGGGGCTATGATGATGTAGAAGCCCTAAGTGGTGGATGACCTCTCCGGCGGAGCTCCGAAACAGGACCCAAGATGGGATCTCGTGGGTACAGAAGATTGCAGCAGTGGAATTAGGTTTTTGGCTCCGTATCTGATCGTTTGGGGGTACGTAGGTATATATAGGAGGAAGGAGTACGTCGGTGGAGCAAAGGAGGGCCCACGAGGCAGGGGGCGCGCCCTAGGGGGCGCCCTTCACCCTCGTGGCCGCCTCCCTTCTTTCTTGATGTGGGGTCCAAGTCTCCTGGATCATATTCGGTGAGAAAATCACCTTCCCGAAGGTTTCATTCCGTTTGGACTCCGTTTGATATTCTGTTTCTTCGAAACACTGAAATAGGCAAAAAAACAACAATTCTGGGCTGGGCCTCCGGTTAATTGGTTAGTCCCAAAAGTAATATAAAAGTGGAAAATAAAGCCCAATATGGTCCAAAACATTAGATAATATAGCATGGAGCAATAAAAAATTATAGATACGTTGGAGACGTATCAGTGACACACATACGGTATGACACTTGTCACCACCAGATGAAATGGAGGTAACATCTGCAAAGGGTGCCCCTCACTTAGTAATTTCGCCTCCTCGTCCTCCTTCCTCTATGCAAAGAAGTACCCGCTTTGAACCCAAAAGATGGTTCATAGTCATTTGGACCAGAAGCAAGGCTCATAGTCATTTGGACCAATTAGGGTATCTCCAATGCTGATCACCCAATTGCCCGCAAAATGATCAGATTGGGACCCACAAACACTCCACATGTCGCACACTGGATGCTTCTCCCATATAGCTTTTTTTCTTCTTGGTTTTTTATTTTATTAGTTTTTTTTATTTCTTGTTTTCTTTTGGTGAAGCACGAGGATGCTTTACGCAGGAGCATAGTCACCCGTGAAAAGCCACAAGTTAATTCATTTGGGCACATATTAGTACACATTGGGAGCACAAGTTAATGTTGATTGGACGCACACATACCGGTGGTAGTTAGAAGCACACTTTGGAAAGCACAAGTTAATGCTAGGTGGGAGCACATATTAGTTCACGTCGGGAGCACGGGTTAGTGTAATTGAGAGCACACATATTAGTACTAGTTGGACAAGTTGGGTAGAATGAGTTAATACTATGTAGAAGCACGGGTTATTTCGAGCATATGTTAGTGTAGTTGAGAGCACAAATGTTAGTACTAGTTGGAAGCAAAAGTTGGGAAGCAAGACTTAGTACTAGGTGGAATAACGGGTTAGTTCACGTTGGGAGCACACTTGTCAACATGAGATCTGATTATAAGATCTCGATGCAAGGATTGTAATGGTGAAAACAATTCATATTTTGGACTCAGAAAATAATAGATATTTTTTAACGAATCAAAAGCACAAACAAACCCACCAACCCCTCTCGAACATGGGAAGAAAATTTCACCGGAACTCCCAGCTTGTGAAAAGTGACACACATACGGTATGACACTTGTCACCACCAGATGAAATGGAGGTAACATCTGCAAAGGGTGCCCCTCAATTAGTAATTTCTCCTCCTCGTCCTCCTTCCTCTATGCAAAGAAGTACCCGCTTCGAACCCAAAACATGGTTCATAGTCATTTGGACCAAAAGCAAGGCTCGTAGTCATTTGGACCAATTAGGGTATGTCCAACGCTGATCACCCAATTTCTCGCAAAATGATCGGATTGGGTCGCACAAACACTTTTATGCCTCCAACAAGGATTACGAAATTGGGCCGGATAGTTTTTGAACGTATGAAATTCCACAAGCAAGCCCCAAAAACCAAGGGCGTTCTGGTGGAGTCCGGGCATCCACTACGCCAGACTCCGATATCCCTGACCCACCCCAAAAACCTTCTCCCGCCGTTCAGTTCTAGAACCTGCCACGTGCTACTTCTTGAGATTGCATTGGTTTTTTTCCTTGAAGAGGAAAGGGTGATGCAGCAAAGTAGAGTAAGTATTTCCCTCAGTTTTGGGAACCAAGGTATCAATCCAGTAGGAGACAACACGCAGGTCACCGAATACCTGCACAAACAAACACCAACTTGCACCCAACACGATAAAGGGGTTATCGATCCCTTCACGGTTATTTGCAAAGTGAGATCTGATAGAGATGGATAAACAGTAAATTGACATTTTTGGTATTTTTGGTTTATGGAACGGAAAGTAAAAGATTGCAAAGGAAGTAAATCGGAAACTAAAATTGTAGATCAGAAACTTATATGATGGAAAATAGACCAGGGGGCATAGGTTTCACTAGAGGCTTCTCTCAAGATAGAAAATATTACGGTGGGTGAAGAAATTACTTCTGAGCAATTGATAGAAAAGCGCAAAGTTATGACGATATCTAAGGAAATGATCATGAATATAGGCATCACATCCGTATCAAGTAGACCGACACCTGCCTGCATCTACTACTATTACTTCACACATCGACCGACTCCTGTCTGCATCTAGAGTATTAAGTTCACATAACAGAGTAATGCATTAAGTAAGACGACATGATGTAGCGGGATAAACTCAAGCAATATGATGAAAACCCCATCTTGTTATCCTCGATGGCAACAATACAATACGTGTCGGTTCCCCTTTTGCCAGTGGGATCGAGCACCGCAAGATTGAACCCAAAGCTAAGCACTTCTCCCATTGCAAGAAAAACCAACCTAGTTGGCCAAACCAAATCGATAGTTCGAAGAGACTTGCAAAGATATCAAATCATGCATATAAGAATTCAGAGAAGATTCAAATAATATTCATAGATAATCTGATCATAAATCCACAATTCATCGGATCTCGGCAAACACACCACAAAAGAGTATTACATCGGATAGATCTCCAAGAACATCGAGGAGAACATGGTATTGAGAATCAAAGAGAGAGAAGAAGCCATCTAGCTACTAGCTATGTACCCGTAGGTCTGAGGTAAACTACTCACGCTTCATCGGAGAGGCAATGGTGTTGATGTAGAAGCCCTCCGTGATCGAATCCCCCTCCGGTGAGATATCGGAAAAGGCCCCCAGATGGGATCTCACGGGTACATAAGGTTGCGGCGGTGGAAAAGTGCTTTCGTGGCTCTCCTGGTGCACCTGTACTAGCTTGGTTGTTGCATCATGTCTAAATTTCTTTTAAACTTGAAGTGGGGATTGATCAAACCCCTAGCACCAAAACAATGCAAGTAGGTTCAACTTCAAAATATTTTCAATGAACCAAATTGGTCTGCAAAAATGTTCATGATTTATGGAAAAGGGTGAAAACCATATCCAGAGATGATGCATATTTTTCCAGGACATTTTGGATTTTTGAATAAACCATATTGTATTTGAATTGGGGCATTTAAATACTATTAATATTTTTAAATGCTCCAACAATTCTGGAAATAGTTAAGGGCCTCTGTAATAATTCATTTAATGCCCACAATTATTTCCAGGATTTATTAAAATGATTTGGTTTGTAAACTAGATCGAAACAAAATAACAAAAATAGAAAAACAGAACAAATAAAAAGGAGAGAGAGAGCTCACCTGTGCTGGCCCAGCCCACCTGGCCTAGTGCCAGTCATCCCCAACCTCTGCCAGTAGGCAGAGGAGGGACAACGCACGGCGCGCGCGCGGGCGCCATGCCACCAGGCTGCCTGCCTGCGTCGCCTGGCGACCGCGATGCCTCGCGTCTTCTCCTCGGCGTCACCTCGACCCCTGGACACCACTCTCCCCTCCTCTGCCCTCTCCCTCGTTCCTCTCCCGCTACGGCCGACGCGCCCGTAAGCCGCCGCCGCCATAGTCGACGCCACCACCTCTCCCTCGCCCCCTGGAGCTGCCCACGAGCACCACCTAGTCCCTCTCCTCCTCCTCACCGAGCCGCCCGACGCCGAACGCCCTGCATCACCCTTTGCCCCGCCATCTTTGCCGCCTCTGCTCCGAGATCGCCGGCGGCCGCACGACCTCACCATCCCCTCCCCGAGCTCACCGTTCGCTCCCCTGCACTCGCAGTGAGCCACTGACCCTTCTTCCCCTCTCCGTTCTCGCTCTCGTGCGCTGTAGCCGCTGCACCCTGCTCACCCGCATGCGTCACCGCCTGTGACAACCGCCGACGTGCCTCCGACCACCTAGTGGTCCGGCCGTCGTGCTCATCTCCCCTCCCGCACCACGTAGAGCACGTAGGTGCCCGCACGAGCCTCCCAGGCCACCGTAGCGTCGACCCGAGCTCACCCGAGCTCCGGCGACCGCCAAGGTCGACGCCGGTGACGAATCCGGCCACCTCAGGCCCAGCCACTGCCACTACTCGATGCGGACGAGTGCCCGCGTCACGTAGATGCCCTCCGCCGGCCATTTGGTCGCCGGAGGAGGAATCCCGACGCCCTCCGCCATCTCTGGCGTCGCCGGCGACAAGCCGCGGGTCAACTCCGGCGAGTTGACCCGGGTTTGACCCCGCTGACGTGGCCCTTGACTGGACCCACACGTCAGCGACCCCAACTAGCACCGTGACACTGACCAATGGGCCCCGCTGGTCAGGTTTGACCTGGACCGGGTCAGTTGCCCACTGACGTCACACTGACGCCAGGCTGACGTAGTAAATCCTTTTCTGGATTTATTCTTATTCAGGAAATTCCAGAAAATAGAGCTAACTTCTAAAATTCATATAAAATCAACCGTAGCTCCAAATCAAACAAATTATATATGAAAAATTATCAGAAAAATTCAAGGAATCTGTTTATGGCATTTGCATGCATGTTTGAGCAACCTAGGGTTGCTGTACAGGGCAATTTGCATAATTGACATTTAAATAAGCACATATGGAGTTTGAATTTGAACCCTTGGTTCAAACCAACTCCATTTAATATGGTTGCTAGTTGCATTAGCTCAATCAACAGAATATTGCCATGACATTATCATGCATCATAATTGTTGCATTGCATTGATTGTGTTCCCTCTTGTTTGCCGGTAATTGTCCCCTCTCGATAGACGTGGTTCCAACGATGAGTTCGATGACACCGATGAAGAGCTATATTATCTTCAGAAGAGCCAGGCAAGAAAAAACCCCTTGTTCATTCCGATACAATCCCACTCTCTCACTCCTGCTCTCTTTTACTGCATTAGGACAACAACGATTCAACTGTTACATGCTGCGGTAGTTGAACCCCTTTCCTCTGCATGACCTGTCATTGCCACAGTAAATAGATGAAACCCACTAGTATGAGTAGGAGTTGTTTGAGCCCTGATGTGCCTACTCATTCATGCTTTTTTGTCATGTCTGCTACTGCTTAGAGTTGGGTCAGGTCTGATTCATCGGGGATGAATCGGAGGTGTGTGAACATGTCCTACTGTGTGTGAGCTATGTGTGTGAACACGATTTGGTAAAGGTAGCGGTGAGAGGCCATGTAGGAGTATATGGTGGGTTGTCTCATTGAAGCCATCCTCAAGAACTGAGTTCTGTGTTTGTGATCCATGAACAACTAGTACCACACATTGGGATCCTTAGTTGACTCTCTCGACTTATTAACCTCCCTTGTTCTCTGTCCAGGAGTTGCAACTAGTTTCTGGTGTTTGTAGGATATGTGTTGGAGGCCGTGCGTAGCGCTGACCCTAGGAGTGGGCTATGATGCGGTAGATACACCGTGGCCCGGTGTACCAAGCGCCCGTTTGGTGTCTCGGGAACCCTGCACACATCGTTTGGGGCTGTGAGCGAAACTCCGGCCGGATCTCCTCGCGGATGGAACCTGAATAGGCGATAAACTTGGACTAGAGACTTGTGTGGTTAGTCAGGTCGTGGCCGACTCCCTCGCCAGGCTTCCGCTTGAAGGTTGCCGAGATACACGACGTGTACATGGTGGTAAGTGGCGAGAGCGTGTGTGAAGAAGTACACCCCTGCAGAGTTAAAAGTGATCTATTCGAATAGCCGTGTCCGCGGTAAAGGACTTCTGGGTTGCCTGTACAGTTCATAGACAAGTGAAAGTGGATACTCTAAAACTCGCAAGATAAGCGTGAGTGCTATGGATGGCGTTCTCGTAGGGAGACGGGAGCTGATCCATAGTGGTGTATTGATATGGTGAATTTGTGGACTCGTGTGCGCTACCTCAAAAGAGTTACTTGCAGTCATAGTTCAGGATAGCCACCGAGTCAAAGCTGGCTTGCTGCAGTCAAACTCCACCACCCCCTTTATTGATACTGATGCATATGTAGCTAGTTCTGATGTAAGTCTTGCTGGGTACATTTGTACTCACGTTTGCTTATTTTATGTTTTGCAGAGAGACGTCAGTCTCGCTAGTAGTTCTGTGTGGACTTCGACGTTTAGCTTGATACCTCAGCTACGATCTTGTGCCCTCGACAGGATCTGGTAGATAGTCAGGCTTCTCAGCCTTTTTCATTTGTAGATGTCTGTACTCAGACATGATAAGCTTCCGCATGTGCTTTGACTTGTATGCTCTGAATGTTGGGTCATGAGACCCATGTTTGTAATACTTGGCTCCTCGGAGCCTAATGAATAAATACTTGAGTCGTAGAGTTATGTTGTGATGCCATGTTGTATTTGCACATATCGGGCATATTGTGTGTATGATTGAAATGCTTGGTATGTGTGGGATCCGACAATCTAGTTGTTTATCCTTGGCAGCCTCTCTTATGGGGAAATGGAGTCTAGTGCTTCCTTGAGCCATAGTAGTCCGCTACAGCCCGGTTCACCGGAGTCCTGCTAGCCCAGCACTACTGCTCAGGACACTTGACTGGCCGGCATGTGTTTCACTTCGTTCCTGTGTCTGTCCCTTCGGGGAAATGTCACGCGGTGACATTCGGAGTCCTGCCTAGCCTGCTACAGCCCGGGTTCCCGGAGTCCAGTTAGCCCAGTGCTATAGCCTGGATTCACACGCTGCTGACCGACATGCTCAATGTGATTCATGTATGCCTGTCCCCATGGGTTAGTGCCGCTTTGGGTTCATGACTAGCCATGTCGGCCCGGGTTCTCTGTCATATGGATGCTAGCGACACTATCATATACGTGAGCCAAAAGGCGCAAACAGTCCCAGGCCATGGTAAGGCGACACCCGTAGGAATACCGTGCGTGAGGCCGCAAAGTGATATGAGGTGTTACCAGCTAGATCGATGTGACTTGGAATCGGGGTCCTGACATGGTAGGTTTTGGAATATTTGAGAATATATAGGTGGAAGAAATAAGTCGGTGGAGTCACAAGGGAACCACAAGGGTGGGGGCGCGCCCTACCTCCTGGGCAGACCCTCCGTCCTTGTGGGTGCCTCGTGGCTTCCCTGGCGTGTACTCCAAGTCCTCCAGATGTCTTCTGGTCCAAGAAAAATCATCGCGGAAGTTTCATTCCGTTTGGACTACGTTTGGTATTACTTTTCTGCGAAGCTCTAAAACAAGGAAAAAATCAAAAAAACTGGCACTAGGCTCTAGGTTAATAAGTTAGTCCCAAAAAAATATAAAATAGCATATTAATGCATATAAAATATCCAAAACAGATAATATAATAGCATGGAACAATCAAAAATTATAGATACGTTGGAGACGCATCACCACACATGCACATCAGACCTGGTCGTCCATCCACCTACCTGCATTCGCACCGGTGTGGTAATCAAGAAGCCAACTTTGGCTGCCCACATTCACTCCTTTGTCGCTCCGACCGCCCTGGATATATTTAAAGATCAAGGTTACGACGACCATCAATCATATCACAGCAGGGGATGGTTGCAACCTCTTGAGCACTACGTTGGATTTCCCCGAAGAGGAGAGGATGATGCAGTAAAGTAGCGTAAGTATTTCCCTCAGTTTTTGAGAACCAAGGTATCAATCCAGTAGGAGGCTACGCGCAAGTCCCTCGTACCTGCACAAAACAATAGCTCCTTGCAACAAACACGATTAGGGGTTGTCAATCCCTTCACGGTCACTTACGAGAGTGAGATCTGATAGAGATGATAGATAATATTTTTGGTATTTTTGGTATAGAGATGCAAAGTGAAAAGTAAAAGGCAAAGTAAAAAAGCAAAGCAAGATTAAAGTGATGGAGATTGATATGATGAGAATAGACCCGAGGGCCATAGGTTTCACTAGTGGCTTCTCTCAAGAGCATAAGTATTCTACGGTGGGTGAACAAATTATTATTGAGCAATTGACAGAATTGAGCATAGTTATGAGAATATCTAGGTATGATCATGTATATAGGCATCACGTCCGAGACAAGTAGACTGACTCCTGCTTGCATCTACTACTATTACTCCACTCATCGACCGCTATCCAGCATGCATCTAGAGTATTAAGTTAAAAACAGAGTAACGCTTTAAGCAAGATGACATGATGTAGAGGGATAGTTTCATGCAATATGATAAAACCCCCATCTTGTTATCCTCGATGGCAACAATACTATACGTGCCTTGCTGCCCCTTCTGTCACTGGGAAAGGACACCGCAAGATTGAACCCAAAGCTAAGCACTTCTCCCAATGCAAGAAAAACCAATCTAGTAGGCCAAACCAAACTGATAATTCAAAGAGACTTGCAAAGATAACCAATCATACATAAAATAATTCAGAGAAGATTCAAATATTATTCATAGATAGACTTGATCATAAACCCACAATTCATGGGTCTCAACAAACACACCGCAAAAAGAAGATTACATCGAATAGATCTCCACGAGAGAGGGGGAGAACATTGTATTGAGATCCAAAAAGAGAGAAGAAGCCATCTAGCTAATAACTATGGACCCATAGGTCTGAGGTGAACTACTCACACTTCACCGGAGAGGCTATGATAATGTAGAAGCCCTCCATGATGACGGCCCTCTCCGACGGAGCTCCGGAACAGGCCCCAAGATGGGATCTCGTGGGTACAGAAGGTTGCGGCGGTGGAATTAGGTTTTTGGCTCCGTATCTGATCGTTTGGGGGTACGTAGGTATATATAGGAGGAAGGAGTACGTCGGTGGAGCACCGAGGGGCCCACGAGACAGGGGTTGCGCCCTAGGGGGCGCCCCCCACCCTCGTGACCGCCTCTTTGCTGCCTTGGAGTAGGGTCCAAGTCTCCTGGATCACGTTCGGTGAGAGAATCACATTCCCGAAGGTTTTATTCCGTTTGGACTCCGTTTGATATTCTGTTTCTCCAAAACTCTGAAATAGGCAAAAAAACAACAATTCTGGGCTGGGCCTCCGGTTAATAGGTTAGTCCCAAAAATAATATAAAAGTGGAAAATAAAGCCCAATATAGTCCAAAGCAGTAGATAATATAGCATGGATCAATAAAAAATTATAGATACGTTGGAGACGTATCAGGCATCCCCAAGCTTAATTCCTGCTCGTCCTCGAGTAGGTAAATGATAAAAAGAGAATTTTTGATGCGGAGTGCTACTTGGCATAATTTCAATGCAAATCTTCTTAATTGTGGTACGAATATTCAGATTCGAAAGATTCAAGACAAAAGTTCATATTGACATAAAAAATAATAATACTTCAAGCATACTAACAAAGTAATTATGTCTTCTCAAAATAACATGGCCAATGAAAGTTATACCTACAAAATCATATAGTCTGGCTATGCTCTATCTTCACCACACAAAGTATTTAAATCATGCACAACCCCGATGACAAGCCAAGCAATTGTTTCATACTTTAACATTTTTAAAACTTTTTCAATCTTCACGCAATACATGAGCGTGAGCCATGGATATAGCACTACATGTGGAATAGAATGGTGGTTGTGGAGAAGACAAAAAGAGGGGAAGATAGTCTCACATCAACTAGGCGTATCAACGGGCTATGGAGATGCCCATTAATAGATATCAATGTGAGTGAGTAGGGATTGCCATGCAATGGATGCACTAGAGCTATAAGTATATGAAAGTTCAACAAAATAAACTAAGTGGGTGTGCATCCAACTTGCTTGCTCACGAAGACCTAGGGCATTTTGAGGAAGCCCATCATTGGAATATACAAGCCAAGTTCTATAATGAAAAATTCCCACTAGTATATGAAAGTGACAAAATGAGAGACTCTCTATCAGGAAGATCATGGTGCTACTTTGAAGCACAAGTGTGGTAGAAGGATAGTAACATTGTCCCTTCTCTCTTTTTCTCTCAATTTTTTATTTGGGCCTTTTCTCTTTTTTATGGCCTCTTATATATATATTTTTATTTTTCGTCCGGAGTCTCGTCCCGACTTGTGGGGGAATCATAGTCTCCATCATCCTTTCCTCACTTGGGACAATGCTCTAAAAAACGATGATCATCACACTTTTATTTTTCTTACAACTCAACAATTACAACTCGATTCTTAGAAAAAGTATGACTCTATGTGAATGCCTCCGGCGGTGTACCGGGATGTGCAATGAATCAAGAGTGACATGTATGAAAGAATTATGAACGGTGGCTTTGCCACAAATACGATGTCAACTACATGATCATGCTAGACTTATGACAATGATGGAGCGTGTCATAATAAACGGAACGGTGGAAAGTTGCATGGCAATATATCTCGGAATGGCTATGGAAATGCCATGATAGGTAGGTATGGTGGCTGTTTTGAGGAAGATATATGGTGGGTGTATGATACCGGTGAAAAGTGCGCGGTATTAGAGAGGCTAGCAATGGTGGAAGGAAGTAAAAGTACGTATAATCCATGGACTCAATGTTAGTCATAAAGAACTCATATACTTATTGCAAAAATCTAGAAGTTATCAAAGCAAAGTATTACGCGCATGCTCCTAGGGGGATAGATTGGTAGGAAAAGACCATCGCTCATCCCCGACCGCCACTCATGAGGAAGACATTCAATAAATAAATCATGCTCCGATTTCATCACATAACGGTTCACCATACATGCATGCTACGGGAATCACAAACTTTAACGCAAGTATTCTTTAAATTCACAACTACTAAACTAGCATGACTCTAATATCACCATCTTCATATCTCAAAACAATTATCAAGCTCCAATCTTTTCTTAGTATTAAACGCACTCAAAAGAAAGTTTCACATATCTTGAATACCAAGCATATTAATATTAAGCAAATTACCATGCTATTAACGACTCTCAAAATGATCTAAGTGAAGCATGAGAGATCAATAGTTTCTTTAAAACAAATCCACCACGGTGCTCTAAAAGATCTAAGTGCAGCACTAGAGCAAAAACTATAAGGCTCAAAATATATAAGTGAAGCACATAGAACAAAACTATCAAGCTCAAAAGATATAAGTGAAGCACACAGAGTATTCTATCAAATTGCAATCGATATATGGCTCTCGCAAAAGGTGTGTACAGCAAGGATGATTGTGGCACACTAACAAACAAAGACACAAATAATACAAGACGCTCCAAGCAAAACACATATCATGTGGTGAATAAAAATATAGCTCCAAGTAAACTACCGAGGGAAGTAGACGAAAGAGGGGATGCCTTCCGGGGCATCCCCAAGCTTTGACTTTTTGGTGTCCTTGGATTATCTTGGGGGTGCCATGGGCATCTCCAAGCTTAGTCTGTTGCCACTCCTTGTTCCATAATCCATCAAAAGAATTTACCCAAAACTTGAAAACTTCACAACACAAAACTCAACAGAAATCTCGTGAGCTCCGTTAGAGAAAGAAAACAAAAGACCACTTCAAGGTACTGTAATGAACTCATTCTTTATTTATATTGGTGTTAAACCTACTGTATTCCAACTTATATATGGATTATAAACTATTTTACTAGCCATAGATTCATCAAAATAAGCAAACAACACACGAAAAATAGAATCTGTCAAAAACAGAACAGTCTCTAGTAATCTGTAACTAACGCAAACTCTACCAAAATAGGACGACCTAGAAAATTTGTTTAATGATCAGAAGAAATTGGAATCAGTATTTTATCACGTTCTGGTGATTTTTAACAATTGTTTTCGTGAACAGAAAGATTCTGGAAATTACAGCAAGATCAAATAACTATCATCCAAGAAGATCCTATAGGTCTAACTTGGCACAAACACTAATTAAAACACAAAACCACATCTAATCAGAAGTTAGATGGGTTATTTATTCCTAAACAGAAGCAAAAACAAAAAAATAAAATAAAATTGGGTTGCCTCCCAACAAGCGCTATCGTTTAACGCCCCTAGCTAGGCATAAAAGTGAGGGTAGATCTAGGTATTGCCATCTTTGGTAGGCAATCAATAAGTGGCTCTCATGATAGATTCATATGGAAATTTTATTTTCTTTCTAGGAAATTTTTCCATGCCCTTTTTTAATGGAAATTTAAATCTAATATTCCCTTCCTTCATATCAATAATTGCACCAACCGTTCTAAGGAAAGGTCTACCGAGAATAATAGGGCAAGAAGGATTGCAATCTATATCAAGAACGATAAAATCTACGGGCACATAATTCCTACTTGCAACAATAAGAATATCATAAATTCCTCCCATAGGTTTTTTAATAGTGGAATCCGCAAGATGCAAGTTTAGAGAGCAATCATCAAAGTCACGAAAATCTAGCAAATCACACAAGGTTTTGGGGATAGTGAAGACACTAGCACCCAAATCACAGAAAGCATGGAACTCATAATCTTTAATTTTAATTTTAATAGTAGGTTCCCACTCATCATAGAGCTTTCTAGGGATAGAGACCTTCAACTCAAGTTTTTCTTCATAAGATTGCATCAAGGCATCAACAATATGTTCGGTAAAGGCCTTATTTTGACTATAAGCATGAGGAGAATTTAGCACGGATTGCAACAAGGAAATACAATCAATTAAAGAGCAACTTTCATAATTAAATTCCTTGAGATCCAATATAGTGGGTTTAGCAACATCTAGGTTTTTATTTCTTTCCATCCCACTTTTATCAATTTCATCATCAAGATCTAAATACTCCGAATTTTTGGAACGCCTTCTAGGTAAAGGAAGATCATATTCAGTTTCATCAAGATTAGTATTGCAAAATAAAGATTTAATAGGGGACACATCAATAACTTTTAGATCTTCATCTTGATTTTCATAGGAATTGGAAGAACACGCTTTAATAAAGACATCTTTGGAAGCACGCATCCTAGCGGTTATTTCTTTGCACTCATAAATGGAAATTCTCATGGCTTTGAGAGACTCATTGATATAATGCTTAGGAGGAATAGATCTATGCTTTAAAGAATCAACCTCAAGAGAAATTCTATCAACGTTCCTAGCCAAATCATCAACTTTAAGCAACTTGTCTTCGAGCAAAGCATTAAAATTCTTTTGTGAATTCATAAACTCTTTAACACTACTCTCAAATTCAGAGGGCATCATATTAAAATTTCCATAAGAGTTGTTGTAGGAATTTCCATAATTATTAGAAGGATTACTAGGATAAGGCCTAGGATTAAAATTCCCTCTATACGCGTTTTTACCAAAATTATTCCTACCAACAAAATTCACATCCATAGATTCATTATTATTCTCAATCAAGGTAGACAAAGGCATATCATTAGGATCAGAAGAAACACTCTTAGTAGCAAATAATTTCATAAGTTCAGCCATCCTTCCACTCAAAACATTGATTTCTTTTATCGCATGCACTTTTTTATTAGTAGATCTTTCAGTATGCCATTGAGAATAATTAACCATCATATTATCTAGGAGTTTAGTAGCATCTCCTAAAGTGATTTCCATAAAAGTGCCTCCTGCGGCCGAATCTAAAAGATTTCTAGAAGCAAAATTCAATCCGGCATAAATTTTTTGTATAATCATCCACAAGTTCAAACCATGAGTAGGACAATTACGTATCATTAATTTCATTCTCTCCCAAGCTTGTGCAACATGTTCATGATCAAGTTGCTTAAAATTCATAATGTCGTTTCTAAGAGAGATGATCTTAGCGGGAGGAAAATACTTAGAGATAAAAGCATCTTTGCACTTGTTCCAAGAATCAATACTATTTTTAGGCAAAGATGAAAACCAAGCTTTAGCATGATCTCTAAGCGTAAAAGGAAATAGATTCAATTTAACGACATCTTTCTTATTTTGCATATCACATAAATCAACGAAGCTATTCAGATGAGTAGCGGCATCTTCACTGGGAAGGCCGGCGAATTGATCTTTCATAACAAGATTCAACAAAGCAGTATTGATTTCACAATATTCAGTATTGGCAAGAGGAGCAATCGGAGTGCTAAGGAAATCATTATTATTGGTATTGGTGAAGTGACACAATTCGGTAGTATCTTGAGCCATCGCGACAAGCAAGCAATCCAACACACGAGCAAACAAAAGGCAAGCGAGAAAAAGGCAAACAGGAAAAAGAGGAGGAGATTGGGAAAGAGAGGCTTAATAAAACGGCAAGGGTGAGGTGGGGGAGAGGAAAACGAGAGGCAAATGGCAACTAATGTAATGCGGGAGATAGGGATTGAGATGGGTACTTGGTATGTTGACTTTTTGCGTAGACAACGTCGCCAGAAGTGGCTCGTTGTTAGGAGTCCAAATCTTGACTTGCTCTTGCGTAAGCCTCCCCGGCAATGGTGTCAGAAATTCTTCTTGCTACCTCTTGAGCACTGCGTTGGATTTCCCCGAAGAGGAGAGGATGATGCAGTAAAGTAGCGTAAGTATTTCTCTCAGTTTTTGAGAACCAAGGTATCAATCCAGTAGGAGGCTACGCGTAAGTCCCTCGTACCTGCACAAAACAATAGCTCCTCGCAACCAACACGATTAAGGGTTGTCAATCCCTTCACGGTCACTTACGAGAGTGAGATCTGATAGAGATGATAGATAATGTTTTTGGTATTTTTGGTATAGAGATGCAAAGTGAAAAGTAAAAGGCAAAGTAAAAAAGAAAAGCAAGATTAAAGTGATGGAGATTGATATGATGAGAATAGACCCAAGGGCCATAGGTTTCACTAGTGGCTTCTCTGAAGAGCATAAATATTCTACGGTGGGTGAACAAATTACTGTTGAGCAATTGACAGAATTGAGCATAGTTATTAGAATATCTAGGTATGATCATGTATATAGGCATCACATCCGAGACAAGTAGACCGACTCCTGCCTGCATCTACTACTATTACTCCACTCATCGACCGCTATCCAGCATGCATCTAGAGTATTAAGTTAAAACAGAGTAACGCTTTAAGCAAGATGACATGATGTAGAGGGATAGTTTCATGCAATGTGATAAAAACCCCATCTTGTTATCCTCGATGGCAACAATACTTTACGTGCCTTGCTGCCCCTTCTGTCACTGGGAAAGGACACCGCAAGATTGAACCTAAAGCTAAGCACTTCTCCCAATGCAAGAATAACCAATCTAGTAGGCCAAACCAAACTGATAATTCGAAGAGACTTGCAAAGATAACCAATCATACATAAAAGAATTCAGAGAAGATTCAAATATTATTCATAGATAGACTTGATCATAAACCCACAATTCATTGGTCTCAACAAACACACCGCAAAAAGAAGATTACATCGAATAGATCTCCACGAGAGAGGGGGAGAACATTGTATTGAGATCCAAAAAGAGAGAAGAAGCCATCTAGCTAATAACTATGGACCCGTAGGCCTGAGGTGAACTACTCACACTTCATCGGAGAGGCTATGATGATGTAGAAGCCCTCCGTGATGACGGCCCTCTCCGGCGGAGCTCCGGAACAGGCCCCAAGATGGGATCTCGTGGGTACAGAAGGTTGCGGCGGTGGAATTAGGTTTTTGGCTCCGTATCTGATCATTTGGGGGTACGTAGGTATATATAGGAGGAAGGAGTACGTTGGTGGAGCGCCAAGGGTCCCACGAGGCAGGGGCGCGCCCTAGGGGGGCGCCCCCACCCTCGTGACCGCCTCTTTGCTTCCTTGGAGTAGGGTCCAAGTCTCCTGGATCACGTTCGGTGAGAAAATCACGTTTCCGAAGGTTTTATTCCGTTTGGACTCCGTTTGATATTCTGTTTCTCCAAAACTCTAAAATAGGCAAAAAAACAGCAATTCTGGGCTGGGCCTCCGGTTAATAGGTTAGTCCCAAAAATAATATAAAAGTGGAAAATAAAGCCCAATATAGTCCAAAACAGTAGATAATATAGCATGGAGCAATCAAAAATTATAGATACGTTGGAGACGTATCAATGGTCGAAGTTTTTATAGGTTCAATCAAGCATTGTTAACATTGTTACTAAAGAAGGATAGTGCCTTTATCCGAGGGCAATCGATCCAAGATAGATGTATGATTGTCAACCAATCAGTAAAATTATTACATAATGGCGAGGTCCACGGCTTTGATTTAGCTTTGTTGCCTTTTTCCCTACAAGTCATGAGAAGAGGGGATTTAGCCATAAGTGGTGCTCGTGGGTATCTTTGCTTGTCACCTCGACAAGTTATAAAGTGTTGGTCAATGACAAGTCTGGTGAATGTATTTGGCAAGCGCGGGGGTTGAGGTAGGGAGACCCCTATCCCCTCTTATCCCTCCTGATCATGGATGTCCTCGATGCTATGGTCGATAAGACGGAGGTGGCTGGGTTGTTAGAACCCCTTGATAGATGGGGAGTGTCGGTGTCAAAACCGGCGGCTCTCGGGTAGGGGGTCCCGAACTGTGCGTCTAGGCGGATGGTAACAGGAGACGAGGGACATGATGTTTTACCCAGGTTCGGGCCCTCTTGATGGAGGTAAAACCCTACGTCCTGCTTGATTAATATTGATGATATGGGTAGTACAAGAGTAGATCTACCACGAGATCAAGGAGGCTAAACCCTAGAAGCGAGCCTATGGTATGATTGTTGTATATTGTCCTACGGACTAAAACCCTACGGTTTATATAGACACCGGAGAGGGTTAGGGTTACACAGAGTCGGTTACAATGGTAGGAGATCTACATATCTGTATCGCCAAGCTTGCCTTCCACGCCAAGGAAAGTCCCTTCCGGACACGGGACGAAGTCTTCAATCTTGTATCTACATAGTCCTGGAATCCGGCTGAAGGTATAGTCCGGCTATCTGGACACCCCCTAATCCAGGACTCCCTAAGTAGCCCCTGAACCAGGCTTCAATGACGACGAGTCCGGCGCGCAAATTGTCTTCGGCATTGCAAGGCGGGTTCCTCCTCCAAATACTTCATAGAAAATTTTGAACACTAAGGATAGTGTCCGGCTCTGCAAAATAAGTTTCCACATACTGCCATAGAGAGAATAATATTTGCACAAATCTAATCTGCGGACGTATTCCGTAGCATGACACCACACCATGGCCAGGTCTTTATTCGAATCATTTTTGCTCCCCCACCTCAGCGCATTTTGCGAGGCGGTTTCCTTTGCACGTCTTGTCAAAGCAGAGATCGTGTCCCCTTATTTACGGGATTCTCATCAATACGGACGTGGGTAACCCAACCGCGCCATTTATCACCACGCTTGGGAGTTAAGCGAGTTTTATCAGGATGGTGGGGACGCTTGGCCGCATACGCCCATATAAGGGGATAAGGATCCACCTTTTTACCAACGCCTTCTTCCTCCTTTTCCTATCCATCTTCCGCGCACTCGAGCTCCAGCGCCCAAGCCCGCATTCCCCACCTCAACCTTCTCCAGTCATGTCCGGAGCGGGAGGCAAGTGGATGGTCTCCTCCGTCACGGAGGGGCACATCAAAAAACTGAGGAAGGCCGGATACTTGTCTAACGACATCGCGCACCGGCTTCCCGAAGAGGGGCAGCTCCTCCCCACCCCAAGGCCCCATGAGAGGGTAGTATTCCTTCCCATTTCCTCCGCGGACTGGGCTTTCCTCTCCACCCGTTCGTCCGGGGGCTCATGTTCTACTACGGCCTGGATTTCCACGATCTGGCCCTGAACTTCATCCTCAACATCTCGGCGTTTATCGTCGTGTGCGAGGCTTTCCTCTACATCCGCCCCCATTTCGGCCTATGGCTCAAGACTTTCAATGTCAAGCCGAAGGTGGTGCGCGGCAACCAGGCGGAGTGTGGAGGTGCCATGGCGGGCAAGATGACCAATGTTCTATGGCTCGAGGGCTCCTTTGTGGAGACCCTGAAGGGGTGGCAATCGGGGTGGTTTTACATCACCGAGCCGCGCGACCCTGAGTGGGTCGCAGCCCCCGAGTTTCGGTCCGGACCCCCTACGCGGCTCACGTCCTGGAAAGAGACGGGCCTGTCGTGGGGCAACAAAGAAGAGGTAACCGGACTGCAAAAATGCATCCAAACCCTGGTGAACAAGCAGCTCAAGCTTGTCAATGTAGTCCAGGTTATGCTCGTCCGCCGGATCCTCCCGTGTCAACAATGGAATTTCAGTCTGTGGGAGTTTGACCCGGCGCAGCACCAAACCCTGAGCAGGCTCTTCGACACGACGTACGAGGACGCCTGGCAGGTGCTATTCAAAGGCGCCGAGGCTCCCGCATCCGCTTCCGAGGACCACGGATTCAGCATGCAGCGTCACGCTGGCGCAGTAAGCTATTTTACCTTTTCCAGGGTGTTAGTTTTCCATAGTTTGACTCTATGTGGGATCTAAGCTCCCTTACCTTTGATAGGATTGGCAGGCGAAGTCCGGACAGATCAACTGTCCGCCTCCTTTGCCCGAAGACCTAGCCAATGCTCACCTAGCGAAGCTGCTGGCTCCGGCACCTTTGCCGGAGAAGAAGGCCAAGAAGAGGGCCACATGGACTCGAAAGAGTTCCCGACGCCTGGAGGTGTCAGATTCATCATCCGACGAATCTGAGACGCGCCCCTCCCGTGAAAACGAGGAGGAAGAAGAACCCTCTCCCCCTCCAGCGGGGGGAGGAAAGAAGAGAAAGGCCGCCCCAACAGGGGAGGCCGAGGGGTCCAGGGAGGGAAGGACCCCTCCTCCGGACTACTCCGCCGACGCCGACGACGGCGAAGAGGAGTGGCCACACAGGGCCAAGCGCCCGGCAAGATCGTAAGTTATCCGGATGTCGGAGTAATTTATAATACTATTTTATGGCACAACCTTTCCTTATGTCGAATATGATCATGCAGTCCGCCCCAGGCCGGGCTCGACAAGTCGTCGAGCGGCTCCCTTGATTCGCGGATGTGAATTCACTTCCGCCGGCTACCTCCCCCCGCCCTACGGACGACGCCGAAGTGTTGTCCCAACAGGTTCCAAGCCAGGAGGAGGTGGTCCTGCAGGCGCCACAAGGCGACCTCCCGGACTCCAGGAATGAGGGGGATAAAACCCCCCAGGGCTCCAAGTCCGGCTTTGAGCCGGACACCGCACCGGAACCTTCAACGGTTCCTGACTCGGGTAGGCAGCCTCCTTCCAAGAGGAGCAAGCCTACCGAGCCGGCGATCTCCGTACAACCGGAGGCACCGGACAATTTGCTGGAGGTGCTTAACGGCACCTCCATCGACGAGGAGCACCACACTATTATGAGTGCGGTGATCCAAAAGGTTCAGTCCTCCAAGAGCGGACTGACTGAAGCTTGTGCCAGCCTTCTAATAGGCTTCGAGGTAAGTACAGAATATGTAAAAATATTACCGCATAGACAGTAGCCCCTGATGCTTTGTTTGGCGTTCGGAAAGAAAAGTTGAATAGAGGATCTAATAAAATTCGTAGGAGTCTAACAGAAAAAGAGTCAATATGCGTATGCAGGCTTCGCTGCTGGCGACCGCCGCACTGACTGCGGAGGTGGGCACACTGAAGCAGGGCCTCGAGCGGTCCGAGCAAGAGCTCGGCCTTGCCAAACGGCAGCTCGAGGAGAAAGAAGGTAAGAGATACCTTATAGAAAAAAATATAAGAGCAATTGCAAAAATATGACAGGATTAACATGGCTATTGTAGGGGCCACAACTGAGGTGGCGACCCTTAAGCAAGCGCTGACCGAGGCCGAGAAGAGAGCGGTCGCGGAGCGCACCGAGCGGGAGAAATATGAGGCGCAAGTTGGCAAGGTACGGCAAGAGCTCCAGGTTCTCATGGAAAAACATGAGAGTTTGGAGCTTGACTCAAAGACGCGAGCGTCCGAGCTCGCGGCGGCTATTGAAAGTGCCAAGGCCGAATCCCAGAAGGCCCTCCAGGAGTTGTATGCGGTGAAAAAGATAGCGGCGGGTAAGGCATTCTTTATGCAAAGCAAACATGTGAAAGTGAGCTTCTTGTTACTTACTCGAGTCCGGAGCTCTCCAGGAGCATTCGCAGATCTTCCCCGTAGCGTGTCCGATGCCGCCGCATTCTACCAAGTCGAGGAGGGTAGCTCGACGGAGAGGGTGTTCTAGTCTCAGTATGTTGAGGCCGGACACCCAGTGCCCCTGAGCGACCAGCTGAAGCAGCTGGTCGAGCTCCACAAGGTGGCCGAACAGGCCATGCAGGGCCTTATAGTTCGGTTGTGGCCCAGAGAGGCTCTGCTTGGGAGCTATTTCGGGCTGGTGCGGCGGTTGGTGGAGGCCTGTCCAAGGCTTGAAGTCATCAAGTGCTCCATCTGCATCGAAGGTGCCTGTAGGGCCCTTGCCCGCGCTAAGGTGCACTGGGGCAAGCTGGATGGTGAGAAGCTTGTGAAGGACAGGCCACCGCCGGGGAAGGAGCATCGCAAGCCCGAAAACTATTATAAGGATGTTCTGAAGGGTGCCCGCCTTATGGCGGATGAATGTTCCAGGGATGTAATTTTTGAGTAAACTCGCTCGTATTGTCCTGTGCGCTGAAAACTTGTTCATATGCGCTAAGCAATGCTTTTTTAATTTAAAATATTACTTTCTGTGCGGCTGTTTATCAAAATTGAGAGATGGCCAGTCGTCGGCTTCTGCCTCCGTGCCACTAGTGCTGGGGTGTTCAGGATAAACCTGAGCGCTCTTTTTCCCATGTTTGGGTCCTTCGAGGGAGGCGCTCAGCACAACGAACAAGGAAATCGGACTATAATGCTTGAACACTCTCACTTAGCCATAGCATTCTATAATTTTAAATTCCGGTGAAGCCCCTAGTATTCGGAAGACCGAGTTCGGGGCGCTATCCACGCCTTTGGCCGGACAAAGCCGACTCCTCGCTCTAAGCGGCATAAGTCTTTAGGGACTCGAAAAACCTCTCGAACAGCGACCAGTCTCTCGCTTCATCATGACAGTCAGTTTTAGCTTTCTCTACTGAGGTGCTCCGCCCAGCTCAACTGGGGCACAATCGCAGTAGTTCTCCTAGTGCTACCTTAGCCGATACAACGGAACGTAAGGCACCAAAACATAGGAGCCGGGCAAAACCCAACTATTGACCCAAGACATGATTCGGAGCCGATGCATATAATGGTATAAGTTCGGGGTGCCGTACTTGTTAAAGTGTTCAGACTTATCGCGCCATATTGGGGGGGGGGGTACTGAAGCCCCTGGCGTATTGACCGTACCAAACTGTACGGGTGCAACATGTCGTTAATGAACATATATTTGTAAAAAAAGAGTAATGCAAAAATAGACAAAAGCTATGCATTGTTTATAGAAAGGCTGCGATCGAAGCAGAACAATACAAATAGTGTGATAAGCAAAAGCGGGACTATTTAACATGTCCTTTCTAGGGGCAGGCTGCGGAATAGTATGCAAAATAGGTATACTGCTCGTGATAGAGAGCACCTGGGATTTTTATAATGCGGCGTAGCTTTTCTGCTTCCCTGGTTCTTGCATCGTTTGTGCGGCAGTTGGGTTGCCGAACAGGTCTTCCGAAGTATGGAGTCCTGAAAGTAAGAGAAAATAAAGAAATCGGCAGCCCCTAGTACGGTTTAAGCCGTGTTTTGGGCGTGCCGTGATGGTGCCCCTCCCCCTGTGCCCATGGTATTTCGAGAGCATAGTTATGTACGCGAAGCACTGGTTTCGCTATTTCACAAGGGCTGGGGTTGGGTCCGCGTTGCTACGCCTGCTCGGAACGTGCCAGGCGATCTTGTTATAGGTTACACCGGGCGCGCTTGATAGTGTCCGATAGTGTCCGGACGTTTAACGGCCAGACTAGAGAGCTGCCTTGAAAGGCTGCTTTGTACTTCCGCTGCGAGGGCCGCCATGTGCTCCTCCGTTCGGAGGGAGCGTTCGGTGTTTCCATCTACCGTGATTACTCCTCGAGGGCCTGGCATCTTGAGCTTAAGGTATGCGTAGTGCGGCACCGCATTGAAATTTGCAAATGCGGTTCGCCCGAGCAGTGCGTGATAGCCACTGCGGAACGGGACTATGTCGAAGATTAACTCCTCGCTTCAGAAATTATCCGGAGATCCGAAGACCACTTCAAGTGTGACTGAGCCTGTACAGTTGGCCTCTACACCTGGTATGACGCCTTTAAAGGTCGTTTTGGTGGGCTTGATCCTCAAGGGATCTATGCCCATTTTCCGCACTGTATCCTGGTAAAGCAGGTTCAGGTTGTTGCCGCCGTCCATAAGGACTCTTGTGAGATGAAATCCGTCAATAATTGGGTCTAGAACCAATGCGGCGAATCCGCCATGACGGATGCTAGTGGGGTGGTCCCTTCGATCAAAGGTGATCGGGCAGGAGGACCATGGGTTGAACTTTGGGACGACTGGCTCCATCGCATATACGTCCCTTAACGCACGCTTCCGCTCCCTCTTGGGTATGTAGGTTGCGTATATCATTTTCACCGTTCGCACTTGTGAGGGAAACCCCTTCTGTCCACTGTTGTTCGGCGGCCGGGGCTCCTCCTCGTCATCGCTACGTAGCCCCTTGTCTCTATGTTCGGCATTTAACTTGCATGCCTGCTTGAACACCCAACAATCCCTGTTGGTGTGATTGGCTGGCTTTTCGGGGGTGCCATGTATCTGGCACAAGCGGTCGAGTATTCAGTCCAAACTGGACGGGCCCTGAGTATTTCTTTTGAATGCCTTTTTCCGCTGACCGGATTTATAGCCTCTGAATCCGGCATTGACTGTCATATCCTTGTTGTTGCCGCTGTTAACGCGGCGCTTTTGCTTGTTCCGACGCGACCTGCCACTGTTGTCCTTGGTGTCCGAATTACCAAGGTTTTTGGTCAAGTTATTGCTACGAGCTAGCCAGTTGTCTTCTCCCGTGCAAAAGCGGGTCATGAGCGTCGTGAGTGCTGCCATGGATTTCGGCTTTTCCTGTCCAAGGTGCCGGGTAGCCACTCGTCGCGGATATTATGCTTGAAGGCTGCTAGGGCCTCAGCGTCCGGACAGTCGACTATTTGGTTTTTCCTTGTTAGGAACCGTGTCCAGAATTGCCTGGCCGGTTCCTCTGGCTGTTGAATTATGTGGCTTAGGTCATCGGCGTCTGGTGGTCGCACATAGGTGCCCTGGAAATTGTCGAGGAATGCGGCTTCCAGGTCCTCCCAACAACCGATTGATTCTGCTGGCAAGCTGTTAAGCCAATGCCGAGCTGGTCCCTTGAGTTTGAGTGGGAGGTATTTGATGGCGTGTAGATCGTCGCCGCAGGCCATGTGGATATGAAGGAGATAATCCTCGATCCATACCGCGGGATCTGTTGTGCCATCTATGATTCGATGTTCACGGGTTTGAAACCCTCAGGGATTTGATGATCCAATACTTCATCTGTGAAGCATAGGGGGTGTGCGGCGCATCTGTATTGGGCTATATCACGACGCAGCTCAAACGAGCTTTGTCTATTGTGTTCGGCCCGGCCGGATTTATTATATTCGGAGTGGCGATCACCGTCACGTGTTGTGGGGCGCCCGCGCGATCTGTAGATCGATCTTGCTTGCTTTGACTTGTCCTCCAATATGTCTCGCAGGTCTGGCGCGTTTTCCCGTGCCTTAGAATGTTTTGAGTGGTGTCGGGGTGCGGCTTGAGTGGAGGGCCAAGAGGCCTCTCTGTCGCGGCCGCGAGGTGGCCGATCGGCCGTATCATGCGCTGGTGATGTAGGTTTAGGTGCTTCCTCCTCTAATCGGGGTAGCAGCCTGCGCTTTGGGTAGCTCTTGGAGGGGCGTTCGAGTTCATACTCTTCGGCCGCAAGGACTTCAGTCCATCTGTCGGCTAGCAAATCTTGATCAGCTCTAAGATGTTGTTGTTTTTTCTTGAGGCTGCTTGCCGTGGCCATAAGCCTATGTTTGAAACGCTCTTGTTTGACGGGATCCTCTGGCACAACGAATTCGTCGTCGTCGAGGCTTGCCTCGTCTTCGGAGGGAGGCATATAATTATCATCCTCGACCTCTCTGTCTGCCGCTCTCTCGTGAGGGCTGGCTTCTCCATCCTCCTGTGCTGAATCTTGCTGGAGGGGGTGTTCTTCGGCGCTATCCGGAGTATTATTATCTCCTGTGCCGGAATCACCGTTTTTGCTTTGGCGGGATTTAGAGCGGCGCCGCTGACGCCAGCACTTAGGCTGTTTCTTGGAGGGATCATCCCCCGTTGTTCCATCGCCATCTCCTTCTTTTGGGGTATCCACCATGTATATGTCATATGACGAGGTGGCTTTCCAGTGCCCTATAGGTGCTGGTTCTTGATCGTCTCCTGCATCGGCGTCCATACCGTCGATGTCTTCGGAGTCGAAGTCGAGCATGTCGGTCAAATCATCGACAGTGGCTACAAAGTGGGTGGTGGGTGGGCTTTGAATTTCTTCATTGTCCGTATCCCAACCTTGCTGACCGTAATCCGGCCAGGGCTCTCCTGATAAAGAGAGAGACTTTAGTGACTTCAGGATATCGCCAAAGGGCGAGTACTGAAAGATGTCCACGGCGGTGAACTCCATGATCGGCGCCCAATCGGAATCGATCGGCAGGGGCGCGGAGGGCTTGGAGTCCGGAGAGGAGTCCGGCCCCTCAGAGTCACGGGCCTTGCGGAGTGCGGGGCTGGTGTACGGCTCGATCGCCGTTGGGATCGCGGCCCCTGAGGCGGCGTCCAACCACTCATCCTCGATCAGCGCAGTTGGTTCCGAATTGAGGGTTGGAACCGATGCGTGTGCGGCCTCCAGGGCACTGTTCGGCGGCAGAGCTAGATCATGCCCATCGTGACAGTGCAGCACGCTCGGCCGTGGCTCGAATCCGTCGAAGATCAAGTCCCCGCGGACGTCAGCCATGTAGTTTAAACTTCCAAATCTGACCTGATGGCCAGGGGCGTAGCTTTCGATCTGCTCTAGATGGCCAAGCGAATTGCCCCGCAGTGCAAAGCCGCCGAAGATGAAGAGCTGTCCAGGGAGAAAAGTCTCACCCTGGACTGCATCGCCATTGATGATCGGAGGAGCCATCGGGCCTAAAGGCGACCACACAGAGGAACTCTCAATGAAAGCACCAATGTCGGTGTCAAAACCGGCGGATCTCGGGTAGGGGGTCCCGAACTGTGCGTCTAGGCGGATGGTAACAGGAGACGAGGGACACGATGTTTTACCCCGGTTCGAGCCCTCTTGATGGAGGTAAAACCCTACATCCTGCTTGATTAGTATTGATGATATGGGTAGTACAAGAGTAGATCTACCACGAGATCAAGGAGGCTAAACCCTAGAAGCTAGCCTATGGTATGATTGTTGTATATTGTCCTACGGACTAAAACCCTATGGTTTATATAGACACCGGAGAGGGTTAGGGTTACAGAGAGTCGGTTACAATGGTAGGAGATCTACATATCCGTATCGCCAAGCTTGCCTTCCACGCCAAGGAAAGTCCCTTCCGGACACGGGACGAAGTCTTCAATCTTGTATCTTCATAGTCCTGGAGTCCGGCTGAAGGTATAGTCCGACTATCCGGACACCCCCTAATCCAGGACTCCCTCAGGGAGTGTTCCACATGCCATCGCTTTACACGGATATATCCCATTTTTCTCAAACCCAAAGAAGTGTGAATTGTTCATGATGAAGGAGATTCTGGCGTTGTTTGGTGATGCTTCTGGGCTTATGGCTAATCTTCAAAAATATGTGATCTCGCCGTGAGATGCGAGGGTGTTGATTTGGACCTTCTCGCGCCATCTCTTCTATGTTAGGTGGCCCGGTTTCTGTGCGCCTTCACTAAAGCAGATCTACAACCTCTTTTTGATCATGTGGCGAATAGATGGGCGACTTGGAAGACCCTTATATTGCTTACGACTGGCATGCTGACTTGGATCAAGGTGATGCTTACAACTATTACCATTTATCACATGTTCTCTCTCAATCTCCCTTCATGGGTTTTCAAGGCCATCACAAAGATTTTTTGGATTTTTTTCTAGAGAAGTTTCGAGGAGGCGAAGGGCGGCACGATTTGGTGGCATAGGAGAAAATTTGCAAGCCTCTGTGGTTTGGTGGGCTAAGTGTTCATCGCTTGGATTTTCTTAACAACACTATAAATGATGTGTTTATGGCTTTAGAGGATGCGACGGGTATGATAAGGGCGTGTGATGTCTACTATGCAACTTTATTCTTGTAGACTCGTGTTGGGCCTCCAAGCGCAGAGTTTTGTAGGACAGTAGCAATTTTCCCTCAAGTGGATGACCTAAGGTTTATCAATCCGTGGGATGTGTAGGATGAAGATGACCTCTCTCGAACAACCCTGCAACCAAATACAAGAAATCTCTTGTGTCCCCAACATACCCAATACAATGGCAAATTGTATAGGTGCACTAGTTCGGCGAAGAGATGGTGATAAAAGTGTAATATTGATGGTAGAAATATAGTTTTATAATTTGAATAAATAAAAACATCAAGGTAGCAATTAGTAAACGGGCACAAAAACGGTATTGCAATGCTTGAAAATGAGGCCTAGGGTCCGTACTTTCGCTAGTGCTACCTCTCAACAATGCTAACATAGTTGGATCATATGATTATCCCTCAAAGTGCAATAAAGAATCACTCCCGAGTTCCTATTAGCGGAGAACAAAAGATAAGAATTGTTTGTAGGGCACGAAACTACCTCAAAGCTATTATTTCCGTTAGATCTATTCAAGAGTTCGTACTAAAATAACACAAAGCTATTTTTTTTCCGTTCGATCTATCCTAGAGTTCGTACTAGAATAACACCAAAGCAAATTAATATTCATAATACTTAATCCACACAAAGAACCATAAAGAGACCCCAAAGTTTCCGTCGGAGAAAAACGTGGATCAACCCCTATGCATAGATTACCCCAATATCACCGTGGGAATCCACGAGTTGAATGCCATAACACATATCAAGTGAATCAATAGGATACCTCATTGTCACCTCAAGTATTCATATTGCAAGACATATATCATGTGTTCTCATCTCTAAATATTCAATCCAACAAGACAAAACTTTGAAGGGTAAAGATTCAATTCATCATAACAAGAGTATAGAGGGGAGAAACATCATATGATCCGACTATATTAACAAAGCCCATGATATAGATCACGAGAGAGAGAGAGAGAGAGAGAGAGAGAGAGATCAAACACATAGCTACTGGTACAAACCCTCAGCCCCGAGGGTGGACTACTCCCTCCTCATCGTGGTGGCCGCCGGGATGATGAAGATGGCCGCCGAAGATGATTTCCCCCCTCCGGTAGGGTGCCAGAACGGGTCTAGATTGGTTTTCGGTGGCTACGGAGCCCTACGGCGACGGAAATTCTGATCTAGGTTAACCCCGATGGGTTTCAGAATATTTGGGAATTTATAGTGCAAAGAGAAGGTGCTGGTGGGTTGTGCCCCCCTTGGGGCACCCCCAGGTGCATCTCTGGCCCATTGGGTTCCTTCTAGTCCATAAAAAATCTCCGTGGAGTTCCGTTGCATTTGGACTCCGTTTGGTATTGATTTCCTGCGATGTAAAAAACAAGCAAAAAACAGCAACTAGCACTAGGAAGTGGGTCAATAGGTTAGTCCCAAAAAATGATATAAAGTTGCTATAAAATGATTGTAAAACATCCAAGAATGATGAAATGACAGCACGAATACTTCATAAATTATAGATATGTTGGAGACGTATCAACATCCCCAAGCTTAATTCCTCCTCGTCCTCGAGTAGGTAAATGATAAAAGAAATAATTTATGAAGTGTGAATGCTAGCAAAGTGCATAAGTTTGATCAATGAAAATTTCAATCACTTTTCCTAGCATCATAACAACAATTATTTCTTATAAAACTTCTCATGTTATAGTAGCAACCAATTCACATGTTAAGGTTCAAACAATGAACTCTCTTGAAACTCAACAACCTATGTTCTTAGTCACCAAGCAATTGCAATTCAACTTATTCAACAGAGTTTAAGTAAGATCTCCACATACTCAACCATCATATAGTCTTCTATGATTGCTAACACTCACCGCATACACATGAGAAAAACGTTTCAACCAAACACATAGAAAGATAGGGGCTTATTATTTTGCCTCCCAACGTATTCACCTCAAGGGTGATGTCAACAATAATAACTCATGCTACCCATATTCAACCGGACATATGTGCCTAGATCTTTCCTCACCACATGATGCTTGCCAAAAGAGAAAAATAAAAAGTAATAGAGAGAATAACTTTGACTCTTGCATGAAAGTAAATACATAAAAGTAAAAGATAGGCCCTTCGCAGAGGGAAGTAGGGATTTGTAGAGGTGCTAGAGCTCAACACGAAAATTGAGAGATAAAAACATTTTGAGAGGTATACTTTTCACACCAACAAAAATTACTCAGAGATCCCAACACTTTCCATGTTGGATATATCATAGGCGCACAAACAGCAAATAAAGTTTATTCCTTTTTCCACCATACCTTCACTTTCCATGGCTAGCCATATCCACGGGTGCCCTCCATACCAACACTTTCCAAGGAATTTATTATTTGACAACATAAAGTAAATTCATTTTTCATTTCAGGACTGGGCATCCCTAAAACCTTTGCCTTACTCTCGTGCAATGACAAGTGAATAAACACTCATCGTGAGAATAACACATCTAGCATGGAAAATATTGGCCACCCCTCGTCGCCTCGCGAGCGGTACGAGCACACAAAAGAGAAATTTATTTTTGAAAATTAGAAATGGCACATACAAATTTGCTTAGAACGACATGGAAATACCGCATATAGGTAGGTATGGTGGACTCTTGAAAAAAAGTTTTGGGTTTAAGGGTTTTTGGATGCACAAGTGGCGGAATTTTTGGCTAGCAAAGATGGGGGGCGCAAGCACCACATGTTGAAGGATTTATGACAATATGACTTCTATGTGAATATGAACAAACATAAACCATTACATTGTATTCCTTGTCCAACATCAACAATTTTGGCATATAATATTTTGAGGGGCTCACAATCACAAAAGATTTCCATGATAGTGTATTTGCATGTGAAAGTTCTCTTCCTTATACTAATTATTCGTGAATTGCTTGTATGACCAATATTGTGATTGTCAAGCCTCAAAAGATTTCACTTTCTAAACCCAATGTGAAGATACCACTAGGCATTATATGATTTCAACTTCATGATATTCAATTTATTCAACAATTTGCTCATAGGATATAAGTGAAGCACACGAATAAATGACAAACTACTCCAAAAAGATATAAGTGAAGATCGAACGAGTAGTTAAGTAAATACGTAGCTATTTGAGGACTCTATCTTATTCAAAAAAATTCAGATCTAAATATTTTATTAAAACAACAAGCAAAACAAAATAAAATGACATTTCAAGAATAACACAACTCATGTGAAGAAGCAAAAAACTTAGGCTCAACCGATACTAATCGATAATTGTTGAAGAAGAAAGGTGGGATGCCTACCGGGGCATCCCCAAGCTTAGATGCTTGAGACTTCTGAAATATTATCTTGGGGTGCCTTGGGCATCCCCAAGCTTGAGCTTTTGTGTCTCCTAAATCTCAAAAGCTTCATCCACACAAAGCTCAACAAGAACTCGTGAGATAAGTTAGTATAAACCAATGAAAAAACTGTATCATTATCTACTGTGGCAAATCACTAAAATTATTATTCAACATTGCATATTGAATGCCTCTGCATATTTAATACTCCTATCTTCAAATAGAATCATTAAATGAGCAAACATATGCAAACAATGCAAACATAACAGCAATCTGCCAAAACAGTATAGTTTGTAAAGAATGCAAGAGCATCAATACTCATTCAACTCCAAACATTATAAAATTCTACCACACTGTAGAAAATTTATCAGATCTTATTATGCAAAAAGTTTCAACATTTTATCACATTCTGACTTTCTTCGGGAATTTTTGCAACAGCGGTAAACTTTCTGTTTTCAAACAGCAACATGTAGACTTGTAAAATAAGCATGGCAAAGGCTATCAAGGCCATTTTTATTGAAATAAAAGATGGAAAACATTATTATAAATAACAGCAAGAAAATACTAACAATATAAAATGACACTCCAAGCAAAACACATATCATGTGGTGAATAAAAATATAGCTCTAAGTAAAGTTACTGATAATGTTGGAGACGAAAGAGGGGATACCATCTGGGGAATCCCCAAGCTTAGGCTCTTGGTTGTCCTTGAATATTACCTTGGGGTGCCTTGGGAATCCCCAAGCTTAGGCTCTTTCCACTCCTTATTCCGTAGTCCATCGAATCTTTACCCAAAACTTGAAAACTTCACAACACAAAACTTAACAGAAAATCTCGTGAGGTCCGTTAGCGAAAGAAAACAAAACACCACTTCAAGGTACTGTAATGAACTCATTATTTATTTATATTGGTGTTAAATTACTTTATTCCAACTTCTATATGGTTTATAAACTATTTTACTAGCCATAGATTCATCAAAATAAGCAAGCAACACAATGAAAACAGAATCTGTCAAAAACAGAACAGTCTGTAGTAATCTGTATCAAACATATACTTCTGGAACTCCAAAAATTCTAAAATAAATTGGTGGACCTGAGGAATTTGTCTATTAATCATCGTCAAAAAGAATCAACTAAATAGAACTCTCCAGTAAAAAGTTTTAGCTAATCTCGTGAGCGCTAAAGTTTATGTTTTTTTACAGCATGATCATAAAGACTTCACCCAAGTCTTCCCAAAGGTTATACTTGGCACAAACACTAATTAAAACACAAAACCACATCTAAACAGAAGCTAGATGAGTTATTTATTCCTAAACAGAACCAAAAAGCAATAAACTAAAATAAAATTGGGTTGCCTCCCAACAAGCGCTAACGTTTAACGCCCCTAGCTAGGCATGATGATTTCAATGATGCTCACATAAAAGATAGGAATTGAAACATAAATAGAGCATCATGAAGAATATGACTAGCACATTTAAGTCTAACCCACTTCCTATGCATAGGGATTTTGTGAGCGAACAAATTATGGGAACAATAATCAACTAGCATAGGAAGGCAAAACAAGCATAACTTCAAAACTTTAAGCACATAGAGAGGAAACTTGATATTATTGAAATTCCTACAGGCATATGTTCCTCCATCATAATAATTTTCAGTAGAATCATGAATGAATTCAACAATATAACCAGCACCTAAAGCATTCTTTTCATGATCTACAAGTATAGAATTTTTACTACTCTCCACATAAGCAAAATTCTTCTCATGAATAATAGTGGGAGCAAACTCAACAAAACAACTATCATGTGATTGAAAATTAAGATCAAGATGACAAGTTTAATGGTTATCATTATTCTTTAAAGCATACGTGTCATCACAATAATCATCATAGATAGGAGGCATGCTTTCATCATAGTAAATTTTCTCATCAAAGCTTGGGGTACAAAAAATATCATCTCCATCAAACATAGCTTCCCCAAGCTTGTGGCTTTGCATATCATTAGCATCATGGATATCCAAGGAATTCATACTAACAACATTGCAATCATGCTCATCATTCAAAGTTTTAGTGCCAAACATTTTAATGCATTCTTCTTCTAACACTTTGGTACAATTTTCCTTTCCATCATACTCACGAAAGACATTAAAAAGATAAAGCGTATGAGGTAAACTCAATTCCATTTTTTGTAGTTTTCTTTTATAAACTAAACTAGTGATAAAACAAGAAACTAAAAGATTCGATTGCAAGATCTAAAGATATACCTTCAAGCACTCACCTCCCCAGCAACGGCGCCAGAAACTGAGCTTAGTTGACGGGGTGTGAGTGCCGCTTACCTAGCCTCCCCGGCAACGGCGCCAGAAACTACTTGATGTCTACTACGCTACCTTCTCCTTCTAGACGTTGTTGGGCCTCCAAGTGCAGAGGTTTGTAGGACAGTAGCAAATATCCCTCAAGTGGATGACCTACGGTTTATCAATCCATGGGAGGCGTAGGATGAAGATGGTCTCTCTCGAACAACCCTGCAACCAAATAACAAAGAGTCTCTTGTGTCCCCAACACACTCAATACAATGGTAAATTGTACAGGTGCACTAGTTCGGCGAAGAGATGGTGATACAAGTGCAATATGGATAGTAGATAAGTTTTTGTAATCTGAAAATATAAAAACAGCAAGGTAACTAATGATAAAAGTGAGCACAAACGGTATTGTACTGATAGGGAACAAGGCCTAGGGTTCATACTTTCACTAGTGCAAGTTCTCTCAACAATAATAACATAGTTGGATCATATAACTATCCCTCAACATGCAACAAAGAGTCACTCCAAAGTCACTAATAGCGGAGAACAAACGAAGAGATTATGGTAGGGTACTAAACCACCTTAAAGTTATTCTTTCGGATCGATCTATTCAAGAGTTCGTACTAGAATAACACCTTAAGACACATATCAACCAAAACCCTAATGTCACCTAGATACTCCAATGTCACCTAAAGTATCCGTGGGTATGATTATACGATATGCATCACACAATCTCAGATTCATCTATTCAAACCAACACAAAGTACTTCAAAGAGTGCCCCAAAGTTTCTACCGGAGAATCAAGACGAAAACGTGTGCTAACCCCTATGCATAGGTTCATGGGCGGAACCCGCAAGTTGATCACCAAGACATACATCAAGTGAATCACGTGATATCCCATTGTCACCACAGATACGCACGGCAAGACATACATCAAGTGTTCTCAAGTCATTAAAGACTCAATCCGATAAGATTACTTCAAAGGGAAAACTCAATCAATTACAAGAGAGTAGAGGGGGAGAAGCAACATAAGATCTAACTAAAATAGCAAAGCTCGCGATACATCAAAATCGTGCCAAATCAAGAACACGAGAGAAAGAGAGATCAAACACATAGCTACTGGTACATACCCTCATCATGGAGAGCGCCGGGATGATGAAGATGGCCACCGGTGAGGGGTCCCCCCTCCGGCAGGGTGCCGGAACAGGGTCCCGATTGGTTTTTGGTGGCTACAGAGGCTTGCGGCGGCGAAACTCCCGATCTATTCTGTTCCCCGATCGTTTTAGGGTATATGGGTATATATAGGGGGTAGAAGTACGTCAGGGGAGCCACGAGGGGCCCACGAGGGTGGAGGGCGCGCCCTGGGGGGGTGGACGCACCCCCTACCTTGTGGCTTCCTCGTTTCCTTCTTGACGTGGACTCCAAGTCTCCCGGGTTGCTTTCCTTCTAAAAATAACTTCTCCAGAAGGTTTCATTCCATTTCGACTCCGTTTGATATTCCTTTTCTTTGAAACACTAAAACAAGGGAAAAAACAGGAACAGGCTCTGGGTTAATAGGTTAGTCCCAAAAATAATATAAAAGTGTTTAATAAAGCCCATAAACATCCAAAACACATAATATAATAGCATGGAACAATCAAAAATTATAGATACGTTGGAGACGTAACAGGCCTCCAAGCGCAGAGTTTTGTAGGACAGTAGCAATTTTCCCTCAAGTGGATGACCTAAGGTTTATCAATCCGTGGGAGGCATAGGATGAACACGGTCTCTCTCAAACAACCCTGCAACCAAATACAAGAAATCTCTTGTGTCCCCAACACACCTAATACAATGGCAAATTGTATAGGTGCACTAGTTCGGCGCAGAGATAGTGATAAAAGTGTAATATTGATGGTAGAAATATATTTTTATAATCTGAATAAATAAAAACAGCAAGGTAGCAAATAGTAAACGGGCATAAAAACGGTATTGCTATGCTTGAAAATGAGGCCTAGGGTCCTTACTTTCGCTAGTGTAATCTCTCAACAATGCTAATATCATTGGATCATATAACCATCCCTCAAAGTGCGATGAAGAATCACTCCAAAGTTCCTATCTAGCGGAGAACATAAGAATAAATTGTTTTTAGGGTACGAAACCACCTCAAAGCTATTCTTTCCGTTTGACCTATTCAAGAGTCCGTACTAAAATAACACAAAGCTATTCTTTCCATTCTATCTATCCTAGAGTTCGTACTAAAATAACACCAAAGAAAATTCATATTCATAATACTCAATCCAACACAAAGAACTTCAAAGAGTGCCCCAAGATTTCTACCGGAGAAACAAAGACAATAACGTGCATCAACCCCTATGCATAGATTACCCCAATGTCACCTCGGGAATCCGCAAGTTGAGTGTCAAAACATATATCAAGTGAAGCAATATGATACCCCATTGTCACCACGAGTATTCAATTGCAAGACATATATCAAGTGTTCTCAAATCCATAAAAGTATTCAATTCGATAACAATGAAATCTCAAAGGAAAAAACTCAATTCATCACAACAAGATAGAGAGGGGAAAACACCATATGATCTGACTATATTAACAAAGCATGCGATACATTAAGATCGTGACATCTCAAGAACACGCAAGAGAGAGATTAAACACATAGCTACTTGTACAAATCCTCAGCCCCGAGGGTGGACTACTCCCTCCTCATCGTGATGGCCGCCGAGATGATGAAGATGTCCACCGGAGATGATCCCCCCTTCCGGCAGGGTGCCGGAAAGGGTCTAGATTGGTTTTCGGTGGCTACAGAGCCTTGCGGCGGCGGAACTTCTGATCTAGGTTAACCCCGAAGGGTTTTGGAATATTTGTGAATTTATAGGGTAAAGAGGGGGTGCGAGAAGCCACTAAGGTGGGCACAACCCACCCGGGCGCGCCTGGGCCCCAGGTGTGCCCTGGTGGGTTGTGCCCCCTCGGGGCACCCCCCAGGTGCTGCTCTGGTCCATAAAAAATCTCCAATAAGTTTCACGGTGTTTGGACTCCGTTTGATATTGATTTCCTGCGATGTAAAAAACAAGCAAACAACAGCAACTGGCACTGGGCACTGGGTCAATAGGTTAATCCCAAAAAATGATATAAAATTGCTATAAAATGATTGTAAAACATCCAAGAATGATAATAAAACAGCATGAATACTTCATAAATTATAGATACGTTGGAGAGGTATCACAAATTTCTGTCCTCGTGAGATCCCATCTGGAGACCTGTTTCGGTACTCCGCCGGAGGGCCTCTACATCAACCTTGCCGCCCTTCCGATGATGTGTGAGTAGTTTACCACAGACTTACGGGTCCATAGCTAGTAGCTTGATGGCTTTCTCTCTCTCTCTCTCTCTCTCTCTCTCTCTCTCTCTCTCTCTCTCTCTCTCTCTCTCTCTCTCTCTCTCTTTGATCTTCAATACAATGTTCTCCTCGATGCTCTTGGAGATCTATTCGATGTAATCTTCTTTTGCGATGCATTTTTTGAGATCCGATGAATTGTGGATTTATGATCATATTAATTATTAATATTATTTGAGTCTTCTGTGAACTCTTTTGTGCATGATTAAGATAGATTTGTATTTCTCTCCGATCTATTGATTTGGTTTGGCCAACTAGATTGATTTTTCTTGCAATAGGAGAGGTGCTTTGTAATGGGTTCAATCTTGCGGTGTCCTCACCCAGTGACAGAAAGGGTAGCGAGACACATATTTGTATTGTTGCCATTAAGGATAAAAAGGTGGGGTTTATTCATATTGCTTGGATTTACCCCTCTACATCATGTCATCTTGCTTAAGGTGTTACTCCGTTCTTGTTAACTTAATACACTAGATGTATGCTAGATAGCAGTCGGTGTGTGGAGTAATAATAGTAGATGCAGGCAGGAGTCGGGCTACTTGTCACGGACGTGATGCCTAAATTCATGACCATTGCCTTAGACATCGTCATAACTTTGCGCTTTTCTATCAATTACTCAACAGTAATTTGTTTACCCACCGTATGTGTTCTTCCAAGAGAGAAGCCTCTAGTGAAAACTATGACCTCCGGGTCTATCTTTTATTATATTATTTTTAGATCTATAATACCAAAAACCCAAAAATATCTTGCTGTAATTTATTTATGTTTACTTTATTTTGTACTTTTATTTATCTATTATACCTATCTCTATCAGATCTCATCCTTGCAAGTAACTGTGAAGGGATTGACAACCTCTTTATCGTGGTGGGTGCAAGTATTTGTTTGTTTGTGTAGGTGCTATTGTTGGAGACTTATGTGTTCCTCCTATTGGATTGATACCTTGATTCTCAAACTGAAGGAAATATTTATCTCTACTTTACCGCATCACTCTTTTCTCTTCAAGAGAAAAATCAACGCAAGCTCAAGAAGTAGCACAGAGTACACCTTGGTTAGTTTTCCTACATAGCTCTGGGCTTCGACAAATGACTCCTAACATGGATGCCAGAGTCAAAGAATGGTGGTGCTCGATGGATAGGAGAATTCCACAGGTTAGTGCCAAGGAGAAGGCGACGATTATGATCGCCGGTCTTCGCAACCTTTGGCTGAAGCGTAACTCCACAGTTATCGAATGAAAATCGTTGTTTGTTCATAGGGCAGTCGCGCTTGCGATGGAATAGCACTTGCGATGAAAAAAGGCTTGCGATGGAATAGCACTTGCGATGAAAAAAGGCTAGACGGGCAGCTGCCAAGATTAAGGCCTCGTTTGTTTGGCGTGGGTTGAAGGGGATCTCAGAGTTAACCTCGCGAGGCCCAGAATCCTCCGAAATCCCCGTTGGCCCATTTGGTACACGGGGTTTCGACAGCCCAACACCCTCGATTCCCCTTCGATCCACTCGTTTCCACGCGGTTCAGAAGGCTCGAGGGGGGGGGCTCGAGGATTTGGAGACGTCGCCGCTAGACTCGTGAAGACGCCGCCGCCCGACTCCTCTCCAAGACTCCGCCGTCCAGCGCCTACCCAAGACGCCGCCGCCCGACGCCTCGACGTCGGCGTACCTCCTCCGGCATAATGGACTTCTCTCCGGTGGTATGTCCTCGCCGCCCCTCCTTTCCCCTCGTCGTCTAGGGTTTGCCATCGGCCATGTCTGCTGCCTTTTCCTCCCGAGGTGCCGGCCGTCACCAAGTTGTGGGCGACGATGTAGGGCCCGGTGCCGTAGTTGCCGGACTTGTAGTAGAGGTGGAGCAGCACGGAGCAGCGTCCACATCCCTCTGCCTGAACTCACCATATGCATCTGTTTCCGTGGATCGACTGAGGATCTGTACATGTTGAACTACCAAACAGACCGTGGTGCAATGGTTACGGATACTAATTTGACCACTTGCATGCTTCCTTAGTTCCTTTGTTTTCTGGAGCTCGTGTGAACCTGAATTTTGAGTCGTTCTTGTTCATACTGAATGAGCATTTCGGTTTAGATAGGTATACAGTGTGCTGGTACAATGCTTGCAGAGTTGCAGTCCAGTAGTTTGAGGACTACCAAGCGTGATGCTTTGTTCTGAATTACAATACAGTACATGAATTTGAAAAAAGGAATTTACTTAGCTCTAACAGCAAGCTGCACTTGTTTTCCAGGATGGATAGATTACTTCAAAAGGAATTTATCGCCGTGTGCAGCAGAGCTTGGCGAAGGTAGTGTACTTTATTTACTTAGCTCACTAACACAGTATATGCAAACGAAATTAATGCACATGCTTTTTAAGATAAGACAGTGTAGTAGTAGTGTTTGGAGTTTCAGAAGGGAGGCAATTTGGTTTGTGACTGCACATTTTTTTAAAGAAATTACTGCACTGTTTTTTAAAGAAATTACTGAACATTTTTTTAAGAAATTACTTGAGACTACTCTTGTGTTTCTCTTGCCTTGTGACTGTTTCAAACCGCAAATAAATTGTTTGCTCATCGGACTTTGTTGTGAGTTTTTCTCTTCCACGAAAAATCTGTTCGGTCCCGAAGTTTCTGTATTTTGTTGGTCTTGATGTAGCTCTAACAAGGCCATGAAATAATTCATACTATTTCTTCATTGTACTTTTCCCTTTGCAAACAGTCTACAGCCTCTGTTGGTCTTGATGTAGCTCTAACAAGGCCATGGTATAATTTCTTGAAATATACCTGATTGTTGTTGTGCTCTTAATATCATTTACTTGAAATATACCTGATCATTTACTAACTGGCTCCTCTGTTTGTGGGTCTTGGAATTGAAATTGAATGAGAAATATCTGCATTGAATTGAAATGAGATATAATTTTGTCAACAGTAGCAACATTACCTTGTTTTCTTCAGTGTCATCAGTTTTTTTCTAGTGTCATTAAACCAGGTTGAGAAGTGGAGCAAAGCAGAGGAAGAATGGGACGTTTGCAGGGTCCCTCGAAATCGTCTGTTTGGGAGTCTCGTCAGTTGCTTTTGTGTCGGCGCTATTGTTGTCAGCATGCTTAAATGTACGCATGTCTTATGTATTCTCAGCATGCTTAAATGTATGCATGTCTTTCCTCGGATTTGTGAATGCCGAAAAGGTATGAGATATTTTTTATTCCAAGTCATGCTGATGTGAGAGATTATGTTGCTGTTATGTGACATTGCAATTATGTGATGATATATTGGTTCCAAGTCAAGCAAATTATGTTGTTCATGTGAAGAACTATTGCAAGATTAGATTTTTAATAGTTTTACACCATTTTAGTTCAATATGGAAATCCCTTCCTGTCAAACAATGTTCTGTATGGAGGGGGATTTGGGATTTGAGATTTCAAGGGGATTGGGTGGAAGAGGGGGATTCACCAAATCCCCTGGAATCCTCTCCTCCCCAAACCTCCACAATCCCTTCCTGTCAAACAAGGCCTAAGGGAGGAGTATGAATTGTTCGCGCGTTTGTTTGTGACAGTGATGATGTGGTATAACAAGAGAATGTTCTTGTTTTACCATTTGCTTGTATTTGACTCCTTTCTCTCTTAATGGAAATGACAGGCAACGACTTAACGTTGCGTTACTTGTGTTCTTTAGAAAAACATATTAGGCACTTCAACTATTACGGTAAGCCAAGCGTCGTGTCGAGGCGTGCCCCGTCCTCTAGTTAATCTAGAGCTTTTTGTGAGGCTATTTCGCACGATTTCTACACGCTAGACCAGTAAGACCCTGTTTGGATTGGATGTGTTTCTTGTGTGCTGCCCAGTATTTAGTTCAAACTTGAGTTAAATACCGGGGAGCACACACATTTTACACTCAATCCAAGTGGGGCATAAGGGCTATCAGGCGCACAGCGAAATCATGCGAAGCCTTCTCATACAGCAAAGCGGAAAAACATCCAGGTCATGACAAGCTAAGAACATCTCTAGCAGACCCTGTATAATTCCGACCCATAAAATGCGTTTACAGTTCGTTGTAGATGAGATTTGCGGGGCGAATTCATGCACTGCAGACCAGTCCCCGTATATGAAACTGTAAAATTAAAAAAAAACATTCGCGGGAGAAACTTGCAATGACATTGGTAATACATTAGTTCATCTACATAGTACATTGTTCATACATAGTTCATCTACATTGATCATACTAGAGGGGGAATCTGCAGGCCCGAGCCTACCTAGCTACCAAAATCGACGAGCTCGCGGCGGCGACAATGCGGCGGAGGAGCCAAAGGAGCTAGTCCTCTTCGGAGTCGAGGTTGATGAAGACCTTGCCTGCTCCGCCTTCATGACGCGCAGGTCCGCCTCCTTGGAGCGTGCGCCTGCGACGCCCTGCTCGAGGAAGATGCGCTCGTAGTCGAGCTCTTGGCGGCGGAGCGCGTCGGCCTCCTCGAGCTCCCTCGCCGAGCGCTCTAGGATGATGCGCTCAAGGTGCTCCTCCTGCCCCGAGGGAGGTAGTTCTCGGGGCCGATCTCCTTGAAGCGGCGGCGCGTCGGCCTCGGGCTTGACGGCGAGCGCCCCGAGCTCCTCCGGCTCTCTCTTGACCGGAGTGAGCCGCGAACTCAAGGCGCCCGCGGACGAGCTCCCCGCGGCAGAGGAGCCTGAGGAGGCATGGTTGCGGCGGGCGAGCTCGCGCTCGTACTCGACGAGCCCGTGGCGTTGGAACGCCGGCGGCAGCCAGCTCCCGTGGTTGAGTCACCTCCGCGCGCCCCACTTGCATGCGGCGTCGGATCTGCGGCGACGGCGGCGCTCCGCGTCATCCCCAGAGCTCCCCCGTAGCCATCCATGGCTTTTTAGGCTCGCCGGCGGCGAGAAATTGGGCAGAGGAGGAGGGGAATTGCGTCGGAGCGGCGACGGAGGCGGATAGGGTTTGAACCGTATCCGAGTGGTGAAACGGCATATATAGCGGTGGGTACTGAGTTTTGGCCACGATAATATATAGTGATACGAAGTCTATTCTGACCAGAAAAATGGACCGAACCCGTATACTCACCGGAATTATACGGGTTCGGCCCTTTTACAGGGTCTGCTAGAGATGCCCTAACATGACCGGATGCGTCTGCTAGAGATGCTCTAACATGACCGGATGCCAGTACTCTTTAAATAAGGGAGAGTGCCAGTTTGCTGGAGAAATAGCCTCACGGTAACCATCTTATGGAGTTCTCCCTCCGATCCAAAATAAAGAAAGTTCGAACTAAAACCATGGCACTTATTTAAAAAAGTTTGAACTAAAATCACACTTATTTTGGATCGGAGGGAGTACTAGATAACAAGCTAACACGACTACAAGTCACTATACTTAGCAAACACGTGAGAGTACCAAACTGCTAATTTTCTGTCAAATAGCCTGCAAAACAGATCGCGCCCTCACGCAGAAGCAGAAGCACCGGCTCTACAGCAACTAAACCAAAAGAGTACAGTATTAATTTTGTACCTTAGGTAAGTCAACACATCAGAAGTGTAAAATTATTGCTATCAGTATGCAAGGTGATAAGCTTACAGATAAGTACACCAGTTGCAGGCATGCTCTGGTTTATTGCCTCCATCCCCTGACAGCCTACAGCTAAATTTGAGGCATGACAACAACAGAACAGAGGAACTCATTTCATTTGTATAAACGACATTCATGTACAATAGACACAAACAACTAATTCAAGCCCGGGAGTGGCAATATCCCCATAGCACTGCTTACTCTAATGAAAAGGAAAACTGAGTAAAGAGCAATGAGGCCAACCCCAAGCGTCTTGTTAGGCCGCATGCCGCTCCGTGGCAGCGTAACAAGCGCCCAGATCAACCCAGCAACCAGGAAGCTCATCGTGTAAATAAGAGAGCTGTCCTGCGGAAGGACATAAGAGTTGGGTGCTGTCGACCAAGCTCCAAGCAGCATCGATATTCCTAAGCCGGCAAGTGTATTGAACATAGGTCCTGCATAACAGCCAGACATTGCGATCTGCACACCATCTCCTCCATTCATTGCCAAGGCCACATTTGACATTAAGTCACCCATCGAATTGCCCCATGCTAACACTGTTAACCCAAGAATTGACGGATTAATCCCAAGTATTACTCCAAATGCAACCAACAGAGCAACCAGCTCATTGGCAATGATGTAGAACCAAACGATGCTCATCACAAACCCTCCAAACACCCATGGGAGTAAGTATCTCCTTGGAGGGCGGTCAGGACTGGTGAATGTAAAAGCAAGACCTGCAAGCGCAATCCCCAAAATACCAGCTATCACATATGCTGCTACGCTGGCACCTGTGGATACTCCATCCTGACTGTTCCACAGAAATGCTAAGAGTAGAGGTGCCAAGCCAGCACTGGCAACAGCATATTCTTGTGACCAGCGGTCTTCCTCAACTATCGGAATCGTCAACTTTCTTGGTATTGTCAAGGGTAGCTCCAAAAACAGAAACAGTTTGGAGTAGTTAAGCGTGGAGGTATCCACTCTGCCTTCTTCATTCCAACCCCACAAAGGCCTGTCAGGTGAACCATCTCTCCCTTGATTTGAGTAGATAGCCACATGAGAAGCCCACATCCACTGCGGCAATGATGTGTTTACCTGGGCCGCGTCATCACTTGTATCCTCCTCAAGAAGTGAACTGTACACAGAATCATCCTCCTCTACTCCGTGTGAGAAGATACTTCCCCTCACAGGAAGCAATGGTGTGACTACATCAAATTTCAGCATTCGTGCGTGCTTCCTTAATAACTCGTTTGCAGCCACCACAAATGCATAAACCACATAAATCGACACAAACAGCATAGCTCCCCAAACAGTTACCTTCCCGACAATCAACATAATAGACAGTGCCACCAAAGTGATCAGGAAGAATCCAACATCCCTCACAAAGCACCTCCAATCAATCTGCACATTCTTCTCCGCAACGGATAACGACACTGCCCCAACAACGACGCAGGTAACAAACACCGCTCCGCCCAGCACACTGTTCAGCCCAACATCCCCGGCACCAGACCCCATAAATGCTGCAATACTGGCAAACACATCAGGAGCACCATTACCAAAGGGGAGCAGCGTGACACCAGCCACGGTCGGCGGGAGCCGCAGCAGCGCGGACATCTTCTCTAGGCTGCAGCAGAAGTAGTCCGCGGCCGTGTTACCGAGCATGTAGAACAGCGCCGCCAGGCACACGGCAAGGACGGCATAGCCAAGCAGCCTGAACCTCTCGCACCGACAGTAAAAGAAATCCAGGTAGTCGACGAACCCGCCGGAGCTGCACTGCGGGTGAGCCCGGAGGAACTCGCACTGGGACCCGAAACCCTCGTGGCGCGAGATGCCGGCGCACGCGGTGGAGGGGTTCTCCAGCTGCTCGCCGTTCAGCGCGGTGACCTCCGAGAGGTTCCCGCCTCTGGACGCGGCGGGGCTGGCGGGATCGGCCTCTGAGAGGAGCCTCCGGCGGAGCGGGCGCGGATCGGAGCCCGGGAGCCGCGGAGGGCTCCCATCCGAGCGGGTGTAGAGGAAGAGGAGGAAGAGCACCAGGGAGGCCGCGGCGATGGGCCGAATCCGGCGGGGATGCGGCGGCCGCGAGGCCATCGTCTCCGGGGAGGTCACGGGCTGGAGGTTCGGGGGGCTGGCATGCCGAATCTGAGGGGAGGGTTGGGGAATTTGGCGTGCTTCCGGGGATCCGGGGTTAGGGTTTGGTCGTCGGAGGAGCGCGTGGTTTGGGAATTGGGGATTGACGACGGTGTGGGGAACCAGGGGAAGGAGACGGCGTGTTGCCCCGGTCGCATGCCGCGCCAAGAAGCAAACGGAACGGTCGTTGTTAAGTGGGCCGGATTGGATTAGGCCTCGATCTCGTTGGGCTAGCCGTTTTGCTGACAGAGCCGCCTCGGCTTTTGGGCCGGTCGTAATTATAGTATCATAAGCGGTATTATGCATGCAATTTAGATTCTTATGTCTAAAAAAATGCAATTTAGATTCTTTTTATGATGTGGCATACAATTAAATAAGGAAAAAAAGGATGTGGTGTCATATTATGATACCGTATCATATTAAATGTTGTTCTAGTACTTTCTGTTATGCATGGCAATTAATAAGGTAACATATGATGCTAAATTATGATACTATGCATTACGAAAATAGTACCATACACCAGTATCATGTGCATGATACTAGTATATGATACTCCGCATTACAAGCAGCCTTAGAAATCGAAATCACTAATTGAGGAGTACTCCTTGCAACGATCACTCCTGCCTTATCAGGTTGTGACAAGTGTCGCGCTGCATATGCGCCACTTGTCGCAACTGGTAAGTTTTCTCATTTTTCGTAGATCTATTTATGACAAGTGTCGCGACACTGGTCCAAAATTAAGGAAGACCAATGAAAAACCGAAAAGTAAAAAAACAAAAAAAAACCCACTTAAAAAGCCGAAAACGCGTGCGAAAAAAATAAAATCCGGAGGGAGCGCCCAGAACGCGACACAAGACAGCGGCTGAGAGCACACCAAGTGGCGCGCTTTCAGCTCACTAGCGAGTGATCGTTGCGAGCCTCCCGAAGGAGCGCTAGTTAACTAGTTGCTCCCTTTAGAAACACTAACTTTTTTGGATTGTCTCAAAACAAAAACTAACTTTTTTGAAAAAAAACCAACTCTTTTGGAGATGTTGTCAAAAAAGCATTTTTTTAAATTCCAAACAATTTTGAATTTCTAACTTTTTAACATTAAACTTTTGAAAAAGAAAAAAGGCAAATTAAAAAACAAAAATGCACCTTAAGACGACGAGAAACCCCCTGGAAGGTTCCCAAAACCAGGATCGGTGTAACACCTTAACGGGGCGACCCAGTTAGATCACTCGCTCACCAATTGTGTGTGAAGTGTCGATAGTTCGACGCAATGAGGGGCGAATAGGATTCACGATGTATTGGACTACGACATTCCTCACGGTGGACCATCTCAATAGAGCGGTTGTACCCGAGCAGTTTTCAAAATGTTGTACTCGCTTCGGAAACCTTCCACCAATTTTGAGAAGATTTAGTTCGGTCTTTTCCTTACCTCTCCTTTTTCTTTACTTGTTTTTTTATTTCTTTTCCTTCATTTTTTCTTCTTCAAATTGATGAACTTTTGTAATTTGGTGTAGGAATATTTATTTTTACATGCAATGAACATGTTCCCAAAACTTACGCGATTGTTTTTTACATTTTCATGGACATCTTTATGTGTAGGAATGTTTTTAAGGGTTAGGAAGAACTTTTAAAATGGAACAGATATTCATATATGTGATGCATTATTTTCGAAGTTGCAAATTTTTCAAACTTTAATGAACATTTTTTAAATGTACTAACATTGTTTTGAATGCGTGGACATTTTTAAAAGGATACAAATATATTTTTGAATGGTATGTATAATTTTTCAAGTTCCATGAAAATTCTCTTACATTGCACGAACATTCTTCTAAGATATTTCCAATCTATTTGTTAGAATGTTAAAAGAATAAAAAATGAAGGGAAAAAAGGAACCAACATAGTTGCTTCCGTGCATAGTGTACATGTGTATGTGCTACTGCATGGGACATGTGGTTAGCAAAATCAAAATTCATATATTACGTGTGTACGTGCTTATGGGCATGTCCCATTTAGCGGGCGATCGACGCGATGGCACGTTTGATCTAGGCGGCGCACACCGCCGACGGAAATGGGATAGGCCCTTCCGGGTCTTTTCTCGTTCTTTTATTTTCCTATTTTATTTTTGATTTTTCTCTTTTTTTTCATTTTTTATGACTTCTCTTTCAAATTCTTTTGCTTGAACTTACTTATGGTTTTTGTTTGGGTTTTATGCATAAGGTTTTTCAAACTCGATGGTTTGTTTTCAAATTTGTGAAAATAAATCAAATTGATGAATTTTTTTCAAAGTCAATGAACCTTTTTAAAATTTGATGTTTTTTTAAAAAATGAGGAAATTTATTTCAATTTTGGACGTTTTCAAAATTGATGAACTTTTTCTAATTTTATGAACTTTTTCCAAAATCGATGTTTCCTAAAGTTTTTGATTTTTTTAAGTTCGTGAATATTTTTAAGCTTACAAACTTTGCCCTTTTTGCGTTTTTTTTGTTTTTAACTCGTTTCTTTTCTTCTAATTCATGTGGTTTGAAAGTCAATGGTCAATGCCACGTGAGCATTCAACTCCTCATTGTCAACTGTCAGTGGGCCAGTGAGGCGGGCGTGGCAAGTGAACCACCATGGTCACACCCTACTTCTTGAGTTGCTTTTTACCAATTTTACGTGGCTGATGACCAAACAGTTTTATGTACAACCACTTTCAGCTAACACTAAAAGAAAAACAAACTTCCAATTCGGCTTTGAAAAATAAATGGGTAGGAGAGTTTTCTATTGTAAAGTTTATACAAATAAACATACTTATTTCTAAATACATTTCCATATTTATGCCACAAATGCACATGCATGATAATATGGTGTTTACTCTCGGGAATAGGGTGTGAACCACCCTGTCTTCCTTTTTGAGCTTTCCAAGTATTCTCTCCTTTCAAATCATTGGAAGTTCCATATTTATCTTAGTAAAACTTCTATAAGTTTGATTAAGTCTATAGAAAAATTTGGTAGGATCTACAACAACATTCTCTTTTTAATAATGAATCTAATGGGACTAATTTTGTGTTGTCAATGTTGATATATTTACTGATAGACTTGATCAAGCTTAAAGTGGTTTGACTTAGGACAAAGCTAGGGAGTAAAACACAAAACTGATCACCTGCTCATGTGAAAGAAAAGCGAGTTGTTCAAAAATGTTATAGAGCGAACATGCTCTGAGAAGGGTTTTTTTTTTTTGAGTGAACGCTTTGTGGTGCATCCGATCCCGCATGCTAATCTCAACTTGATGACATGTGGCAATTCACGTGGGTGTATCATTCGCTCGTCTGAGCCTCCTAGAGCGAACGACTCGAACGTTAGCTCTATCCACCCTTGGATTGAATGACACCTCTATCCGCAAAGTCCGGAGCATGCCAACTTCTCCACGTAGCATGGAAGTTATCAAATAATATGTGGCATATTCTAATGTAGCATGGCATTTTTCTTCTTCCATTGTACCGTGTCATTTTCTGGACACTTGTGAAAACTTTCTCTATTGTACCATGGCAAATCTTTTGTTAACATGACAATCTTTTATCTACCAGAATGACAATTACTAGACATGAGAGCAATTTTCTCTTTTGTGACATGGAAATTGTGGGCCAGCTTGTTCCCGGACCCGCATGTCCGCCACTGTAAAGGCAAGTGACGTATGTCAGAGAATCTATAGCCTCTTGGGGGGGGGGAGGGGTCGTCACGTGCTATTGTAATTTTCTTGAGTGAGTTTCACCCATGAGAGGTTTACTCTGTTGTATAAGTTGTGGAGATTTTTGTCCAGCAAAGTACACTAGTAAAAAGGGGGCAAAGATCCAGGCCGGGTCAGCCCATTAGTCCCGGTTCAATCTAGAACCGGGACCAATGGGGGCATTGGACCCGGTTCGTGAGCCCAGGGGGCTGGCCGGGCCACGTGGGCCATTGGTCCCGGTTCGTCTGGACCTTTAGTCCCGGTTGGTGGGACGAACCGAGACCAATGGGCCTGGCTCCTGGCCCACCACCATTGGTCCCGGTTGGTGGCATGAACCGGGACCAAAGGCTTCCATTTAGTCCCGGTTCGTGCCATCAACCGGGACCGGTGGTGGTGCCTATATATACCCCCCTCGCGCCAGAGCAGAGCACACTGCTCTGTTTTTTCTGGCCAAGGGGGAGAGGGCTTGGTGGTGCTCTAGCTCACCTCCTATGCACACAAGGTGTTCGATGGAATGACCGAGCCACACTACTTAAGCTTTCTCCTCTCCAAGCTCGATCTCCAAACTCCATTTTCCTCAATATTTGTCTAGGTTTAGCGGTCCGTCACGCCATGTCTCCGTCTTCACCGCCGTCGATCACCCGCGTCGAGCTCATCGCCGGCACCACCGTGGTGAGCCTCTTGTTCTTATCTTCTTTCTGAAAGGAAAAATATATTCTTACTTGTATGTTTACATAGATACTTGTATTATTTTCTTACTTTTATTATTGCATCTTATATAGTGCGATGGTTTTGGTATCCGCCCCCGTCGGCCCTCGTCCCGTCTATGATTCGGATGTGGTATATATATTATCTTTACAACTATTGGTTCATTTATTGTTTATGAAAATTATGCCGACCAACGTGACATAGATTTTATTTATCTAGGATGTGTGTGAACCGGAAATTCCAACCGACCCTATTGTCGAGAGGTTAAATTTAGTTGAAGAAGAAAACAATTTCTTGAAGGAAAAAATAAAAAAAATTGAGGAGGAGAAGATGATATTGGAGTTGCATGTTGCGGATGTCGTCGATGATCACAAGATCAAGATGGATGCAATGCGCTTGAAGATTAGAAAGATTAGAAAATATGCCATTCATACCGAGGCTTGGTATCATTATGCCGTTGGATTAATTGTTACCTTGGTTGCTATTATGATCGCCTTTGTTTTCGCATTTAAATGTTTTACATAGTTTCAATGTATGGTTTAATTAATTAGATGCTCTGGAGAGCTATATGTTGTTAGATGAGAACTATGTATGTACTTTGGTTTTAATGTGATGATGAACTTCTATTAATTTGGACACTTAATTATATATAATGCACGCAGATGAACCGGCAATGGATGTACGGTGACAGACACACCTCCGAGTACATTAAGGGCGTGCATGAGTTTCTCGATGCGGCTGAGGCAAACAAGCAGAATAGTTTTATGTGTTGTCCATGCACTAAATGTGGGAATACGATGTCTTACTCTAAACGGAAAATCCTTCACACCCACCTTCTTTACAAGGGTTTCATGCCACACTATAATGTTTGGACGAGGCACAGAGAAATAGGGGTTATGATGGAAGAGGACGAAGAAGAAGAGTATGACGACAACTATGTGCCCCCTGAATACCGTGATGCTGCAACGGGGGGAGCTGGTGAAGATCAAGAGGAACCAGACGATGTGCCCAATGATGCTGCAACGGGTGAAGCTGCTGAAGATCAAGAGGAACCAGACGATGTGCCCGATGATGATGATCTCCGCCGGGTCATTGTCGATGCAAGGATGCAATGCGAAAGTCAAAAGGAGAAGCTGAAGTTCGATCGCATGTTAGAGGATCACAAAAAAGGGTTGTACCCCAATTGCGAAGATGGCAACACAAAGCTCGGTACCGTACTGGAATTGCTGCAGTGGAAGGCAGAGAATGCTGTGCCTGACAAAGGATTTGAGAAGCTACTGAAAATATTGAAGAAGAAGCTTCCAAAGGATAACGAATTGCCCGACAGTACATACGCAGCAAAGAAGGTCGTATGCCCTCTAGGATTGGAGGTGGAGAAGATACATGCATGCCCTAATGACTGCATCCTATACCGCGGTGCATACAAGGATCTGAACGCATGCCCGGTATGCGGTGCATTCCGGTATAAGATCAGACGAGATGACCCTGATGATGTTCACGGCGAGCCCCACAGGAAGAGGGTTCCTGCGAAGGTGATGTGGTATACTCCTATAATACCACGGTTGAAACGTCTGTTCAGAAACGGAAAGCATGCCAAGTCGATGCGATGGCACAGTGAGGACCGTAAGAAAGACGGGAAGTTGAGAGCACCCGCTGACGGGTCACAGTGGAGAAAAATCGAGAGAAAGTACTAGGATGAGTTTGCAAAGAACCCAAGGAACGTATGGTTTGCTTTAAGCACGGATGGCATTAATCCTTTCGGGGAGCAGAGCAGCAATCACAACACCTGGCCTGTGACTCTATGTATATATAACCTTCCTCCTTGGATGTGCATGAAGAGGAAGTTCATTATGATGCCAGTTCTCATCCAAGGCCCTAAGCAACCTGACAACGACATTGATGTGTACCTAAGGCCATTAGTTGGAGAACTTTTACAGCTGTGGAATGGAAATGGTGTACGTACGTGGGATGAGCATAGACAAGAGGAATTTAACCTAAAGGCGTTGCTGTTCGTGACCATCAACGATTGGCCCGCTCTCAGTAACCTTTCAGGACAGACAAACAAAGGATACCACGCATGCACACACTGTTTAGATGACACTGAAAGTATATACCTGGACAAATGCAGGAAGAATGTGTACCTGGGCCATCGTCGATTTCTTCCGACCAACCATCAATGTCGAAAGAAAGGCAAGCATTTCAAAGGCGAGGCAGATCACCGGAAGAAGCCCGCCATGCGTACCGGTGATCACGTACTTGCTATGGTCAATGATTTACATGTAATCTTTGGAAAGGGTCCCGATGCACTAGCTGTTCCGAATGACGCTGAGGGACACGCACCCATGTGGAAGAAGAAATCTATATTTTGGGACCTAACCTACTGGAAAGACCTAGAGGTCCGCTCTTCAATCGACGTGATGCACGTGACGAAGAACCTTTGCGTGAACCTGCTAGGCTTCTTGGGCGTGTATAGAAAGACAAAAGATACACCTGAGGCACGGGAGGACCTGCAACGTTCGCACGAAAAAGACGGCATGCCTCCGAAGCAGTATGAAGGTCCTGCCAGCTACGCTCTTACGAAAGAAGAGAAAGAAATCTTCTTTGAATGCCTGCTCAGTATGAAGGTCCCGACTGGCTTCTCGTCGAATATAAAGGGAACAATAAATATGCCAGAGAAAAAGTTCCAGAACCTAAAGTCTCATGACTGCCATGTGATTATGACGCAACTGCTTCCGGTTGCATTGAGGGGGCTTCTACCGGAAAACGTCCGATTAGCTATTGTGAAGCTATGTGCATTTCTCAATGCAATCTCTCAGAAGGTGATCGATCCAGAAATCGTACCAAGGCTAAGGAGTGATGTGGCGCAATGTCTTGTCAGTTTCGAGCTGGTGTTCCCACCATCCTTCTTCAATATCATGACGCATGTCCTAGTTCATCTAGTCGACGAGATTGTCATTCTGGGGCCCGTATTTCTACACAATATGTTCCCCTTTGAGAGGTTCATGGGAGTCCTAAAGAAATATGTCTGTAACCATGCTAGGCTAGAAGGAAGCATCTCCATGGGCCATCAAATAGAGGATGTCATCGGGTTTTGTGTTGACTTCATTCCTGGCCTTAAGAAGATAGGTCTCCCTAAATCGCGGTATGAGGGGAGACTGACTGGAAAAGGCACTCTTGGAAGTGACTCAATAATATGCAGGGACGGATATTCTTGGTCTCAAGCACACTACATAGTTCTACAGAACTCTACCTTGGTGACCCCGTATGTCGATGAACACAAGAACAGTCCGCGCTCCAAACACCCGGAGCAGTGCGGCGACTGGATTACACGTGAACACATTAGGACTTTCAGCAGTTGGTTGGAAGCACGTCTCAGAGGTGACAACACTGTTTGTGATGAGTTGTACTTGTTGTCCAGGGGACCATCTTTGACTGTATTGATTTACAAAGGATATGAGATAAATGGGAATACATTTTACACGATTGACCAAGATCAAAAGAGCACCAACCAAAACAGCGGTGTCCGCTTTGATGCAACAACCAAGAAGGGAAAGGACACATATTATGGTTACATAGTTGACATATGGGAACTGGACTACGGACATGATTTTAAGGTCCCTTTGTTTAAGTGCAAATGGGTCAATCTGTCAGGAGGCGGGGTACAGGTAGACCCACAGTATGGAATGACCTCTGTTGGAAAAGTCAGTGCCTAGGAGGTGCTTAGGCACGCCTAGGCGCTAGGCAATGGCTAAACGCCTCGCCTAGGGCATAAATGGAGGTCTAGGCAGGGCAAGCAAGGAATTTCCTACCCAACCAAGAAATCATGCCACATACTGCACTTATATGCCAAACAGGTTATATTCCAATGACAGTAGATGGTACTCCCTCCGTTTCTTTTTAGTCTGCATATAAGGTTTGGTCAAAGTCAAACTTTATAGAGTTTGACTAATTTTATATTAAAAACTATAAACATTCAAAATATGAAATCAATATTATCAGATGCACCATGAAACGTATTTTCATACTATATAGTTTTAGTATTGTAGATGTTCATATTTTTTTATATAAATTTGGTCAAACTTTGTGTAGTTTGACTTTGACCAAATCTTATATGCGGAGTAAAAATAAACGAAGGGAGTAATTAACTTATTTATATGCCCTAAACTAACATCAACACCCATATAATAATCACAAACACTCTTCGAGTAAAAAATATATTACCGCCTAGGGCGCGCCCAGGGAGCTTAGGCACCGCCTAGGCACTAGGCGAAGGCCAACCGCCTCGCTTATGCCTACCGCCTTTTCCAACCTTGGGAATGACAACAGTGGATCTGAAAAATCTTGGGTACACTGACGAACCATTCGTCCTAGCCAATGATGTGGCACAGATTATCTATGTGAAGGACATGTCTACCAGACCGAGAAAAAGAAAAGACAAGGAAGCGAATACATCATACGATGAGCCAAAGCGCCACATAGTTCTTTCAGGAAAAAGGGACATCCTGGGAGTGGAGGGCAAGACAGACATGTCTGAAGATTATGAAAAGTTTCATGAAATTCCTCCCTTCAATGTCAAGGCTGACCCAAGCATCCTGATAAACGATGATTATCCATGGTTACGGCGCAATAAGCAAATGACACAAGTGAAGAAAAAGTGAAGACTTTCTCCCGCAACTATTATGATGATACCATGCCAACTTTGTAACACACGAATATGCTATGCAACTTTTTTAGAGTTTATTTTAAAACTATGAATTTAGGTTGAATTTTCTCTATAGGTGCATCTATGTTCATTTCTTTAGTAAAGTTAATCACAAACTTGTGATTCACACAAATTTCAAAGAATTCAAATTTTAACTATTCAAATTTGATAACTAATGGCACTAACAGAAAGTTTATAATTTTTCTAAAACTAATGGCACTAACAGAAAGTTTATAATTTTGCTGACCTAAAAGCAAAAAGAATTAAAAAATAAAGCAAAAAACAAAAGAAAATAAATAATACAGAAAACAAAACAAAAAACTGGAAATAAAATAAAATAGCAACAATAAGTATTTTGTTGTAAGTAGAAACAAAATAAAATAAATAAAGTAACAAAGAAAACTAAAAAAACTAAAAAAGTGTTTTCAAATTTCAAAACTAATGGCACTAACAGAAAGTTTATAATTTTTCTAAAACTAAAAGCAAAAAGGATTAAACAATAAAGCAAAAAAAAGTAAATAAACAATGCAGAAAACAAAACAAAAAAACTGGAAAAAATAGGGCTCGCCCCTGGCCCATGACCATTAGTCCCGGTTTGTGCCACAAACCGGGACTAAAGGGTGTGCACCCAAAGTTTAGTCCCACCTCGCCAACCGAAGGGCGCCCACACCAATTTATAAGCTCTCTCCCTTGTTGAGCTCGTCTCAAAGTGAAAATAGATGCCCCTGTACAGGAAATTTGACCTAAATTCATAATGAATTTCTCTGAAATTCATAGAAATTGATTATGAATTTAGGTCGAATTTTCTCTACAGGTGCATCTATGTTCATTTTTTAGTAAAGTTAATCACAAACTTGTGTTTCACACAAATTTTAAAGAATTCAAATTTGAACTATTCAAATTTTAAAACTAATGGCACTAACAGAAAAAAATAAATAGCAAAAAAGATAAAAATAAATAGCAAAAATGAAAAAAAATAAATAGCAAAAAATGCCTGTAATATTTGTTACGACTAACTAAAATTACCAAATTGAGTATAATGATAAAACACAGTAATATTAAATAGCAGGAAAAAGAATGACTCAAAAATCAATTTTTATAGTAAAGTTATTCATAAACTAGTGATTCACACAAATTTTAAAAAATTCAAATTTAAACTATTCAAATTTTAAAACTAATTGCACTAACAGAAAGTTTATAATTTTTGTGACCTAAATAAAAAAGAAATCACTACAAAACTATAAGTATTTAGTTCTAAGTAGAAATGAAAAAATAAATAGCAAAAAAGAAAAAAATGCCACCTACTGGGCCACCACGGCCTGAATACGACTAGAAACCCAACCATGGGCCAGGATTCAGGCCCGCAGCAGGCCCAGTAGGCCCACAGGCATTGCAGTGACAGATTAGGCCCGAAAGCCTGCAGTTGAGAGGAGCTCGAGAGGGTGGGCGCAGCAGGGCTTATAAAACACTCCCGAGCCCTCTCAACTAGCGAGGTGGGACTAAACTTTTGAGCGCGGGGCAACACAAGGCCGTTGGTACCGGTTGGTGGGATGAACCAGGACCAAAGGGCGGCATTGGTCCCGGTTCTTGGCACAAACCGGGACCAATGCCCCCCTTTAGTCCCGGTTGGTGCCACCAACCGGGACCAAAGGAGCCTTTGGTCCCGGTTGGTGGCACCAACCGGGACTAAAGGGGGCATTGGTCCCGGTTTGTGCCACGAACCGGGACCAAAGGCCTGGGTATATAAGTAGCACTTAAGAAAATTTGACGAACTCATTGCCAGTTGCCCCCCGGGCCGTCCGACGACGCCGAGCTCATCGACGCCTCCAGGATGTCCAGATCGGCGGCGTCCGCTGCCCCGATGCCGCCCGCCGCCCAGGCGCCGTCTGCGCGCCGCCCCGACACCGTCTGCGCGCCCCCGTCGTCGCCCCTGCCCCGTCGCCGCCAGGCTGCCCCGAAGCCGCCCGCCGCCCCCGCCGACGCCGTCATCGTCGCCCGCGCCCGTCGTCGCCGTCGCCGTCGCTGCGGGGAAGCACCACCTTAGCTCCCGCGACCCGTCCCCGAGGCCGTTCGTCCGCCGCCGCACCGATTCCGGCCGGCGACCTCCCCTTTCCTTCTCATTGCCGTCCCCGCACGTCATCCGTAAGCGCGCGCCACCGCCAACCATCGTCAACGTCGCCGTATAATGCTCTGTATATGCTCACTGTATGTATGTATGTATGTATGTTTGTATATTCACTGTATAATGCTCTGTATATGCTGTATAATGCTCGTTTTTGCATTTTTTTGTTACCAAGAAAAAGGTCTATTTTTTGGTGATATGTATGTTCATATGCTCATTAATATTTAAAAAAATGTTCATATGCAAAGAATTATTTTTGGATGAAATGAGATGAGATGAGATGTGTTTTGTGTTCGAGAAGAAAAGAGGAAGAAGGAAGAAGGAAGAAGAAGGAAAAGAGGGTCGAGGGGGGGTCGATATATACCCCCTCCCCGATAACATTTTTTTCCATGTATATATGCAAAAGTTCTATATATCTACCTAGGAAAGGAAGAACAAGAAAAAGAATGAGAGGAAAAAGTAAATAAGAAGAGGAAGAAAGGAGAAGAAGAGGAGAGGAAGAAGAGGAGAAATAAATAAGAAGAAGAAAAAAGAAGAAAAAGAAGAGGAGAAGAAGAAAGGAATAGAGGAGAAGAAGAAAAAATAGAATATTCTTCTCCTCTTTTTTCTTCTTCTTTTTTTTCTTCGATCTTCTCCTCTATTCCTTTCTTCTTCTCCTCTATTCTCTCTCCCGATAACTTCAACACGAGGGGGGGTCGATATACCCCTCGGATAACTTCGACATGAGGGCCGGTCGATATATATACCCCCTCTCGACTGTGATAACTTATACCGCGGGAGCACCCCCCGACCCTCTCGCTCGACCAAAACTCTCGAGGACACCCAAACCCTAGAAAAAAACGATGTCGGTCTCCTACACCCTCCCGCCGCGCCCCTACCCGACAAACTCTCTCGAGGACACCCAAACCCTTGAAGCGTTGTCGAGGCCACCCCAAACCCTAGAGAAGCAGCGTCGAGGCCACTAATTAATATATATGATTCCTTACTAGCTAGCTAGTTCTACGCTTGCCACTAATATATCCATCTATCATTTTTGAATAATAATTGCCATGTTGTAAATATTTGTAGAAACTATGGACACCGCCCGAGACGAAGCAAAAGAAGCGTTGTTGAGGGACATAATCGCACAAGGAAGTGATGCCGTCTTGTTGTTTCTCAACGACACCGATGGTCTGGAAGGAGAGGGTGAAGAAGCTGGCTCCGGTGACCTAATGCCGGTGCAAGAAGGAGGACGTGAGGACGGCTCCGGTGACCCAATGCCGGTGCAAGAAGGAGACCGTGATGACGGCTCCGGTGACCGAACCAAGTCCGGCCAGGTATATATATTAGTTAAGCCTGTGCTGACTAGCTAATTGATGCATTCATTGTTTTGGTATGTACACATATTAATTAAGTCTTTGTTCTTTTTTCTAGCCCTCCGGATCGAGCACAACTGAGGTAAAGAGACGAGGCCCGAAGAAAAAGTTGATCTCGGATGAAAGGTTTGAGATCATAGCAATCGCGCCCGACGGCCAACCGGTTGAACCCATCCGAACAAAGAACACATTTGTTGCTCAGTGCGGGGTTCTGGTTAGGGACAAGATCACGATCAGCATCCAACAATGGTTAAAGCCGGCTACAGAAGACCCTGAGGTGTCTTATGTCAATGATATGCAGAAAAATGATCTTTGGACTGAGCTGAAGTCAAATTTCACCCTACCGCCAAAGGATGATCCGGAGAAGCCAGTTAAAGAGCAATTAATCAAGTCTTTTGCTCTTAAGAGGATGGCAGACCTATTCAGGAGGTGGAAGAAAGAGCTGAATAGGTTTGTCGATAAAAAAGAGACACCAGAATTCAAGGGCAGATATGAGAAGATCAGAGATCACTGGCCCGCATTTGTGGCCCACAAGACATCGGAAAAGAGTAAGAAGATGTCGGCGACAAACAAGACAAATGCTGCGAAGAAGAAGCATCACCATCGCACGGGGTCAGGTGGCTACCTCGTAGCCCGGCCTAAGTGGGCCAAGGCTGAGAATGATCTGGTTGAAAAAGGGATCGAACCAGAGACAATGAACTGGCCAGACCATTGCCGGACTTGGTTCTTCGGGGCTGGCGGAACCTTGGATCCTGTAACAGGGAAGTGCATTTGGACGGACGAGCAACTTGACGTACCCTTGAAGAAGCTTTGGTACTATATCGAAGCAGCGCAACAAGGGACGTTCGTTCTAGACAGAGAGAAGGACGAGCTCACAATGGCCCTCGGGAATCCTGAGCACCCTGGGCGGACACGAGGCACGCCAGGCTCCATTCCGTGGAAGGCTGGGTTTCCGGAAGCAGGCGGTTACAAATGCTAGGAGAGGAGGAAGAAAGTGCAGCAGTCCGAACTGCAGGCGCTTAAAGCAAGGGTACTCGGAATAGAGGAACGAGAAGCAAATCGCAGCAAACAAACTGCTGAAGCTTCACCTGAAGCTACCCCGCCATCTCAGCGGAGAAGCAACGTGGCTTCCATTGAGCTGCTTCAGCCGGAGCATGTCTTGACGGCTCCTGCCAGCTATCCCGTGGATGCTATCACGGAGTCTCAAAATTGCCACCTTATGACGCAATGGATGGATTTGAAGGTCAAGGCAGCTGTTGGCTCTGTTTATCCTTCTGAACCCGGCGCAACTTTTCACTGCCGGCCGATTCCAGAAGGATATGCTAGGGTGATGGTGGATGAAATAACGGAGGGATTTGAGGAGCTCCCGCTTGACCACCCTACCGGTGAAGGGGAGACTCGGCTGGGTTCTGCTCTGAAGATGCCATGCCTATGGCGGAAGGATCCGATCAACCTTCAAAACTGGACGCCTCCGCCTCCTCCTCCTCCTCCTTCGGTGAGTCAGGGCACTCCGCCTCCTCCATCGCCTCCTCCTCCGGCGAGTGACGATCAGGGCACCCGGCCGGCTCCTTCTCCGGCGCGAGGCGGCATTCTGCCTCCTTCTTCGCCTGCGCCTGCGCGCCCGAGCAGCCAGCCTCCTCCTTCTCTGCCTCGTCAGCAAGGGTGGAAGAGACCCGCCGCCGCTCCAGCAGCTGCTCCGGCGCGTCGTAGTCCTTCTCCTCCGCCTCGTAAGCAAGTAAAGAAGACAACCGCTCCGTCTGCTCGGCCGGCGTCTAGTAGTACAGCCAGAGGCGAGAAGAAATGCAGATTCGGTCCTTCTCTGAAGACTCCAGAGAAGTTACCATACGAGATGAGCCCGGAGGAGAACGCGAAGATCGCACGAACCGAAGCAAAGGAATGGTTTGAAGGGTTGAAAGCATAGAGACATCCACCTCTGGAGGAGAAGGTAGATGCGGTGAAAGCGAAGCGCACTCTGGCTGCCCTAGCAAAACCACCCAAGTCTCTGCCGAAAGGCAACTATGAGCGCATTATTTCAGAGACATGGGCCGAAGCTGAGCGGTCGGGAAATACAGTCAGTGATCAAAGGTTGAAAGAACGACGAGCAGCTGGGAAACAAATTGCCCAGCTCGGCGAACAAGGGAATCAATCGTGCCCCCCGCTCAAGGTGCCTAGCGACATCGTCGATCCGAGGATGGTGCCCGGTTATAGCAATCTTGGAGATTACCTGCCCGACGATGTGTTGGAAATATGCCCTAGAGGCAATAATAAAATGGTTATTATTGTATTTCCTTGTTCATGATAATTGTCTATTGTTCATGCTATAATTGTATTAACTGGAAACCATAATACATGTGTGAATACATAGACCACAACATGTCCCTAGTAAGCCTCTAGTTGACTAGCTCGTTGATCAATAGATGGTTATAGTTTCCTGACCATGGACATTGGATATCATTGATAACGGGATCACATCATTAGGAGAATGATGTGATGGACAAGACCCAATCCTAAGCATAGCACAAGATCGTGTAGTTCGTTTGCTAAGAGCTTTTCTAATGTCAAGTATCATTTCCTTAGACCATGAGATTGTGTAACTCCTGGATACCGTAGGAATGCTTTGGGTGTACCAAACGTCACAACGTAACTGGGTGGCTATAAAGGTGCACTATAGGTATCTCTGAAAGTGTCTGTTGGGTTGGCACGAATAAAGACTGGGATTTGTCACTCCGTGTGACGGAGAGGTATCTCTGCGCCCACTCGGTAGGACATCATCATAATGAGCTCAGTGTGACCAAAGAGTTGATCACGGGATGATGTGTTACGGAACGAGTAAAAGTGACTTGCCGGTAGTGAGATTGAACGAGGTATTGGGATACCGACGATCGAATCTCGGGCAAGTAACGTACCGATTGACAAAGGGAATTGTATACAGGATTGACTGAATCCCCGACATCGTGGTTCATCCGATGAGATCATCGTGGAACATGTGGGAGCCAACATGGGTATCCAGATCCCGTTGTTGGTTATTGGCCAGAGAGCTGTCTCGGTCATGTCTGCATGATTCCTGAACCCGTAGGGTCTACACACTTAAGGTTCGGTGACGCTAGAGTTGTTACGGGAATTAGTGTGCAGTTACCGAATGTTGTTCGGAGTCCCAGATGAGATCCCGGACGTCACGAGGAGTTCCGGAATGGTCCGGAGGTAAATATTTATATATGGGAAGTCCTATTTTGGCCACCGAAAAATGTTCGGGATTTTTCGGTATTGTACTAGGAAGGTTCTAGAAGGTTCCAGAGTAGGGCCCACCTGCATGGGGGGACCCACATGAACGTGGGTAGTGGGGGCAAGGCCCCACACCCCTGGTCAAGGCGCACCAAGATCCCCCTTAGAAGAAATAAGATCATATCCCGAAGGGATTAGATCAAGATCCCTGAAAAAGGGGGATAACAATCGGTGGGGAAGGGAAATGATGGGATTTCTTTCCCCCACCTTTGCCAACGCCCCAATGGACTTGGAGGGAAAGAAACCAGCCCCCTCCACCCCTATATATAGTGGGGAGGCGCATGGGAGCCGCACCCCTTCCCCTGGCGCAGCCCTCTCCCTCCCCAACACCTCCTCCTCCTCCGTAGTGTTTGGCGAAGCCCTGCCGGAGAACTGCAAACTCCACCACCACGTCGTCGTGCTGCCGGAGCTCTCCCTCAACTTCTCATCTCCCCTTGCTGGATCAAGAAGGAGGAGACGTCACCGGGCTGTATGTGTGTTGAACGCGGAGGCGCCGTTGTTCGGCGCTTAGATCGGAATCAACCGCGATCTGAATCGCTACGAGTACGACTCCTTCATCCGTGTTCTTGTAACGCTTCCGCATCGCGATCTTCAAGGGTATGAAGATGCACTCCCCTCTCTCTCGTTGCTAGTCTCTCCATAGATTGATCTTGGTGATGCATAGAAATTTTTTAATTTCTGCAACAATCCCCAACACGATGTACATTATGATTTCATGGACGTGCAAATACATAGATACGAGTACGGGAAGCCTCTCGTCAAAGATGAAAGATCTCTATCAACGATGATGCGAAGATTGCATGATTGGTACTTGAAAATCTGCAGAGAGTCTGGGGGGAGGAGTACTTTGTATGTGAGAGTTAAACCGGAGCATGACCTCGTTGGAATTGATCTGTTGCCTATTCCATTTGAGGAGTTCTATCAGTTTTTCAATCAATTGGCCCTCGATAAAGCAACGGTCACCTGCTACTGTCTGTAAGTACTACTACTTCTGTCATTAAGTCTCTCTATATAGCTCACCTCTTTCATTGCATGTATTTATAATTATCCTCACTATATTATGCAGATTGAAGATCAACGAATTGAAGAAAAGACAAATCGGTGATATTGGGTTCGTTAACACATATCTCCTAGATGCAACTAAGGTTAAATTTCATGCCGCAGATACCGAGGCCAACTTGCTACGATCATTCAAAAAAATGAAAACAAAGATATAATACTCTTTCCTTACAACTTCAAGTGAGTGTTACTGTCTTGTGCATATTCGGTTTCCCTTATATATTAGTCCAGGTTATAATGTAATTGATGAGTTATGCATGCGTGCGCAGGTACCACTATATTCTCCTAGAGATTAGGCTTGAGCAGGGAGTAGTAACTGTCTTGGACTCGAGACGAAAAGATCCCCAGGAGTATGCGAACATGACTGAAATCCTCGAGAAGTAAGTTAAATCGATCATCATCCACCATATCAGCAACTTTGTTCATTTCCTGATATCAAGTAATTGTTTTCTTTTGTCTGGCAGGGTTTGGAGAAAATTCACCACAAAATCCCCGGGACTGCCGAAGAAGCTGGAATTTAGATACCCGAAAGTAAGTACTATAGTAGCATGTTCGCACGTCTCCTAGCTATTTATTCAAGCGCTAGTTTCACCAATACCATTTGGCATTCTTGCTTATCTGTTTGATTGACCTCTATTTCTTGTAAAGTGGTTATGGCAGGAACAAGGGAATGATTTCTGTGGATACTACGTTTGCGAGTCCATCCACCACACGACCTGTGAGCGGGGCGGGTACTCTGACGAACAATATGAAGTGCGTAAGAAATAATATTCACAATTTTAGTTTATTACCATCATTTGTGTTGAGTTTCATTCATTCATATATATATATATATATATATATGTATTGACCCCCTTCTTCAAATTAGATGTTTCGGCAGCGGGATGAACTCCTAGAACCAGATCGCATGCGAGCAATTCAAGAGGAATTGGCGGCATTCTTTCTTGACCACGTGATCGCTGAAGACGGAGAATACTATGTGGACCATGCATCCGTAATTTAGGAGATTATATTTGTAAGAGATAATTATTGTATAAATGTAGCCGGTAGTGTCGGATAGATATACGAGAACTTATTGTTCGACCAATCTATCAGAGAAGGAGAGGTGGTCGATATCACTTCTCTCTGTATGCATATATGTTCATGACGATCTTCTGTTTCCTTCGTTTGCTTACTAGCTAGCTAGCGTGTCTAGTACTCTCTATACATATGTATAGTACGTAGCGTCGACCAAGCACGGACATAAGAGAGGACACTTCTCTCTATTAATTAGCTATCTAACACAATATATGAAATACCTAAATTAACCCCCCCAAAACCTCCAACTGTTAGGGAACGTAGCAGAAATTCAAAATTTTCTACGCATCACCAAGATCAATCTATGGAGTAACCTAGCAACGAGGGAAGGAGAGTGCATCTACATACCCTTGTAGATCGCTAAGCGGAAGCGTTCAAGTGAACGGGGTTGATGGAGTCGTACTCGTCGTGATCCAAATCACCGATGATCCTAGTGCCGAACGGACGGCACCTCCGTGTTCAACACACATGCAGCCCGGTGATGTCTCCCACGCCTTGATCCAGCAAGGGGAGAAGGAGAGGTTGGGGAAGACTCCGTCCAGCAGCAGCACGACGGCGTGGTGGTGGTGGAGGAGCGCGGGACTCCAGCAGGGCTTCGCCAAGCACTACGTGAGATGAGGAGGGAGAGAGGTAGGGCTGCGCCAAGAGGGAGATCGAATCATGTGTTGGGCAGCCCCTAGACCTCAACTATATATAAGGGGAGGGGAGGGGCTGCGCCCCCACCTAGGGTTCCCTCCCTAGGGGCGACGGCAGCCCCCAGATCCCATCTGGGAGGCGGCCAAGGGGCGAGAGAGGGGGTGCACCTAGGGTGGGCCTTAGGGCCCATCTGAGCCTAGGGTTTGCCCCCTCTCCTCTTGAGGGCGCCTTGGGCCCTGGTGGGAGGCGCCCCAGCCCACATAGGGGCTGGTCCCTTTCCACTTATGTCCCACGCAAGCCTCCGGGGCTGGTGGCCCCTCCCGGTGGACCCCCGGACCCCTCCAGCGGTCCCGGTACACTACCGGTGATGCCCAGAACACTTCCGGTGGCCAAAACCATACTTCCTATATATAAATCTTTACCTCCGGACCATTCCGGAACTCCTCACGACGTCCGGGATCTCACCCGGGACTCCGAACAACATTCGGTAACCACGTACATACTTTCCCTTATAACCCTAGCGTCATCGAACCTTAAGTGTGTAGACCCTACGGGTTCGGGAGACATGTAGACATGACCGAGACAACTCTCCGGCCAATAACCAACAGCGGGATCTGGATACCCATGTTGTCTCCCACATGTTCCACGATGATCTCATCGGATGAACCACGATGTCAAGGATTCAATCAATCCCGTATACAATTCCCTTTGTCTAGCGGTATTGCACTTGCCCGAGATTCGATCGTCGGTATCTCGATACCTTGTTCAATCTCATTATCGGCAAGTCTCTTTACTCATTCCGTAACATATCATCATGTGATCAACTCCTTGGTCACATTGCGCATATGATGATGTCCTATCGAGTGGGCCCAGAGAAACCTCTCCGTCACACGGAGTGACAAATCCCAGTCTCGATTCATGCCAACCCAACAGACACTTTCAGAGATACCCGTAGTGCACCTTTATAGCCACCCAGTTACGTTGTGACGTTTGGCACACCCAAAGCATTCCTACGGTATCCGGGAGTTGCACAATCTCATGGTCTAAGGAAATGATACTTAACATTAGAAAAGCTTTAGCATACGAACTACACGATCTTTGTGCTAGGCTTAGGATTGGGTCTTGTCCATCACATCATTCTCCTAATGATGTGATCCCGTTATCAATGACATCCAATGTCCATGGTCAGGAAACCGTAACCATCTATTGATCAACGAGCTAGTCAACTAGAGGCTTACTAGGGACATGGTGTTGTCTATGTATCCACACATGTATCTGGGTTTCCTATCAATACAATTCTAGCATGGATAATAAATGATTATCATGAACAAGGAAATACAATAATAACTAATTTATTATTGCCTCTAGGGCATATTTCCAACAGTCTCCCACTTGCACTAGAGTCAATAATCCAGTTCACATCGCTATGTGATTAACACTCAAGGTCACATCCCCATGTGACTAACACCCAAAGAGTTCTGGGTTTGATCATGTTATGCTTGTGAGAGATGTTATAGTCAACGGGTCTTGAACCTTTCAGATCCGTGTGTGCTTTACAAATCTCTATGTCATCTTGTAGATGCAGCTACCACGCTCTATTTGGAGCTATTCCAAATAATTGTTCTACTATCCGAATCTGGTTTACTACTCAGAATCATCCAGATTAGTGTCAAAGATTGCATCGGCGTAACCCTTTACGACGAACTCTTTTACCACCTCCATAATCGAGAAAATTTCTTAGTCTACTAGTTACTAAGGATAACCTTGACCGTTGTCCTGTGATCCATTCCTAGATCACACTTGTACCCCTTGACTGACATGGCTTGGCACACTTCAGGTGTGGTACACAACATAGCATACTTTAAAGCCTACGTCTAAAGCATAGGGGACGACCTTGTCCTTTCTCTCTATTCTTCCGTGGTCATGTCTTGAGTTTTACTCAACACTCATACCTTATAACACAGCCAAGAACTCTTTTTTTGCCGATCTATTTTGAACTCCTTCAAAATCTTGTCATGGTATGTGTTCGTTTGAAAGTACTATTAAGCGATTTTGATCTATCCTTATAGATATTGATGCTCAATGTTCAAGTAGCCTAATCCAGGTTTTCCATTGTAAAACACTTTTCAAATAACCCTGCATGCTTTCCAGAAATTCTACATCATTTCTGATCAACAATATGTTCACAACATATACTCATCAAAAATTATATAGTGCTCCCACTCACTTCTTTGGAAATACAAGTTTCTCATAAACATTGTATAAACCCAAATCTTTGATCATCTCATCAAAGCGTACATTCCAACTCCGAGATGCTTACTCCAGTCCTTAGAAGGATTGCTGGAGCTTTGCATACTTGTTAGCATCTTTCAGGATTGACAAAACCTTCTGGTTGTATCACATACGACCTTTCCTCAAGAAAATCGTCGAGGAACAATGTTTTGACATCCTATCTGCAAGATTTCATAAATAATGCAGTAACTGCTAACATAATTCCAACAGACTTTTAGCATCGCTACGAGTGAGAAAGTCTCATCGTAGTGAACTCCTTGAACTTGTCGGGAAACATCTTAACGACAAGTCGAGCTTTCTCAATGGTGACACTTACCATCATTGTCCGTCTTCCTTTTAAAATCCATATGTACCTAACAGCCTTACGACCATCAAGTAGTTCTTCCAAAGTCTACACTTTGTTTTCATACATGGATCCTCTCTCGGATTTTATGGCCTCGAGCCATTTTTCGGAATCTGGGCCCACCATCGCTTCTCCATAGCTCGTAGGTGCATTGTTGTCTAGCAACATGACTTCCAAGACAGGATTACGTGCCACTTTGAAATAGCACGCATCCTGGTCGTCCTACGTGGTTTGGTAGTGACTTGATCCGAAGTTTCATGATCACTATCATAAGCTTCTACTTCAATTGGTGTAGGTGCCACAGGAACAACTTCCTGTGCCCTGCTACACACTAGTTGAAGTGACGGTTCAACAACCTCATCAAGTCTCCACCATCCTCCCACTCAATTCTTTCGAGAGAAACTTTTCCTCAAGAAAGGACCCGATTTTAGAAACAATCCCTATTGCTTTCGGATCTGAGACAGGAGGTATACCCAACTATTTTGGGTGTCCTATGAAGATGCATTTATCCGCTTTGGGTTCGAGCTTATCAGCCTGAAACTTTTCACATAAGCGTCGTAGCCCCAAACTTTTAAGAAACAGCAGCTTAGGTTTCTCTAAACCATAGTTCATACGGTGTCGTCTCAACGGATTTGTGTGGTTCCCTATTTAAAGTGAATGCGGTTGTCTCTAATGCCTAACCCATAAACGATAGTGGTAATTCGATAACAGACATCATGGTATGCACCATATCCAATAGGGTGCAGTTATGATGTTCGGACACACCATCACACTATGGTGTTCCCGGTGGTATTAGTCATGAAACAATTTCCACAATGTCTTAATTGTGTGCCAAACTTGTAACTCAGATATAAATCTCTATGATCATATCACAGACATTTTATCCTCTTGTCACGATGATCTTCAACTTCACTCTGAAATTACTCGAACCTTTCAATAATTCAGACTCGTGTTTCATCAAGTAAATATACTTAGCATCTACTCAAATCATCTGTGAAGTAAGAACACAATGATATCCACTGCGTGCCTCAGCGCTCATTGGACCGCACACATCAAAATGTATTACTTCCAACAAGTTGCTTTCTTGTTCCATCTTACTAAAAACGAGGTCTTTCAGTCATCTTGTCCATGTGGTATGATTTGCATGTCTCAAGTGATTCAAAATCAAGTGAGTCCAAATGATCCATCTGTATGGAGTTTCTTCATGCATATCTACCAATAAACATGGTTCACATGTCTCAATGTTTTCAAAAACGAGTGAGTCCAAAGATCCATCAACATGGAGCTTCTTCATGCGTTTTACACCAATATGACTCAAATTGCAGTGCCACAAGTATGTGGTACTATCATTACTATCCTATATCTTTTGGCATGAACATGTGTATCACTACGATTGGGATGGTATTATTCAAATAAACAGAGTAACCATTATTCTCCTTAAATGAATAACCGTATTGCGATAAACATAATCCAATCATGTATATGCCCAACGCAAAGACCAAATAACAATTATTTAGGTTTTAATACCAATCTCGATGGTAGAGGGAGCGTACGATATTTGATTACATCAACCTTGGAAACACTTCCAACACATACCGTCATCTCACCTTTAGCTAGTCTCCGTTTATTCCGTAGCCTTTTATTTCGAGTTACTAACACTTAGCAACCGAACCGGTATCTAATACCCTGGTGCTACTAGGAGTACTAGTAAAGTACACATTAATATAATGTATATTCAACAAACTTCTGTCGACCTTTCCAGCCTTTCTCATCTACCAAGTATCTAGGGTGGTTCTGCTTCAGTGACCGTTCCCCTCATTACAGAAGCACTTAGTCTCGGGCTTGGGTTCAACTTTGGGTTTCTTCACTGGAGCAACAACTGATTTGTTGTTTCATGAAGTATCCCTTTCTTGCCCTTGCCCTTCTTGAAACTAGTGGTTTTACTAACCATCAACAATTGATGCTCCCTTTTGATTTCTACTTTCGCGGTGTCGCGAATAGCTCAAGGATCATATCTATCCCTGATATGTTATAGTTCATCACGAAGCTCTAGTAGCTTGGTGACAGTGACTTTGGAGAACCATCACTCACTCATCTGGAAGTTTAACTCCCACTCGATTCAAGCGATTGTAGTACTCATACAATCTGAGCACATGCTCAACGATTGAGCTTTTCTCCTTAGTTTGCAGGTTTAGGAAACTTGTCAGAGGTCTCATACCTCTTGACGCGGGCACTAGCCTGAAATCCCAATTTCAGTCCTTGGAACATCTCATATGTTCTACGATGTTTCAAAACGTCTTTGGCTCCTCAATTCTAAACCATACGCACTGAACTATCATGTAGTCATCAAAACGTGTGTGTCAGATGTTCGCAACATCTACAACTGACGCTTGAGGTTCAGCTTACTGAGCGGTGCATTAAGGACATAAACCTTCTGTGCAATAGTGAGGACAATCCTCAGTTTACGGACCCAGTCCGCATAATTGCTACTATCAACTTTCAACTAAATTTTCTCTAGGAACGTATCTAAAACAGTAGAACTAAAGCGTAAGCTTCGACATAATTTGCAAAGTCCTTTTGACTATGTTCATGATAATTGAGTTCATCTGATGAACTCCCACTCAGATAGACATCCCTCTAGTCATCTAAGTGATACACGATCCGAATCAACTAGGCCGTGTCCGATCATCACGTGAGACGGACTAGTCATCATCGGTGAACATCTCATGTTGATCGTATCTTCTATACGACTCATGTTCGACCTTTCGGTCCTCCGTGTTCCGAGGCCATGTCTGTACATGCTAGGCTCGTCAAGTTAACCTAAGTGTTTCGCATGTGTTCCGAGGCCATGTCTGTACATGCTAGGCTCATCAACACCCGTTGTATTCGAACGTAAGAATCTATCACACCCGATCATCACGTGGTGCTTCGAAACAACGAACCTTCGCAACGGTGCATAGTTAGGGAGAACACTTTTCTTGAAATTTTAGTGAGGGATCATATTATTTAAGCTACCGTCGTTCTAAGCAATAAGATGTAAAACATGATAAACATCACATGCAATCAAATAGTGACATGATATGGCCATCATCACTTCGCTCCTTTTGATCTCCATCTTCGGGGCTCCATGATCATCATCGTCACCGGCATGACACCATGATCTCCATCATCATGATCTCCATCATCGTGTCTTCGTGAAGTTGTCTCGCCAACTACTACTTCTACTACTATGGCTAACAGTTAGCAATAAAGTAAAGTAATTACATGACGTTTATGTTGACACGCAGGTCATAAATAAATTAAGACAACTCCTATGGCTCCTGCCGGTTGTCATATTCATCGACATGCAAGTCGTGATTCCTATTAGAAGAACATGATCGTCTCATACATCACATATATCATTCATCACATTCTTTTGGCCACAACACATCACATAGCATACCCTGCAAAAACAAGTTAGACGTCCTCTAATTGTTGTTGCATGTTTTTACGTGGCTGCTATGGGTTTCTAGCAAGAACGTTTCTTACCTACGCAAGATCACAACGTGATATGCCAATTTCTATTTACCCTTCATAAGGACCCTTTTCATCGAATCCGATCCGACTAAAGTGGGAGAGACAGACACCCGCTAGCCACCTTATGCAACTAGTGCATGTCAGTCGGTGGAACCTGTCTCACGTAAGAGTACGTGTAAGGTCAGTCCGGGCCGCTTCATCCCACGATGCCGCCGAATCAAGATAAGACTAGTAACGGTAAGTAAATTGACAAAATCGACGCCCACAACTACTTTGTGTTCTACTCGTGCAAAGAAACTACGCATAGACCTAGCTCTGATACCACTGTTAGGGAACGTAGCAGAAATTCAAAATTTTCTACGCATCACCAAGATCAATCTATGGAGTAACCTAGCAACGAGGGAAGGAGAGTGCATCTACATACCCTTGTAGATCGCTAAGCGGAAGCGTTCAAGTGAACGGGGTTGATGGAGTCGTACTCGTCGTGATCCAAATCACCGATGATCCTAGTGCCGAACGGACGGCACCTCCATGTTCAACACACATGCAGCCCGGTGACGTCTCCCACACCTTGATCCAGCAAGGGGAGACGGAGAGGTTGGGGAAGACTCCGTCCAGCAGCAGCACGATGGCGTGGTGGTAGTGGAGGAGCGCGGGACTCCAGCAGGGCTTCCCCTAGACCTCAACTATATATAGGGGGAGGGGAGGGGCTGTGCCCCCACCTAGGGTTCCCTCCCTAGGGGCGGCGGCAGCCCCCAGATCCCATCTGGGAGGCGGCCAAGGAGAGAGAGAGGGGGGCGCACCTAGGGTGGGCCTTAGGGCCCATCTGAGCCTAGGGTTTGCCCCCTCTCCTCTTGAGGGCGCCTTGGGCCTTGGTGGGAGGCGCCCCAGCCCACATAGGGGCTGGTCCCTTTCCACTTATGGCCCACGCAAGCCTCCGGGGCTGGTGGCCCCTCCCGGTGGACCCCCGGACCCCTCCGGCGGTCCCGGTACACTACTGGTGATGCCCAGAACACTTCCAGTGGCCAAAACCATACTTCCTATATATAAATCTTTACCTCTGGACCATTTCGTAACTCCTCGCGATGTCCGGGATCTCATCCAGGACTCCGAACAACATTCGGTAACCGCGTACATACTTTCCCTTATAACCCTAGCGCCATCGAACCTTAAGTGTGTAGATCCTACGGGTTCGGGAGACATGTAGACATGACCGAGACAACTCTCCGGCCAATAACCAACAGCGGGATCTGGATACCCATGTTGGCTCCCCCATGTTCCATGATGATCTCATCGGATGAACCACGATGTTAAGGATTCAATCAATCCCGTATACAATTCCCTTTGTCTAGCGGTATTGCACTTGCCCGAGATTCGATCGTCGGTATCTCGATACCTTGTTCAATCTCGTTATCGGCAAGTCTCTTTACTCGTTCCGTAACACATCATCACGTGATCAACTCCTTGGTCACATTGCGCATATGATGATGTCCTACCGAGTGGGCCCATAGAAACCTCTCCGCCACACGGAGTGACAAATCCCAGTCTCGATTCGTGCCAACCCAACAGACACTTTCAGAGATACCCGTAGTGCACCTTTATAGCCAGCCAGTTACATTGTGATGTTTGGCACACCCAAAGCATTCCTACGGTATCCGGGAGTTGCACAATCTCATGGTCTAAGGAAATTATACTTGACATTAGAAAAGCTTTAGCATACGAACTACACGATCTTTGTGCTAGGCTTAGGATTGGGTCTTGTCCATCACATCATTCTCCTAATGATGTGATCCCGTTATCAATGACATCCAATGTCCATGGTCAGGAAACCGTAACCATCTATTGATCAACGAGCTAGTCAACTAGAGGCCGGCTTACTAGGGACATTGAGGGAGTCCTGGATTAGGGGGTGTTCGGATAGCCGGACTATACCTTCAGCCGGACTCCAGGACTATGAAGATACAAGATTGAAGACTTCGTCCCGTGTCCGGAAGGATCTTTCCTTGGCGTGGAAGGCAAGCTAGGCGTGCGGATATTCAAGATCTCCTACCATTGTAACTGACTCTATGTAACCCTAACCCTATCCGGTGTCTATATAAACCGGAGGGTTGTAGTCCGTAGGACAACCATCATCATACACAATCATACCATAGGCTAGCTTCTAGGGTTTAGCCTCCTTGATCTCGTGGTAGATCTACTCTTGTACTACCCATATCATCAATATTAATCTAGCAGGAGTAGGGTTTTACCTCCATCGAGAGGGCCCGAACCTGGGTAAAATAAAGTGTCCCTTGTCTCCTGTTACCATCCGACCTTGACGCACAGTTCGTGACCCCCTACCCGAGATCCCCGGTTTTGACACCGACATTGGTGCTTTCATTGAGAGTTCCTCTGTGTCGTCGCCTTTAGGCCCGATGGCTCCTTTGATCATCAACAACGATGAGGTCCAGGGTGAGACTTTCCTCCCCGGACAAATCTTCGTCTTCGGCGGCTTCGCTCTGCGGGCCAACTCGCTTGGTCGTGTGGAGCAGATCGAAAGCTACGCCCCTGGCCATCAAGTCAGGTTTGGAAGCTTAAACTACACGACAAATATCCGCGGAGACTTGATCTTCGACGGGTTCGAGCCACAGCCAAGCGCGCCGCACTACCTCGAGGGGCATGATATAGCTCTGCCTCCGAATAGTGCCCTGGAGGCCGCACACGCACCGGCCCCGATCCTCGACTCGGAGCCCGCTGCGTTCTTTGAGGATGAACGGTTGGACGTCACCTCGGGGGCTGCGATCTTGAAGGCGATCGAGCCGAACGTCAGCCCCGCACTCCGCACGGCCCATGACTCCAAGGAGTCAGATTCTTCTCCGAACTCCGGGCCTCCCGTGCCCCTGCCGATCGAATCCGATTGGGCGCCTATAATGGAGTTCACCGCCGCGGACATCTTTCAGCACTCACCTTTCGGTGATATCCTGAATTCTCTCAAATCTCTCTCTCTATCAGGAGAGTCCAGGCCGGACTATGGTCTGCGAGGTTGGGATTCGGACGACGAAGAAATTCAAAGCCCACCCACCACCCACTTAATAGCCACTGTCGATGATTTAACCGACATACTTGACTTCGGCTCCGAAGACTTCGACGGTATGGACGACGAAGGAGGAGACGAACAAGAACCAGCACCTGTAGGGCGCTGGACCGCCACCTCGTCATATGACATATATATGGTGGACGCTCCAAAGGATGGAGATGGCGATGGAACAGCGGAGGATGACACCTTGAAAAAATAGCCAAAACGCCGGCGTCAACGACGCCGCTCTAAATCCCGCCATAGCAGAAACGGTGATTCCGGCACGGGAGATAATACTACCCCGGATAGCGCCGAAGAACACCAAATCCAGCAAGATTCGGCGCAGGAAGATGGAGAAGCCAGCCCTCATGAGAGAGCGGCAGAGCGAGAGGTTGAGGATGATAACTACATGCCTCCCTCCGAAGACGAGGCAAGCCTCGACGACAACGAATTCGTCGTACCATCAGACCCCGCCAAACAAGAGCGTTTCAAACGCAGGCTTCTAGCCACGATGAATAGCCTAAAGAAAAAGCAGCAACAACTTAGAGCTGATCAAGATTTGCTAGCTGACAGATGGACTGAAGTCCTTGCGGCCGAAGAGTATGAACTCGAGCGCCCCTCCAAAAATTATCCTAAGCGCAGGCCGCTACCCCAATCAGAGGAGGAAGCACCTACATTAACAACACATGACATGGCAGACCGGCCACCTTGCGGCCGCGACAGAGAGGCCTGTCGAACCTCTAAACAAGCCATGCCCCGGCGCCACTCAACTAAGGCACGGGAAAATGCGCCAGACCTGCGAGACGTACTGGAGGATAAAGCAAGGCAAACAAGATCGATCTATGGATCGCGCAGACGCCCGACGACACGTGATGATGATCTTCACTCCGGACACAATAAATCCGGCCGGGCCGAACACAACAGGCATAGCTCTTCCGAGCTGCGTCGTGACATAGCCCAGTACAGGGGCGCCGCACACCCACTATGCTTCACAGATGAAGTAATGGATCATAAAATCCCAGAGGGTTTCAAACCCGTCAACATCGAGTCGTACGATGGTACGACAGATCCGGCAGTATGGATTGAGGATTATCTCCTTCACATCCACATGGCACGTGGCGACGATCTACACGCCATCAAATATCTCCCCCTCAAGCTCAAAGGACCAGCCCGGCACTGGCTTAACAGCCTACCAGCAGACTCAATCGGTTCTTGGGAGGACCTGGAAGCCGCATTCGTCGACAACTTCTAGGGGACCTATGTGCGGCCACCGGACGCCGACGACCTAAGCCACATAATTCAGCAGCCAGAAGAATCGGCCAGGCAATTTTGGACACGGTTCCTAACAAAGAAAAATCAGATAGTCGATTATCCGGACGCAGAGGCCCTAGCGGCCTTCAAACATAACATCCGCGACGAATGGCTTGCCCGGCACCTGGGACAGGAAAAGCCGAAATCTATGGCAGCCCTCACGACACTCATGACCCGCTTTTGCGCGGGCGAAGATAGCTGGCTAGCTCGCAGCAACAACTTATCAAAGAACCCTGGTAATTCGGATACCAAGGACAAAAGTGGCAGGACACGTCGAAACAAGCAAAAGCGCCGCGTTAGCAGCGACAACAATGAGGATACGGCAGTAAACGCCGGATTCAGAGGCTATAAATCCGGTCAGCGGAAAAAGGCATTTAAAAAGAATACCCAGGGCCCGTCCAGTTTGGACCGGATACTCGACCGCTCGTGCCAGATTCATGGCACCCCCGAAAGGCCAGCCAATCACACCAACAGGGATTGTTGAGTGTTCAAGCAGGCAGGCAAGTTAAGAGCCGAACACAAAGACAAGGGGCTGCATAGCGACGACGAGGAGGAGCCCAGGCCGCCGAACAACAATGGACAAAAGGGGTTTCCCCCACAAGTGCGGACGGTGAACATGATATACGCGACCCACATTCTCAAGAGGGAGCGGAAGCGTGCGCTACGGGACGTATACGCGATGGAGCCAGTCGCCCCAAAGTTCAACCCATGGTCCTCCTGCCCGATCACTTTTGATCGAAGGGACCACCCCACTAGCATCCGTCACGGCGGTTTTGCCGCATTGGCCTTGACCCAATCATTGACGGATTTCATCTCACAAGAGTCCTCATGGACGGCGGCAGTAGCCTGAACCTGCTTTACCAGGATACAGTGCGGAAAATGGGCATAGATCCATCAAGGATCAAGCCCACAAGGACAACCTTTAAAGGCGTCATACCAGGTGTAGAGGCCAATTGCACAGGCTCTGTAACACTTGATGTGGTCTTCGGATCTCCGGATAACTTCCGAAGCGAAGAGTTAATCTTCGATATAGTCCCGTTCCGCAGTGGCTATCCCGCCCTGCTCGGACGAACCGCATTCGCTAAATTCAATGCGGTGCCGCACTACGCATATCTCAAGCTCAAGATGCCAGGCCCTCGAGGAGTAATTACGGTCAATGGAAACACTGAACGCTCCCTCCGTACGGAGGAGCACACGGCGGCCCTCGCAGCGGAAGTACAAAGCAGCCTTTCAAGGCAACTCTCCAGTCCAACCGTTAAAAAGCCGGACAATGCAAAGCGCACCCGGAGTAACCTGCAACAAGACCACCTGGCACATTCGGAGCAAGCGTAGCAATACGGCCCCAACCCCAGCCATCGCAACATAGCGGAGCTAGTACCTCGAGTACACAATTACGCCCTTGAAATTCCATGGGCACAGGGGGAGGGGCACATTAACGGCATGCTTACAATACGGCGTCAAACGTACTAGGGGCTGCCGGATTTTTTTTTACTTTCAGGACTCCACACTCTGGATAACCTGTTCAGCTTTGCTGCCGCACAGACGATGCAAGACCCAGGGAAGCAGACAAAGCTACGCCGCATTATGGAACTCTCAGGTGGTCTCTATTTCGAGCGATATATTTGTTTCTAAATTCCGCGGCCTGCCACTGGTCAGGACATGTTAAATAGTCTAATATCTCTTTGCTTATCGCACTACTTGTATCGTTCGGCTTTGATAAATAGCCTCTTTATAAACAATGCATAGCTTTTCGCCTATTTTTTGCGTTGTCCTCTTTTAATATATATATGTTCATTAAATAAACATGATCGCAACCGTACACCATGGTACGGCAAAACACGCCAGGGGCTTCATTACCCTTCTATCTGGTGTGAGAAGTTCGTACACTTTCACAAGTGCGGCACCCCGAACTTATAGCATTATATGCATTGGCTCCGAATCATGATTTTGGTCACATGTTGGGTTTGCCCGGCTCCTATGTTTTGGTGCCTTACGTTCCGCTATATCGGCTAAGGTAGCACTAGGAGAACCACTGCGATTGTGCCCCGGTTCAGCTGGGTTAAGCACCTCAGTGGAGAAAGCTAAAACAGACTGCCATGATAAGGCGTGAGACCGGTCGCTGTTCGAGAGTTTTTCGAGTCCTTAAAGATTTATGTCGCTTCGAGCGAGGAGCTGGCTATGTCCGGCCAAAGGCGTGGATAGCGCCCCGAATTCGGCCTTCCGAACTAGGGGCTTCGCCAAAATTTAAAATTATAACGTTCTATGGCTAAGTGAGAGTGTTCAAGCATTATAGTCCGATTGCCTGGTTCGTTGTGCTGAGCGCCTCCCTCGAAGGACCCAACTATGGAAAAAAGAGCCCTCAGGTTTATCCCGAACACCCCAGCACTAGTGGCATGGGGGCAGAAGCCGACGACTGGCCATCTCTCAATTTTTGATAAACGGCCGCACAGAAAATAATATTTTAAATTCAATAAGCATTGCTTAGCGCATATGAACAAGTTTTCAGCGCACAGGATACAAACGAGCGAGTTCATATAAATACTACATCTTTAGTACATTCATCCGCGACAAGGCGGGCTCCGGCAAGAACTTCCTTGTAGTAGTTCTCGGGCTTGCGATGCTCCTTCCCCGGCGGCGGCCCGTCCTTCACCAGCTTCTCTCCGTCCAGCTTACCCCAGTGTACCCTTACACGGGCAAGGGCCCTCCGGGCACCTTCAGTGCAGGCGGAGCGCTTGATGACCTCAAGCCGTGGACAGGCCTCCACCAGCCGCCGCACTAGCCCGAAATAGCTCCCAGGCAGGGCCTCTCCAGGCCACAGCCGAACTAGTAAGCCCTTCATGGCCTGTTCGGCCGCCTTGTGGAGCTCGACCAGCTGTTTCAGCTGATCGCTCAAAGGCACAGGGTGTCCGGCCTCAGAATACTGAGACCAGAACACACTCTCTGTCGAGCTGCCCTCTTCAGCTCGGTAGAATGCGGCGGCGTCGGATGCACTGCGGGGGAGATCGGTGAACGTCCCTGGAGAACTCCGGATTCGGGTAAGTGACAAGTAGTTTACTTTTATATTCCTACTTTGCATTAAGAATGCCTTACCTGTTGCTATCTTTTTCACCTCCTCCAACTCTTGAAGGACCTTTTGGGCTTCGGCCTTGGCACTCTTGGCGGTCTCAAGGGCCGACGCGAGCTCGGATGCTTGCGCTTTTGACTCAAGCTCCAAACTCTCATGTTTTTTCATGAGAGCTTGCAGCTCTTGTTGCACCTCGCCGACCTGAACCCCAAGCCTTTCTCGCTCGGCGCGCTCCTCGGCCGTTTTCTTTCCGGCCTCAGCTAGCGCCTGCTTCAGGGTTGCCACCTCGGTTGTGGCCCCTACAATAAGCAGTACAATCCTGTTATTTCTTTCTGCAATCAAGCCTCTATATAGGCACCTTTTTTCTTTTTTTTAGGGTATTTCTTACCTTCTTTCTCCTCGATCTGCCGTTTGGCAAGGCCGAGCTCTTGCTCGGTCCGCCCGAGGTCCTTTTAAGGACATCCACCTGCGCAGTCAGTGCGGCAGTGGACAGCAGCGAAGCCTGCATACGCATATTTGACTTTTTGTTGTTAGACTCCTGCGAAAATTACTAGATCCTCTATTCGGCTTTTCTTTCCGAACACCGAACAAAGCATCAGGGGCTACTGTCTATGCGGTAATAATTTGATATATTTTTACTTACCTCGAAGCCTGTTAGAAGGCTAGCGCAAGCTTCAGTCAGTCCGCTCTTGGCGGACTGAACCCTTTGGATCACCGTACTCATAACAGTACGGTGCTCCTCGTCGATGGCGGCGCCCTCAAGCACCTCCAGCAGATTGTCCGGCACCTCTGGTTGGACGGAGGTCGCCGGCTCAGACGACTTACTCCTCTTGGAAGGAGTTCGCCCACCGCGGACCGGGACTGTCGAGTCCAGCACGGTGTCTGGCACAAAGCCGGACTTGGAGCCCTGGGGGGTTTCGTCCCCTTTACTCCTGGGGTCCGGAGGATTGCCTTGCGGCTCCTCCAGGACTATCTCCTCCTGCCCTGGAGCTTGGCGGGACGCCACTTCGGCGTCGTCCGCCCTGCAGGGGGAGACAGCGGGCGGAACAGAGTTCACGTCCGACGAATCCAGGGAGCCGCTCGACGAATCGTCGAGTTCGGCCCGGGGCGGGCTGCATAAATTACGAGCGATATTAGGGAAAGCCGCGCATTAAAAGAATATCATGAGTCACTCTGGTATATAAGTACTTACAATTTTGCCGGACGCTTGGTTCTATCCGGCCACTCCTCTTCGCCCTCTTCGGCATCGTGGGAGTAGTCCGGCGGAGGGGTCTTCCTTTTCCTCGACCCCTCGGCCTCCCCCGTTGGGGTGGCCTTCTTCTTCTTTTCTCCCCCCGCTGGGGGGGGGAGAGCTTTCTTGTTCCTCCTCCTCGTTTTCACGAGAGGAGAGCATCGCGGACTCGTCAGATGACGAGTCCGACACCACCATATTGCGGGAACTCTTTCAAGTCCCGGTGGTTTTCTTCTTCTTGGCCTTGTTCTCCGGCACCACGTAAGGTGCCGGTGTCAACAGCTTCACTAGGAGAGCTGGGGTCGGGTCTTCGGGCAGGGGAGCCGGACAGTTAGTTGGTCCGGATATAGCCCGCCAAGCCTGTCAAAGGTAAAGGGAGTTTAGATCCCACATAGAGTTAATCTATGAAGAAGAGCTTAACAAACCTGTCAGAGGTATAGATAGCTTACCTCGCTGGCGTGACGCTGCGAGCTGTATCCGCGGCCCTCGGAAGCGGATGTGGGGGACTCGGCGCCTTTGGTCAGCACCTTCCATACGTCTTCATACGTCGTGTCGAAGAGCCTACTGAGGGTTTGGTGCTACGCCGGGTCGAATTCCCACAAAGTAAAATCCCGTTGTTGGCACGGGAGGATCCGGCGGACGAGCATAACCTGGATCACATTGATCAGCCGGACTGGCTCGTTCACCAGGGACTGGATGCACGTTTGCAATCCAGTCACCTCTTTCTCGTTACCCCACGACAGGCCCGTCTCTTTCCAGGACATGAGCCGCGTGGGGGGTCCGGATCTGAACTCGGGGGCTGCGACCCATTTCGGATCGCGTGGCTCGGTGATGTAAAACCACCCGGCCTGCCACCCCTTTAGGGACTCCACAAAGGAGCCCTCGAACCAGAGGACGTTGGCCATCTTGCCGGCCATCGCGCCTCCGCACTCCGCCTGGGTGCCGGACACAACCTTGGGCTTGACGTTGAAGGTCTTGAGCCAGAGGCCGTAGTGGGGGCGGACGCGGAGGAAGGCCTCACACACGACGATAAACGCCGAGATGTTGAGGACGAAGTTCGGGGCCAGATCGTGGAAATCCAGGCCGTAGTAGAACATGAGCCCTCGGACAAATGGGTGAAGTGGAAAGCCCAGTCCGCGGAGAAAGTGGGGAAGAAAAACTACCCTCTCATAGGGCCTTGGGGTAGGAAGAAGCTGCCCCTCCTCAGGAAGCCGATGCGGGATGTCCTTGGACAGGTATCCGGCTTTCCTTAGCTTTTTTACTTGAGCCTCCGTAACAGAGGAGGCCATCCACTTGCCTCCCGCTCCGGACATTGCTGGAGAAGGTTGAGGTGGGAAGAGCGGACTTGGGCGCTAGGGCTTGAGTGCGCGAGAGATGGATTGGCAAAGGAGGAAGAAGGCGTAGGTAAAAAGGTGAATCCTTATCCCTTTATATAAGCGGGCGCGGTTATGCACCCCCACCTACCTAATAAAACTCACTTGCCTCCCAAGCGCCGTGGTAAATGGCGCGGTTGGGTTACCCACGTCCGTATTGATGAGAATCCCATTAAAAGGGGTACACGATCTCTGCTTTGACAAGACGCGCCAAGGAAATCGCCTCGCTAAATACGCTGAGGTGGAACAATGAAAACAATTTATATAAAGAGCTTGGCCGCAGTGTTATGACGCACTGCGGAATACGTCAGCAGATTTGATTTGTGTTAATGTTATTCTCTATATGGCAATATGTGGAAACTTATTTTGCAGAGCCGGACACTATTTTTGGTGTTTACAATCTTCTTGAAGAACTTGGAGGAGGAACCCGCCTTGCAATGCCGAAGACAATCTGCGCGCCGGACTTGTCGTCATTGAAGCCTGGTTCAGGGGCTACTGAGGGAGTCCTGGATTAGGGGGTGTTCGGATAGCCGGACTATACCTTCAGCCGGACTCCAGGGCTATGAAGATACAAGATTGAAGACTTCGTCCCGTGTCCGGAAGGATCTTTCCTTGGCGTGGAAGGCAAGCTAGGCGTGCGGATATTCAAGATCTCCTACCATTGTAACCGACTCTGTGTAACCCTAACCCTATCCGGTGTCTATATAAACCGGAGGGTTGTAGTCCGTAGGACAACCATCATCATACACAATCATACCATAGGCTAGCTTCTAGGGTTTAGCCTCCTTGATCTCGTGGTAGATCTACTCTTGTACTACCCATATCATCAATATTAATCTAGCAGGAGTAGGGTTTTACCTCCATCGAGAGGGCCCGAACCTGGGTAAAATAAAGTGTCCCTTGTCTCCTGTTACCATCCGACCTTGACGCACAGTTCGGGACCCCCTACCCGAGATCCGCCGGTTTTGACACCTACAGACATGGTGTTGTCTATGTATCCACACATGTATCTGAGTTTCCTATCAATACAATTCTAGCATGGATAATAAACGATTATCATGAACAAGGAAATACAATAATAACTAATTTATTATTGCCTCTAGGGCATATTTCCACACCAACCCCCCCCCCCCTTAAAAAAAACCCCAGCCACAGAAATGCTGACGCGTGGATGCCTATTGGTCCCGGTTGGTGCCACCAACCGGGACCAAAGGCCCTCCTGCCTGGGCTCAGCGCGCAGGCCACGTGGAGGCCCATCTGTCCTGGTTCTGGTTTGAACCGGGACTAAAGGGTCAGGGCATTAGTAACGACCCTTTAGTCCCGGTTCAGGAACCGGGACTAAAGGCCCTGACGAACCGGGACAAATGGGCCTTTTTCTACCAGTGGTATTTGTTAAGAGCAAATAAAATTGAGCACTCCCGGCCCTCCCTAAGAGTTTAGACCCATCATACAAATAGTTGAAAGTGGAGAGAAAACAGATTTAATCATCTCAAGTTTTACTCCAAAGACATGAAACTTAAGAAGCTAACTAATCATATTTTAACCTATGATTAAACCACTGGAAAAAAATAATGTTTGCTTCAACCTGTGAATCAAATCACTGGCATAAAAAACATATCAGTTCGAACAAATTATACTTGTGTTAGAAGATTAACACCGAGTTTGAGTTTACATCTGATAATGCTTTACTTTAGGTGCACAACGGCAACTGCCTCAGCAAGGACCTTGATTGCCCTGCTTTGCGGTGGTGGTGAACAGGTTTGTTTGGGGGTGATCAGGGAGTTTTATTGCATAGCAACATGGTTACAATCTGCTAAAACAAGATCATGGATGAAAGGGGGGCCTCACTGCAACCAACAGACGGTGGTATGAGCCGTGTGAGCACAATTAGCGAGACAATGTGAAACCCTATTCTAGGGCCTAGCTATCTTAATTGGTTTAAACTCCCGTTCAAGCATGTGGTTCTTAATTTCCTTGATCAAATATGGCGTTTGTCGAGAGAAGCATCCGCCAAGAAGAGGGAGCACCCATCAAGTCCGACTACACTACAACAGGAAGACTAGACCATTGAAGGGCTAGCGACATTCCTCATTATTGCATGAATCTCCACTTCAAAAGCATTGTTGCAAAATAACAACAGCCAGCATGAAGCAAAAATGGCCTCCCCTTGCTGTCCCTAGCAGATGCTTTAACGTTGAATGATCAGTCCTAAGCGAATTAATTACTTTTCGAGTGCTTGTGTCGTCCTTGATTAATTTCTAGCGACTGTCCTCCTCGTCTACGTACACAAAGTTGTTGCAACATCTTATCAGTGAAGTGAAGCTCGAGACGACACACATCGGTGGTCGCTTCCTTAACTTCCTTCCACTGCAAGGAAGACAAGAGCAGTGCCATGTGATTACTGATGATCGCCCGGCTCCATGATTGGATTAATAAACCACGATGCATGGCCCATGGAGTGTTGTAGAACATTCCGGCGATAAACAACAAGCCAGGTCAATGTTTGTACTACAACGCATCATTCACAACGCCACTGCTTAGGCAGATCCATGGCCTATGCACTCCATAATAAAGAAAGAGCAAATTGTCCAGTCAGTGTGACCAACGCATTAGCTTGCGTAGCGCATAATCCGGGGGATCAAATCTCGTCGTCGACCCGAGCCAATAGCCATCGCGTGCACGGAGCGCAGGTGAATATGCCGGAAAGGATCTGCGAACGCACCATCGGATTGAGATATATACAGCAAATACATATTTGATTTGATCGGATGGTCCTGATTCCTGACGGGTTAATGTACTACGATGTTCTGTAAATTATCCGGATACGGCCAAAATTCGTGTAAAAAAGGGGTTTAAAATTGTAAGGGAAAGATCGAAATGAAGTGATTTGATTAGTGGGGAACGGCGGCCAGGTCACGAGAGATGAGCTCCACGTATACTAATGAGATGCATCTGATCGTTCGTCTAGTGGGGTTGGTTAGACAAAGAGAGGCGATGATTACGTCGCGCGAGAGGAAGATTCGGCCGGACTAACACTTAATTAACGCGCTGATCGATCATGAGTGTGACCCCGCAACCGACGCAGTCTTTGGATCTGCAAATCACTTGAACTGATGACACTCGACCACCGCTGAACACTGCAATTGTCGAGAGTGAAAGAGAGACGTGGTGCATGCATCTTTATCAGTACTGAACACTTGCATGTGTATGTTTTTTGTTGTTGTTGAGAAGTTTGGATTGCTTATATGACAAGAATTTGATAATTCATGCCCGAACCATGGCACTGCCTCCTCTAGTTCACAAGGATATATATATATCATAACATGTGTATATGCCATCTCATTAAAGGCCCCATCATAATGCGCATGTGAAAAAGTTTTAGTAGTAGATCTCATGCACACATCCCATCTCATCACGAATGCCACCTCATCGAAGGTCCATTCAACATGCATGAATTAGGTTTTTTTATTACATTATGTCACTTATATTGCAACAATATTTTAAATACACAGTAACTAAATACAATATACAATATATATCTAAAATTTTAGCTCAAATGTTATTAATTTAACTATTCATGTTTCATACAAGAATCAAATAACTTAAAGTATATTGCAATAATTGGTCCTCGAGGCAACGTCTGGGGTATCATCTGATTTGATGAATAGTGATGCACATGATTGATAGAAGAGGCTCGGGTAGACCCATATATGTGCCGGCGGCCAGTCACGGTCATGGGAGAAGAGACCAGACCATGGCGAATCGTAGCACTTATCGCGTCCGGACCCTGGTGTGAACGCGTGGAAGGGCGGCCGTCTTCCGAAGTCGTGATACTCCGACGACACGAGGAAGTAGACTCGGTTGGCCACCACCCCGCAGCGTGCCGCATCGGCGCACGCCATTGCGCTTCTCCCCGGGCAGTCCACGAACAAGCTGTACTCCCCGATGTCGTCCAGCTCCTCCCACGTCATCGCTGCCATGTCGAGGGCGTGCACGCTCACCTTCTGCACTCTCGGCCCGATGCCCGTGCGGGTCTCGAGCGGGGTCGGGGGATCTGTCATAATCAGCATGAGGAGCAGCCGCTCGCCGGCGGCTGCCAGGCGGGGCCCGTATCGTAAACGGTCGAACGTGGCGGCGGCGTCCGGGTCCGGGAGGCCGGTTGTGGGTAGCAACCGGACCGCATGGGACGAATGGCGTGGAGCGTTGACATCGAGGCGAAACTCCAGCAGCTCCACTCGGTCGGTGATGCCGAGGACGCGGCCATGGAACTCGATCACGGTTGAGAGGAAGGAGGCACCACGCGGAAGGCGGTGGGGCGTCCACTGAGGGTCGGGGTTTAGGGTCGGGAAGCGGAGTGAGTCGAATCTGTGGTCGCGGGTGTGGAAGAGCAGCAGGTGGGTTGGGGTGAGGCATGCGTAGTGGTAAGCCAAGCCGTTAGGCAGCGGGACGGCGAGGCGCTCGGCGCCGGTGAAGGCGTCGACGACAAGGAGCGTGCTACGGTCTCCACCATACCCCCTTTTGAGGAGGATGAGATGGCCGCGGGACGCGGAGAGGAGCTTGGATGAGAAGGCGGGCAATGGCACGGCCACGGGGTCGCCGATCAAGGCAGGGGAGAGGCCGATCAAGCGGGCGGACTCGTCGGAGTACCTTGTGGCTCTGAGCATGAGAGGCGGGATGCGCGGGGCGACGGTGGAGAGGAAGAAGCGGCGCCATGGCCGGCAGGTCCCGGCGAAGGCGGAGAGCGAGCGGAGGCATGGGTAGAGGCGGTCGAGGACGTCGGTGAGCACCAAGTCCGGGAGGTTGCCCCAGTCCCGGAGCTCCGACGTCGACACGGGCGGCTGGGGCGTCGTGGCGATCTCGGGGAAGCGCTCCGGCGGTCTCATGGCGAAGGCAGCTTTACATGATTTCCTTGACGGGATAAAACGCCACAGTATATAGTACGTACTGCCTGTTGATCCTTGGAAGGACCGCCGGTTAAATTACTATGTGAACAAAGCTAAACTCGTACGGTATACTGCCAACGAAATGGCGTTGAAAATTGTTTGGGATAAAGGGAAGGACATGTTTGGCGATGATTACGTCGCGGGAGGAGGATTTGAGCGCTGGACCAACGCTGATGGCTCCTACTGCCCTAGGGGCGTACTTCTTGGTTGTTCGTTAGCTACGCTCTCGCCGGTGCTGAATTGTTTTTTTCTCGATAGAGCGGTGCTGAATTATATACTCCCTCCGATTCAAATTAATTGACACAATTTTTGGAACTTTAGTGCAAAAGTTGTACTAGAGTTGTATCAGTTAATTTGGATCCGATGGAGTAGTATACTCTTAGTTGATGAAGCGGTAATGAATTGATAACACTTGATCGCTCAGCACTCTATTACTGTCGAGTGATCATATGAAAGAAATTTTGCGAAAGCATGCATCTAGCCGCCCCCGCCTCCTCCTCCACAAAAAGGTTAGGGTTTGTGCCTCTCGTCGGCGGCGCTGCAGGTCCGCCTTCTCTCCGGTGGCCCTAGGGCCATGGGGCCGAGATAGATCTAGGCAAGGGCCGGCGAGAGGGCTCCACTTTTAGTCGTTTCTTTCAGTTTTGCTAGGGTTTGTGTCTTGTTCAGCAACGAGACGACGACGGCTGCCTGAAGATGAAATAACTCCGGCGATGGAGGGGCGACGATGGCGGCGCGCCTTTGGCTCGCTTCAGTGCTGGTAGTTGTCGCTTGGTGGTCTACGAATCTGGATGTAATTTCTATTATTTCTGGTATTCGTCGTACTGACATGATTGAAGATGAATAGATCAAAAAATTTATCGCAAAAAAGAAAGAAATTTAGCGGACATTCAATTTGGCTCTAGGGAGCAAATGCTCATGCATGTCAAAAGAGGATTTTATAAATGTAAAAAACAATTGCAAAAGAATAAATATGTTCATTGTCGCACCCAAATACTACGTGCAAATTTTTAGGGGAAGAACTTCAACATTTTGGCCTGTGTAAAGAAAAACAAATAAGACGAGCGCAAATGTTACCTCGAATGTTACACTTAATTTTCTCTCAGGAAAAAATGTTGAAGTTAATTTCACCTGCAAAAAAAATGTTACACTTAATTTTCTCTCAGGAGAAAATGTTGAAGTTAATTTCACCCGAAAATTTTTTGTTACACTTAATTTTCTCTCAGGAAAAAAATGTTACACTTAATTCTTTTTCATCGACGAAGCACTGCTATTCCATATGGCATGAAAACGGTCAAGCACACTTGGTCACTAACATGAACATCTAGAAAAAATATCAGAATTATAAAATTTTATTTACTATATATTTCAATTTTACTGTTTATTAGGAAGCATATGCTCCAAAGCCAAAAATCTACGTCCATAAATTTTGCCTCTATTCTGTCTCAGTGGGAGGTCCCGTTCTCAGGGCTTACCAAAGAACACCTGTTGGGTGTGATGAAGGAGCTGGAGCAACTACTCGATCGGGACCCTCCTCTATTACTCTGTCCTACTTATATTTTTCATTAACACAACTTGGTTTCATTGATCAATGCAGTGGAGCCGGTGCCTTCGTGCCCTTTCCCCCTAAAAAATGGCGCATATAAAATTACAGGGGATAGAGGAAAGGACATGATTGGCGGCTAATTAGGAAATCAAAGAGGCGATGATTACGTCGCGCGAGGAAGATTCGGGCGCAACCGAGGGCAGTTCTTGGCTGTTAGCTAGCTAATCTCTCGCCGGTGCTGAGTTGATTACACTCGATTAGCCTCCCACTACTGTCGAGCGAAAGTGAAACCTGGCGCATGATATATGCACCAGATATTCGACAGTTTTTCAACACTCACTCGATTGCATGCGTGTACTGATGGTGACAATTTCATGATGCCAGGACCAAGCCCGATCGGGGATGATATTTTTCAGTTCATTTTGGCGTCGGGCGCGCCGGAGTTGATATTCGCTCCAGTGACGGATCAACGTACGTGCGTCACACCAAACCTCTGGCGGAAGATTGGCATCTCCATGACTGAAATCAACAACCCCGCGGTGATCAACATCAGGTCGAAAGCACCTTACAGTAGTTGCAATTATTGCCCGGTGGCTTCCAATCCGTCGCAAGCTTTGCATTTTGTTTGTGAGCAAAAGTTGACTTAGGCAAAATTAGGTCTCCTGTTTCATGATTATTTAAGCAAACGAGGGGGAGCATCAGAACATGCATGGTTCCCATTGGCAGGCCAGCTAGCAGATAAGAACGTATCTTGCTCACTTGGCTATACTGCAATTGGTGGCAAATTGCATGTCTGTTCTTGCTTTACACTTCCGGTCTTCTTCCTTTTCTGTGTGCAAGTTAGTTCTTGTTTCCACTTCAAGTAACTTAGCTGGATACGTTTTGCACTCCAATCAAGAGCTTACCACAATCCCAGGTGGATACATTTTCTACTTTAAGTAACTTCACTGCAATCTACAACTTGTTAGTACTAGCTAGTACGTATTGCTCTCTACTTGAAGTGGCTCGCACACTTGCAAGTTGCACTGTGATGCTACCGTATGAGGAAGCACAACAGTGACTCCGTTGGATAGATAGATGCATCGATCTGCCCGCGTGATCTGGAAAGGGTCTACTCGTTTGTCGTGAATGATACTCTTCGAGAGTATTTATGCATATACAATCTTGCATTATTGTTGCTTGCAAATTTTTATAAAACAGGTGAGAAAAAGACAGCTGCTATAAAAATGCTCTGGCATGCTTGTCTGAATGCCTCTGGCATATGCCAAATTCCGCAAAGACTGAAGTCCCAAAGTGCCAGGTCAAAGAAAACCCGGAATGCAATACCTTTGCCATTATTTGATTCAATAGTTTGACGCTTCTTAGGATGGAATTATTCGATCTCAGCTCTGTTTATACATTTTTCTCGTGTCATCTACAATGTGGTTTTCACTTCCATCATGTCATCAAGATTTACACAAATAAGCTGAAGATGTTGCATAATCGTTCTCCAAATTAAGCTTTTACTAGTATTCAGAAATTAAATATGTAGTACAAATTACGAGAGCATACTGAGTTGTAGATGAAGAGAAATTAAGCTAGCTTCTGAACGAACAGATCTTCGATCTGCTTCAGGTTCAGGCCTCCTGGAACTCCAGCACCACCACGGCCTTCGCCTTCCCCCCGCTCTGGCTGCGGAGCAGCCGCCGCACCGCGGCGATGAGCCGCTCGGCCGCTGCGGGCGACGACCGGCAGAAGGCGGCGTGCCTCGCGATCGCCGCCTCTACCTCCGCCGTGGCCGACGCCGATCCTCCTCCCCCTACACCGCGGGCGGCGAGCTCCTCGCCCACGGCGTCGGCGCATAGGCCGCACAGCCACCGCCCGGCGTACTGCGCGCGCACGCCGGCCGCGTACGCCGCAGTGCACTCCTCCCTCAGCCCGCAGCACGCGCACGCCGCCCACTCCACCTCGGCCGCCGAGGCAGCCTCGATGGGCGGCGCCACGTCCTGCACAACCACCGCCGACATGCCACCACGGTGGAAAACCTCCCTCTTCTCGGATCCTGGTCGAGGACGGCTCTAGTCTAGATCAAGGCCCCGATGCTGATTCTTGTGGCCTCTCGTGTTCGGACGGTGTCGTTAGAGGAAGACGAAGAGGCGGTAGTCGCCGCGGGCGAGGGGGAGGAGCGGCTGGTCGTCCATGGACGAGGTGGAGGAGGTGGGTGACATCGGAGGAGCTCGGGCTGGTGGAGCAGCTCGCTCCGCGACGCGTCTTTTGTATACGACGAGCTGGACGGGGGGGAGTGTGACGTGTAGTGCGGGTTCAAATGGCGGGCCGGGGCCGGGGTCGGGGTGAGGTGGGGTGGGCCCGCCAGCCAAATCATTGAGGCATCGCTTTGGGTGTTCGATGCGGTGCTTCGTCTAGCTGGCAGTGATATCTACGTAGCACTTCCGGAGAGATGCTAATCTAGCCCACGATACAAAGTTCGAGAATCCCGTGGATATTTTGGTAAGGTTATTATAAATTTCTATTTTTTTAGACCATGTTAAATGGCTAACGTTCGTCAGGGAGGGTGACATTTGCGAACGTTTTAGGTGGATTTTTAGTTTTGTGAGGGTGGTAGTATCTTTAGAGCGACATAACTGTTTCTTCATAGAAGGCAATTTTCATTTTAAAATTGCTATCGTTTGATCTTTCCCCGAAAAAAAGAAAGAAAACTACCATCAAATGTAGTTCGCTTGCCACTCCTCTCCGAGTTGACGTTCGCTGGGTAACATTATTGTTTTTAGGGCCTTTGCTATTAGTAAGTTGCCTAATTTTTTTTGGAATAAGTCGATTTTATGAGGGAAGAAAGTTAGGAAAGGTGGAGCTCCAAAAGCCAAAACAGGGCATTATGGTGCTCACTGGCGAGGCATGCGGACGCCAGCGAGGTATGTATAGATGTTCATTACCCTACCTGTAAAATTCACGATGAAATATGCTTATTTTAGGGCTATACACAAAAAGAGACACATATGTACATATATAATTGATATACCACACCCTGCAAATAATAATAATAATTGATATACCACACCCCGCAAATAATAATAATAACAATTGATATACCATTTCTTATTATGGATAACTCATGTTTTTTTTGCATAAATGAGTATATTAATAAATTTTACATTACATTGAGAAGACCTTGATGTATTACCTGATTTTTTTTTATAAATTGTTTGAAACTTCCAAAACTGTTCTTAGGAGGCTCCAGGGAGCCTGGATTTAATATGCCACACTTTGGTCCACATTAATAAGCTCTCGTCTTATTTATGCTCCATGGACCATAGTAATATGTCGTCAACATGTCTGACGATGGTTTTATATTCATTGGTCTCATCTCATTTATTTTCGGACTTGACACTTCTAGATTTTTGACGGGCGAGATGTGACTTTCACTCAGAAAGTTTTGTCTCTTGTAGGTTATTCCACACATTGGCTCTGTACTTGGTCTACTATGTAGATGCTTAAAAATATGAAGTTGTTTGTACGGTATCTATCCGGCTGGAGTATACTCCCTCTTTTCCATAATATAGTGCCTATAGATTTTTACAAAAGTCAAACATTAATTTTTTTGACCATGTTTATAGAGAAAGGTAGGTACTTCTGGAATACCAAATGCACATCATTGAATACATCGTGAGTTATATTTTCAGAATGTACATGTTTGGTATTGTAGATGTAGATAATTTTCTCTATACACTTGGTCAAAGTTGGCAAAATTTGACTTTCATAAAAATCTGTAGGCACTATATTGTGGAATAGAGGGAGTACAATGCAAGGATGATGTTGTTACTTGGTATGGTTGATGGTCTAGTCTACGGATGGGCCTTTCAACACCCTAGGCTTATTTTTTGAAAAGGACAAAAGGCTTGCCACATTTACTAATTGAGAGAGAGAGAGAGAGGGAGGGAGGGAGGGAGGGAGAGAGGGAGGGAGGGAGAGAGAGGGAGGGAGGGAGAGAGAGAGAGAGAGAGAGAGAGAGAGAGAGAGAGAGAGAGAGAGAGAGAGAGAGAGAGAGTTTAGAACAATTTTGGGGGCCCGAAGACTAGTAATCGGACGCAAAAACATAAGCCTACTCTCACGACATCAAATTACACAAATGGGTTGCACCCGCTAGCCCCCAAGTCTTGGCCTCGCAACAGATCTTGGACATGATGATTGCCGGCGTAGCGACCTTGTTGTTGAATATTCTTGCGTTGCGCTTGCTCGAAAGTTCCCATGTTACAAGCATAGTAAGAGAAACCATGGCCCTCCGGCTACCAAGGCTGTCGTGCACGATGGCAAACCACCAAGATTTGATGTCTTTAAAACCTTGCCATGTGTCCGGGTAGAATCCCTACATGTGCATCCAATCTTTGACCATGGTCAAGACCGCAATGGAAAATGTGCACCGAAAGAGAAGGTGTGTTGCAGACTCGGGCACTCTGTTTCAAAGGGGGCAATATCTGCAATTGGGCCATACACGCTTAGCAAGGCAGTTGGCCGTCATACCTGATCCTACAAGATCAACAATGCAAAAACATGGCATTAGGGTGGTGCCCAGATTCTCCATAGCGTGCCCTTGAAGATCGTGGATGTTGTTCCAAGAAACCGCAGTTTGTATGCCACTGTCGCAGAGTAGCATACAGAGGTGGTGAGCTTCCAGATGATAGTGTCGTGATAGCCCTCATGTAAGGCAGTTTGGTTCACAAGAGTCCAATGCGAGATGAATTGTTGTATGTGTTCCACCGTTAGTCCGTTGGAAATGTTGATATGGTTCACCCAAGCATCATTTTGGAGAGCCCTCCTGATGCACCACTTTTTGCTCCTTGAGATATTAAAGATGACGGGTGCAATGTGTTTCGTCGCTGACCAGCAACCCAAGATGAATCCCAGTAGCTCCTCGCGTTGCCATCACCAATTTTAACCTTTGTTAGGGTGTGAAACAGGTCCAGAGGGATCCTGTACGAAAGTTCAGTGTGCCAACCATTGAAATTGGCGGCCTTGGAATCTTGCACCTCCAAAATTTCGCCCGTGCACTTTGTATCCGATGGCCTTGGCTCGAATGGGAAGCTCCAGAGCGAACCTGGGTGGGCATGGGGAACCAATGCGATGACAAGGACCCTATGATTTTAGTTTTCTTCTCTTAGTCTCATACCATGCCCTTTATTTTTTTCTTGTTTTTGTTAGACTGGTCATGTTGTGTGCATCTAGTTATCAATAGGAGGGTGGGCTGGGGTGCATGACCTCGCCGTCCAGAACGACTACTTGCTTATAAAGATGTTGGATCGGTTGCACAGTGCATCTCAGTCGCGCTGGGCGTCGGGGGTGTGGAGTTCGCTTGGTGGCCACCTGCTAACATCCCCCCACACGCCCCGTTCTCAGTGGTGTGCACTGGGAGCACCTGCATGTGTTGCTCCCCCCTTACCACGCTCTCTCCTAGGTGGTCACTGGAAATGGGCGGAAGACATCTTTCTGGGATGATCACTGGCTCCCCCGCGGAGCGCTGCGGTTTGCTTTCCTCGCCCCGGCCTCACACTCTGAAGAAACAGACGCCTCAGTGTGGCTGGTCTGCGAGCGTGGCCTCGGCTTGACGTTCGCCCCCTGGATCTCCAGGGTAGCGGAGAGGGAGCGTGCAACCTTGCTGGCGCTCGTGGGCTCTCACGCCCCCGGTCGCGGTGAGGACGAGCGCCGCCTGACGCTCTGAGTTGCTCGACATGGTGCTCTCTCCGCTCGTGCGGCCTAAGCCCTCTCCACCATGGGCGGTGTGAGGCACCCGCCTTCTTGTTCCTTTGGGACTTGCGTGCCCCTTCCCGCATTTGTTTCGCAGGAGCGGGTGCGCACTCACGACGTCTTGCTCCGGAAAACCATTGTTGATGCCGCCGACACCGGCTGCCCTGCTTGCCCTCAGCCTCTTGAGACAGCCAACCACCTCATCTTTCGCTGCCCATTCGCCCGCGGTTTTTGGAGCCGCTTGCATATCTTGACCGTCAGTGCCTCTGTTCGAGAGCTCCACATCTTCTTCTTGTTGTGTTGCTGGCATCTGTGGAAGCGTCAGAACGTCGTGGTGTTCCGGAAGGTGACTCCCTCTCTCGTCTTCACCCTCAAGGCCTGTCGCGATGACTGATACGTCTCCATCGTATCTACTTTTCCAAACACTTTTGCCCTTGTTTTGGACTCTAACTTGTATGATTTGAATGGAACTAACCCGGACTGACGCTGTTTTGAGCAGAATTGCCATGATGTTGTTTTATGTGCAGAAAATAAAAGTTCTCGGAATGACCTGAAACTCCACAGGATGTCTTATAAAAAATAATAAAAAATCCTCGCCAAAGATGAAGACCAGGGGGCCCACACCCTGTCCACGAGGGTGGGGGGCGCCCCCCCTCTAGGGCGCGCCCCCTACCTCGTGGCCCCCCTGGACACCCTCCGACGCCAACTCCAACTCTATATATTGGCTTTCGGGGAGAAAAAAATAAGAGAGAAGAAATCATCGCATTTTACGATACGGAGACGCCGCCAAGCCCTAAAACCTCTTGGGAGGGCTGATCTGGAGTCCATTCGGGCCTCCGGAGAGGGGGATTCGTCGCCATCGTCATCATCAACCATCCTCCATCACCAATTTCATGATGCTCACCACCGTGCGTGAGTAATTCCATCGTAGGCTTGCTGGACGGTGATGGGTTGGATGAGATTTATCATGTAATCGAGTTAGTTTTGTTAGGGTTTGATCCCTAGTATCCACTATGTTCTGAGATTGATGTTGCTATGACTTTGCTATGCTTAATGCTTGTCATAGGGCCCGAGTGCCATGATTTCAGATCTGAACCTATTATGTTTTCATGAATATATGTGATTTCTTGATCCTATCTTGCAAGTCTATAGTCACCTACTATGTGTTATGATCCGGCAACCCCGAAGTGACAATAATCGGGACCACTCCCGGTGATGACCATAGTTTGAGAAGTTCATGTATTCACTATGTGCTAATGCTTTGTTCAGGTTCTCTATTAAAAGGAGGCCTTAATATCCCTTAGTTTCCAATTGGACCCCGCTGCCACGGGAGGGTAGGACAAAAGATGTCATGCAAGTTCTTTTCCATAAGCACGTATGACTATATACGGAATACATGCCTACATTACATTGATGAATTGGAGCTAGTTCTGTGTCACCCTATGTTATGACTGTTACATGATGAACCGCATCCGACATAATTATCCATCACTGATCCGGTGCCTACAAGCTTTCCATATACTACGATTATTTACTTTCCCATTGCTACTGTTACAATCACTTCAAAATACCCAAAAAAAATACTTTTACTGTCTTTACTTGTGTTGCCTTTACCACCACTATCATATTACTTTGCTACTAAACACATTGCTGCAGATACTAAGTTTCCAGGTGTGGTTGAGTTGACAACTCAACTGCTAATACTTGAGAATATTCTTTGGCTCCCCTTGTGTCGAATCAACAAATTTGGGTTGAATACTCTACCCTCGAAAACTGTTGCGATCCCCTATACTTGTGGGTTATCAAGACCTTTTTCTGGCGCCGTTGCCGGGGAGCATAGCTCTATTCTTTGAGTCACTTGGGATTTATATCTGCTGGACACTATGAAGAACTTGAAAGACGCTAAGACAACAATTTATCACTCAACTACGAGGGGAGGTAAGGAACTGCCATCTAGCTCTGCACTTGATTCACCTTCTGTTATGAGTAAGCTTGCGACACCTAAACTTGCTTCTGCTATTCGTTCCGATATGTCGCATGTTATTGATGATGCCACTTCTGCTATGCATGATACTTATGATGAAACTGCTTCTATGCCTGATACTACTGTGCCCCTTAGTGAATTTCTTGATGAACAAATTGCTAGGGCTAGAGAGAAAGAAATTATTAAATCTGAATATAATGATGAAAGTGATGATGAAAATATGCCTGTTATTCCTGAGGGTTATGTTTTTGATATGGAATCTTCTGCCGCTATTTTAGCTTGCAAAGATAGATATGAAATCAAGAGGTTATTAGCTAAATGGAACAAAGAGTCACTTAGAGATAAAATGAAACCTGACCCTGTTTTTGCTACTTCACCTATCTGTGTTCCTGATAAGGATTATGAATTCTCTGTTGATCCTGATATAATTACTTTGGTTGAATCTGATCCTTTTTATGGCTATGAATCTGAAACTGTTGTGTCACATCTTACTAAATTAAATGATATAGCCACCCTGTTCACAAATGATGAGAGATCGCGCTACTTTTATATACTCAAGATATTTCCGTTCTCATTAAAGGGTGATGCTAAGATATGGTTTAATTCTATTGATCCTGGTTGTGTGCGTAGTCTCCAGGATATGATTTATTACTTCTCTGCTAAATATTTCCCTACTCATAAGAAACAAGTTGCTTTGAAGGAAATATACAACTTTGTGCAAATTAAAGAAGAGAGTCTCCCACAAGCTTGGGGGAGGCTTCTCAAGTTACTTAATGCTTTGCCTGATCATCCTCTTAAGAAACCTGAAATACTTGATATCTTTTATAATGGACTAACCGATGCTTCTAGAGATTACCTGGATAGTTGTGCTGGTTCTCTTTTCAGGGAAAGAACACCGGATGAAGCTGAAATTCTATTGAATAATATGTTGACAAATGAAAATAATTGGGCACCTCCTGAGCCAGCTCCTGCTCCAATTACTGAGCCTATTCCTAAACCAACTCCGAAGTAGAGAGGTGTTCTATTTCTCAGTCCTGAAGATATGCAAGAGGCAAAGAAATATATGAAAGAAAGAGGTATTAAAGCTGAAGATGTTAAGAATTTACCTCCTATTGAAGAAATATATGGTCTTAATTTACCGCCTGTCGAAGAAACATATGATCTCAATCCTTTATTTATTGAAGAACCTCCTGATCCCGATATCCCGACACAGGTAGTAAAGGTAAATTCTCTATATAGATTTGATGAAGGTGATATTGCTCACTACAAGTCTTCTAGACAATGCTTAGAAGAGTTTGATAATTTTATTGTCAAACAAGAAAATTTCAATGCTTATTTTGGTAGACAATTGAAATATGATTCCGATATGATTAAATACTTGGGTGATTATATGGCTAATATTAGAGGTGAACTTAAACTTGTTAGCAAACATGCTTCTATGGTTACCACTCAAGTAGAACAAGTACTTAAAGCTCAAAAAGAAGTGCTTGATGAAATGAATAGTAATAAAAATGGTTATGTTGTTAGAGTGGCTACTAGAACTGGTAGAATGAAACAGGAACCTTTGTATCCTGAAGGCCACCCTAAGAGAATCGAGCAAGATTCTCAGAGAAATAATATTGATGTTCCTAGTTCTTCCAAAAAGAAGAACAAGAAAAATGATAGAACTGTGCAAACTTCTAGTGAACCTGTTGCTGAACCACCTGATAATCCAAATGATATCTCTATGTCTGATGCTGAAACACAATCTGGTAATGAACATGAACCTAATGAAAATGTTAATGATGATGTTCATGATGCTGCTCAACCTAGTAATGATAATGATGTAGAAATTGAACCTGCTATTGATCTTGATAACCCACGATCAAAGAATCAACGTTATGATAAAAGAGACTTTGTTGCTAGGAAACATGGTAAAGAAAGAGAACCTTGGGTTCAGAAACCCATGCCCTTTCCTCCCAAACCATCCAAGAAAAAGGATGAGGAGGATTTTGAGCGCTTTGCTGAAATGATTAGACCTATCTTTCTGCGTATGCGATTAACTGATGTGCTCAAAACTAATCCTTATGCTAAATATATGAAGGATATCATTACTAATAAAAGAAAGATACCGAAAGCTGAAATTTCCACCATGCTTGCTAATTATACTTTTAAGGGTGGAATACCAAAGAAACTTGGAGATCCCAGAGTACCTACTATACCTTGCTCCATTAAAAGAAATTATATTAAAACTGCTTTATGTGATCTTGGAGCCAGTGTTAGTGTTATGCCTCTCTCTTTATATCATAGACTTGACTTGAATAAGTTGACACCTACTGAAATATCTTTGCAAACGGCTGATAAATCAACTGCTATACCTGTCGGTATTTGTGAGGATGTGCCTGTTGTGGTTGCAAACGTTACTATTTTAACAGACTTTGTTATTCTTGATATTCCCGAGGATGATAGTATGTCTATTATTCTTGGAAGACCTTTTCTTAACACTGCAGGGGTTGTTATTGATTGCAACAAAGGCAATGTCACTTTTCATGTTAATGGTAATGAGCATACGGTACACTTTCCGAGGAAACAACCTCAAGTTCATAGTATCAACTCTATTGGAAAAATTTCATCGATTATAATTGGAGGTTTTGAATTTCCTCTTCCTACTATCAAGAAGAAATATGATATACTTATTATAGGGGATGTGCATATCCCTGTTGAGGTAACTTAGTGTTATTCGAAATTTCTCCGGTTTCATGATTATCGGAATGAGTTTGTTAACAAGACTTGATCAACCTTGTTAGTGGATTCTTTTTGATGAGCATGAGATGGATGAAACTAGAAGCACAACCTGCTGTACCCTCTCTATACTTTCTGTAATTTAGTAGAAATAAAGTAAAAATAGTATTTTTCTGTCTGTTTCCTGACTTATCCATGCAATATAAAAATATCCCAAAAATAAAAGTCCTCAGAATGCCATGCCAATTTAACATGATTTTTTTTTGGGAATATTTGAGGATTTACTGTGCAAAAATTACCGCGGGGGGAGCTGCCACCTGGCCACGAGGGTGGAAGGCGCGCCCTACCCCCCTAGGCGCGCCCCCCTGCCTCGTGGGCCCACGGTGGCCCTCCTCCACTTATCCCAGCACCCATCTTCTTCCTCTGCCTCACACAATCCCGAAAAACTAACTCAAGCACGAGTTCCAGCCACTTTTGCTGTGATTTTCGATCTCCTTGCTCAAAGCACTTCTCGCAAAACTGCTTGGGGAGATTGTTCTTTGGTATGTGACTCCTCCATTGGTCCAATTAGTTTTTGTTCTAGTGCTTTATTCTTTACAAATTTGTGCTGCATAGGTGACCATGTTCTTGAGCTTGCATGTCAAATTTATATGGTTCCAAGTAGTTCTAATGCTTGATATAGGCTCTAGGCACTTGTAGGAGTAGTTGCTATCAATTTTATTGAAGTTGGTTCACTTTTGTTTGAAGTTACTAAAATTTTCAGATTTCTTTCAGAGAAAAACAATATGCTTAGAAAGATGTTCCAAGGTGGTTCTTATAAGAAGCAAGGACCCAGAATTGCTATGCGTGATGCTGACGAGGAACCACCAAGAGACGCTCTAGTGCGGCCCTGCGAATGGCCATCGGAAAATTTTATGGACCGTGCGGGAATCAAAGAAGAATTCAACGCATATTTGCGTAATGCCGATCTTGAGGATTTTGAGGCAGACAAATGGCCCCAATATTATGATCTCACAAGTTCGTTTGTGAGGAGGTTTGAGTATTCATCTTCACGTAATTCTCCTTCAGTCATGTTTGATCTTTATGACAAATCCTATACCATGGACTCAGAGGATTTCACTTTTGCTTGCAAACTTCCATCATGGGGCAGTGTTAGGGATCCCCCTAAATTTGAATTTAGAAACTTTCTTGCTAGTATAACTGTAGGGGAATCTAGAGATATAACGCAGGCTACCATAGGGAGCATTCACTTTCCTGCCATACATTATTTTGCTCTCTTCATCGGTAGATGCATAAATGCTAAGGATGAAGGATGTTACATGTGTGTCCCTGACCTTAGCATTCTTAGGAATGCTGTGTTAGGAGACCAGTCTTATCATATGGAAGCCATTGTAGCTCGTAGGTTGCATCATAATAGACATAATGGAGATTTCTTTAGAGGAATTTATGCAACTCGCTTAGCTAATTTTCTTGAGATAGACATCCGTGAGGGTGATACGGAGTTGCCTCCTGCATTTTTAGATTATGACTCTATGGCTTCGCACCAGTTTCTCGAGAGGCCTGAATCACCTCTTTTATATCATTTAATTTTTAACAAACGGCATGTTGTCTGTATTACTCTCCCTGCTCCTGCCTTCTTTGATTCTCAGGCAAAACGAAGATATACTATTACCAGATAGGAGGCAGATGAGTACGAGAGGAGAGCGGAGGCAGCTCGACTCCACGCTGCAGCTCAGCAGGCGATAACCGCTGCATCCCAGTATGATCCCAACTATTCTTCATCGCAGTACGACCCCAGCTACACCTACGGGTATCCGCCAGGCTATCCCTGGCAATAGACCAACTTAGGCCAAAAGCCTAAGCTTGAGGGAATACGTATTTCTAACCAACATTACATTTATGTTCACACACACTCATTGCTAGATGTCGGTGCTCATACTCTTTCACTGTAATATCCATGCTAGTTTATTTTCTTTTTCCTGCTTTCTTTTTGTGTGTTTGTTAAACCTTAAGAAAAACAAAAGAATTAGTAGTAGTTTACCTTTCTTCTTGTAGTAGTAATTGAAAAGAAAACCCAAAAATATTTCCCGTTCTTCTTTTGCTTGTTGTGAACTTTCCCGTGTAAATAGTTTTTATTTCTTTTCTTTTCTTTGGGGGTCAGTAAGAGAATACCATGATTAAATTGTTGAAATGGCACTTATATGCATTATTGTTGATTTAACCCAGAGCCCATATTGCCTTGTCTTCTCCTTTTTATTCAATGCTCGCAGATTCCAGCTTAGTCCAATGCACGTGCACTCTTATTATTATTCACACCGTTCGGTCATGTAAGTGAAAGACAATTATGATGATATATGATGGACTGACTGAGATGAGAAAAGCTGGTATGAACTCGACCTCTTTTGTTTTTGTAAATATGATGAGTTCATCATTTTTGATTCAGCTTGTTATGAATAAACATGTTTGCAATGACAATTATAGATCATAGTTGCTTGTGCCATGCTTGATTAGCTATGAGTTATAATGATTTACCTTGTGTGCCAACATGCTATTGAGATGATTATGATGTGGTATGATGGGGTGGTATCCTCCTTTGAATGATTTAAGTGACTTGACTTGGCACATGTTCACACATGTAGTTGAAACAAATCAACATAGCCTTCACGATATTTATGTTCATGGTGTATTATATCCTACTCATGCTTGCATCCAATGTTTATTAATTTGAACGCATGTACATGGCTGTTGTCGCTCTCTAGTTGGCCGCTTCCCAGTCTTTTGCTAGCCTTCACTTGTACTAAGCGGGAATACTGCTTGTGCATCCAATCCCGTAAACCCCATGGTCATTCCAGTTGAGTCCACCATACCTTCCTATATGCGGTATCTACCTGCCGTTCCAAGTAAATTTGTATGTGCCAAACTCTAAACCTTCAAAGAAACATTATGTTTTGTATGCTCGAATAGCTCATGTATCAACCAAGGTTGCCCTTATCTTCCATGTTAGGCGGGTTATTCTCAAGAGGAGTAGACTCCGCTCCTCACTCACGAGAAAATGGCTGGTCACCGGGATACCCAGTCCCATGCTTTATGCAAACTAAATCAAAATTTAACTGCAAAGAAAACTCCCCCTGGGACCTGATGTATGTTGGAGGCACTCGTTGTTTCGAGCAAGCCATGGATTGATGCTTGTTGGTAGAGGGGGAGTATAAACTTTACCATTCTGCTTGGGAACCGCCTATAATATGCGTGACATGGAAGATATCGCCATCTCTTAGTTGTTATGTTGACAATGAAAGTATGCCGCTCAAAATACAATTTATCTCTATTTCAAAACCGAGCTCTGGCACCTCTTCAAATCCCTGCTTCCCTCTGCGAAGGGCCTATCTATTTACTTTTATGTTGAGTCATCACCCTCTTATTAAAAAGCACTAGCTGGAGAGCACATCTGTCATTTGCATTCATCATTGTTAATTTATATTGGGTATGACTATGATTGGATCTCTTTTACCATGAATTACAATGCCTAGTCAGTCCTTGATCTTTAAAGGTGCTCTGCATTTATGTTTTGCGGTCTCCGAAAGGTCTAACGAGATGCCATCTTGTTATATCATATTATGGTTGTTTTGAGAAAGTGTTGTCATCCGAGATTTATTATTATGGCTTGCTAGTTGATTATGCTATTGATATGATTAATTATGAGACCTGAGAATTAATGCAAATGTGGTTAGTTATGATCTTTGCTGAAAACTTGAATGCTGGCTTTACATATTTACAACAACAAGAGCAAACAGAGTTTGTAAAAGTTTTTTTTTCTTTCAGTTTGTCAACTGAATTGCTTGAGGACAAGCAAGGGTTTAAGCTTGGGGGAGTTGATACGTCTCCGTCGTATCTACTTTTCCAAACACTTTTGCCCTTGTTTTGGACTCTGACTTGTATGATTTGAATGGAACTAACCCGGACTGACGATGTTTCAGCAGAATTGCCATGATGTTGTTTTATGTGCAGAAAACAAAAGTTCTCGCAATGACCTGAAACTCCACGGGATGTCTTATAAGAAATAAAAAAAATCCTCGCCAAAGATGAAGATCAGGGGGCCCACACCCTGTCCACGAGGGTGGGGGGCGCCCCCCCTCTAGGGCGCGCCCCCCTACCTCGTGGGCCCCCTGGACACCCTCCGACGCCAACTCCAACTCTATATATTGGCTTTCGAGGAGAAAAAATAAGAGAGAAGAAATCATCGCCTTTTACGATACGGAGCCGCCGCCAAGCCCTAAAACCTCTCGGGAGGGCTGATCTGGAGTCCGTTCGGGGCTCTGAAGAGGGGGATTCGTCGTCGTCGTCATCATCAACCATCCTCCATCACCAATTTCATGATACTCACCGCCGTGCGTGAGTAATTCTATCGTAGGCTTGCTGGACGGTGATGGATTGGATGAGATTTATCATGTAATCAAGTTAGTTTTGTTAGGGTTTGATCCCTAATATCCACTATGTTCCGAGATTGATGTTGCTATGACTTTGCTATGCTTAATGCTTGTCACTAGGGCCCGAGTGCCATGATTTCAGATCTGAATCTATTATGTTTTCATGAATATATGTGAGTTCTTTGATCCTATCTTGCAAGTCTATAGTCACCTACTATGTGTTATGATCCGACAACCCTGAAGTGACAATAATCGGGACCACTCCCGGTGATGACCATAGTTTGAGGAGTTCATATATTCACTATGTGCTAATGCTTTGTTCAGGTTCTCTATTAAAAGGAGGCCTTAATATCCCTTAGTTTCCAATTGGACCCCGCTGCCACGTATGACTATATACGGAATACATGCCTATATTACATTGATGAATTGGAGCTAGTTCTGTGTCACCCTATGTTATGACTGTTACATGATGAACCGCATCCGGCATAATTATCCATTACCGGTCCAATGCCTACGAGCTTTCCATCTACTAGTTTACGCTTATTTACTTTCCCGTTGCTACTGTTACAATCAGTACAAAATACCAAAAATATTACTTTGCTTTCATTACTCTTTTGTTACTATTGCCACCACTATCATATTACTTTGCTACTAGACACTTTGCTGCAGATACTAAGTTTTCAGGTGTGGTTGAATTGACAACTCAGCTGCCAATAGTTGAGAATATTCTTTGGCTCCCCTTGTGTCGAATCAATAAATTTGGGTTGAATACTCTATCCTCGAAAACTGTTGCGATTCCCTATACTTGTGGGTTATCATTGACGCCCAACGCGTGCACATTGATGTCTGGTTGCGCGCACTAGGGCACCGGCACCCTCCTTGATCCCCCGCCGTCTCGTGTATACGTTCACGTGTGTGTTGCTCTCTCATCCCCCTCTCCTTCTTGTAATCTCATGTGTCAAACAATGATGTTGTATATCTAGGTTCTGCCCCTTCTCTGAATAATAGATTCAGGTTGAAAATTCAAAAAATGAAGTTATCATGCTCTTGGTATGATTGTACTCGCTCTGTTTCTAAATATAATCCTTTTTAGAGAATCTAACATAAACTACATATAAAGCAAAATAAGTGAATCTACACTCTAAAATACATACATTCATATGTAATCCATATTGAAATCTCTAAGGCTTATATTTAGAATGAAGGGAGTACTATCTTGATACGAACGATTGAACGAAATTGTCTTTATCAGGTAGAAAAAAAACAAGAGTGCTAAGTGGTGCCAGGTCACAGGATAAGTGGAATTAGATGCCTGCACTGGACACACGTGGTCAGCTGCACCACCGTACTTACACACGCTCGTGCTACTACGAATCTGGACAGCAGCAGACCCACATGTTCATCGCATGGCCTGCTTGCCCTCACGTTTCCACACTTCAGTTTGTGATGTCTAGCTCGCTTGCTTTTTCAAGTTAGTGTGAAGTGCGCAATGCGCACGTGCCGTGTCGTCAGTTTTGCGGCGACTACTGTTACTCCTACTTCGGTGCCACTGATACTGATCTGAACAAAGTACTAATCCGGTCGATTACACTGATTGCCGAATTGTGGGGAGGGCGAGGTGTTTTAAGAAAAAAAAATAACTATATTGATTATTAGGAAAGACGAGATAGACTAGGATTTGTTCTGGGTTGTCTTGTATTTTAAGTAGATTATTGTACTCCCCACGAGGCTCAAATAATAAAACGAACTATTTCATCAATTCATTTTCTCTCACTTCTAACATGGTATCAAGCTAATCGATCCTAAACCCTAGGCGCCGGCGGTCGGCCTCCATGACCGCCGTCGGGGACCGCGCCACCCGTACCAAGGGTTCGTCCGCCGGTCGTGTTAACCGGCTATCCTAAAGAGTTTTTTTTTTCGAGCCCTTGCTTCGGGTTTTTCGCTCTCTCGTCGATTGTTTTGATCGACGTTTTTCTTTTGGTTTTTCGATCTATGCTTGATCGGTTTGCGTCGCTCGCCGCTGCCGTTGATCCCAGTGCGCCTCTACTCCGACCTCAGTGCGACCGCCAGGCTCTTCACCGACCCGCCGGCCTCACGCGACAGGCGGCCTCTCACGGCCGTTGTCCGTGCACAGTACCGATCATCGATCTACGCCGGCCGTCGCCGCTCCGATCCGATCAGAAATCATGCATCAACTCGTTCATCCCGTTGCATCAAAGGCAATTCACCGTCGGACAACTACGCGCGTGTGGGCGGGTGCTCCATCCGCCGTTCGCATCCAGCTAGCTTGCGTGCCATGCTCACATACACGCACATGTGTTGTGCATATGCATGCAGCCGCAAGTTCTGGACGGGACGGTGTGGATGTCTCAAGCGAATCCGCATTGCACGCCGCCTGCGCATCTCCAACCTCTAGCCACGTCCACCCGACTCATGTCGAGCAGACCCTTTGAGTTCGTGAGCGTTTGGACTGATCACCCGAGCGTACGCGATCCGCCCCATACCCCGCGCGACTGACCCAACTCGTCGGTTACGCGCGCCTCTGCAGGTCCCGTGACGATTGTTTCCGAGCTCAGCGCGCCCCTTCGCCGCTGCGTCGCCCGGTCATGCTGTAGCGCCGTCGTCCTGTGATTCTTCTCCCAGCTGCACCGACCAGCGTCACCCCTTCGGGTTGTAGTGTCGCGGCCCGTGGTCCACCGCCGCGCTGAGGCCACCGTCCTGTGGCTACAATGACCCTCGCGCCGCTGCTGCGTTGCCCCGTCGGGCCGTAGCTGGCGTGGCATGTGGTCCATGCTGCCGTCCCGAGACCGTTTCCACGGTTGCACTGACCCAGATTCCGCCGCTACGCCGCCCCTTCGGGCCGTCGCGCCGCGGCCCGCGGTCCCCGCCGCCACCCCGAGGTCTTCCTGCCGTCATCCGGACCTGCCCGCCGCCGCTGCGTCGCCCCTTCGAGCCGTAGCGTCGCAGCCCGCAGTCCACTCCGCCGTCACAGCGCGTCGACTTCCCGTGGTATGCGCCGCGCCATCTTCTAGGCGCGAGAACGCCACCGTTCGCGCCGGTCTTCGTCACACTGTCTGGTTCTTCGCCTCCTTCGAGTATCGCCGCCGCGCTCCTAACCTAGCCGCCGCCGCCGTCAGGCCACCGCCGCTACACCTGTAGCCGCCGCAGCCGCCCGTCCACCCCGTTCGTCTTCGTCCAGCACCAGCCCATCGATAGCGTCGTCGTCATCTACCCCGACCACTTCGTCTACTCCGACAACCGCGGGAGACATCGGCCCCGCGCTGATTGGCGCCGCAACCGTCGTCGAGTCCTTTTCTGCTGGCCTCTCCGACTTCTCCGCCATGGGTACAGCTCGTGCAGGTCTCAGTCTACGCATGCCCGGTGCTGGCAACACCGAGCATGCCTTCGTCCATGACGTGTCCCTGGGCCTGGCAAGCCTGGTGCGACGTTTTGTCAACTTCGTCTTCGTATGTCTACGCATGCTCGGTTTTGGCAACATCGATGCGTGCCTTCGCCCATGATGTGTTCCCGGGCATGGCACACCCGGCGCGACGCATCGTCAACATCATCTACTTCATGGCGCACCACTACTTCAACACCACTGCGCCCATGACTAACTCGGCGCCTCATTGCGCCCGCGGCTCCACAGTGACTTCCTCGACACCAGCTACTCCGACTCGATATCAACCATGACATTCTTAGCACTGCTACCTCGACCACGGCTCCACCACCCTACGCTCTGGGCTACCTCGACAACCGGCACAAAGGGCTACCGCCTTGCTTGAGCAACCTCGTCGGTTGCCACTCAGCCACGACTCCGCGATGCATCGACCGTTACGACTGTGAGGGGGTGTTCGTCAGCTTGCCTTCGGATTCTTCTCCAGTCTCACCGTCTGCGTCACTACTGTTGTGACTGCGGGGGCCGGGATGTTGAGTATATTGATTATTAGGAAAGACTGAGATAGACTAGGATTTTTTCTGGCTTGTCTTGTACTCCAAGTAGATCATTGTACTCTTATATATATATGCCCACAAGGCTCAAGCAATACAACGAACTATTCCACCAATTCCTTTTCTCTCCCTTCTAACAACGATGACAAAAAATATGTCCAAAATTCAGGACGCTCCGAAGATAACGAGAATGACAAGCTCGACGTAGAATGGATATTGGATAGCAATGCTTGGAGGTCAGAGCGGCAAAGAGAAGAAGGCCGCGGCCCAGTCCGACGCCATCTTCTCCCCTTCGGTCGAGCCCACGCCATCGTCGGTCACCCCTAAGCCACCTCCGCCGCCCTCTATGGCTATCGATGCCGGTGAAGATGATGATGCATGCGAGGTGATCGACACAATGCCAGAGAGGTAAACATTCTTGTTTTTCTTCTTCATTGGTGAATTTTGGCGTTTCATTGGTGAGTTTTGTGGGGTAGTTCGTCTAGGGACTTAAGCCATCTTCAACGGCAGGAGCAAGGCCAGGGCGCTAGGATATAAATCCTGGTAGATTGTTGGTTAGGCTGTTTATTCCGGGCACTAGGTGTTTTTTAAAAAAGGAGGATGATCCTCAGCCTCTGCATTTGGATGATGCATATGGTCACTTTATTAATTATTCTCACAAGACCTTACAAAGTAATACAATAGTCAGACTAAAGCCGCCGTCTAAGCAACAAACTGTCGCTACACCTATCCAGTTGATGAAGGGGCGCAGATAGCCTGGGCCTAATACCAAACAGACATCGCAGTCCAACCTAACATCTAAGACCTGAGGACCCATCTAGGACGCCTGCCGGGTATGGGTCTCGCCGGTCCGACGTGCTCTCAGAGGCCGCCGCCTCCAACTGCCACCGCTCCATCTTCAGAACTGTACTGATGCATCAATCTTGCTCGGTCTAGCTATCGTCGACGCCACCACGGCGCCCAACGGCACCTCCTCCCTGCGCGCAAACAGCTGAGCACATCGCGGTCGCCACTGATACTCCTCAGCACCATGCTGCCAAGTAGCACCTGCCGACCAGGCATGACAAAGCGTAGCACCTGTCGGTCAGGCATGACTTGACATCTCCGCCGAAGCCCCGTGCAAGACGAAGCCGCACCACCTCCTGCCTCTGACTTCCAGCACTGCTCCACAAACGATGCTCCCAAGAGAGAAACGACACCGCAGTGCCGCCATCGTCCGATCTGGAACACCAGATCCTAGGGTTTCCCCCAGAGCAGCACGAGTGGGTCGACAGTAGTTACACGACGATGCCTCCATCAAGGTAACAGCGTAGAACGCCGTCATCGCCTACCGACGACTCGGTTTTCACCGGCAACCATGTCTCCCCAACTCGTAGCCGGGACTCGATGATGAATCTCGAGATCCGATCACCAAGCCTCTGGACGGCCATCTCTGACAAAAATGACCACCACCGTTGGCCAGCGAGACGACGCGAGATGAAGTAGGGCGCTTCCAGCATGCGTCCTGGCCAGCACCACCGGCGCTCGGCCTGTCCCGAACCACGCCTCATGGCCGAGCAACGGCAAGCGCTACCACGACGAGGACGCAGACCCGAAGCCCAAATCCGGCCCACCCACGCGCCGCCACGTGGCCACCACCAAGCGCCATTCAGGGGCAGCCCTGCCGCCGTGAGGGATGCCGCCCCACGGGCAGCGGGCGCCAGCCACCGGCGGAACACCGCTGCGCGCCACCGGCCGCCGCGAGATCTGCCAATGGCGAACGACGAGGATGCCCCGCCGCCACCTTCCCTGGGGACCACGTGGGCTTCGCCGGTGTCCCCTCCGGCGGCGGCGAAGCAGGGGTGAAGCGAGGAGGGGCGGCTGGCGGCGCGGTTAGGGTTTCCCTCGTGCGTACGGCTCCTTGGTGCGGGGCGGCCCCGCCGCACGGGGGAGGTACGGGACCAAGGTACCACCACCTAGTTGCCGGCGACGAAGGCTTCGAACGGAGGCAGACGAGGTCGAGGACGAGATCCAATCGCCTCACGATCGCCCCTCCGCTAATTCAGGCTGCCGTTATCTTTTCACGGAGTGCGTGTACAAAGAAAAGCATCGTGTGCTAGGCTCATTCTTTTCCGTACGAGAGGATTGGACCCTTCCTTCTACTCCCTGTAAAGCAATATAAAAGTGTTTACATCTTCCAAAAAAAGTGTTTACATCACTAGTTGCTCTTATATTTCGTAATAAGAATTTTATGAGACCAGGTCTCACAGTTTAGCAGGTGAGACCCGTCTTGATGGATGACACGTGGCATTCATAAATCACAAAGCATTTACCCTACCCTCACTTGAAATCAGGGGGGAAGAGATTAGATGCTTTGTGATTTGTGGATGCCACGTGTCATCCATCAGGGCGGGTCTCACCTGCTAAATATGAGACCTGGTCTAATATAATTTTTTTCCCGTTATTAGCGCGTGGTATAGGAAGAAGCCCTTGAAAGAAAGGACGCTAGATCTCATTTTGTTTTTTGGATATTTTTTCCGCCAAAAGCGCCTATATAAGAGCATCTCAAACAGGCCTGCGATATTAGCGCGGCGCTGAAAAATTATCATTTATTGCGCGCAGCCGTTCCGGGTGCTCCAGAAGAGGCGCAAAAAATGCACGCGTGGCATAAGTGGTTAAGCGTGCGGAGCTAAACGGCATTGCACGCTGCTTATTTCGTGCGCCCGCTCCCGCGCGCTGCACACTCGAGCGTCCGCGCCACACTGCCGCCGCCCTTTCTGGCCGCGGCACTTTCGCCCCGCCCCTCGCCGCCGCCGGCGAATTCGCCCGATGGATGGCCGTGCCGACATCCCCCTCACCCTTTCTTACATCCGCGACACCTCCGCCACCACCGCCGGTGTAAAACCTAGCGCCGGGAGCTTTGGCTTCGCCTCCGCCGGTGCTTCTCCAAGCACCGGTCTCGCGCGCGCGGCCTATTCATGGCGCCACAGACGACCTCGACGGTTGGCGTCGCGCCGGCCCCGCCGTGAAGCCACGTGCCCCCCCTCTCGAAGCTCCCAAATGCGGCGGTGGCGAAGGCGGGCAAGATGTCCGGGAAGAAGAACAAGGCGGCGGACGGCTCCTCTAGGCGGCCGAAGAAGAGACTTGCAGGGCGTGTGACGGATGCGGCTGCGACCGAAGCACCGGCGAGCTCGCTTGTTGCGCCGGCGGCCGATGCGCACAAGATGTTCGATGAAGTGCCCACAAGATATGATTTCGCCCACTTTTTTCGTTGTTGTTTTTTACATGAATGGATATGGTTTTAGCGCGCTGCGCGCCTGTTGAAGATGCTCTAAGCATCCAACACTGGAGATGGCCTTAAAGTTTATGGCAAGGGCTAGAGATGCTCTAAGGAATACTCTGTTGTTTGATTTGAATGACTGTTTTTTCTAACATTGTTGATCCCAACTATTCTTGAGCTGAATACATTTATCTACAATCTACATCCACCAATTCAAATTTTTGTGCCAACTTCTTCCAAAATATTTATTAATATTTCTGCTAAATGAAAATACAATAGTTACTTAAATCCGCCCCGAATGGCCCCATTATGTTGATAAGACTACCTGGCTACTTTCTGAGTTTGCCAATAAAATGGTATCTCTAGTTCTTGACCATATTCAAGTTAACAAAACACATGGTGCACTGTCTCATACATGCTATACCTTCTTAATGGCCAATTCTGCATCTCGGGCAGCTTAGCAGAAATTGAACTACCAGAGTAAGGAAACCCTTTTGCATCACAGCATCATGAATCCCACATAGGTTTGTCCAGTGCAGTGGAGTCAAGCGATGATTCATGGTAAGAATACATATGCTCCTGGTTTTTCTGTTGCTCATCAGAATAGCTCAATGCTGTCACATCCGTATTATATGTCCCAGAGCTTATATCCAAATTCCCGTTGCCTCCTAACCCTAGAAAGTCCTGTGTTAGGCCCGCATCTCCTACCCCTGAAATGTTTTCCTGTCTGTTGTGCTGCGTCTGGATATCAGGCATAATCTGAGGGCTCTCCTTCTCTTGTCTCATGGAAAATGGATTGTTCATGAGCCCAATTAAAGGCACGGTAGTCGGTGTCATCATGCCGCTGGTCCATGCTGAGTTGATCAAGATATTGTTGTGACCATTCATGCTCTCATCTTCGGCAGCCTTCATGCAAACACTGTTAGCTGCTGAATTCCCCATAGAATCTCCTTGGCTTCCAGAAGATATGCCCATATGGTCTCTAGCACTGGTGAAGTTGTTTGCGAATCCTTTCAAAAGCAATGGTGAAATGGGGTCCTGGCTGGTCTTTGCCCCCATCTCTGCAGCTTTCTGCAGCAGGGCTGTCGCGGACATGTATGGGGAGTTCATGGACATGTAAGGGTAGCCTGATGCACTTCCATCAAGTGGAAAGCCTGGATCCTTGGGTGGTATCTGGTTGGAGAACAAGGCAGTGTTCCTTGTAATGAGAGCATAAGGAGATAAAGATCTTAGATGCATGTCTGAGTTATGGTCGTTGCTGGACATGTTTGCAACCATATCAGTGGGGCTAGGCACCCCATGTGAATACATGTCATGCTGACCATGCAGACTTCCCACCATTGTAGCAAGGCTGTGGTTAACCCTTGAGTTGTCTTCGGCTAATACATCGCAGAAGGCCCGATGGGTGATGAAGCTATCCTTTCTGCATTGACATAAAGTAGGGCTAAATGTCGAGTTCCAAGAAACGTTGCATTTTAAATGGCATGGCTGCGGTGAGCTCCATGGCTAGCCTAATATGATACTCCCATCAGGGCCTGCCACAGATGCTAAAATATTGCGATGCATTGCCTTAAATAGTATGTAAACTGTGTGAATATGGAAAGCTAATCTAACAAACAAGATTTTCCTTGTAAGCAACAGAGACATAAGCTACATATAGCATGTGATTTTCAGTTGCAATTAGCTGCAGATTATGCGTCTGCATTTTGTAAATACGATGTCAGTACTTCGGTCTACATGTACTGTTATCTTACTGAATGACCTTAATGTTCATGTATCCTTGATAAAGATATTTGTTTTTCATGGCTAATGATGCGCATTTGCTTGAATTCTTGGTGTGATTATCCTAAGTGAGAAGCATACCTTGAGAAGATAGTCCCGCAATCGCATCGGTACTCCTTGGTGCCACATATCTTAGTGTGAGCCTTCCAGTCAGATTGGACAGCATACTTCTTCGAACATCGGTCGCACTTCCACTTCTTCTCCCCATGCTTCCTGGAGAAGTGCTTTTTTATGCCGGTGAGATCGCCCAAAGCTCGGGTTGCATCATGGTGCGGGCAGGTGACCTCGGGGCAGATATAGACCTTCTTCTTGGCGTCGGTGCTGCTTCTCTGCTTGAGCTTCCATGGCAGATTATGGCCCCTCCTGTGGAGCTGGAGGTTCTGGTCTCTCTGGAACCCCTTATGGCAGACTTCACATATGTACCTGTTTGTCGCAACGAGTGTCTTGGGTGATAAAGCTACTACTTCCACGTCTGGGTCTGCAAGATGGACATCATGAAACCAAGTTAGGTTACCACAGTTTGGAACTCTTTTTTTTTTCATGGCTTCAGTTTCTGTCAAGCTAGTATTATATGTTTTGGGTTAATCTAGCAATTAGTATTTTGTAAATCAAAGTCTGTTTTTTAATATCCATTTGCAATTCCTTTGTACCATTTGTGTGTTAAAATTTCAAATATGATTGGCGGTCTGAACTTGAAACTACCATTTGCTTTACTTTTCCTTATGACGCACTTGGAAAATACTTCATACTATGAGCTGAACTCATTTATGTTTTTTTTTTGCTTAAAACCATGGAGGTACATGTTTCGAAAAACTGATAGAACTAATAGCAGAAATGCATGTTAACAAAATGATAAACATAATGAGTTTGTGGGTCAAATCTATACGCCACTGAACCAGCATGCACGATATGATAAACTAGAGACTTTCTACTGAACCATGCATGATATGATAAACTTGAAGCTTTCTAACATGCCATGCCCAGTCGCCGTTTTAAACATTTATCTGGTGCATCTCATTGTTATATTGCGCTTGCACGTGTGTTCATCAGACAAACAACAGTTGAAACTTGAGTTGAGGCAACATACCTGGATTCCCTGGATGACCTCGCCTCTTTTTCACCACGGGCATGGCCGCCGGGTCGCCTCTGCTCGGCCCCGCCGCGCCGACCTCGAGCTTTGGTTGCTGCTGGAAGCTGCTCAGGGACTCTTCCTCGGACGTGTGCGACATTGTTGCGGACTTGAGTTGCTGGCTGCTCCAGAGGGTGCCAGCGTAGTGAGGGGTGGATGCTGGATTTTATGCACAACGGTGAGACTGCAACCGGACAGCAGGTAAACGGCGAAAATCCCCTTCCAGTCCGTGTCAAGGACGGCAATGCTCGCGTTTAGTATTAGAAAACAGCGGAATCAGAATCTGGTTTCCTCATTGGCACGGAATGTTCTGCTTATTTTATGCATTTCACATGAATTTTGCCCGGATCGTTGAAGCTCTGTAAGGAGGCATAGAAACGAAGAAAACAGTAGTCTTGAGCTAGCTTGTTCCTACTGTCGCAGTTCACGACGGTTATGTGCTGCATCATGCAGATTGTAGATAATTTTAGCTGTTACTGGGATTACTGATATCTCTGGATTTCCTAGTGAGATTAGCACCTTGTAATTATCGACGGGCGAGGACCAAGTGCATGTCATGTTTCACCCTGGGTAAGTAAATCAATTCGGCGGTCGACGTCGAGGACGATCTCCAAGATGCTTAACTGATAATGCAGTTTTCTAGGGACAATGTCGCCATCAGACAGACTGATTGATGAATAAAAATGGTTGTATCTGTACTCGAGAGCAGGCAGCAGACGGTACAAGTAACAAAGGGAGAGATCCGGGAGAAGCGACAAACCGTTGGCCGCGTTTGTTCTAACCGGCCTGTACTATTAACCCCTGCTTCTTCTTCGTTGGTGCAGCCGTTCGAGTTTGCTTGCTGCTTTAACATTTGGCGCTTTAGTCAGGCCGCGGCCTCAATTCGCTTGGTTGTGCTTCGTGACTGCCTGCAGCGTGTGTGTGTGTGAGCTTGCTGTCCGAGTGTGCGTGGGCTGTGCGCTACTCCCTCCGTTCAGAATTACTTGTCACAGAAATGGATGTATCTAGACGTAATTTAGTTATAGATACATCAATTTTTATCCACTTTTGAGACAAGTAATTTGAAACGGAGGAAGTAGCTGTGTACGCTTGCTTTCTGTGCGTGTTATGGAGGCGTTTGATAGTGGATTATTGGATTTTGGGCATTCTGAATTTGTGGCCCGGCTCAGCCAGACTTTTTTTTTAAAAGAGGGGATTTCCCCGGCCCTCTGCATCAGAACGATGCATACGGCCACCTTTATTACTAAGCAAATCAGTTCGACAGAGGTCATAAAGTCTCAACAAAAGAAAAAAAAAAGATGCTCACAAAAAGCTAAAGAGTAAAAATAAAGCCACAACCGGCTGGCAAGAAAAAGATAGAAAAACTAATTGTCTATCCTTTTATATGACCGCCATCCAAACCGGTTGAAAATAGCCCGTACTATCATCTCCCATCGGATAGATCCAGTAACCAAACGCTCTTCTGGCCTCCGTCGGAGTGAGTAGCGACCACATACGGATCAACGCAGTGGCTCGAAAGATAACCTGTAAAAAATGAGTATTTGTTGTTCTGTTAAAGACCAAATCATTTCTGCAATTCCACATAGCCCATAATAAAGCACATGCTCCTACACGAATGTGTCTCGCTGTTACGGGCGCTATCCCATCCAGCCACGTCCCAAATAACTTGTTGATATTATTCGGAGGAGTAATATTAAAAGCTATGTGAACTGTCCGCCATAATTCTTTTGCCAATGGCCAATCAAGAAATAGATGTTTGATGGATTCATCCTGATCCCAAAAACTATATCTAGTAGACCCAGTCCAGTTGCGTTTTACCAAGTTGTCCTTAGTTAAAATGACTTGTTTGTGGACAAACCACACAAACACTTTAACTCTCAAGACTGAATGAAAACAAACCAAAAGTCATGTCATGCACATTGTTTGTTTGCATGCATCCCCTTGAGTCTGGGTGAGCAAACACAAGCATTGATGTTTGGTTGTAAGTCTGTTCTACACAGATGCAAAATGATGTTGTTTGGTTACATATAAGATAGTGTGTTATGGCTAAAGTCCATCCAGCCACTACTATTACGGCCCAAGTCCAGCCCAGAAGAGATCGGTGTGGAGACGGCAAGGGAACGAAATCACTAATTAACGAGTACCCCCGCTAATGTCGGTCGGGGGTACTCTCCGCGTGACAAGTGTCGCGCCGTTGGAACTCATTAGACTTTTTCGGGGCGCTGCGCGTTCGACACTTGTCGCGCGAGGGGACCTCTCGCATGATTTTCGGTTTTTTGCTTTTCCTTTTCTAGTTTTTCCTATTACACTTCAGTCCTTCAACATTTTAGGTTTTGCATTATTCCTTTTGATATGTTTCTTCTATCTATCTTCACTCACGTTGCCGTCCCCGTCGCTGCCGCTTAACTTGTTTGCTCTGGTTCTATTGTTTGGTTGTCCCGCGCTACGTCTGCTTGCTCATCGCCTCTGCCTGTCTACGGTTGCTCTTACTCACCGGAGGTAATCGTGTTCGCCGTTGGTTCCCTATTTTCCATCTATTTTCCTTTATTTTTCCCATTATATTTATGGGCAATGGAGATTCATGAGGTGATTATAGGTGGGGGCTTCCAACACTATCAAATGTCAACTTTCAACTCCATTGTCCAATCAGTTCTTAGTAATCACTATGTTCTTTACAGATATTGCTTGCCCTTTTTGCCATATGCCAAGTGACCCTTGTTCCTCTTTTGAGTTTTGATGCTTCTGTAGATCTATTCACTATGGTGCTGGATCGGCGGTGTTCGAGGCATGTTGTAAGATTAACATTTTTGTTTGTTCAATTTTTGGTGTTCACTATGATTACATGAATGATATTCGAGTGAACATTTGGTTATCATTGGGCTCCTAGTTGCTCTAATCGCTATGACAAGCGTCATCCTAGGAAAGGCGGCAAGACCGCTAATGTTGTCATTGGAGACACTGACATGAAGGATGCTGGACCGTAGGGACTTCAACCGTGCTGATGGGCAACGGTTCAAGTGCTTCTGTTCGTGGTGTTGGCATGGTCGATCTGAAGTTTACTTCGGGGAAGATCGTGCGACTGAAGAACGTGCATTATGTCCCCTCGGTCAATAAAAATCTTGTTAGCGGATCTCTTCTGTGTAGAGATGGCTACAAGCTTGTCTTTGAGTCGAATAAATTTGTAATATCCAAGTATGGAACCTTTGTTGGTAAAGGCTATGAGTCAGGAGGTCTGTTTCGTTTATCCTTATCAGACGTTTGCAATAAAGTTGTTAATCATATTTGCAACAATAGTGAATCCAATGTGTGGCATTCATGTCTTTGTCATGTTAACTTTGGTTGCATGTCGCGACTAGCGAAGTTGAACTTAATCCCTAGTTTCACCACTATCAAGGGATCCAAGTGTCAAGTGTGTGTGTAAGCTAAGCAACCTCGTAAGTATCATGTGACTGCGGAAACGAGAAATCTTGCACCAGTAGAACTCATACATTCAGATCTATGTGAAATGAATGGTGTTTTGACAAAAGGTGGAAAGAAATATTTCATGATGTTAATTGATGACTCCACTAGATACTGCCGTGTGTATCTTCTGAAATCTAAGAATGAGGCTTTGAACTTTTTCAAGATCTATAAAGCTGAAGTGGAAAACCAACCTGATCGAAAAATCAAGAGGCTTAGGTCCGACCGTGGTGGAGAGTATTTTTCCAATGAATTTGATGCTTTTTGTGCGGAACATGGTATAATCCATGAGAGGACGCCTCCCTATTCACCTCAGTCAAATGGGGTGGCCGAAAGAAAGAACCGTACTCTAACAAATTTGGTTAATGCCATGTTAGACACTTCGGGTCTCTCCAAGGCATGGTGGGGGGAGGCGATATTGAATGCATGTCATATCCTAAACCGAGTTCCCACAAAGAACAAAGAGATAACTCCATTTGAGGAATGGGAGAAGAAAAGGTTAAAACTCTCTTATCTACGAACATGGGGTTGTTTGGCGAAAGTCAATGTTCCAATTCCAAAGAAGCGGAAGCTTGGACCAAAGACTGTGGATTGTGTTTTCCTGGGATATGCTTTTCATAGCATTGGCTATAGATTCTTGGTTGTAAAATCTGAGGTACCTGACATACATGTCGGTACGATCATGAAGTCGAATGATGCGACTTTCTTTGAAGATATCTTTCCCATGAAGGATATGGCTACCTCATCTAATTAGGAGATGCCTAGTTCATCAAATCAGGAACCAGTTATAATTACTGAACCTGCCATTTCGATGGAACACTTTGAAAGTTCTGTGGAGGAGAACAATGAAGTTCCTACTAGGAGCAAGAGACAGAGGACTGCAAAGTCCTTTGGTGAAGATTTTCTTGTGTATCTCATAGATGACACTCCCAGTTCTATTTTAGAGGCCTATGCATCTGAAGATGCTGACTACTGGAAGGAAGCGGTTCGTAGCAAGATGGATTCCATCTTGACGAATGAAACCTGGGAGATAATTGATCGTCCTTATGGGTGCAAACCTATAGGATGCAAATGGGTATTCAAGAAGAAGCTTAGGCCTGATGGTACTATTGAAAAGTACAAGGCTCGGCTCGTGGCTAAGGGTTATACCCAAAAGGAAGGTGAAGACTTCTTTGATACTTACTCACCTGTGGCTCGACTGACCACTATTCGAGTTCTACTTTCACTAGCTGCCTCGCATGGTCTTCTCGTTCATCAAATGGATGTTAAGACTGCTTTCCTAAATGGAGAGTTGGACGAGGAAATTTATATGGAACAACCAGATGGGTTTGTACTAGATGGTCAGGAAGGGAAAGTGTGCAAGTTGCTGAAGTCTTTGTACGGACTTAAGCAAGCACCCAAATAGTGGCATGAGAAGTTTGAAAGAACTTTAACAGCTGCAGGCTTTGTTGTGAACGAAGCTGACAAATGTGTGTACTATCGCCATGGTGGGGGCGAGGGAGTTATCCTGTGCTTGTATGTTGATGACATACTGATTTTTGGAACAAATCTGAATGTTATTAAGGAGGTCAAGGATTTCCTATCTCGTTGTTTTGAGATGAAGGATTTAGGAGTGGCTGATGTCATTCTGAACATCAAGTTGTTGAGAGACGATGATGGTGGGATTACATTGCTTCAATCTCACTATCTGGAAAAGATCTTGAGTCGCTTTGGCTATAGTGACTGCAAGCCCTCTCCAACACCATATGATGCGAGTGTGTTACTTCGAAAGAATCGAAGAATTGCTAGAGATCAATTGAAATATTCTCAGATTATTGGCTCGCTTATGTATTTAGCCAGTGCTACAAGACCTGACATCTCTTTTGCTGTTAGCAAACTGAGTCGGTTTGTCTCAAAACCAGGAGATGTGCATTGGAAAGCTCTAGAGAGAGTTTTGCATTATTTGAAAGGCACTGCGAATTATGGAATTCACTACACCGGGCACCCAAAGGTGCTTGAAGGGTATAGTGACTCAAACTGGATCTCAGATGCTGATGAGATAAAGGCCACGAGCGGTTATGTATTCACTCATGGAGGTGGCGCTGTTTCTTGGAAGTCTTGCAAGCAGACCATCTTAACGAGGTCAACAATGGAAGCAGAACTCACATCACTAGATACAGCTACGGTTGAAGCAGATTGGCTTCGTCGACTCTTGAATGACTTGTTGGTTGTTGAGAAACCTGTACCGGGTGTCCTTATGAACTGCAACAATCAAACTGTGATCACGAAAGTGAGCAGTTCAAAGGATAACATGAAGTCATCAATACATGTTTAGAGAAGGTTAAAGTCTGTCAGGAAAATGAAAAACTCCGGAGTTATTGCGTTGGATTATATCCAAACGTCTAAAAATCTGCCAGATCCTTTTACTAAGGGTCTATCGCGTAATGTGATGGATAATGCATCGAGGGAGATGGGTATGAGACCCACAATATGAGTTGTTCACAGTGGTAAACTATTCTTGTGATCGGAGATCCCGTGAATTAGATGTGGAAGACAAGCTGTTGGTCAACTGAGAGGAGAGTATCCTTACTATTCACAATACCACTCCATGAAGATGCAATACTCTCCTAATCTGCATGGCAGGTTGATGTATATCTTAATGTGTTCTAAGTGGCTTATTTGAGCAGAGATGTTATCCTGCAGAACATCTTTTGAAGAACACACCTATATGAGTCTGATTGTCAAACGTCGCAATCTATGAGAGTAGGGTTCTCTCTAGTAAACTCATGAAAGGTCACGGAGTATGACGCATAAGCTCCACCCGCGGGGAAGACTCACGGTAGCCACGTATCTGTTGGAAATATGCCCTAGAGGCAATAATAAAAGGATTATTATTATATTTCCTTGTTCATGATAATTGTCTTTTATTCATGCTATAATTGTGTTATCCGGAAATCGTAATACATGTGTGAATACATAGACACCAACATGTCCCTAGTAAGCCTCTAGTTGACTAGCTCGTTAATCAACAGATAGTCATGGTTTCCTGACTATGGACATTGGATGTCATTGATAACGAGATCACATCATTAGGAGAATGATGTGATGGACAAGACCCAATTCTAAGCATAGCATAAGATCGTGTAGTTCGTTTGCTAGAGCTTTTCCAATGTCAAGTATCTTTTCCTTAGACCATGAGATCGTGTAACTCCCGGATACCGTAGGGGTGCTTTGGGTGTGCCAAACGTCACAACGTAACTGGGTGACTATAAAGGTATACTGCGGTTATCTCCGAAAGTGTCTGTTGGGTTGACACCGATCGAGACTGGGATTTGTCACTCCATATAACGGAGAGGTATCACTGGGCCCACTCGGTAATGCATCATCATAATGAGCTCAATGTGATCAAAGTGTTTAATCACGGGATCATGCATTACGGTACGAGTAAAATGACTTGCCGGTAACGAGATTGAACGAGGTATTGGGATACCGACGATCGAATCTCGGGCAAGTAAAATACCGATTGACAAAGGGAATTGTATACGGGGTTGCTTGAATCCTCGACATCGTGGTTCATCCGATGAGATCATCGAGGAGCATGTGTGAGCCAACATGGGTATCCAGATCCCGCTGCTGGTTATTGGCCGGAGAGCTGTCTCAGTCATGTCTACGTGTTTTCCGAACCCGTAGGGTCTACACACTTAAGGTTCGGTGACGCTAGGGTTGTATAGAGATAAGTATGCAGTAATCCGAAAGTTGTTCGGAGTCCCGGATGAGATCTCGTACATCACGAGGAGTTCCGGAATGGTCCGGAGGTAAAGAATCATATATAGGAAGTGCAGTTTCGGCAATCGGGAGAATTCGGGGTCACCGGTATTGTACCGGGACCACCGGATGGGTCTCGGGGGTCCACCGGGTGGGGCCACCCATCCCGGAGGGCCCCATGGGCTGAAGTGGGGAGGGGAACCAGCCCATAGTGGGCTGGTGCGCCCCCCTTGGTCCACCCCCTGCGCCTAGGGTTGAAACCCTAGGGTGGGGGGGGGCGCCCCACTTGCCTTGGGGGGTACTCCACCCCCTGGCCGCCGCCCCCCTTGGGAGATGGGATCTCCAGGGCCGGCGCCCCCCATGGGGCCTATATAAAGGGAGGGAGGGAGGGGCAGCCGCACCCTGAAGCTTTGGAGCCTCCCTCTCCCCTGCTACACCTCTCTCTCTCTCGCAGAAGCTCGGCGAAGCCCTGCTGCGGTGACTACTACATCCACCACCACGCTGTTGTGCTGCTGGATCTTCATAAACCTCTCCTTCCCCCTTGCTGAATCAAGAAGGAGGAGACGTCAACCGCTCCGTACGTGTGTTGAACGCGGAGGTGCCGTCCGTTCGGCACTTGGTCATCATTGATTTGGATCACGGCGAGTACGACTCCATCATCCACGTTCTAGTGAACGCTTCCGCTCGCGATCTACAAAGGTATGTAGATGCATCCGATCACTCGTTGCTAGATGAACTCATAGATGGATCTTGGTGAAATGGTAGGAAAATTTTTGTTTTCTGCAACGTTCCCCAACAGTGGCATCATGAGCTAGGTCTATGCGTAGTTCCTTTTGCACGAGTAGAACACAATTTGTTGTGGGCGTAGATGTTGTCAACTTTCTTGCCGCTACTAGTCTTATTTTGCTTCAGCGGTATTGTGGGATGAAGCGGCCCGGACCAACCTTACACGTACGCTTACGTGAGACCGGTTCCACCGACTAACATGCACTAGTTGCATAAGGTGGCTGGCGGGTGTCTGTCTCTCCCACTTTAGTTGGAGCGGATTCGACGAAAAGGGTCCTTATGAAGGGTAAATAGAAGTTGACAAATCACGTTGTGGCTTTTACGTAGGTAAGAAAACGTTCTTTCTAGAACCCTATTGCAGCCACGTAAAACTTGCAACAACAATTAGAGGACGTCTAACTTGTTTTTGCAGCAAGTGTTTTGTGATGTGATATGACCAAAGTTGTGATGAATGATGAATGATATATATGTTATGTATGAGATCATGTTCATGTAATAGGAATCACGACTTGCATGTCGATGAGTATGACAACTGGCAGGAGCCATAGGAGTTGTCTTTATTTTTTGTATGACCTGCGTGTCATTGAGAAACGCCATGTAAATTACTTTACTTTATAGCTAAATGTGTTAGCCGTAGTAGTAGAAGTAATAGTTGGCGAGCAACTTCATGGAGACACGATGATGGAGATCATGGTGTCATGCCGGTGACAAGATAATCATGGAGCCCCAAGATGGAGATCAAGGAGTTATATGATATTGGCCATATCATGTCACTATTATTATTTGATTGCATGTGATGTTTATCATGTTTTTGCATCTTGTTTACTTAGATCGACGGTAGTAAATAAGATGATCCCTCATAATAATTTCAAGAAAGTGTTCCCCCTAACTATGCGCCATTGCGAAAGTTCGTTGTTTCGAAGCACCATGTGATGATCGGGTGTGATAGATTCCAACGTTCACATACAACGGGTGTAAGACAGATTTACACATGCAAACACTTAGGTCAACTTGACAAGCCTAGCATGTACAGACATGGCCTCGGCACACAAGAGACCGAAAGGTCGAACATGAGTCGTATGAAAGATACGATCAACATGGAGATGTTCATCAATGATGACTAGTCCGTCTCACGTGATGATCGGACACGGCCTAGTCGAGTCAGATCATGTTTCACTTAGATGACTAGAGGGATGTCTAATCTGAGTGGGAGTTCATTATATAATTTGATTAGATGAACTTAATTATCATGAACTTAGTCTAAATAAACTTTGCAATATGTCTTGTAGATCAAATGGCCCACGCTAATGCCAACCTCAACTTCAACGCGTTCCTAGAGAAAACCAAGCTGAAAGACGATGGCAGCAACTATACGGACTGGGTCCGGAACCTGAGGATCATCCTCATAGCTGCCAGGAAACAATATGTCCTAGAAGCACCGCTAGGTGATGCACCCGTCCTAGAGAACCAAGACGTTATGAAAGCTTGGCAGCAGCGTGCTGATGATTACTCCCTCGTTCAGTGTGGCATGCTTTACAGCTTAGAACCGGGGCTCCAAAAGCGTTTTGAGCAACACGGAGCATATGAGATGTTCGAAGAGCTGAAAATGGTTTTCCAAGCTCATGCCCGGGTCGAGAGATATGAAGTCTCCGACAAGTTCTACAGTTGTAAGATGGAGGAAAATAGTTCTGTCAGTGAACACATACTCAAGATGTCTGGGTTGCACAACCGCTTGACTCAGCTGGAGATTAACCTCCCAGATGAGGCGGTCATTGACAGAATCCTTCAGTCGCTCCCACCTAGCTACAAGAGCTTTTTGATGAACTACAATATGCAGGGGATGGAAAAGACCATTCCTGAGGTATTTGCTATGCTGAAATCAGCGGAGGTAGAAATCAAAAAGGAACATCAAGTGTTGATGGTCAATAAAATCACCAAGTTCAAGAAAGGCAAGGGCAAGAACAACTTCAAGAAGGACGGCAAGGATGTTGCCGCGCCCGGTAAGCAAGTTGCCGGGAAGAAGTCAAAGCATGAACCCAAGCCTGAAACTGAGTGCTTTTATTGCAAAGGGAAGGGTCATTGGAAGCGGAACTGCCCCAAATACTTAGCAGACAAGAAGGCCGGCAACACTAAAGGTATATGTGATATACATGTAATTGATGTGTACCTTACCAGTGCTCGTAGTAGCTCCTGGGTATTTGATACCGGTGCTGTTGCTCATATATGTAACTCAAAGCAGGAGCTGCGGAATAAGCGGAGACTGGCGAAGGACGAGGTGACGATGCGCGTTGGGAATGGTTCCAAGGTCGATGTGATCGCCGTCAGCACGCTACCTCTACATTTACCTACGGGATTAGTTTTAAACCTCAATAATTGTTATTTAGTGCCAAGTTTGAGCATGAACATTGTATCTGGATCTCGTTTAATACGAGATGGCTACTCGTTTAAATCCGAGAATAATGGTTGTTCTATTTATATGAGTGATATGTTTTATGGTCATGCTTCGATGGTCAATGGTTTATTCTTAATGAATCTCGTACGTGATGTTACACATATTCATAGTGTGAATACCAAAAGATGTAAAGTTGATAACGATAGTCCCACATACTTGTGGCACTGCCGCCTTGGTCACATTGGTATCAAGCGCATGAAGAAGCTCCATGCTGATGGACTTTTAGAGTCTCTCGATTATGAATCCTTTGACACATGCGAACCATGCCTCATGGGCAAAATGACCAAGACACCGTTCTCCGGAACAACGGAGCGAGCAACCAACTTATTGGAAATCATACATACTGATGTGTGCGGTCCAATGAGTGTTGAGGCTCGCGGAGGATATCGTTATGTTCTCACTCTTACTGATGACTTGAGTAGATATGGGTATGTCTACTTGATGAAACACAAGTCTGAGACCTTTGAAAGGTTCAAGGAATTTCAGAATGAGGTAGAGAATCAACGTGACCGAAAAATAAAGTTCTTACGATCAGATCGTGGAGGAGAATATTTAAGTCACGAATTTGGCACACACTTAAGGAAATGTGGAATCGTTTCACAACTCACGCCGCCTGGAACACCTCAACATAACGGTGTGTCCGAATGTCGTAATCGCACTCTATTGGATATGGTGCGATCTATGATGTCTCTTACTGATTTACCGCTATCATTTTGGGGATACGCTCTAGAGACAGCTACATTCACTTTAAATAGGGCACCATCTAAATCCGTTGAAACGACACCGTATGAATTATGGTTTGGGAAGAAACCTAAGCTGTCGTTTCTAAAAGTTTGGGGATGCGATGCTTATGTCAAGAAACTTCAACCTGAAAAGCTCGAACCCAAGTCGGAAAAATGCGTCTTCATAGGATACCCTAAGGAAACTATTGGGTATACCTTCTACCTAAGATCCGAAGGCAAGATCTTTGTTGCCAAGAACGGATCCTTTCTGGAGAAAGAGTTTCTCTCGAAAGAAGTAAGTGGGAGGAAAGTGGAACTTGATGAAGTATTACCTCTTGAACCAGAGAGTAGCGCAGCTCAAGAAAATGTTTCTGTGGTGCCTCCACCGGTTAGAGAGGGGGTTAATGATGATGATCATGAAACTTCAGATCAAGTTACTACTGAACTTCGTAGGTCCACAAGGACACGCTCCGCACCAGAGTGGTATGGCAACCCTGTCCTGGAAATCATGTTGTTAGACAACGGTGAACCTTCGAACTATGAAGAAGCGATGGTGGGTCCAGATTCCAACAAATGGCTAGAAGCCATGCAATCCGAGATAGGATCCATGTATGAAAACAAAGTATGGACTTTGACAGACTTGCCCGATGATCGGCGAGCGATAGAAAACAAATGGATCTTTAAGAAGAAGACGGACGCGGATGGTAATATTACCATCTATAAAGCTCGACTTGTCGCTAAGGGTTATCGGCAAGTTCAAGGGGTTGACTACGATGAGACTTTCTCTCCCGTAGCGAAGCTGAAGTCCGTCCGAATCATGTTAGCAATTGCCGCATACTATGATTATGAGATATGGCAAATGGACGTCAAAACGGCATTCCTTAACGGTTATCTTAAGGAAGAACTGTATATGATACAGCCGGAAGGTTTTGTCGACCCTAAGAATGCTAACAAGGTATGCAAGCTCCAGCGATCCATTTATGGGCTGGTGCAAGCATCTTGGAGTTGGAACATTCGCTTTGATGAGATGATCAAAGCGTTTGGGTTTATCCAGACTTATGGAGAAGCCTGCGTTTACAAGAAAGTGAGTGGGAGCTCTGTAGCATTTCTCATATTATATGTAGATGACATACTTTTGATGGGAAATGATATATAACTTTTGGACAGCATTAAGGCCTACTTGAACAAGAGTTTTTCAATGAAGGACCTTGGAGAAGCTGCTTATATATTAGGCATCAAGATCTATAGAGATAGATCAAGACGCCTCATAGGTCTTTCACAAAGCACATACCTTGAGAAGATATTGAAGAAGTTCAATATGGATCAGTCCAAGAAGGGGTTCTTGCCTGTGTTACAAGGTGTGAAATTGAGCTCAGCTCAATGTACGACCATGGCAGAAGATATAGAAGAGATGAGTGTCATCCCCTATGCTTCAGCCATAGGGTCTATTATGTATGCCATGCTGTGTACCAGACCTGATGTAAACCTTGCCGTAAGTTTGGTAGGAAGGTACCAAAGTATTCCCGGCAAGGAACACTGGACAGCGGTCAAGAATATCCTGAAGTACCTGAAAAGGACTAAGGACATGTTTCTCGTTTATGGAGGTGACGAAGAGCTCGTCGTAAAGGGTTACGTTGACGCTAGCTTCGACACAGATCTGGATGACTCTAAGTCACAAACCAGATACGTGTAATGTTGAATGGTGGAGCAGTAAGCTGGTGCAGCTGCAAGCAGAGCGTCGTGGCGGGATCTACATGTGAAGCGGAGTACATGGCAGCCTCGGAGGCAGCACATGAAGCAATTTGGGTGAAGGAGTTCATCACCGACCTAGGAGTCATACCCAATGCATCGGGGCCGATCAAACTCTTCTGTGACAACACTGGAGCTATTGCACTTGCCAAGGAGCCCAGGTTTCACAAGAAGACCAGGCACATCAAGCGCCGCTTCAACTCCATTCATGAAAATGTTCAAGATGGAGACATAGATATTTGCAAAGTGCATACGGATCTGAATGTCGCAGATCCGTTGACTAAACATCTTCCGCGAGCAAAACATGATCAACACCAGAACTCTATGGGTGTTCGATTCATCACAATGTAACTAGATTATTGACTATAGTGCAAGTGGGAGACTGTTGGAAATATGCCCTAGAGGAAATAATAAAAGGATTATTATTATATTTCCTTGTTCATGATAATTGTGTTTTATTCATGCTATAATTGTGTTATCCGGAAATCGTAATACATGTGTGAATACATAGACACCAACACGTCCCTAGTAAGCCTCTAGTTGACTAGCTCGTTAATCAACAAATAGTCATGGTTTCCTGACTATGGACATTGGATGTCATTGATAACGAGATCACATCATTAGGAGAATGATGTGATGGACAAGACACAATTCTAAGCATAGCATAAGATCGTGTAGTTCATTTGCTAGAGCTTTTCCAATGTCAAGTATCTTTTCCTTAGACCATGAGATCGTGTAACTCCCGGATACCGTAGGGGTGCTTTGGGTGTGCCAAACGTCACAACGTAACTGGGTGACTATAAAGGTATATTGCGGGTATCTCCGAAAGTGTCTGTTGGGTTGACACGGATCGAGACTGGGATTTGTCACTCCATATAACGGAGAGGTATCACTGGGCCCACTCGGTAATGCATCATCATAATGAGCTCAATGTGATCAAAGTGTTTGATCACGGGATCATGCATTACGGTACGAGTAAAGTGACTTGCCGGTAACGAGATTGAACGAGGTATTGGGATACCGACGATCGAATCTCGGGCAAGTAAAATACCGATTGACAAAGGGAATTGTATACGGGGTTGCTTGAATCCTCAACATCGTGGTTCATCCAATAAGATTATCGAGGAGCATGTGGGAGCCAACATGGGTATCCAGATCCCGCTGCTGGTTATTGGCCAGAGAGCTGTCTCGGTCATGTCTACGTGTCTCCCGAACCCGTAGGGTCTACATACTTAAGGTTCGGTGACGCTAGGGTTGTATAGAGATAAGTATGCAGTAATTCGAAAGTTGTTCGGAGTCCCGGATGAGATCCCGGACGTCACGAGGAGTTCCGGAATGGTCCGTAGGTAAAGAATCATATATAAGAAGTGCAGTTTCGGCCATCGGGAGAATTCGGGGTCACCGGTATTGTACCGAGACCACCGGATGGGTCCCGGGGGTCCACCGGGTGGGGCCACCCATCCCGGAGGGCCCCATGGGCTGAAGTGGGGAGGGGAACCAGCCCATAGTGGGCTGGTGCGCCCCCCTTGGCCCACCCCCTGCGCCTAGGGTTGAAACCCTAGGGTGGGGGGCGCCCCACTTGCCTTGGGGGGTACTCCACCCCCCTGGCCGCCGCCCCCCTTGGGAGATGGGATCTCCAAGGCCGCCCCCCAGGGGGCCTATATAAAGGGGGGGGGGAGGGAGGGGCAGCCGCACCCTGAAGCTTTGGCGCCTCCCTCTCCCCTGCTACACCTCTCTTTCTCTCTCGCAGAAGCTCGGCGAAGCCCTGCTGCGATGACTACTACATCCACCACCACGCAGTTGTGCTGCTGGATCTTCATAAACCTCTCCTTCCCCCTTGCTGGATCAAGAAGGAGGAGACGTCAACCGCTCCGTACGTGTGTTGAACGCGGAGGTGCCGTCTGTTCGGCACTTGGTCATCATTGATTTGGATCACGACGAGTACGACTCCATCATCCACGTTCTAGTGAACGCTTCTGCTCGCGCTCTACAAAGGTATGTAGATGCATCCGATCACTCGTTGCTAGATGAACTCATAGATGGATCTTGGTGAAACGCTAGGAAAATTTTTGTATTCTGCAACGTTTCCCAACAGTATCAGTCAATGCTTTATGTGAAGCTAGATTCGCAGAAAACATGCAGTTCATGGCCCAGTCCACTGTTCAAGTTGCTTACTAGTGTAGCATAGATTTCTAGGTGGAAGTTCAACTTAACAGTCTCCACTGCAGTACCGGTATATAAAACAGTGTTTGGAACCAAAGGCAAATTTCTGTGTGCCTCTGGGATCTGGTGGGGGATTGTTGGAATTTAGTCTATTTGGGCAACCCAATAACTATTTCAGAAATTCCTAATAAATCTTAGAGGCCCACTTATCCCATTTGTGCAAGACAAGGGATACTACTAAAGTTTAGTCCCACATTGCTAGTTTAGTGGGAGTTGGACCTCCTTATAAGGGAGGTTCTTTCCCCACTTGTACGAGCATGAGAACAAGAGGGATATCCACGCGCGCTCCTCCTCCGCCGCCCGCCTCACCACGCTACGCCTCGTCACGACGCGCCGCGGGTTGCGGGTTGCGGGTTGCGGGAATGAGCCGAGCCGATATCTAAGTTTTTGCCACGCACTACGGGTACACGAAAGGTCACACGGAAGCTAAAAAGATTTTTGCGAAAGTGGAGTTCGAATGCGAACGGTGCAGCCCTTCGTCTGCTGACTGTTCACTTCGTCTCTATCTCTTTGTTTCGCCTCCCATCGTTCCCCTCTCGCCTCCTTCTCTTGTGCCTATAAAAGGTAGGTCGCTCCTCCTAGAGAGACGCACCAGAACTACTCCTTCCCTCGCCATCGGTTCCATCTCTGAGCTACTGCTGTCTTCCTCATCCCGGCTTCCGGCGTGCACCGTGAGTCGGGACAGTAGGCCTCCGAAACCGCACCACGTTGAGTCCTGTACGGGAGAAGGGTGATAAGGTTTTTGGGGAGCGCTCTGCGCGACTACTGGCTTCTTCATCACGGACTTTGACGACTACTTCCCCGACGTCGACTTCTTCCCCGACGTCGACTACCTCAGCAACGACATGGCTGGAGAGGATGTCGACCCCAAGTCCAGTGCTTCTGTTGCTGCTGTCCCGTATGTGTTCTTCTTCTTTCTGTCAGATGTCCTGCCACAGTTTCTCGTACTAGTACTTGCCCTACACGTGTTAGGTTCTACTCCATATATGCAACATGATCTAGTGTCTGTCCTAGATGTGTTTAGTTCAAGTTCATATATTCAGATGCTATTTACTTTCTCTCGGTCAGATTACATGACTCGCTTTATCGCGGCTATATTAGTCATGCTTTATCTAATATTTCTGTTAATAAAATCATTTGGTAAATTGCTCATATTTCCAACAGATTTTTATAAAATGTAGTATAAAAGATTATTAGAAAAAAAACCTATATGATTCAATCCTACGAATCTAACGATCAACATAGGGAATTGTTTCTAAAGAATCTAATCCTTCAAGCCCCTATAAAAGTCCTTTAAATCGAAGAGGCAAAGTTGACCACAATGGACTACGTCGACGGCATTGCCGCGAATTGGGGCTGCCACCGAAAGATTTTTGTGAGGTTTCCTATCTTCGGATGTGGTATTTCCTTCATCGGTGTGATGCAATCTACGGACAATGGCTTGACGCAGAGGGTATCATTTTGTAGCAGCAGCGCTTGGTTTTCGATGCTAGCGCATGTAGTTGTTGGAATCGTGAAAAAGTGGTGGCGACAACACTTGATTAACTTCGGCGAGATCCGAGATGAAAACCTAGGTCTGACCCATGTTGGTTATAAGTATCTGACAATGCCGATGTTCTTTCGGTGTCACTTTGTTGAAGGCATTGCTCGGATATGCTCGGTGTGGTTTTTCGAGTGAAAACCTAGATTTTGATCTTTACTGATTGGATCTGCTGACGACGGCGACGCATAATCATTACATTTTTTCTGAAGGCGTTGTTGTTGAAGAACTTTGATGTTCTTGTGGTGTCATGAGAGGGTTGATGCGGATATGAGCATAACTATGGTTTGTCGATCGCGGATTTGATCGATTTAGATTTTTTTCTCTCTTAGGCATAGATTCGGTCTTATCTATAGTCTTTGCCAGCGTGTTTGTGTGGGCGCTGGTCTTGACTGTGTACATTCTATCTACGCAGAGGCTGGATTGAGTGTTCATGGTGTTTGTGATCCATTTTGAGCCAATAAGAGCAACTCCAACGGGCCGACTCAAACGGACGGCGATTTTGTCCGCTTTTTGTCCATTAGGGTCGGCCAGGCGGACACATACGTCCGCTTCCGCGTTTGGGTCGGCGTATGCGCCCAGCGCTTGCCCGATCCATTTTGACGGCACCGACAAAAAAACAGTGCATGCATATTTAAATAAAAGCAACTTAATTAAACATTAAAGCCGGCCAGAAAGGCCGACGAGAGTCCACACGTCCACATTAGCATTAAATTAAACTAAAAGCAACCTAAACTATGAGTCGACGCGTTGCCCTAGGCGTCGTCGTCGTCATCCTCGGGGTCGGTGAGGTCGATGTGTGATAGCCTGGCTTATTAGGGATGATAGACTACTCATATCAATAAGGAATTCCTTCTTTTCCGGGAGCCCATTCGGACAGAACTCCAAAGTTAAGCGTGGTCAGCTTGGAGTAGTGTCAGGATGGGTGACCGACCGGGAAGTTGCTCCCGGGTGCGCATGAGTGAGGACAAAGTGCGCAGAAAAGACTAGTATTGATCTGTGGGGCCAGTCTAGATCCCGCCAGGAGTAACGACCACCGGCGGGTGTGTCCGGGGCGTTACACGATGAGCGTCGGCGCAGGGCCGACCCAGGGGAACGTCGTGTTTCAGGCGACGGCGATGTCGGCCGAGGGCAGCAGTGCCGACGCGGGGAGCTGTGCGGCCGCCTATGCAGCCGCAGCCTGGCGCGCCACCTCCTCGGCCGTGCGCTGCTCCTCCTCGAGGTCGCGCTCGAGCATCTCCTCGTACTCGCCGCGACGACGCTCCTCGGCCAGCCGTCGCTAGCGCCACATCTCAAGGTATGCCGCCTCTTGCGCCGGCGTCGCCTCCATCCAAACCGGTGGCGCGGAGACCCACTCGCGCAGTACTCCCGTCTAGGAGGAGCGCTCGATGGGGGACGGCTCCGGCTCGGGCTCCGGCTGCAGCTTCGGCTCGGCCTTGACGCGGCGTCGGGGCCACCGGCGGCAGCACACAATCGCCCGCCGCGGAGAGGGCAATGGCGTGCGCCATGGCCGCCTCGTACCGAGCCTCCTCTTCCTCTACCGCCTCCATCCTGCGCCGCTCGTCCTCCTCGCTCTCCCGGTAGACCGCCGCAAGCGCCGCCTGGTAGGCGTCCTCTGCCGCCTGGTCCTCCTCGCGGACGACGAGCGGTGGCGGCGGCTCGCTGCGGTCGACCTCGCGCACGCCGCGTTGCCTCGCCTCCTCGTGTTCGAAGGCGAACCACCTCGCCCAGTTGGGCGAGTCGGCGGCGTAGGCGGCGCTGCTCCGGCATCAGCAGCGCCCGCCGACGCCGCACCTCCTCCACGTGCGCCCTAGCCGAACGCGGAGCCGCCGACACTGGGATCCTCTCCGGATCCAGATACTAGTCGTGCGGCAGGGTGGCGTCGGGGTACGGGAGAGGCACGCGGTGCTGCCATTGCCACTTAGCCTGGTGCACTGGCACGTTCACGCGTTGCCTCTGCCGGCGAGCCGGGCCGGCGAAGGCGGGAAGAACTCCGAGGGGAAAGGGATGGCCGGGGCCTTGCCCTTGGCCTTGCTGCTGCTGGCGCCGAAGGAGAGCCCCATCTCGATGTGGTGATGGTGGCTAGGGTTTGCCGGCGACGGGGAGCAGAGCTTGCTAGATGTGGACGACGATATGGATGAGGACGGCCCCGCCGCACGATCGGCTTAAAAAAGAATGACCTCCGTCGCTGACACGTGGGTCTGAGGTCATAAATTAAGCGGACCAGGTTGGCTGCGGGTGGTTGGACGACCGCCAGGTGGGGCCGCGGCGGACACCGAGGAGGCGCGCGTGGCGCCCGTTCTGCGTCCGCGCCGACGCATTTGGGGCGCAAATTTGGGCCGCAAATGCGTCGGCGCGGACGCGTAGCGGACGAGATTTGTGTTTGGATCGGCGCGTTGGACCATCACTTTTGCCCGCGCCGACCCAAACGGACGCGGGCGGACGGAATGAGTCGCCTCATTGGAGTTGCTCTATAATCCGCCATTTTCGTGGAGAGAAAAAAGGTAATTTTTTTTTTGAAATAAAAAACCGCATTGCAATAGCTCCTGTCTGTTCGTGCTGGCCTACGAGACGTGCACAGCCACAGGACCACAGGATCCCATGCAACCCAGAATCATTCGGTACGAAAAAAATGCGTGCACTGTTCGCCCCCTCACACCTCCAGGGGGACGTGACGCGACTCCAACCAGAAAAAATAAACACAAAGGGCCACCACACCAGCCCGTATGCAACTTTTCCGACACGCTGACACACGGGGCCGCACCGCCGCCCGGCCCCACCTCCCAGCGGCACACGCCCGCTACCTACCCCGGACCCGTCAAATCGGCGGCCGGGCCCGCGGCTCCCCTCACGGGACAAACAGACACGGCACAGCAGACGCCATTCCTCGCGCGGGCCCCGCGCGTCACCCAGACCCGGCTCGGTGGCTCCGGAGGCGCGCCCGATCTGCGCCGCGGACGGCCCGATGCGCGCCCGCCCGCGGATCGGAGGGCCGGGGCGCGCCCGTGGGATATTATCGCGTCCCCGAATAATATAAGGCTGCGAGTCAACACAGCGAACAAGAGTGATAGGGAGAGAGGGCCGGAAAAAAAATCACTGGGAAATTATTGCGAGGGCGAGAGGAAGAGGGAGGAGGCGGAGAAGCAAGGGGAGGCGAGCGAAGGTGAGATCTCCAATCCTTCTGGAAGCTTCTGGATTCGTCGGACCCTCCAGCAATTACGGTCGCCGCGGGCGCGCGCCGCGTCGCCGCGGTGGTTTTAGGTGGCGGCGCAGCTTAGTTAGCACGCGGGGGGCGGATGGGCGACGAGCGCCGTCGCGTGTCTGCACGCACGTACGTACCTCACGGGCCGGGCCTCCGCCGCGCGCCGCCAGTTCCGTCGATCTCGTCGGAGCTGAGGGCCCCCTCGGCGCTGCTAGATCCTTCTGGACGCTCGTCGATTGCATTGACCTGCGCTTCGAGTGCTCGATTCGCGCGTGGGGTTTTGCGGGCTCGGTGACTGAGCTGCTGAATTCAGCTGTTTCCGCGCTCGATTTCGTTCGTTTTCAAGCTGTCAAGTGCCCGTGTAGGTTTTTTTTTAAGCTGCGGCGAGCTGGGTATTATAATGATTGGATTGGATTCGGTAGGTGTGCGTGCGTGCGTGTGGTACAGTCCGCTTGCGGGTTAAAGCCTGCTGAATTTAGTTGCTTCAGTGCTTGCTGTTGCGCTCCACTTCCTGTTGTTAGTTGCTACTCGCTTGCTTCGATTCCCCGGAGCTGAAGGACCACTGAGTTCGATGGGAATCCTGAGCTGCGGGTTGGAACTGAATCAGTTCATGTCCTAAGCCTTGTATTGATTATATCTAGATGCTTCTGGATGCGAAGGTTGTGGGGAATTCCACTGGTTTCTGGTTGTGGATGTTTCGTTGTTTTTCTATTGCGATTCGTCAAGTATCCTGCTTATTATCATCTGCCTTATGGTTGAAATGCTTGTAGCTATTTGGTGATTATAATTGTCAGCCTTTTCCTTTTACTGGACTTGTCGCTCGTAATTTAACCCCTCGCGAAAAATTCTTCTGGTGCTCTGGTACTTCTGTTTCCAAAAGTATCAAATGTGTGCATTTTGTTCTTTCTCCATGCATATTATGAAATCCATTGCGGAGTGACTAGGAATGGTTTGGGATGCTTAGCTCAGCAGCTTAGTCTCTATCTGTTGGCAACGAGTCTGTTGTTTTGCTCCCTTTTGCTTGTTCTCAAGTGGAACCTTGGTGTGTCTACTTCGTTGTTTCGGGTGTGAACTTCTAAGATTCAATTGCAGGCAAGCATTTCCATTTTTTGTCCACAGTAAAATGGGAAGGAGCCAATTTCTATGTTAAATAGAGCTTTCTTTACACTTCTCAGTCCCTGCCCGTGCATTTTGCTTGCTACGTTGGATTTACAGCTTCTTGGATAGCTATTTTGTTTAAGTTTTGATTGTTTGATTTTGCTAACCACGTGCAGCCTCACATGGCAGAGTTTGAATGTCATAAATGTTTCATAACTTATTATCCTCAGTCGATACTAGAAAGTTTACCAATTGTACTTTGTAGAACAGTCCGATTTCCATGTTGACTTCCATATTGTATAAGAATACCACCAGCTCATCTTCATCTATCCAGTTGAACTGAGATATCTAATTAGAAATACCACAGATATTGTGTTGTGCAAATGTGCAATGCTTTTTTTTTTGTGCAAACCACACTCACAGAAGTTGTTACCCTGAGGTTTCTTCATCATGATTTGGTGGATACGTTTGGAGTTCCACATAATTGTGGATTTGTGGCACTTAAGACTATTTTGTCCTTCTTGGAAAACACTTTGTGTCTTTGTTAAATTTGCGTTGTCTCAAATCTAACTCTACGTTTCACGATTCTATCTGATAGGACTAGAAGAATCTCCCAAGACACTTGTGTCAAATTCTGAGTTCTGCAGAATTGCTGCATCTGCTCATTAGCAAGATGTCCATTGAAGAAAGGAAAATAAGTTTGATAAACAGGACGACTTCGTTAAATCCTAACGCGGTAGAATTTGTTCCTTCATGCCTTAGATCTGTGAGTGATGCTTCAAACAGATCGGACACAACCAAGATTCCTGTCTCAGAGTCCTCCAAGGAAATCAGTGCAGATAAACCAGAGTCTGTACCAAGCAACCCTGATGAAGAAGCGCATCGGTATTGGCAACAACAGCTTCCAGATGATATCACCCCTGATTTCAACGTTCTTGGCCAAGATGAGACTCCTGGACCTGACAGTCTTTCACTCACGGGCTTGTCAATGAATGATGGCTTTGGTGCTTCATTATTTTCTCCAAACCAGACATCAAGAATGCAGCACCATGCTTCCCCATTTGTTAGGGACACGCTAAGTACACGAGCGAAGTTTGAATTTCCTGGCCAAGAACAGCCGCAAGCTACTATTATGAGTCCCACTGCAAGTACTATGAGTCCAACTGCTGCTCCATGGGTAAAGACAGTAAGAAATGGTGGACAATATGGTACAAACAGAAGGGATGCTAGTCACTACAATGGAGATTCTAGCATTGGTATATTGATTTGATGAGTGTAATTTTCTATACTGAAGGTGGTTCTATTAACCCTAATCTTTCCCCTTGCAATTTCAGGATCCCCACTGCAGTCTGATGCTTATTACAGAAACCGGCGTAGCTTTAGGTCAAGTATGGACATCATGACTCAGCTGGAGGTCTGTCTTCATTAATGCATCATCCTATACATCTCAAATTGATCATTTGAAATTGTATTCTTCCAAGGCTCCACCTGTCCCTAAGCTTAGGCACACAACAACCATAAAAGAAAAAAATGATATTGCACTAACCAGGCCCCTGTTTTCACATCTGTAAGCTAACTGGTGTGTTTCTCATACATTAGAGCAGCAAAAGTCTTGATATGTTTTAAAAATGGTCAGGAGGTACATGCAGTGTATAGCTTTACAATTTACATCAACCATGCAGAGGTTTAATGCCAGCTAAGATGTCTGTTAAAAAAACATGGAACTTTTAGCAAGATCACCCCCCCCCCCCCACCGCCTACGTGCATGCAGGTTGATGTCGCCCGCGCTTATGGTTTACTCGTCAAGTTTTGCATTTATTGCCATTCTTAGTTCCGTATTCGACCTTTGGTTTCTACAGCTAGGAGCCTAGGACTTTCACTCCCTAGTCAGGAATGCATATTCAATTTGATGTTGTAATCGATTACAAGCAACAGGGGTCTCATGTGTCTCTGATCTTTTTGGTTGCTCCTATCCGTTGCCATATTTTTGTACAAATTGTTTGGCAACCGACAATTGTGTCATGGCCATCTGTTAGCCACTCCTGCAAGTGGCAAGATTTGGCAATAAATTATATTTATGGCATGTGAGGTACGGTGCGGTAATGGTGCAGTGTGCTACAAGCTTGGCAAAGATCCAAACACTGGCCTAAGAAAGTCAAACATGCCTAACGCATGTGTGGCAAATTGTGGCAAGCAACTAAACACCGTCTTACAACAGAAACTAGTCTGCCATGGTATCCGCGCTGAGCTATATACAATGTTCAAAAAATTGGAAAGCGTAAGCGAAGCGAAAGGCCACAGCTTAGAGCAATGGGTGCTTAAGCGTTTTTTGAAATTGGCTAGAATTTGACATATTTTGAATAATATGCACAGGAAAATAGGAAACATGGCACATGGGTAATTGAAATAGCTTCTAAAAAACAGTTCACACCATAGCAAATACACATCAGGTTCACATAGCAAGCAAAATAACAACTAAAATGCAGTTCAGTTCAAATAGACATAACCTAATAGAGAACATGTGGCGGGAATTTTGCCAGAATATGAAGGAAATAGTTCCCGAACAGAGCCTAATAGTAAGATAAATGGTATATTACCATTACTGCGCAAGCAGAGAAGCAGAAGTAGTTCAAAAACAACCAAATTTAAAAACCTGCTTAATCTACCGCTTAGGGCAAAAACAAAGCGCTTTGCCATCGCTCAGCGCTTAAGCGTCGCTTAAAAACACTTTCTTGAACACTGGCTATATATAAAATGAGTATATATTGTGAGACTACGTATTGTATGAGTTATTTGAGTAATGATATGAAAGCAATGTAAAACTTGGTGAATTCTTTATCTTGTTCTCAGTTGCAACAACTAATAGGCACTTTCACTTGGTGTACAAGACTGCAAGCCACTGATGAAAAAGAAAATATCATGTTGTTAGACAGCTATTTATCTGTGGTAGATACACTACTGTGTAATTGACGCATCAGTCTCACCAAACATGTTGTGGTGATTCTCATAGGATTACTTGCATTTCGTTGGACTTCCTATGAAGCCCACAAACTTGGATGACTTGTATTTACAGTGACTATGACAGATCACTCTGATTATCTGTGGAGCCATTCCATTTTAGAAGAAACTGACTTATAACTCCTATTTTGTATCAATAACTATATAACGGTGTTAATTCTCTGTTTCAGGTATCATGCCCTATTAGTTCAAACCAATCAAGTTAGTGTATACGCTAGAATGTATGGAACATGGTTTAATTGTTTTCTTATGAGGTCAATCTCCTGATAAAATCTGCTATTTTATTTACTCCAGCCATAGTTTTAAGAAACCTTAGCTAACAAATATACTTTGTGACCTCACTGCCAGTTTTGTGGTCAAATTCTGTTATCCACAAAGTATCTGATCTGCCTGTGGGTTTACAAAACTGCATATGCCATATTTTCTGATGATTTTTTATTGGTTACTTTGGAATATTTGATGGCAATAGCTACAATGTATTGTTTACCTGCATGAAATCTACTTGAAACACTTGTTTAATACTACCATATGTTCAATAGCAGAATAAAGTTGATGGACGACTCAATCAGAATCTCAGGTCACTGTCATTTGGACATTCAAGTCCCCCATCACCAGTATCATATGCTCAAAATGGTCTTGCCAACTATAATAAAGAGGCTTTTGGTCTGCCGAACAGTCCATACAGATCTCATTCAGCCATACTCACAGATGATATAATTTCACCTTCAGCTGGCAGGGAACGTTTATCCCTAGATTCTCCGAGGGGGAGGTACAAGACAACTAATTTGCCTGTTACTAGTCTTGGTTCAAGCAGAGGCTCTCATCTGTTGGCTGGCTCATACAACGGTAATCATGATATGATCTCAAACAACACACTGCAAAACATTGCTGGAGTTCAAACTGGACCAACTTGGCTCGACACAGATGCTACGGGTAGTGTTCTTGAATTATGACACATGTTTTTTTCATGAACCTGTGGCAGCACCGATGCCTAGTTGCCTTATTGTTTGAATTTTCTTATGACAGCTAACATGTTTTTGGAAAAGGACGAAGTTCATGATTTTGCAAGTCTAAGACATGCACTTCTTGAACAGGTAGATATACTACTCTGAGAAACCAGATTGTTGGAATTGAGCCGTAGATATTGTGAATGATTTTTTCCGTAGCATAGCCTTTTTTATCCGCAAGAGGGTATATATGGTAATTTTATGTTAGTGAAAGTAACTATTGTATAGTAGTGATAATGCACATAATTTAATTGCTACCATAATTTTTTAGTAGCATCTTTTATTCTACTGCAGTACGAGGTGATGGTCGTCACTTACCATGTACTCCCTCCGTCCCGACACTACACATATTATGGGACGGAGGGAGTAGTAACAATTACAGGAACCTAGACCTGGAAAGTGGAAACTGTAGTTGTTCATGGCTTTTAAAATGAACTCATTGCCAGTAAAACTACGTCTCATTGTCAACTAATATTTGACAGTAAAAAAGTTCTTGTTAGTGTGATCTGGAGCTATGCTATATGGACCAATTTCCTATGAACATTTTATTTTATGTTTGCTGTTGGTCATACAAGGACTCCACAAAATCTAAAATACTCTGATTTTGGCTCTGATTTTTACACCACTTCAATAGCAGCCTCTCAAAATATCTCTTGTATTGCGAGCACTGTTTTCCCAACCTGTGGTTATGTTTGCTCACAGTGCTGCCATCCACAATTTTCTTTTAGCAGGATAGGCAAGCTTTTCTAACTGGTGGCAATCCTTTAGCAAAGGAACTAAATATTAAGGAGCTGTACTCTATCCAAAGCAGATTAGCTCAGGAGAAGGCTAGAGAAAGTATATATCAACAGAGGTCAGCACTAATTTCCTCCCTGTCACATTTATATATGTTCCGATAATGTTATCTTGTGTAAGAATGAACATGTCTGCACATACAAACTGTTCTGTCTATAATTTTGCATAATTCTAAATGCCACACCAGGCTTTCTTCTTGGTGAGCATGCAGTGCTTGGGCTTTTTATCCGAGTGAACAATAGAAGATTTTCTTTAAACATACTTGGTTTGCATGCATTATTATTATCTGAAAACCTACCTGTTTTATTTGAATGATGTTTAGGATAAGAAATTTCTCAAATATTTTCAAAATAGTATGTTCTGTATATTATAATTCAACTTCTATGGGTAGCAGACAGATCTTTTGTGTACCATTATGGAATATGCTGTATACCTCCTTTTGAGTCGGTCAGTGCTACTGCTTAATATTATTACTTACTCCCTCCATTTTATATATTAGCCTTTTTAGAGATTTCAATACGAACTACATACGGATGTATATAGATGCATTTTAGAGTGTAGATTCACTCATTTTGCTCCGTATGTAGTCCATATTTAAATCTCTAAAAAGGCTTATATTTAGGAACAGAGGGAGTAATAAATCAGTGCCGGTAACTGCCCATCTACTATATCGTACCTCACAAATGGATCAACCATGATGCTCTGTTGTGAAATGATTCTCACATCATGATCTATCTGCTCTAGATTACTACTCCCTTCGTTCGGAATTACCTGTCTCGGAAATGGATGTATCTAGAACTAATATACATCTAGATACATCCATTTTTGCGACAAGTAATTCCGAACGGAGGGAGTAAATGGTAAAGAATTGTTGGCTAATATTCTCTTGAATGCCTTCACCAGATTCCAGATGCCAGAGTTGCAAGGCCTCATCCAGGAGCAGAATCCCGCGATCGATCTTTGTGGTCTTCATGCAAGTGAGGCGATGCACGTCCTGAACAACGAACTCAACAACCGGAGGAAGATCGCCCGTTCCACGGGCCGCCGGCTCCAGGCCATCATTATCTCTAACCCCCGCACCCCCGCGAGGCTGACCGCCGCCATCGAGCAGTACCTCCTGGAGCACGGCCTTCAGTACACACAGGCGCAGCCGGGCCTCTTCCGCGTCCTGCTGCAGTGAAGTAGCAGGGACCGCCTAGGTGTTTGCGGGCACGATCAGATGAAATGAACAAAACAAAAAAAGAATGACCTGTACTTCTGTATATGGCAGAGATGAGTAGCAGAATAGAAATGATACAGCAACAATAGTTGGTTGTAATGTTGGTATATCAGGGCTTTTTTGTCGGCAAATACGTTGTAAAATTTGCGGAGTTAGGCGATATGTTGTCCAACAGTAGTAGTGGAAATGTCGCATGCACGCGTTGATGCTGCTGCGTGTTAAAGGCACGTATGTTGTTTGGTTCCTTCATTGTGTTGCGTCCAGCATGTGTACTAGTAGCTGTCTAGCTCGTCCGTACCATGGAAGCAGCTGGTTATGGGGATTTATGCAACAGTTAAACTAGGCAAAGAGACGGATGTATAGGCTAATTTGGTTAGCTACAAATGGTTTCTCGGTTAATACGGTTGTAGTACTAGCATATTGCCATAAATACGCAATACATTGGATATGCCGTTGATGTCAATTTCGAAACAACACAACCACATCATACTTTTGTACATAGATTTTGTCCCTCAACTTTTGCCGAAGTCTAAATTTAGTCCCTCAACCACGAAACCGGATAACTTGCACCCTGAACTCTTGAAACCGGACAAGTATTGTCCTTGATCTCGATTTTGACCGGTTTTGATGATGACTCACCCCGGTTTTGACCGCTCCATACCGATGTGGCGAAAAAGGCCCCCAAATTGACCTGCCCCGATTCCTGTCTCTCTCGTTCTCCCCCCTCTCTCACGCGGCGTCTGCGGGCAGGGAGCACAGGGAGAAGCAAGCTAGCGGTGGTGGTGATCTCAACAGTGTGAGCGTGGCGCCAGGAGATGGGAGATCACCGCTTCTCGACCTGCTCATCGTCAGGATGGACCACGTCGCCTTTATGACCAGGCTGGGGCACCTCGCGGCATGGATGGTCTGGTGGCAGCGCGTGAGATGCCGCGAGACCATGGCGACATTGACGTGGTAGGCTCGGTGCTGCGGCGTTCAGGGGGGCAGCCAACGGCATGGTGTGCAGATCGGCCGTGGCGGGGCGCAGCTCGCGCGACGACGCGAAGCATGGAGGCTACAGAAGCGTGCCAAGTACGGTGAGCATGGCACGGTCATCGATGATGCACGCTAGGGCTGGTGCTCACCAACCAGACCCGATCGCACGTTGCTCTGGATGATTGCTCACTGTCTAGCTGATTGCTCACTGTCTAGCTGATTGGTTCTCCCACCCGCCATAGACACGCACGTACACGACCTTTATCGCTTCGATCCGTTCTGGCCAGAACACACGAGTAGCACACGTACGCATGTCACCAGTTGCACGAGTTGATGCATGCCCACAAAAACGTGTTGTGTCCATGTTCATGATGAACTAAGTGGCGATTGAGCCGCGCGCAGTAGCGCTCGATGCACGGCGGCACAGCCTACGGATGGTGGCGAAAGCGGCATGGTCACGGTCATTGTCGTCGACGTGCCGTGCGTTGTACTCGAGTGCATAACACAGGACCATGAGTCTGCTGACGCGTTTTCTGGTGTTAGAGAAGGCCCCACGATTCTGTGCGGACCAGCGGCAAGCGGGCGACTAGCAGCGGCGAAACCGTGTCTAGATGGAGCACCGAGAGCGGCAATGGTTGTGCTGGCGACGTGGATTCCGAGGCATTGTGGTACGGTTCGGGCTAGCCGTACCAGTGTCGGAGCCATAGTAGACCATCAACGGCCTTGAGCATGGAGCAGGCGCGCGCGCCAAGTGTTCGATGGAATGCGTGGGTAGTAAGGAGGAAGAAGAGCAACATAGGAGAGAGAAATAGCACCATGTGGATGAAGATAGGTCAAAACCACGCTGAGTCAGCACCGATACCGGATCAGCAGAGACAAGGGATTAAACTTGTCCCGTTTCAAGAGTTGGAGGCACAAGTTGTCCAGTTTTGTAATTGAGGGACTAGATCTAGACTTCACTAAGAGTTAAGGCACGAAAAATATATTTTTTTCTTTTGCTTATATACCGTCTACTAACATAATGTGTGCTTATATATATGAGGATTTCTGTAAGTGTATGAAGCGCTGAATATTAACTACTTGTGTTCTTATGTACTTCCTCTGTAAAGAAATACAGAGTATAAAAAAAATTACAGTTTCATGTAATCTGCTAGCTAGTCGTTGAACAGCATGATGCTAAGCTTAATTTATAATCTATACGTTGTGACAAAGTATCTACAGGAAAAGGTCAACAACAAACAAAGTTGTCAAAAGCTGTCTTCACATGCCCAACTTACTGTAAACTATACACGTGTGGGTGCTCCTCACCCGAACGGACACATGATGCTCGCCCAAACGTGTGGATGAAACTGTTCTTCACCCACACGACACTAGCATAGTGATAGATAGTAACTAGTTAATCACACACGACAACTATGATTGACCATACATGGCAACTATGGTTCGACCATATGTGGTAACTCCAATTAGTTACAGATGATGACTATATTTAATGATACATGACAACTAAGAGTTAATCACACATGGCGACTACTACACTTTTAAGATCTTAAACTTGAAACTTCAATGCAAGCTACTCCAATCGTTCGCTCCGTCTTCGTCGAACCTCCTAGGCATCCCTCAGTTTTCTTCACGTCCTCACCTCCCCATATGGAGACCACGCGTCAATCACGCACAATGCCATATGGAGACCACGCCCTCGACGCCCGTTACGTACCAAAGTCCATCGTCTCACTTCCCCGATTGAATCGTAACCGCAACATCGAGTTTGCTTTATTGCCCGGATAGCGCCATCTACGGTCTGGCGGCCTCTTCCGCTGCGCGTCCACCACAATACCTCCTCTCTGCCCCATCTTCCAATCGGCAGCCATAAGCACCGGAGAATCCTCGACTGTAGGAGGGCGCGCTGCAGTCATATGATCCGTGCATCTACCATACCAAGGCCTCTGGTTCAGCGGTCGCGCCAGCGTTTGCGTCGGCGCAATGAAGTGCCTGGTCCGGGTGTGGTGCTCTGGGCGGCGCCGATGACACGTGCGCCTGATGGGCAACGTAACAACACCCGCCGCCAGTCTCTGACATAAGGAATGACTGCGACGATGCACACGCTCGCACAACGACTGCAGACAGCAAGAAAGCTGAGAGCGTGAGCATGCATGGGCCAGCCTTGGGTCCGCGAGGGACGTCCTTTACCCATTGACGTCCTTTAGAGCGGTGTGGAGGCTAAATTTCATGTTTTGAGTTTTGACCCTTCTGCGATACAAATTCAGGATCTGACCCCGGTTGGGAAAAAATTCGGGATTTGACCCTTTTACTATTGCCAGGGGTTCTGGCGGTAGGGTTAGTGTCGGTGTCAAAACCGGCGGATCTCGGGTAGGGGGTCCCAAGCTGTGCGTCTAGGATCGATGGTAACATGCACACGGGGTTTTACCCAGCTTCAGGCTCTCTTGATGAGATAATACCCTACATGCTGCTTTTGATTGTATTCATATGGGTGTAGTACAGAGTTGATCTACCTAGAGATCATATGTTGTGGTCTAAACCCTAGAGGTATGATGAGTCATATCATAATAATCTATCGACTAGCCTGGCCTCGGCTTATATAACATACCAAAGGCCTAGGATAACAAGAGTCCTAGTCGAATACGCCGGTGGGGAGGAGTCCTTGTCTTGATCACCAAGTCTTGAGGAATCTTCCTTGTATATGTCATCGGCTATCCGAACTGGCCCATGAGTATTCGGCCCTGGGGGTCCTCGGCTGACGCTCCATCTTTGTCGAACCTCCTAGGCATCCCTCAGTTTTCGTCACGTCCTCACCTCCCCATATGGAGACCACGCGTCAATCACGCACGATGCCATATGGAGACCACGCCCTCGATGCCCGTTACGTACCAAAGTCCATCGTCTCACTCCCCCGATTGAATCGTAACCGCAACATCGGGTTTGCTTTATTGCCCGGATAGTGCCATCTACGGTCTGGCGGCCTCTTCCGCTGCGCGTCCACCACGATACCTCCTCTCGGCCCCATCTTCCAATCGGCAGCTGTAAGCACCTGAGAATTCTCGACTGTAGGAGGGCGCGCTGCAGTCATATGATCCATCCATCTACCATACCAAGGCCTCTGGTTCAGCGGTCGCGCCAGCGTTTGCGTCAGCGCAATGAAGTGCCTGGTCCTGGTGTGGTGCTCTGGGCGGCGCCGATGACACGTGCGCCTGATGGACAACGTAACAACACCCGCCGCCAGTATCTGACATAAGGAATGACTGCGACGATGCACACGCTCGCACAACGACTGCAGACAGCAAGAAAGCTGAGAGCGTGAGCATGCATGGGCTGGCATTGGGTCCGCGAGGGACGTCCTGTACCCAGTGCCATCCTTTAGAGCGGTGTGGAGGCTAAATTTCATGTCTTGACCCTTCTGCGATACAAATTCAGGATCTGACCCCGGTTGGGAAAAAAAATCGGGATTTGACCCTTTTACTACTGCCAGGGGTTCTGGCGGTAGGGTTAGACAGGCTACCGCCAGGGGACCTGGCGGTAGGGTGCGACTGAGGGGGACGGCGGTCGTTTTCCCATGCTGACGTGGATTAGTACCCTACCGCCAGCACCCCTGGCGGTAGCCTGTCTAACCCTACCGCCAGAACCCCTGGCGGTAGGGTGTGGCTGGGTTTTGCCTTCGCAAAGTTTCTGTAACGAAATATGGAAGTGCCCTGGCGGTAGGTTCACCCTACCGCCGTGAATAGTTCCGTGGAAGAAAGTCTAATTTTCTTATGTATAGAACTTTTTTTAACCATTCGTCATTTCTGGGGGTTGGCGGTAGGCTGTGTGACCCTACCGCCAGGGTCTTTGGCGGTAGGGCCCTGTGTTTTATTGTTTCAAGCTCATTTGCTTGCTTCTTTTCGAAAACAAATCACAACAATATGACAACAAGTTTGACAAATATGACCGTGAGCTGCGCTTGGTCATGGCGCGCTTGAGCAGGTCGAACGTGAGCTGCGCTTGGTCAGACCACTCGAAGCCCTTCTTGGTCAGCAAGTTGGTGAGTGGCTTGGCAATTATGCCATAGCGCGCGACGAACTTCCTGTAGTAGCCGGTGAGGCCGAGGAATCCGCAGAGCTCGGTGGCCGTCGTCGGTGTAGGCCACTGCAGCATTGCCTGGGTCTTGTCTGCATCAGTGGCCACACCCTCCTTGGAAATAATGTGACCCAAGTACTCGATGCTGTCTTGTGCGAAGGAGCATTTCGAGGCCTTGACGAACAACTCGTGTTGACGGAGAAGCTCGAACACTTGCCGCAGGTGTTCGACGTGCTCTTCCAAAGTGCCGCTGAAGACCAAGATGTCGTCGAGGAAGATGATGACGAACTTGCGCGCCTGCTTGCCGAAGATCGCATTCATCAGGCACTGGAATGTTGCCGGCGCATTTGTCAGGCCGAACGGCATGACGCGGAATTGGAAGTGCCCATGGTGAGTTTTAAACACCGTCTTGTGCTCGTCCTCCTCGCGCATGCGAATCTGGTGGTAACCGGCGCGGAGGTCGAGTTTGGAGAAGAAAGATGCGCCGGCGAGTTCGTCGAGCAGCTCGTCCACAATTGGAAGGGGAAATCGATTCTTGATGGTGGTGTCGTTGAGCCATCTGTAGTCGACGCAGAAACGCCAGGTTCCGTCCTTCTTCTTGACGAGCAGAACTGGCGCCGCGAATGGGCTCACGCTGTGGGTGATGGCGCCGGACTGGAGCATTTCTTCGACTTGGCGCTCAATCTCGTCTTTTTGCAGTGGAGAGTACCAGTATGGGCGCCCGTTCGCCGGTGGTGCGCCGTCCACCAGAGTGATTGCGTGGTCGTACTGCCGGTGTGGTGGCAGCTTCTTGGGTTCGCCAAACACATCGTCAAAGTCGCCGAGTACCGCTTGAATGGCTGGCGGAGGAGGTTTGTTCGGGCCCGTGACTGGCGTGCTCCAGTCCACGATCGCCATGTACCAGATGTCATTCCCGGCGTGCCACTTCGCGAACTGGTCTGGCTCGATGTAGTCTATGTTGGTGGTCGTGCCCTTTGGTCGAACACCTTGCAGCTTCACGGTCTCGCCCTGGTGCGCGAAGGAGATGGTCTTCTCCAACCAGTGGCAATTCATCGGGCTGTTCTGCTCCAGCCAGTCCATGCCCAACATGCCGTCGTAGGCGCCGAGCGCCAGTTGCCACATGTCCGTAGAGAAGGTGTGCCCCTGACACCACCACTGGACAGCCGGAATCATGCTGTCGCACACCAGGCGCTCTCCGTTGGCGACGCGTACCTCCACGGGCGGCAAGGGTGTGCTCGTGGCATTGACGCGTTCCGCAAATGCCTGGGAGATGAAGCTGTGTGTGCTTCCCGAGTCGACGATTAGCAACATAACTTGGTTCCCCACCATGGCGCGAAGGCGAATGGTGCGCGACGAGTCCCCACCCGAGACCGCATGTGTGGAGATGAGGCAACACTTTGGTACGGGCTGTTCTGGTGCAGGCGCGTCCAGGAGATCAAGTGCGTGCACCGCAACGTCAGTGAGCACCTCGCCGTACTCGCCCACCTGGTGAAGGGGAACGTTGCAGAAAACAAAAATTTTCCTACGGTTTCACCAAGATCCATCTATGAGTTCATCTAGCAACGAGTCATGGGAGAGAGATTGCATCTACATACCACTTTGTAGATCGCGAGCGGAAGCGTTCAACGAACGGGGATGAGGTAGTCGTACACGACGTGATCCAAATCACCGGAAATCCTAGCACCGAAAGGACGGCACCTCCGCGTTCAACACACGTACGGTCAGCGTAACGTCTCCTTCTTCTTGATCCAGCAAGGCAAAGGAGAGGTTGGGAAGATAGCTCCAGCAGCAGCACGACGGCGTGGTGATGGTGGAGTTGCAGTACTCCGGCAGGGCTTCGCCGAGCTCTACGGAGGAGGAGGAGATGTTGGAGAGGGAGAGGGAGGCGCCAGGAGCAAGGGTGCTCTGCCCCCCTCCCCTCCCCCCTTTATATAGCCCCCTAGGGGGGGCACCGGCCCTAGGAGATGAAATCTCCTAGGGGGGCGGCGGCCAAGGGATGGGGCTTGCCCCCCAAGCAAGGGGGCGCCCCCCTCTTTAGGGTTTCCCCCCTCTAGGCGCATGGGCCTCTAGGGGCTGGTTCCCCTTGGCCCATGTAGGCCAAGGCGCACCCCTAGAGCCCATGTGGCCCCCCTGAGGCAGGTGGCCCCACCTGGTGGACCCCCGGGACCCTCCGGTGGTCCCGGTACAATACCGATAACCCCGAAACTTGTCCCGATGGCCAAAACAGCACTTTCTATATATAATTCTTTACCTCCGGACCATTCCAAAACTCCTCGTGACGTCCGGGATCTCATCCGGGACTCCGAACAACATTTGGGTTACTGCATATACATATCTTCACAACCCTAGCGTCACCGAACCTTAAGTGTGTAGACCCTACGGGTTCGGGAGACATGCAGACATGACCGAGACGGCTCTCGGGCAATAACCAACAGCGGGATCTGGATACCCATGTTGGCTCCCACATGCTCCACGATGATCTCATCGGATGAACCACGATGTCGAGGATTCAATTAATCCCGTATACGATTCCCTTTGTCAATCGGTATTTTACTTGCCCGAGATTCGATCGTCGGTATCCCAATACCTCATTCAATCTCGTTACCGGCAAGTCACTTTTCTCGTACTGTAATGCATGATCCCGTGATCAAACACTTTGATCACATTGAGCTCATTATGATGATGCATTACCGAGAGGGCCCGGTGATACCTCTCCGTCAAGCGGAGTGACAAATCCCAGTCTCGATCCGTGTCAACCCAACATACACTTTCAGAGATACCCGTAGTATACCTTTATAGTCACCCAGTTACGTTGTGACGTTTGGCACACCCAAAGCACTCCTACGGTATCCGGGAGTTACACGATCTCATGGTCTAAGGAAAGGATACTTGACATTGGAAAACTCTAGCAAACGAACTATGCGATCTTATGCTATGTTTAGGATTGGGTCTCGTCCATCACATCATTCTCCTAATGATGTGATCTCGTTATCATTGACATCCAATGCCCATAGTCAGGAAACCATGACTATCTATTGATCAACGAGCTAGTCAACTAGAGGCTTACTAGGGACACGTTGTTGCCTGTTATTCACACATGTATTACGATTTCCGGATAACACAATTATAGCACGAATAAAGACAATTATCATGAATAAGGAAATATAATAATAATGCTTTTATTATTGCCTCTAGGGCATATTTCCAACAGTCTCCCACTTGCACTAGAGTCAATAATCTAGTTACATTGTGATGAATCGAACACCCATAGAGTTCTGGTGCTGATCAAGTTTTGCCTTAGGGAGAGGTTTAGTCAACGGATCTGTGACATTCAGATCCATGTGCACTTTACAAATTTCTATGTCTCCATCTTGAACATTTTCACGAATGGAGTTGAAGCGACGCTTGATGTGCCTGGTCTTCTTGTGAAACCTGGGCTCCTTTGCAAGTGCAATAGCTGCAGTGTTGTCACAGAAGAGTTTGATTGGCCCCGACGCATTGGGTACGACTCCGAGGTCGGTGATGAACTCCTTCACCCAAATTGCTTCATGTGCTGCCTCCGAGGCTGCCATGTACTCCGCTTCACATGTAGATCCCGCCACGACGCTTTGCTTGCAACTGCACCAGCTTACTGCCCCACCATTCAAAATATACACGTATCCGGTTTGCGACTTAGAGTCATCCAGATCTGTGTCGAAGCTAGCGTCGATGTAACCCTTTACGACGAGCTCTTCGTCACCTCCATAAACGAGAAACATTTCCTTAGTCCTTTTCAGGTACTTCAGGATATTCTTGACCGCTGTCCAGTGTTCCTTGCCGGGATTACTTTGGTACCTTCCTACCAAACTTACGGCAAGGTTTATATCAGGTCTGGTACACAGCATGGCATACATAATAGAACCTATGGCTGAGGCATAGGGGATGACACTCATCTCTTCTATATCTTCTGCCGTGGTCGGACATTGAGCTGAGCTCAATTTCACACCTTGTAACACAGGTAAGAACCCTTTCTTAGATTGATCCATATTGAACTTCTTCAATATCTTATCAAGGTATGTGCTTTGTGAAAGATCTATGAGGCGTCTTGACCTATCTCTAGAGATCTTGATGCCTAATATATAAGCAGCTTCTCCAAGGTCCTTCATTGAAAAACTTTTATTCAAGTAGGCCTTAATGCTGTCCAAGAGTTCTACATCATTTCCCATCAAAAGTATGTCGTCTACATATAATATGAGAAATGCTACAGAGCTCCCACTCACTTTCTTGTAAACGCAGGCTTCTCCATAAGTCTGTGTAAACCCAAACGCTTTGATCATCTCATTAAAGCGAATGTTCCAACTCCGAGATGCTTGCACCAGCCCATAAATCGAGCGTTGGAGCTTGCACACCTTGTCAGCATTCTTAGGATCGACAAAACCTTCCGGCTGCATCATATACAATTCTTCCTTAAGGAAACCATTAAGGAATGCCGTTTTGACGTCCATTTGCCATATTTCATAATCGTAGAATGCGGCAATTGCTAACATGATTCGGACGGACTTCAGCTTCGCTACCGGTGAGAAAGTCTCATCGTAGTCAATTCCTTGAACTTGTCGATAACCCTTAGCGACAAGCCGAGCTTTATAGATGGTCACATTACCATCCACGTCTGTCTTCTTCTTAAAGATCCATTTATTTTCTATGGCTCGCCGCTCAACGGGCAAGTCAGTCAAAGTCCATACTTCCCTTTCATACATGGATCCTATCTTGGATTTCATGGCTTCCAGCCATTTGTCGGAATCCGGGCCTGCCATTGCTTCCTCATAGTTCGAAGGTTCACCGTTGTCTAACAACATGATTTCCAAGACAGGGTTGCCGTACCACTCTGGTGCGGAACGTGTCCTTGTGGACCTTCGAATTTTTGTAGGAGCTTGATTAGAAGTATCTTGATCATCATCATTAATTTCCTCTCTAGTCGGTGCAGGCACCTCAGGAACGTTTTCTTGAGTTTCGCCATTTTCCGGTTCAAGAGGTAACACTTCATCAAGTTCTACTTTCCTCCCACTTACTTCTTTCGAGAGAAACTCTTTCTCTAGAAAGGATCCATTCTTGGCAACAAAGATCTTGCCTTCGGATCTGAGGTAGAAGGTATACCCAATAGTTTCTTTAGGGTATCCTATGAAGACGCATTTTTCCGACTTGGGTTCGAGCTTTTCAGGTTGAAGTTTCTTGACATAAGCATCGCATCCCCAAACTTTTAGAAACGACAGCTTAGGTTTCTTCCCAAACCATAATTCATACGGTGTCGTCTCAACGGATTTCGACGGAGCCCTATTTAAAGTGAATGCGACAGTCTCTAAAGCATAGCCCCAAAAAGATAGCGGTAAATCGGTAAGAGACATCATAGATCGCACCATATCTAATAGAGTGCGATTACGACGTTCGGACACACCATTACACCGAGGTGTTCCAGGCGGCGTGAGTTTTGAAACTATTCCACATTTTCTTAAGTGTGTGCCAAATTCGTGACTCAAGTATTCTCCTCCACGATCTGATCGTAGAAACTTGGTCTTTCTATCACGTTGATTTTCAACCTCACTCTGAAATTCCTTGAACTTTTCAAAGGTCTCAGACTTGTGTTTCATTAAGTAGATATACCCATATCTACTCAAGTCATCAGTGAGGGTGAGAACATAACGATAGCCACCGCGAGCCTCAACAGTCATTGGACCGCACACATCGGTATGTATGATTTCCAATAAGTTGGTTGCTCGCTCCATTGTTCCTGAGAACGGAGTCTTGGTCATTTTACCCATGAGGCATGGTTCGCATGTGTCAAATGATTCATAATCAAGAGACTCTAAAAGTCCATCTGCATGGAGCTTCTTCATGCGTTTGACACCTATGTGACCAAGGCGGCAGTGCCACAAATATGTGGGACTATTGTTATCAACTTTAACTCTTTTGGTATTCACACTATGAATATGTGTATCATCACGTATGAGATTCATTAAGAATAAACCATTAACCATCGGAGCATGACCATAAAACATATCTCTCATATAAATAGAACAACCATTATTCTCGGATTTAAATGAGTAGCCATCTCGAATTAAACAAGATCCAGACACAATGTTCATGCTCAAACTTGGCACTAAATAACAATTATTGAGGTTTAAAACTAATCCCGTAGGTAAATGTAGAGGTAGCGTGCCGACGGCGATCACATCGACCTTGGAACCATTCCCGACGCGCATCGTCACCTCGTCCTTCGCCAGTCTCCGTTTATTCCGCAGCTCCTGCTTTGAGTTACAAATGTGAGCAACTGCACCGGTATCAAATACCCAAGAGCTACTACGAGTACTGGTAAGGTACACATCAATTACATGTATATCACATATACCTTTTGTTTTGCCGGCCTTCTTGTCCGCTAAGTATTTGGGGTAGTTCCGCTTCCAGTGACCACTTCCCTTGCAATAAAAACACTCAGTCTCGGGCTTGGGTCCATTCTTTGGCTTCTTCCCGGTAACTTGCTTACCGGGCGCGGCAATTTCCTTGCCGTCCTTCTTGAAGTTCTTTTTACCCTTGCCCTTCTTGAACTTAGTGGTTTTATTCACCATCAACACTTGATGTTCCTTCTTGATTTCTACCTCCGCTGATTTCAGCATAGCATATACCTCAGGAATGGTCTTTACCATCCCCTGCATATTGTAGTTCATCACAAAGCTCTTGTAGCTAGGTGGAAGCGACTGGAGGATTCTGTCAATGACCGCTTCATCCGGGAGATTAACTTCCAGTTGAGTCAAGCGGTTGTGCAACCCAGACATTTTGAGTATGTGTTCACTGACAGAGCTATTTTCCTCCATCTTACAGCTAAAGAATTTGTCGGAGACTTCATATCTCTCGACCCGGGCATGAGCTTGGAAAACCATTTTTAGCTCTTTGAACATCTCATATGCTCCATGTCTCTCAAAACGCTTTTGGAGCCCCGGCTCTAAGCTGTAAAGCATGCCGCACTGAACGAGGGAGTAATCATCGCAGCGTGACTGCCAAGCGTTCATAACGTCTTGTTCTGCAGGGAGAATAGGTGCGTCACCCAACGGTGCTCGTAGGACATAATCTTTCTTGGCAGCTATGAGGATGATCCTCAGGTTCCAGACCCAGTCTGTATAGTTGCTGCCATCGTCTTTCAGCTTGGTTTTCTCTAGGAACGCGTTGAAGTTGAGGACTACGTTGGCCATTTGATCTACAAGACATATTGTAAATATTTTAGACTAAGTTCATGATAATAAAGTTCATCTTAATCAAATTATTTAATGAACTCCCACTTAGATAAACATCCCTCTTCTAGTTATCTAAGTATTACATGATCCAAGTCAACTAGGCCGTGTCCGATCATCACGTGAGACGGACTAGTCAACATTGGTGAACATCTTCATGTTGATCGTATCTTCTATACGACTCATGCTCGACCTTTCGGTCTTCTGTGTTCCGAGGCCATGTCTGTACATGCTAGGCTCGTCAAGTCAACCTAAGTGTTTGCATGTGTAAATCTGTCTTACACCCGTTGTATGTGAACGTTAAAATCTATCACACCCGATCATCACGTGGTGCTTCGAAACAACGAACTGTCGCAACGGTGCACAGTTAGGGGGAACACTTCTTGAAATTATTATGAGGGATCATCTTATTTACTACCGTCGTTCTAAGTAAACAAGATGCAAAACATGATAAACATCACATGCAATCAAATAATAAACGTGACATGATACGGCCAATATCACATAGCTCCTTTGATCTCCATCTTGGGGCTCCATGATTATCTTGTCACCGGCTTGACACCATGATCTCCATCATCATGATCTCCATCATCGTGTCTCCATGAAGTTGCTCGCCAACTATTACTTCTACTACTATGGCTAACGTGTTTAGCAATAAAGTAAAGTAATTTACATGGCGTTTTCTCAATGACACGCAGGTCATACAAAAATAAAGACAACTCCTATGGCTCCTGCCGGTTGTCATACTCATCGACATGCAAGTCGTGATTCCTATTACAATAGCATGAACATCTCATACATCACATATGGATCATTCATCATTCATCACAACTTTGGCCATATCATATCACAAAGCACTTGCTGCAAAAACAAGTTAGACGTCCTCTAATTGTTGTTGCAAGTTTTACGTGGCTGAATTAGGGTTCTAGCAAGAACGTTTTCTCACCTACGTGAAAGCCACAACGTGATTTGTCAACTTCTATTTACCCTTCATAAGGACCCTTTTCATCGAATCCGCTCCAACTAAAGTGGGAGAGACAGACACCCGCCAGCCACCTTATGCAACTAGTGCATGTTAGTCGGTGGAACCTGTCTCACGTAAGAGTACGTGTAAGGTTGGTCCGGGCCGCTTCATCCCACAATACCGATGAAGCAAGATAAGACTAGTAGCGGCAAGAAAAATTGACAAATCTACGCCCACAACAAATTGTGTTCTACTCGCGCAAGAAGAACTACGCATAGACCTAGCTCATGATGCCACTGTAGGGGAACGTTGCAGGAAACAAAAATTTTCCTACGGTTTCACCAAGATCCATCTATGAGTTCATCTAGCAACGAGTCATGGGAGAGAGATTGCATCTACATACCACTTTGTAGATCGCGAGCGGAAGCGTTCAACGAACGGGGATGAGGTAGTCGTACACAACGTGATCCAAATCACCGGAGATCCTAGCACCGAAAGGACGGAACCTCCACGTTCAACACACGTACGGTTAGCGTAACGTCTCCTTCTTCTTGATCCAGCAAGGCAAAGGAGAGGTTGGGAAGATAGCTCCAGCAGCAGCACGACGACATGGTGATGGTGGAGTTGCAGTACTCCGGCAGGGCTTCGCCGAGCTCTACGGAGGAGGAGGAGATGTTGGAGAGGAAGAGGGAGGCGCCAGGAGAAAGGGTGCGCTGCCACCCTCCCCTCTCCCCCTTTATATAGCCCCCTAGGGGGGGGGGCGCCGGCCCTAGGAGATGCAATCTCCTAGGGGGGCGGCGGCCAAGGGATGGGGCTTGCCCCCCAAGCAAGGGGGCGCCCTCCCTCTAGGCGCATGGGCCTCTAGGGGCTGGTTCCCCTTGGCCCATGTAGGCCAAGGCGCACCCCTAGAGCCCATGTGGCCCCCCCGAGGCAGGTGGCCCCACCCGGTGGACCCCCCGGGACCCTCCGGTGGTCCCGGTACAATACCGATAACCCCGAAACTTGTCCCGATGGCCAAAACAACACTTTCTATATATAATTCTTTACCTCCGGACCATTCCGAAACTCCTCGTGACGTCCGGGATCTCATCCGGGACTCCAAACAACATTCGGGTTACTGCATATACATATCTTCACAACCCTAGCGTCATCGAACCTTAAGTGTGTAGACCCTACGGGTTCGGGAGACATGCAGACATGACCGAGACGGCTCTCGGGCAATAACCAACAGCGGGATCTGGATACCCATGTTGGCTCCCACATGCTCCACGATGATCTCATCGGATGAACCACGATGTCGATGATTCAATTAATCCCGTATACGATTCCCTTTGTCAATCGGTATTTTACTTGCCCGAGATTCGATCGTCGGTATCCCAATACCTCGTTCAATCTCGTTACCGGCAAGTCAATTTTCTCGTACCGTAATGCATGATCCCGTGATCAAATACTTTGATCACATTGAGCTCATTATGATGATGCATTACCGAGAGGGCCCGGTGATACCTCTCCGTCAAGCGGAGTGACAAATCCCAGTCTCGATCCGTGTCAACCCAACAGACACTTTCAGAGATACCTATAGTATACCTTTATAGTCACCAGTTACGTTGTGACGTTTGGCACACCCAAAGCACTCCTACGGTATCCGGGAGTTACACGATCTCATGGTCTAAGGAAAGGATACTTGACATTGGAAAACTCTAGCAAACGAACTATGCGATCTTATGCTATGTTTAGGATTGGGTCTCGTCCATCACATCATTCTCCTAATGATGTGATCTCGTTATCATTGACATCCAATGCCCATAGTCAGGAAACCATGACTATCTATTGATCAACGAGCTAGTCAACTAGAGGCTTACTAGGGACACGTTGTTGTCTGTTATTCACACATGTATTACGATTTCCGGATAACACAATTATAGCACGAATAAAGACAATTATCATGAATAAGGAAATATAATAATAATGCTTTTATTATTGCCTCTAGGGCATATTTCCAACACCTGGATGGTGAGCAACTGTGTCTGTTGCTTGCAACGATGCTCGCGGGTGTACCGGTCGCCACACGTGAAACAGAGCCCGTTGGCTCATCTGAAATCGCGGAGTTGGCGCTCGCGGGCGAACTCGTCGTTGGCCGGCCGTGCCGCTGCTGCCGCTGCTGGTGGTCGGGGAGGAATCGCAGCGGGCAGAGGCGGGGGACGTCCTGCCGGAATCAATCGAGGACGCGGGCGACGAACGTTGTTTTCCTCCTCCTGGATGCGGGCGAGCACCGCGGCGCGCGTGATGCTGGACGGGGCCTTTAGTCGCACGTCCGCGTGCAGATCGTCCCGTAGTCTGAGGAGGAACTGGGTGACGAAGAAACGCGGGCTCAAGGAGGTGTCGAGGGCGAGCAGATGGTACATGTGCGTTTCAAACGCTGCACGGTACTCTGCCACCGTGCCGGTCTGCCGGAGTTGCAGCAACTGATGCATCTCCAACTCGAACTCCTCCGCTCCAAATTCTTCGCGGATCGCGGCGCAGAAGGCGTCCCACCCGAGCGCGCAATGAGCTTGTCGATATGCTTGAAGCCAGTGCACTGCGTGTCCTTCGATGTAGAGCGTTGCCATGGTCACCCAGTTGTGTGGCGGAACATGGTACAATTTGACGTAGGTGATATAACGATCGATCCACAGGTATGGAGCCGAGCCATCGAACCGTGGGAAGTCGTGCTTGGGTGGCTTGGTGAAGTGCTCGTCGTGCCGCGGCATCTCTGGTTCGTGGTGGCCTTGAGCGGGGTCACCGGGGTGTGGTCCGTCGACGTGGTCGCCGCCGTGTTGTAGTTGAAGAAGAGGCGGTCCGTTGTTGACGAGGCGGGGTTGCGGCGCGTGAGGATCCACCGGTGCCGCGGAAGAACCGGTCATGGGGCCGCCCCGTGGCGTACTTGAATGGTGGCCGTGCGGCGAGGTTGCGGGCGGTGGTGGTGCGTTCTCGTGCTGCTGGCGCACTTCGTCGACGTCGGCCTGCGTTAGATCCACTTGGCAGCGCAGGTGGGCGAGATCTGCGAAGACTTGCTTGTTGAAGGCGATCTGCGCCTCCGCTTGCTTGTCACCGGCAAGTTTGCTCTCGTCAAACCGGGTGAGCAGGGACGAGATCATGGACTTGAGTTCCTCCGACGATTCCGCCATGGCGAGGAGGATATGCTTGGTCTGAGCAGAAGGCTTGGACGATGGCGCCGTATCTGCTCGATCGATCTAACCCCGCTTGGGATTTTGCGTCGATTTGCCGAAGCAATTCAACACCTAGAGCAGTGGATGTTACAGATCAATCGGTGAACGCGGTGGGGAAGAAAAATTCGGCCGGAATCGAGAGGATCTGATAACCAGTTGTGATGACCCGATGAGCTAGGGATCGCACTCGAGGGAGAGGGAGAGAAAGGGGATGAGGATTTGGCAAGAACAGAGGAAAGCTTCCTTGCGAAGGTAGGTTCAGAGTACAAGCCAGAGAGAAGAGAATCAGATCACACTACACACATGCCTCTCGCCCATGCAGGGGCAGGCTAAATACACTGGATCGCTAGGGCCCACCGGTGACCTGGCCTAGCGATGACTTGTCCCTCGCATTCCTATTGGTTGCTACTGTCCACCCTGGCACTAGAAGGTGCGGGTGTGACAAGAAGGCCCCACGATTCTGTGCGGACCAGCGGCAAGAAGGCGACCAGCAGTGGCGAAACCGTGTCTAGATGGAGCACCGAGAGCGGCAATGGTTGTGCTGGCGATGTGGATTCTGAGGCATTGTGGTACGGTTCGGGCTAGCCGTACGGTAGCCTGTCTAACCCTACCGCCAGAACCCCTGGCGGTAGGGTGTGGCTGGGTTTTGCCTTCGCGCAGTTTCTATAACGAAATATGGAAGTGCCCTGGCGGTAGGTTCACCCTACTGCCAGGGGGGTTGGCGGTAGGCTGTGTGACCCTACCGCCAGGGTCTTTGGCGGTAGGGTCCTGTGTTTTATTGTTTCAAGCTCATTTGCTTGCTTCTTTTCGAAAACAATATCACAACAATATGACAACAAGTTTGACAAATATGACAGCAATATCACAGATCTTAAACAATTAAACTTGGGCATCCCATACACATTAATAAAACTTGAAGTGCATAGAACATTTTAAACGAACTTTAACTAATTAGTAAACGGAGTTCCACATAGTTTCACAAATAGTAAACCCATAGATCCACAAATAGCAAACACATAGTTCCACGTAGTTTCACAACCACTAGACAAGTTCAAACCAAGTAGCAATCACTAGACAACCCAACCACAAGAGCCAAGTATCCAAGAGCAGAATCAGTTGCTCCTTACCCTCTTGGAGGTATGGTCCTCGTTACTCTTTGAATGAGTCTCTTTAGTCTTTTTCTTGGGCCGTCGAGTAACCGGTCTCTAGAAAGGGTCCGGACTCAGCAAATCCTTCTTCTTCGGATTCCTCTTCGGTACCTGAGGTGGTTGAGATGATTGAGTTGGTGGAGGTCCATAATCTTCATCGTACTCCTCCTCCCTGTTGCTCTCATCCTCCTCATCCTCCTCCTCCTCCCCTTCTTCATGTGTGGCCTCCTCCTCCTCCTCCTCACCCAACCTAGACGACGAGGGAACATGGCTCGATGAGCCGATTTGACCCTGTATGGCTACATGCCGATAAGCTTCAATCGACCCAGCTCCAGCACACCGAAGCAACCCTACTAGCTTGCGACAATGCTTCACGAACTTCTGTACTCACAATGAAACAAGGGCATAATAAGTATCAGGTTTATGATTGCAAGTGAACAAGATGCATCTGTTCCGAGGAGGCTGAAATTGTACCTTCATCGCCCCTCTCATTTTGTTCTCAGATTGTACGCTCCCAGGGGCATCACCTAGTGCACCTGAGGCTTCAAAGATGCATCTGTTCAGCTCACCAGACTGCAACGGCATAGGTCATTCACGATGACAAATGAAATAATTTAAATACAATAGTCGGTTCAAACTTACCACTCTGTTGATGAGGGGTGCAAACTCCCTAAATCCACTGTGCATGTCTCTGATGCCGGTTTGGTAGGCCTATTCCTTGGGGTCATCCCTCTCCAGCTCAGCGATGTCTTCCTCCATCCACCTAGGCCTGAGACGAAGACGGTGCTTCTGGCCATCATCGTACCACCTCATGTGTCGGTCCAGGTAAGCATCCCAGTCAGTCACTTTCCTCTCCATGTCTTTCCGGTACCTGCGCCAGTTCCACTCCATCACATGAGTTTTATGCTCCTCTCCCCAGTCTGTGATCGACTGATTCTTCTGCCGGCTCATCCTCCAAGGCATAGGCCACAATAAACATCATAATAAAGTCGGCAACGCAATGAAATCATGGGCACGGAGAACAAAAGCGCTCACAGGTGGAGCGGGTGGCCGCCGGTATCGGTGGGCGTGCCCGGTGGGGTATGCTAATACACCCCAAACTGCATGGCCACGTGGTGTGTGATGTCTACTCAACAACCTTCTTCTTGTATACGTTGTTGGGCCTCCAAGTGCAGAGGTTTGTAGGACAATAGCAAATTTCCCTCAAGTGGATGACCTAAGGTTTATCAATGCGTGGGAGGCGTAGGATGAAGGTGGTCTCTCTAAAACAACCCTGCTACCAAATAACAAAGAGTCTCTTGTGTCCCCAACACACCCAATACAATGGTAAGTTGTATAGGTGCACTAATTCGGCGAAGAGATGGTGATACAAGTGCAATATGGATGGTAGATATAGGTTTTTGTAATCTGAAAATATAAAAATAACAAGGTAACTAATGATTAGAGTGAGCACAAACGGTATTGCAATGCTAGGAAACAAGGCATAGGGTTCATACTTTCACTAGTGCAAGTTCTCTCAACAATAATAACATAATTAGATCATATAACTATCCCTCAACATGCAACAAAGAGTCACTCCAAAGTCACTAATAGCGGAGAACAAACGAAGAGATTATTGTAGGGTACGAAACCACCTCAAAGTTATTCTTTCTGATCGATCTATTCAAGAGTAAGTAGTAAAATAACACGAAGCTATTATTTCCGTTCGATCTATCATAGAGTTCGTACTAGAATAACACCTTAAGACACAAATCAACCAAAACCCTAGTGTCACCTAGATACTCCAATGTCACCACAAGTATCCGTGGGTATGATTATACGATATGCATCACACAATCTCAGATTCATCTATTCAACCAACACATAGAACCTCAAAGAGTGCCCCAAAGTTTCTACCGGAGAGTCAAGACGAAAATGTGTGCCAACCCCTATGCATAAGCTCAACTGAACCCGCAAGTTGATCACCAAAACATACATCAAGTGAATCACGTGATATCCCATTGTCACCACAGATAAGCACATGCAAGACATACATCAAGTGTTCTCAAATCCTTAAAGACTCAATCCGATAAGATAACTTCAAAGGGAAAACTCAATCCATTACAAGAGAGTAGAGGGGGATAAACATCATAAGATCCAACTATAATAGCAAAGCTCGCGATACATCAAGATCGTACCACCTCAAGAACACGAGAGAGAGAGAGAGAGAGAGAGAGAGAGAGAGAGAGAGAGAGAGAGAGAGAGATCAAACACATAGCTACTGGTACATACCCTCAGCCCCGAGGGTGAACTACTCCCTCCTCATCATGGAGAGCGTCGGCATGATGAAGATGGCCACCGGTGAGGGATCCCCCCTCCGGCAGGGTGCCGGAACAGGGTCCCGATTGGTTTTTGGTGGCTACAGAGGCTTGCGGCGGCGGAACTCCCGATCTAGGTTGTGTTCTGGAGGTTTCTGTATATATAAGATGTTTTGGCGTCGAGAACAAGTCAGGGGGGGTCCCTGAGCTGTCCACGAGGTAGGGGGCGCGCCCAGGGGGTGGGCGCGCCTCCCACCCTCGTGGGCAATCTGGGGCTCTTCTGGCCCAACTCTTTTACTCCATGGCCTTCTTCTAGTCCAAAAATAAGCCCCGTCAAGTTTCAGGTCAATTGGACTCTGTTTGGTTTTCCTTTTCTGCGATACTCAAAAACAAGGAAAAAACAGAAACTGGCACTAGGCTCTAGGTTAATAGGTTAGTCCCCCAAAACATATAAAATAGCATATAAATGCATATAAAACATCCTAGAAGGATAATATAATAGCATGAATACTTCATAAAGTATAGATACGTTGGAGACGTATCAACATCCCCAAGGTTAATTCCTGCTCGTCCTCGAGTAGGTAAATGATAAAAGAAATAATTTATGAAGTGTGAATGCTAGCAGGTGCACAAGTTTGATCAATGATAATTTCAATCACCTTTTCTAGCATCATTATATGTCATAACAGTAGCTCATATCATAAAGCTTCTCATGATCAAGTAACAAGCTATTCACATGTTAAAGTATAGATCATAAACTTTCTTGAAAACTAACAAACAGTTCTAGTCATCAAACAATTGCAATTCATCTTATTTTCAGGAAGGGTCTATGTAATAGCTTTGATTTATCAAATCCCACATACTCAACTATCATATAGTCTTCCATGATTGGTACCACTCAAAGCATATTTTTAGAACAAATATCATCCATCGAACACAGAGAAAGATAGGGGCTTAATGTTTCGCCTCCCAACTTATTTATCATATAGATAATTGTCAACAATAATAATTCCTGATCAAATATATTTGAATGGCCATATATGCTTAGATCTTTCTCCACCACATGATGCTTGCCAACTAAAAAGTAGGTTGGAATGAGAAGGAATACTACTGACTCTTGCATAAAAGTAGAAGATACGCCCTTCACAGAGGGAAGCAGGGATTTGCAGAGGTGCCAGAGCTCGAAGCTAAAACAGAGATGAAAATAATTTCGAGAGGTATGCTTTCATTGTCAACATAACGACCAAGAGATCCCAATATCTTCCATACTAGATACATTATATGAAGTTTCCAAACAGAAAGGTAAAGATTTTACTCCCCCTCCACCAACAATCACACTCCACGGCTTGTCCGAAACAACGGGTGCCGCCCAACTATCAAATAGTGCACATGCAAATTTACTTGGAACGGGAGGTAAATACCGCATATAGGTAGATATGGTGGACACTCATGGAATAAACTTGGTTCAAGGAATTTGGATACACAAGCAGTATTCCCGCTTAGTATAGACAAAGGATTCTAAATAGCGAGCACTACATGTTAGAGGATCCATAACAATATAACTTCTATACAAATATACCCAAGCATAACTCATTATGTTGTCTTCCTTGTCCAACTTAAACTAATTTGCTCAGGTTTGAAAATAATTAATGGGGCTCACAATCATAGAATATGTCCAAGATAGTATATTTATATGTGAAATCTCTCTTCCTTCAATATTCTTTCATGAATTGTTCAAGTGACCAATACAATGTTTGCTAACCTTCAAAAAATTTACCACCTCTACTTATTATATGTGAAGGCATTACTACCCATGGGAAAGGCATATGAAACATATATAATTTCAGATTTATGATATTCAAATCATTCAACCATTTACTCATAGGATATAAGTGAAGCACACGAGTAAATGACAAACTACTCCAAAAAGGTATAAGTGAAGATCAATGAGTAGTTAAATAATTATGTAGCTATGTGAAGACTCTCTCATTTAAGAATTTCATATATTGGTATTTTATTCATACATCAAGAAAAACAAAATAAAATAAAATGATGCTCCAAGAAAAACACATATCATGTGGTGAATAAAAATATAGCTCCAAGTAAAGTTACCGAGGAACGAAGAAGAAAGAGGGGATGCCATCCGGGGCATCCCCAAGCTTAGGCTCTTGGTTGTCCTTGAATATTACCTTGTGGTGCCTTGGGCATCCCCAAGCTTAGGCTCTTGCCACTCCTTATTCCATAGTCCATCGAATCTTTACCCAAAACTTGAAAACTTCACAACACAAAACTCAACAGAAAACTCGTAAGCTCCGTTAGTATAAGAAAATGAATCACCACTTAGGTACTGTTGTGAACTCATTCTAAATTCATATTGGTGCAATATCTACTGTATTCTAACTTCTCTATGGTTCATACCCTCCGATACTACTCATAGATTCATCAAAATAAGCAAACAACACATAGAAAACAGAATCTGTCAAAAATAGAACAGTCTGTAGTAATCTGTATCATTCAAATACTTATGTAACTCCAAAAATTCTGAAATAAATTGGTGGAGCTGAGGAATTTGTCCATTAATCTTCTTCAAAAAGAATCAACCTAATAGCACTCTCCAGTAAAAAGTTGTAGCTAATCTCGTGAGCGCTAAAGTTTCTGTTTTTTACAGCAAGATCACAAAGACTTCACCCAAGTCTTCCCAAAGGTTCTACTTGGCACAAACACTAATTAAAACATAAAACCACATCTAAACAGAGGCTAGATGAATTATTTATTACTAAACAGGAGCAAAAAGCAAGTAACAAAAATAAAATTGGGTTGCCTCCCAACAAGCGCTATCGTTTAACGCCCCTAGCTAGGCATGATGATTTCAATGATCTGCTCACATAAAAGATAAGAATTGAAACATAAAGAGAGCATCATGAAGAATATAACTAGCACACTTAAGCCTAACACACTTCCTATGCATAGGGATTTTGTGATAAGACAACTTATGGGAACAATAATCAACTAGCATAGGAAGGAAAAACAAGCATAGCTTCAAGATTTTCAACACATAGAGAGGAAACTTGATATTATTGCAATTCCTACAAGCATTTATTACTCCCTCATAATAATTTTCAGTAGCATCATGAATGAATTCAACAATATAACTATCACATAAAGCACTCTTTTCATGATGCATAAGCATATAATTTTTATTACTCTCCACATAAGCAAATTTCTTCTCATGAATAGTAGTGGGAGAAAACTCAACAAAATAACTATCATGTGAGGCATAATCTAATTGAAAATTAAAATCATGATGAACAGTTTCATGGTTAACGTTATTCTTAATAGAATACAAGTCATCACAATAATCATCATAGATAGCAACTTTGTTTAGGAAATGTGCCGTAGAGGCAATAATAAAGTTATTATTTATTTCCTTATTTCATGATAAATGTTTATTATTCATGCTAGAATTGTATTAACTGGAAACTTGATACATGTGTGAATACATAGATAAACAGAGTGTCACTAGTATGCCTCTACTTGACTAGCTCGTTGAATCACAGATGGTTAAGTTTCCTAGCCATAGACATGAGTTGTCATTTAATTAACGGAATCACATCATTAGAGAATGATGTGATTGACTTGACCCATTCCGTTAGCTTAGCACTTGATCGTTTAGTATGTTGCTATTGCTTTCTTCATGACTTATACATGTTCCTATGACTATGAGATTATGCAACTCCCGAATACCGGAGGAACACTTTGTGTGCTACCAAACGTCACAACGTAACTGGGTGATTATAAAGGTGCTCTACAGGGTGTCTCTGATGGTACTTGTTGAGTTGGCATAGATCGAGATTAGGATTTGTCACTCCGATTGTCGGAGAGGAATCTCTGGGCCCTCTCGGTAATGCACATCAATATAAGCCTTGCAAGAATTGTAACTAATGAGTTAGTTGCGGGATGATGCATTACGGAACAAGTAAAGAGACTTGCCGGTAACGAGATTGAACTAGGTATTGAGATACCGACGATCGAATCTCGGGCAAGTAACATACCAATGACAAAGGGAACAACATATGTTGTTATGCGGTTTGACCGATAAACATCTTCGTAGAATATGTGAGCCAATATGAGCATCCAGGTTCCGCTATTGGTTATTGACCGGAGATGAGTCTCGGTCATGTCTACATAGTTCTTGAACACGTAGGGTCCGCACGCTTAAAGTTCTGTGACAATCGGTATTATGAGTTTTTGTGTTTTGATGTACCGAAGGTAGTTCGGAGTCCCGGATGAGATCAGGGACATGATGAGGAGTCTTGAAATGGTCGAGACATAAAGATCGATATATTGTACGTCTATATTCGGACATCGGAAAGGTTCCGAGTGATTTGGGTATTTAGGGGAGTACCGGAGAGTTACGGGAATTCGCCGGGGAGTATATGGGCCTTATTGGGCTTTAGGGGAAAGAGAGAGGGAGCTGCGCACCCCCCAAGGCCTAGTCCGAATTAGACTAGGGGGAGGGGCGGCGCTCCCTCCTTCCTTCTCTTCTCTTTTCCCTTTCCTTCTCTCCTACTCCCAGGGCGCGCCATAGTAGAGGGCCAGTCCTCTCCCTCCTCCACTCCTTTATATACGGGGGAGGGGGGCACCCCATAGACACACAAGTTGATCATTGATCTCTTTTAGCTGTGTGCGGTGCCCCCTCCATGATAATCCACCTCGGTCGTCATATCGTAGCGGTGCTTAGGCGAAGCCCTGCGTCGGTAACTTCATCAACACCGTCCCACGCCGTCGTGCTGACAAAGCTCCTCCACGAAGCTCTACTGGATCATGAGTTCGCGGGACATCATCGAGCTGAACGTGTGCTGAATGCGGAGGTGCCGTACGTTCGGTACTAAGGATCGGTCGATCGTGAATACGTACGACTACATCAACCGCGTTGTCATAACGCTTCTGCTTTCAGTCTACGAGGGTACATAGACAACACTCTCCCCTCTCCTTGCTATGCATCACGATGATCTTGCGTGTGCGTAGGATTTTTTTTGAAATTACTACATTACCCAACAGTGGCATCCGAGCCAGGTTTTATGCGTAGATGTTATATGCACGAGTAGAACACAAGCGAGTTGTGGGCGATACAATTCATACTGCTTACCAGCATGTCATACTTTGGTTCGGCGGTATCGTTGGATGAAGCGGCCCGGACCGACATTACGCGTACGCTTATGCAAGACTGGTTCTACCGACGTGCTTTGCACACAGGTGGCTGGTGGGTGTCAGTTTCCAACTTTAGTTGAACTGAGTGTGGCTACGCCCGATCCTTGAGAAGGTTAAAACGGCACTAACTTGACGAACTATCGTTGTGGTTTTGATGCGTAGGTAAGAATGGTTCTTGCTCAGCCCGTAGCAGCCACGTAAAACTTGCAACAACAAAGTAGAGGATGTCTAACTTGTTTTTGCAGGGCATGTTGTGATGTGATATGGTCAAGACATGATGCTATATTTTATTGTATGAGATGATCATGTTTTGTAACGGAGTTATCGGCAACTGGCAGGAGCCATATGGTTGTCGCTTTATTGTATGTGATATGTCTCCGTCGTATCTACTTTTCCAAACACTTTTGCCCTTGTTTTGGACTCTAACTTGTATGATTTGAATGGAACTAACCCGTACTGACGCTGTTTTCAGCAGAATTGCAATGGTGTTGTTTTATGTGCAGAAAACAAAAGTTCTCGGAATGACCTGAAACTCCACAGAATATCTTAGAATAAATAATTAAAAATCCTCGCCAAAGATGAAGACCAGGGGGCCCACACCCTGTCCACGAGGGTGGGGGGCGGGCCCCTCCCCCCTGGGTGCGCCCCCTACCTTGTGGGCCCCCTGGATGCCCTCCAACGCCAACTCCAACTCCATATATTGGCTTTCGGGGAGAAAAAAATCGGAGAGAAAGTTTCATCGCGTTTTACGATACGGAGCCGCCGCCAAACCCTAATCTCTCTCGGGAGGGCTGATCTGGAGTCCGTTCGGGGCTCCGGAGAGGGGGATTCGTCGCCGTTGTCATCATCAACCATCCTCCATCACCAATTTCATGATGCTCACCGCCGTGCGTGAGTAATTGCATCGTGGGCTTGCTGGACGGTGATGGGTTGGATGATATTTATCATGTAATCGAGTTAGTTTTGTTAGGGTTTGATCCCTAGTATCCACTATGTTCTGAGATTGATGTTTCTATGACTTTGCTATGCTTAATGCTTGTCACTAGGGCCCGAGTGCCATGATTTCAGATATGAACCTATTATGTTTTCATGAATATATGTGAGTTCTAGATCCTATCTTGCAAGTCTATAGTCACCTACTATGTGTTATGATCCGGCAACCCCGAAGTGACAATAATCGGGACCACTCCCGGTGATGATCATAGTTTGAGGAGTTCATGTATTCACTATGTGTTAATGCTTTGTTCCGGTTCTCTATTAAAAGGAGGCCTTAATATCCCTTAGTTTTCAATAGGACCCCGCTGCCACGGGAGGGTAGGACAAAAGATGTCACGCAAGTTCTTTTCCAAAAGCACGTATGACTATTTACGGAATACATGCCTACATTATATTGATGAACTGGAGCTAGTTCTGTGTCACCCTATGTTATGACTGTTACATGATGAACCACATCCGGCATAATTATCCATCATTGATCCAGTGCCTACGAGTTTTCCATATACTGGTTTACGCTTATTTACTTTTCCGTTACTACTGCTACAATCACTACAAAAATACCAAAACATTACTTTTGCTGTCTTTACTTTTGTTACCGTTACCACCACTATCATATTACTTTGCTACTAAACACTTTGCTGCAGATATTAAGTTTCCAGGTGTGGTTGAATTGACAACTCAGCTGCTAATACTTGAGAATATTCTTTGGCTCCCCTTGTGTCGAATCAACAAATTTGGGTTGAATACTCTACCCTCGAAAACTATTGCGATCCCCTATACTTGTGGGTTATCAAGACCTTTTTTTGGCGCCGTTGCCGGGGAGCATAGCTCTATTCTTTGAGTCACTTGGGATTTATATCTGCTAGACACTATGAAGAACTTGAAAGACGCTAAGACAAAAATTAATCCCTCAACTACGAGGGGAGGTAAGGAACTGCCATCTAGCTCTGCACTTGATTCACCTTCTGTTATGAGTAAGCTAGCGACACCTAAACCTACTACTGCTATGAATTCTGATATGTCGCATGTTATTGATGATGCCACTTCTACTATGCATGATACTTATGATGAAACTACTTCTATGCTTGATACTACTGTGCCACTTGGTGAATTTCTAGATGAGCAAATTTCTAAGTCTAGAGAAAGAGAAATTAGTGAACCTGAACACAATGATGTTAGTGATGATGAACCTATGCCTGTTATTCCTGAGGGTTATCTTTTTAATAATGAATCTTATGAAGCTATTCTTGCTTGTCCGGATAAACCTGAACGTAAGAGGTTACTAATTAAGTGGAGTAAGGAATCTTTTAGAGGTAGGATGAGACCCGACCCTGCTTTTGCTACTTCACCTATCTGTGTTCCTGATCAGGATTATTATGATATTACTGTTGATCCAGATATAATTACTTTGGTTGAATCTGATCCTTTTTATGGCTATGAATCTGAAACTGTTGTGGCACATCTTCGTAAGTTAGATGAAATAGCTGCCCTGTTTACTAATAATCTGAGATCGCGCCACTTTTATATACTCAAAATATTTTTGTTCTCATTAAAGGGTGATGCTAAGAAATGGTTTAATTCTCTTGATCCTGCCTGTGTGCAAAGTCCCCAGGATATGATTTATTACTTCTCTGCTAAATATTTCCCTACTCATAAGAAACAAGCTGCTTTGAGGGAAATATACAATTTTGTGCAAATTGAAGAAGAGAGTCTCCCACAAGCTTGGGGGAGGCTTCTCAAGTTACTTAATGCTTTGCCTGATCATCCTCTTAAGAAACCTGAAATATTTGATATCTTTTATAATGGACTAACTGATGCTTCCAGAGATTACCTGGATAGTTGTGCTGGTTCTCTTTTCAGGGAAAGAACACCGGATGACGCTGAAATTTTATTGAATAATATGTTGGCAAATGAAAATAATTGGGCACCTCCTGAGCCACCTCCCGAGCCAACTCCTGAGCCAGCTCCTGAGCCAATTACTGAGCCTATTCCTAAACCAACTCCGAAGAAGAGAGGTGTTCTATTTCTCAGTCCCGAAGATATGCAAGAGGCAAAGAAATCTATGAAAGAAAAAGTTATTAAAGCTGAAGATGTTAAGAATTTACCTCCTATTGAAGAAATACATGGTCTTAATTTACCGCCTGTGAAGAAGTATATGATCTCAATTACTTATTTACTGAAGAACCTCCCGATATCCCGACACAGGTAGTAAAGGTAAATTCTCTCTATAGATATGATAAAGTTGAAGTCCCTCCTACTAAAATTGCTAGTCAGTGCTTGGATGAGTTTGATGACTTTATGTTTAAGCAAGATGACTTTAATGCTTATTTTGGTAGATAATTAAAGCAGAATACCTTTATGATTAAACGCTTGAGTGATTATATGGATAATATTAGAGGTGAACTTAAACTTGTTAGCAAACATGCTTCTATGGTTACCACTCAAGTAGAACAAGTACTTAAAGCTCAGAAAGAAATGCTTGATGAAATGAATAGTAAGAAAAATGATTATGCTGTTAGAGTGGCTACTAGAACTGGTAGAATGACTCAGGAACCTTTGTATCCTGAAGGCCACCCTAAGAGAATCGAGCAAGATTCTCAAAGAAATAATATTGATGCACCTAGTTCTTCTAAAAGGAAGAAAAAGAAAAATGATAGAACTATGCAAACTTCTAGTGAACCTATTGCTGAACCACCTGATAATCCAAATGATATCTCTATGTCTGATGCTAAAACACAATCTGGTAATGAACATGAACCTGGTGAAGATGTTAATGATGATGCTCAACCTAGTAATGATAATGATGTAGAAGTTGAACCTGCTGTTGATCTTGATAACCCACAATCAAAGAATCAACGTTATGATAAAAGAGACTTCGTTGCTAGGAAACATGGTAAAGAAAGAGAACCATGGGTTCAGAAACCCATGCTTTTTCCTCCAAAACCATCCAAGAAAAAGGATGATGAGGATTTTGAGCGCTTTGCTGAAATGATTAGACCTATCTTTTTGCGTATGCGATTGACTGATGTGCTCAAAACAAATCCTTATGCTAAGTATATGATGGATGTCATTACTAATAAAAGAAAGATACCGGAGGCTGAAATTTCCACCATGCTTGCTAATTACACTTTTAAGGGTGGAATACCAAAGAAACTTGGAGATCCAGGAGTACCTACTATACCATGCTCCATTAAAAGAAATTATGTTAAAACTGCTTTATGTGATCTTGGAGCCGGTGTTAGTGTTATGCCTCTCTCTTTATATCGTAGACTTGACTTGAATAAGTTGACACCTACTGAAATATCTTTGCAAATGGCTGACAAATCAACTGCTATACCTATCGGTATTTGTGAGGATGTGCCTGTTGTGGTTGCAAACATTACTATTTTAATGGACTTTGTTATTCTTGATATTCCCGAGGATGATAGTATGTCTATTATTCTTGGAAGACCTTTCCTTAATACTGCAGGGGCTGTTATTGATTGCAACAAAGGCAATGTCACTTTTCATGTTAATGGTAATGAGCATACGGTGCACTTTCCGAGGAAACAACCTCAAGTTTATAGTATCAACTCTATTGGAAAAATTCCATCGATTATATTTGGAGGTTTTGAATTTCCTCTTCCTACTGTCAAAAAGAAATATGATATACTTATTGTTGGGGATGTCCATATCCCCGTTGAGGTAACATAGTGTTATTCGAAATTTCTCCGGTTCCATGATTATCAGAATGAGTTTGTTAACAAGACTTGATCAACCTTGTTAGTGGATTCTTTTTGATGAGCATGAGATGGATGAAACTAGAAGCACAACCTTCTGTACCCTCTTTATATTTTCTGTTCTTTACTAGAAATAAAGTAAAATAGTATTTTTCTGTCTGTTTCCTGACTTATCCGTGCAATATAAAAATATCCCGAAAATAAAAGTCCTCAGAATGCCATGCCAATTTAATATGATTTTTTCGGGAATATTTAAGGATTTTAGTTGCAAAAATTACCGCGGGGGGAGCTGCCACCTGGTCACGAGGGTGGAGGGCGTGCCCTACCCCCCTAGGCGCGCCCCCTGCCTCGTGGGCCCACGGTGACCCTCCTCCACTTATCCCTGCACCCATCTTTTTCCTCTGCCTCACACAAACCCGAAAAACCAACTCAAGCTCGTGTTCCAGCAACTTTTGCTGCGATTTTCAATCTCCTTGCTCAAAGCACCTCTTGCAAAACTGCTTGGGGAGATTGTTCCTTGGTATGTGACTCCTCCATTGGTCCAATTAGTTTTTGTTCTAGTGCTTTATTCATTGCAAATTTGTGCTGCATAGGTGACCATGTTCTTGAGTTTGCATGTCAAATTTATATGGTTCCAAGTAGTTCTAATGCTTGATATATGCTCTAGGCACTTGTATGAGTAGTTGCTATCAATCTTATTGAAGTTGGTTCACTTTTGTTTGAAGTTACTAAAAATTTCAGATTGTTTCAGAAATAATGAAGAGACTTTTGAGGGGCTTGTCGAGCCGAAGTTCTAAGGAGAAACAAAAGGAAGAAGAATAGAATCCCAAATTTAATCTGCCTCGTATCGCGGAGGTCCGGCCGTGTGAATGGCCTTCCGATGACTTCTTGAGGAGTGCCGGGATTTATGAAGATTTCTATCTATTGATTGAGAACGCCGGCCTCACCAACTTCCTCCGCGACCAACGTCATCAGTATCTCTTACTCACAAATACTTTTGTGCAGAACTTCTACTTTTTCCCTAAGAAATCACCTCCAACAGTAGAGTTCCATTTATATGATGTTGCTAGGGAGATGAAATTAGCTGCATTTTGCGAGGTTTGCAAAATACCTTTCGAGGGTTCTTTAGATGAACCACACCGTAATGAAGTGGAAGCTTATATTGACACTATCACTGTGGGAGAAACCAGGAAGGTTTTGAATGCAAGAATTACTAGCATACATTTCCCTGTTTTACGCTACTTTGCCTTATTTGCTAGTCGTTGCTTGATTGGTCGCGGGAACTGTGGGAACCTTAGTATTCCTGATATTATTATTTTGCTCCATGGTTTATACCGCAATAAATCTGTTAGTATGGGTGGAATTGTTGCTAGACGGTTGAATATGAACCGTACTAAGGGCCCCATCTTTGGAGGCATTTATGCTTCACGCCTAGCTAAACATTTTGAAATACCTATTAGGCATGAGGAGAAAGAAGAAACAGCGCTGCCCCGTGCTTATTTAGATTATAAGAGTATGGTAGCGCATGATTTTCTTGTTAAGAATCGCGAATGGGCGCTTAAATATAAATTGTACTTTGATAAACATCACCCTGAGACTATTACTTTGCCTGCTCCCTCTTTGTTTAACTTGTCTGCAGGTACTTACATTGTTCCGTGGGCGGCTGTTCAAGCCTATCGGAATCCTACACCAGCCTCGGAACCGGAGCCTCCACGAATGTCTGTTTATTCTTGGGATCCTGAGGCGGTTGCCAGCCAGTGGCAGTCAGAGTCCTCTTCATCACATTATGATCCCAACTATTCTTCATCGCAGTATGACCCCAGCTTCACCTACGGATATCAGCCAGGTTATCCCTGGCAGTATACCAACTTAGGCCAAAAGCCTAAGCTTGGGGGAGTACGTATTTCCCACCGACATTACATTCATGTTCACACACACTCATTGCTAGATGTCGGTGCTCATACTCTTTCATTGTAATATCCATGTTAGTTTAAATTTATTTTCCTAGCTTTCTTCTTGTGTGTTTGATAAACCTTAAAAAAACAAAAAATTAGTTAGTCTACTTTCCATGCTTGTAGTAGAATTAAAAAGAAAACCCAAAAATATTTCCCGTCCTTCTTTTGCTTGTTGGGAGATTTCCCGTGTAAATAGTTTTTATTTTTCTTTTCCTTACTTTGGGGGTCGAGAAGACTATATTGAAAATGCTTAGTGGCTCTTATATGCATGATTGTTTATTTAACTTAGAGCCCATATTACTTGTCTTCTCTCTTGAGTTGAATGCTTGCAGATTCCAGCTTAGTCCAATGCACGTGCACTCTTATTATTATATACACCGTTCAATCGTGCAAGTGAATGGCAATAATGATGATATATGATGGACTCATTGGAATGAGAAAAGCTGGTATGAACTCGACCTCTCTTGTTTTTGTAAATATGATGATTCATCGTTCGTGATTCAGCTATTATGAAGTAAACATATTTGCAATGACATTTAGAGATTATAGTTGCTTGTGCCATGCTTGATTAGCTATGAGTTATAATGGTTAACCTTGCATGCCAACATGCTATTGAGATGATTATGATGTGGTATGATAGGATGGTATCCTCCTTTAAATGAATTGAGTGACTCGACTTGGCACATGTTCACGCATGTAGTTGAATCAAATCAACATAGCCTTCGTGATATTTCTGTTCATGGTGGATTATATCCTACTCATGCTTATATTCGGTGTGAATTAATTTTAATGCATGTTTACGACTGTTGTCGCTCTCTCAGTTGGTCGCTTCCCAGTCTTTTGCTAGCCTTCACCTATACTAAGCGGGAATACTACTTGTGCATCCAAACTCCTTAAACCCCAAAGTTGTTCCATATGAGTCCACTATACCTTCCTATATGCGGTATCTACCTGCCGTTCCAAGTAAATTTGTATGTGCCAAACTCCAAACCTTCAAATGAAATTCTGTTTTGTATGCTCGAGCAGCTCATGTGCAACTATGGCTGCCTATATCTTCCATGCCAGGTGGGTTATTCTCAAGAGGAGTGGACTCCGCTCCTTATTCACAAGAAAGGGCCGGTAACCGGGATGCCCAGTCCCATGATCCAAAAAGATCAAAGCAAATCAAAATAATTAAACAAAACTCCCCCTGGGACCCGTTGAATGTTGGAGGCACTCGTTGTTTCGAGCAAGCCATGGATTGATGCTTGTGGAGGAGGGGGAGTATAAACCTTTACCATTCTGTTTGGGAACTGCCTATAATGCATGTAGTATGGAAGATACAGCCATCTCATAGTTGTTGCGTTGACAGTGAAAGTATGCCGCTCAAAATATTATTTATCTCTATTTCAAAAATCGAGCTCTGGCACCTCTACAAATCCCTGCTTCCCTCTGCGAAGGGCCTATCTATTTACTTTTATGTTGAGTCATCACCCTTCTTATTAAAAAGCACCCGCTGGAGAGCACACTGTAGTTTGCATTCATTATGATTGGTTTATATTGGGTATGACTTGACTGGATCTCTTTTACCATGAATTACAATGTTTAGTCAGTCCTTGATCTTTAAAGGTGCTCTGCATTTATGTTTTGCGGTCTCAGAAAGGGCTAGCGAGATACCATTTTGTTATATCATGTTATGATTATTTTGAAAAAGTGTTGTCGTCCGAGTGTTATTCTTATGGCTCGCTAGCTGATTATGCTATTGATATGAGTAATTGTGAGACCTACATGTTATTGTGAGTATGGTTAGTTCATAATAATTGCTGAAACTTGAATGCTGGCTTTTCATGTTTACAACAACAAGAGCAAACAGAGTTTGTAAAAGTTTTTCTTTTTCTCTTTCAGTTTGTCAACTGAATTGCTTGAGAACAAGCAAGGGTTTAAGCTTGGGGGAGTTGATACGCCTCCGTCGTATCTACTTTTCCAAACACTTTTGCCCTTGTTTTGGACTCTAACTTGTATGATTTGAATGGAACTAACCCGGACTGACGCTGTTTTCAGCAGAATTGCCATGGTGTTGTTTTATGTGCAGAAAACAAAACTTCTCGGAATGACCCGAAACTCCACGGAATATCTTAGAATAAATAATAAAAAATCCTCGCCAAAGATGAAGACCAAGGGGCCCACACCTTGTCCACGAGGGTGGGGGGCGCGCCCCTCCCCCTGGGCACGCCCCCCTACCTCGTGGGCCCCCTGGATGCCCTCCGACGCCAACTCCAACTCCATATATTGGCTTCCGGGGAGAAAAAATTCAGAGAGAAAGTTTCATCGCGTTTTACGATACGGAGCCGCCGCCAAACCCTAATCTCTCTCGGGAGGGATGATCTGGAGTCCGTTCGGGGCTCCGGAGAGGGGGATTCGTCGCCGTCGTCATCATCAACCATCCTCCACCACCAATTTCATGATGCTCACCGCCGTGCGTGAGTAATTGCATCGTAAGCTTGCTGGACGGTGATGGGTTGGATGAGATTTATCATGTAATCGAGTTAGTTTTGTTAGGGTTTGATCCTTAGTATCCACTATGTTCTGAGATTGATGTTGCTATGCTTAATGCTTGTCACTTGGGCCCGAGTGCCATGATTTCAGATCTGAACCTATTATGTTTTCATGAATATATGTGAGTTCTAGATCCTATCTTGCAAGTCTATAGTCACCTACTATGTGTTATGATCCGGCAACCCCGAAGTGACAATAATTGGGACCACTCCCGGTGATGACCATAGTTTGAGGAGTTCATGTATTCACTATGTGTTAATGCTTTGTTCCGGTTCTCTATTAAAAGGAGGCCTTAATATCCCTTAGTTTCCAATAGGACCCCGCTGCCACGGGAGGGTAGGACAAAAGATGTCATGCAAGTTCTTTTCCATAAGCACGTATGACTATTTACGGAATATATGCCTACATTATATTGATGAACTGGAGCTAGTTCTGTGTCACCCTATGTTATGACTGTTACATGATGAACCACATCCGGCATAATTATCCATCATTGATCTGGTGCCTACGAGTTTTCCATATACTGGTTTATGCTTATTTACTTTTCCGTTGCTAATGTTACAATCACTACAAAAATACCAAAAACATTACTTTTGCTGTCTTTACTTTTGTTACAGTTACCACCACTATCATATTACTTTGCTACTAAACACTTTGCTGCAGATATTAAGTTTCCAGGTGTGGTTGAATTGACAACTCAGCTGCTAATACTTGAGAATATTCTTTGGCTCCCCTTGTGTCGAATCAACAAATTTGGGTTGAATACTCTACCCTCGAAAACTGTTGCGACCCCCTATACTTGTGGGTTATCAGTATGCAATTCAATCGCCCTCTAATTGCTTTAATTTATCACTAAGCGGTAGCGATAGTCGTAGAAGCAATAGTTGGCGAGACGACAATGATGCTATGATGGAGATCAAGGTGTCGCGCCGGTGACGATGGTGATCATGATGGTGCTTTGGAGATGGAGATCAAAGGCACAAGATGATGATGGCCATATCATTTCACTTATATTGATTACATGTGATGTTTATCCTTTATGCATCTTAATCTGCTTTGTTTGACGGTAGCATTATAAGATGATCTCTCACTAAATTTCAAGGTAAAAGTGTTGTCCCTGAGTATGCACCGTTGCCAAAGTTCGTCGTGCCGAGACACCACGTGGTGATCGGGTATGATAAGCTCAACGTTCATCTACAATGGGTGTAAGACAGTTTTGCAGACGCAGAATACTCGGGTTAAACTTGACGAGCCTAGCAAATGCAGATATGGCCTCGGAATACTGAGGCCGAAAGGTCATGCGTGAATCATATAGTTGATATGATCAACATAGTGATGTTCACCATTGAAAACTACTCCATCTCACGTGATGATCGGTTATGGTTTAGTTGATATGGATCACGTGATCACTTAGATGATTAGAGGATGATACGTCTCCATCGTATCTACTTTTCCAAACACTTTTGCCCTTGTTTTGGACTCTAACTTGTATGATTTGAATGGAACTAACCCGGACTGACGCTGTTTTCAGGAGAATTGCCATGATATTGTTTTATGTGCAGAAAACAAAAGTTCTCGGAATGACCCGAAACTCCACGGAATACCTTACAATAAATAATAAAAAATCCTCGCCAAAGATGAAAACCAGGGGGCCCACACCCTGTCCACAAGGGTGGGGGGCGCGCCCCCCTAGGGCGCGCCCCCTACCTCATGGGCCCCCTGGACACCTTCCGACGCCAACTCCAACTCTATATATTGGCATTCGAGGAGAAAGAAATAAGAGAGAAGAAATCATCGCGTTTTACGATACAGAGCCGCCGCCAAGCCCTAAAACCTCTCGGGAGGGCTGATCTGGAGTCCGTTTGGGGCTCCGGAGAGGTGGGTTCGTCGCCGTCATCATCATCAACCATCCTCCATCACCAATTTCATGATGCTCACCGCCGTGCATGAGTAATTCCATCGTAGGCTTGCTGGACGGTGATGGGTTGGATGAGATTTACCATGTAATCGAGTTAGTTTTGTTAGGGTTTGATCCCTAGTATCCATTATGTTCTGAGATTGATGTTGCTATGACTTTGCTATGCTTAATGCTTGTCACTAGGGCCCGAGTGCCATGATTTCAGATCTGAACCTATTATGTTTCCATGAATATATGTGAGTTCTTGATCCTATCTTGCAAGTCTATAGTCACCTACTATGTGTTATGATCCGGCAACCCCGAAGTGACAATAATTGGGACCACTCCCGGTGATGACCATAGTTTGAGGAGTTCATGTATTCACTATGTGCAAATGCTTTGTTCCGGTTCTCTATTAAAAGGAGGCCTTAATATCCCTTAGTTTCCAATAGGACCCCGCTTCCACGGGAGGGTAGGACAAAAGATGTCATGCAAGTTCTTTTCCATAAGCACGTATGACTATATTCGGAATACATGCCTACATTACATTGATGAATTGGAGCTAGTTCTGTGTCACCCTACGATATGACTGTTACATGATGAACCGCATCCGGCATAATTATCCATTACTGATCCGATGCCTACGAGCTTTCCATATACTGGTTTACGCTTATTTACTTTTCCGTTGCTGCTGTTACAATCACTACAAAACACCAAAAATATTACTTTTGCTTCCTTTACTTTTGTTGCCGTTGCCACCACTATCATATTACTTTGCTACTAAACACTTTGCTACAGATACTAAGTTTCCAGGTGTGGTTGAATTGACAACTCAGCTGCTAATACTTGAGAATATTCTTTGACTCCCCTTGTGTCAAATCAATAAATTTGGGTTGAATACTCTACCCTCGAAAGCTGTTGCGATCCCCTATACTTGTGGGTTATCAAGACTAATTTCTGGCGCCATTGCCGGGGAGCATAGCTCTATTCTTTGAGTCACTTGGGATTTACATCTGCTGGACACTATGAAGAACTTGAAAGACGCTAAGACAACAATTTATCCCTCAACTACGAGGGGAGGTAAGGAACTGCCATCTAGCTCTGCACTTGATTCACCTTCTGTTATGAGTAAGCTTGCGACACCTAAACCTGCTTCTGCAATTCGTTCTGATATGTCGCATGTTATTGATGATGCCACTTCTGCTATGCATGATACTTATGATGAAACTACTTCTATGCCTGATACTACTGTGCCCCTAGGTCAATTTCTTGATGAACAAATTGCTAGGGCTAGAGAGAAAGAAATTATTGAATCTGATTATAATGATGAAAGTGATGATGAAGATAGGCCCATTATTCCTGAGGGTTATGTTTTTGATATGGAATCTTCTGCCGCTATTCTAGCTTGCAGAGATTGTCATGAACTTAAAAGGCTATTAATTAAATGGAACAAAGAATCTCTTAAAGATAAAATGAGGTCTGACCCTGCTTTTGCTACTTCACCTATCTGTGTTCCTGATAAGGATTATGAATTCTCTGTTGATGCTGATGTAATTACTTTGGTTGAATCTGATCCTTTCCATGGCTACGAATCTGAAACTGTTGTGGCACATCTTACTAGATTAAATGATATAGCCACCCTGTTCACTAATGATGAGAGATCTCGCTACTTCTATATACTGAAAATATTTCCGTTCTCATTAAAGGGTGATGCTAAGATATGGTTTAATTCTCTTGATCCTGGTTGTGTGCGTAGTCCCCAGGATATGATTTATTACTTCTCTGCTAAATATTTCCCTGCTCATAAGAAACAAGCTACTTTAAAGGAAATATACAACTTTGTGCAAATTAAAGAAGAGAGTCACAAGCTTGGGGGAGGCTTCTCAAGTTACTTAATGCTTTGCCTGATCATCCTCTTAAGAAACATGAAATACTTAATATCTTTTATAATGGACTAACCGATACTTCCAGAGATTACCTGGATAGTTGTGCTGGTTCTCTTTTCAGGGAAAGAACATCGGATGAAGCTGAAATTCTGTTGAATAATATGTTGACAAATGAAAATAATTGGGCACCTGAGCCAGCTCCTGAGCCAACTCCTGCTCCAATTAATGATCCTATTTTTAAACCAACTCCGAAGAAGAGAGGTGTTCTATTTCTCAGTCCCAAAGATATGCAAGAGGCAGAGAAATCTATGAAAGAAAAAGGTATTAAAGCTGAAGATGTTAAGAATTTACCTCCTATTGAAGAAATACACGGTCTTAATTTACCGCCTGTTGAAGAAACTTATGGTCTTGATCCAGTACCTATTGAAGAACCTCCTGATCCCGATAACCCAACACTGGTAGCACTACAAAAAAAGACATCCGTGACATTTTGGGCCGAACGCAATTTTTTCTGTCATACATATGACACTTCTATGACGATAATTGTGACAAAACCCGGTATCATCATAGATGTGGTGGGTTCCTACTTCTATGACAAAAAATCATGACAGAAAATGGGCTTTTCGTCCTGGACGGGCCGGAGACGCAGCTGCATGACATTCTTTGGGCCGTCCATGATGGAAAAAACCGTGGTAGAAGCAAGGGGGAGGAAAATTTCGGGGAGTTCCCGGTTACGGTGGGAGGTCGGGGGCCGAGCGATGCACGCTTCTCTCGTACACGTACGCGTGTGTGGGAGAGGCGTTGGCTCTAACTGAACCCGAGCGAGGCGTTGGGCTCTAACTGAACCCGAGCGATTGCACTGCAGGCTACGTGTTACAGAACCCGAGAGATCGATCGATGGCTGTTAACTGAACCCGATCGAGCTATTCCTTCGCTACTGCTGCTAACTGAAGCCGATCGATGCTGCCTCTGGATGAACAGTGAGCATTGCGGGGGGGGGGGGGGGTTGGATGAACAGTTCCCGGTGGCGGTGGATGAACAGGACCCCGTGGTGTTGCCTCTGGATGAACAGGACCCCGATCGATCGAGCCGGTTGGGGCTGGATGAACAGGACCCCGTGGAGGGCTGGATGAACAGGACCACCCCGTGGAGGGCAGGATGAACAGTAGACGGTGGAGGGCATGATGAACAGTAGCCCGTGGAGGGGTGGTTGAACAGGAGCCCGTGGAGAGGGCTGGTTGAACAGTAGCCGGTGGAGTAGCGCGCGGTGGAGGCTGGATGAACAGGAGCCCGTGGATGAACAGTCGCAGGTGAAGGCTGGAGGAGGTCGACGGTGGATGAACAGTAGCTCGTGGAGGCTGGAGGGGGTCGACGGTGGAGATGAACAGTATCTCGTGGAGTCCCGTTTTGCGGTACGCCACACCCCTCCCGATGAACAGGACCCCCGTTTCGACCGTAGGAGGTCTGTTTCGTCCATTTTGCAGTACGCCACACCCCTCCCAATGAAGAGGACCCCCGTTTCGACCGTAGGAGGTCCGTTTCCTCCGTTTTGCGGTACGCCAAACCCCTCCCGATCAACAGGACCCCGTTCCGAACGAAGGAGGTCCGTTTCCTCCATTGTGCGGTACGCCAGGCCTCGTTACCATCGTCTGTTCCGTCCAAGCCCTCCCGATGAACACGACCACGCATTCCGTTCTGACCCAGTCGGTTGGCTCCCACGCGTTCCGTTGCCTCCCGATGAACACGACGCATTCCATTGCCTCCCCACGAACACGACGCATTCCGTTGCCTCCCCATGAACACGACGCATTCCGTTGCCTCCCCATGAACACGACGATGACGCTGTTTCTCCGTTCCGACCCAGCCATGTACACGAGCCCTGGCCGTACGTATGCGCGAGTAGGCGTTCGAGACCCTGCCCGTATGTACACATACGTGGCTGTATTTTCTTTCTTGCACCCTGGCCGCCTCTACTACAACACGTGCGCGCCTCTACATCCACCAGTATATATGTACGTACACGTTTGCGACCAGAATGACAACGCTACGTACATTTCGACCAGGTGGGTCCCGATTGTCAGGCACTTCCTTGCGTGCAAAGATGTAGCTGGTGGGTCCCAGCAGTCAGGGGGGCGAAATACGGTGGCCCGTCCGGTGGGTCCCGCTGTCAGGTGGAGGAATAATTATTTTGCACGTAATAAGGAGGCACTTCCTTGTAGCGACCGCGGACCCAGTTGTCAGCCTCTCCACGTACAGTCCACGTCCGATGGAAGCCGTTCCTTGACCACATTGACCACGCCGCGCCGAGAGCACCAGGGCGGTGGACGATGGTGAGGCCTAGGAAGGGGATGACGTGGAGCCGGGGAAGACGCGGCGGTGGATGCCCATGCGTAGAGGAGTACGAGGGTTCACTGGTTCGCTGCGGTGTGAGGCTGCCGTCGCCGCAGAATAACAGGGGTGTGGGTGAGTAGAGGGATGGCCTGGCCAGCGGTGGGAGTAGTAGGGGGCGGTGAGGCCTTCGCCGCATCGCAGCCGGCCACGGGAGGCAGGAGAACGAGGCACGACCGGCGCTGGTTTGGGCGGCTGGAGCAAGAAGACCCGAGGTTGAAGAAGCACTACGGCCGTTGGATGGACATCGTACGGTCACTGGAGCTAGAATCGTGCATATTGACTAAGTTGAGAAAGCCCTCCGTCCCCGTCAACTTAGTAGGCCCACAAGTCAGCCTGCCACTATACTGGGTCCCAGCTAACAGGGGGAGTATTCATTTTTTGTGCGTAATAAGGAGGCACTTCCTTGCGTGCGAAGATATAGCTGGTGGGTCCGAGCTGTCAGCGGTGGTAACGTTTTTTTCGTGAAATATAGAGGCCCTTTCGGTGGGTCCTTGATGTCAGATGGAGGAATCATTATTTTGCGCGTAATAAGGAGGCATTTCCTTGCGTGCGGCCATGGACCCAGCTGTCGGCCTCTCCACGTAAAGTCCACTTCAGATGCATGTCGGTCGTTGACCACGTTGACCAGGCCGCGCCGAGAGCACCAGGGCGGTGGACGACGGCGAGGCCTAGGAAGGGAACGACACGGAGGCAGGGAAGACTCGGCAGTTGTTTCCCACGCGGAGGGGAGTATGACTGTACGAGGGTTTACTGGTTCGTCTGCCGTCGCCGGAGAATAACAGCAGGTGTGGGTGAGTAGAGGGATGGCTAGGCCAGCGATGGGAGTACGGTGGGGCGGTGAGGCCTGCGCAGCAGCAGAGCCGGTCGCGGGGAGGAGGGAGCAGGCAGTCCCGCCGGCGCCTGTTTGAGCGGCTGGAGCAGGAAGAGCAGAGATTGAAGAAGCACGACGGCCGTTGGATGGCCATCTAACAGTCACTGCTTGTGCGTCAACCTTTTTTAGGAAAGCCTCAAATCTACGGAAAACAGCATACAGCCCATCTGCCATTATTTCTAATAATTTACAGCCCATTTGCTAATTATTAAGGTTTTTTTGGAGCCCATATTCTTTTTGTTAGCATTACACCAATATTGTGGCCACGGTTAAAAAATTATACGAAATTTTGCATATTTCGGTGCGGTCTGAACTGTTTTTAATCCCGAAATTTCGTCTCACATTCAAACTGATTTTAAAAATAAATGTATATCAATATAAAATCCAACAAATTCTCCATGCATAAAAATTAATGTAATTTCAAATCTCGAAATGAAAAAAAGATATTTGAGACTAATTGCCGGTTTGATGTGTTTTAAAAATGTACAGCCCATTTCTCATTACTGATGGGCCATTTTCTCGGCCAGCTGAATGAAAGCTCTCCTCGTCTTGAAAGATTTGCAGCCCAACAAGCCTGACAAAGCGACTTACTTGGCAAATCACAAAAAAACTGGGCTGTGGCCATGGACCTAGCTGTCAGCCTCTCCACGTACAGTAATCTTCCGATGGAATGTCGTTGACCACGTTGACCATGCCGCGCTGAGAGCCCCAAGGCGGTGGACGACGGCGAGGCCTAGGAAGGGGATGACGTGGAGCCGGGGAACAGGCGGCAGTGGATGCCCACGCGGAGAGGAGTACGAGGGTTCACTGGTTCGCCTGCGGTGTGAGGCTGCCGTCGCCGCAGGGCCTGGCTAGCGGTGGGAGTAGTAGGGGGCGATGAGGCCTCATCGGCAGCACAACCGGCCACAGGAGGCAAGAGCAGGCGGTCTCCCCGGCGCTGGTTTGGACGGCTGGTGCAAGAAGAGCAGCGATTGAAGAAGCAGCAGGACCGTTCGATTCAAATCCAACGGTTACTGCTGCTAGAATCGTTTGTTGACTAAGTTGACAAGCCCTGCGTACGCGTCAACTTAGTAGGCCCACAGGTCAGCCTGCCAACCGGTGCGCCCCAGATGTCAGTGGGAGGAATCATTTTTTTCGCGTAATAATGAGGCAGTTGATTGCGTGCGGCCAAGCCAGCGGAGGGAGTAGGGTGGGCCGGGGAAGCCTGCGCGGCATCACAGCGGGCCATAAGAGGAGGGAGCAGGCAGTCTTGCCGGCACTAGTTTAGGCGGCTGGAGCAGGAAGACCAGAGATTGAAGAAGAACGTCGGCCGTTGGATGGACATCCAACACTAACTGCTGCTAGAATCGTGTGTTCACTGACAAAGCCTTGCGTAAACAAGTCAGCCTCGAAATCTGTGGCATGTACAACCCATTTGCTATTATTTTTATAATTTTTACTCATTTTCTAATTCATATGGAATTTATTGCAGCCCGTTTTCCATTTTTAGAATTGCTGGCCATTTTCTGGTCAGTACCAGGGTAAAAAAATTAACTAAATATGTGGAAAATTTTGAAAATTCGCAAATTTTTGCTGGGGAACGAAATATTCTTAATCGAAAAATTAATAGCCATACTAAAACAAATTTAAAAATAAATTAGTACTATGTCATGTTAAATCCAATGAAATACGTATAAGATATCAGTGAAGAACAAAAACAAAAAAAGAAACTTATATCCCATTTGCTATAATTTTTTTTGAATTTTCAACCCATTTTGATATTACTTTTAACAGACATTGACCATACTCTTAAGCCAGGCCGGAATGCATCACTCCTCGTCTTGAAAGATTTGCAGCCCAGTAATTCGAAGAAAACAAATAGGCCTAGCTTGGGTATTCTTCAAAAAGAAATACTGGGCTACCTATTTTCCCAAAGAACTGGTGCATGAGCATTTAGCTTTATTTATTTATTTATTTACTTATTTATGTTTAGGGGACCATGAGCATGTACCTGGGCAGGATTCATGTGAGAGCCTCCCTTCCAGTTAATTATGGGCTTCTCTATTGGGCCTTCATCAGTGGGCTGCATGTTATCAACAGGTGGAAAATGTGTTCCGAGTTTCAAAAAAAAGTGTTCCGTACGATAAATAGTATGCGCTACGTATGGTACGGGGCACTAAAGGATCGAGCCGTGCAACGACTTCCAAAACATTGTGTTTGCCGTTCTAACAACACATTTATTCAACCAACAGACGAAATATACTACTGATTGTACATTGAAAACAGCAGCAGCAGCAACCAGGGCTGGGGGAGCAACAGAAGCAGTAAGCAGGCCAAAAGAGTGAAGACACAGCTCTCTCTTCCAAAACAAACATCAGCCATCATTACAAAAGGGCTACCAAAAAAGAACAAGTGTATGCCTCAAACTAAATAAAGATCCTACTACACCAAGTGTACGCATCTAACTAACTGGCTCACTTAGGCGTTACTATTTATTAAGCTATGGAGATTGGTTGACGGCTTGAACCAGATGGGTGCATGGCGGGGGAAACTCCAGCCAGCAGGTCAAAGTCTGATACTTGCGACCCTCTCTTCTACTTTGGGCTGTAGAGCGTGGCGGCACATATCAGGGTATGGTGCATGCAGAGACGCATGGTACGCTGTGTACACACAGTTTTGCCTGATGAACGAAACCGCACTGCCATCATGATCCTTGCCGTTGGTTATCTCCTGGTTAATCGGATAATTCAGTCCGACAAATAGAGAGCGTGTACCAAGGCTACTTACCAGCTTCCAGTCAAAAATTCCTGAAGGCCCAGAGAAGCTGGGATCCTGCTCAAAGACCTTGCAGTGACTGTGATTGTATTCCGCGAAACAACACGTCCGGTACGTGCGAACGATCATCAATCTTTCGCCGTTGTCTGATCGAGCCAGGAACCACCTGCAACTGCCATGCCGCTTTTCTTTGAAAGGTTCTGGGATTAGGAAGGGTAGGGACACCAGGCGGCCTACAACATCATATCAAGTTGGAGTCAAATAAAAAGGGCTCTTGGTTTAGTCAATCTTAAGAACAACATGTTATGAGCATGAATATTTTTTCAGCAAATGTTGACAGTAATATAAGCAAGTCATCATGATATCATAGAAAAGTAACATACTGCTGTAACAGCCGTTTGTAGCGATGACTGGAGTAGGCCAGCAATACGTCCTGCCATAGAAGGAGTCGACAGCGTAAATGAAGCCCTTGTGTTCAATGGCATCAGAGAACCATGGAGGATGTATGATCCTGCGATGGACGTGCAGATTTATCCACTTACCGCAGTGACCTATCAGATAGGCGAGACCGCGGTTGAAGAACGCAATTAGCCTGAAGTCTTTATAATTCGTAGATCTTGTGGGCACTTGGCAGATTACAACCTTGAGCAAATCAAACTTGGTATCATGTTGGCTACTGTAAGATTCCGAGTATTCTGGGCCACGATGCCAAAGCAGTGCAGTGTTAATCGAAGTAAGGGGGATCAATCGCCGGGTGTAGACCTCCATGAGCATCCAGCTGCCGCGACCATCGATGAGCACCATCCAAGACGTGTTCATGCCGACCCAGTACATACCGTTAATGTAGTTGAGGCTGACGGGGATCGGATCGCAGTCAAGGGGGTTGATGCTCGCCACCCTACGATCGTTATGCTGCGTGACATGCCGTTTTTGAAGATCAGGCGACATCAGCAAGCAAGGAGCTGGCTTAAAAAGCTCTGGCCTGAGGGCTTTGAGTAAACGGTACAACCCCGACGAGCACGCGGCGAGCGGCATGGTACTGAGATTGTCCACACGCGAAACAATGAGCTTGATTAACTCTGTGGGGAGCGAATTCCAGCCACTCTTTCGGCGGACGCTGCTCGGTTCTGCCATTGTTAGTGCTTGGGTTTCAGACAAGGGGGGGGGGGAGGCGCCTTAGCAGGGACGGAAGATTGGACGAGATTATGTGCGGACAAAGATGGAGAAGCGAATATGTGCTGCGGGAAGTGGACATGTGATGATGACTACAGCATGCCGCTTGTCTTACGAGACACATACCAGCAGCGTAGGGTCATGTCGATGCCAGACAACTTGCTTGAGTGATCACAGTACTGGTACTCCCTACAATGCTATGCCCTAACTTGCTTGAGTAGAGTAGTAGAGTAGGACTCTGCTCTACTACTAGCACCGAAGGAGTAGTATATTCTAATCTAAAATAGTTACAAACTTCAATGCCCGAGCGTGGAACGACTACGAACAGTGCTCAAAGACCGTTTCTACGTGGTGTTCCCGTTGCACCGTATGTGTTTCTGTCCTTCCTGTTCGAAATCGTGGTAGAATTCATGTTTCTACTCTGTATCCTACTACTATGCTAGTCCACATGATTAGTTTCATCTCTGTTATAGCCGTCATGATTTATTTTGTGCTTATTCGGATTAAATCTCGTAGTAACTTGCTCATATATTCAACTGGCGCAACGTCCCCTACAGCCACTCCCGTTTCATGGACGGAGGGAGTAGCACAGTCTGCAAGCATATATCGAGGGAGACGTGTAGTGCGATAGTATATAGTAAAGTTTGTGCTATATGCACGTACTTGCAAAATGCGTATGAAAACACAAGGTTTCCAAATTTTCCCTTTTACATACTTAATTAAGGATGCTAAAAATTCCTGAACGTTCGGGATTTATCATTTGCGTCCCAAAACTAATGAGATCGCCTTACGAAACAAAAATTATACTCCTCCTAAAATCCACGACGCTCGCATGAGCGCTTGCGGCGCGCCACGAGTGCCCTGGTGCGCGGCCGTTTCCCAGCGTGCCGACACAACGCCTCTTCCTCAGCCTCGCAACTCGCGAGGTGCCGATTGGCGGCTTGCCGGCGGGCGAGCGTGATCTCACCGGTGTGGTGATCCGGCGCCAACAGGCACTCCTCCTCGCTAGAAGCATGCACCCGGTCCACGTACCGCCAAGCGTAGATGAGGCGCTTGGGCCCGACTGCACTCAGGGCGTCGTCATGGGCGTCCTCCGCCACCCTCACGACCCTCGCACGAGCCTTCTGCCAAAGAGCCAATTGCCCGACTCTCTCGGACGCGACATAGGCCTCCCAGGAAGCTTGTTCCGCGGTGCGCTTCTCTTCCTCGGCCTTCTTCTCCGCCTCTATTTTGGCGTGCTCTACTAGAGGCAAAGCCTCCTACAAGGCGACATCCATTTCTTTCCAAAGCTCCTCAAGGCTGGCGGGCTCGGCGAGCGGCGCGGCGTTCTCCTTGTAGTGGGGAGCCGACGCATCCTCCGGCGCACGTGCTGGCGAGATTGGGAACACCGACGCGTCCACCTTGACGCGTCGCGGCGAGGAGCGAAACGCCGAAGCGTCCTCCTCGACTAGTGGCGGCGAGGAACGGAACGGCAACGCGTCGCGTCGCGGCGAGGAGCGGAACGCCGACGCGTCCTCCTCAACTAGTGGCGGTGAGGAACGGAATGACGACGCGTCGTGTAACGGCGAGGAGCGGAACACCGACACGTCCTCCTCGACTAGTGGCGGCGAGGAACGGAACAGCGACGCGTGGCCGTCCGTGCGGTGCAGTGAGGGGCTCCTAGGGCTTGGGAGGGGCGATGCCATGGTGGTCGACGTGAGAGGGAGGGGGAGGAGATAGCGATGAACGTGAACGTGAGAGGGAGGAGATAGCAACGTCGTGGGAGGTGCAGTATTTATAGCGAGCAATGGCATACCTACGTAAGATATGGACTGAGGTGCACTGGCTTAACTGCAGGTCCAGTTGCGGCACTGACATGTGGGCCAGACCCCTGTTGGGCACATATGTCAGTGACCCAATGCACCTGTAGTTAAGTAACAGCTACGTGGGCATATTTGTTTGAGTAAATTACGGGGGAGCGAAGGGGTGGAAATATTTCTGGTCACAACGGATTGGACGAGCGTGGGGGGAGGAGAGTCATGCATGCAGATTTTTTCACACGGGGTGGAGTGGTGGGACCGTCGGAGGGAGAAGGAGAGTTTGGCAGGTATGGGGAACGGTGCATAACAAGTCATCTTGCATGCTGGGCTAGGTATAGTCTCAAGTCATTAAAAACAAACACGCCCCACACATGTTCATATTTCAAGGTGCACTAAATTATTGCATGCGATGATTAAGGCTGGCCATAATGGTGGTATCTTAGCTGGTATCATGCACATGGGAATAGCAAACATGCTGATGTGGCAAAGAATTAAAGAAGAGAGGGTGGTTAGAGTAACTAGTGTTCATGCATGCATTGGTAAACACATTTTTTTGTGGATAATGACAGCACTAGTTGAGTACTTTTGCAGACTTCAAAAACTATTCCACAATGTGTCAACATTCACAATGTCAAATCAATATTTTTACACTCATTATAAAACGTAGTTCTTATACTCATTATAATCAGTACTCCCTCCGTCTAGGTGAGCAAGTCATCTTAGATTGTGCACTGTGACCAAGGAGGAGGGGAAAACGAGAGATCTTAATGTTTATTTGCTAATTAATAGCACTGCATGCAATGAACTAACCACTGCATGTCGTGTTTGGTAGTCTCAAGTCATTAAAAGCATGCACACCCACATCTCCTATTGGTTGATATGTCAAGAAACAAGAAACAAGGTAGAAGTTAATGCACCGCGCCTAAGTGTTTTGGGAGTATTGTAGATATTGATATTTTTAGTATAAATTTGGTCGTGGGATTTCATTGATGCCTGTCAAAGCATTGACAAGTCTGCTATGCGTGACCTGAAGATGAAAGCGTTGAGCATCTCGAAGTTGATCAACAATCTTCAATTGTCAAAGATTAGCCGTTCGGCCAATAAGGTGGCACACTTAATCGCTAAGTATAGCTTTGACAATAGATTAGATGGTATTCTTGTAAATAACATACCGCCCTGTGTGGTGAATATTGTATCGAATGAGTGTACTGGTGTGGCTGGTTAATTAATATAAGGTGGTGTTCAAAAAAAGTATAAATTTGATCAAACACTTTGCAAACGGTTGACGGGATTAAAAAGGACCAGAGGGAGTATCATGCATGCGGAGTAGGCAAAAAAATTGGTTGTCTAAAAAAAGGCAAAAAAATTGCCCATTTATAGCCAGTCGAAGTCTCAAAGGGCGCGACCACGTGAGGGAGGCGAAGGTCGTGGGAGGCGTGACATTTGACGGAATTAAGTGAAGTTACATCCACGTGCCGGCATGGCGTGCGAACAGGCAGAAGCTATATCGTCAGGCCTATGATATGGGTCTAGTAGACATGACATCTAGTGGGTCCCGCATAGTTCTCGAGAACTCTTTGGGGGCTTGCAGCCGTTTATCCACCGGGCAAGCTAGCAACCCCACGCCGTTCGCACGCCCTACTCGTCCCCGTCTTCTACCTTACAACAGTTCGCTCCCAGTCGTCCCGTCCTTTCACATTAGTTCGCTCCCAGTTTTTTTGCGGGGTACAACAGTTCAACTTCTCCTAACCGTCCTCCAAAATCCATGGCCTCCCAAATCTCCATGGTCGCCGCTGAGTACTAGGTTAGAGCCATCACCGGCGATTGATACGTCTCCAATGTATCTATAATTTTTGATTGCTCCATGCTATATTATCTACTGTTTTAGGCAATATTGGGCTTTATTATCCACTTTTATATTATTTTTGGGACTAACCTATTAACCGGAGGCCCAACCCAGATTTGCCGTTTTATGCCTATTTCAGTGTTTCAAGGAAAAGGAATATCAAACGGAGTCCAAACAGAAAACTCCTTTTTGGGACGTGATTTTCTCACCGGATAAGACCCAGGGAACTTGGAGTGCACGTCAGAAGATACGGGAGCTGCCCACGAGGGTGGGGGGGCGGGCCCCTGCCTCGTGGGGCCCCCGTGGCTCCACCGACGTACCCCTTTCACCCATATATACCTAGGTATCGCAAAACTTCAAGAACAAAAGATAGATCGGGAGTTCCGCCGCCGCAAGCCTCTTTATCCACCAAAAACCTAATTGGGACCCTGTTCCGGCACCCTGCCGGAGGGGGGATCCATCACCGGTGGCCATCTTCATCATCCGGGCGCTCTCCATGACGAGGAGGTATTAGTTCCCTCGGGGCTGAGGGTATGTACCAGTGCTATGTGTTTGATCTCTCTCTCTCTCTCTCTCTCGTGTTCTTGATTTGGCACGATCTTGATGTATCGCGATCTTTGCTATTATAGTTGGATCTTATGTTTCTTCTCCCCCTCTTATCTCTTGTAATGGATTGAGTTTTCCCTTTGAAGTTATCTTATCGGATTGAGTCTTTAAATATTTGAGAACACTTGATGTATGTCTTGCCGTGCGTATCTGTGGTGACAATGGGATATCACGTGCCACTTGATGTATGTTTTGGTGATCAACTTGCGGGTTCCGCCCATGAACCTATGCATAGGGGTTGGCACACGTTTTCGTCGTGATTCTCCGGTAGAAACTTTGGGCACTCTTTGAGGTTCTATGTGTTGGTTGAATAGGTGAATCTGAGATTTTGTGATGCATATCGTATAATCATACCCACAGATACTTGAGGTGACATTGGAGTATCTAGGTGACATTAGGGTTTTGGTTGATTTGTATCTTAAGGTGTTATTCTAGTACGAACTCTAGGGCTGTTTGTGACACTTATAGGAATAGCCCAACGGATTGATTGGAAAGAATAACTTTGAGGTGGTTTCGTACCCTACCATAATCTCTTAGTTTGTTCTCCGCTATTAGTGACTTTGGAGTGACTCTTTGTTGCATGTTGAGGGATAGTTATATGATCCAATTATGTTATTATTGTTGAGAGAACTTGGACTAGTGAAAGTATGAACCCTAGGCCTTGTTTCCTATCATTGCAATACCGTTTACGCTCACTTTTACCGCTTGCCACCTTGCTGTTTTTATATTTTCAGTTTACAAAAACCTATATCTACCATCCATATTGCACTTGTATCACCATCTCTTCGCCGAACTAGTGCACCTATACAATTTACCATTGTATTGGGTGTGTTGGGGACACAAGAGACTTTTTGTTATTTGGTTGCAGGGTTGCTTGAGAGAGACCAACTTCATCCTACGCCTCCCGCGGTTTGATAAACCTTAGGTCATCCACTTGAGGGAAATTTGCTACTGTCCTACAAACCTGTGCACTTGCAGGCCCAACAACGTCTACAAGAAGAAGGTTGTGTAGTAGACATCAAGATCTTTTCTGGCGCCGTTGCCGGGGAGGCTAGGTAAGTGAAGGTATATCTTTAGATCTTGCATTCGAATCTTTTTGTTTCTTGTTTTAGCACTAGTTAGTTTATAAAATAAAACTACAAAAAAATGGAATTGAGTTTGTCTCATACGCTTCACCTCTTTAATATCTTTCGTGAGTATGATGGAAAGGAAAACTGTGCCAAAGTACTAGAAGAAGAATTATATAAAATGTTTGGCACCAAATCTTTGTATGATGAGCATGATTGCAATGTTGTTAGTATGATTTCCTTGAATATCCATGATGCTAATGATATGCAAAGCCACAAGCTTGGGGATGCTATGTTTAAAGAAGATGATATCTTTTGTCCCCCAAGCTTTGAGGAGCAAATTTACTATGATGAAAGCATGCCTCCTATCTATGATGATTATTGTGATGACACGTATGCCTTAAAGAATAATGATAACCATGAAACTTGTCATCTTGATCTTAATTTTTAATCACATGATAGTTGTTTTGTTGAGTTTGCTCCCACTATTATTCATGAGAAGAATCTTGCTTATGTGGAGAGTAATAAAATTTCTATGCTAGTAGATCATGAAAATAATGTTTTAGGTGCTGATTATATTGTTGAATTCATTCATGATGCTACTGAAAATTATTATGAGGGAGGAACATATGCTTGTAGGAATTGCAATAATATCAAGTTTCCTCTCTATGTGCTTAAAATCTTGAAGTTATGCTTGTTTTACCTTCCTATGCAAGATGATTCTTGTTCCCATAAGTTATTTGCTCACAAAATCCCTATGCATAGGAAGCGGGTTAGACTTAAATTTGCTAGTCATATTCTTCATGATGCTCTCTTTATGTTTCAATTCTTATCTTTTATGTGAGCATCATTGAAATCATCATGCCTAGCTAGGGGCATTAAACGATAGCGTTTGTTGGGAGGCAACCCAACTTTATTTTAGTTTCTTGCTTTTTGGTTCTTTTTAGGAATAAATAATCCATCTAGATTCTGTTTAGATGTGGTTTTATGTTTTAATTAGTGTTTGTGCCAAGTAGAACCTTTGGGAAGACTTGGGTAAAGTCTATATAATCATGCTATAAAAAACAGAAACTTTAGCGCTCACGACAATTGCTTAAACTTTTTACTGGAGAGTGATATTTAGTTGATTATTTTTGCAGATGATTACTAGACAAATTCCTCAGGTCCACCAATTTATTTTAGAATTTTTGGAGTTCCAGAAGTTTGCGTTAGTTACAGATTACTACAGACTGTTCTGTTTTTGACAGATTCTGTTTTCATTGTGTTGTTTGCTTATTTTGATGAATCTATGGCTAGTAAAATAATTTATAAACCATAGAGAAGTTGGAATACAGTAGGTTTAACACCAATATAAATAAAGAATGAGTTCATTACAGTACCTTGAAGTGGTATATTGTTTTCTTTCGCTAACGGAGCTCACGAGTTTTCTGTTAAGTTTTGTGTTGTGAAGTTTTCAAGTTTTGGGTAAAGATTCGATGGACTATGGAATAAGGAGTGGCAAGAGCCTAAGCTTGGGGATGCCCAAGGCACACCAAGGTAATATTCAAGTATAACCAAGCTTCTAAGCTTGGGGATGCCCCGGAAGGCACCCCCTCTTTCGTCTTCATCCATCGGTAATTTACTTGGAGCTATATTTTTATTCACCACATGATATGTGTTTTTCTTGGAGCATCATTTTATTTTATTTAGCTTTGCTTGATGTTTGAATAAAGTATCAAGATCTGAAATTATTAAATGGGAAAGTCTTCATATAGTTGCATAATTATTCGACTACTCATCGATCTTCACTTATATCTTTCGGAGTAGTTTGTTGTTTGCTCTGGTGCTTCACTTATACCTTTTAGAGCATGGTGGTAGTTGTATTTTGAAGAAATAGATGGAATCTCATGCTTCACTTATATTATTTTGAGAGTCTTGAATAGCATGGTAATGTGCTTAATTCTAATATGCTAGGCATACAAGACTAATAAAAGAAAAATTCTTATGAGTGTGTTGAATACTAAGAGAAGTTTGATGCTTGATAATTGTTTTGAGATATGGAGGTGATAATATCAAAGTTGTGCTAGTTGAGTAGTTGTGAATTTGAGAAATGCTTGAGTTAAAGTTTGCAAGTCCCGTAGCATGCACGTATGGTAAACGTTATGTAACAAATTTGAAACATGAGGTGTTATTTGATTATCCTCATGAGTGGCAGTCGGGGACGAGCGATGGTCTTCTCCTATCTATCCCCCTAGGAGCATGCACATAGTGCTTTGGTTTTTGATGGCTTGTAGATTTTTGCAATAGGTATGTGAGTTCTTTATGACTAATGTTGAGTCCATGGATTATACGCACTCTCACCCTTCCATCATTGCTAGCCTCTTCGGTACCATGCATTGGCCTTTCTCACATTGAGAGTTGGTGCAGACTTCGCCGGTGCATCCAAACCCCGTGATATGATACGCTCTTTCACACATAAACCTCCCTATATCTTCCTCAAAACAGCCACCATACCTACCTATTATGGCATTTCCATAGCCATTCCGAGATATATTGCCATGCAACTTTCCACCATACCGTTCTTCATGACACATTCATCATTGTCATATTGCTTAGCATGATCATGTAGTTGACATAGTATTTGTGGCAAAGCCACCGTTCATAATTTCATACTTGTCACTCTTGATTCATTGCATATCCCGGTACACCACCGGAGGCATTCATATAGAGTCATACTTTGTTCTAGTATCGAGTTGTAATCATTGAGTTGTAAATAAATAGAAGTGTGATGATCATCATTCCATAGAGCATTGTCCCAAAAAAAAAGAGAAAGGCCAAAAAAAAGAAGGCCCAAAAAAAATAAAAAAATAAAAGGGGCAATGTTACTATCCTTTTTTTCCACACTTGTGCTTCAAAGTAGCACCATGATATAGTGAGTCTCATATATTGTGCTTCAAAGTAGCACCATGTTCTTCATATAGAGAGTCTCTTGAGTTATCACTTTCATATACTAGTGGGAATTTTTCATTATAGAACTTGGCTTGTATATTCCAACAATGTGCCTCCTCAAGTGCCCTAGTTCTTCGAGAGCAAGCAAGTTGGATGCACACGCACTAGTTTCTTTTGTTGAGCTTTCATACATTTATAGCTCTATTGCCTCCGTTGCATGGCAATCCCTACTCCTCGCATTAACATCAATCGATGGGCCTCTCCATAGCCCGTTGATTATCCTTGTTGATGTGAGACTTTCTCCTTTTTTTGTCTTCTCCACATAACCCCCATCATCATATTCTATTCCACCCATAGTGCTATATCCATGGCTCACGCTCATGTATTGCGTGAAGGTTTATGAGTTTGAGATTATTAAAGTATGAAACAATTGCTTGGCTTGTCATCGGGGTTGTGCATGATGAGAGCATTCTTGTGTGACAAAAATGGAGCATGACTAAACTATATGATTTTGTAGGGATGAACTTTCTTTGGCCATGTTATTTTGAGATGACATAATTGCTTAGTTAGTATGCTTGAAGTATTATTATTTTTATGTCAATATGAACTTTTGTCTTGAATCTTTCGGATCTGAATATTTATATCACAAGTAAGAAGAATTATATTGAAATTGTGCCAACTAGCATTCCACATCAAAACTTATCTTTTTTATCATTTACCTACTCGAGGACGAGCAGGAATTAAGCTTGGGGATGCTTGATACGTCTCCAACGTATCTATAATTTTTGATTGCTCCATGCTATATTATCTACTGTTTTAGGCAATATTGGGCTTTATTATCCACTTTTATATTATTTTTGGGACTAACCTATTAACCGGAGGCCCAGCCCAGATTTGTTTTTTTATGCCTATTTCAGTGTTTCGAGGAAAAGGAATATCAAACGGAGTCCAAACAGAAAAATCCTTTTTGGAACGTGATTTTCTCACCGGATAAGACCCAGGGAACTTGGAGTGCACGTCAGAAGATACGGGAGCTACCCACGAGGGTGGGGGGAGCGCCCCTTGCCTCGTGGGGCCCCCGTGGCTCCACCGACGTACCCCTTTCACCCATATATACCTACGTATCGCAAAACTTCCAGAACAGAAGATAGATCGGGAGTTCCGCCGCCGCAAGCCTCTGTATCCACCAAAAAACTAATCGGGACCCTGTTTCGGCACCCTGCCGGAGGGGGGGATCCCTTACCGGTGGCCATCTTCATCATCCCGGCGCTCTCCATGATGAGGAGGGAGTAGTTCCCTCGGGGCTGAGGGTATGTACCAGTAGCTATGTGTTTGATCTCTCTCTCTCTCTCTCTCTCCCTCTCTCTCTCTCTTGTGTTCTTGATTTGGCACGATCTTGATGTATCGCGAGCTTTGCTATTATAGTTGGATCTTAGGTTTCTTCTCCCCCTCTTCTCTCTTGTAATGGATTGAGTTTTCCCTTTGAAGTTATCTTATCGGATTGAGTCTTTAAAGATTTGAGAACACTTGATGTATGTCTTGCCGTGCGTATCTGTGGTGACAATGGGATATCACGTGCCACTTGATGTATGTTTTGGTGATCAACTTGCGGGTTCCGCCCATGAACCGATGCATAGGGGTTGGCACACGTTTTCGTCGTGATTCTCCGGTAGAACCTTTGGGCACTTTTTTAAGGTTCTATGTGTTGGTTGAATAGATGAATCTGAGATTGTGTGATGCATATTGTATAATCATACCCACGGATACTTGAGGTGACATTGGAGTATCTAGGTGACATTAGGGTTTTGGTTGATTTGTATCTTAAGGTGTTATTCTAGTACGAACTCTAGGGCTGTTTGTGACAATTATAAGAATAGCCCAACTGATTGATTGGAAAGAATAACTTTGAGGTGGTTTCGTACCCTACCATAATCTCTTAGTTTGTTCTCCGCTATTAGTGACTTTGGAGTGACTCTTTGTTGCATGTTGAGGGATAGTTCTATGATCCAATTATGTTATTATTGTTGAGAGAACTTGCACTAGTGAAAGTATGAACCCTAGGCCTTGTTTCCTATCATTGCAATACTGTTTACACTCACTTTTACCGCTTGCCACCTTGCTGTTTTATATTTTCAGTTTACAAAAACCTATATCTACCATCCATATTGCACTTGTATCGCCATCTCTTCGCCGAACTAGTGCACCTATACAATTTACCATTGTATTGGGTGTGTTGGGGACACAAGAGACTCTTTGTTATTTGGTTGCAGGGTTGCTTGAGAGAGACCATCTTCATCCTATGCCTCCCGCGGATTGATAAAACTTAGGCCATCCACTTGAGGGAAATTTGCTACTGTCCTACAAACCTGTGCACTTGCAGGCCCAACAACGTCTACAAGAAGAAGGTTGTGTAGTAGACATCAGTGATCATTTCATCGTCATCTACACACGTGGATCCGAGATGGTGAAAGCATGGTTTGCTCGCTTCCTACACATGTTCAACAGTTCAATGGATGAGTGGGTCGCTGTGCTAGATGTTGAGTACACCACAGTCCAGGGAGGAGAGAAGGATCTAAAGGACGAAGAGAGGAAGAAGCCCGCCGTGATCCAGGCTTGCGTACATAACGTTTTCTTGGTCTACCACATATGCCATGCCGACATTGAGTGCCAGGATTTTAAGAACTTCCTCAAGGACAAAAGAGTGAAATTCGTTACTGTAGGCTTAAGGAACGACAGTGACGTCCTGCGTCGGATAGGTCTCATTGTAGGCCAGCCCTTCGATCTCCAGAAGGCAAGCCTGGTGTCCTCCTCTCAACCTTCAATGCTGACCCTGGCAGCAACCATGATTGATCTTTCGTACGCTAAACTGAAGAAACCTCATCACGAGTTTCATCATGCATGGGAGTCGAAGACATTAGATGAAGATCACATCCCGTACGCAAAAATGGATGCCTACCTTTGTTTAAATATCTACAAGGGTTGGATGAAGAAGCAGAGCCCCGTGTCCGGTTCAAGCAAAGAAGCGTCGGCGAAGAGGAAGAGGAAGAGGGACGAGGACGAAGTCGAGGACGTGGATTCGGACTCCAAGTAGGTGGCAGTGCCGTCGCTCATGCTGGTACAACTACAGTGTCAAGCGGACTAGTTGCTTATTAGTTTGTATTCAAGGGTGTGTTGTGCTGAGGCCCCAGCAGAACTATGTTTATGTTCTTTCTCGTTAGTTGAACTCTTTAGTACGTACAGTAGTACTAGTACTATGCCTTACTACTGATCTTCTTGCAGTTGGTACTACTGCTCGTATCTTCGTGTTCCTACTGTACTTAATACGTTCGTACTAGTAGTATAATTTGGGTCAGTCAATTTGTGAAAGAAGTTCGACGGAGCAAAGGAAGAAGACATCAGAAGAGGTGGAAGAAGCCCTTCCAGCCATCCATGTTGCATCAAACGGCTCACATGAGTCGACTGACCCAAATTGCTCCTTCAGATTGCAGGATCCACATGGCATTCAAGGTCTCGAAGGTAGATTCCACGTTCACACACGGTTTGCGCGCTCGACGCACGCGCGACCAGCTTCCGCCACGACAGCCACCATGCGCGCCTCCTCCGCGCAGGCGGAGACGACAATGACACGCTAGTTCCTCCTCGCCGGCGTGCTGGAGCATGCGCTCGTCCTCCTCTTCGTACGCTGCGTGCATAGACGCGACTCCACCAGCTGCTCGCGTGCTTGGCAGCGCGGCGGCATCGCGAGGAGGGACTGCAGACGACGTGAGCGGGCGAGCCTTCGGCTTCATGGCACAACGATGGCGGCGACACGGCGGTGATGGGCGAGAAATTGTTGGCCGGAGCAGGTGGGCGCCGGCATGCGCAACGGCGGCGGTGGCATATTGATGAGTGCGCGTGTGGGAGCTTACTTTAGTTTTATATATAAGGTTGGTCAAAATTAAAAGAAAACCGTACTAGTACACGTAAACATTAGACTTAGGCATCGCTTTTATTAGTTAGTACCACAGCCACAATACGGAATCATGTGCAAGCGCGTGAACTGCGTCCGCGCAGTCGATCGAACGGTGCGTCACCGTGTCGCGCTCGAAGGACATCCACCAAACCTTTTTTTGTGTGTGAAAACAATCCTCGAATATTACTCACCTTTTTTTCCTGTGAGAGTTCTTGACGCTACAATATTTCCATATATTTGAATTTAGCTCCAGTTCGTGTTTATTTGGATTTGGACGTTTTAGGTGCTCCCTAGTTTTTTTAATACTGATTTTGTGTGTGTGACTGAGAGAGAACGTGTGTGTGTCCATATGTGTGTTGTGGCGGAAGGGCAATGTGGAGACGGTGTGCGTGTGATACAGACATAGAGAGGTGTGAATGTGCAAATGATCATGCATGAGTGAGACATAGACAGATGCCGATACGTTGTGTATACATGAGAGAACGGTCTTCTAGTTTACTTGTGTGTGTGTGTGTGAGAGAGAGAGAGAGAGAGAGAGAGAGAGAGAGAGAGAGGGAGAGAGAGACAAAGAGAGGAGCATCCGTAACACAACAACCATCTCTCTCGATTCGTCCGTCCCTCGCACGGTCGCATGCAACACATGCATCAACGCGCACATTTTGACACCCTCACCCGGCCCTTGCCCACCTCAAGGCCCGCACAATCTCTTCGTGAATACCCATTTCTCTCCTTAGGTTTGTTTTCTCTCAATATCTGACACACACACACACACAGACACACGCAACACAACACACACACACACACACACACACACACACACACACACACACACTCCCCCGAGCACACAATTCATCCTCATCCAAGGTTATACGGCGACCACTCTCACTTGTGCTTCTTTGCACCCCAACATGCACAACACCTCAATCTTCAAAGAGGGCAACGAGCAGATCGAAGACGGCGACCACACCGCGCTAGAGAATGCGGGGTAATTTGGAAGTAGGGTGATGTGACGACGGCTGACTGACTCCTCCCCCACCCTCTCTCTATCTTGCAGAAAATTACCAATCCCTCTCTCCCCCGCACAAAATTGTCAATCCCTCAACCCACGAGATCCTTCCCCTCTCGTCCATGTTTTTCCTGCTCTCTCATCAAACATGTTGTCTCTTCTCCTTCCACGTATACAGAATCCAGATGCACACACATCTCATGTATATTACATGTATGCATCTTTCTCACAGACCTAACTTCTTCCTCTCTCTTTCTCTCTATCTCTCTCTCTCTGTCTCGTTAGGTTTGTCTCCTACTCTCTCGTCCACATACATACAATATTTCCCACCCTATCTGCTCCATCTTCAAAAGCTCTCTCTGCACGTTTCATTCACACATTGGGATATGTCAAAATGCTGCTTCTATAATGGCTGATGTAGAGTTATGGTTGTTCTTGTTGCATCCTACAAAGTAGTAACTATGAAATGCATTTAGATTCTCATTTGACTGGGATTATGTGAGTTTGAGCATGTTGTGAAGTACTATAGACCTTGTATACATCTTGGGATTCGACAATGATTGTAACTATTGAATTGTATAGATCATTACATTCGAAGTCAATAGCCTAATATATTTATTTCACAATTTCAACAAATGATTAGTTCACTACAAACTAAGAAAACAAATGTGTACTCCCTCCGTTTTTATTTAAGTCTGCGTATTAGCATTGGTCAAAGTCAAGTTTTGTAAACTCTCAGAAAGCGTGTAACAAAAAATATTAACATATACAATAACAAATAAATACCATTAGATTCATTATTGAATGTACTTTCACATCATACATATTTGTTATGGCAAATGTTTATATTTTTCTATAAACTTGGTCAAACTTTAGGAAGTTTGACTTCGGTCAAACCTAATATGCAGAGTTTACTAATACTACTCGCTAGTTGCTTAGCCGAATCACTCAACACGCCACACAGGGAGTCCAGTGTCACAAAATTTTGAGGTCGGCGGGAAAATCTTCCGCGACCCTGATTCGAGCAGTGGGAAGTTACCATCATAGCCTTCGGAACAGGCCTACGGATGACGCTTGGTAGGGGGCTGCTTTCGTAACTTCAGGTTCACCCTACCCAGCCAACCCCACCCCGGCACCCAGAGTAGTACACCTGAATACTCCCCAAGTTCTATCCCCACCGCAAAATAGACTTCTCCATGGCATCGCAGCCTTCGTGCTCCTCCCCTTTACATCGGCGCACTCGTCCACTGTAGCGCATCTGCCTCATCGACGACCTCGTACGCCACACTAGGGCCGGTCCACCGTCGTCGTCGTACACGGAGCCTCTTGCCCGACATCGTCTTCCACGGTCTCGGTTCTGCTTCCCGGAAGCCGACGCCAAGCGCAGAAGTACCACCGTTGTGGACAATGAACTGACTCCCATTGCCGACCATGACTCACAGAGGCCACCGCGACCATCGTTCTCCTCCTCGATTGGTAATGTGTGTATTGAATCACTTAGCAGTACATGTGCAGTTCCAGTTTTGTTCATACCTACCCTTCAAATTTCCTGGGTGCTATTGTTCCCGTAAAAGTAATTGGTTATAGCCTCCATTGTCCAACAGAATATCAGCTTGTAATTGTGCGTCGCTCCTGTATCACGCTGTGCTTGGGTAGGTTTTTCATCTGCAACCAGTAGTGTGGCAAATGATGGAAAGGTTTTTAGAACTAGCAAAATGCCCATGCGTTGCACGCATCAAGATGCATTTGTATGAGTAGTTTATCCTGTTGGAGATGCTCTAACATGGCAGACGAGTGCTTTAATGTTGCCCACAAGATGCGCGAGTATTACTAGTAGTATATTTTTCTTGCCATGTTGAGATTTTAAAACCATGAGTGCAAACATGCAGAGGAGCAATGAAGACCAAACACGGGATATTCGGGACATCTTCAAGGAGCGTGGCAAGTTAAAGAGGAGCTGCACCGAACCTGTAAAACGAGCTTAGGTAAGTAACACCCTTTCAATTACTTTCGTGTAGCCTCATGTTCTTCGATGTGTATATGTTGTAGTTTCTGTTTCTCTTAAGCGTGGTGTTCTTCGATGTGCAATAAGAAGAGTCTTAATCATCCTAATCCTTTCATTTTTAGCTTGATGTAGGAAGTGGGTGTTCTCACCTTGTAGTCTGTATTTATTTATTTTTTTCCTTTTGAATTCACTTCTCCGAGTTCTGTTTATCTGGCTTCTACTAAATGGATCTAGGTTGCTCTGAGTATTGATCTAAAAAAGAAGTAACTTCATGTCAGGATGCAGTTCCTGCGAGGAGGGAAGTATGGTCAACCTCGAGATCATGTTTCCAACATGAGGCTGGATTACACACAAGGTGCCAGTTCCCTAATGATGCTGGATTAGACACAAGGTGCAAATTCCCAGATGATGCTAGATTACACACAAGCCAGGTGGAGTCGTCAGCTGTTCGTGTCCTCGTGGCATTAGTAAAGGATGAAAGAAAGCGTGCAACAGCCCTTGAGAATGTAGATGAGTTCCTAAAGAAGCGAAAAGAGCAATCAGATGCTCTCTTCACCCAAGCCAAAGAAGAGACGGAAGAAGCCAGAAATAAGCTAGTAGAGGCAGAGCAGGGTAGGCGTCTCCTGCTATCTAAAACTGTTGTCAATACAAAATTTCCTTCATAATAGCTAGGTTCAAATGTTTATCCAGTCAGCATGCCTGTTGTGATGTCCGTGCATCTACTGATGTGGCACAAAATGTTTTTTTCGGGTCATGTAATAACAACAATTACTTTCCAAACAATAACAGACGAAGTATTGGACATGTTATAGTTCACGCGCAAGCCCGACATTCCAAGTTCAACTTCCACATCAAACTCATGTTCATAGATATCTGCACATTCATACATAATGTCCACAAAAATGGTTCACTTCAAAGCCAAAAAAAATGTGAGGAGAGTTATAAATAAAGAAAATCCTCTACTAGTTCCTGCTACCAGTGCGAGCACAACAAGTCAAGACCATGCATAAATTAATTATATTTTAGTCATTTTTTGTGTTCTAAAATGCCTGCCCGCTCGCGGAAGGACGTGTTGCCGGCACACGCGCGGATTCAATGAAGGCAGGCGGGGCGGTCTTAAGCTGGTTGCACGCGGCGAGGAGGCGTGCTCAGCCGGGCCTGCAGCGAGTGCGGCCCTCTTGGCCGGCGCGCCGGTTCAATGCCTGCGCTATGAGAGGTCGTGTCCGTGTCAGAGCAATCACTCCCTCCAGCCCGTTTTTGTTTGGGTATAACAAAATCTCTTTTTCCATTCACATTTTACAAGTAAAGTTCGTGGACAAACTTTGACCCAAAGTACAATGGGGACTAGTAAACCAGAATGGAGGTAGTAGTTTTTTTTAATCGAAGAAGGGTTTCCCCTTCCGATTTTCATTAAAGAAAACCAGCATCTAAATCTAAACCATAGTATTTGCCCTAGAACTACCAGGTTCAACATCTCGCAACATAAACCCATACAACCTCCATCGCAAAAAAAAACCATACAACCATACGCCAAGGAGGTACGTAGTACTATGAATTCCATTTTCGCTCCATACCAATCGTTCTAAAAACTACTTACTACTTATAACGCGCCATTGAAAATCGGAACTCTTAACCCCGCTAAAAAATGATATTTTAAATGTGGCTACTTGATCTGTGGCAACTGGCGAGCCACCGCGCTCCAAGTCGTTCACCTGTGGTCCCGACCATCAACTCCTATGGATCAAATTATCACGCGAGCTGACTATTCCTACAAAGGTGCTCCACCACGTACCCGGTACCCGCGAATGAAGCAATCGTGCCCCTAGGGTTTTAGGGTTTATTTGTTAACGTCGCCTTTACGTAACACTCATGTGTGCAAGACAGCGAGAGGCCGACTGCGTGCGTGTGCCTCTTCTCTTCGTATATGTACTCCACCGTTTGTCTGGTGTCCAAAAAATTATAATAACTACTAGCAATGTGCCAATGCGTTGCCACACGATCAAAGTAGATTAATACAGTGGCGGAGCTAGATGCAGATTACGCCTGGGGCTGTGCTATGTTGAGTGATAAACTTCTATGATTTTCTATGCTTTGCATGAAGAAATTACAAAGGAAGTTGTTTCTAGGCCTGGAGCTATAGCCCTAGCTGTCCCAGGCTTGTCTCCGCCACTGGATTAATACATATTCACCGATTTGATAGAAAAAAATGTCTAGCTTTGAAATACGTATATCACTAAAAATATATTATGTTTCACTCAAAATATATTCCTTTGGCGGTTTTGATGAGATAAGGGAGGAATGTTGTTGGTTTCAAGATTCGAAAGTGGTATATGTCTAATTTCTACTCTTACTAGCAAGATGCCAGTGCGTTGCACGAAACATCACGATCTTGTGGGAGAAAAGGATGAACGAGGGAAGGCCTTATCCGCAAATGTGGTGAAGAGTGCGGGTAAATTGCCATATTTACCTTCCTATCCGTCAGATATAAATCAGACGACCTACATTGCAGGATGGCAGGCCCACCATCATCACCAACTCTATTTTTTATCCCTACTCTTATAATAAGCATTGTCGGTGATGATCGTGTGCCTGCCAATATAGGCCTCCCAATCTATATCTGACGGATAGGAAGGAAACTATGGCAATTTTGCAAAAAGATACCCACACCCCTCTCCACATTTGCAAATAAGGCCTTCCCTCGTTCATCCTTTTCCCCCACAAGATAAACTACTCATACGAATGCATCTTGATGTTCCATGCAACGCATGGGCATCTTGCTAGTTGTTGCAAAAAGCCCATGTGCGTGTGAGAGAGAGGGAGAGTGGAGGAGGACGGAGTGCATGTGTGACAAAGACACAAGGAGTGTGTGTGCGATAGGTATCAGCTTAAAATGAGGCGATAGTGTGTGTGTGCACGATCGAGAGGGCGTGTCTCAAGAAGGGAAGAAAAATCTACATAGATACAAGGAGCGGGAGAGAGACATGTATGCGATGGTGGAAGCACGAGTGTGCGGGTGTATAAACTTACCTAGAGGCTAGCTAGTCGATAAATGTTTGTGAGAGAAATACGAGTCGGGGTGCGAAAGCGAGTGTTTTGTGTGTGAGATAGAGAGACGGTAGTCGGGAAGGGGAGTGGAAGCAGGAGTGGTGTGTGTGTGTCTGTGTGAGAGAGAGAGGAGACGGTAGTCGGGGTTGTCTGATCGGTAAACAAATGAATAATGTCAGTCTGGGATGGAGACGAAAAGGAGACCGCAACAAATGTTGTGTCTACAAGAGAGATAGAGAGAGTAATTTTAGTGGTATGAGTCATATGTAGAGACATATAGGGTGTGTGAGAGAATCCCATAGAGAGAAAGACAAAGTGAAAGACGAGTGGAGACTGTGTGTTTGGCGGTGAAAAAGAAAGCTTAGGTACCGAGTGATACCAGAGAACAGTAGAGACGTGAGAGATAATGAAAACCGTGTAATGTATAATGATAGGGAGAGTGTGACACTTCTCAAGGGAGACGTCGAGAGACCATGTTTGCGAGGATAGGAGCAACATGAAGTGAGCGTGCGGGTGAGCTGGAGAAAAGAGAGTGATAGCTACCTGAAGGAGCATGCATGCGAGAGAGATGGGCATGAAAGGAGTGAACAAAAAAGGGATTCAAATATTTGAATTCGAGATGACGATACATGTAATCCATACTCGAACCAAAATTGATCTATCAAACATGCATACTCATATGAATTCATGCACATCTATGTTATTTAATATGTAGATATTAATGATCCATACATTTTAGTAGAACATAGTTTGGTTAAATTTTTTCTAATTCAACCTTAAGATTTCGAGATCGTTGTATTTGTATATCATATTATACATATAAAGGAGCAGAATTCTTTGTTGTGCTTTTGAAAGTATATATAAAAAATGATGTATATAGAATGTAATTCCAATTGAAAATGGATCCCGCCCGAAAAATAATAGAATACAAACGGGATTCGAATTGAGTTGGCACGGTAAACATGCACTCTGCAAAATTTGAACGAAGCGGGGAAAGTCGCAGTAACCGCCCGAAACCAAAATCTGCGAGATGGAAATCACTACTGCCTATCCCTGCCACGCAAAGCCTATCTGCTGGATTTCTATAGGTTTCGATAGGGGTAGGTTTGTAATTTCACCCAAACGTGACGTAACCGCCTCTCACCCAGATTCATACACGGTGGGCACCAAAACACAGTGTGTCCACGGCCGAAATCGACTCCCTCCCCGATTCATATTCATACACGATGGGCGCCAAAAACAAACTCTCGTCGGCAAATATTCGGTGTATGCGAGATTACCGTCCTATCCCCAACCGACTAGTGTTGCTGTGATGTAGTAGAAATTTGAAACGGGGGCTAAGTTTGTAAATTTCCTTGCATTTGAGACAAGCGCGCCCTGAATACATGGTTCCCCCTTCCTCTCTACCTCCCTTTTCCTCATTCGTACTCCGTGGGTGCCAAAACACCCTCTCCACCCCACCCTCCTCCGTCCGCCGCCGTCCGCCACCCCATCCACCACCGTCCTCCTCCACCATGCCGGAGCTGATACCCCGACGCCGCCGTCCATTACAAGAGACCGACCTCTCTCACCCACGGCTTCGGACCGGGATCCTTGCATCCCGTCCTCTCGCTTCATCCCCGCCGTCGTCCACCTTGTCGGCGCCGCTCCTACGACCGTCTCGTCCACCGCGCCCCGCCGCCACCGTCTACCCTCCTAGATCTGCTTCCATGCCGCCGACAGCCATCGCTACCGCAGCACCGTCAAATTCTCAGCAGATGCGTACACGGCGCCGCACCAGAGGCGGTACTCTTTCGTATTTTCTCAACTTATTTATTGCAGCAAGAAAATAGATCGCCACTGTTTTACTCTGATTTCTTGTCTTGGTTGCAAAGTTGCCTTTGTCCGGTTTGCACCTTCAGATCCGCCATGGCATGCTCAACACCATGCTTGCAATGCTTATTGTTTTCCCCTTTTATATTCCACACTAGTTAAATCACAGCAGACTAAATTTCAAAATTAGGTCAGTCGATTTTTCAGAGCTCGCCGGAGTTCGCCGGTGCGATCGAAGGGGCTCAGGTGGGGACGGTGGTTGTGGGGGGCGGTGGTGGGGCCTCGTCGAATGAAGAAAACTCGACGCGGGTGGGGGCGGGGGTGGGAGTGGCAGAGGAACACAGGCGGTGGGGCCGGTGGTTCGGCCGGCGGCCCGTGCGGTGTTCTGTATGGGAAGCACAGTATGTTCCTTGTCACGAAGGGGAGCAGGGACATCTGCAGTCAATAGCTGATAGAGCTGGCCTGTACGTGATCGATAGGCTTTCAATTACTAGCGGCAATACAACACCGTAATTTCCAGCCAGTTCCACTTTCCCGATTTATATATCCTGGTTATGGTGTACCCCTGTTATGTACACTATGATCTGCCTAGTTGCTGTGTGCTCTTGTTATCATGGTTTGGCAATAAACTCTCTATACAGTATATTATGAACCTATCATCTGCCAGCTATCCTTACTTCTGGAGCCTATTTTTTTGTGTACTTGTGCCAGATTATATAAATGCACGCACCATATTACAACACACTTGAGCTCTCTCATCAGAATCCAGTGATAGCACACAAGTGTTTACAGGGGTGCCCCTATATTAGAATATAATCTGCATTACAAAGATAATCTCAGAACTACTTATGCTTTCATGGTTCTCAGATATTATACGCAATTACAGTGAATATCAGAATCCGCGCATCAGAAGAATATTGTGGAACACTGCAATGACTTACAAAATTGGCAGCAAGGCATTGAGTGCCATTCTGGAAGCAATCAAACTCGTACGCTCCCCACCTGTTGATTCTTGTTCAGAATATCATCCTAATGACTATTCTAACCTCGAGGAGTCAAAGGCAGATGATCTGTCCTGTTCACCCATCAAGGTGCCTGTTCTAATTTGGCAAGGTTTTATTGATTGTGCGTATCTTGCATATGTTGTCTTGCATTTCTTCTACTTTGTTGCACCGCCATCTGCTTAGTTTACTCATCATATAATTCGAGATGCCATGCCCATCCATTATCAATACATATTCCATCTGTTATCATACCATGTTTTTCCACTCAAATGCTGTTCTTGTGCATCAGACATCAAAAAGGAAGAGGGTGATTGCCGAACCTGAAGGAGCACCAGCAAAGTCCTTGAAAAACATGGTGGTGCCGGAGAAATCAGACAGCGCCCCACTTATATTGCCTGTACAACCAGTGACACAAAATGTAGGACCGACTCCAGCAGACTGTACCCATACTTCACTGGCCACACCACTATCCCCACCACACAGGACTTGCACTCCAGCAAAAGGTATACCGATTTCATTTGCCATAGCACCAGCTGTACCACAGAAAAATCCCACTTCAGCAAAAAGTACAGCAAGTCCTCCGGCCGAAGACCTATCCCAACTGCAGAGACGGCCAATTCCTGCAGATTGGAACCCCATTCCATTTATTCCCAGTTTAAAAGACAATGCTTTCAATATTGTTAGGGACTACGTGCATATATTCCCATCATGGGAAGATTATTGTGAAGACAAACACCATTTTCAAGGACTTTGCTCGTCTCGTTCCCAGGATGAGGTACTGTCTATGAAATCACATGACAATTTGAACTTCTACTTTTCCGCATGTGCCTTATGGATCTTTTTTGCAGGAAATCTGCTCAAAGAAGAATTCCGGTTTGACAAGAACGACAGGATATCGCAAATATGCTGCCCGATGCGTTGCTCTTGTTAGTACCTGTTGTCCTGTATCACTGTACTTGCATACATACATGGTTCATTATGTGACAGTAGTATGCATGCTAGCTTGCTTATCAATTGTTCGCTCCAAATTATCTGATCTGTATGAATGGTTACATTAGTGTAGAATATATCCAATGCCAATGTTTTTTAGCTCCGCATTGTTCTTGTAAGTACATGCTGTCCTTTATCAGTGTACTTATAATGATAGGTAGTTGTTCATGTACCATCACTCTGCAGCTTATTTTCCTTTGCCCTCCATTTTCTACAGATCAGATCTATATTTACTCTTACCATAAGGTTGGTACTGAAGAGGTTTAGCTATGCATTGCTCTTGGCTGTACCTTTTGCCTGTATCGCTGCACTTACATTTATAGTTACTTGGTTATGTAGCATCACTCTTTATCTTATCTTAAATATTCTCCATTTTTTCGTATATTATCACATCTATATTTACTCTTAACAAAATGTAGAATAAAGGCAATGCTTTTGAAGAAGATTATGTGGTAAACTTCTTGAACTGCCCCCCATCAGCATGGACAATGCCTTTATAGAGCCTGTCTTCACCAATAATGTAAGTTTGTCCATCTCAAGCCTTCAAACTTTGTTGTATATATTTGGTTAGGCATGACTGCAACAACTGTTTATTTTTGGTGTTTGCATCAAATTGCTTGTTTAAAGTTTATTATATGTAGTTCATAAACAAAAGTTTGTCCTTTCTCAATTTAAGTTTTCAGTTGTACAACCGAGTTCCTTCTTCATACCATGTAAATTAAACTATACAGAGCAAGTGATCTTCTTTTGCACTGCATGTATGCTTCTGTTCTTCATCTGTAATCTAGTGGTGTGGTGAACCTACCCACGACAGCACAATGTCATATTCTGCAATGTCTTAACTATGAACAATGTCATATCATTCTACTATTATTTAAACCGTCTCTTTATTTACCAATCTGAAATGGTATAAATTGACAACACACTAACCACTGATACTTATGAGTTCTTGATCTGTAATCCAGTGGTGTCATGAAGCTGCCAACTCCTTCACAATGTCATTTCCTGCCATGTCTTGACCTGAACAATACCATATTGTGTTAATGCAAATTCAAACCGTGTCACTTTATTTGTCAGTAAGAAATGTGATGAATTGTCAGCACTGATACTTTTATGTGCAAAACCTGTCATCTGTCTGCTTGTTTATCTTTCAGAGTGAGGAAGATATAGGTGTTGAACAAGTGCAGTCTCATCATCTTGCTCAGCTGCTTGCGCTGTAGCTCCCCAACAGGGCTAACCTTTCTTGAACTCTATTGAAGTGCTGTCGGTTTTGTATATTATTTTGTCGGCGTGTTTATTTGCACTGGTGGCGATCTTTGATGCCCAGTGTATGTAATCTGCTGTCTGCTTGTGCTTCATTATCATAGTGGCGAACTTTGATGCCCAGTGGATGCAATATGCCGTAATTTCTTTATTGTATAATATAGGTTTTTTCTTATTCACGATGCTGCAGTTATTTTACTGTATATATATCCCGTCTTCGCAGTAAACTGGCCAAACCGTAAAATTACGATACATAATCGGGCCGTCATGCAATCACGATGTACGTTGGGCCTGAAATGTGCCGATCAGCTCACGGGCCGGCACCAGCCCGAAATGAACCCCAGCCCATGATTGGGCGAATCAAATCACGGGCTTTTAACAGGCCGAAAAATTGTCTCGGTCCTTGTTTGGCCCAATCAGATATCGGCTGCGAGCAGGCCGGATGCAAACCGGGCTGTAGTTAGGCCCAACTATATGACGGGCCTTTAACAGGCTGAAATTAATATAGGGCCGAAATGTTAAACGGGCCCTTAACAAGCCAAAACTAATATCAGGCCGAATTACTAAGTGGGCCTTTAGCAAGTGGGCCCAAAAGCATAGTGTCCAGTTGACGGGCCGAATCTGATATGGGCCATAATTAGGCCCAAAACCTCTTAAAGGGTCGGACCTGATCTGGGCCGTAATTTGGCCCAGAACATGGTAGGCTTTTAACGGGCCGGATCTCACATGGGCCACTATTAGGCCCGGAGCGTGGCAGGCCATTAATAGACTGGATCAAATATGGGCTGGCATTTGGCCCAAAACATGGCAGCCAATTAACGGGCCGACCTACTAGGGTCCTCAAAATCTTGTGGGCCTACAGCTGGGCCGGCCCATTAATGTCAGCGAAACCTCGTGGGCCTTTAGCTGGGCCGGCCCATTATGATCCGCAAGAATTTTGTGGGCCTTTACCTGGGCCGGCCTATTATGGCACACACAAATCTTGTGGGCCTTTACCTGGGCCGGCCCATTATGGCCTGCGAAATCTTGTGGGCCTTTAGCTGGGCCAGCCCATTATGGTCCGCAAAATATCCTGGGCCTTTAGCTGGGCCGGCCCATTATGGTCCGCAAAATCTTGTGGGCCTTTAGTTGGGCCGGCCCATTTAAACTTGTTGGGCCGTGCCATGTGTCGACGTATCATAGGCGCCTTCTGTCAAGTGAGTGGATGACATCTGTCCGACGATGAGCCGACATGGGTTTCCTCTAGCCAATGATGATTTTACACGTCGAAAATCCCCATTGGTCGGGGCTGTTAACGGGTTATCGGATCCAAAACCCGACCCGATAGCTTAACGGCGTTCCGTTACGGTGGATGCCACGTGTCGGTCACCCTTGACGAAAGCACTTCTGTGACGCGCGATTTATCGTCATGGAAGTGGACACTTCCATGATGATAATTTTGGTAATGTCATGGAACACTTCTACGACAGCACATGTATGACTATCTTGATTCTGTCATAAATTTGTCATGGATGTACATGCATGACAAAAAAAGCGACCTACTGTGACAAACACGTATCATCACGGAAGTGTATTTTTTTGTAGTGTAGTAAAGGTAAATTCTCTCTATAGATTTGATGAAGGTGATATTCCTCACTATAACACTACTAGAGAAAACGTTATACACAGAATCTTAGCAGCAGCGCGGTTTAAAAACAGGTGCTACTGCTAACTAGCAGTAGCGAGCTTAAAGGAACCGCGCTACTAATAACTAGATAGCAGTAGCGCTCTAGGTGAAACAAGCGTTACTACTATAATTGCCATGGATTTGCCCCCAGGCTAGATATAGTAGTTGCGCCCTTCCCTGGACGCACTGCTGCTAAAGTACTTAGTAGCAGCGTGTTTCTGCAAAACTCGCAGCTGCTAAGTGTTGCACCTAATTAAGTTTAGTCTCATACTGCTAAGCGAACAAGGTGTTTACCACCTTAAATATGTTGACTATTTAGATTATACACAAAAATATCAATGATGACCAACGTATATTTTTGATGTGTGCTTAGACTTAGTAGTAGCGTTTCTCCTGAAAACGCGCTATAGCTACTTTAGCTATAGCGCGTTTCCTGAAGTGTGCTACTGCTAGTTCGACTTAACCACCCGCCTGCTCAAAATTTCGCTAAGTCCTCCTTCCCCCCACTGTTCCCCTACTCCTCTGTCGCTGCCGCCCGAGCCCGAGCCTGCCCTCACCGCCGCCGCCCGAGGCCGTCGTCAACCTCACCGCCGCCGCTTGCCGCCGCTCGCGATCTCACCGTCGCCGCCGCCTCCCCCACCCCCTCCGCTCTCGACCTCACCGCCGCTCTCGACCTCACCGTCGCCGCCGCCTCCCCCAACCCCGCCGCCGCCTCCCGATCCTAAGCCCGCCCTCGCCGCCCCTACCTCTCCGTCGCCGAGCACCTCCCCGCCACCGTCTATCCCCTCTCTGTAAGCCCCCACCCCTCCCCCACCCTCGTTCTCTCTGCTTAGTTAGTACTAGATGTTTTTTAGTAGTAGATGTTAATTTAGGGTTCATAGATAATGATTTTTAGCAGTAGTAGATGTTAATTAGTAGTAGTGATGGTACTAGTTAACTATTGTATAATGTAGTTTATTTTTACTGTTTTTAGTAAGTTTTTAAAATAATTAGTAAGTAAATTAATAAACTACTTGAACTACTTTAGTTGTAGTTGAACTACTTTAGTAAGTAAATTAATAAACTAGTTGAACTAGTTGAATTAATAGAACTAATGTATTTTTAGTAAGATAATTAATATAACTAGTTGAACTACTTTTTTTAGAAAGAACTAGTTTTTTTTCTATTTATAGTAAGTTTATATTTAGTAAGAACTAGTTGAATTAATAAAACTAGTTGAACATGTCATATTTGTTGTTATTTTTTAGTTTAAGCAATTATTCGGGATGTATTAGTGATAACTTATACGGTTTTTGCTTTTGCACAAATCAAGGAGCCCCTCCATCATCCCTGCTATCGTCCCCGTCACCGACCCCCTCCGACATCAAGGTGAGACCAGCCAAATATCCATGTATATCTTGTGTTTCTCAAATAGGATATGTGGTTGCCCAAGTGGCCGTTCATGTTCAGTTTACACCTCCGAGTGGCCTATGTTTTGCCGGAGTGTTGATTAATTTCCGTTCTGGCAAATTTCAGGCGCTCGATATGTCCTTTTTTAGCAAAGGTCATGCCGGATTTTTTCGTGAATACTGGCATGACTTGTGCTAGAATATGTAGGAAATATCGAGTGGCCTGGATTTTCTCAAAAAATAATGATCTAATTTAGGTTTTTTAGTACATATATTTAATTGTACAAGTTTAATCTTTGAATTATGAATGTAGGAAGTGTCGTACTCGGACAACGACAGTCTCCCGGGGGAGTGCAGCTGGTGCCACGACGATCGAGGTATGTGCGACAGGTTCGTTGAGCTGGACGAAGATCGGCGCTTCAGCATTAACCTCGAGGAGACCTTCGATGTTGAAACGGTACGCAACAAGGACAAGTGTTTTTTTCATAATTAAGCATGACTTCAACTATTTCAGCGTCTAATTTTCATCTTTTACAATTCGACTAGCTTATCCCATGCCATGCAAGACGCTATGTCTTGGAGAGGATGGGTTTTGAAGACCATGAAAATTTTCAAACAAAGAAAATACACCTAAGGACCCATCATGATATCGATTTTGAAGTAAAACTGTACAATTCTCAGAGCGTAACCCATTTTGGTTGCCAAAATTGGGAAGCACTTTGCAAAATGTATGGTTTTTATGAAGGTATGATTGTCACCATGGATCTTGGTGATCCTGACATCGAGCAAGACAATATGGACATTTGGGTCCTTGTTGATACGCTTCCGATTCTACCGCAATGTGAGTTTCTCAAACATAGTTATTAACTCATTTATATTGTTTATTTCAAAATAGTTGACAACTTATTTCCATTGACAGCTTATTTTGAATCTTCAAAGAATGTGCAGAAGATGGTAGACAAAACCCACTACACTAATGGCTCCGAATTAACTTATAAGGAGAAAAGTCATCTGATTGCTTATTGTACTTATCTTGAGAATTACAATACCTATTATCGAACTCCTCCAAATTATGGTGAATACGTGCCACTAGTGCACGTGTTGAACCACGGTAACTTCTATGGAGATACCCTGGTAAGATTTTTTACTATTACGACATCCGTGCATCTTTTGCATACTTCTAAAACTAGTACATCATTGTTAACTATGAAGTTATTACTATGTTTTTCAACAGAAAATCCCGATGGATTGTGTGCCTCATCTGATGTATCAGAATGGTCGCCTTGCAGTTCTGAACATACAGCCAGGTCAATCTAAGGAGCTCACCTGTGCATATCGGATTTCTAAAACCGGTGAACACATGCTAATCAAAGAATGGAAAAAATGTTTGGACATTCGGAAGGAGGTTCTTGGAAGTAACATTAAGCGAAAGGCAAGAATTGGAGACAGGATAATCTCCATTCTCCATAATGGAGAGTCAGGGGCTATCTTGTTTTTTGCTATTTTACCTTAGAGAATATAGTACGTCCTAAGAGAATGTAGTAGGTCCTATGAGGTACAATATGTTTATTATGTGATACAATGTGTTAGAGTTGATGATGAGGAGTACTTGTGATTACGACTAGCGACCAATTTGCTATGTGATGTCTCATTGATGAAAACGATGATCTTGAGGAGGTGTTATTTGACAATGATGTATTATGATATAAGTTTTTAATGATATGATGATGATGATGATATTTATTATATCATTGGGTGAAAGAACCGCAGACTAGTTTCAAGTGGATGTCCATCCACTTGAAACTAGTCCACGGTTCTTTCACCTCGTGGTGTAAAAACTCATTATGATGTAAAAACAATTACTAAATTCCTGTTGTATGAAAACTTGTGTAAAGGTGTACGAATACAACATGAAATAAAAAATAAATAAAATATGAAATAATAGTAGCAGAGCGGGCAGGGAGAAGCGCTACTACTAATTACCAGTAGCGCTCCTACAGGAAGTCGTTACTACTAAGTCGATTTAGCAGTTGCGTGGGTGGAGGCACGCTACTGCTATACGTTAGCTGTAGCACCTTATCATTAGCGCATCACCCCGCGCTACTGATAGGCCTAAAACCCGCGCTGCTGCTAGGCTTTTCCTAGTAGTGTAAGTCTGCTAGACAATGCTTAGAGGAGTTTGATAACTTTATTGTCAAACAAGAAAAGTTCAATGCTTATTTTGGTAGACAATTGAAATATGATTCCAATATGATTAAACACTTGGGTGATTATATGGCTAATATTAGAGGTGAACTTAAACATGTTAGTAAACATGCTTCTATGGTTACCACTCAAGTAGAACAAGTACTTAAGTCTCAAAAAGAATTGCTCCATGAAATGAATAGTAAGAGAAATGATTATCTGTTAGAGTGGCTACTAGAACTAGTAGAATGATTCAGGAATCTTTGTATCCTGAAGGCCACCCTAAGGGAATTGAACAAGATTCTCAGAGAAATAACATTGATGCACCTAGTTCCTCTAAAAGGAAGAAAAAGAAAAATGATAGCACTGTGCAAACTTCTAGTGAACCTATTGCTGAGCCACCTGATAATCCAAATGATATCTCTATGTCTGATGCTGAAACACAATCTGGTAATGAACATGAACCTAATGAAAATGTTAATGATGATGTTCATGATGATTCTCCACCTAGTAATGATAATGATGTAGAAACTGAACCTGCTGTTGACCTTGATAACCCACAATCAAAGAATCAACATTATGATAACAGAGACTTTGTTGCTAGGAAACATGGCAAATAAAGAGAACCTTGGGTTCAGAAACCCATGCCTTTTCCTCCCAAACCATCCAAGAAAAAGGATGATGAGGATTTTGAGCGCTTTGCTGAAATGATTAGACCTATCTTTTTGCGTATGCGATTGACTGATATGATCAAAATGAATCCTTATGCTAAATACATGAAAGATATTGTTACTAATAAGAGAAAGATACCAGAAGCTGAAATTTCCACCATGCTTGCTAATTATACTTTTAAGGGTGGAATACCAAAGAAACTAGGAGATCCAGGAGTACCTACTATACCATGCTCCATTAAAAGAAACTATGTTAAAACTGCTTTATGTGATCTTGGAGCCGGTGTTAGTGTTATGCCCCTCTCTTTATATCGTAGACTTGACTTGAATAAGTTGACACCTACTGAAATATCTTTGCAAATGGCTGATAAATCAACTGCTATACCTGTCGGTATTTGTGAGGACGTGTCTGTTGTGGTTGCAAACGTTACTATTTTAACAGACTTTGTTATTCTTGATATCCCCGAGGATGATAGTATGTCTATTATTCTTGGAAGACCTTTTCTTAATACTGCAGGGGCTGTTATTGATTGCACCAAAGGCAATGTCACTTTTCATGTTAATGGTAATGAACATACAGTACACTTTCCGAGGCAACAACCTCAAGTTCATAGTATCAACTTTATTGGAAAAATTCCATTGATTATATTTGGAGGTTTTGAATTTCCTCTTCTTACTGTCAAGAAGAAATATGATATTCTTATTATTGGGGATGTGCATATCCCCGTTGAGGTAACATAGTGTTATTCAAAATTTCTCCGGTTCCATGTTAATCGGAATGAGTTTTTTAACAAGACCTGATCAACCTTGTTAGTGGATTCTTTTTGATGAGCATGAGATGGATGAAACTAGAAGGCACAACCTTCTGTACACTCTCTATATTTTCTGTTCTTTAGTAGAAATAAAGTAAAAATAGTATCTTTCTGTCTGTTTCCTAGTTTATTCGTGCAATATAAAAATATCCCGAAAATAAAAGTCCTCAGAATGACATACCAATTTAATATGATTTTTTCGGGAATATTTGAGGATTTATGGTGCAAAAATCACCGCGGGGGGAGCTGCCACCTGGCCACGGGGGTGGAGGGCGCGCCCCCTGCCTCGTGGGCCCACGGTGGCCCTCCTCTACTTATTCCAGCACCCATCTTCTTCTACTTCCTCACACAAACACGAAAAACCAACTCAAGCACGAGTTCCAGCTCTCTTTGCTGTGATTTTCGATCTCCTTGCTCAAAGCACCTCTCGCAAAGCTGCTTGGGGAGATTGTTCCTTGGTATGTGACTCCTCCATTAGTCCAATTAGTTTTTGTTCTAGTGCTTTATTCTTTGCAAATTTGTGCTGCATAGGTGACCATGTTCTTGAGCTTGCATGTCAAATTTATATGTGTTGAGGCATATCTCTCTCGATGTGGTTTTGGTGATTGATGACAACGTGTTTGCGGACTAATCGTGTGCTTTGAGCATTGCAGAGATTCATCGTTGGCACGAGATGATTTCTTCCCCTCGGAGTGTCATTCAAGACGGTGTAGCTCGGTCGTTTCTTTTTCGGTGGACTAGTTGTGTAGAGGGCACCGTACTATCAAGAGGGGGTCCGCTTTGGTATTGCATGGGTGGAATCAACACGTACACATCCGCTTCTCACCCTCCGAACCCTTCTGCTTTTCACCCCTTGTGGGGTTTTTCTAGTACCCAGCGGCAGTACCGCGGTACCCAGCGGTAGTACCGCTTAGGGGTCACAAGCGGTAGTACTGCTCCGCAGCGGTAGTACCGCCGGTGGCTCCTCAGTTGTACTACCGCTGGCTTGCCAGGCCCCTTCCGCGTCGATTCAAGGGGTATTTTTCTGTGTCGGATTGTGCGGTACCTCGCAGCGGCAGTAGAGCAGCAGTACCGCTCTTCCATCGCGGCAGTACCGCCCGGTTCCCTCTTTCCCCTTGTCCTTCCTTCTGCGCGGTAGTACAGCCAAAGGGAGAGGTTGTACTGCTTAACCCAGCGGTAGTACCGCTGTCTTCCGTGGTAGGACCGCCCTCTGCGGGGCTGTTTGGGGGGTAACGGTTGGATTGTTCCCCCCACTATATAAGGAGGTCTTCTTCCCCAAAGTTGACCTACCTCTTCCCCCAAAAGCTCCATTGTTGCTCGAAGCTCAATTTTCGCCCGATCTCTCTCCCTAGCCAATCAAACTTGTTGATTTGCTCGGGATTGGTTGTGAAGGCCCCGATCTACACTTCCACCAAGAGAAATTTGATTCCCCCCACTAATCCCTAGCGGATCTTGTTACTCTTGGGTGTTTGAGCACCCTAGACGGTTGAGGTCACCGTGGAGCCATATTCCACTTTGGTGAAGCTTCGTGGTGTCGTTGGGAGCCTCCAATTAAGTTGTGGAGATTGCTCCAACCTTGTTTGTAAAGGTTCGGTCGCCGCCTTCAAGGGCACCAATAGTGGAATCACGGCATCTCGCATTGTGTGAGGGTGTGAGGAGAATACGGTGGCCCTAGTGGCTTCTTAGGGAGCATTGTGCCTCCACACCGCTCTAACGGAGACGTACTTCCCCTCAACAGGAAGGAACTTCGGTAACACATCCTCGTCTCCACCGGCTCCACTCTTGGTTATCTCATCCCTTTACTTGTGCAAGCTTATTTGTGTTCTATCTATTGCTTGCTTGTGTGCTTGTTGTTATTGCATCATATAGGTTGATCACATAGTTGCATATCTAGACAATCTACTTTGATGCAAAGTTTAAATTGGTAAAGAAAAATTAAAAATTGTTAGTTGCCTATTCACGCCCGTCTAGTCAAGTATATAGATCCTTTCAATTGGTATCAGAGCTTTGTCTCTTTATTAAGGACTTTACCGTCTGAAGAGTATGGTTGACACCGTAGACGGAGCGGAGGAGCACTCCGGCATGAATCCTTTCTCGTCTACGGCCGATGGGGAAACCGCGGTCTCTCGTGAGGAATTCAATGTGGCTTTGGAAACATTGAAGACCTCCATGACGACCGAGGTTGAAAGCATGTTTAATAAATTCATAGAAGGGCTAAAACTTTCCACCGCACCTTTGAAAGTGGGTGACCCTGCTAACAAGGTGACGGATGCTAACCCCGACAAGGGGGTAGCTACTAGTGAGAAAGCCCTTCCGTCTAGTGGTAAGAATGGCACCGGCATCTTTGCCCATGTGGAACCTCCACCGGTTTATGGTGGACCGATTCCTTCCACTCACTTGAATCACGCCGCCCCCCCCCAATATTGATAAAAAGAAGGATTTTGATTCTTGGGTTTATCGTTTTAAGCGTCATTTAAATCATGTGAACACTAACCTTTGGAGAATCATTGAAGAAGGTTTTTACCCGCATGACTGGAGCAACTTCACTCCTAGAGAAGCCATGGATGATCATTTCAATGAGAATGCTCTCTTCATCATCCAAGAAGCAATTCTTTCCGAAGACCTCCCACATCTCCGGCCCTACTCATTGGCCAAAGATGCTTGGCACAAAGTGTTCTCCCTCTATCGGGGAAGCGCAAGCATTCAACGTTCCAAACTATGAAGTGGTACAAGATGAAGCCGATGAGTTTGCAATGAAAGAAGATGAAGAACCTCGTGAGCTCTATCGGAGAGTTACCAAGCTCGCGGTCTCTCTCCGGGATCATGGAAGTAAGGACATGGGTTACAATTGGATCAAGCGCAAATTCCTCAAGGCAATGATGACCTACCACAAAGCCATGTCCTCCGTCATTCGTCAAAGGCCGGACTTTCACACCTTGTCCTCAAGTGAGGTGCTAGATGAGTTTGTGGCCATGAGCATATTGGACAAGACCGCCGACAATGCGGTTCTTCGCTCTCAAATAGCAAAAAGGCCCAACCTTGCATTGAAGAAAAAGGTCTATGTCAAAGAAGAGGAAGAGGAGGAAGAAGAGGAGAGTAACCTCGAAGATACAAAGTATGCCTATCATGAACACATGGCACTTGCTTCAAGGCAATTTTGGAGCAAGAAGAACCCAAGGCCCAACTTCAACAAGAACAATTCAAGTGGCGCAAAGGGCAAGCAACGAGTGAGAACTTGCTTCAATTGTGGCAATGTGAGCCATTTTGCTGCAGAGTGCCCTTATGAGAAGAGGGAAGACAACGGTGGCAAGCTCATCCATAAGGACAAGGCCAAGTCGTTCCCCAACAAGAGCAACTTCACCAAGAAGACTCCTCCCAAGGCATTGGTGGTACAAGAAGAGTACAATGAGGATGATGACGATGATGAAGATGGTAAGTCGGTTGCCATGGCCTCTGTTGCCATTGCGACGACTCCACGGGTATCTCTCTTCGACTCACCCAAAGAGAGCATCACCGCCAAGTGCCTCATGGCTAAAGCCACCAACAAGGTAACCCCCAACATCAAAACTACCATCATCGGTCATGCTTCTTCGACGGATAGCATTGATGAACATGAGGGAACTAATGTGGAGGAAAATGGGTTTGAGGCCTTCATGGGTAAACTCAAGGGTAAATCCAAGAAGCACTCGTTGCTCTCTTGGAACAACTTGGTGAAACCAATGACATGATCGAGGCTCACGAAGATACCATCTCTAAGATGGAGGGACATAGTCATGACTATGCCGATGAGATTTCGGATCTTTCCAATGCTCTTGAGGAAGAGCTGGTCTTCATGTGGCACTTGAGGAGTCACACAACAATGATCATGCTAGATTAAAGAAAGATCTTGATCATGCTCTTGTTGTCTCTCGTGTGCTAAACTCAGAGAAGGCAAAGCTTGGGGTTGATCTTACTAGACTCAAAGAGGAGTTTGACATTCTCGACAAGGCTCACAAAGTCTTGAAGGGTGTTCATGCTAGCCTCAAGGAGTCTCATGATCAACTCCAAGTAAAGCTAACCAAGGAGAAAGCCACTTTTCCTCATATGGTGTTGATTGATAATGCAAATGCTACTTACCCGTGTTCTGAGCATGTGCATCTTGTTGAGGAGAATGCTAAGTTGAAGAAGCAACTTGAGAAAGGCCTTGTGTCATGCATACAAGGTGAGAAGAACCTCAACGACCTTTTGAGCAATCAAAAGGAAGTTGTGGCCAAGGAGGGGATTGGGTTCGCACCCAAGCCCAAGAACAAGAAGAAGAATGACAAGAACAAACGACCTCCTCCTCTCAAGCAAACTTTTGTGAAGGAGGGAGAGGGTGCTTCCAAGGAGAAGAAGAACAATGCGAAGGGTGGCGGTGTCAAGAAGGGCAATGCCACCCCTCCCAACAAAGCTGGGGACTTTAATCCTTCCTATGTGTTATGTCGTGCTAGTGATGGGTATGTTTATGCCAAATTTGTTGGTTCTCCTCATGAATACATTGAATGGTCTATTTGGGTTCCTAAGACCCTTGTTACTAACATCAAAGGACCCATTACAAAATGGGTACCTAAAACCAAGCATTGATCTCGCTCGATAGTGGAGCTACAAATCATATGACCGGAAGCAAGGACTTGGTGGTGGACGTGCACAAGATTCCATCTATGCCCACCAATGTCGAGTGGGGTGATGCCTCGTCTTCTAAGGTATTGGGACTCGGCAAGGTTGTCATTTCTCATGATCTCACGATCGAGAAGGTCATGCTTGTAGAGTCCCTTGCATACAATTTACTTTCCGTTCGTCAACTTGCAATCATGGGCTTTGCCACTTTCTTTGATATTGATACCGTGGCCCTCTTGTGGAGCAAGACTCTTAAAGTAGCCTTTGTTGGGCATGTCGAGAACGGTCTATATGTGATTAACTTTTCGGAGTGACCCAGTAAGACCGCGACATGCCTAATGGCTAAAGTTGACGTGGGATGGCTTTGGCATCGCCGTCTAGCCCACGTCAATATGAGATCTTTGCAAAGTGTTCTCAAGGGGGACCATGTCCGTGGACTAACGAATGTTAGTTTTGCTAAAGATCCTGCTTGCAGTGTGATAACCCACAAGTATAGGGGATCGCAACAGTTTTCGAGGGCAGAGTATTTAACCCAAATTTATTGATTCGACACAAGGGGAGCCAAAGAATATTCTCAAGTATTAGCAGCTGAGTTGTCAATTCAACCACACCTGGAAACTTAGTATCTGCAGCAAAGTGTTTAGTAGCAAAGTAATATGATAGTGGTGGTAACGACAACAAAAGTAAAGACAACAAAAGTAATGTTTTTGGTATTTTGTAGTGATTGTAACAGTAGCAGCGGGAAAGTAAATAAGCGAGAACCAGTATATGGAAAGCTCGTAGGCATCGGACCAGTGATGGATAATTATACCGGATGCGGTTCATCATGCAACAGTCATAACATAGGGTGACATAGAACTAGCTCCAATTCATCAATGTAATGTAGGCATGTATTCCGTATATAGTCATACGTGCTTATGGAAAAGAACTTGCATGACATCTTTTGTCCTACCCTCCCGTGGCAGCGGGGTCCTATTGGAAACTAAGGGATATTAAGGCCTCCTTTTTATAGAGAACCGGAACAAAGCATTAGCACACAGTGAATACATGAACTCCTCAAACTATGGTCATCACCGGGAGTGGTCCCGATTATTGTCACTTCGGGGTTGCAGGATCATAACACATAGTAGGTGACTATAGACTTGCAAGATAGGATCAAGAACACACATATATTCATGAAAATATAATAGGTTCAGATATGAAATCATGGCACTCGGGCCCTACTGACAAGCATTAAGCATAGCAAAGTCATAGCAACATCAATCTCAGAACATAGTGGATACTAGGGATCAAACCCTAACAAAACTAACTCGATTACATGATAAATCTCATCCAACCCATCACCGTCCAGCAAGCCTACGATGGAATTACTCACGCACGGTGGTGAGCATCATGAAATTAGTGATGGAGGATGGTTGATGATGACGACGACAACGAATCCCCCTCTCCGGAGCCCCGAACGGACTCCAGATCAGCCCTCCCGAGAGGTTTTAGGGCTTGGCGGCGGCTCCGTATCGTAAAACGTGATGATTTCTTCTCTCTGATTTTTTTCTCCCCGAAAGCCAATATATAGAGTTGGAGTTGGCGTCGGAGGGTTTCCAGGGGGCCCACGAGGTAGGGGGCGTGCCCCCACCCTCGTGGACAGGGTGTGGGCCCCCTGGTCTTCATCTTTGGCGAGGATTTTTATTGTTTTTTAAGGTGTTCCGTGGAGTTTCAGGACTTTCCGAGAATATTTGCTTTCTGCACATAAAACCACACCATGGCAATTTTACTGAAAACAGCGTCAGTCCGGGTTAGTTCCATTCAAATCATACAAGTTAGAGTCCAAAACAAGGGCAAAACTGTTTGGAAAAGTAGATACGACGGAGACGTATCAACTCCCCCAAGCTTAAACCCTTGCTTGTCCTCAAGCAATTCAGTTGACAAACTGAAAGAAAGAAAGAAAAACTCTTACAAACTCTGTTTGCTCTTGTTGTTGTAACTATGTCAAGCCAACAATCAAGTTTTCAGCATATATCATAACTAACCACATTTGCAATAATTCTCAGGTCTCATAATTACTCATATCAATAGCATAATCAACTAGCAAGCCATAATAATAAATCTCGGATGACAACACTTTCTCAAAACAATCATAATATGATATAACATGATGGTATCTCGCTAGCCCTTTCTGAGATCGCAAAACATAAATGCAGAGCACCTTTAAAGATCAAGGACTAACTAGACATTGTAATTCATGGTAAAAGAGATCCAATCATAGTCACACCCAACATAGATTAATAGTGATGAATGCAAATTTCAGTTGTGCTCTCCAGCTATTGCTCTTTAATAAGAGGGTGATGACTGAACATAAAAGTAAATGGATAGGCCCTTCGTAGAGGGAAGCAGGATTTGTAGAGGTGCCAGACCTCGATTTTGAAATAGAGATAAATTGCATTTTGAGCGGTATACTTTCATTGTCAATGTAACAACTAAGAGATGGCGATATCTTCCATGCTAAACAAATTATAGGCGGTTCCCAAACAGATTGGTAAAGTTTATACTCCCCCTCCACCAACAAGCATCAATCCATGACTTGCTCGAAACAACGAGTGTCTCCGACATACATCAGGTCCCAGGGGGAGTTTTGTTTGCAATTAATTTTGATTTAGTTTGCATAAAGCATGGGACTGGGCATCCCGGTGACCAGCCATTTTCTCGTGAGTGAGAAGCGGAGTCCAGTCCTCTTGAGAATAACCCGCCTAACATGGAAGATAAGGACAACCTTGGTTGATACATGAGCTATTCGAGCATACAAAACAGAATGTTTATTTGAAGGTTTAGAGTATGGCACATACAAATTTACTTGGAACGGCAGATAGATACCGCATATAGGAAGGTATAGTGGACTCATCTGGAATAACTTTGGGTTTTAAGGGATTGGATGCACAAGCAGTATTCTCGCTTAATACAAGTGAAGGCTAGCAAAGGACTGGGAAGCGACCAACTAGAGAGCGACAACAGCCATCTACATGCATTAAAATTAATAAACATTGGATGCAAGCATGAGTAGGATATAATCCACCATGAACATAAATATCGTGAAGGCTATCTTGATTTGTTTCAACTACATGCGTGAACATGTGCCAAGTCAAGTCAGTTAAATCATTCAAAGGAGGATACCACTCCATCATACCACATCATAATCATCTCAATAGCATGTTGGCACGCAAGGTAAATCATTATAACTCATAGCTAATCAAGCATGGCACAAGCAACTATGATCTCTAATCGTCATTGCAAACATGTTTATTCACAATAAGCTGAATCAAGAACGAGGGGCTCATCATATTTACAAAAACAAAATAGGTCGAGTTCATACCAACTTTTCTCATCTCAGTTAGTCCATCATATATCATCATAATTGCCTTTCACTTGCACGACCGAATGGTGTGAATAATAATAAGAGTGCACGTGCATTGGACTAAGCTGGAATCTGCGAGCATTCAAGAAACAGGAGAAGACAAGGCAATATAGCTCTGGGTTAAACCAACATTAAAACATATAAGAGCCACTTCAACAATTTAATCATGGTCTTCTCCTACTGACCCCCAAAGAAAAGAAAAGAAAAGAAATAAAAACTATTTACATGGGAAAGCTCCCAACAAGCAAAATAAGAACGGGAAATATTTTTGGATTTTCTTTTTTAGTTACTACTGCAGCAGGAAAGTAAATTACTACTAATTTTTTTTGGTTTTCTTAAGGTTTATCAAGCACACAAGAAGAAAGCAGGAAAAAGAAAATAAACTAGCATGGATATTATAGTGAAAGAGTATGAGCACCGACATCTAGCAATGAGTGTGTGTGAACATAAATGTAATGTCGGCAAGAAATACGTACTCCGGCAAGCTTAGGATTTTGGCCTAAGTTGGTCTATTGCCAGGGATAGCCTGGCGGATACCCGTAGGTGTAGCTGGGGTCGTACTACGACGAGGAATAGTTGGGATCATACTGATGTGCAGCGGTTATCTCCTGCTGAGCTGCAGCGTGGAGTCGGGCTGCCTCCACTCTCCTCTCATACTCATCTGCCTCCTCTCTAGTAATAGTATATCTTCCTTTTGTCTGTGAATCAAAAAGGGCAGGAGCAGGGAGAGTAATACGGACAACAATTTGTTTGTTAAAAATTAAACGATATAAAAGAGGTGATTCGGGTCGCTCAACAAAATGATGTGAGGCCATGGAGTCATAATCTAAATATGCAGTGAGCAACTCCGTATCACCCTCTCGGATATCTATCTCAAGAAAATTAGCTAAGCGGGTTGCATAAATTCCTCCAAAGAAATCTCCATTATGTCTATTATGATGCAACCTATGGGCTACAATGGCTCCCATATGATAGGATTGGTCTCCTAACGCAACACTCCTAAGAATGCTAAGGTCAGGGACACACATGTGACATGCTTCATCCTTAGCATTTATGCATCTACCGATGAAAAGAGCAAAATAATGTATAGCAGGAAAGTGAATGCTCCCTATGGTAGTCTGCGTTATATCTCTAGATTCCCCCACAGTTATACTAGCAAGAAAGTCTCTATATTCAGATTTAGGGGGATCCCTAATACTACCCCATGATGGAAGTTTGCAAGCAAGAGTGAAATCCTCTAAGTCCATTCTATAAGATTTATCATAAAGATCAAACATGACTGAAGGAGAATTACGCCAAGATGAATACTCAAACCTCCTCACAAAAGAACTTGTGAGATCATGATATTGGGGGCATTTGTCAGCCTCAAAATCCTCAAGACCGGCATTGCACAAATATGCTTTGAATTCTTCTTTAATTCCCGCACGGTCCATAAAATTTTCCGACGGCCATTCGCAAGGCCGTACGAGGGCGTCTCTTGGTGGATCCTCATCAGCATCGCGCATAGCAATCCTAGGTCCTTGCTTCTTAGAAGAACCACCTTGGAACATCTTCCTAAGCATATTGTTTTTCTCTGAAAAATTCTGAAATTTTTAGTAACTTCAAACAAAAGTGAACCAACTTCAATAAAACTGATAGCAACTACTCCTACAAGCGCCTATAGCCTATATCAAGCATTAGAACTACTTGGAACCATATAAATTTGACATGCAAGCTCAAGAACATGGTCACCTATGCAACACAAATTTGCAAAGAATAGAGCACTTAGAACAAGAACTAATTGGACCAATTGAGGAGTCACATACCAAGGAACAATCTCCCCAAGTAGTTTTGCGAGAGGTGCTTTGAGCAAGGAGATCGAAAATCACAACAAAAGTGGCTGGAACTCGTGCTTGAGTTGGTTTTTCGGGTTTGTGTGAGACAGAGGAAGAATATGGGTGCTGGGATAAGTGGAGGAGGGCCACCGTGGGCCCACGAGGCAGGGGGCGCGCCCAGGGGTGTAGAGCGCGCCCACCACCCTCGTGGCCAGGTGGCAGCTCCTCCCGTGGTAATTTTTGCACAGTAAATCCTCAAATATTCCCAAAGAAATCATATCAAATTGGCATGTCATTCTGAGGACTTTTATTTTCGTGATATTTTTATATTGCACGGATAAGACAGGAAACAGACAGAAAAATACTATTTTTAGTTTGTTTCAACTAAAGAACAGAGAATATAAAGAGGGTACAGAAGGTTGTGCTTCTAGTTTCATCCATCTCATGCTCATCAAAAAGAATCCACTAACAAGGTTGATCAAGTCTTGTTAACAAACCCATTCCGATAATCATGAAGCCAGAGAAATTTCGAATAACACTAAGTTACCTCAACGAGGATATGCACATCCCCTATAATAAGGATATCATATTTATTTTTGATAGTAGGAAGAGGAAATTCAAAACCTCCAAATATAATCGATTTAATTTTCCCAATAGAGTTGATACTATGGACTTGAGGTTGTTTCCTCGGGAAGTGTACCGTATGCTCATTACCATTAACATGAAAAGTGACATTGCCTTTGTTGCAATCAATAACAACCTCTGCAGTGTTAAGAAAAGGTATTCCAAGAATAATAGACATACTATCATCCTCGGGAATATCAAGAATAACAAAGTCCATAAAATAGTAACGTTTGCAACCACAACAGGCACGTCCTCACAAATACCGACATGTATAACGGTTGATTTATCAGCCATTTGCAAAGATATTTCAGTAGGTGTCAACTTATTCAAGTCAAGTCTACGATATAAAGAGAGAGGCATAACACTAACACCGGCTCCAAGATCACATAAAGCAGTTTTAATATAATTTCTTTTAATGGAGCAAGGTATAGTAGGTACTCTGGGGTCTCCAAGTTTCTTTGGTATTCCACCCTTAAAAGTATAATTAGCAAGCATGGTGGAAATTTCATCTTCCAGTATCTTTCTTTTATTAGTGATGATATCTTTCATATATGTAGCATAAGGATTTGTTTTGAGCACATCAGTCAATCGCATACGCAAAAAGATAGGTCTAATCATCTTAGCAAAGCGCTCAAAATCCTCATCATCCTTTTTCTTGGATTGTTTCGGAGGAAAAGGCATGGGTTTCTGAACCCAAGGTTCTCTTTCTTTACCATGTTTCCTAGCAAGAAAGTCTCTTTTATCATAACGTTGATTCTTTGATTGTTGGTTATCAAGATCAACATCAGGTTCAATTTCTACATCATTATCATTACTAGGTTGAGCATCATCATGGACATCATCATTAACATTTTCACTAGGTTCATGTTCATTACCAGATTGTGTTTCAGCATCAGACATAGAGATATCATTTGGATTATCAGGTGGTTCAGTAACAGGTTCACTAGAAGTTTGCACAATTCTATCATTTTTCCTTTTCTTCTTTTTAGAAGAACTAGGATCATCAATATTATATCTCTCAGAATCTTTCTCGATTCTCTTAGGGTGGCCTTCAGGATACAAAGGTTCCTGAGTCATTCTACCAGTTCTAGTAGCCACTCTTACAGCATAATCATTTTTCTTACTATTCATTTCATCAAGCACTTCTTTTTGAGCTTTAAGTACTTGTTCTACTTGAGTGGTAACCATAGAAGCATGTTTGCTAACAAGTTTAAGTTCACCTCTAATATTAGCCATATAATCGCCCAAGTATTTAAGCATATCGGAATCATATTTCAATTGTCTACCAAAATAAGCATTGAAATTTTCTTGTTTGACAATAAAATTATCAAACTCATCAAAGCATTGCCTAGCAGGCTTATAGTGAGGGATATCACCTTCATCAAATTTATAGAGAGAATTTACCTTTACTACCTGTGTCGGGATATCGGGATCAGGAGGTTCTTCAGTAAATAAGTGATCAAGTTCATATGTTTCTTCGCCAGGCGGTAGATTAAGACCATGTATTTCTTCAATAGGAGGTAAATTCTTAACATCTTCATCTTTAATACCTTTCTCTTTCATAGATTTCTTTGCCTCTTGCATATCTTCGGGACTGAGAAATAGAACACCTCTCTTCTTTGGAGTTGGTTTAGGAATAGGCTCAGTAATTGGAGTGGGAGCTAGCTCAGGAGGTGCCCAATTATTTTCATTTGTCAACATATTATTGAATAGAATTTCAGCTTCATCCAGTGTTCTTTCCCTGAAAAGAGAACCAACACAACTATCCAGGTAATCTTTGGAAGCATCGGTTAGTCCATTATAAAAGATATCAAGTATTTCAGGTTTCTTAAGAGGATGATCAGGCAAAGCATTAAGTAACTTGAGAAGCCTCCCCCAAGCTTGTGGGAGACTCTCTTCTTTAATTTGCACAAAGTTGTATATTTCCCTTAAAGCAACTTGTTTCTTATGAGCAGGGAAATATTTAGCAGAGAAGTAATAAATCATATCCTGGGGACTACGCACACAACCAGGATCAAGAGAATTAAACCATATCTTAGCATCACCTTTTAATGAGAACGGAAATATTTTGAGTATATAGAAGTAACGCGATCTCTCATCATTAGTGAACATGGCAGCTATATCATTTAACTTAGTAAGATGTGCCACAACAGTTTCAGATTCATAGCCATAAAAAGGATCAGATTCAACCAAAGTAATTATATCTGGATCAACAGAGAATTCATAGTCCTTATCAGGAACACAGATAGGTGAAGTTGCAAAAGCAGGACCAGGTTTCATTTTATTTTTAAGTGATTCTTTGTTCCATTTAATCAATAACCTCTTAAGCTCATATCTATCTTTGCAAGCTAAAATAGCTAAAGAAGAATCTTTATCAAAAAGATAACCCTGAGGAATAATGGGCATATTTTCATCATCGTATTTAGATTCATCAATTTGTCTTTCTCTAGCCCTAGCAATTTGTTCTTCAAGAAATTCACTAAGGGGCCCAGTAGTATCAGGCATAGAAGCAGTTTCATCATAAGTATCATGCATAGCAGAAGTGGCATCATCAATAACATGTGACATATCGGAACGAATAGCAGAAGCAGATTCAGGTGTCGCAAGCTTACTCATAACAGAAGGTGAATCAAGTGCAGAGCTAGATGGCAGTTCCTTACCTCCCCTCGTAGTTGAGGGATACATTGTTGTCTTAGCGTATTTCAAGTTCTTCATAGTGTCCAGCAGATATAAATCCCAAGTGACTCAAAGAATAGAGCTATGCTCCCCGGCAACGGCGCGAGAAAAAGGTCTTGATAACCCACAAGTATAGGGGATCGCAACAATTTTTGAGGGTAGAGTATTTAACCCAAATTTATTGATTCGACACAAGGGGAGCCAAAGAATATTCTCAAGTATTAGCAGTTGAGTTGTCAATTCAATCACACCTGGAAACTTAGTATCTGCAGCAAAGTGTTTAGTAGCAAAGTAATATGATAGTGGTGGTAACGACAACAAAAGTAAAGACAACAAAAGTAATGTTTTTGGTATTTTGTAGTGATTGTAATAGTAGCAGCGGGAAAGTAAATAAGCGAGAACTAGTATATGGAAAGCTTGTAGGCATCGGATCAGTGATGGATAATTATGCCGGATGCGGTTCATCATGTAACAGTCATAACATAGGGTGACACAGAACTAGCTCCAATTCATCAATGTAATGTAGGCATGTATTCCGTATATAGTCATACATGCTTATGGAAAATAACTTGCATGACATCTTTTGTCCTACCCTCCCGTGGCAGGGGGGTCCTATTGGAAACTAAGGGATATTAAGGCCTCCTTTTAATAGAGAACCGGAACAAAGCATTAGCACAAAGTGAATACATGAACTCCTCAAACTATGGTCATCACCGGGAGTGGTCCCGATTATTGTCACTTCGGGGTTGCCGAATCATAACACATAGTAGGTGACTATAGACTTGCAAGATAGGATCAAGAACACACATATATTCATGAAAACATAATAGGTTCAGATCTGAAATCATGGCACTCGAGCCCTAGTGACAAGCATTAAGCATAGCAAAGTCATAGCAACATCAATCTCAGAACATAGTGGATACTAGGGAACAAACCCTAACAAAACTAACTCGATTACATGATAAATCTCATCCAACCCATCACCGTCCAACAAGCCTATGATGGAATTACTCACGCACGGCGGTGAGCATCATGAAATTGGTGATGGAGGATGGTTGATGATGACGACGGCGACGAATCCCCCTCTCCGGAGCCCCGAACGGACTCCAGATCAGCCCTCCCGAGAGGTTTTAGGGGTTGGCGGCGGCTCCGTATCATAAAACGCGATGATTTCTTCTCTCTGATTTTTCTCTCCCCGAAAGCCAATATATAGAGTCGGAGTTGGCATCGGAGGGTTTCCAGGGGGCCCACGAGGTAGGGGCACGCCCTAGAGGGGGGGCGCCCCCCACCCTCGTGGACAGGGTGTGGGCCCCCTTGTCTTCATCTTTGGCGAGGAATTTTTTATTGTTTTTTAAGGTGTTCTGTGGAGTATTAGGACTTTCCGAGAATATTTGCTTTCTGCACATAAAACCACACCATGGCAATTCTGCTGAAAACAACGTCAGTCCGGGTTAGTTCCATTCAAATCATACAAGTTAGAGTCCAAAACAAGGGCATAAGTGTTTGGAAAAGTAGATACGACGGAGACGTATCACAGTGCTTGTATCGAAGGAAAGCTTCATGAGAAGGCTCACCCTCCCACGACTATCATTTACTCGAAGAGGCCTTTGGAGCTCCTTCACTTGGATCTCTTTGGGCCTCCATCCTTTCATAGTCTTGGGGGTAGGAAGTATTGCTTGGTGATTGTGCATGACTACTCAAGGTACACTTGGGTGTATTTCTTCAAGAGGAAGAGCGAGACCCAACAAACCGTCATTGACTTTGCAAATGAAGCACAACGCCAACACAATGCAAAGATCTTGACAATAAGAAGTGACAACGGCACCGAGTTTAAGAACTACACCTTGGATGAGTTTCTTAGTGATGAGGGGATCAAGCATCAATATTCCGCACCTTACACCCCTCAACAAAACGGTGTTGCGGAGAGGAAGAACCGGACGTTGATGGATGCGGCAAGGACCATGATGGCGGAGTTCAAGTCTCCATACAACTTTTGGGCCGAAGCCATCAACACCGCTTGTCATGCATCCAATCGGCTCTATCTCCGCAAGGGCTTGATCAAGACTCCATATGAGATACTCACCGGTAACAAGCCAAAACTCAAGTACTTTCGGGTGTTCGGGTGTAAGTGTTTCATTCTCAAGAAAGGGGTTTGGTTGTCTAAATTTGAGGCTAGAGCTCATGAGGGCATATTTGTTGGTTATGCTAAAAACTCTCATGCTTATCGTGTCCTCAATAAATCCACAGGACTTATTGAGGAGAAGTGTAACATGGAGTTTGATGAGAATAACGGCTCCCAAGTGGAGCAAAGTGGCACTTGTGATGTAGGTGATGAAATTCCTCCCCAAGCCATAAGAAGAATGGGTGTTGGTTTTATACTACCCATTGAGGAACCCCTTGTGGCCGAAGGAGAAGGACAATGCTCCACTCAAGAGGAGCCATCACCAACCCAAGGCCCACACGCTTTCGAAGAACAAAGTGAAGGCCCTCAACCTCATGGACAATACCAAGGGCAAGATCATGCTCAAGACGGTGTTGACACACCAAGTGATGCCCAAGGTCAAGTTCTCTCCCCCGAGCAAGTTCAAGATCAAGAACAAGCTCAAGACGGCGCTCAAGATGATCAAGTGTCCGCTCCTCAACTCACCACAGAGGAGGAATTAGAGCGTCGTGCCGCCAAGATTGCTTCCAAGCTCTCCACCAAGGGTCATCTCATGAAGGATGTACTTGGAAGCATTCAAAAGGGGGTAAGCACTCATAGACAATTGGCAAACTATTGTGAACATCACGCGTTTGTCTCTTGTGTTGAACCCCAAAAGGTATATGAAGCACTCGAAGATCCGGATTGGCTTAATGCCATGCATGAAGAACTCAACAACTTCGAGTACAACAAGGTGTGGAGATTGGTGCCAAGGCCTACGGGGAACCACAATGTCATTGGGACCAAATGGATTTTCAAGAACAAGCAAGATGCTCATGGGACCATCATTCGCAACAAGGCAAGATTGGTGGCACAAGGCTACTCCCAAGTCGAGGGTATCGACTACGGTGAAACCTTTGCTCCCGTTGCTCGTCTTGAATCCATTCGTTTGTTGATTGATTATGCTTCTCATCACAACTTTAAGTTGCAACAAATGGATGTGAAGAGTGCTTTTCTTAATGGTCCTATTAATGAGTTGGTTTACGAAAAACAACCCCCCGGGTTCGAGGATCCCTACTTTCCCGATCATGTGTATCAACTCGATAAGGCACTTTATGGCCTTAAACAAGCCCCATGTGTGTGGTATGACCACCTTACCGAGTTGTTACAAGATCGCGGGTTTGAAGTTGGGCTAATCGATCCCACTCTTTTTACTAAGAAGGTCAAAGGGGAGTTGTTTGTGTGCCAACTATATGTTGATGACATTATCTTTGGTTCCCCTAACAAAGCTTTCAATGAGGAATTTGCCGCACTAATGACCTCAAAGTTCAAGATGTCTTCCATGGGAGAGTTGAAGTTCTTTCTCGATTTCGAAGTGAAGTAAAGAAGAGAAGGTACCTTCATCAACCAAGCCAAGTACACTCAAGACATGCTCAAGAGATTCAAGCTAAGTGATGTCAAGCCGGCTTCCACTCCAATGCCTACCAAATGCCAACTTGACATTGATCCCAATGGTAAAGCGGTGGATCAAAAGGTATAGCGTTCCATGATTGGATCCTTGCTTTACTTTTGTGCATCTAGACCGGATATCATGTTGAGTGTGGGAATTTGTGCACGGTTTCAAGCCGCACCAAAGGAAAGCCACTATGTGGCGGTCAAGCGAATCTTTCGATATTTGGCTCATACCCCAAACTTTGGCTTATGGTACCCAAGAGGAGCAAACTTCAAGCTTGTAGGATACTCAGACTCCGATTGGGAGGGAGACAAAGTGGATAGGAAGTCCACTTCCGGAGGGTGCCAATTCCTTGGTTGCTCTTTGGTGAGCTGGTCTTCCAAGAAACAAAGTTGTGTGTCTCTCTCGTCCACCGAAGCGGAGTATGTGGCGGCCGGTAGTTGTTGTGCACAACTCTTATGGATGAGGCAAACTTTAAAGGATTACGGTGTCATTTGTGACAAAGTGCCTCTTTGGTGTGACAATGAAAGTGCCATCAAGATTTCTCTCAACCCGGTGCAACACTTCAACACGAAGCATATTGAGATTCGATATCACTTCATCCGGGATCACATTAGCCGAGGGGAGATCGAGCTCAACTACGTCAACACTCATGATAACCTTGCAGATATCTTCACGAAGCCCTTGGATGAAGCAAGATTTCGCGAGTTAAGGCATGAGCTAAATATCATTGATTTGAGCAATGTTGCTTGAATCGGTGCACACCCCCACCATACTCAACTTGTTGTCTTGTTTAGGTGTAGGCATGGACATAGGGGGAGTGTTGTTCTCTCAATGAACTCTCCCTCCCCCATTATGCATAAATTGATCAACTCTTCCACACTAGCCATTTTTGATGGCATATGTGCTTCAAAGACGAGTTTTGGTCATGGGCCCAAGGATAATTCTTCGCGGTGCCATACCAATTGACTCAAACATAGGTGGCCTCGGCCACCGCCCTCTCTTGAGAGGTGTGTGTTTTTCTTGTTCCCTTTGTTGTTTTGTGTGTGTTTTGTTCTCGCTTTCTCTTCGTGTGTTTTCAAGAGCTAAGTCCTTTTCTTTGCCTTGTCCTTTTTGCGGCTGAGCGGTACTACCGCTGCGAGTGCGGTACTACCGCTTATAAGGTTAAGCGGTACTACCACCCTCACCAGCTGTACTACCGCTGAGGGGCGGGCGCTGGGGGTTATATCGGGGCGGGGGGAGTTATTTTCTCCCCATACCCACTCGCCCCCACGCTCTCGTCTTCCTTGTCGCTCCAGCGACGCCTCACCGCGGGAGGACTCTGGCTGGCCGCTGCTTTCCGGCCGTTTCCCTCCATTTCCTCCGGTGGAGCCGTTCTCCATTACGTCCTCCAGCCATGGATGCCGGTATTGCCTCCGTTCTCGGTTTCTCTTTGCCTAGATCTTGCATCTAGTTCTTAGGGGCAATAGGCTTTGTTCTCTAGTTTTTGGCGATGAAGAGGTTTGTGGAGATTGGAGATTGCTTCTAGGCCCTCTGGATTGATGTTTGGTAGGATAAATTTTTGAATTTGGCATCCCGGTAGTGTCGGATCTGTCCACGGTAGTAGAGGACTGCCGCTCCTCATTCTGTGCGGTACTACCGCTCACCTTGAGCGGTACTGCCGCAAGAGCGGTACTACCGCTCAACCAGAGTGGTACTGCCGCACGAGCGGTACTGTCGCGGGTAAAGTGCGGTACTACCGCCGGATGCCCAATTCCAATATTTTCTACCACACTTTGATCCGTTTTGCTTCGTTTGGTGGCTTATGCTCTCTCTTTCGTGTTTGTTTCTGTTGCTTGTGTGTTTGGTTCCAGGTGATGAACTTCCTGAGCAGCAGGCCCGCCGTATCAACCCCGGTCGTGCTTCATCAAAGCGCTACCGCACTTCTGAGTCAGCAGTTGGTTCCTCTAGTGCTCCACCACCGCCTACGGGTGCTTCCTCCAGTGCCAAACTCCAGAAGAAACCTGCCAACAGGCCGAAGCCCAGGGCCAAGACTGTGACTGAGATGACTGCCAAGGAGTTTTGGGCAAAGCGTCGCCGTAACCCCTATGAGGAAGCCCAAGAACCCAATTTGGTCAACCGCCCGTTCTGGAATCGTTTTCAGTTTGCCATCTTCTTTGTTGTGATCAAGGCCAAGAAGAATATCTATGTTGATGTTCGCTCCATCAACACATATGCCATGGAAAAGGATCCGGAGTACTTTGGTGAAGCTCTTCAGATGTGTACCCAGATGAACATTCTCAGGATCATGCAGTTCAACAAGGATTTCGATGCTGATTTGGTGGCTCAATTTTATGCCACTGTCCATCTTGGGACTGATGCAGAGATGACTCTGACTTGGATGACCAATGGCAAGCTGCTGTTTGTCAAGTGGAAGGCCTTCATGGAGTTACTTCATGTGGAAGATCAATGGCTTGAGACTCCAGTTGGTTTCCGCCCTCACCGCAATGCAAACTCCACTCACAAGCAAACTCTGTGGCCCTACTGCACTATGAAGGTCAACCCTGTGACTCACAAGGAAACCTATGAGCTGTCTCCCTATCTCGACATCCTTCATCGATTTTTTCGAGAGACTCTTTTCCCTCGCATCGGGAATCTGGATATGGTCCACTCCTATCTTGTGGACATGCTTCTCTTCTACCAGCATGAGAAGGAAGCAAACACTGGCGAGTCCCTAGACATCTCCCATGTTACGTGGTCTGAGCTTCTTACTGCCATTTCTGAGCGCAAGTGCCCAATCTATGGTCCGTTCATCATGATGCTCATTGAGAAGGCTTGGGCACATGCCTATCCCAAGGTTGGGTTGGAAACTAGAGATCTGGTGTCTCACGAGATCAAGCGTCTGAGGAAGAAGGACGATTGGGGCGTCTCCGCTCCCAAAGCTGGGGGTCCATCCACTGCAGCTGCCACGAAGACCGAGGGTGAGGCTGAGGCTGATGATGACGATGAGGACTATGAGCCGTCTGAGACAGAGCCCTCTTGGGCAAAGAAGCTCAAGCACAAGATGAAGAAGCTCTTCTGCATGGAGTCACATAGACAGTACATGACTCATGTGGCGGAGAAGAAGGCCAGGGGGCGTCACAAGGAACTCATGCGTCAGTTGGGTGCGACCATTGTCAGTGGTTCGGAGGATCAGATCACTGAGGAGAAGAGTGGATCTAGCAGCATTGCCCGTGGACAGATTCAGACCCCGAGCAGTTCCAAATCGATGACGGCGGTGCAGACGATCCCGCAGGGATGTGATGCTCGTGATCCTCATCTTGCTATCACCTGGGGCCGTAGCTTCGCTCTCTCCCCTATTGGTGTCTCGATGCCAAAGGGGGAGAGAGTTTTAGGGATTTGTGTGGATTTGTGTCGCTGACGTGTTCTTTGTGTTTGTGCTCGCCGTCTGCTTTGCTTTGTTTGGTTTTATGCCTGTGAGACCTAATTTCTAGTCATATGGTGTGAGACATATGCTACCTTATTATCTTATCTATGTCTAGCTAGTACTCTGGTATCCTATGAGTTGCTTGTTTTCCTTGTTATACATTCCTTGATCTCATATGCTTAGTTTGTTGGACTATAACATATAGGGGGAGTGTTGATCCTGATGTGTGCGTCTTGCTCTCCAAAGCTACTCCTTTCTAGGTGCACACATTCAGGGGGAGCCCGTCTATATGTTGTAGTCCTAAGTATCCTTTCTTTCATATCTTATCTTTGTGCAAATCCCTGGTTGTCATCAATCCACCAAAAAGGGGGAGATTCTTGAGGCATATCTCTCTCGATGTGGTTTTGGTGATTGATGACAACGTGTTTGCGGACTAATTGTGTGCTTTGAGCATTGCAGAGATTCATCCTTGGCACGAGATGATTTCTTCCCCTCGGAGTGTCATTCAAGACGGTGTAGCTCGATCGTTTATTTTTTGGTGGACTAGTTGCGTAGAGGGCACCGTACTATCAAGAGGGGGTCCGCTTTGGTACTGCATGGGTGGAATCAACACGTACACATCCGCTTCTCACCCTTCGAGCCCTTCCGCTTCTATGGAGAGATCTTCTCCTTCCTTGTGGGCTTTTTCCGGTACCCAGCGGCAGTACCGCGGTACCCAGCGGTAGTACCGCTTAGGGGTCACAAGCGGTAGTACCGCTCCGCAGCGGTAGTACCGCTGGTGGCTCCTCAGCAGTACTACTGCTGGCTTGCCAGGTCCCTACCGCGTCAATTCGAGGGGTATTTTTCTGTGTCGGATTGTGCGGTACCTCGCAGCGGCAGTAGAGCGACAGTACCTCCCTTGAGCGATAGTACCGCTCTTCCACCGCGGCAGTACCGCCCGGTTCCCTCTTTCCCCTTGTCCTTCCTTCTGCATGGCAGCACCGCCAAAGGGAGCGGTAGTACCGCTTAACCCAGTGGTAGTACCGCTGTCTTCCGCGGTAGTACCGCCCTCTGTGGGGCTGTTTGGGGGGTAACGGTTGGATTGTTCCCCCCCACTATATAAGGAGGTCTTCTTCCCCAAAGTTGACCTACCTCTTCCCCCAAAAGCTCCATTGTTGCTCCAAACTCCATTTTCGCCCGATCTCTCTCCCTAGCCAATCAAACTTTTTGATTTGCTCGGGATTGGTTGTGAAGGCCCCGATCTACACTCCCACCAAGAGAAATTTGATTCCCCCCACTAATCCCTAGCGTATCTTGTTACTCTTGGGTGTTTGAGCACCCTAGACGGTTGAGGTCACCGTGGAGCCATATTCCATTGTGGTGAAGCTTCGTGGTGTCGTCGGGAGCCTCCAATTAAGTTGTGGAGATTGCCCCAACCTTGTTTGTAAAGGTCCGATCGCCGCCTTCAAGGGCACCAATAGTGGAATCACGGCATCTCGCATTGTGTGAGGGCGTGAGGAGAATACGGTGGCCCTAGTGGCTTCTTGGGGAGCATTGTGCCTCCACACCGCTCTAACGGAGACGTACTTCCCCTCAAAAGGAAGGAACTTCGGAAACACATCCTCGTCTCCACCGGCTCCACTCTTGGTTATCTCATCCCTTTACTTGTGCAAGCTTATTTGGTGTTCTATCTATTGCTTGCTTGTGTGCTTGTTGTTATTGCATCATATATGTTGCTCACATAGTTGCATATCTAGACAATCTACTTTGATGCAAAGTTTAAATTGGTAAAGAAAAATTAAAAATTGTTAGTTGCCTATTCACCCCCTCTAGTCAACTATATCGATCCTTTCAATATGGTTCCAAGTAGTTCTAATGCTTGATATAGGCCCTAGGCACTTGTATGAGTTGTTGCTATCAGTTTTATTGAAGTTGGTTCACTTTTATTTGAAGTTACTAAAAATTTCAGAAATTTTTCAGAGAAAAGCAAGATGCTTAGAAAGATGTTCCAAGGTGGTTCTTCTAAGAAGCAAGGACCTAGGCTTGCTATGCATGATGCTGATGAGGAACCACCAAGAGACGCTCCAGTACGGCCTTGCGAATGGCCGTCTGAAAATTTTATGGATCGTGCAGGAATTAAAGAAGAATTTAATGCATATTTGAAGCCGACAAATGCCCCCAATATCATGATCTCACAAGTTCTTTTGTGAGGAGGCTTGAGTATTCATCTTCGCGTAATTCTCCTTCAGTCATGTTTGATCTTTATGATAAATCTTATACCATGGACTTAGAGGATTTTACTCTTGCCTGCAAACTTCCACATTGGGGTAGTGTTAGAGATCCCCCTAAATCTGAATTTAGAAACTTTCTTGCTAGTATAACTGTAGGGGAATCTAGAGATATAACGCAAGCTACCATAGGGAGCATTCACTTTCCTGCTATACATTATTTTGCTCTCTTCATAGGTAGATGTATAAATGCTAAGGATGAAGCATGTCACATGTGTGTCCCTGACCTTAGCATTCTCAGGAGTGCTGTGTTAGGGGACCAATCTTATCATATGGGAGCCATTGTAGCTCGTAGGTTGCATCACAATAGACATAATAGAGATTTCTTTGGAGGAATTATGCAACCCGCTTAGTTAAATTTCTTGAGATAGACGTTTGTGAAGGAGACATGGAGTTGCGTCCTGCTTATTTAGATTTTAATTCTATGGTCTCCCACCATTTTGTTGAGAGGACTGAGTCACCTCTCCAGTATCGATTAATCTTTAACAAACGACATGTTGTCCGTATTACTCTCCCTGCTCCTGCCTTCTTTGACTACCAGGCAAACGGAAGATATACTATTACCAGAGAGGAGGCAGATGAGTACGAGAGGAGAGCTGAGGGAGCCCGACTCCACGTTGTAGCTCAGGAGGCGATAACCTCTGCATCACAGTTCAACCCCAACTATTCTTCGTCGCAGTACGACCCCAGCTACACCTACGGGTATCCGCCAGGCTATCCCTGACAATAAACCAACTTAGGCCAAAAGCCTAAGCTTTGGGGAGTGCGTATTTCTCACTGACATTACATTTATGTTCACACACACTCATTGCTAGATGTCGGTGCTCATACTCTTTCACTGTAATATCCATGCTAGTTTATTTTCTTTTTCCTGCTTTCTTCTTGTGTGCTTGTTAAACCTTAAGAAAAACCAAAAAAATTAGTAGTAGTTTACTTTTCTGCTGTAGTAGTAATTAAAAAGAAAACCCAAAAATATTTCTCGTTCTTCTTTTGCTTGTTGGGAGCTTTCCCGTGTAAATAGTTTTTATTTCTTTTCTTTTCTTTGGGGGTCAGTAGGAGAAGACCATGATTAAATTGTTGAAGTGGCAATATGCGAGTGGGAGACTAGATTATTGACTCTAGTGCGAGTGGGAGACTGAAGGAAATATGCTGTAGAGGCAATAATAAAGTTATTATTTATTTACTTATTTCATGATAAATGTTTATTATTCATTCTATAATTGTATTAACTGGAAACTTGATACATGTGTGAATACATAGACAAACAGAGTGTCACTAGTATGCCTCTACTTGATTAGCTCGTTGAATCATAGATGGTTAAGTTTCCTGGCCATAGACATGAGTTGTCATTTGATTAACGGAATCACATCATTAGAGAATGATGTGATTTACTTGAACCATTCCGTTAGCTTAGCACTTGACCGTTTAGTATGTTGCTATTGCTTTCTTCATGACTTATACATGTTCCTATGACTACGAGATTATGCAACTCCCGAATACCGAAGGAACACTTTGTGTGCTACCAAACGTCACACATAACTGGGTGATTATAAAGGTTCTCTACAGGTGTCTCTGATGGTACTTGTTGAGTTGGCATAGATCGAGATTAGGATTTGTCAATTCGATTGTCGGAGAGGTATCTCTGGGCCCTCTCGATAATGCACATCAATAAAAGCCTTGCAAGAATTGTAACTAATGATTTAGTTGCGGGATGATGCATTACGGAACAAGTAAAGAGACTTGCCGGTAACAAGATTGAACTAGGTATTGAGATACCACGATCGAATCTCGGGAAAGTAACATACCGATGACAAAGGGAACAACGTATGTTGTTATGCGGTTGGACCGATAAAGATCTTCGTAGAATATGTGGGAGCCAATATGAGCATCCATGTTCCGCTATTGGTTATTGACCGGAGATGAGTCTCGGTCATGTCTACATAGTTCTTGAACCCGTAGGGTCCGCACGCTTAAAGTTCTGTGACGATTGGTATTATGAGTTTTTGTGTTTTGATGTACTGAAGGTAGTTCGGAGTCCCAGATGAGACCGGGGACATGACGAGGAGTCTCGAAATGGTCGAGACGTAAAGATCGATATATTGGACGTCTATATTCGGACATCGGAAAGGTTCTGAGTGATTCGGGTATTTATCGGAGTACCGGAGAGTTACGGGAATTCGCCGGGGAGTATATGAGCCTTACTGGGCTTTAAGGGAAAGAGATACGGATGCTGCGCGCCCCCCAAGGCCTAGTCCGAATTGGACTAGGGGGAGGGGCGGCGCCCCCTCCTTCCTTCTCTTCTCTTTTCCCTTTCCTTCTCTCGTACTCCTACTACATGGAAGGGGGGAATCCTACTCCCGGTGGGAGTAGGACTCCCCAGGGCGCGCCATAGTAGAGGGCCGGCCCTCTCCTTCCTCCACTCCTTTATATACGGGGGAGGGGGCATCCCATAGATACACAAGTTGATCATTGATCTCTCTTAGCCGTGTGCGGTGCCCCCCTCCATCATAATCCACCTCGGTCATATCGTAGCGGTGCTTAGGCGAAGCCCTACGTCGGTAACTTCATCAACACCGTCCCACGTCGTCGTGCTGATGAAGCTCCTCCCCGAAGCTCTACTGGATCGTGAGTTCGCGGGGGACGTCATCGAGCTGAACGTGTGCTGAACACGGAGGTGCCGTACGTTCGGTACTAAGGATCGGTCGATCGTGAAGACGTACGACTACATCAACCGCGTTGTCATAACGCTTCTGCTTTCGGTCTACGAGGGTACGTAGACAACACTCTCCCCTCTCGTTGCTATGCATCACCATGATCTTGCGTGTGCGTAGGATTTTTTTTTGAAATTACTACGTTCCCCAACACTTTGTTCTCATAATCAATTGGAACCTCTTCCGAAATAGTGGATTCATCACTAAATAAAGTCATGACCTCTCCAAATCCACTTTCATAATTATCACAATAATATTCAACATCCTCCAAAATAGTGGGATTATTACTTCCTAAAATTGACACTCTTCCAAACCCAAGTTCATCAATATAATCATCATAAATAGGAGGCATGCTTTCATCATAATAAATATTCTCATCAAAACTTGGGGGGCTAAACATATCATCTTCATCAAACATAGCATACCCAAGCTTGTGGCTTTGCATATCATTATCATCATGGGTATTCAAAGAATTCATACTAACAACATTGCAATCATGCTCATCATTCACATATTTTATGCCAAGCATTCTATGTAATTCTTCTTCTAGTACTTGAGCACAATTTTCCTTCCCATCATTTTCACGAAAGACATTAAAAAGATGAAGCATATGAGACACCATTAGTTCCATTTTTTGTAATTTCTTTTATATACTAAACTAGTGATAAAACAAGAAACAAAAAGATTCGATTGCAAGATCTAAAGATATACCTCCAAGCACTCACCTCCCCGGCAACGGTGCCAGAAAAGAGCTTGATGTCTACTACACAACCATCTTCTTGTAGACATTGTTGGGCCTCCAAGTGCAGAGGTTTGTAGGACAGTAGCAAATTTCCCTCAAGTGGATGACCTAAGGTTTATCAATCTGTGGGAGGCGTAGGATGAAGGTGGTCTCTCTCAAACAACCTTGCAACCAAATAACAAAGAGTCTCTTCTTGTGTCCCCAACACACCCAATACAATGGTAAGTTGCATAGGTGCACTAGTTCGGAGAAAAGATGGTGATACAAGTGCAATATGGATGGTAGATATAGATTTTTGTAATCTGAAAATATAAAAACAACAAGGTAACTAATGATTAAAGTGAGCACAAATGGTATTGCAATTCTAGGAAACAAGGCCTAGGGTTTATAATTTCACTAGTGCAAGTTCTCTCAACAATAATAACATAATTAGATCATATAACTATCCCTCAACATGCAACAAAGAGTCACTCCAAAGTCACTAATAGCGGAGAACAAACGAAGAGATTATTGTAGGGTACGAAACCACCTCAAAGTTATTCTTTCTGATCGATCTATTCAAGAGTCTGTAGTAAAATAACACGAAGCTATTCTTTCTGTTCGATCTATCATAGAGTTCATACTAGAATAACACCTTAAGACACAAATCAACCAAAACCCTAGTGTCACCTAGATACTCCAATGTCACCACAAGTATCCGTGGGTATGATTATACGATATGCATCACACAATCTCAGATTCATCTATTCAACCAACACATAGAACCTCAAAGAGTGCCCCAAAGTTTCTACCACAGAGTCAAGACGAAAATGTGTGCCAACCCCTATGCATAAGCTCAACTGAACCCGCAAGTTGATCACCAAAACATACATCAAGTGAATCACGTGATATCCCATTGTCACCATAGATAAGCACATGCAAGACATACATCAACTATTCTCAAATCCTTAAAGACTCAATCCGATAAGATAACTTCAAAGGGAAAACTCAATCCATTACAAGAGAGTAGAGGGGGAGAAACATCATAAGATCCAACTATAATAGCAAAGCTCGCGATACATCAAGATCGTACCACCTCAAGAACACGAGAGAGAGAGAGAGAGAGAGAGAGAGAGATCAAACACATAGCTACTGGTACATACCCTCAGCCCTGAGGGTGAACTACTCCCTCCTCGTCATGGAGAGCGCCGAGATGATGAAGATAGCCACCGGTGAGGGATCCCCCCTCCGGCAGGGTGCCGAAACAGGGTCCCAATTGGTTTTTGGTGGCTACAGAGGCTTGCGGCGGCGGAACTCCCGATCTAGGTTATCTTCTGGAGGTTTTTGCATATATAAGAGGTTTTGGCGTCGAGAACAAGTCAGGGGGGGCCCCGAGCTGTCCACGAGGTAGGGGGCGCGCCTCCCATCCTCGTGGGCAGCCTGGGACTCTTCTGGCCCAACTCTTTTACTCCATGGTCTTCTTCTGGTCCAAAAATAAGCTCCGTCAAGTTTCAGGTCAATTGGACTCCGTTTGGTTTTCCTTTTCTGCGATACTCAAAAACAAGGAAAAAACAGAAACTAGCACTGGGCTCTGGGTTAATAGGTTAGTCCCAAAAATCATATAAAATAACATATACATGCATATAAAACATCCTAGAAGGATAATATAATAGCATGAATACTTCATAAATTATAGATACATTGGAGACGTATCAGTGTGGCAAGTGCCACTTGATGGCGTACACATTGATCACATTCAGATCAAAGTTCCACTCTCGGTCATGATACGGCCACCAGTTTACCTATTACATATACGTTGGTGAGTTCCCACTCTAGGTCAAAACTGGAATCAAAGAGAAAGGTGTTGAGCGAGTTCATATACCTGCTTATGCGTCAAAGCGTCCAACTCGTTGGTGTAGGTCTTGTATGAAGTCTTGTTTAGGCCTGTGTAGAGTTGGACAACGTCCCACCCGTAAGCTACGGTGGGGTGTCGAGTCTCGTCGCCGTCTTTGCTATAGTCACCCCATGGGCGTCTTGGCACCTTCTTAGGACGCCCCACCGACAGCCGCTCCCACATCCAAATGGAGAAGGCCCATACAAAGCCACCCATATTGGACTTGTCTCCCGTCCTCTGCGTTGCGTCATCAAGCTGCAAAAAATCAAATGAGGATCAGATATAACAAAATGTCATGGACATACTTTCGTAGGTAGGCAATTAGATACTCTCTTACCGAACTGTATAGGTAGGAGAGAGATGCGGTCCCCCAAGTGTACCCTGCATCTCAGTCCGCTAGGAAGAACAGATACGACCAGTTGGCAGAGTTCCCGGAGCTGTTTGGAAACACGACCTCCGTGAGAAGATACCACAGGTAGGCCCTCGCGTACCACTCCACAGTCGTCTCATCGGCGTCTTGGGGGCATGTCTTCCGGTTCTCCGAGAGCCAGGGCAACGACACACCGGATGTACGGTTACCCTTAGCAACGGGGCAGCCGCCGATGAGGGTGGTAACTCTCTCCTGCCAGTTGGTCCTCTCCACTGGCCCGGTGAGTGCATGACCCTCGATCGGCATGGCCGTAATCATCGACCAATCCTCGAGGGTCACCGTCATCTTCCCGCATGGCAGATGGAAAGAATGGGTCTCCGGTCGCCACCGGTCAATCAAAGTTGTCAGAGCTGCATGGACAAGCGTCGGCGGCTAACGCTTTAACTGCAACACAAAACCCAACAGTCGGGCTTTCTTGAAGTACAGCGCGTAGCGCTCGTCGTAGTCCATATTCCCATGAACCCCGTGACCCCTCATGCGCAGTGGCTGGAGCATCTGTCAAAAAGTGAACGCCAAAAGTTAGGAAATTATTTTCATCAATCCAAAAACTTTGATCAATATTTCATTCATATCACTTACCTTTCCATTCTCTATGAAACGGGCACGATGACCCTTGTCGAATGCCCAGTCCAGCATGGAGTACCGTGGGCCGATGTTGTCCGCAAGAGGTGGCCGCCTTAATAGAATTTCATAAACAAAAGCATCGTAAGCATAAGCATACATAAGCAAAAAATGAAATCAAATCATATCAAAATCATATCAACATGCATCATATCAAAATAAAATCTTAAGCATATTCCTCCAACAACATCTACTACACATGATGGATCAAATCATATCAACATACATCATATCAAAAAAAAATCCTCCAACATGCATCATATCATAAAAAATCCTCCAACATTCATCTTGAATGTATTATCTCCAAACAACATCTTCATATCATAATATCAACATGCATCATAAAACTACAATCAAGTCCTCCCACATGCATTACATCATAATTTTTTTAACAAAAAAATTATGAACTAGGGTTCATCTTCACACTAACATATGAACTATTGATTAGAGTTCATATTCAATACCATTACTTACTAAAGAACTAAGCACTAGAACTACAATCAAGCTAAAACAATCTTAGGTCAAAAAAATCCAATCTAAGTTCAAAAATATGAGGGATTTCAAGCAAATAATGCATCGAATCGGAAGCAAGTTTGCAAAAACTAATTGGAGGGATCGGAGGAGCTTACGTTTCTCTCTTCGGGGCCATCTCGATCCGCAAAAACGGTGAAGAAACGGTGAAGATCTGAGGGGGAGAGTGGAGGAGATGAGAGAGGGAGCGAGGGGCGACTTGGGGGAGAAAATAAGAAACCGCCGACGGGAGGAGGGGGAGGGATGGGGAGATGGGCAGGGGCGCGCGGGGTCTCGGGCGAAATAACTGCCCGGGCCCTACTGCCAGGGGCTCTTGTGGTAGGTTTAGACAGCCTGGCGGTAGGGTGCGACGGAGGGGGACGGCGGCCGTCTCCACGTACTGACGTGGATTAGTATCCTACCGCCAGGTCTCCTGGCGGTAGCCTGTCTAACCCTACCACCAGTGCCCCTGGCGGTAAGAAAAAGGGTCAAATCCCGATTTTTTTGCAAACCGGGGTCAGATCCTGAATTTGTATCCCAAAAGAGTTAAAACATGAAATTTTGCCCGGTGTGGACGCCTATCCATGAGCTGCCTGTGCCCCTCGATGACGTCCATGGCAATGCATGCATATCTTGGATTTTCCTGAGCTCCTACGCAGCTGCATATTGATTTTGGCCAGTTCCCACACAATTTGCCGAGTGTCTCGGTAGCTATGTTGTACATTATGGCAGATTAATTTAGGCAAGTACCACCACTATATGGCGTGCAGTCTCTCTACTTTGATATGAAAAAAATTGATAGACAGAAAGGAGTTGCACTCCTGCACAAGAGAGACAGAGAGGGAGAGAGACAGAGAGGGAGAGAGAGCAATGATCATATATATATATAAATGCAGGTGATGGGCATCTTTGAATAAATAATTAGTACAACTGGTAATAATTTACTACACATACATGCACTGGGACTGGATGCGCCGCAGATTTTGAAAACAAACTGTAGTCACGCCTTGCTAAGACAATGTGAAGTATAGTGCAATTGTACCATTACTTGATCGAAATTCAAAGCGTGTGTGGTGGGGTGGAAGGGGAATTTCAACCTAGACGTACCATTGGATTAAGGATCTAGAGCTTGTATTGGGGAGACAGAGATAGTGGGTGGAGTAAGAGACGAATGAGTAAGATGAAAAAAAAGATGAGTGATTTATAACAAAAAGGTAGATGATGTCGCCTGATGTGCACGGCGATCCTAAAAATGTATGTTTTATGTCTTACCGTTGATGGGTAAATTATATCAACCGTGTATGAAATATTTATCTTTCCGTTGCAACGCACGGGCAATTACCCAGTTAACTAAAAATATGCATTGGTAGAAAAGGTATTTGGTATAAAATATTTGCTATCTCTAAAACATTTATGTAAAAAGAGTAAGGCAAGTGGCACTCTAGCAAGTTAGGATCCAGCACAAACAAACTGAGTAGGACTACACTTAATACAGACAACATTTTGATCACTTAAGCTAAGCTTAATTTATTTTAGCAAATCAATATTAAATGGTAGAACAAGACAAAACATCATTTTATTGGCAACCCATACAATTTTTTTTGAGAAAAAACTTAAACTATATAGCTTAACAAAACTGTTACTACTAAATGCATCCGTCCTAGCCATTACTAATTGTCAATGCTCTAATAAAGCAATTAGGAGTAGCTAAATAAAACAAATTACCCATTTTATTACCTATTCTTTCTAAATGGAAGTTTCTATTTATTATTAGCAATATATCTGGATAATACGAATTGCATAAAAGCGTTCAAGCTCTCGTCTTTTGCATCAGGACGCGTACAACAAAGACCACACAAGCGACACCAATGTATACGGAAAAAAAGTCTCCAGAGATACCAAGGAAATAAAACTCTCAAGATGCTACATAGAAAACTCATGATGCCTTCATGCGAAGATTATGCTGCCATTCATGTTGGATAAACTGATCCGTGACCACCTTCTCCAATTGCGAACACACCACCATAACCAGCTCATGGCCCTCCCTTCATTGAAGAATAGAGAATGAACAGAGCGGATATATACATGACCATTCCTTTTGTCAAAAGTGACATTATTTCTACAAACGCTGCTGCTTCGACTAGAACTAAAACCCTCTAACTGCGAGGCAGCCTTCTCTACCAATTACCATGCATATTAGAACTCTTCGTGGGCGGGTATAAGTTGGAGGCCACCGGAACTATATGCCAGATTACTATTGTAAAATGACAATAGAAGAAAGTGCCTATTGACTCATCATGATTATAAAAGCTATAGTTTGAGCTCCCTAGCTAGTTCCATCTTGGGAGTATATCCTTAGTAAATATGACTTCCTAAGCATATACCAAAGGAAGATCCTCACTTTCAATATAATTTTTAGTTTCAGATGTTGTGTATTTTTCTTCCTAAATGCTACTGATATGACATAAGATATCGAGCGATTTTGAGGAAACGCTCTTAGGTATGTCGAATCCTGGGCACGAATCTCAAAAGTGTTGCTCTCACCACCCTCCCAAGGGAACGACTGAGAATCACTGAATGGTTCGCTGCAGAACCACCCTCAGAGTGAACGCTTGATTTTTTTCATGTTTTTATTCATTTCTATTTATCTTAAACAAGTAGTTATATAGAGCACACCAAATTCTACTTTTTAGGCTTTTGTATATGGCAACCATGCCAACTATAGTGTCGGGTGGTTGGTGCGACATATGCCAACGGATGGCTTATCTGTGTGGGAGCCAGTAAGACGTCGCCGGTGCCTGGAAGCGGGATAAGGCAAAGACATGCACGCCGACGAATCCTACCCAGCTTCGGGGCTCTCCGTGGAGATAACACCCCTACTGCTGCTCTGCGGGGTCTCCGCATGATCACTCGATGAACAAGTAACTACAAGGCGCTCCTTGAGCTGTTTGGCGAGAGGAAGAAGAAGGGCAAGGCTAGCTCTACTCTTCTCTCTATGTGTGTGGCAACCTAGATGAGATCAACGCTTTGCATGGGTGCCCCGGGGGGTTTATATAGGCCTACCCCCCGGGGGTACAATGGTAATCCGGCTGGGAGCGGGTCCCAGCCGTCAGTGTCTACGCTCGCCGGCTTCCGCGCCGGCTGCTGGGGCCCGCTGGCTGGTGGGCCCCGCCGGCTGCCGGCATCTTGGTCGACAGACAGGCCCTACTGCCTAGGGCCCTGTCGGCGGCCGATTACTGTTGCCTCAATCCTGATGATGAGGGCTTTATCAAGATAAGCGTGGCTACAGTGCCGCCGCCTGGCGGGCGATCACTGTAGCCTCACGTCGTCTTGTCTTCTTAATGGGGCGCCTCCTTCGAGGGAAGGAGCAAGCCGGCTTTGGGGAAGCCGGCCACGTCTTGGCCGACTGGGGGAGGCCTGGCCGCTGACAGCCCACCATGGATGGCTCCATAGTCATCATGGCAACAGTGCCGCGCCGGATGGGACAGGGCTAACCCGTACGGCGCACTATGCCAGGCGTGCTCCGGGTTTCGGGGGTGGCAGGCTTCACTGTAGCCACGCCCCGTCCCATCGCCGTTATGTGGTTGCGGGCCTCGAGGGTACGATCTTGATCGTGCCATGGGAGCCGGCTTCTTGGAGTCGGCCTTCTCGAGGCCGGCTTCTTGGAGCCGGCCCTCCCGCAGATTTCTTCATGAGGGTTAGGGCCGGGCCGCCTCCCGACAGTCGGCCTGAGAGGCAGCCGGCAGGGGGAAGGCGGCCCCACGTCTTGGTTTCTTGGAGGCCGGATTGGCTTGTAATTTTTTCTGAAGTGCCAAAGGGAGCCGGCTAGGCTACCCGTGGTCATTTACCCCGACAGTAGTCCCCGAAGCTGGTCGCGCTTCGAGGTCGGCAAGGGGGACGAGAAGCTCGGTCAGCTTCCCATCTTGAGGAGCCAGCAGCTGGGAGCTAGCTCTGCTTAAGCGCGCCGCCTCGGATGTGCGCCGTGGTCTCGTCAACGGTAAAGTGGGCCAACTCGCGCGCTGACCGCGCGCCTCCCCGCGTGTCACGTGGCAGGAAAGGCCTGCCATGGCGCGTGCGCGACGGGACGTTGCCGCAGGCCCGGGCCCGCCACGCCTGGCCTCGGCCCAGGCGCGGATCTTCTGCGGCCCAGGGTGGACGGTTTGCCTTCCCGTGGTGGTTTCACCACGCCGTCAAGGTGCAATAATAGCGGGACGTGGGGGAGTGGGCGCAGTTAATCCCACATCCCCCACACCATGCCTCCTCGGCTCCGCCGCGAGAGCCTATTAGTAGGGGGAGGAGAGGGAGCGGCAGAGGCTCGCACGCTCTCCCTCGCCCCACCCTCCCTCGTCTTCTTTCTTCTCTTTCTCTCCGCCATCGCAACACCTCTTCGCCGCGCCGTTCCGCCGCCACCGCGCCTTGCTTCTCACCGCGCCGCTCCAATGGCGCTGTCGAGCTCGTGGGACGGCTCCAACGTCCTCGACGAGCACGTCGAGTTCCTCCGCCGGACGCGGCGTCTGCCCAGCGAGAACTACGTGCGGGTCCGGCGCGCGCCGGAGGAGAATATTTCGCCGTCGCCGGAGGAGGGCGAGCGGGTGATTTTCCGCTCGCACTGCATATGTGGCTTCGGCCTCCCGGCGAGCGGATTCCTCCGCTCGTTCATCGAGTTTTACCATCTTCAGCCGCATCACCTCACCCCCAACGCCGTGATGCTGCTGTCGGCCTTCGTCACCCTCTGCGAGGGTTTCCTTGGCGTCCTCCCCACCATAGAGCTCTAGGGGGAGTTCTTCCAGAGCAAACTCGGCACCGTCGTCACCGGCGTGCCCGCCCCATGCGGAGCCTACATCGCCATGAGGCGGACAGGTGAGAACAATCCGTTCCCCTCCATCCCGCTGGTCCAGTCGGTGAAGCTCTGGCAGAAGTCATACTTCTACGTGAAGAACGTCGCCCCGCAAGGCGACTTTGTCAATCTGCCGCCTTACGTAGTCGGCCCGCCGGCCTCAAGGCCGGCCTCATGGAGCTACGGGCCAGGACGCTGTCCCAGGCCGGGAACGCCGCCGTCGCCCGACTCCGGGTGATGGCGCAGTCGGAGGGCCTGGTCGGATCCGACCTCGTGGCCGCCTTCGTGGAGCGCCGGGTTCTCCCGCTCCAAGGCCGGCCGCACATGATCTGTCAAATAAGCGACCGCTTCGACCCGTGCCGGCTGAGCACCAGGGAGATGCCTCACGCTGAGCTGTCATACCTGGTGAACTACATCGCCAACTGCAAGCTCGCCGAGGATTGGCGATTCGGCAAGGAGCCTTACTCTCGCGCCAAACCTCCGCCTGCCGTAAGTATTTCCTCTTTCTTTTTATTTTTGTAGTCGGTCGCTTGGTAGCCGGCTTCTGACCAGCCGGCTTGTCTTCCGCAGAATCCTCTTCTTCTGCCGGCGGCCGAGACCGCAGGGGCAGATCGCCCGTTTCTCCCCGACCGCACGGTAGATGACGTCGACGATCCGGACCTCGGAGCGGCCGCCATGGAGGACGTCGCCGAGGGGGGAGGCGGCGAGGCAGGCGGCGCCGGGCTCGGAGCCGGCCTCCAGGACTGGGCGGATGACGACGAGGTCAAAACCGTCCCGCATCGCCAGCCGGCGCCGGATCCTCAAGGCGCGGGCTCTTCTGCCGCGCCGGCCGCCCGTGGCGCCGCAACGAAGCGCCGGGCCGCGTCGACCTACTTCGGCAACCAGCCGAAGAAGCCCAGCGGCACCGCCGCGGCAACCAAGCAGGACGAGGCGGCCGCGAAGGTGGCCCGCTTCCAGAAGGTCGTGAAGCGGCCGCGGGCGTTTTCGGCGTAAGTGTCAATCGTCTTGCATTCTCGTCGTGCTTTTTGATTGAAGTTCTTTTATAAATCCTTTCTTGGTCGACCGGCCAGGGCGCCGCTTTCCCTTGAACGGGGTCCTGCCGGCTCCGTGATTGACTCAGCCGGAGGGTCTTCGAGCTCCCGCCGTGTGGACCCCCGCGCCGACCTCATGGAAGCTACGGCGCGGAACGCGCGGGAGGCGCGGGAGGAGCGGGAAGCGTCGGAGCGGAGAGCCGCCCAGGCGGCGAAGGAGTAGGCCGACGCGGCGGCCAAGGCCCAGGAGGAGGCGACGGCCACGGAGAGGGAGGCGGAGGCCTCGCGCAACCGGCCTCCACAGCTCGTCATCCCCCTATGGAGTGTGGCTCCCAACGCCCCCGTGCCTCCATCTGAGGAGGCCGGCCACGGCCAAGCGGCGGCGGAGCTGAGGGAGGATGATGTGGTCGTCTTGGAGGAGGTGCCGCCGACGGCGCCGACTGGAGCGGGCCAGGGCGGCCAGCCGGCTGCGGCGCCGGTGCAGCCGGCCGGGAGTGAGCCGGCAGCAGGAGCCGACCTGGTGGTGCAGCCGTCATCACGCCGGCGCGCGGGGGAAGCCACCTTCATGCCGGAGCCGGACAGAGCTGCGACCGCCAGCCAGACGGCGGAGGCCTTGGAGGCGGCCAGCTCCAGCACGTCCGAGTGGGCGCCCAACAAGGAGACGGGCGAACTGAACGCGTCGGCCCAGGAGGTCCGGAACCGGCTTCAGGCCCATGCCACCGCGCTGCAGCGATACACTCGCAATTTCCTTGCGACGCGGGCCGTCGTTCGGGTGAGTCTTCTGGTCTTGGCTGCTTTAGCTTTTTGATTTCTTCTGTGGGGGTGCGCCAGCGCATCCACTGGGTGTAGTCCCCGAGTTCCGAGTCGGCTGCTGAGCAGACGGCTTGGAACTCACTAGGTCCTGATAGTTATCTTATTCTTGCATCCTTTCTGATCTTCCAGGAGTACCATAACCGGAGTGCTGCCGCCTTCGACTCCCAGGCTCGGGAGCTGCGCCAGAAGAGCGAGGATCTGACCAACAGCCGGAGTGCGTGCTCCGTTTTCTTCATATCCTGTGGGGGCGCGTCAGCGCAGCCACTGGGTGTAGTCCCCAAGATCCAGGCCGACTGCTGAGCAGTCGGGTCGGATCTTCCCTAACGACTTCTTCCTTACTGTTTCTTCATTTGTCTTCATGCTTGCAGGGGCCAACGCCGACTTGAGGGAGCAGCTCGGCGGGGCCCAGACCGCCCTTCGCGCCAAGGAGGCTGAGCTCGATCCCTTAGTCCAGGAGCGCGACCGCCTGGTCAAGAGGTTGGCCGACCAGGAGGAGAGCCACAAGGCGGCCCTGAAGGAGGCGCAAGATGGCGAGGCCGCCCTCAAAGCTGACTTTGAGACTGAAGCAGTGGGCTGGGCTGAGGCAAAGCAAGCGCTGAGCGAGGGTTACAGTTGGATCGAGGATCTGATCGACGGTAAGCCGCCTCCCTTACTCTTTGCTCGCCCCCTTGCCCTCTGATTCATCTTTTGATTTGCGCTGCTTTTGTTTTCTGTGCAGACTACTTCCCCCGCCACTCCGTCGCGGCCACTCAGGCCATCGAGGCCCACCGTGTGGCACGCCGTCAGGCAGGAGTTTAGATCGCGCCGGACGCGAACCGGACACTCGAGGAGCAGCTTCTAGCGATTCAAGCCCGGCTGCAGCCGGCACACCGCATGCTCCGCCGTCTCCAGCGCGCCGGAGTGCAGGTGTTGGCCGCCCTCTGGCCAGGCGAGGCGATTCCTCGCACCCCGAGCCGGACTGCCGACTGGCTGGAGGTGGCAGTCGGCCGCTTCGAGGCCTGGAAGGCCTCCGCTGCCCGATCTGGCGCCAGGCGGGCGCTGGAGTTCGTCCGGGCCTCGTACCCCGGGCTGAATTTGGAGCAGCTGAGGACTTGGCGGGAGGAGGCTGATGAAGAGCTGGTGGAGGTGCGGCCGGCTATCATCCGGCGTGCTTCAGCTCTTGCCGATTTTACCGACACCAGCGTCTTCACTCCTGAGGTGGACGAGAACGATGTCGCCCAGCCGAAGGAGTGGTTCGGGCTGAACCCGGCGGAAGGTGAAGACTCGGCGGAGGAGATCGCCTCCAGCGATGAAGGTGAAGACGAAGAAGGGGAGGAGGGCGAAGACGTCGAGCCGGCCGGTGAAGCGACCAGCCAGCCTCAGCATGATCGTGCCTCCAGCAACGAGGCGCGTGTTAGCGCGCCCTCTGCGGGAGGCGGTGATCACGCAGAGGTTCACCAGCCGGCCACTCCTCCAGCCGGCGCTACTATCTCAGCCGACCTACCCGACACGCCAGTCGCTCCCTTGGCTTGATCTGCCGTCTTTGTTTTTCCTGTTTGTTACTCTTTGAACAATTTTTATTAAGTTTGCGCAGTTCCACCCACTGGGGGTGTATTCAAACTATGTTGAATGTTGGCTTTTTCGAAGCCTTTTGTGTAAATATAATCATGCATGTGTTTGGCTTCCATTCTCGTATGCTTTTTATCCTTAGGCTGTTTCCTTTGCCGCCTTCCCCTGATTGCTGCCTTCCCAGCCGGCAGCTGCTCTGTAGTCTGTGGCTAAGGAAGGACTCGGCTATCTTTTTTGGGGAAGGCAAGTACTCGAGCTTTCTTAGATTATAGCGAAGTGAATGGAAACCGGCCGGCCGACTACTCTTGTAGTCGGTCGGAGGTGGGAAAAAGCTGGCTTTTATTATGTTGGTCCGTTAGCCCCTTGCCGTTTTTCGTGTGGGCTTCCTTTCCTGCCTTTGGCTCTTGCCAGCCGGACAGCTGATTCTTTGAACTGCGACTTTTGGCAAAAGAGGGCTTTGGAGCCGGCACACTACTTGTCTGACCGTGGGTAGGACTTCTAACATAACTCAAGGCGGCTAGTCCCCGGGCCGACTAGTCGAACCCGGTGTCGGACGAGAGAAGTGAATGTAATGACATAACCATAGGCATGGTACACTTCATAGATAAAAAAGATGGCAGTCCCCGAGTTCTCCTCGGGGAGACTATTATCTCGTACTTAGTACAAAAGTTAGCGTGATACATACTTCATTTCAACTGTAAAATCTTCGGAGGAGGTTGGCGTTGCATGGCCGTTCTGACTCCTTGCCGGAGTCGTCTCTCTTTCGTGCCTTCGGCTTCTGTGCGTCGATCAGGTAGTAGGAGTTGTTTCCTAGCGCTCTGCTGATGATGAAGGGGCCTTCCCAAGGGGCCGAGAGCTTGTGCTGGCCGGCTGTTCGCTGGATCAGCCGGAGCACAAGGTCGCCCTCTTGGAAGGATCTTGGCTTGACCTTCCAGCTGTGGTAGCGACGCAGACCCTGCTGGTAGATGGCGGACCGGCTGAGGGCTAACAGCCGGCTTTCTTCCAGCAGGTCGACGCCGTCTTCTCGTGCTTCCTTGGCCTCCGCTTCCGTGTACATGGTCACCCGAGGTGAGTCGAACTCGATGTCGGTTGGGATGACCGCCTCGGCACCATATACAAGGAAGAAAGGAGTGAAGCCGGTTGACCTGTTTGGGGTAGTGCGCACACTCCAGAGGACGGCCGGCAGCTCATCGAGCCAGCAGCCAGCCGAACGCTCCAGTGGCACGACCAATCGGGGCTTGATGCCGGAAAGGATGAGGCCGTTGGTTCGTTCGACTTGGCCGTTTGACTGCGGGTGGGCAACGGACACTAAGTCCAGTCGGATGCCCTGCATCGCGCAGAAACGTGCCAAGGCTCCCTTGGCAAAATTTGTGTCGTTGTCGGTGATGATGCTGTGCGGCACGCCGTACCGAGTTGTTATATCTGCGATGAATGTCACGGCAGTCGGCCCATTCAGCTTCTTGATCGGCTTTGCTTCGATCCACTTGGTGAACTTGTCCACGGCGATAAGCAGATGTGTCATGCCACCGCGCGCCGTCTTGAATGGGCCCACCATGTCCAGATCCCAAACGGCAAAGGGACAAGTGAGGGGAATGGTCTTGAGTGCCGAAGCCGGCAGGTGTTGCTTGGAGCTGAAGACTTGGCACCCTTTGCTATGCTTGACTAGTTCCTTGGCGTCGTCCAAAGCAGTCGGCCAAAAGAATCCATGGCGGAAAGCTTTGGCGACTAGTGATCTTGAGGCCGCATGGTGGCCGCATTCACCTTGGTGAATGTCTCTGAGGATTGCCATGCCCTTCTCTTGTTCAACGCATCGCTGGAAAACTCCAGTGACGCTGCGCCTGACAAGCTCTCTGTCGACGATTGTGTATGCTCCGGCTCGGCGTTGGACCTGCCTTGCCTCTGTCTCGTCAGCCGGCAGTTCTTGGTTTGTCAGGAAGTTGAGGATAGGCAGGGCCCATGATGGAGCTGTGACTTCTTCTATTGCCAACGCGGCTACTGCAACCAGGGTGGGCGGGCTGGGTTGTGAAATGCTGAGGTCGGCCGCCGCCTGCGGTGATGGTGCAGTCCCCGGGCCGACTACCGCAGTCGCCGAGCCGGGTTCAGAAGTCCCCGGGTTGGGTGCGACTACGGAAGTCCCCGAGCCGCCTGCTGAAGTCCCCGTGCCGCCTATCGAAGTCCCCGGGCCGCCTGCTTGGCTCTTCAAGCCGGATCCGGCTGCATCGGGGCTAGGTGGCACGAAGATGGAATCGGACTCTGGAGATGGCTTGAGAGACGGCTTGAGGAGGCGTTGCAGAGAGACGCCGGTTGGAATTGCTTGCCGAGTGGAGCCTAATCGGGCCAGGGCATCTGCTGGCCCGTTGTCGGCTCGTGGTACGTGGAGGAACTCGCATCCTTCAAAGTACCCGCTGATCTGCTGGACGAGGAAGCGGTACCTTGCCATGTTTGCGTCCTTGGCATCCCAATCGCCGGATGACTGCTGGACTATCAAGTCTGAGTCGCCGTAACACAGGATCCGGCGTATGCCGAGCTCTTTGGCGAGCCGGAGCCCGTGTACGAGCGCCTCGTACTCGGCCACGTTGTTGGAGGCAGCAAAGTGAATTTGCAGCGTGTATCTGAGCTTGTCGCCTTTGGGAGAGGTGAGGATGACGCGGGCTCCCAAGCCGGTGAGCATCTTGGACCCATCGAAGTGCAGGCGCCAGTGAGTGGAGTCCGGAGCCGACAGCAGGTACTGGGTCTCGGCCCAGTCGACGAGGAAGTCGGCCGGTGCTTGGGACTTGATGGCGGTGCGAGGCTGGTAGAAGATCGTGTAAGGGGCCAGCTTGATGGCCCATTTCGCCACCCGGCCGGATGCGTCCCGGCTGCCTATGATCTCGGCGAGCGGGGCGGTGCATACGACTGTGATGGGGTGCTCTTGGAAGTAGGGCTTCAGTTTCTTGGCGGCAAAGTACACGCCGTAGCACATCTTCTGGTAGTGCGGGTAGTTCTTCTTTGAGGTAGACAACACCGTCTGAGCTCGGCCCTCCTCTGGGCGCTAGACTACGATGACGGTGCTGACCACCCGGCTGGTTGCAGCAATGTAGAGGAGCATGGGCTCCTTCTCAGTCGGCGCTGCCAAGACAGGTGGCGTGGTCAGCATCTTCTTTAGCTCGTGAAAAGCTTGGTCGGCTTGGTCGTTCCACTCGAAGTGAGTGGTCTTCTTCATGAGGCGGTAGAGGTGGAGAGCCTTCTCTCCGAGCCGGCTGATGAAGCGGTTCAGGGAAGCCAAGCATCCGGTGAACTTCTGGACGTCTCGCAGCTTGGTGGGAATCACCATTCCCTCAATGGCCTTGATCTTTACTGGTTGCATTCGATGCCGCGTTCGAAGACCAGGAAGCCTAGGAGCTGGCCGGCTGGCACTCCGAACACGCATTTCTCAGGGTTGAGCTTGATCCGGAATCTGCGCAGGTTCTCGAATGTTTCCTTGAGGTCTTCTAGAAAGGTGCTGCGCTTCTCCGTCTTCACCACGATATCGTCCACATAGACGTGGGCATTTCTGCCGAGTTGCTTGAGGAGGCACTTCTGCATGCAACGCTAAAAAGTGGCACCGGCATTTCTCAAGCCGAATGTCATAGTCAGGTAGCAGAAAGCTCCGAATGGCGTGATGAAGGCGGTCTTCAGGCGGTCGGCCGGGTCCAACTTTATCTGATGGTATCTGGAGTAAGCATCCAAAAAACTCAGCAGCTCGCATCCGGCTGTGGAGTCTATCACTTGATCTATCCTTGGCAGGGCAAAAGGATCTTTGGGGCAGGCCTTGTTGAGGCTCGTGTAGTCTATGCACATGCGCCATTTGTTGTTCTTCTTCAGCACGAGGATCGGGTTGGCGAGCCACTCTGGAAAGAACACCTCCATGATGAAGCCGGCAGCCAGAAGCCAGGCTATCTCTTCTCCTACAATCCTTCTCTTTTCCTCCGACAGTCGGAGAGGGGTTGCTTGACCGGTTTTGTACCTTCTCGGACATGTAATTTGTGCTCGGCGAAATCCTTCGGAACACCCGGCATGTCCTTGGGGGACCATGCAAAGATGTCCCGATTCTCATGGAGGAAATCGGCGAGCTCGCCTTCCTATTTGCTGTTTAGGTTTGCCCCGATGACGGCAAACCTTTCCAGGTGCTCGGGGTCGAGAGGTATCTTCTTCGTTTCCTTGGCCGGCTGGAAGGAACCTTGGGCATCACACTCTTTGGGATCGGGGGACAGGGCCGGCTGCTTGCCAGCCATGGCCACGATCCGGTCCAACTTCTTCTTCTCTTCGGCAATCACAAGGGACTCGGCCAGCCGGCTCCTGGCTGCTGCGCACTCGGCCGATTTCTTGTAATCGCCGACTATGGTGATGATGCCCTTGGTGCTCGGCATCTTCATCTTGAGGTAAGCATAGTGAGGAACAGCCATGAACTTGGCCAAGGCAGGTCGGCCAAGCAGTGCATGGTAAGGGCTCTCAAGGTCCACCACTTTAAACCAGATGGCCTCCCGGCGGAAATGATTCTTGTCCCCAAAGAGGACATCAATCTTGATATTGCCAACGGGGGAGCAGGACAGGCCGGGTACGATGCCGTGGAACATAGTCCGGGTGGGCGTGAGCTGCTTCGTCTTGACGTTGAGTTTCTTCAGGGTGTCAAGGTACAGGATGTTGATGCTGCTCCCGCCGTCTATCAACACGCGGGAGAAACGGGATGCGCGTCTGTCTGTTGCAAGGGTGGCATCCAGAACCAGTGCATAAGAGCCGGGAGATGGCATCACCTCTGGGTGGTCGGCCCGGCTCCAGATGATGGGTTTTTCAGACCAGTGCATGTGCTCGGAGGGGTTGGAGGCAGCCGCGTTGACTTCTTGGTGCTCGCGGTGCCTGCTGCGCCGGTCTTCGGGCTGGCTGGTGAAGATGACATAGGCGGCGTGCTCATCGGGGAACTCGTCGTGCACGACTCCAACTGCTGGCCGAGCGGCCGGCTACTGCGGAGCCGGAGGCGGCGGACCAACAGGTGGAGGCTGTGCGAGCCCTTCGCCTTTGGAGATTCGGGTGAGCCAGTGGCACTTCCGGGTTGTGTGATTGGACGGCTTCGCGCCGCTGTGGAACTTGCATGGGGCGTTGAGGGTTTGCTCGTAGGAGAAGGCCGGCTGCCAAGCCGGCTGGCCGCCTTTCTGCTTCTTGGGTGCGGGCCGCCCTTCGGGCTGCTCGCCCTCGACTGTGGCCACCTGTCGACTGGTGGAAGGCGGCATGGGGCCCTTGCGCTTGTGGTCGTTTTGGTACGGGCGTCGGCCGGAGTCCCCAGCCGGCGTCTTGGGCGCCGGGTTGAGTACCTTTTCAGACGCGTCAACCCGAAGTTCAGTCTTCATTGAGGAGTCGGCGGTGGCGTACTTGTCCGCTATGACCAGAAGCTCGTTGAGGTTAGTCGGCTCATCGCAGAGGAGCTTGTGCTTGAGGAGGGTGCCCTCTCGGCACCCGGCTGTGAAGTATTCGATGGCTTGCACTTCGTGCACTCCTTCGCAAGAGTTGCGGAGCTCGGCCCAACGCGTGAGGTAGTCGCGAGTGGACTCGGCGGGGCCTTGTATGCACAAGGAGAGCTGTCTGGGCTTGGGAGCCCGCTTGTAGGTGCTGGTGAAGTTGCGGACGAAGGCTTCTGTGAAGTCTAGCCCGCTGTTGACACTGTATGGCTTGAGGCTGTTGAGCCAGGTCCGCGCCGTGCCTTGGAGCATGAGGGGCACGTACTTCACGGCAACGCGCCTGTTGCCGTTCGCGATGCATACTGCGGTGGAGTAGTCGATCAACCAGTCTTCCGGCTTCACGGAGCCGTTGTACTTGGGCGTGTCTCTTGGGAGCGAGAACCCTTTGGGGAAGTGCTCGTCGCGGATGCGGGGGCCGAAGCAAGGCGGGCCGACATCATCATCTTCTTCTAGCGCCAGGGATCGCGCTAGGCGGTCGATCCGATGGCGGGCGTCGTTCTCGCCGACTCCTTCGCGGCGACCTAGTCGGCCGCTGAGAGTCGGATGCGTGACAGGCGGTGGGGTGGGATACCTCTCCCCACGAGGCGGAGGCGGAGGCGGGTTGCCCCGCCGCTCCACGGCTCGAGGGTGGCCTTCTGCGTCTCGCTCGATGGAGATCCGGGTTCGGCTTCGGCTGGCAGCCGACTCTTTCTCGTGTCGCGCACGGGTTCTACCCGCAGTCGGCGTCCGGGACGTCGCACCGTGCTCTCAGCGCGGTGGAGGGCTTTCCTCACGGACGTCAGCCTCGTGCCGCTGCGCGGCTGCATCGATTAGCTGCTGGATGCGTCTCGTCATGTAGGGGAGCCCTTCGGCCCCCAGTCCATCCAGCTTGTCTACGGCCGCCTGGGCGGCGCGCAGGTTCTCGAGTGAGGTGGCATAGACTGGGCGGTCGACTCCAAGCAAGTCGGCGATGACAGCGCCGCGCTGTCTGACGACGCCGACTCAGCTTGGCCCGCCAGGAGGTGGCGTGCCGAAGGCGGCGCAGTCGAGTTCGCGCTGGTGGGCCTCGATGAGGCGTCTCACGGAAGCTAGCTTCCGGCCCTCCGCGAGGAGGGCGAGGCGGCGAGCCTCCAGTGCTTCGGCGTCGGCATTGGCCGGGAGGGGGACGGACAGATCGTGGGTCGCCTCTTGCAGGGCGTCATGGGCGTTCTCGCCACAAGCGCCGCCGTGGCTGATGACCCTCACCTCGATGGTGGCAACGTCACCGCCATCGGCTCGGGGAAGCGGGTCGTCGTAGATCACGACGTTGGCGGGGAAGGCGTCGAGCGAGGCAGTGTCGGAGTCGACATGCATTGGATCGGTGGAGCCAATGGACTCCCGGTCCACAGCAGGCTCGCTGGAGACGTGGAGCTGGCCGAGGAGGTCGACGAGGCGGTCGGTGCCCGCGTCGGAAGCGGGCTCGTCGGAGATGAGGGCCTCGCCAAGGGGATCGGCGAGGACGCTTGCTGCGCAAGCGTTGGTGACGCCTTGCAGCGCGTCGTGGCAAGCGCCATCGGGCGTGCCGGGCTGGCTACGCTCGCTGGGGAGGAAGAAGGTTCCCGTCCAGAACAGGTCTCCGGACGACGGTGCACATGGCCCCACGGTGGGCGCCAAATGTCGGGTGGTTGGTGCGACATATGCCAACGGGTGGCTTATCTGTGTGGGAGCCAGTAAGACGTCGCCGGTGCCTGGAAGCGGGATGAGGCGAAGACATGCACGCCGGTGAATCTTACCCAGCTTCGGGGCTCTCCGTGGAGATAACACCCCTACTGCTGCTCTGCGGGGTCTCTGCATGATCACTCGACGAACAAGTAACTACAAGGCGCTCCTTGAGCTGTTTGGCGAGAGGAAGAAGAAGGGCAAGGCTAGCTCTACTCTTCTCTCTATGTGTGTGGCAACCTAGATGAGATCAACCCTTTGCATGGGTGCCCCGGGGGGTTTATATAGGCCTACCCCCCGGGGGTACAATGGTAATCCGGCTGGAAGCGGGTCCCAGCCGTCAGTGTCTACGCTCGCCGGCTTTCGCGCCGGCTGCTGGGGCCCGCTGGCTGGTGGGCCCCGCCGGCTGCCGGCATCTTGGTCGACAGACAGGCCCTACTGCCTAGGGCCCTGTCGGCAGCTGATTACTGTTGCCTCAATCCTGATGATGAGGGCTTTATCGAGGTAAGCGTGGCTACAGTGCCACCGCCTGGCGGGTGATCACTGTAGCCTCACGTCGTCTTGTCTTCTTAATGGGGCGCCTCCTTCGAGGGAAGGAGCAAGCCGGCTTTGGGGAAGCCGGCCACGTCTTGGCCGACTGGGGGAGGCCTGGCCGCCGTCGGGTGTCTCTCTGCCCAAAGGGGCCCACCGCCCGTGGGCTGCGCTGACAGCCCGCCGTGGATGGCGCCATAGTCATCATGATAACAGTGCCGCGCCGGACGGGACAGGGCTACCCCGTACGGCGCACTGTGCCAGGCGTGCTCCGGGTTTCGGGGGTGGCAGGCTTCACTGTAGCCACGCCCCGTCCCATCGCCGTTATGTGGTTGCGGGCCTCGAGGGTACGATCTTGACCGTGCCGTGGGAGCCGGCTTCTTGGAGTCGGCCTTCTCGAGGCCGGCTTCTTGGAGCCGGCCCTCCCGCGGCTTTCTTAATGAGGGTTAAGGCCGGGCCGCCTCCCGACAGTCGGCCTGAGAGGCAGCCGGCATGGGGAAGGCGGCCCCACGTCTTGGTTTTTTGGAGGCCGGATTGGCTTGTAATTTTTTCTGAAGTGCCAAAGGGAGCCGGCTAGGCTACCCGTGGTCATTTACCCCGACATATAGCATGGCAAATTCCATGTTTTACACATTGCCAATGCTATATCATGGCAAATTATGCGTATGTAGTTTTTTAGAGATGACAGTTTTATATTTTTATAGCATGGAAACTCCATTTTTGTTTTAAAAAACATGACATGACAACTTTTCACAACGAAGCAACAATACTCTAGCAGCAGGATGGCAAATCCCTATCTTGTACCATGCCAATTCTATATACTGTAGCATGGAAAAATCTTTAGTAGCATGGCAATTCTCTATACTGCATTAGAACAAATCTCTACCTTGTATGGCAGTTCTCCCTTTTCCTCGCACCATGACAATCCTATTCTTACATCATGACAATTACTGAATAGGTAGCACCACAATTCTTCTATGTTGCAACATGGCAGTCCTTGCACACATGGCAACATGACAATTTTTCTAGCTGATAACATTGCCATAGCATAGCAATTTCTGTCTGATAGCTGACAAGGAGGGATAGGGGTTAATGGTGGCATTTGCAGGGAGCGGTTTTCTGAGAGAATGACGTGGGATTCTTGATGCTACACTGCTTCCAAGATGGATTTTATTGCTAATTTTGCTGGACGGTGTTTGATGGAGTATTAAGACTGGTAACAAGGAAGTCTGTATTATTTCAAATGCTCAGATAGGAACATAAAGAAACAATGGTTTTTTCTTTCTAATAAAGCATACGTATCTGCAACAATCTATTTGGAATTTTGATTTTAAAGTTTATGCAGTGGAGTGTATAGAAGCCGAACCAATTGTCTCAGTGAGCAGTCTACATTGAGCATGCATGTTTACTGCAGATATGAACTCCTCGTGACAGTGATATACAGTGCGTGTGCATGAGGGGCATGCCCTACAAAACCAAGTGTACCATTTTGATACACTTAACATATGAGGACAAGATTGTGATATCGGTTAATTCATATAAGATTTTGTTAGGAGCCTCAGAACAGAGTTTTTTGGATGGACTCATGGTGATGTATATCTCCAGCTATAATTTTAGTACGAGTTACTTGATTTTTCTAATAGTAAATGTACAAGTAATATTTGTTACAACACAATCAAGAACCGATGTGATGTACACATCAAGAATGATAATTAAGTTTACAAAATAATGTCTTTCTATCTAAGTTTATTGTTCCATGGCAACGTATGTCTTCCACCCCTTATTTGCATAAGCTTGTATTAAAAGCTATTGTTAGTAAGTTTTATGTAGCATCAAATCATCAAAAGCATTTTATCTGGAGATGCAAATGCTGGTTATTATTTTAATCATTATTTAGTAGATTTTTTTCAATGGCCAAATTTTGTTTTGGTTCTTAATGAAGAAAAATGTGAATGTACACTAGTAGAAAACGAGCCTATTGTCCCGGTTCGTAAGGGCCTTTAGTCCCGGTTCCCGAACCGGGACTAAAGGGTCGTTACTAATGCCCTCACCCTTTAGTCCCGGTTCAATCCAGAACCGGGACAGATGGGCCTCCACGTGGCCTGCGCCATGAGCCCAGGCAGGAGGGCCTTTGGTCCCGGTTGGTGGCACCAACCGGGACCAATAGGCATCCACGCGTCAGCATTTCTGTGGCTGGGGTTTTTGGTTTTTTTTGAAAGGGGGAGGGGGTTTGGGGGTTTTGGGGGGTTAATTTAGGTATTTCATATATTGTGTTAGCTAGATAGCTAATTAATAGAGAGAAGTGTCCTCTCTTATGTCCGTGCTTGGTCGACGTTACGTACTAATTAAACATACGTATAGAGAAGACTAGGCATATGCTAGCTAGCTATGCAAACGAAGGAAACAGAAGATCGTCATGAGCATATATGCATACGGAGAGAAGTGATATCGACCACCTCTCCTTCTCCGAGAGATTGGTCGAACAACAAGTTCTCGTATATCTATCCGACACTACCGGCTACATATATACAATAATTATCTCTTACAAATATAATCTCCTAAATTACGGACTCATGGTCCACATAGTATTCTCCGTCTTCAGTGATCACGTGGTCAAGAAAGAATGCCGCCAATTCCTCTTGAATTGCTCGCATGCGATCTGTTCCTAGGAGTTCCTGCCGCTGCCGAAACATCTAATTTGAAGAAGGGGGTCAATACATATATATACGAGTGAAACACAACACAAATGATGGTAATAAACAAAAATTGTGAATATTATTTCTTACGCACTTCATATTGTTTCTCAGAGTACCCGCCCCGCTCACAGGTCGTGTGGCGGATGGACTCGCAGACGTAGTATCCACAGAAATCATTCCCTTGTTCCTGCCACAACCACTTTACAAGAAATAGAAGTCAATCAAACAGATAAGCAAGAATGTCAAATGGTATTGATGAAACTAGCGCTTGAATCAATAGCTAGGAGACGCGCGGAACGTGGTACTATAGTACTTACTTTCGGGTATCTAAATTGCAGCTCCTTCGGGAGTCCCGGGGATTTTGTGCTGAATTTTCTCCAAACACTGCGAGACAAAAGAAAACAATTACTTGATATCAGGAAATGAACAAATTTGCTGATATGGTGGATAATGATCGATTTAACTTACTTCTTGAGGATTTCAGTCATGTCCGCATACTCCTGGGGATCTTTTCGTCTCGAGTCCAAGACAGTTACTACTCCCTGCTCAAGCCTAATCTCCAGGAGAATATAGTGGAAACTGCGCACGCATGCATAACTCATCAATTACATTACTATAACCTGGACTAATATATAAGGGAAACGAAATATGCACAAGACAGTAACACTCACTTGAAGTTGTAGGGAAAGAGTATTATATCTTTGTGTTCATTTATTTTGAATGATCGTAGCAAGCTGGCCTCGGTTTCTTCGGCATGATCTCTAACCTGAACTGCATCTATGAGATTTGTGTTAATGAACTCAATATCACCGATTTGTCTTTTCTTCAATTCGGCGATCTTCAGTCTGCATAATATAGTGAGGATAATTATAAATACATATGCAATGAAAGAGCTGAGCTATATAGAGAGACTTAATGACAGAAGTAGTAGTACTTACAGACAGTAGCAGGTGACCGTTGCTTTATCGAGGGCCAATTGATTGAAAAACTGATAGAACTCCTCAAATGGAACATGCAACATTTCAATTCCAACGAGGTCATGCTCCGGTTTAACTCTCATATACAAAGTATTCCTTCCCACAGACTCTCTGCAGGTTTTCATGTACCAATCATGCAATCTTCGCATCATCGTTGTTAGAGATCTTTCATCTTTGACGAGAGGCTTCCCGTACTCGTATCTGTGTATCTGCACGTCCAGGAAACCATAATCTACATCGTCGGGCAGGTAATCGTCAAGATTGGTATAACCGGGCGCCATCCTCGGATCGACGCTAGGCACCTTGAGCGAGGGGCACGATTCCTTTGCTTGTTCGCCGAGCTGGGCAATTTGTTTCCCAGCTGCTCGTCGTTCTTTCAGTCTTTGATCACTGACTGTACTTCCCGACCGCGACGCTTTGGCCCATGTCTTTGCAATAATGCGCTCATAGTTGCCTTTCGGCGGAGACTTGGGTGGTTTCGCCAGGGCAGCCAGAGTGCGCTTCGCTTTCACCGGATCTACCTTCTCCTCCGGAGGTGGATGTCTCTTTGCTTTCAACCCTTGAAGCCAGTCGTTCACTTCGGCTCGCACGATCTTCTCGTTCTCCTCCGGGGTCATCTCGTATGGTAACTTCTCTGGAGTCTTCAGAGAAGGACCGAATCTGTATGTCCTCCCGGCTCTGGCTGTACTGCTAGACGCCGGCAGAGAAGACGAGCGGCAGTCTTCTTTACTGCTTGCTTTTTGCGAGGCGGAGGAGAAGGACTACGACGTGCAGGAGCAGCTGCCGGAGCGGCGGCGGGTCTCTTCCGCCCTTGCTGACGAGGCGGAGAAGGAATAGGCTGGCTGCTCGGGCGCGCCGGCGCAGGCGGAGAAGGAGGCGGAGTGCCGCCACGCGCCGGAGATGGAGCCGGCCGAGGGCCCTGATCGTCACTCGCCGGAGGAGGAGGCGGTGGAGGAGGCGGAGTCCCCTGACTCACCGGAGGAGGAGGAGGCGGCGGAGGCGTCCAGTTTGGAAGGTTGATGAGCTCCTTCCGCCATAGGCATGGAGTCTTCAGAGCAGAACCCAGCCGAGTCTCCCCTTCTCCGGTAGGGTGGTGAAGCGGGAGGTCCTCAAATCCCTTCATTATTTCATCCACCATCACCTTAGCATATCCTTCTGGAATCGGCCGGCAGTGAAAAGTTGCGCCGGGTTCATTAGGATAAACAGAGCCAACAGCCGCCTTGACCTTCATATTCATCCACTGCATCATAAGGTGGCAATTTTGAGCCTCCGTGATAGCATCCACGGGATAGCTGGCAGGTGCCGTCAAGACATGCTCTGGCTGAAGTAGCTCGGTGGAAGCCACGCTGCTTCTCCGCTGAGATGGCGGGGTAGCTTCAGGGGAAGCTTCGGCAGTTCGGTTGCAGCGATTTGCTTCTCGTTCCTCTATCCCGAGTACCCTTGCTTTAAGCGCCTGCAGTTCAGACTGCTGCGCTTTCTTCCTCCTCTCCTGGCTTTTGTAACCGCCTGCGTCCGGAAACCCAGCCTTCCACGGAATGGAGCCTGGCGTGCCTCGTGTCCGTCCAGGGTGCTCAGGATTCCCGAGGGCCTTTGTGAGCTCGTCGTTCTCTCTGTCTGGATGGAACGTCCCTTCCTGCGCTGCTTTGATATAGTACCGAAGCTTCTTCAAGGGATGTTAAGTTGCTCGTCCGTCCAAATGCACTTCCCTGTTACAGGGTCCAATGTTCCGCCAGCCCCGAAGAACCAAGTCCGGCAACGGTCTGGCCAGCTCATTGTCTCTGGTTCGATCCCTTTTTCAACCAGATCATTCTCAGCCTTGTCCCACTTAGGCCGGGCTACCAGGTAGCCACCTGACCCCGTGCGATGGTGAAGCTTCTTCTTCGCAGCATTTTTCTTGTTTGTCTCCGACATCTTCTTACTCTTTTCCGATGTCTTGTGGGCCACAAATGCAGGCCAGTCATCTCTGATCTTCTCATATATGCCCTTGAATTCTGGTGTCTCTTTTTTCCGACAAACCTATTCAGGTCTTTCTTCCACCTCCTGAATAGGTCTGCCATCCTCTTAAGAGCAAAAGACTTGATTAATTGCTCTTTAACTGGCTTCTCCGGATCATCCTCTGGCGGTAGGGTGAAATTTGACTTCAGCTCAGTCCAAAGATCATTTTTCTGCAGATCATTGACATAAGACATCTCAGGGTCTTCGTTCTTAGGCTTATACCATTGCTGGATGCTGATCGGGATCTTGTCCCTAACCAGAACCCCGCACTGAGCAACAAATGCCTTCTTTGTTCGGATGGGTTGAATAGGTTGGCCGTCGGCGCGATTGCTATGATCTCAAACCTTTCATCCGAGCTCAACTTTCTCTTTGGGCCTCGTCTCTTTACCTCAGTTGTGCTCGATCCGGAGGGCTAGAAAAAAGAACAAAGACTTAATTAATATGTGTACATAACAAAACAATGAATGCATCAATTAGCTAGTCAGCACAGGCTTAACTAATATATATATACCTGGCCGGACTCGGCTCGGTCGCCGGACTCGTTTCGGTCACCGGACCCGTCATCACGTTCTTCTTCTTGCACCGCCATTAGGTCACCGGAGCCAGCTTCTTCACCCTCTCCTTGCAGACCATCAAAGTCGTCGTTGAGATATAACGAGACGGCATCACTTCCTTCTGCGATTATGTCCCTCAACATCGCTTCTCTTGCTTCGTCTCGGGCGGTGTCCATAGTTTCTACAAATATTTAAACATGGCAATTATTATTCAAACATGACAAATGGATATATTAGTGGCAAACGTAGAACTAGCTAGCTAATCATAGTAAGGAATCATATATATTAATTAGTGGCCTCGACGCTGCTTCTCTAGGGTTTGGGGTGGCCTCGACAACGCTTCAAGGGTTTGGGGTGGCCTCGAGAGAGTTTGTCGGGTAGGGGCGCGGCGGGAGGGGGTAGGAGACCGACATCTTTTTTTCTATGGTTTGGGTGTCCTCGAGAGTTTTTAGTCGAGCAAGAGGGTCGGGGGGTGCTCCCGCGGTATAAGTTATTATCACAGTCGAGAGGGGTATATATATCGACCGCCCCTCATGTCGAAGTTATCCGAGGGGTATATCGACCCCCCTCGTGTTGAAGTTATCGGGAGAGGGAAATAGAGAGGATAAGAAGAAAGGAATAGAGGAGAAGATCGAAGAAAAAAAAGAAGAAAAAAAGGAGGAGAAGAAGAAAGGAATAGAGGAGAAGAAGAAAAAATAGAATTTTTTTTCTATTTTTTTCTTCTTCTCTGTTCCTTTCTTCTTCTCCTCTTCCTTTTCTTCCTCTCCTCTTCTTCTCCTTTTTCCTCTTCTTATTTTCCTTTTTCCTCTCCTAAATATATAAAACTTTTCTAAAAATGAAACTAACCTAAAATGTACTAAATCAGAGGACATATATAGATAATCCTTTTCTAAATATTCAAATCTAACTTTTGCATATATGAACATATATACAAAGAGAACATAAAAACATATATACATTTTTATAAAAAAGAAAAATACAAAATACAAACATATATATGAAAAAAATCTGAAAAGAAGCAATATACACGATACATATACTGGCATATATACATAATATACACAAAGAAGCAATATACACAAGCATATATAATATATAAAAAACAGGGGAGGGGCGCCGGCCGGACCAACGGGCAGGGCGGGCCGGGGCGACGGCGACGGCGACGGGCGGGCCGGGGCGACGATGACGGGCGGGGCGGGGCGGCGACGACGGGCGGGGCAGGGGCGACAGCGATGGGCGGGGCAGGGAGATGGCGACGGGCGGGCCGGGGCGCGCGACGCGCGTCGGGGCAGGGCGGTGAGCGGCGACGGCGTCGGGCGAGGGCACGGGCGACGGCGAGCGGGCGGCGACGGTGACCTCGGGCGGCTAGGGGAGGCGATGGCGACGTCGGGGCAGCCGGCGTCGAGGAGCAGCGCAGCAGCCTGGCGGCATTTGGAGAGAAGAATGGCGGTTGGGGGAAATTTCCTAAGTGTTTGGTTATATAGGAAAGGCATTGGTCCCGGTTGGTGCTACGAACCGGGACTAATGCCCCCCTTTAGTCCCGGTTGGTGCCACCAACCGGGACCAAAGGCCTCTTTTCAGCAGCCCTAAGGGCGGGAAGCGACGGCCTTTGGTCCCGGTTGGTGGCACCAACCGGGACTAAAGAGGGGGCATTGGTCCCGGTTGGTGCTACGAACCGGGACCAATGCCCCCTTTGGTCCCGGTTCGTCCCTCCAACCGGGACCAAATGCCTGTACTGCCCCGAACCCAAATGTTTAGTCCCACCTCGCTAGTTGAGAGGGAGGCGCACCTGTTTATAAGGTGCGGTGCGCCATCCCTCTCGAGCTCCTCTCTAAAGCAGGCTTTCGGGCCTAACTCTGCAATCTGTGCCTGTGGGCCTACTGGGCCTTCCTCGGGCCTGAATCCTGGCCCATGGTAGGGTTTCTAGTCGTATTCAGGCCGTGGGGGCCCAGTAGGTGGCATTTTTTTGTTTTTTTTTGTTTCTACTTAGAACTAAATACTTATAGTTTTGTAGTGATTTCTTTTTTATTTTAGGTCACAAAAATTATAAACTTTCTGTTAGTGCCATTAGTTTTAAAATTTGAATAGTTTAACTTTGATTTTTTTAAAATTTGTGTGAATCACTAGTTTATGAATAACTTTACTATAAAAAATTCCTGCTATTTAATATAAACTTTTTTAGCTTTTAAACTTTTTTAGTTTTAGAAAAATTATAAACTTTTAAACTTTCTTGCTTTATAGTTTTAGAAAAATTATAAACTTTCTGTTAGTGCCATTAGTTTTCAAATTTGAAAACACTTTTTTAGTTTTTTTGTTTTCTTTGTTGCTTTATTTTGTTTTTGCTATATTTTTTAATTATTTTTGCTTTTAGGTCAGCAAAATTATGAACTTTCTGTTAGTGCCATTAGTTTTCAAATTTGAATAGTTAAAATTTGAATTCTTTGAAACTTGTGTGAATCACAAGTTTGTGATTAACTTTAATAAAAAAAATTAACATAGATGCACCTACTCGTCTATTTTCAAATGAATTCTAAAATACTTGGCATAACATACTCGTCTGTTACAAATTTGGCATGGTATTATCATAATAGTTGCGGGAGAAATTCTTCACTTTTTCTTCGCTTGTGTCATTTGCTTATTGCGCTGTAACCATGGATAATCTTCATTGTTTATCATGATGCTTGGGTCAGCCTTGACATTGAAGGGAGGAATTTCATGAAACCTTTCATAATCTTCAGACATGTCTGTCTTGCCCTCCACTCCCAGGATGTCCCTTTTTCCTGAAAGAATTATGTGGCGCTTTGGCTCATCGTATGATGTATTCGTTTCCTTATCTTTTCTTTTTCTCAATCTGGTAGACATGTCCTTCACATAGATAACCTGTGCCACATCATTGGCTAGGACGAACGGTTCATCAGTGTACCCAAGATTTTTCAGATCGACTGTTGTCATTCCATACTATGGGTCTACATGTACCCCGTCTCCTGACAGATTGACCCATTTGCACTTAAACAAAGGGACCTTAAAATCTTGTCCGTAGTCAAGTTCCCATATGTCCACTATGTAACCATAATATGTGTCCTTTCCCTTCTCGGTTGTTGCATCAAAGCGGACACCGCTGTTTTGGTTGGTGCTCTTCTCATCTTGGTCAATCGTGTAAAATGTATTCCCATTTATCTCGTATCCTTTCCAAATCAATACAGTCAAAGATGGTCCCCTGGACAACAAGTACAACTCATCACAAACAGTGTTGTCACCTCTGATACGTGCTTCCAACCAACTGCTGAAAGTCCTGATGTGTTCACATGTAATCCAGTCGTCGCACTGCTCCGGGTGTTTGGAGCGCAGACTGTTCTTGTGTTCATCGACATACGGGGTCACGAAGGTAGAGTTCTGTAGAACTGTGTAGTGTGCTTGAGACCAAGAATGCCCGTCCCTGCATATTATTGAGTCCTCTCCTAGCGTGCCTTTTCCAGTCAGTCTCCCCTCATACCGCGATTTAGGGAGACCTATCTTCTTAAGGCCAGGAATGAAGTCAACACAAAACCCGATGACATCCTCTGTTTGATGGCCCATGGAGATGCTTCCTTCTGGCCTTGCGCGATTACGGACATATTTCTTTAGGACTCCCATGAACCTCTCAAAGGGGAACATATTGTGTAGAAATACGGGCCCCAGAATGACAATCTCGTCGACTAGATGAACTAGGACATGCGTCATGATATTGAAGAAGGATGGTGGGAACACCAGCTCGAAACTGACAAGACATTGCGCCACATCACTCCTTAGCCTTGGTACAATTTCTGGATCGATCACCTTCTGAGAGATTGCATTGAGGAAGGCACATAGCTTCACAATGGCTAATCGGACGTTTTCCGGTAGAAGCCCCCTCAATGCAACCGGAAGCAGTTGCGTCATAATCACGTGGCAGTCATGAGACTTTAGATTCTGGAACTTTTTCTCTGGGATATTTATTATTCCCTTTATATTCGACGAGAAGCCAGTCGGGACCTTCATACTGAGCAGGCATTGAAAGAAGATTTCTTTCTCTTCTTTCGTAAGAGCGTAGCTGGCAGGACCTTCATACTGCTTCGGAGGCATGCTGTCTTTTTCGTGCAAACGTTGCAGGTCCTCCCGTGCCTCGGGTGTATCTTTTGTCTTTCCATACACGCCCAAGAAGCCTAGCAGGTTCACGCAAAGGTTCTTCGTCACGTGCATCACGTTGATTGAAGAGCGGACCTCTAGGTCTTTCCAGTAGGGTAGGTCCCAAAATATAGATTTCTTCTTCCACATGGGTGCGTGTCCCTCAGCGTCATTCGGAACAGCTAGTGCGCCGGGACCCTTTCCAAAGATTACGTGTAAATCATTGACGATAGCAAGTACGTGATCACCGGTACGCATGGCGGGCTTCCTCCGGTGATCTGCCTCGCCTTTAAAATGCTTGCCTTTCTTTCGACATTGATGGTTGGTCGGAAGAAATCGACGATGGCCCAGGTACACATTCTTCCTGCATTTGTCCAGGTATATACTTTCAGTGTCATCTAAACAGTGTGTGCATGCGTGGTATCCTTTGTTTGTCTGTCCTGAAAGGTTACTGAGAGCGGGCCAATCGTTGATGGTCACGAACGGCAACGCATTTAGGTTAAATTCCTCTTTATTGTGCTCATCCCACGTACGTACACCATTTCCATTCCACAGCTGTAAAAGTTCTTCAACTAATGGCCTTAGGTACACATCAATGTCGTTGCCGGGTTGCTTAGGGCCTTGGATGAGAACTGGCATCATAATGAACTTCCGCTTCATGCACATCCAAGGAGGAAGGTTATACATACATAGAGTCACAGGCCAGGTGTTGTGATTGCTGCTCTGCTCCCCGAAAGGATTAATGCCATCCGCGCTTAAAGCAAACCATATGTTCCTTGGGTCCTTTGCAAACTCATCCCAGTACTTTCTCACGATTTTTCTCCACTGCGACCCGTCAGCGGGTGCTCTCAACTTCCCGTCTTTCTTACGGTCCTCACTGTGGCATCGCATCGACTTGGCATGTTCTCCGTTTCTGAACAGACGTTTCAACCGTGGTATTATAGGAGCATACCACATCACCTTCGCAGGAACCCTCTTCCTGCGGGGATCGCCGTGAACATCACCAGGGTCATCTCGTCTGATCTTATACCGCAATGCACCGCATACCGGGCATGCGTTCAGATCCTTGTATGCACCGCGGTATAGGATGCAATCATTAGGGCATGCATGTATCTTCTCCACCTCCAATCCTAGAGGACATACGACCTTCTTTGCTGCGTATGTACTATCGGGCAATTCGTTATCCTTTGGAAGCTTCTTCTTCAATATTTTCAGTAGTTTCTCAAATCCTTTGTTAGGCACAGCATTCTCTGCCTTCCACTGCAGCAATTCCAGTACGGTACCGAGCTTTGTGTTGCCATCTTCGCAATTGGGGTACAACCCTTTTTTGTGATCCTCTAACATGCGATCGAACTTCAGCTTCTCCTTTTGACTTTTGCATTGCGTCCTTGCATCGACAATTACCCGACGGAGATCATCATCATCGGGCACATCGTCTGGTTCCTCTTCATCTTTAGCAGCTTCACCCGTTGCAGCATCATTGGGCACATCGTCTGGTTCCTCTTGATCTTCACCAGCTCCCCCCGTTGCAGCATCACGGTATTCAGGGGGAACGTAGTTGTCATCGTACTCTTCTTCTTCGTCGTCTTCCATCATAACCCCTATTTCTCCGTGCCTCGTCCAAACATTATAGTGTGGCATGAAATCCTTGTAAAGAAGGTGGGTGTGAAGGATTTTCCGGTCAGAGTAAGACTTCGTATTCCCACAATCAGGGCATGGACAACACATAAAACCATTCTGCTTGTTTGCCTCAGCCGCATCGAGAAACTCATGCACGCCCTTAATGTACTCGGAGGTGTGTCTGTCACCGTACATCCATTGCCGGTTCATCTGCGTGCATTATATATAATTAAGTGTCCAAATTAATAAAAGTTCATCATCACATTAAAACCAAAGTACATACATAGTTCTCATCTAACAACATATAGCTCTCCAGAGCATCTAATTAATTAAACCATACATTAATTAAAACAAAGGCGATCATAATCGCAACCAAGGTAACAATTGATCCAACGGTATAATGATACCAAGCCTCGGTATGAATGGCATATTTTCTAATCTTTCTAATCTTCAAGCGCATTGCATCCATCTTGATCTTGTGATCATCGACGACATCCGCAACATGCAACTCCAATATCATCTTCTCCTCCTCATTTTTTTTATTTTTTCCTTCAAGAAATTGTTTTCTTCTTCAACTAAATTTAACCTCTCGACAATAGGGTCGGTTGGAATTTCCGGTTCACATACATCCTAGATAAATAAAATCTATGTCACGTTGGTCCGCATAATTATCATAAACAATAAATGAACCAATAGTTATAAAGATTAATATATATACCACATCCGAATCATAGACAGGACGAGGGCCGACGGGGGCGGATACCAAAACCATCGCACTATATAAGATGCAATAATAAAAGTAAGAAAATGATACAAGTATCTATCTAAACATACAAGTAAGAATATTTTTCCTTTCAGAAAGAAGATAAGAGCAAGAGGCTCACCACGGTGGTGTCGGCGATGAGATCGGCGCGGGTGATCGACGGCGGTGAAGACAGGGGTTGGGCGTGACGGACCGCTAAATCTAGTCAAATCTCGAGGAAAATGGAGCTTTGACGTCGAGCTTCGAGAGGAGAAAGCTTAACTAGTGTGGCTCGGGCATTTCATCGAACACCTCATGTGCATAGGAGGTGAGCTAGAGCACCACAAGCACCTCCCCTCGCCGGCCAGAGAAAAACAGAGCACTGGAGTGCTCTGCTCGCGGGCGAGGGTATATATAGGCACCTCATTGGTCCCGGTTCGTGGCATGAACCGGGACTAAATGGGAGCCTTTGGTCCCGGTTCAGGCCACCAACCGGGACCAATGGTGGTGGGCCAGGAGCCAGGCCCATTGGTCCCGGTTCGTCCCACCAACCGGGACCAAAAGGTCCAGACGACCCGAGACCAATGGCCCACGTGGCCCGGCCGGCCCCCTGGGCTCACGAACCGGGTCCAATGCCCCCATTGGTCCCGGTTCTAGATTGAACCGGGACTAATGGGCTAACCCACCCTGGACCGTTGCCCCCGTTTCTACTAGTGGTAGGCCGTCTCGAGTATAGAAAGGCAAATGAGAGAAGATGTTGTAGTGGACTATTTTCTCTGTTCAACCATCTTTCTTCTCCGGTTCCAGTTGCAGCACGGCTGCTCCCAGCTAAACTATGCGAGGCCAGAATATTCGATGGGGTTGGAACGTGCATCAGCGACGGGACGAAGTAGCAATTCTTCACTGGAGAAGTGGAGGCATGGATCGGCTCCACCACCTCCTCTCCATGCTCGAGTTGTGTACTCCTTTAACCGGCGAGTATATTGGACCCAACTCCACTTCGAGCTTGACGGCCGAATAATATTGGACCCAACCCACCAACGTCAAAGTCCCGGTGTTGCACAATGTTGTCTCTAGCCTAGCCATTGAACATGACATATAACCTTAATTCCTTTGTTTTTTTAGACTTGGTGAAGAGATTGTCTATAGCCTACCAGTTCTGAGTGTAGTGATCTCTTGAATGTAACTAGGGGTACAATTTAGCTTGATTTGATGCATTTGATTCCAACAAGTCTCCTATGCATCTCCGAACTAACATAAGTGAAATCTAATACATACAGGATGTGCAAGATCGTGCAAGCAGCAATGGACAGATTATACTGATGAAAGAATGCCAAAGGTTGGCATGACCTTCTTTTTTGAAAGAGGAGGCTTATTCCTTTCATAAAAATAAATTGGTTGAATCTATTGGCTTAGTGTCTAACGAGACAGTCATGTTTCTGAATAGCAGATGCCAACTTAATTTAGGTTACATAGTATACTCTCATGTTTTTGCTTGCAATTTTATTTAAACTTGAAAAATACATGACTATTGTAGTGTCTGAAACCGAGCTCAAATAATCTTAAGTGAGTGCAAGCTTTAGGTAGTCTTTGGTTTCCAGTCATCTTAGATGTTCTTATTTCTCATGTTGTTGTAGGACACACAGAATAGAAAGTTCAGTTGTGGCGACTGATATTCTTGCAGTACAATGCAAACTCATATAAATGTAAAATGCATGACTAAAATGACAAGAAACATAACTCAATTATTTATCTTAATTAAAAGGCGATGTCATTTCTGGGTTTTCAAGCTGAATTACTTTCAAATTCCCTTAAAACATGTGCTACCGGTGGAGAAACAGTTGTCCTAGAAAGTCTTTCTCTCCTACAAAGGTAGCACAGTGGACTGAAGCCATATCAAAGTTAGTAGAAACACCAACATGTTTGAGCCATGCTTTTGTTTTGCACCATCATCTTTCACATGTACATTTGAGCCGATTGAATTAAGTATCGCTTTATCTTTGACTTATGTTGTTCTAAATCAGCAAATGGCCATTTGTTCATTCATTTTATCCTTCCTTGTTCCACTCAACTCAGATTCATTTACTTTTGCACTCGACCATGGTTTGATGGATCTAAAAATTTAGTGATATTAATTGTAACGAGGAATGTCATATATCCATAAGCCTCAAATGTTATTTCAGTAGAACAATATCATTATGTTTATATATAGATCATTAAGTTTTTTTAAAATGCTCCTGGCAATGCACGGGCATTCTACTAGTCTAAATTACTTCTTAGTATTAGCAGTATATATGAGAGTCCACAGTTTTACTGTCCTTACTAAATGGGGCCTGTGGTCTGCAGGGGAAAATCTGCCCATGACGTTGATCATAATGGATCGACAGCGAGTAGGTGCTCATTTTGATTATGAATTAAAATTAAAATAGCCACAATGTGAAACATCATCTGTCTGAAATTGATTACGATATAAATGTGTTGGTACTTGTGACTATTTTAAAATTCAAAATAATTGTCGGACGGCTACGAGGGAGCAAGAGCAGTAGATAGATCAGTAACAAAGGCCTGCTACGACGGACACCGTACTGACAAATCATAAATTAACTAGTAGAGTGCCCGTGCGTTGCTACGGGCGATAATGCAGATAATCGGCATTCTTATACTCACAATGTTACTAATATGTTGACGATGAAAATGATATCATGAGAGCTGCATTCTTCCTCATCTCTCCACATAAATAGATATTTCTAACATAGTTCCACAAAATTATTTTATTTCTATGATTGCTCGGGATAGGAGTATGCAAATGAAATGTTGCAGGATGTTGCGCTAACCATCCCTTTAAACCTTGCCACCATCTCCGCCATCCGAGACCTCCCGTACCCTACATTCAAATCGCGAGACCTCTCGTACCCTACATTCAAATCGATTAATCCACTGCCCATCTCTACCAACGACGATCCATCTCTGCTAATGGTTCTTCTTCCTCCCTCTTCTGCTTTTTTTCTTCATCCATCCTATTGACCCGCCCCCCTCTTCGTGCCTAATCAATTGCCACTGCCACCCTATAGCCGGTGAGTGTTACCGAACGCCGCCCCATGCTTGAGTCGCCACCTCCGCCGGCATCAATACCATCCATCCCTCTAAACCCAACCACCATCTCTGGTGCCCATGACCGCTCGCACACCGCACTTGAGTCCGTCAACCCCTGGCCTCTCCTCCACCACCGACGACCCGCTGGTGCTACTATTCTTCTTACTCCCACCGCCCACCTTTTTCTTCATCCACTCTATCAACCCGCCCACCTCTACGTGCCCAACCAATTTCCACCGACATCCATGATCAGCAAGTGTTGTCACGCACTATCCCGTCGCCCCCTATCAAAAGTCGTCGCCTTCGTCGCCAACCAACTCTCTAAACCCTACCAGCATATCTAGGGCATGCAACCCCCCCCCCCCCGCACTCCACACTCCATTGCATTAACAGGTGCCTCTCCTTCACCGGCGGCAAGATGGCATGCCACATCATCTTCACCTTTGGTGAGGTCCTAATGCGCCATCGCCGGGGATGCCGCGGCCTAACATCCAGGGCTCAGGGATGCGCGTGCATTGCTACCAAAAAAATTGTCTCATCAAGAGCAAAGCACATTCCAAAAAACATGTTAATAAGCTTCAGTTTGTTCAAGCCTACTAAGCTCCAAATAGAACTCCAAAAATCAGGCTAACCATCATTGGTTTTATTTAGAGAGCTAAAGGTGCAAAGTTTACGCACATTAATCTTTACTCAATAAATCTAGATAATTAATCTATACTCAAGAAATCTAGAGTTCTTTATCATTCATTCATTTAGCTTCAAAATGTACTCTATATACATGTGTCCCATGCCGTGATAAACAACAGATTGTCAAAAAACTTTCTTGTTCTCATTTTTTACTACAGTATGATCAACCAGAAGTTCGACCGCTATATCTCATAAGTCACAACACTTCGGCAGACCATCACCACTAATAAATAAAGGTAAATAGAGTAGATCAAACAAGGGGAAAGGATAAATCTGCACCTTTATCATTGAAGCGGTAAAAGATTCCAATATATGGAAAATTAGAGCCTTTGCCATGCCAATAAGCTAGTCGATGTTGCTAAGAGTCGATAGATGTTTTTTTCTGCATGGGTAGTTCTGAAATTTTGGTAGGAGTCAATAGATCATGTATATGTTTGAGGCAAACAACAGTTAGTTCCTAATTACAGTGAGTGAGATGTGTCTTCGGGGAACAACTAAAACTCTTTTGATTAAATGGAAGTGACACAATCCAGCCAGGAAGACAGAAACACAAATAAAAAAGGATACAGGCAAACTGCACCCACAACACACCACTTGATCATATTCATACAATAGTGTTGGCAGCATGCTGCTGGGCCTCTCCGGCCTCGTCCTGGTAGATAGCCTCGTCGGTGTCGCACTGTGATGCCTCTCGTCGTGCTGTTCAGCCTGGTGCTCGTGCCCCCCGCGCTCGCCGTCACTGGGTTCATCGCCATCAGTGTGCATACCTTGTTTTGATAACGGTGATTGAGTTATCATTTTTATTGTCTTGAACCTAGAGTCAAACAAAACCATGTTTCAGGGACATTCACACGCAAAGTAGAGATAAACGGCATGCATAACTTTGGCTAGGCCGAACTGCAGTGTAGTTTGGTCGTACCTCAACGAAACGCCAAAGACGCCATCCGGCACCCATCCGTTGCATCCGGTGATCAAATAGTAGGACCTACAAACTGGTTATACACTAAAAAGCTAAGCATGCAAGATCAGTCTAAACCTAAAACAGATTTAGCAAACAGAACCACATATAACTCCCAAGCAAGGAAAGGTACCTCTGCATCAGTAGAACACCTGTGAGCTGCAACGGGTTGCATTGGCGACTTCTTTTTTTACCATTCAAGCACCCTTCTTCTCTTCCTTCTCCCAGCTAAAAATGTTTCTCCGAGTGATATGTCAATGGTTAAATTTACACTACATAAAGGAAGGCGAAATGGCTCATCATGAGATATGACTCACTCGTCTGTAATCATAAACATCATATTCTTGTTTCATCAAGCAACAGATAACATGGTTGTACACAATGGCCATGCAAAACTGGTAAAGAAAACAAACAATTGGACCATGGTATGTTTCCAAATGAAATTGATGTGCATTGCAATGGAAAGTATGGGACCTATCTTGGAATAGTTGCAGAAAACAAGAGAATATGGGTGAAAGACTAAAATATTTGTTGCAACTAATCTACTTTTCTTAAAATTAGTTTACCTACAAAATCACCATTCAGTCTGGTAGTTCAGAGGATGTGTTTGATGTCAGTTCAGAAGGTTTGAATATGAGACTATACCAGAAGCAAAGGATTCCCTGAAGGAGTAGCTATTGAAGATATTTCATATTCTTTATGTCGAACAGGTGTGACTGGCTGGTATTATGTTTCAAACAAGTGTCTTCTGACATGTCAAATATCCAATCAAAGTGTGACCTACCTAGACTGAAACCAAAGTTCATAGACATGCGCATAAACTGAAAACTGTCCTCACATAATTCAACATACTGAAAAACATGGTTGAGGATTTATTTATTTTAGTATAATGCATTAGGACTATGAATCCATGGCCTCCAATGTCACTATAAAATTGGATCAAACTAAGCTAAGGATGCAAGGAACATTAGCTGCCTCAGAAACTTCATATTGCTTTCTCTTCCGTCTACAACAAAAAGAATATTATAGAATCAGTCTCTTTGTATACTGCTTGTAGGTAATTTCCTCCATGCTTTTGAATTCCTGGATGCTTGCAAGGTAATCTACTTGTTTTCAGTAATGAGCAGCAATACAGGTCATCAATCTATAATTGCCTATAACCCATCTTGATTAAAAGCAAGTTCCAGAAAACAAATCTCTACTCCTAATCATGCAACGGCTTTTCTAGCCCTTAGTTAGGCAGAAATTATATTACAAAGGATTAAAAAAAAGAGAAGGAACTCGAACGAACGGATCCCGCGCCACAACCCCGACATGCCACCGCTCTTCCTCAAGCAGCAACGCCGCATGATACAACTAACTGTAGCCCACGCTGCTCATGACAGCCGCACACAGACCACGAACGCCGCACCACCTTCCGGTGCCGCTACCCCCACCACTGTCCCTCGAGAACTAACGCCGAACGATACAGCTACCCGCAGCTCACGCTGCTCAGGCCAACCGAACATAGACCACGAACGCTGCACCGCATCCTGGGCCGCTGCCCCAACATGTCGTCCAACAGTCCCGACTGGGGCACATTGACGGAGCTGACAACCTTGCTGCTTCCGCACTTCAAGGTCCTCACCCAAGCCATGCCGACAAGCAGCCCTACCTCTTGGAGTTGTTGTCGTAGTACTGCCCGAGGCCGCAGCCTCGACACTTAATAGAAGATCCCGGAGCCGCCAGCCCCGACATACACCCCCCTTGAAAACGAAAGAGCCCCACACGACATCCAAAGGCTGACCCTCCAAGGCAACGCCTCCGAAGATGGTTACTTCGTAAACGCCGCCGCCACCCACTCCAAAAAACTGGAGTTTAGGTTCTCACCCGGAGAGCCCAAGCACATGAAAGGATAGGAAGATGTCTACGACTATGCCTCTAAGAAGGTCACGGAGCTTTCGCTCGAGTACCTGATCTCCTATCAGTGAGCTTGCTTGCAAATCTGGTCATGCAATGATACCCAGGCCATCAGAGCCAAGCACATTGTGTAGGTCACCCCCCTGCCGTCAGCCCACATAGCCCTCATGCGACGACCAGCTACAGCAACTCATGCGACATAGAAACAACGCGGTTGTTAGGGTCAGATCTGAGCGCATCGCTCCAAATCCACCATCCCGAGCCGGTGCAGCAGCCCCTGCCATAGCAGCCATCAGCCCAAGCCCGCTGCCCCAACATTCTCTGGCGCCGCAACCACCGGCTACGCCGCTGCAGATCCACGAAACCAGGAGAACAACGTCATCAATCTGCAGAGCAGCACAGTCACACCTCTCGCCGCGAAGAAACGCACAACGCCCATATGTCCACCCTCGGGCATGCTAGGCGCCAGATCCACGCCCACCTCGCACCTCCGCCACGGACCAACACACACAGTCGGCCGGAGCACCTCTACGCCTTACTTCGCCATCGCACATGCCAGATCGGTTCGCACCCTAGCCGAACCCGCGGTCACGCGCACCAGCGCGAATGCCGCCGCCAGCTCGCCCTCACCAATAAATATAAATGAAAAGTGAAATTATGTAGTCTTAATTGCACAATCAAATCATCCTCAAGCAAATAAAGAGGTAGTTGTTCATCTAAGGTTGCATACCTAGTAGTTGGAAATTGGAAGCACTTAGAAATAAGCATAACATATCAGAAACACAATTTTCTTTTCTATCAGCGATCTCCCCCACATGAAAAGAAGATAGTATGCTCAAAAATCATTATTCGTCACAAAGGATGTATTTAACTAAAATGCATAAGACCAAACAATGCACAAATATGGTAATAGTAGGCATAATTGTTATCCGAGTAGTGCTAACCAGAAACTACGTATGTCCATTGTGTCGATCATCCATACGTTCGGATAAAATATAATTTGGTCGAACCAAGAAATAAAATGAAAGTTATTTTTTACTCATGCTAACAGACTACCTTGAGTTTCCATATTCCTGCAAACTTGTGAATAATGTTTCCTTTTCTCTTCTCTTTGTAAGACTAATTCCCAAATTCCATCTGGTACTAATTAAAACATATAAAAATACCATGAGAATACTCGTATATGTCTAAAATACCAGTTGCAAACTGACCAAAGGCCTAGTAGCGCAAGTATGTAAATTGGTATCAAGGAGAACTTATGCAGCAATTGGTGCAGACTAATCCTATATAATTAAAATAGTTAACTTCCTGTGTCTAGTACAGTCAATAAAGTATCACGTTCAAGACAAATCTGATATAGTGTGAATAAATTAATAAGTAAATCAATATGGTGCATACTCTAAAAGGTCAGATCTTTGATGTCGTAGAAGTTACTAATCTTCTGCTCGTTTCAAAAATCCCTACAGAAAAAAAGGAATACATTTCAAGCTCCAGCATGAACCAGCAATTTATTATGTGAAATACATTCTTATCGGCAATAGATATTTTCAGATAAAAAAATAGTATCCAATCTTATAAGGAACTCTATATTATGAAACTCCCACTCATAGGTGTTAATATGAGACCTTCATGAAATAGATCTAAACCGAGGGTAGTATTTCATATCAGTTATTTTACCATATGAACTTGATACTATTACTATCATCGACGGCAAAACTGACACAATTTATTTTTATAAAAAATAACCATAAGGAAGGCCATACATGAGTGCCAGCAAAAATATGATCATATACCCAGCACAAATTTATATGTCCAACAAAACCGCAACCCCAATCAAACAAAAGATCAGATGGGCTGATCCCTGAGATCGAGAAGATATCCTATTCTTCGCAGCTGCAATTGTTTGCCATCCAAACTGGTGGGCCTAATTATAGGCATGTAAATAGTCCTAACATGTATTTTTCATAGCAGCATCAGGTATGACTGAACTTTCTTAAAAATAGCTCGCAGCATGCTAAGTTTACCAAACCAACATACAAATGAAATATTAGAAAAGACTACAAGACAATTTTTACCTTGATGATTAGTGTGGGCTCTCATGGTTTTTGCTTTCTGGCGATGTAATTGGACATGGATATTCTTCACATATGCAAGTGCCTTCGGCCGTGGGTGGAGGCTGACAGACCCTAGAGGAGCTTGTGGCGGGTCTTGCACTCCAGGCAGTTCCCTCGTGGTGCTCGCGCTTGTAGCATGTTTGGCAGACGGAGAAGGCCACACCCATTTCAGGTGAAGTGCTCGACGTGAGCCCCACGTCGTCCCCGCAAATGAAATATTTGATTTACAGAAGGGGTTAAGTTCATACTGTTTTTTAAAGTTCAGTGCCCATCTCCATATTAAAGACAAAGAGAAATTATTTCAGTTTGAAGTAGAAAGGCAATAACTTCGGAATTGCCAACCTGCAAATATAAAAAACAAAGCAAAGCAAATATTCTTATGATTTGGAAAACTGACATCCTATACAAGAAACAATATAAGTTCTAACAAATCACTGGTTCGGTTCAAACATCAACACACATAACAGTGGCACTGATTCACCATGAAACCATGCTATTGAGTATTGAGAGATATAGCATCAGATGCATTTAGATATATCTAGGCACAACGGCACAAGGATTCACAACAGTGATTATATGGGGAGTAAAAAAAACATTTAGGCTACATCTGGAGCTATCTATGTATGTCCAAATTTTGATCTAGCGACAGTACATTTAAAGATACACATACACACATGTTACTACCAATAATTATGAATGGATTGTACCTTACAAATACACCATAATAAAACATTATATTCAAGCTATCAAGGTCTATATAGAGTTTCTTGAAAATAAAGGAACACGCAACTGAGTTCTCGACAACAACTTTCCCGAAAAGGAGATGCTCTAGAAAAGAAATGTTGATCCTGGCATTTGGCAATTTGTTTCAGACCAACCTTCCTTTTCTGTGTGACACCATGGTCGTAAATGTGCAATCTCAGATAGTGGTGCTGACTGCTTACTACTGAGATAATCCTACTTGTTGCCCGGAGCTTGACACCATTCATCCTTCTATAGGCTAGTGTTACAGAAAAGGGCAAAGAGCTAACAAAGGGCATACTCATAGTGCAGTGTTCCTTCCTACAACCCCTCGTTCCTAGTCAGTAAAAGGCTTACAACAATTTATCTTGGCTCCGCATTTACTTTAGCTTGTCTGTCGAGTTAAACAAGGATTGAGCTGCAGGTGGTTGTCACCTACTTTGGCATTTTTGTACAACTAAAGGCCTAAAGTTATCATGGCACAGTCAACAAATAGAACTTGCAAGTATTATGTACATTTAAGTAGCAGATGTTTCTCAACACAAAATGCAAGCAACTGTGCAAGTAGGGTCTAAAATTCATGCAAGTAGTTAGAATATTTCCGACGCAAATCGTACAAGTAGGAGGAAGAAACAAATAAAATGTAAATAAAGAATAGTTACCTTCAGTAAATTGGTTTCTCCTAAGAAGGCAGGCAAGATGAACAGAATATGTAGCCGCAATAATGGGCCTGATGAATTAACAACTTAGCAACAATGGGCAACGTTGCGTGGAGAGAGGAAGGGAACTATGAGTCGAGCAAATTGGTGAAACAATCACTGGTGCCCTGCTCCGCCAGTCTGTCGTGCATCCTCGGGATGGTGATCGGTGAGAGGTCAATGCAAGTGATGCCGCAGGTGACGCCCTCCTGCAGAAGCTCTATAAGAATCAACAGAATGAAATCGAGTTAACAGAGATACTTTTCTAAGGGCCTGAGAGGTTATATAATGAATAGAAGATTCATTGCAAGACGTCACTTACATGATACATATAGCTAGAGAATCACAGTGCCCTCAATTGAAGTTTTATGTTCTCCCCATTAGTGATCGCACTGAATCAAAAAGCAAAATGTCAGACAAACAGATTACCTGGAGTGAAGGCATCAGGTAAACAAATTATCTGAATCAAAAAGCTCACTAAAAACAGAGTCAAAAAGCTAAATGCCAAACAGATTGAGTACTTTGTCTGGTATACATACTTGTCCCGCCTTGCATCAACCCCGTGCATGGTGGTGGCATCAACAGCGTCATGAGCTCCTGCTGCCCTTGCGTCGATAGAAAGGTTGTCATCGTCGGCGCCGCGCACCTCCGAACCAAGGATCCGTTTGGCATGGAGGAGAGCGCGATCAGATTGATGCGTCCATCCCCAAACAACGAGCCAAGATAAAGAATACGTATTATGACTGGGAGTTGTGTGTCCCCACTTTGTGTCTGCAACCACCTCCTTTCTACAGCTCCAAATCAGGGGAGCATCATCTCAAAAAAAATAAGGGGAGCATCTCTTTGTTCCCAGCGAGACGGTCTATGCAGGTGCCGCCAGCGGCGGCGACGCCCCACCACAAAAGATTGTCTTCGAGCCGCGAGTTGCCGCACCCAACCCCAAGGACCTGCAGTTGGTAGATATTTATTGGGGAAAACGACCAATAAAGCATGACTAAAGTTTAAACTTTGCATAACTAAAAAGTAATCAATGTATCAAAGGATTTGATCTGTGGGCATTTTCCTTTTTCCCAAGTAACAACGTCAAACTTTTCAGGGGAAGGGTATATACAATATTTACAAAACTGAATTCTTTCCACGTGTTTTTAAATCAATGGATCCTTCATCTAGTCCTTTTGCTATCTCCTACAAATTCTTTAAAGAGTACTACTACATTGCAGCAAAATAATGCAATACCTAGAGTTAAATCTATCAATTTTGGCACATACGTACTTGCATGGTCTTCTCCTCCTCTGTTAGCATTTCTCAGTCCAATTCATGCCTGCATGAACATGGTGGCGACAAGAACGCCCAACCCCAAGGACCTGCAGCACAAGAACACACAACATACATGGTGGCGAGATGGCGTGCTTCAACTGCAGTGAGTCCCCGGCCGTGGCCGGGTGCCCCTTTGGTAGCGACGCAGCGCCTTCGGCGGTGGGCATCACGATGCCGTCATGGAGGCACAATCAGATCGACAAAACAATGTATCTACCTTGCCATCCATCCCAATACAGAATTGAGAGCTCCCGTGTGTATAACACCGACTGCTATAGTTGCTTGCCATCACAATTAACGAGGTAAAGCACATAGATAGAGGATAAGATTACATCAATAAACTAAACAAGTTCAGCTTCTATTGGTGAAAGGCAACTGATGACCCTAACCGCAATTCTACACGCAATGATAACCTAAATTTACATCAATTCAACAAGGTTTGGACCATTCAATTTTGCTTGGCTATCACGACAATTTGGATAAACATGAAACATACAGTTCCCATGACACCTATGAGCGCATCACATGTGCTTAAACATCAAGTTTATTGTAGATGGTCTAGAAATACTACACACAGAGTGGTACATATATATGCATAGAACAAAAAACAGAGCAAGTAACCGAGGTTAGTCAGTGATACTCACCCTGCAATCCGACGAACATGACGACGCTGGGCTTGCCCTTCTTGGGGTTGAAGGTCGGCTTCCCGGGATCCAGCATGTTGCAGAGCTCCGTGAAGACGACCTGCAGCGCGAAACAGAAACAAAGGCATCAACCTCTCGCGCAGCCGGCCGCCGCCCTCGTTGCCGCAGACGGAGGCTGCCTCCTCGCCGGATGGGGTCGGAGCGGCGTCCCAAGAGACAAGACACACACGACCAGGTGGCGGACGACGAGTCAGGGGCCCCGACCAGGTAGGCGTGCTGGATGAGGTGGATGCCGGCAGGTGGGGCGGAGGGGCAGCAACGAAGGAGGAAGAGGTGGATCCACGATGACATCAATGGATCCACGAAGGCGGAGGCGTCCGAGGGGTTCCGCGGCGACGGCAGCGGCGGATCCACGCGATGGATCCAAGAAGGCGGACGTGCGTGTCCAGATGGGGATCTATGGATCGGCTTTCGGCTCCAGAAGGGCGGCGGCGAAGGGATGAAGGGCGGCGGCGGCGAAGGGATGAAGGCGGCGGCGAACGAGGGCAGGGAGTCTAGCGTGCGAGTCGTTCTAGCTCGAGGGCATGTGACGTCGCTCGTACGTGCGGGGTTTTTTTCGCTGGTTATTTTTCGTAGGTTTTTTTATCGCTGGTTAATTTACGTAGATTTTTTTTTTCGTCGCTTGTCTCAGGCGCGATCGGTGGTTACGACCTGAAGAGCGTGGGGGCTGGTGGAGGACTCGGTACGTGGTTTTTTCGGTTAGTGACGGGTCAGCGTGAGGTGGGAGGAGGTACCAAAAGAAGTACCAAAAAAGACAGGATGAGGTGGGACGAAAATAAAATCCGGAACGCGATCTATCAACTGAGATATTAGGAGTTTAGATACCGACAACGGGCAACGGGCGCGACACCACCGTCAATGCGAGCAGAACACTTGCCAGCGATGTCGGCGAGGCAGCGCGCCAGCTCGTCCGGCGTCGAGAGCAACGCCATGTGGTCCGCGCCGTGGATTTCCCTAACCTCGTCCAGGGGTCCACGGGGTAGTTCTGCACCATCCACCGTTGGAACCCCTCGAAGATGGCGTTGTCGTCCTTGGACGATGAACACCCTGCGCACCGACCCGTAGCGAGCCTCCGTGTATGGCGGCTGCAGTCTCAGGTCGTCCACGAACATCGAGCCGACCCTCATCAGGGATCTTCCCAGCGTCAGGTCCTGCCAAAAAACATGCAACGGCGTTAGGATTAATTTCCTAACGCTGGGTATTAACAGAGCAACAGGTATTACCTCCGGCGAGCACAGCTGGTAGAACTTTGCTCGCGTGACCAGCGGCCCGAACCGCATGGAAGTAGGGAGCTTGCCGTCGGGATCTTGAGGCTTAAACTCCATGTCCATCCAGTCCATTCTCCGCTTCATGTACTTTTTAGATTCAGCAAACATTCATCAGTAGTACATAAGCTGGTGTATGTTGGTGTTTTCTATTTCCGTGTACGTCAAATCTAGAGCTGCAGATTCGAGGAACTCGATCATGGTGTGTACCTTTTCAAGCACGTACGACGGCGGCGACCTGTGGTCCGGCATGAAGGCGGAGACGAACACCGCAGCGGCGACCTTCTCCGGGAACAGCTCGCAGGCGAGGGCGATGCTCACGCCACCGAGGCTGTGGCCGACGAGCACCACCTTCTCCCCGGGCGGGAGGGACCCCAGGAGGTCCAGTAGCCGCTTGCTGTAGTCGCGGAACGTCGGCACCTCGCGCAGCGGCCTAGGGTCCACGCCCGACGACGCCAGGTCAGGCGTGCTGACGCGGTGCCCGGCGTCCCTTAGCCGGGTGGCCACCTTGAACCAGGCCCAGCCGCCGACGCATACGCCGTGCACCAGAACGAAGTGCTTGCCGCTAGCTTGGTCAGCCGGAGCCGCCATGTGTACACGCTGTGCACCAGACCGTAGTGTTTGTGCCTGTGGCTCTGATATCTACAAACTAACATGACACCTGTGCATACGTCGACGCTGTTGCATTTATAAAGCCGCGCAAGCTTCGGCGCGGCAAACTAACATGAACTTTGCTATACCTACGAAACACCACATGATTTGGGGCTTAATGCTTATGTAATACTAGCACATATGCTCGTGCGTTGTAACAGGGAGAAAATAAATAGTTGTATATTCAAATTTAACCAAAATATATAGCATATGGATGTATTTCAACAAATACAAAATAAAGAGAAGATTTCGTGTGGTATTCGAGAGTTTACCTGTCCTGGTGCACTACTGAGTTGTAGCTCTCAATTTGTCACTTCTGCTTCCCTTATCTTCACTTTGATGTGAATGTGTTGGGCAACCATGCGACAATGAAGATGCAATGCTTATCATCAAAAGATAAAAAGAAAAACAATTTAGATTTGTATATGGACTAAGCTATACAATTTTCTACCGCCGCCGGCCCAGCCGCCCTTAGCCGCGTCGCCACCTTGAACCAGGCCCAGCCGCCGACGCATACGCCGTGCGCCAGAACGAAGTGCTTGCTGCTAGCTTGGTCAGCAGAAGCAGCCATGTGCATACGCCGTGCACCAGAACAAAGTGTTTGTGCTTGTGGCTCTGATGTCTACAAACTGGGACGCTATTGCATTTAGAAAGCCACGCAAGCTTCGGCGCGGCAAACTAACATGGACTTTGCTACACCAACGAAACACTACCTGATTTGGGGCTTAATGCTTATATAATACTAGCAAAAGGGTGCATGCGATGCAACAGGAAAAAATATTTCATAATCTTTGATGGCCATGACCACATTTTGCTGCAGCACCGACATAAAGTATCACTCTCAATTTTGTGAAATCATGAGCATTTTTCTAAACTCGTGCACATATTTGAAATAGTGAACATTTTTTAAATTCATAAACACTTTTTTAAATTTTCGAACATTTTATAAAATCAGGATCATTTTATAAATTCAATAATATTTTATACTATTTGCAACCATTTATAATGTGAATATTTTTTAAACACTTTTCTTGAATTGGCGAACATTTCTAAAATCGACATTTTTTTAAAATTGGTGGAACAATTTTTGAAATTCACAAACATTTTTTGATTTAACGAACATTTTTTTGAAATACCTGATCATTTTTTGAATCAGCAAATATTTAAAGAATGAATAAACTATTTTGTATGTTACGAATAGTTTTTGAATTTTTAGGGTATTTTCCATTCATGAACATTTTTTGAATTAGCAAAAGTTTATTCAACTTTTATTAACTTTTTAATACTCCAAGTTTTTAATAACTCATGAACATTTTTTTATTTCCCGAACATTTGTTTTTAAAATTTTGAACTTTTTTGAATAAGCAAAAATGTTTTACAAAATCACGAACATATTTTGAATCCACAAACATCTTATGATTTCTTAAAAAATTCATTACATAATTCTCATTTTTCTTTTAATTTTCAGACTGATTTGACGTTCGAAATTATTTAAAGTAGGAAAAAGGAAAAAGATAAAAGAAAAAATGAAAAAATTGAAAACAGGCCGCCCAGACATGGGCCTGCCCCTACATGTGCGATGTCTTCTGCCAGCATGCAGAGCGTAGTATAGGAGGTCCCTACTGCATGGGTCAGCCCAGGCGGAGGATTCCCCTAGGAAACGTTTTTTCTCACTTATAGGTGGTATTGGTGGGTAATATTTTGCAACTCTGAGGCCAATACGTACCGCAAAAAGCAATATGGTGATGGCAGACCCACTCTGAAATTCAAGGGATGGTTAGTTAGAAAAGGAGGGATTTTCATAAGCTTACGTAAAAGTTAGTTCAAAAATAATAGGGCTTTGCTACACCTACAAAAGACTACGTGATCTGGGGCTTACGTAATGAGGTGTCAATTATTAATTGGATGTTAGTGGGGGTGGCAGGGCCACCCTAAAATTCAAGGGGATGGTTAGTTAGGAGATAAGAGATTTTTCTAAGCTTACGTAAAAGTTAGTTCGAAAATGATAGGGTTTTCCTAGATCTACGAAAGACTACGTGATTTGGGGCTTACATAATGAGGATTCAATTGTTAATTGGATGTTAGTGGGGGTGGCAGACCCACCTTGAAATTCAAGGGTGGGGGGTTAGTTAGAGGGGAGGGATTTTCGTAAAATTACATAAAAGTTGTTCATAGGTGTATCATTTTCGAATTAACATCCATCGAAAGAGCCATGTGGAAAGGAGGATAAGGCTGAATAACGTGAAAAGGAGCTTATTAGTGTGATATGGTAGGTTGATTGATTTTTATCAGACGAATCACCTAGAGGGAGCTTGTTAGTTACACTATATGAAAATCACATGTTGTCTACATGTAAGCTGAGTGTCAAAACACGGTTCACCGGCTTATGTCCACGTAAGCCGAGTAGGGAATGAAAAACACACGGCAAAAAGATACTTGGCTTACCTACAAATAAGCCGAGTGAGCATCAAAAACGATCCCGGCGTATGACAAAGACAAGACATATAGGCAGAAAAGCACTTGGCTTACAGCCAGTGCTCGACAAAGGTTCTTGCCACATGTTGATTATGGAGGCTGCACACGGCTCCGTGACGGTGCTAGTTATAAGCCGAATACTCGATAAATGGCACTAGGCTTACATGTATCCTATTTTCCAAACCAATTTTTTTGCATTTTAAATGTGTTATAATGTGTTGCATTTGCATTTATATTCACTTCTGCATTTTATTTTCTCTGTTTCTCAACCATTCTATTTAGGCTAGTTTTCATCGCCCTTTTGATCCCCCAATTTCATGACCCCTAGTGTGCCCATATTAGGATCACATGCAAAACGATAAGTTGTCCCGAACCTTAACATGATTTGATGAATCTCTTGTTCAGTAAGCCCGAAAACGTCTACCCCTAGTTTTTTTTTCAAAAGGGGTGATGTTGGAAATATGCCCTAGAGGCAATAATAAAAGCATTATTATTATATTTCCTTGTTCATGATAATTGTATTTTATTCATGCTATAATTGTGTTATCCGGAAATCGTAATACATGTGTGAATACATAGACACCAACATGTCCCTAGTAAGCCTCTAGTTGACTAGCTCGTTGATCAACTGATAGTCATGGTTTCCTGACTATGGACATTGGATGTCATTGATAACGAGATAACATCATTAGGAGAATGATGTGATGGACAAGACCCAATCCTAGGCATAAGCACAAGATCGTATAATTCGTTTGCTAGAGCTTTTCCAATGTCAAGTATCTTTTCCTTAGACCATGAGATCGTGTAACTCCCGGATACCGTAGGAGTGCTTTGGGTATGCCAAACCTCACAACGTAACTGGGTGACTATAAAGGTATACTACGGGTATCTCCTAAAGTGTCTGTTGGGTTGACACGGATCGAGACTGGGATTTGTCACTCCGTATGATGGAGAGGTATCACCGGGCCCGCTCGGTAATGCATCATCATAATGAGCTCAATGTGATCAAAGTGTTTGATCACGGTATCATGCATTACGGTACGAGTAAAGTGACTTGCCGGTAACGAGATTGAACGAGGTATTGGGATACCGACGATCGAATCTCGGGCAAGTAAAATACCGATTGACAAAGGGAATTGAATACGGGGTTAATTGAATCCTCGACATCGTGGTTCATCCGATGAGATCATCGAGGAGTATGTGGGAGCCAACATGGGTATCCAGATCCCGCTGTTGGTTATTGACCGGAGAGGCGTCTCGGTCATGTCTGTATATCTTCCGAACCCGTAGGGTCTACACACTTAAGGTTTGGTGACGCTAGGGTTGTAGAGATATTAGTATGCAGCAAACCGAAAGTTGTTCGGAGTCCCGGATGAGATCCCGGACGTCAGGAGGAGTTCCGGAATGGTCCGGAGGTGAAGAAATATATATGGGAAGTGCTGTTTCGGCCATCTGGAGAGTTTCGGGGGTCACCGGTATTGTACCGGGACCACCAGAAGGGTCCCGGGGGTCCACCGGGTGGGGCCACCTATCCCGGAGGGCCCCATGGGCTGAAGTGGCGTGGGAACCAGCCCCTAGTGGGCTGGTGCACCCCACCCAAGGGCCCAAGGCGCCTAGGGTTGGAAACCCTAGGGGGCCGTTGCCCCCCGTGGGGGCATGCGCCCCCCTGGTTGGAAACCCTAGGGGGTCGTTGCCCCCCGAGGGGGCATGCGCCCCCCTGGTTGGAAACCCTAAGGGGGCCGTTGCCCCGGGGGCCGCCCCCCCCTCTAGATGGGATCTCCAAGGGGGCATGCGCCCCCCTAGCCCCTATATATAGTGGAGGGGAGGAAGGGCAGCCGCACCCTGCATCTTGGCGCCTCCCTTCCCTTGCTACACCTCCTCCTCCCGCAGACGCTTGGCGAAGCCCTGCCGGATCCCTGCTGCATCCACCACCACGCCGTCGTGCGGCTGGATCTTCATCAACCTCTCCTTCCCCTTGCTGGATCAAGAAGGAGGAGACGTCACGCTGACCGTACGTGTGTTGAACGCGGAGGTGCCGTCCATTCGGCGCTAGGATCTCCGGTGATTGGATCACGTCGAGTATGACCCCCTCATCCCCGTTCTTTGAACGCTTCCGCTCGCGATCTACAAAGGTATGTAGATGCATCCGATCACTCGTTGCTAGATGAACTCATAGATGGATCTTGGTGAAACCGTAGGAATTTTTTTTTCTGCAACGTTCCCCAACAGTGGCATCATGAGCTAGGTCTATGCGTAGTTCTCTTTGCACGAGTAGAACACAATTGTTGTGGGCGTAGATGTTGTCAACTTTCTTGCCGTTACTAGTCTTATTTTGCTTCAGCAGTATTGTGGGATGAAGCGGCCCGGACCAACCTTACACGTACGCTTACGTGAGACCGGTTCCACCGACTGACATGCACTAGTTGCATAAGGTGGCTGGCGGGTGTCTTTCTCTCCCACTTTAGTTGGAGCGGATTCGACGAAAAGGGTCCTTATGAAGGGTAAATAGAAGTTGACAAATCATGTTGTGGCTTTTTCGTAGGTAAGAAAACGTTCTTGCTAGAACCCTATTGCAGCCACGTAAAACTTGCAACAACAATTAGAGGACGTCTAACTTGTTTTTGCAGCAAGTGCTTTGTGATATGATATGGCCAAAGTTGTGATGAATGATGAATGATATATATGTGATGTATGAGATCATGTTCATGTAATAGGAATCACGACTTGCATGTCGATGAGTATGACAATCGGCAGGAGCCATAGGAGTTGTCACTATTTTTTGTATGACCTGCGTGTCATTGGAAACGCCATGTAAATTACTTTGCTTTATTGCTAAACGTGTTAGCCGTAGTAGTATAAGTAATAGTTGGCTAGCAACTTCATGGAGACACAATGATGGAGATCATGATGATGGAGATCATGGTGTCATGCCGGTGACAAGATGATCATGGAGCCCCAAGATGGAGATCAAAGGAGCTATATGATATTGGCCATATCATGTCACTATTATTATTTGATTGCATGTGATGTTTATCATGTTTTGCATCCTGTTTACTTAGAATGACGGTAGTAAATAAGATGATCCCTCATAATAAATTTCAAGAAAGTGTTCCCCCTAACTGTGCACCGTTGCGACAGTTCGTTGTTTCGAAGCAGCACGTGATGATCGGGTGTGATAGATTCCAACGTTCACATACAACGGGTCTAAGACAGATTTACACATGCAAACACTTAGGTTGACTTGATGAGCCTAGCATGTACAGACATAGCCTCGGAACACAAGAGACCGAAGGTCGAACATGGGTCGTGTGAAAGATACGATCAACATGGAGATGTTCACCGATGATGACTAGTCCGTCTCACGTGATGATCGGACATGGCCTAGTCGAGTCGGATCATTTTTCACTTAGATGACTAGAGGGATGTCTAATCTGGGTGGGAGTTCATTAAATTGATTAGATGAACTTAATTATCATGAACTTAGTCTAAATAAACTTTGCAATATGTCTTGTAGATCAAATGGCCCAAGCTAATGTCAACATGAACTTCAATGCGTTCCTAGAGAAAACCAAGCTGAAAGACGATGGCAACAACTATACGGACTGGGTCCGGAACCTGAGGATCATCCTCATAGCTGCCAGGAAACAATATGTCCTAGAAGCATCGCTAGGTGAAGCACCCATCCCAGAGAACCAAGACACTAAGAATGTTTGGCAGTCTCGTGCTGATGATTACTCCCTTGTTTAGTGCGGCATGCTTTACAGCTTAGAACCGGGGCTCCAAAAGCGCTTTGAGCATCACGGAGCATATGAGATGTTCGAAGAGCTGAAACTAGTTTTCCAAGCTCATGCCCGGGTCGAGAGATATGAAGCCTCCGACAAGTTCTACAGTTGTAAGATGGAGGAAAATAGTTCTGTCAGTGAACACATACTCAAGATGTCTGGGTTGCACAACCGCTTGACTCAGCTGGAGATTAACCTCCCAGACAAGGCGGTCATTGACAGAATCCTTCAGTCGCTCCCACCTAGCTACAAGAGCTTTGTGATGAACTACAATATGCAGGGGATGGTAAAGACCATTCCTGAGGTATTTGCTATGCTGAAATCAGCAGAGGTTGAAATCAAAAAGGAACATCAAGTGTTGATGGTCAATAAAACCACTAAGTTCAAGAAAGGCAAGGGTAAGAAGAACTTCAAGAAGGACGGCAAGGATGTTGCCGTGCCCGGTAAGCCAGTTGCCGGGAAGAAGTCAAAGCATGGACCCAAGCCTGAGACTGAGTGCTTTTATTGCAAAGGGAAGGGTCACTGGAAGAGGAACTACCCCAAATACTTAGCGGACAAGAAGGCCGGCAACACTAAAGGTATATGTGATATACATGTAATTGATGTGTACCTTACCAGTGCTCGTAGTAGCTCCTGGGTATTTGATACCGGTGTCGTTGCTCATATTTGTAACTCAAAGCAGGAGCTGCGGAATAAGCGGAGACTGGCGAAGGACGAGGTGACGATGCGCGTCGGGAATGGTTCCAAGGTCGATGTGATCGCCGTCGGCACGCTACCTCTACATTTACCTACGGGATTAGTTTTAAACCTCAATAATTGTTATTCGGTGCCAAGTTTGAGCATGAACATTGTATCTGGATCTCGTTTAATACAGGATGGCTACTCATTTAAATCCGAGAATAATGGTTGTTCTATTTATATGAGTGATATGTTTTATGGTCATGCTCCGATGGTCAATGGTTTATTCTTAATGAATCTCGTGCGTGATGTTACACATATTCATAGTGTGAATACCAAAAGATGTAAAGTTGATAACGATAGTCCCACATACTTGTGGCACTGCCGCCTTGGTCACATTGGTGTCAAGCGCATGAAGAAGCTCCATGCTGATGGACTTTTAGAGTCTCTCGATTATGAAGCATTTGACACATGCGAACCATGCCTCATGGGCAAAATGACCAAGACTCCGTTCTCCGGAACAATGGAGCGAGCAACCAACTTATTGGAAATCGTACATACTGATGTGTGCGGTCCAATGAGTGTTGAGGCTCGCGGAGGATATCGTTATGTTCTCACTCTTACTGATGACTTGAGTAGATATGGGTATGTCTACTTAATGAAACCCAAGTCTGAGACCTTTGAAAAGTTCAAGGAATTTCAGAATGAGGCAGAGAATCAACGTGACCGAAAAATAAAGTTCTTACAATCAGATCGTGGAGGAGAATATTTAAGTCACGAATTTGGCACACACTTAAGGAAATGTGGAATCGTTTCACAACTCACGCCGCCTGGAACACCTCAACGTAACGGTGTGTCCGAACGTCGTAATCGCACTCTATTGGATATGGTGCGATCTATGATGTCTCTTACTGATTTACCGCTATCATTTTGGGGATACGCTCTAGAGACAGCTACATTCACTTTAAATAGGGCATCGTCTAAATCCGTTGAGACGACACCGTATGAATTATGGTTTGGGAAGAAACCTAAGCTGTCGTTTCTAAAAGTTTGGGGATGCGATGCTGATGTCAAGAAACTTCAACCTGAAAAGCTCGAACCCAAGTCGGAAAAATGCGTCTTCATAGGATACCCTAAGAAAATTATTGGGTATACCTTCTACCTAAGATCCGAAGGCAAGATCTTTGTTGCCAAGAACGGATCCTTTCTGGAGAAAGAGTTTCTCTGGAAAGAAGTAAGTGGGAGGAAAGTGGAACTTGATGAAGTATTACCTCTTGAACCGGATAGTAGCGCAGCTCAAGAAAATGTTTCTGTGGTGCCTCCATCGGTTAGAGAGGACGTTAATGATGATGATCATGAAACTTCAGATCAAGTTACTACTGAACCTCGTAGGTCCTCAAGGACACGTTCCGCACCAGAGTGGTACGGCAACCCTGTCCTGGAAATCATGTTGTTAGACAACGGTGAACCTTCGAACTATGAAGAAGCGATGGCGGGCCCAGATTCCAACAAATGGCTGGAGGCCATGCAATCCGAGATAGGATCCATGTATGAAAACAAAGTATGGACTTTGACAGATTTGCCCGATGATCGGCGAGCGATAGAAAACAAATGGATCTTTAAGAAGAAGACGGACGCGGATGGTAATGTTACCATCTATAAAGCTCGACTTGTCACTAAGGGTTATCGGCAAGTTCAAGGGGTTGACTACGATGAGACTTTCTCTCCCGTAGCGAAGCTAAAGTCCGTCCGAATCATGTTAGCAATTGCCGCATACTATGATTATGAGATATGGCAAATGGACGTCAAAACGGCATTCCTTAACGGCTATCTTAAGGAAGAACTGTATATGATGCAGCCGGAAGGTTTTGTCGACCCTAAGAATGCTAACAAGGTATGCAAGCTCCAGCGATCCATTTATGGGATGGTGCAAGCATCTCGGAGTTGGAACATTCGCTTTGATGAGATGATCAAGGCGTTTGGGTTTATGCAAACTTATGGAGAAGCCTGCGTTTACAAGAAAGTGAGTGGGAGCTCTGTAGCATTTCTCATATTATATGTAGATGACATACTTTTGATGGGAAATGATATAGAACTTTTGGACAACATTAAGGCCTACTTGAATAAGAGTTTTTCAATGAAGGACCTTGGACAAGCTGCTTATATATTAGGCATCAAGATCTATAGAGATAGATCAAGACGCCTCATAGGTCTTTCACAAAGCACATACCTTGAAAAGATATTGAAGAAGTTCAATATGGATCAGTCCAAGAAGGGGTTCTTGCCTGTGTTGCAAGGTGTGAAATTGAGCTCAGCTCAATGCCCGACCACGGCAGAAGATATAGAAGAGATGAGTGTCATCGCCTATGCCTCGGCCATAGGGTCTATTATGTATGCCATGTTGTGTACCAAACCTGATGTAAACCTTGCCGTAAGTTTGGTAGGAAGGTACCAAAGTAATCCTGGCAAGGAACACTGGACAGCGGTCAAGAATATCCTCAAGTACCTGAAAAGGACTAAGGACATGTTTCTCATTTATGGAGGTGACGAAGAGCTCGTCGTAAAGGGTTACGTCGATGCTAGCTTCGACACAGATCTGGATGACTCTAAGTCACAAACCGGATACGTGTATATGTTGAATGGTGGAGCAGTAAGCTGGTGCAGCTACAAGCAGAGCGTCGTGGCGGGATCTACATGTGAAGCGGAGTACATGGCAGCCTCGGAGGCAGCGCATGAAGCAATTTCGGTGAAGGAGTTCATCACCGACCTAGGAGTCATACCCAATGCGTCGGGGCCGATCAAGCTCTTCTGTGACAACACTGGAGCTATTGCACTTGCCAAGGAGCCCAGGTTTCACAAGAAGACCAGGCACATCAAGCGTCGCTTCAACTCCATTCGTGAAAATGTTCAAGATGGAGACATAGAAATTTGTAAAGTGCATACGGATCTGAATGTCGCAGATCCATTGACTAAACCTCTCCCTAGAGCAAAACATGATCAACACCAGAACTCTATGGGTGTTCGATTCATCACAATGTAACTAGATTATTGACTCTAGTGCAAGTGGGAGACTGTTGGAAATATGCCCTAGAGGCAATAATAAAAGCACTATTATTATATTTCCTTGTTCATGATAATTGCCTTTTATTCATGCTATAGTTGTGTTATCCGGAAATCGTAATACATGTGTGAATACATAGACACCAACATGTCCCTAGTAAGCCTCTAGTTGACTAGCTCGTTGATCAACTAATAGTCATGGTTTCCTGACTATGGACATTGGATGTCATTGATAACGAGATCACATCATTAGGAGAATGATGTGATGGACAAGACCCAATCCAAAGCATAAGCACAAGATCGTATAATTCGTTTGCTAGAACTTTTCCAATGTCAAGTATCTTTTCCTTAGACCATGAGATCGTGTAACTCCCGGATACCGTAGGAGTGCTTTGGGCATGCCAAACGTCACAACGTAACTGGGTGACTATAAAGGTATACTACGGGTATCTCCAAAAGTGTCTGTTGGGTTGACACGGATCGAGACTGGGATTTGTCACTCCGTATGATGGAGAGGTATCACCGGGCCCGCTCGGTAATGAATCATCATAATGAGCTCAATGTGATCAAAGTGTTTGATCACGGGATCATGCATTACGGTACGAGTAAAGTGACTTGCCGGTAACGAGATTGAATGAGGTATTGGGATACCGACGATCGAATCTTGGGCAAGTAAAATACCGATTGACAAAGGGAATTGAATACGGGGTTAATTGAATCCTCGACATCGTGGTTCATCCGATGAGATCATCGAGGAGTATGTGGGAGCCAACATGGGTATCCAGATCCCGTTGTTGGTTATTGACCGGAGAGGCGTCTCCGTCATGTCTGCATATCTCCCGAACCCATAGGGTCTACACACTTAAGGTTCGGTGATGCTAGGGTTGTAGAGATATTAATATGCAGCAAACTGAAAGTTGTTCGGAGTCCCGGATGAGATCCCGGATGTTAGGAGGAGTTCCGAAATGGTCCGGAGGTGAAGAAATATATATGGGAAGTGCTGTTTTGGCCATCTGGAGAGTTTCGGGGGTCACTGGTATTGTACCAGGACCACCAGAAGGGTCCCGGGGGTCCATCGGGTGGGGCCACCTATCCCGGAGGGCCCCATGGGCTGAAGTGGCGTGGGAACCAGCCCTTGGTGGGCTGGTGCACCCCACCCAAGGGCCCAAGGCGCCTAGGGTTGGAAACCCTAGGGGGCCGTTGCCCCCCGAGGGGGCATGCGCCCCCCCTGGTTGGAAACCCTAGGGGGCCGTTGCCCCTAGAGGGGGCATGCGCCCCCCTGGTTGGAAACCCTAAGGGGGCCGTTGCCCCGGGGGCCGCCGCCCCCCTCCCTCTAGATGGGATCTCCAAGGGGGCATGCGCCCCCCTAGCCCCTATATATAGTGGAGGGGAGGAAGGGCAGCCGCACCCTGCATCTTGGCGCCTCCCTTCCCCTTGCTACACCTCCTCCTCCCGCAGACGCTTGGCGAAGCCCTGCCGGATCCCTGCTGCATCCACCACCATGCCGTCGTGCCGCTAGATCTTCATCAACCTCTCCTTCCCCTTGCTGGATCAAGAAGGAGGCGACGTCACGCTGACCGTACATGTGTTGAACGCGGAGGTGCCGTCCGTTCGGCGCTAGGATCTCCGGTGATTGGATCACATCGAGTACGGCTCCCTCATCCCCGTTCTTTGAACGCTTCCGCTCGCGATCTATAAAGGTATGTAGATGCATCCGATCACTCGTTGCTAGATGAACTCATAGATGAATCTTGGTGAAACCGTAGGAAATTTTTTGTTTTCTGCAACGTTCCCCAACAGGTGATTCCATCAGCATTATCCTATATATTTGTGTATGTTATAAGTTGTTACATGATCATGAGGAAATCTCTATTACCTGCGAGACGGTTTGACTGGAAGGTTCAGGACTTAGAGTGCTCGTCCCCCACTTCGAGTCGACATGAGGGAATCTTGTGAACACGTGCGCTCAAACCTGGTTTGGCATGTCACGATGACCTACTCTGACACAAACCCAGAGGAATTACCATGGTCAACTTCTCACAGTCGGTCAAACCCTAGACCATGTAGGGCCCATGGATGTGCCCATCATCGGAAACTGCTCGAGAGAGGGCTGAAAAACCACCCCACCTGCAGGTGGCCCAAATATAAGTATGAAAGTCTGGTGTGATGTTTAAATACTGAATGCACAACTTTGATGTGGCAACTGCCTCACAAGCTGGACAATTTTGCAGGAAGGTTCAGGATTTAGAGTGTGGGTCCCCTACTTCGCGTCGGCGAAAAAGAATCTTGTGAATGCATGCGCTCAAACTTGGTCTGGCATGTCACCATGACGCACCCTGACACAAACCAAGAGGAATTCACCATGGTCCACCCCATCTCACGGGTGGTCAAAGCCCTAGACCGTGCGGGCCTGTCGGATGGGCACGTTGTTGAAAACCGTGCTAGGGAGGGTCTCAACACCACCCCCACCTTCACGTGGAATAAATATAAGTATGCAAGTGTGGTGTAATGTTTAAATACTCAATGCACAACTTTGATGTGATACTAGTCTCACAAAAGCGGACAGATCGGCAGGAAGGTTCGGGGCTTAGAGTGTCAGCCACCCCACTTCATGCCGGCGGGAGAGAATATTGTAAACACTTGCATTCAAACTTGGCATGTTCTTCATTCCCAGCCTCGGAGGGTGTGATCTCGGGGGTACGTGTTTGGCTTGCGTCGCCCATATCCAAGGCAATCCGGTTGTTCTACGTGGCGTCACGTCGTTGTCAGCCTAGTTTGCCTCACCGACCTCGTCCTCATCCATGACCGCAAAAGATGATAGTGAAATTTCTGGGGGAGAAGGAGCTTGAGGGATGGGCTCCTCCAGCAAAGCCCCTGTCACAGTGCGGGATGTTCAGTTGACAGAGGCCGACAGAGTTACTGACTGGGCAATAGTTAGCATGGCACAAAACTGGTGCGAGGGCTTGCGGAATGATCAAGGTCAACGTTAACTTAACAAGTTCAATGCACAGCTATTCAAAAAAGCTATTCGAAGTCACGTACAAGGTGGCTGTCGGCTTGCTCCGAGGTTTTCGGGCGCGGGGAGTTGCTTGTCAACTTTGGTCGGTGAGTCTGTTGCATGGGAGGAAGACAGGGTGGCCAAACTGGTCGGCTCGTTCTGATACACCTTCTGGCGCTTCTCCCGGCCCGAGTCCTTGGGCGGGTCTTGCCCGATGGAGCCCACAATCGAGGTCCTTGCGCCCGCAGATCTCTTGCAGAGACCATAGCAGCGCAGCTCAGCCTCATTGGTATCACTGCTGGACTCCTCCACAACCACGTCGACGTGGATGTCGAGTTAGATCACAGGCCCCTAGCTGCGTTTGACGCGTCGGGCTTGAGTGTTTTCCTCGTCCCAGAGCGAGTTCAACTCTTCTAGTAGAGGGTCGTTTGAATGTGGGGCCAGTGAGCGGAGGTCGGCTACCCATGAGTGCCATGGCTGTTGCAACAAGTGAAGAATCAACCAAAGCTTGCAGAAACTGACAAAACAGAAGTAGTAGGAGCAAGTGCTTACCTCCATTGTCCTTTCTAAGGCGTGGAAGCCGGCGTCAGACATGTCGTCAGGAAAGTCCTGTTGCGGAACGTTGCATGGGAAACAAAAAATTTCCTATGCTCACCAAGATCAATCTAGGAGATGCACATCTACGGGAGGAGAGATTGGATCTACATACCCTTGTAGATTGCTGAGCGGAAGCGTTAATAAACGCGGTTGATGAATGTCTTCGCGATACAATCACGTACGATCCATCCATGAACTGCCAATCAAGTGTTGAACGGACGGTACCTCCGCGTTCAACAAACGTACGGCTTGATGACACCTTCACCTCCTCGATCCAGCGAGCAATGGTGAAGTAGTAGCTTGATTTCTACGGAAGCACGACGGCGTGGTGGTGGTTGTGGAGAAATCTCAGCAGGGCTTCGCCAAGCCTATCGGAGAAGAAGAGGATCTACGAGGGAGAGGAAGGGCAACGCCGTGGCAATGATGGGTGCGGCTGTCCTCCCTATCCAATTCTATATATTGGGGGAAAGGAGGAGGGGTGGGGCGCCCTGATACGACTCCCTCGTATCTATAATTTTTTATTGTTTCATGCCAATATTATACAACTTCCACATATTTTTGGCAAAATTTTATATGATTTATTGGACTGACCTATTGATCCAGTGCCCGGTGTCAGTTCCTGTTTGTCGCAAGTTTTTTGTTTCGCAGAATATCCATATCAAATGAAGTCCAAATGCAATAAATTTTACAGAGAATTATTTTGGGATATTTATGAATTTTGGGAGGTGGAATCATCACAAATGGGGGCCCACAGCCACCACAAGACACCTGGGCGCGCCAGGCAGCCCAGGTGCACGGTGGTGGGTTGTTCCCTCCTTGTAAGTCGGTTGGAGATCTACTTCGGACGCAAGAAAGCTTATATCCGAAAAAAGTCGTGTTAAAATCTCAGTGCAATCAGAGTTATGGATCTCGAGTAATATAAGAAATGGTTTTCGGCCAGGAAACAGGAATGCCAAACAGAAGAGAACAGAGAGAAAGATCCGATCTCGGAGGGGCTCCCACCCCTCCGCCACCATGGACCAGAGGGGGAACTCTCCTCCCAACTAGGGGGAGGCCAAGGAGGAGGAATAAGGAGGGGGCTCTCTCCTAGTGGCACCGGAACGCCGTTGGGGCAATCATCGTGTGACAGCGATCTACTCCAACAACTTCGTCATCTTCACCAACATATTCATCACCTTCTCCCATCTATATTCAGCGGTCCACTCTCATGCAACCCGCTTTACCCTCTACTTGAACATGGTGCTTTATGCTTCATACTATTATCCAATGATATGTTTCCATCCTATGATGTCTGAGTAGATTTTTGTTGTCCTATCGGTAATTGGTGAATTGCTATGGTTGGTTTAATTTGCTTATGGTTATATTGTTGTCCTTTGGTGCCCATCATATGAGCGCGCGTGTACATCACACCATAGGGTTAGTAGTATGTTGATAGGAATATGCATTGGAGGGGAAGGGTGACAATAGCTTCAGCCTAAACACAGAAATTGATGCATATGGGATTGAAGGGGGACCAATATATATCTTAATGCTATGGTTGGGTTTTACCTTAATGAACGTTAGTAGTTGCGGATTCTTGCTAATAGTTTGAGTCATAAGTGCATAGAATTACATGTAAGGGACGACATGCTAGTAGTGGCCTCTCGCACATAAAAACTTGCTATCGGTCTAGCAACGTAGTCAATGGCTAAGGGACAATTCCGCAAATCCTACCACCACTATTCCACACTCGTTTTACTAAGTTAATTGTTTATTTATTTAAATAGCACCTAAATTTTTATTTTCACATTCTTTATTATCTTGCAAAACTATCTTTCCACACCTACAAAGTACTTCTACTTTTATTCTTGCTCTAGGTAAAGCAAACGTTAAGTGTGCGTAGAGTTGTATCGGTGGTCGATGGAACTTGAGGGAATATTTGTTCTACCTTTAGCTCTTCGTTGGGTTCGACACTCTTATTTATCGAAAAATGCTACAAACGATCCCTTATACTTGTGGGTTCTCAAGACATTTTTCTGGCGCCGTTGCCGGGGTGCAATAGTGTGTGGTGAATATTCTCGTGTGTGCTTGTTTGCTTTATCACTAAGTAGTTTTTATTTTCTGTTCTAAGTTGTTCTCTATCTTTAGTTATGGATATGGAGCACGAAATACCAAAAAATATAGTTGTACTTGCTACTCATGGAGATGGGGAACCTCCTAAAACCTTCGATGCTCGTTATGTGAAAAATATTAATCACTACTTTGATAATCCTGAGAAAACCTCATTCAACTTGATAATGGGAGACACGTTGGATCAATGTGAATACTTTAGGGATTATCGCTTGAATAAAAAAGGGAAACTTTTATGTGATCAAATTCATATGTTGCATTGGTATGGTCGGGATTTATGCTTGAGACATGATTATACTTGTTGCTCTTGGATGAAGGCTCCACACCTTTCCCTTTTTATGCAAATTTAGTGATAATGAAACCTTTGTTTCTTATGCTAATGGTAGATATGATTACTATGATGTGGAACGAATAGAAGAATTTGTTGCTTTTAAGGGTGCTTATGAAATTGAATCTTTATTTGAAAAGTATGAAGATTTTGATGATTTAGTTTATAAACCTGAAAATTTTGCTATACTTAAATATTGCTATGATAACTATAAATGCAACTACGATATTAATGTATTTATCGAGAATGTTTTCGCAGTCCTAGAAGAGACTAATATTTTGCAGGAGTCTATGGAAGAAGAAATTGATGAAACTATGAGCTCATTGGATGAAAAAGATGATGAGGAGAGAGAAGAACAAACGAAGGAAGCATGGATTAACTACCCGTGCCCACCTTCTAATGATACTAACTCTACAACTCATACATTGTTTAATGTCCCTTCGTACTTACCGAAGGATGAATGCTATAATTATCATGATCCCATTGATTCATTTGAAATATCCCTTTTTGATGAAATTGATGCTTGCTATGCTTGTGGCCAAGATGTCAATATGAATTATGCTTATGGAGATGAACTTGCTATAGTTCCTTATGTTAAGAATGAAATTGTTGCTATGGCACCCACACATGATAGTCCTAATATCTTTTTGAATTCTCCCAACTACACTATCGGAGAAGTTTGCTCTTATTAAAGATTACATTGATGGGTTGCCTATTACCGTTGCACATGATAGTTTTGATGAATATAATATGCATGTGCCTGCTGCTCCTACTTGCAATTATTATGAGAGAGGAACTATATCTCCACCTCTCTATGTTTTCAATACGATAAAATTGCAAGAAACTATTTATGCTATGCATTGGCCTTTACTTGATGTGCGTGAATTGTTCTTTTATGACATGCTGATGCATAGGAAGGGAGTTATACTTCGTCATTGCATGATATATGTGGTTTTGTGCTCACTACTAAATGTCAAATCATTGTTACTTAAAATTGGCTTTGATATACCTTGGGATTCGGGTGGATCCATCAATTGAGCACTTTATGCCTAGCTTAATGGCTTTAAACAAAGTGCTGCCAGGGAGAAAACCCGAAAGTTATAGGAAGTCATTTTATTCTGTTGAGTGCTTTTATAAAAAAAATTAAAAATAGAGGGGAACTTAAAACTTCACAAAAAGAAAAGTGAAAGTGAGAAAGACGAGCACCGTGAAGTGGGGGATATCCTTGAACTTTGTTCATGCCCATAGAAACTTTATGAATCTCGATTACAGAAACCTTTCAACAAAATAGCTATCCCCTTGTACAAATCCACTGTATTATAAAAATGATGTGCCAAGATTTGCCTTTAGGATGATTAGATTGCTTGTTGGTATGTGCGGTGCAAAAACAGAAACTTTGGCTGTAGTGCGTGATTTTACATTTTTTTACTGGAATGTAAAAAAAATTGAAACTTTTTGCATAGTATTGTTGTAAAAAAATTGTTCTAATTTTCAAAAAAATTGGAGTTATAGAAGTATGGTGAATGTTCATATTACTATAGACTGTCCTGTTTAAGATAGATTCTGTTTTTGATGCATTGTTTTGCTTGTTTGATGAAACTATCGGTTTTGTCGGTAGTATAAGCCATGGGGGAAGTTATAATACAGTAGATAAAATGAAAAAAAATGAATGGGTTTGCAACAGTACTTAAAGTAGTGATTTGCATTATTATACTAACGGATCTCACCAGTTTTCTGTCAAGTTTTGTGTGGATGAAGTGTTGAAAGATCGAGGAGGTCTCGATATGAAGAGAAGGAGGAGAGGCAAGAGTTCAAGCTTGGGGATCCCCAAGGCACCCCATGTAAATAACCAAGGAGACTCAAGCGTCTAAGCTTGGGGATGCCCTGGATGGTATCCCATCTTTCTTCAATAAGTATCGGTATATTTTCGTTTTCGTTTCGTTCATGTGATATGTGTAAATCTTGGAGCGTCTTTTGTGTTTAGTTTTCATTTTTGTTTTGTGCACCTTGCTGGTATGAGTAGTCCATGGTTGGTTTATAGAATCTCATTGCACTTCACTTATATCTTTTGAGTATGGCTTTATAGAATGCTTCATGTACTTCACTTGTATCATTTGAGGTTTGGATTGTCTGTTTCTCTTCACATGGAAAACCATTATTTGTAGAATTCTCTTTTGCTTCACTTATATTTATTAGAGCATTGCTCTTTTAAGAATTAAAATCTCTTGCTTCCCTTATATCTATTTAGAGATCAACAAGAATTGGTCAATTGCATGGTTAGTCATAAAATCCTACATAAAACTTGTGGATCACTTAATATGATATGTTTGATTATTTGCAATAGTTTTGCGATATAGAGATGGAATATATGGGAGGTACTAGTAGATGATCGTGTTTAGTAAGATATTGGTGTTAAGGTTTGTGTTTCCCGAAGCATGCACGTATATATAGTCTCCCGTTTTGCTATGAAAGTGGAGCATGATTTATTATTGATTGTCTTCCTTATGAGTGGCGGTCGGGGACGAGCCATGGTCTTTTCCTACCAATCTATCCCCCTAGGGGCATGCGTAGTAGTACTTTGCTAGGAAGGCTAATAAACTTTTTGCAATAAGTATATGAGTTCTTTATGACTAATGTGAATCCATGGATTATATGCACTCTTACCTTTCCGCAATTTGCTAGCCTCTACGGTACCATGCATTGCCCTTTCTCACCTCGAGATGTGGTGCAAACTTCGCAGGTGCGTCCAAACCTCGTGATATGATACGCTATATCACACATAAGCCTTATTATATCTTCCTCAAAATAGCCACCATACTTACCTATTATGGCCTTTCCATAGTCATTCCGAGATATATTGCCATGCAACTTCTGCCGCTTCTGTTTTGATGACTTGAGCATTCGTGGTCATATTGCTTTGCATGATCGTAAGATAGCTAGCATGATATTTCCATGGATTGTCCCTTTTTTGATATCCCTGCTGCGCTAGATCATTGCACATCCTAGTACACTGCCACAGGCATTCATATAGAGTTATATTTTGTTCTAGGTACCGAGTTGTAGTTTTTATTTCTTTTGAGTTGTAAGTAAATAGAAGGCTGATGATCATCATTATTCATTATTAGAGCATGTCCCAGTGAGGAAAGGATGATGGAGACTATGATTCCCCCACAAGTCAGGATGAGACTCCGGACAAAAGGAAAGAAAAAAATAAAAAGGAAAAAAGAAAAGGAAAAGGAAAAAAGAAAAAAAAACAAAGAGAGAAGGGGCATGCTAGTTCCACACTTGTGCTTCAAAGTAGCACCATGTTTTTTATATAGAGAGTCTTCTATGTTGTCACTTCCATATACTAGTGGGATTTTTTCATATAGAGTTAGATGCACATCCACTTAGTTTTCACATTGAGCTTTCATACACTTACAGCTCTTAGTGCATTCGTTGCATGACAATCCCTACACCTCGCATTGATATCAATTAATGGGCATCTACATAGCCCGTTGGTTAGCCGCGTCGATGTGAGACTTTCTTAATTTTTTGTCTTCTCTTTATTTACCCATATTATCATATTCTATTCCACCCATAGTGCTATATCCATGGCTTGCGCTCATGTATTGCTTGAGGGTTGAAAAAGTTGAAGCATGTTAAAAATTATGAACCAATTGCTCGGCTTGTTATCGGGGTTGTGCATGATAAATACTTTGGGTTTAGAAGACAGAGCATGGCAAGAATATATGATTTTGTAAGGATAACTTTCTTTAGCGTTGATATTTTGAAAGACACGATTGTTTGTTGGGATGCCTGAGTATTGATGTCTTTATGTCAAAATAATAGACTATTGCTTTGAATCACTCGTGTCTTAATATTCATGCCATGATTAGATATATGACCAAGATTATGCTAGGTGGCATTCCACATAAAAAATTATCCTTTTTATCATTTACCTACTCGAGGACGAGCATACATTAAGCTTGGGGATGCTAATACGTCTCCGTCGTATCTATAATTTCTGATTGTTTCATGTCAATATTATACAACTTTCACATATTTTTGGCAACATTCTATATGATTTATTGGACTAACCTATTGATCCAGTGCCCAGTGTCAGTTCCTGTTTGTTGCATGTTTTTTGTTTCACAGAATATCCATATCAAACGAAGTCCAAAAGCAATAAAATTTTATGGAGAATTATTTTGGAATATTTGTGATTTTGGGGAGGTTGAATCACCGCAAACAAGGGCCCACAGCCACCACAAGCCACCTGTGCGTGCCAGGCAGCCCAGGCGCGTGGTGGTGGGTTGTGCCCTCCTCGTAAGTTGGTTGGAGCAATACTTTGGGCGCAAGGAAGCTTATATCGAAAAAAATCGTGAGAAAATCTCACCGCAATCGGAGTTACAGATCTCTGAGAATATAAGAAACAGTTTTCGGCCAGAAAACAGGAACACGAAACAGAAGAGAACAGAGAGACAGTTCCAATCTCGGATGGGCTCCCGCCCCTCCGCTACCATGGCAACCATGGACCAGAGGGGGAAGTCTCCTCCCATCTAGGAGGGAGTCCAAGGAGGAAGAAGAAGGAGGGGGGCTCTCTCTCCTAGTGGCACCGAAACGCCGTCGGGGTAATCATCGTGTGACGACAATCTAGTCCAGCAACTATGTCATCTTCACCAACATATTCATCACCTTCTCCCATTTATATTCAGCGGTCCACTATCTGGCAACTCATTGTACCCTCTACTTGAACATGGTGCTTTATGCTTCATACTATTATCCAATGATATGTTGTCATCCTATGATGTCTGAGTAGATTTCGTTGTCCTATCGGTAGTTGGTGAATTGCTATGGTTGGTTTAATTTGCCTGTGGTTGTGTTGTTGTCCTTTCGTGCCCATCATATGAACGCGCGTGTGGATCACACCATAGGGTTAGTAGTATGTTGATAGGACTATGCATTAGAAGGCAAGGGTGACAACAGCTTCAGCCTAAACATAAAAATTAATGCATACGAGATTGAAGGGGGACCGATATATATCTTAATGCTATGGTTGGGTTTTAGCTTAATGAACGTTAGTAGTTGCGGATGCTTGATAATAGTTCTAATCATAAGTGCATAGAATTCCAAGTAAGGTACGACATGCTAGAACTGACCTCTCCCGCATAAAAGCTTGCTATCGGTCTAGCAACATAGTCAATTGCTAAGGAACAATTCCACAAATGCTACCACCACTATTCCACGCTCATTTTACTAAGTTAATTGTTCCTTTATTTAAACAACACCTAAGTTTTATTTTTACGTTCTTTATTATCTTGCAAACTATCATTCCACACCTATAAAGTAATTCTAGTTTTATTCTTGTTCTAGGTAAAGCAAACGTTAAGTGTGCGTAGAGTTGTACCGGTGGTCGATAGAACTTGAGGGAATATTTGTTCTAAATTTAGCTCCTCGTTGGGTTCGACACTCTTATTTATCGAAAAAGGCTACAAACAATCCCCTATACTTGTGGGTTATCATGCCCTAGGGTTTCCCCCTAGGTGGGGCGGCGGCCACCAAGGGGAGGTGCCCTAGGGTATGGATGGCGCCCCTAGGAGCCTAGCCTCCCAAGCAAGGGGGTCGGCTGCCCTAGGAGGGATGCCCCACCCTCCTGGCCGAGTGTGCTGGGGTTTGGGGTGGCGCCCAGCCCCTTGTGGTCTGGTGTGCTCCTCTTCCTTGGCCCATGAGCCCCCCCAGCACTTGCCCCCCCCCCCCACCGAAACTCTTTTCGGTTCTCTGACAAAAACCAGGTACCTCCCGGAGCACTTCCGGAATCCGAATCCCTTCATCCTATATATCAATCTTAACCTCCGAACCATTCCGGAGTTCCTCGTCATGTCTGGGATCTCATGCGGGACTCCGAACAACCTTCGGTCACCAACACAATAACTCAACTATACTTAGTTCGTCACCAAACGTTAAGTGTGTAGACCCTGCGAGTTCGAGAACTATGCAGACATGACCGAGACACCTCTACGGTTAATAACCAATATCGGGACCTAGATGTCCATATTGGTTCCTACATATTCTACGAAGATCTTTATCGGTCGAACCTTGCTGCCAAGGATTCAGCTAATCCCGTATGCAGTTCCCTTCGTCCATCGGTATGTTACTTGCCTGCGATTCGATCGTAGGTATCTCCATACCTAGTTTAATCTCATTATAGGCAAGTCTCTTTACTCGTTCCATAATACAAGATCCCGTGACTAACTCCTTAGTCGCATTGCTTGCAAGCTCATTGTGATGATGTATTAGCGAGTGGGCCCTTAGATACCTCTCCGTCATAGGGAGTGACAAATCTCAGTCTTGATCCACCTCAACTCAACAGACACCCTCGGAGATACCTATATACCATCTTTACAGTCACCTAGTTACGTTGCGACATTTGATACACGCAAGGTACTCCTCCGGTGTCATTGAGTTGCATGATCTCATGGTCATAGGAACACATACTTGACATGCAGAAAATGATAGCAATAAACTTGATACGATCATATGCTACGCTTATAATTTGGGTCTTGTCTATAACATCATTCTACTAATGATGTGATCCCGTTATTAAATCGCAACTCATGTCTATGGCTAGGAAACTATAGCCATCTTTGATCAACGAGCTAATCCTGTAGAGGCTCACTAGGAACATGTTGTTCTCTATGTATCCACACATGTATTTGAGTTTCCAGTCAATACAATTATAGCATGGATAATAAACGATTATCATGAACAAGGAAATATAATAATAACCACTTTATTGTTGCCTCTAGGGCATATTTCCAACAAGTCCATCGTCTTGCCATTGAACATGAGCGGTAGCATCTCCTGTATGGACTTCCCCTCGAAGAATTTACCTCGAATGGCCTGGATTGGGTCATTCTCACCATTGTACTCCCACATAGGGTGGGCCCGAGCTTGCAGTGGTTGTATTACTCGGATGAGGGCCACATGCATGACATGCACAAGCGCCAGCCCCTGACTGTGCAACTCGGCTGTCCTGCATGCCAGTTTCTGGAATCCCGACGATTCCTTAGGGCATGTACAATGGTTGATAAGATAGTCTTATCTTAATTTTTGCATGTAATCTAGAGATGACAAAAAAGGAGTCCACAATGGGTCATCTCTTAGCCCTATCATAAATAACAAGCAATTCCTAAAAACGTGGTGAGAATATTATGCTAAGAGATCATCTCTTGTCTTCTCTTAAATAAGAGAAGACAAGGCTTTTCTTATGAGTTCTCTCTACTCCACCTCATCATTTGTCCTGCGTGGCACTCCTAAGATAGCACCATTGTACATGCCTTTAGGATTATTCCTTGGGGTCGAGAAGTTCTGTTGGGGAACGTAGTAATTTCAAAAAAATCCCTACGCACACGCAAGATCATGGTGATGCATAGCAATGAGAGGGGAGAGTGTTGTCTACGTACCCCTGTAGACCGAAAGCGGAAGCGTTAGCACAACGCGGTTGATGTAGTCGTATGTCTTCACGATCCGACGGATCAAGTACCGAACACACGGCACCTCCGAGTTAAGCACACGTTCAGCCCGATGACGTCCCTCGAACTCCGATCCAGCCGAGTGTTGAGGGTGAGTTTCGTCAGCATGACGGCGTGGTGACGATGTTGATGTTCTACTGACGCAAGGCTTCGTCTAAGCACCGCTACAGTATTATCGAGGTGGACTATGGTGGAGGGGGGCACCGCACACGGCTAAAAGATCAACTTGATCAATTGTTGTGTCCATGGGGTGCCCCCTGCCCCCGTATATAAAGGAGTGGAGGAGGGGGAAGGCCGGCCCTCTCTATGGCGCGCCCTAGGGGAGTCCTACTCCCACCGGGAGTAGGATTCCCCCTTTCCTAGTAGAACTAGGAGCCCTTCCAAGTAGTAGGAGTAGGAGGGAAGTAAAGGGAAGGGAAAAGGAGAAGGAAGGAAGGGGGCGCCCCCTCCCTAGTCCAATTCGGACCAGCCCATGGGAAGGGGTGCGGCCACCCTTTGAGGCCTTTCTCTCCTTTCCCGTATGGCCCATTAAGGCCCAATACGAATTCCCGTAACTCTCCGGTACTCCCGAAAATACCCGAATCACTTAGAACCTTTCCGATGTCCGAATATAGTCGTCCAATATATCGATCTTTACGTCTCGATCATTTTGAGACTCCTCGTCATGTCCCCGATATCATCCGAGACTCCGAACTCCTTTGGTACATCAAAACATATAAACTCATAATATAACTGTCATCGAAACTTTAAGCGTGCGGACCCTAGGGGTTCGAGAACTATGTAGACATGACCGAGACACGTCCCCGGTCAATAACCAATAGCGGAACCTGGATGCTCATATTGGCTCACACATATCAGTATGTTGCTTGCCCGAGATTCGATCGTCGGTATCTCAATACCTAGTTCAATCTTGTTACCGGCAAGTCTCTTTACTCGTTCCATAATACATTATCCCGCAACTAACTCATTAGTTACAATGCTTGCAAGGCTTAGTGATGTGCATTACTGAGTGGGCCCAGAGATACCTCTCCGACGATTGGAGTGACAATCCTAATATCGAAATACGCCAACCCAACAAGTACCTTCGGAGACACCTGTAGAGCACCTTCATAATCACCCAGTTACGTTGTGACGTTTGGTAGCACACAAAGTGTTCCTCCGGTAAACGGGAGTTGCATAATCTCATAGTCATAGGAACATGTATAAGTCATGAAGAAAGCAATAGCAACATACTAAATGATCGAGTGCTAAGCTAACGGAATGGGTCAAGTCAATCACATCATTCTCCTAATGATGTGATCACGTCTAATCAAATGACAACTCATGTCTATGGTTAGGAAACTTAACCATCTTTGATCAACGAGCTAGTCAAGTAGAGGCATACTAGTGACACTCTGTTTGTCTATGTATTCACACATGTATTATGTTTCCGGTTAATACAATTCTAGCACGAATAATAAACATTTATCATGAAATAAGAAAATAAATACTAACTTTATTATTGCCTCTAGGGCATATTTCCTCCAGTCTCCCACTTGCACTAGAGTCAATAATCTAGATCACATTACCATGTGATTAATATCGATAGTTCACATCATCATGTGATTAACACCCATAGTTCACATCGCCATGTGACCAACACCCAAAGGGTTTACTAGATTCAGTAATCTAGTTCACATCGCTATGTGATTAACACCCAAAGAGTACTAAGGTGTGATCATGTTTTGCTTGTGAGAGAAATTTAGTCAACGGGTCTGCCAAATTCAGATCCGTATGTATTTTGCAAAATTCTATGTCTACAATGCTCTGCACGGAGCTAATCTAGCTAATTGCTCCCACTTTCAATATGTATCAAGATTGAGACTTAGAGTCATCTGGATTAGTGTCAAAACTTGCATCGACGTAACCCTTCACGACGAACCTTTTTGTCACCTCCATAATCGAGAAACATATCCTTATTCCACTAAGGATAATTTTGACCATTGTCCAGTGATCTACTCCTAGATCACTATTGTACTCCCTTGCCGAAATCAGTGTAGGGTATACAATAGATCTGGTTCACAACATGACATACTTTATAGAACCTATGGTTGAGGCATAGGGAATGACTTTCATTCTCTTTCTATCTTCTGCTGTGGTCGGGCTTTGAGAATTACTCAATTTCACACCTTGTAACACAGGCAAGAACTCTTTCTTTGACTGTTCCATTTTGAACTACTTCAAAATCTTGTCAAGGTATGTACTCACTGAAAAACCTTATCAAGCGTCTAGATCTATCTCTATAGATCATGATGCTCAATATGTAATCAGCTTCACCGAGGTCTTTCAATTAAAAACTCTTGTTCAAGTATCCCTTTATGCTATTCAGAAATTCTATATCATTTCCAATCAGTAATATGTCATCCACATATAATATCAGAAATGCTACAGAGCTCCCACTCACTTTCTTGTAAATACAGGCTTCTCCAAAAGTCTGTACAAAACCAAATGCTTTGATCACGCTATCAGAGCGTTTATTCCAACTCCGAGAGGCTTGCACCAGTCCATAAATGGATCGCTGGAGCCTGCACACTTTGTTAGCTCCCTTTGGATCGAGAAAACCTTCCGGTTGCATCATATACAACTCATCTTCCAGAAATCCATTCAGGAATGCAGTTTTGACGTCCATCTGCCATATTTCATAATCATAAAATGCGGCAATCGCTAACATGATTCGGACGGACTTAAGCATCACTACGGGTGAGAAAGTCTCATCGTAGTCAATCCCTTGAACTTGTCGAAATCCTTTTGCAACAAGTCGAGCTTTGTAGACAGTAACATTACCGTCAGCGTCAGTCTTCTTCTTGAAGATCCATTTATACTAAATTGCTTGCCGATCATCGGGCAAGTCAACCAAAGTCCATACTTTGTTCTCGTACATGGATCCTGTTGGGGATATTACTACTGGGCATAAACCGGACTATTTGGGCCGGGTTCGCTTTATCAGTAGCTCAAGAGTATTAAAGCCCAAGAAGATAGATGAGGGCCTGAGGACCGTAGTCGGTTTAAGACTTAAATCCGTAAACCGGCGTATATGTGTAAACTTGTATTGTAAGGTAGGAATAAGGAGAGGCCAACCCGGATACGAATATGAACCGGTGTGGGATTCTGTGAACCGACGGGTGTCACCCGTGTATATAAGGGGACGACCCGGTGGCGGTTCAGGAGAACAGACAACAACTCGAGGTTTAGGCGAAGCTTATTTCCTCCCTAAGCCCTCAAAACCCCATCGATTCCGTCACAACTAGACATAGGCTTTTACCTTCATTGAAGGGGCCAAACTAGTATAAACCCTCGTGCGTCCCTGTGTCCGTTTTAACCCCTTCAAGCTAACCCGTCGCGATGGGCTCCACGACTAAGTCCTTTCTCTAGAACATCTGCCGTGACAAAACCACGACAGTTGGCACCCACCGTGGGGCTATCGCACGATGGTTTCAAGTTCTTGGAGGGCCACTTTGAAGGACTCGAGGGCTACGCTGTGGGCCGGATGACTAAGAGTCGTCGCGGCAAGCTCTACATCGACGATGCAGGCTGGGGCCCCGAGGCCGGCTCAATTGAGTACGGATACCGGGTCCCCTTTGGTGGCATACACGTTTTCATCGGCAAGATCGGTGAACCGGGCCCTGAGCCGGACATCTGCACCGACCTCGTCGAGATGGCTCAGCGTGCGCGATCTGCCCAGGTTAAACCGGCCGTGAAACGTGCCTTCGTGGGAGTCATCCATGGAGGAAACTATGAGGACGGATCGGAATCTGGTGGCGAGACCGTCGTTTACTCTGGCGACGAGTCATCAACCGGAGAAACCGAATCTCTGTATCAGCTACAAGATGGCCGGATTGGGGGCTGTTTCGATGGCGACAGTATTCCAGACCCCTCTGATTTGCCCAACCGGGTTGGAATATTCATGGCCGGTACACAAGCTGCACTTCATTCTTCGATCGCTGCGGCAATGACCTAGGGTCAGTAGCGGCGACGGCTGCCGGGGCAGGAGGCTCTGTGCGCCCGCCGGCTCAAGTTTTATTGGATCTGTTTGATGTGTTGGCCGTGCTTATGGTGGAGGCTAACCCGGCGGATCAGGACGTCCACAACACGGAGATCGCAAAGGTGAGGGAGCAGATTACTCAGGCCAAGGCGGACCTGGCGGCTAAAAATACCAGGATGGCTGCGGAACGGGCCGCTTTAGATGCACAAGCTTACAGGCTCATGTTGGACCAGAGCACGTCGCATGAAGTCATGAAGAGGAAGTACCGATCCCGTTTACCTTCGGTTTTCGAGGCCAGAGACCTTTTCAACACCCCAGGAGCAGGAGCCAGTACCCCGTCGGCGGTAAACCGGGCGGAAGCTCCTGGGACCGGCATGCTGGTTCAGCCCCGTTTGATGGATTTGCCTCGTCATAACATTGTTGTGCATCAGGCTGCTCCGACACCTCCAGGTCACTACTCCAACCCGATGGACAATATTGTTGCAGCTGCTGCAGGACTGGAGGCCATTCCAATTGAAGGTGACTCTCCACAGGCGGTAGAAACGTGCTGGGTCAAGGAGCTTCTTAGGACAACTTTGGTCCAACAGGAAGCATACTCGTACAGCCGCGACCGGATTCACTCCACCCCTCGTCCAAGCCGGAGCTATAGCAGACACTTGGATGAACCGGCTGTATCAAGTAATGAACGACGCGGAGCTCCCCACGGCAACAACCCGACGGATGGTGCTGATAATGCTCAGGAAGTGGTGGACCGGGCCCGAGCGCGCAGGGAGGCCGAGTTAGCAGCGCAATATTAGGCTCATCAGCTCACGCCAGTTCGTCCAACAATCTCGGTCGAACCTGGGGTTACCTCTAGTGCTTTGGGAGTGCCTTGCCTTGTCCCCGCTTTACGCAATGTGCGCCTACCCAAGGATTTCAAGGGTCCGCGCAAGGTACCAAATTACACGGCGGATCAACCCCCAGAGACTTGGGTGGAAAGCTATAAGATGGCCATGGAGATGCTTGATGTAGGTGATGCGGCGTGTGCGAAGTACTTCACCATGATGCTCGAAGGAACGGCCCGTACTTGGGTAAAAAGCTTACCGCCCAATTCTATCAGTTCATGGGCCCAGTTACGAGCCCGGTTTATCAGTAATTTCAAGGATACATGTAAGCAGCCTATGTCGATAGTAGACTTGGCTGCCTGTGTCCAGGAGGAAGGAGAATCAATGACTCATTTGGTGCGACGGGTCTCACAAGTGTTGCATTCGTCAGACCGTATCAACGCTGACACTGCAGTCATAACTCTAGAAGGCAACTGCCGGTTTGGGCCCCTAAAGCTGAAGTTGGGACGGATGAAGCGCCATTGCACTGACATGGGGACCCTCATGGCTGCTTTGGTAAAGTATGCTGATTCTGATAGTACCAAGGATCCCGAGTCTGATGATGACAAGGCAGGGAAGGGAACGAAGAACAGCAGCTCCAAAGGTCAGCAGCATCACTCGGCAGGCAATGGTAGCGGTGGCAAGCATAAAGCAGATGGCAACATGGACTTTGTGGCTAATACCGACGCGCAGGACAAGGGCCAGGGACGTAAGGGTAAACCGCCGAATCGCAGTGGAGCACCTAACCCTAACCCGGACCGCCTAAATTATCTATTGAATCAGCCCTGTCCAAAGCATGGGACGAAGGAGGTGCCAGCAAACCACCTTTGGAAGGATTGCTACATTATGCAGGAGTTCAAGAATTCTAATGCTTTCCGGTATGATCATGGCTCCGGCGGTGGCTCTAGATCCGGCCCGGGTTATGGTGGAGGAAATTCCGGTTCAGGATTTAATGGTAATCCGGCGGACATAACAATCAAAATAATCAGAATAACCAGGGTGGTTACAACCAGCAGCAACAACAATCGGGTTACCAGAGCAACCCAAAGCAGTTGAGTAGTGGGCTGTACCATGTCTTCACCACTAGCTTGGACAAGCGGGACAGGAAGGTTCAGAAGCGGGCAGTCAACTCTATTGAACCGGCTGTGCCCCGTTATCTACGTTGGTCTGAACAGCCAATCATATGGAGCAGAGAGGATCATCCTCCCCGGGTTGGCAATCCGGGTCAGTTGGCTTTAGTAGTAGCTCCTCAGGTGGGAGGTTACAAGTTCACCAAGGTGCTCATGGATGGAGGGAGCAGCATCAATATCTTGTACTATGAGACTTTCCGTCGTATGGGACTAACAGATAAAAATCTCAAACCGTCCAATACGGTGTTCCATGGTGTGGTACCTGGCAAGTCAGCATATCATGTTGGCAAGATAGCTCTGGAAGTGGCTTTTGGAGATGATCATGATTCCAGGTCGGAGACACTGACGTTTGAAGTGGTGAAAATCCAAAGTCCATATCACGCCCTGTTTGGGCGACCGGCCTACGCCAAGTTCATGGCACGGCCCTGTTATGTGTATTTGCAGCTCAAGATGCCGGGTCACAAGGGGACAATAACGGTTCACGGAAGCCGTAGAGTCGCTTTGGAGTGCGAGGAAGGAGATGCGTCCTACGCAGAGTCGGTTTGTGCCACCGAGGAGCTGAAATTTTATAAGGACAATGTTGATTCGGCAGATATGACTCCGTTGAAGAAGCCAACTACAAAGCATGATCTGGCCCTGAAATTCAAATCAGCAGCTGAAACTAAGCTTGTTGACTTCGTACCTGGCGATTCGTCCAAGCAGTTCAGCATCAGCGCCAATTTGGATCCGAAAAAGGAAAGCGCGCTCATCGAGTTCATCCGTGAGAATCGGGACATTTTTGCATGGAAGCCCTCTGACATGCCGGGTGTACCGAGGCAACTCGCTGAGCACACTCTTAATGTGGATCCTAAATACAAACCGGTGAAATAGTTCCTCCGTCGGTTTAACGAAGAAAGACGCAAGGCTATTGGAGAAGAGGTAGCCAGGCTTTTAGCAGCTGGCTTTATTATTGAAGTTTTCCACCCTGAGTGGCTTGCTAATCCGGTGCTGGTCCTTAAGAAAAATGGCACCTGGCGTATGTGTGTGGATTACACAGATCTTAATAAGGCTTGTCCAGCAGACCCTTTTGCCCTCCCCCGTATTGATCAAATTATTGATGCTACGGCGGGTTGTGAGCGGTTGAGTTTTTTGGATGCATATTCCGGCTATCATCAGATCAAAATGGCAGTTAAGGACCAGGAGAAGACGGCGTTTATAACTCCTTTTGGAGCCTTCTGTTATGTGTATATGCCCTTTGGGCTCAAGAGTGCCCAGGCAACCTATCAACGCTGTGTACAAAATTGTCTTCACAAGCAAATTGGCCGCAATGTACATGCTTACGTGGATGATATCGTGGTTAAGTCAACAAAGAAGGAGACTCTGGTTGCTGACTTGGAAGAAACCTTTGGTAATCTGAGGACTTACAAGATGATGCTTAATCTGGCCAAGTGTGTCTTTGGTGTACCGGCAGGCAAGTTATTGGGTTTTCTGGTGTCCAACAGAGGAATCGAGGCTAATCCGGAGAAGATCACAGCCATCACCTCCCTGGCTAAACCGAAGTGTATCAATGATGTTCAACGCTTGGCAGGCCGGATTGCCGCGTTGAGCCGGTTCATCAGCCGCCTTGGTGAGAAGGCAATCCCTTTGTATCAGATGTTGAAGAAAACGGATCAATTTGCCTGGAGTTCTGCTGTTGATGATGCATTTGTGGACTTAAAGCGGCCATTGGCCAATCTGCCCGTGCTCGCTGCTCCCGTTGACAAGGAGCCATTGTTGTTATATGTTGCTGCTAATGCTCGGGCGGTCAGTGTGGCTATTGTAGTGGAGCGAAAAGAGGCAGGCAAGGAGCATCCGGTTCAATGTCCGGTTTATTATATCAGTGAGGTACTTATTGAGTCCAAACAAAGATACCCGCATTGGCAGAAGCTGGTATATGGAGTTTTTATGGCAACCCGGAAGCTTAAGCAGTACTTTCAAGGGCACCCCATTACGGTGGTCAGTTCTGCTCCCTTGGGCGATATCATCCAGAACCGGGAAGCGACTGGCTGGATTGCCAAGTGGGCTATAGAACTCGGGCCGCACTGGTTGAAGTACGTACCTCGGACGGCGGTCAAATCTCAAGCGCTTGTTGAATTCATCAATGATTGGACGAAACTGCAAGCACCTGAAGAAAAGACGGATCACACATATTGGACCATCCATTTTGATGGATCCAGGCAATTGGAAGGCTCGGGGGCTAGAGTCGTATTAACTTCCCCACGAGGTGATAAGTTTCCTTACGTTCTCCGCTTAATGTTCCCTTGTACTAACAATGCAGCTGAGTATGAAGCCTTGCTCCATGGTCTCCAGATGGCTAAGGAGATGAATCTAAGTCGAGTTAAGTGCTTCAGTGACTCGGACCTCGTGGCTCAACAAGTGTCTGACACTTGGGATTCCAAGGACCCACTCATGACAGCATATCGTCGTGAGGTGGATATCGTTGCAGGTCACTTTAAAGGCTATCAGGTGGACCACGTGGACCGACGGAAGAATGAAGCGGCGGACGCTTTAAGCCGGCTAGGTCTCAGCGCAAACCGGTCCCACCCAATGTTTTTCTCGATGTGTTGCACAACCCGTCGGTCAAGCTCCCTGGTGAAGCGGATTTGGCTATTCCTGATCCGGAGGCTCAGTTGGTGGCAGCTCTTCATGTCATTCCGAATTGGACGCTCCCTTACCTTGCATACATGAACCGGGGCGAGTTACCAGAGGATGAGACTCTGGCCCGACAGATAATCCGGTGCTCCAAGTCCATGACTATTGTCAATGGCGATTTGCATCATTGCAGTGTATCAGGGGCATGTCAATGTTGTGTGTCCCTTGAAGAAGGCTGTGAAATTTTGCATGAAATCCACGAAGGAGATTGTGGTCACCACGCTGGTTCAAAATCATTGGTGGATAAAGCGTTCCGCCATGGCTTCTATAGGTTAACTGCTCATGCTGATGCGGAGGATCTGGTCAGGCGATGTGACGGTTGCCAAAAGTTTTCAAGACGTGCTCATGTGCCGGCTCAAGAATGGAGAATGATTCCAATCACTTGGCCGTTTGCAACTTGGGGGCTTGATATGGTTGGGCCTTTCAAAAGGTCCAAGGACAAGAAGACCCATCTCCTGGTGGCGGTTGACAAGTTTACAAAGTGGGTGGAGGCAGAACCTGTTAGCAAGTGTGATGCGGCCATGGCGGTTCAGTTCATCAAAAAAGTGATTTTCCGGTTTGGCTTTCCACACAGTATCATCACAGATAATGGTACCAATTTGTCCAAGGGTGCCATGAAGGAGTTCTGCGAACGTGAGCACATCCGGCTTGACGTTTCATCAGTGGCGCACCCACAGTCCAATGGTCAAGCAGAAAGAGCTAATCAGGAGATCTTGAGAGGCATCAAGCCCCGGCTTATGGTTCCTTTGCAGAGAATACCGGGTTGTTGGGTAGAAGAGTTACCATCTGTGCTATGGAGCATCAATACCACACCCAACAGATCAACAGGATACACACCGTTCTTCATGGTCTATGGAGGGGAGGCGGTTCTCCCCAGTGATATCCGTCATGATTCACCTCGTGTGGCGGCTTATGTTGAAGTGGACAACGAGACAGCACGGCAAGACGCTTTGGACCGGTTGGATGAAGAGCGTGACATAGCAGCTGCCCGCTCGGCGATTTACCAACAGGATCTTCGTCGTTATCGCAGTCGCCGAGTCAGAACCAGAGCTTTTCAAGAAGGAGATTTGGTGCTTCGGCTAATCCAAGATCAGACTGATATGCATAAGTTATCCCCACCTTGGGAAGGACCTTTCGTGGTCAGCAAGAATCTGCACAACGGGTCATACTATCTGATCGATATTCGAGAGCATAAAGTCTCACGTACATCAGAGGAGGATACCAACAGGCCGTGGAACATAGCTCATCTCCGGCCTTACTATACCTGAGCCATTGGCTCCACTTATGTACATATTATGGCTATGTATATACTATGATTAATATAATAAACCGGAACCTCAGCTAAAGCGGGGTATCTGTTCTTTCACATCATGCGTGGTTACACGGAGTTGTTCTGTATTAAAGCGGCCTCCGGTTTACCCCTTGAATTTTCTTTTTAAATATCACTTGGGGGCTTGGTCGTATCCGAACCAATGCAACACCTTTTGATAGGCGAAAGCCACCAGATCACTTGGGGACATGGTCAAGTCTGAACCAGTCACGCCTCTTGATCGGCCTAAGGCCACAGAATCACTTGGGGGCTTGGTCGAACCCGAACCATTGCCACGCCTCTTGATCGGCATAAATGCCACGGTTTCATTTGGGGACTTGGCTGACTTGAACCGTAGCTACACCTATCGGGAGCTTGGTCGTGTCCGACCATGGTAACGCCATCTGATCGGCTCAAATAAGCCTCTTTTTGCAAACGGTTTTATCATTGCCTTTGCTTCAACATTTCCTTTCATACATATTTCTTTACGATTGTTGCGTTTTTAAACTGACAAAGTTTTAAACCGGTTCAAAATGTCAATGGACAGAACACGGTCTATTTTTAAACCGGAGTTTATTTTCCCGGCTTGATTTTTCTTTGATAAAACATCCTATTAAGGAATAACACGATGTTTATTCTAAAGCCCGGCATGGTCTACAAGGTAAACCGGCATTATATATACAGGAGTTGTTATCTCCTCTAATGGTGCAGGGTTTATAAAACCTCCACTTCAAGATTGGCTAAGCCAGCTCCATGCCCAATAATGGAAGGTATTTTGTATCTCAAAGGTTAGATCATGTACTTAAAAATTCAAATATTTTTGATTTCATAACAATCCGCAAGACGGTACAACCGCGGCGGTATTTTAAGATTTCTTGATTGCAGAAAGTACTTTGGAAATTTTATCACCCAAAGGAAGCACAGGTTGCAGTATGTATGCACGAAGGCATCACAAAACCAAGAGTGTCGACTAGCCTATTACAAGGCAACACGGTGCCCAAATAAGATTATTGTTTTTCAAAGATGGAGCAGTTTTAAACCGATTTCCGGTTCAAGATTGGTCACCAGCATGGCTTGATGGTTGTGGGTCATCCTGTGCCGCTTCCGCTTCTGCTTCTCTGCCCAGCGGCTGGAAGTCAACAGTTGTCCAGTCGATGCCCATTAACGCTTGAAAGACAGCTTCATCATGAATCAGCAGTGACGGATCAATATCAGGAGCATAAGTGTGCTTACGGATTGGATGGATAAGATTTTCCGCTTCAGGAATCGGTGTGGCTACTCGCTTGTTTTGATCATTGTACTGTGCCTGATAATGCGACAAGTCTGCCTCTTCAACCAATTGGCAAGCTAGAGGACGCACCTCCCGGTTTATCGCTCGCAGATCCGCTTCACCAAAAACGGTTCCATCTTCCTTCAAACTGGGATAGCCCTGAGCTGCCTCAACAGGGTCAAAATCCGGCACCCAGGCTTTTGCACGGATTAGGGCAGTGATGGCACCGGTTCGAGCGGCAGATCTCTTTAGCTCTTCAACCCGGGCAAGAAGCATCGACGGCCTCTTCAAAGTATTTAAAATTAAAGAGGGCGCCGGATTGTTATGCGATGCAGTAGAGATGATCCGCTGTGCTCCAGAATACAGCTGCTCAATCAAAGTATAGGCGGCTTTCAATTTCATTCGTACATCTGACCCCAAGTGACCGATGCGTGTTCCTGAAGGGTTACAAAAAATCAGCACATTGAAAGTTACTTAAAGAAGACTGAGTAATTCCAGAAGTTAAATCGGCTCGCCAAAAACAGCAGCGGTCATGGAGTGTACTTGCTGCTTTATGCCGGTCAGTTCGTCCACCACCGGTTTGAGCGCAGCCTCGGCGTCTTCTGCTCGCTTGATTAAAGCGGATTTCTCGGTGACCCAGTCCGCCCGCTCCTTTTTGAAGTTCTCTTTAAGCTGTTCTATGACGCTTAAAGCGCTCGTCAACTCCTCTTTTGCTTTTGAGGTTTCAGCTTGTTGAGACTTCAGATTTTCTTGGAGGTCGGTGACTTGATTTTCTTTTGTCTTCAGCTCAGCCTGCATACAAATAATTATATGATTCAGAAAGCAGTGTAAACATTGAAGTACCAACCACATAACAAGTTATGCACTCGGCACTTAGGGGCTAATGCACATTTGATCTTCATCTTTCAATTGATTATAAAAGTTCCAAGATCAATACAAGTATTCAACTTGGAACTTGGGGGCTAATGGCTATTTGCTCGAATAAATTCTGAAGCTATGATGTCAATTTCCTAAAGTCCCAGTTTAACTATACTAAGTTGACCCGGCCCTTGGGGGCTACATCGGCAAAATTCAGGCATATTGAAGTTTAAATGACAAGTCCCGGTTTAAAATGATATCTTAAACCAACTCTTGGAGGCTATTGGAGTTGATGAAATTACAAGCAGGAGCATATGGCAATTACCACATATTTATCTTTCATCATATTAACCAGGCCGGCTTCATAGTCACGGCTGGTATATAACCGGTTTAGAAAGCCGGAGTGAAGGTCTTGAGGAGACAAAGCAGTATAAGTTGACAAGTCGGCATTCCATTTGCCCTTGCGAATTGCAGCAAATTCTTCCTTGGCAGTATGCTTAGACAAAGCAACATGATTGCTTGGCTCGGTATGGCCAATTCCAGTAATAACAACTTCATCATCGGTTTGCATTAGGGCCGTCGGTTTCTCAGTGGACTTGGATGGACTGGTGGATATCTCAATCCGAATAGGACTTCTGGGCTGGTCAACAGGATTGGAGGCATCAACATATCTCTCTTCAGCAATACATTCATCATCTTGTGGTGGCGGATCATTTGGCGCATCTTCATGAATAGCCGCTTCAGGATCTGGCGTTTTATCCGGTTCAGGGACGACGTCCTCCTCGGCCGCTTTATCCAGGCGGGTCTTCTTGCTCGGTCTAGGCTTGGCCCTGGAAGGAGTAATAAAAGTCAAAAACAGCATATGTTACAAAGTAATACACCAGAAATACTATGATAAGTATAGCTTACCCAGGCACGGTTTTGAGCGGTGGCAGCTCAGTAGCAGAAGACTCGCCAGATGATAAATGGGAAGTAACCTGATAATTGGAGTCAGAAGGATTAAGAGGTTGACGAAAACGGCCCGCTTTAGGACAAGCACTGACAAGCAAATTAGAGACCTCTGAACGGTGCTTCCGAACCGGACTGTTCGGTAAACTGGTGGAGGTAACTACCTGGCCGCTATGACGGGTTGTGCGGCGAGCTTCGTGCTATTGGGTCTTCATAAGAAATTTGGGATCCAAGTAAGCAAGAGGATGAGAAATTTTAACTTTCCGGTTTGCCTAACGGATTTTTGGCAAAAGCAAAGGGTCTGAATCAGAAGAGAGAATAATTACCTCTGCAGCATCAGCGTGGCTGGCTTCAGCATCATCCTAACAAATATCACCATCAATAAAGCGTGTAAGAAGTAAGCCTAGTGAATCAAGCTCTACTTCAAGGTCCGGATTACCCACATCATCGTTAGCTGCTGGATCTGAAGATGCAGTGGTTTTCTTCCTATGGGTGGTTTTCTTCACGACTCTAGTCTTTGGCCGGATTGGTCTTTCCGGTTTGTTTGTTTTTTCTGGTTTTCTCCTGCGGAAGCTTCTTGCTCCAGAACGGATCATTGCCCTGTTCCAACAGATATTGGTGTTAATTAATGGGCAGATATAGCAATGACAAGATCAGTGAAAGGTAAAGTTAAAAGCTTACGGCTGGCAGTTTGTTGGTGGCGCAGAAGGGAAGCAGGCCGGTTCGGGCACAGATGTGTTCCGGTTCGTTCAACATTTTCTTCACAGCTTCCGTGACTTCTTCGTTGGTGACCTGGATGTTCATGTGGCGCAGTGGGTCATCAACACTGCCAGTATACTCGCACATCAAACCGGAGCGCTGACTAAGGGGCAGTATGCTCCAGGATATCCAACAGCGAGCGAGATCAACTCCTGTTAAACCGTTGGCCATGAAGGCTCTGAGCTTGGATAGTTGAGGAGCGTATTTACTTCTTTCCTTGGCAGTCAACCTTTGTGGAAAAGGGTGTGTATTGCTAAGCCGCTCCGGACGAAAGCCAGGCAAGGGATTTTCATCAGCAGGGGAGTTGTCTTTGCAATAGAACCATGATTGATTCCACTCTTGGGGATGGCTGTGCAGTTTCGCGTGAGGGTAAGTGACCTCTTTCCTTTTCTGAATCGCCACACCACCCAATCCCATATTGGAGCCGTCAGGAAACTCTGTGCGGCGGTTTAGATGAAAGCAGTCTCTGAACAACTCGACTGTGGGTTCCTCTTGAAAGAACACCTCACATAGCACTTGGAAGTGACATATGTTGGTAACAGAGTTGGGGCCAGTGTCTTGCGGGCGGAGTTGAAAATTGGCTAAGACGTCCCGGTAAAATTTAGAACCGGGCGGATTAAAGCCCCGGGCTAAGTGATCTGCGAAAACGATGACCTCTCCTTCTTGAGGTGTGGGAGGGCATTCTTTGCCAGGGACCCTCCAATGGATGGTGTTTTTGCTGCTTAAAGCGCCGGTCAGGACTAAATTGTTTAGTTGAGTTTCTATGACGCGAGAAGGAGCCCAATTGCATTCATATACTTGTTTGGCCATGGTGAAATCTACAAAATAAATGGTTCCGGTTCAAGAGTGTATTGGTTAAATGTACAATGGTATGTAAGATGTTAAACCAGAGACAACTATATCTAAACCGGAATTCTATGAAGCGACAGCATCTGGCGGTTCAACAAGGGGACTAATGATATATACCGATTTGTTAATTTTTGCTACACCAAGTTAAACCGCCTGATCTAGGTATTGAAACAGTTGAGATTGCGGATGGATAAGTATACAGAAACATATTTCACAAGATTTCTCTACAGAACTAGATCTGAAGCAAGTACAGAAAAGAAAGAAAATATTCAAAAGCTCAAAGCAGAATAGTACTATTGCATCAACGGGCAGAAGTGTATGTGAGATCTATGGTTTTGGGCATGAAACTAAAGGCGGATGCTAAAGGTTATCACTACATAGAGAAAGGGTCCGCAGATGCATCCAGGAGCTAGCATATGAGGATGAACAGGCGATGAACGCAGCAAGAACATGAAACCCTAGAACGGATCTAGGTTAAGAAGAGCAGAAGACCTACCAGAGTTGAGGAGGACGCGGAAAGTCGCCGCAGTTTTCTGGTGCGCTCAGGTTGATGCAGCGGGCAAGGTCGGTGCAGAAGACGACGGCGGCGGCGGAGCTCTGAGACTGACGACGCGAGGAAGAAGAAGAAGAGGAAGGGCACGAAGGGGAAAAAAGAAATGATCCTTCGGTCCTATTTATAAGGCAAAAAGGCATGTGTCAGGCGCGTGAATCCAGGAACCGCAAATTTTGGAAGCGGAGTTGTTGCCTCAGTTGTTGTGAGTCTATTAAACAAGGAGATATCATAGATGTTTTCTTTATGACAGATGACGTCACCCCGGTTTACAACAATTGGAGAGGATGACATCACGGCGGTTCAGCAATTACACGAAGATATAGAAGATGAAGTTTTTTTGCTAAGGATTGACATGAACCTGTTCAAATCAATCTGGGGCCTAATGTTGGGGATATTACTACTGGGCATAAACCGGACTATTTGGGCCGGGTTAGCTTTATCAGTAGCTCAAGAGTATTAAAGCCCAAGAAGATAGATGAGGGCCTGAGGCCCGTAGACGGTTTAAGACATAAAGCCGTAAACCGGCGTATATGTGTAAACTTGTATTGTAAGGTAGGAATAAGGAGAGGCCAATCCGGATACGAATATGAACCGGTGTGGGATTCTGTGAACCGACGGGTGTCACCAGTGTATATAAGGGGATGACCCGGCGGTGGTTCAGGAGAACAGACAACAACTCGAGGTTTAGGCGAAGCTTATTTGCTCCCTAAGCCCTCGAAACCCCATCAATTCCATCACAACTAGACGTAGGCTTTTACCTTCATTGAAGGGGCCGAACTAGTATAAACCCTCGTGCGTCCCTATGTCCGCTTTAACCCCTTCAAGCTAACCCGTCGTGATGGCTCCACGACTAAGTCCTTTCTCTAGGACATCTGTCGTGACAAAACCTCGACAGATCCCATCTCAGATTTCATGGCCTCAAGCCATTTTGCGGAATCTGGGCTCACCATCGCTTCTTCGTAGTTCGTAGGTTCGTCATGGTCTAGTAACATAACTTCCAGAACAGGATTACCGTAGCACTTTGGTGCGGATCTTACTCTGGTTTACCTACGAGGTTCAGTAACAACTTGATCTGAAGTTTCATGATCATCATCATTAACTTCCTGACTAATTGGTGTAGTAGTCACAGGAACAGATTTCTGTGATGAACTACTTTCCAATAAGGGAGCAGGTACGGTTACCTCATCAAGTTCTACTTTCCTCCCACTCACTTCTTTCGAGAGAAACTCCTTCTCTAGAAAGGATCCATTCTTAGCAACGAATATCTTGCCTTCGGATCTGTGATAGAAGGTGTACCCAAGTGTCTCCTTTGGGTATCCTATGAAGACACACTTCTCCGATTTAGGTTTGAGCTTATCAGGATGAAACTTTTTCATATAAGCATCGCAACCCCAAACTTTAAGAAACGACAACTTTGGTTTCTTGCCAAACAACAGTTCATACGGTGTCGTCTCAACGGATTTAGATGGTGCCCTTTTTAACGTGAATGCAGTTGTCTCTAATGCATAACCCCAAAACTATAGTGGTAAATCGGTAAAAACATCATAGATTGCACTATATCCAATAAAGTACGGTTATGACATTCAGACACACCATTATACTGTGGTGTTCCAGGTGGCACGAATTTGTGAAAGTATTCCATATTGTTTTAATTGAAGACCAAACTTGTAACTCAAATATTTGTCTCCATGATCAGATCGTAGAAACTTTATTTTCTTGTTATGATGATTCTCTACTTCACTCTGAAATTCTTTGAACTTTTCAAATGTTTCAGACTTATGTTTCATCAAGTAGATATACCCATATCTGCTCAAATCATCTGTGAAGGTCAGAAAATAATGATACCTGCCGCGAGCCTCAATATTCATCGGACCACATACATTAGTATGTATGATTTCCAACAAATCTGTTGCTCGCTCCATTGTTCCGGAGAACGAAGTTTTAGTCATCTTGCCCAAGAGGCATGGTTCGCAAGCATCAAGTGATTCGTAATCAAGTGATTCAAAAAGCCCATCAGCATGGAGTTTCTTCATGCGCTTTACACCAATATGACCTAAACGGCAGTGCCACAAATAAGTTGCACTATCATTATTACCTTTGCATCTTTTGGCTTCAATATTATGAATATGTGTATCAGTACGATCGAGATCCAACAAAACATTTTCATTGGGTGTATAACCATAGAATGTTTTATTCATGTAAACAGAATAACAATTATTCTCTAACTTAAATGAATAACCGTATTGCAATAAACATGATCAAATCATATTCATGCTCAACGCAAACTCCAAATAACATTTATTTAGGTTCAACACTAATCCCGAAAGTATAGGGAGTGTGCGATGATGATCATATCAATCTTGGAACTACTTCCAACCCACATCGTCACTTCACCCTCAACTAGTCTATGTTTATTCTGCAACTCCTGTTTCGAGTTACTACTCTTAGCAACTGAACCAGTATCAAATACCGAGGGGTTGCTATAAACACTAGTAAAGTACACATCAATAACATGTATATCCAATATACCTTTGTTCACTTTGCCATCCTTCTTATCCGCCAAATTCTTGGGGCAGTTCCGCTTCCAGTGACTAGTCCCTTTGTAGTAGAAGCACTTAGTCTCAGGCTTAGGACCAGACTTGGGCTTCTTCACTTGAGCAGCAACTTGCTTGCCGTTCTTCTTGAAGTTCCCCTTCTTCCCTTTGCACTTTTCTTGAAACTAGTGGTCTTGTCAACCATCAACACTTGATGTTTTTCTTGATTTCTACCTTCGTTGATTTCAGCATCACGAAGAGCTTGGGAATCGTTTCCGTTCTCCCTTGCATATTATAGTTCATCACGAAGTTCTACTAACTTGGTGATGGTGACTAGAGAATTCTGTCAATCACTATTTTATCTGGAAGATTAACTCCCACTTGATTCAAGCGATTGTAGTACCCAGACAATCTGAGCACATGCTCACTGCTTGAGCTATTCTCCTCCATCTTTTAGCTATAGAACTTGTTTGAGACTTCATATCTCTCAACTCGGGTATTTGCTAGAAATATTAACTTCAACTCCTGGAACATCTCATATGGTCCATGACGTTCAAAACGTCTTTGAAGTCCCGATTCTAAGCCGTTTAAGCACGGTGCACTAAACTATCAAGTAGTCATCATATTGAGCTAGCCAAATGTTCATAATGTCTGCATCTGCTCCTGCAATAGGTCTGTCACCTAGCGGTGCATCAAGGACATAATTCTTTTGTGCAGGAATGAGGATAAACCTCAAATCACGGATCCAATCCGTATCATTGCTACAAACATTTTTCAACTTAGTTTTCTCTAGGAACATATCAAAAATAAAACAAGGAACAACATCGCGAGCTATTGATCTACAACATAGATGTGCTAATACTACCAGGACTAAGTTCATGATAAATTAAAGTTCAATTAATCATATTACTTAAGAATTCCCACTTAGATAGACATCCCTCTAATCCTCTAAGTGATCACGTGATCCAAATCAACTAAACCATGTCCGATCATCACGTGAGATGGAGTAGTTTCAATGGTGAACATCACTATGTTGATCATATCTACTATATGATTCACGTTCGACCTTTCGGTCTCCGTGTTCCGAGGCCATATCTGTATATGCTAGGCTCGTCAAGTTTAACCTGAGTATTCCGCTTGTGCAACTGTTTTGCACCTGTTGTATTTGAACGTAGAGCCTATCACACCCAATCATCACGTGGTGTCTCAGCACGAAGAACTTTCGCAACGGTGCATACTCAGGGAGAACACTTCTTGATAATTAGTGAGAGATCATCTTAAAATTCTACCGTCAATCAAAGCAAGATAAGATGCATAAAAGATAAACATCACATGCAATCAATATAAGTGATATGATATGGCCATCATCATCTTGTGCTTGTGATCTCCATCTCCAAAGTACCATCATGATCTCCATTGTTACCGGCATGACACCATGATCTCCATCATCTTGATCTATATCAATGTGTCGTCACATGGTCGTCTCACCAACTATTGCTCTTGCAACTATTGCTATCGCATAGCGATAAAGTAAAGCAATTATTTGGCGCTTGCATCTTATGCAATAAAGAGACAACCATAAGGCTTCTGCCAGTTGCCGATAACTTCACCAGAACATGATCATCTCATACAACAACTTATATCTCATCACGTCTTGACCATATCACATCACAACATGCCTTGCAAAAACAAATTAGACGTCCTCTACTTTGTTGTTGCAAGTTTTACGTGGCTGCTACGGGCTGAGCAAGAACCGTTCTTACCTACGCATCAAAAACCACAACGATAGTTTGTCAAGTTAGTGATGTTTTAACCTTCTCAAGGACCGGGCGTAGCCACACTCAGTTCAACTAAAGTTGGATAAACTGACACCCGCTAGTCACCTGTGTGCATAGCATGGCGGTAAAACCAGTCTCGCGTAAGCGTACGCGTAATGTCGGTCCGGGCCGCTTCATCCAACAATACCGCCGAACCAAAGTATAACATGCTGGTAAGCAGTATGACTTATATCGCCCACAACTCACTTGTGTTCTACTCGTGCATATAACATCAACGCATAAAACCTGGCTCTGATGCCACTGTTGGGGAACGTAGTAATTTCAAAAAAAATCCTACGCACACGCAAGATCATGGTGATGCATAGCAACGAGAGGGGAGAGTGTTGTCTACGTACCCTCGTAGACCGAAAGCGGAAGCGTTAGCATAACGCGGTTGATGTAGTTGTACGTCTTCACGATCCGACCGATCAAGTACCGAACGCACGGCACCTCCGAGTTCAGCACACGTTCAGCCCGATGACGTCCCTCGAGCTCCGATCCAGCCGAGTGTTGAGGGAGAGTTTCGTCAGCACGACGGCGTGGTGACGATGTTGATGTTCTACCGACGCAAGGCTTCGCCTAAGCACCGCTACAGTATTATCGAGGTGGACTATGGTGAAGGGGGCACCGCACACGGCTAAAAGATCAACTTGATCAATTGTTGTGTCCATGGGGTGCCCCCTGCCCCCGTATATAAAGGAGTGGAGGAGGGGGAGGGACGGCCCTCTCTATGGTGCGCCCTAGGGGAGTCCTACTCCCACCGGGAGTAGGATTCCCCCTTTCCTAGTAGAACTAGGAGCCCTTCCAAGTAGTAGGAGTAGGAGGGAAGGAAAGGGAAGGGAAAAGGAGAAGGAAGGAAGGGCCCCCCCTCCCTAGTCCAATTCGGACCAGCCCATGGGGAGGGGTGCGGCCACCCTTTGAGGCCTTTCTCTCCTTTCCCGTATGGCCCATTAAGGCCCAATACGAATTCCCGTAACTCCCCGGTACTACCGAAAATACCCGAATCACTCAGAACCTTTACGATGTCCGAATATAGTCGTCCAATATATCGATCTTTACGTCTCGACCATTTCGAGACTCCTCGTCATGTCCCCGATCTCATCCGAGACTCCGAACTCATTCGGTACATCAAAACATATAAACTCATAATATAACTGTCATTGAAACTTTAAGCGTGCAGACCCTACGGGTTTGAGAACTATGTAGACATGACCGAGACACGTCTCCGGTCAATAACCAATAGCGGAACCTGGATGCTCATATTGGCTCCCATATATTCTACGAAGATCTTTATCAGTCAAACCGCATAACAACATACGTTGTTCCCTTTGTCATCGGTATGTTACTTGCCCGAGATTCGATCGTCGGTATCTCAATACCTAGTTCAATCTCATTACCGGCAAGTCTCTTTACTCGTTCCGTAATACATTATCCCGCAACTAACTCATTAGTTACAATGCTTGCAAGGCTTATAGTGATGTGCATTACTGAGTGGGCCCAGAGATACCTCTCCGACGATCGGAGTGACAAATCCTAATCTCGAAATACGCCAACCCAACAAGTACCTTCGGAGACACCTGTAGAGCACCTTTATAATCACCCAGTTACGTTGTGACGTTTGGTAGCACACAAAGTGTTCCTCCGATAAACGGGAGTTCCATAATAACATAGTCATAGGAACATGTATAAGTCATGAAGAAAGCAATAGCAACATACTAAACAATCGAGTGCTAAGCTAACGGAATGGGTCAAGTCAATCACATCATTCTCCTAATGATGTGATCCCGTTTAATCAAATGACAACTCATGTCTATGGTTAGGAAACTTAACCATCCTTGATCAACGAGCTAATCGAGTAGAGGCATACTAGTGAGACTCTGTTTGTCTATGTATTCACACATGTATTATGTTTCCGGTTAATACAATTCTAGCATGAATAATAAACATTTATCATAAAATAAGGAAATAAATAATAACTTTATTATTGCCTCTAGGGCATATTTCCTTCAAGTTCTGCCTCGTCGGCGGGGTCATGGTGAATGGCGTGAAGATGCCAACCCGAGATGGACCTAACAGCTCTACATCCGGGATGTAGAACCGCTAGTCTCCACAAACTCCCTGGGCAGGTATTGGAGGCCGGTGACGCTACTGATGGCGGCACCGCTGCATTCGCACCTCTCGCTGACGTTTATTTGCAACTTGATGCAGAAAAAGTTTCACCACAAGTCAAAGTGTGGTTCGCAGCAGAGAAAAGCTTCACATAGCGTGATAATGCACCCTATGGAGAATTGAGTTTGGGGAAAGATGGTGGAGTCGCAGACAGTAAAAACAATGGACGGGAGGCTATGACTGAACTGCTAAGACATCGTCTACAAGAAACTCAATTGCGCATGAAGCAACACGACAACAAATATCGGAGTGAAAGATCGTTTGAAGTGGGTGATTGGGTTTATCTCAATTACTTGCAGAATTCGCTTGCGTCGTGGCGTAATCATAAGTTTGCCAGTTTTATGGCCTTATCAAGTTCTTCGTCGCGTGGGGGTTGTCTCGTTTTTTTAGAAATGGAGGATGATCCTCGGCTTCTGCATCTGGATGATGCATGCAGCAAATTTATTAATTATTTACATAAGACCTTACAAAGTCATACAACAGTAAGACTAAAGCCACCGTCTAGGCAACATCTGTCACTACTCCTATCCAGTTGATTTAGGGATGCTAATAGTCTGGGTCTAATACCAAACAGACCTCGCAGCCAAATTTAACATCTAAGACCTGAGGTCCCAACCAGGACGCCTGCCGGGTATGAGGCACCCACCAGTCCGGCGCACTCCTCAACCAGGACGCCTGCCGGGTATGAGGCCGCCGCAGCCACCTGCCACCAATCCATCTTCAGAGCTGTACTGTTGCATCTACCATGCCAGGTCTCTCTGCCAGCGACGCGACCACGACGCCAGACAGCGTCGTCCTCCTGCGCGAGTCCATCCTCGTACATCGGGCGCCGAGTCTCCATTGCGCCATATGGTCGAGATCCATCGTCATCCATGTGTAGGATGAAGCGCCGCCCCACCAAAAAAGCCGCCCACTGGTCCGTCGATCCCGTGTACGCCTCCAAAAATGACGCCCCCAAGAAGGAAAGGACACCAACGCGTCGCCGTCATCCGATCTACTGATTCAGGGTTTCCCCCGGAGGTAGTAGATAACTGTCTTGAACTTCTCCCTGGTGTTGCATTCAAGAAGGAAACGCCGCATACTAGCTCCGTCACCGCCGGCCTTGGCCATGTTTTCACCCGGATCTGAACATAGAACCTCCATCAAGCAACTTGTACACGAACCACCGTCATCACTGCCGGGGACTGGACGCCAGGCCGCCGCCGCCGCCTGACCGGCCATGGCACCACCATGGTGCCTAGGCCGGCGTCGTCAGGTGGGGGCTGTCTGGGCTTGCTCTGACAATTCTGCAGTCCAAGCGGATTTGGAAGGGCGGCAATCATTCCGCGATTCAAGGTACGCTGGCAGGGACACACCCAACAATAGGAGGGAGAGACTAGTGTAAAAGCAGCACCTAGTGTGCAAAAATAGAAAAAAGCAATGACATCCGTCGGATATTAAATGGATGTCTCAGATTCAATGGACGTGAGCTGATGGAGCTTATGTGCATTTTGTGAAAAACCCCTTGACTAACAGTCATGTACAAAAAGATCCCTCCACCATGTTCCTCAAGCTGGATCTGAGACATCCATTTAATATCCGACGAATGTTGTTGATTTTTCTATTTTTGCACACTAGGTGCTGCTTTTACACTAGTATCTCCCACAACAGGATTCTTGGGAGGGCGCGTACAGCCGTGCAAAATTTCCTGCTCTATCGATGGGGACAAGTCGCGTTTCACGGGGTGGCGAGTGTAATGACCTGGCCCACCCCTGGACATCGGCCCAAGGCGCCAGACCTAGGAACTGGAGGCCCAGAAGATGGCGCGGAGAAAGAGCACAACGGGATAAAATGGCGTGAAGACGGCGTGAAGGGTGTCGACGTTTTCATCAGATAGAAATAGACCATTTCCCCTGTCTCTCTGTATCTCTCCCTTCCCTGATCTTCTTCCTCCTCTGTAAATCCGAATAGGCAAGCTGAGTGCATCACAACAACGAGTAGGTGCTCACCCACCGCCACCGGAAATTCACTTTGGCACCACGATGCGATGTGACGTTGAAACGTCGTCTTTCTGAAATTGAGTGCGATATAAAGTCTCGGCAACATCTCAAAACTATCCAATCAACAACAAAAAATTGTCGAACAAACATAATGAAAGGGACGAAACACCTGGTCTGACCATGAGGTAACAAGAGCAGTAGATAGATCAGTACTGTACTAACAAAGGTCCGAAAGGACACAGACAGCACTGACAAATCACAAATTTATGCCGGCAACGAGACCGTGTCATCAAAGGTAAACAGATAGTCCAGCAAGCGCAGCGTGCGCCACACCGTACCATATCGTCAGGCGGCAAACTTGACGGCGATGTCGGCGAGGCAGCGCGCTACCTCGGCCGGCGTCGAGAACAACGCCATGTGGTCGGCGCCGTCGATTTCCTTGACCTCCTCCACGGGGTAGTTCTGCACCATCCAGCGCTGGAACACCTCGACGATGGCGTTGTCGTCCTTGAGGACGATGAACACCCTGCGCACCGACCCGTAGCGGGCCTCGGTGTATGGTGGCTGCAGTCTCAGGTCCTCCACGAACATCGAACCGACTCTCATCAGGGATCTTCCCAGCGTCAGGTCCTGCCAGACATATGATTCCAAACAGATCCCAGCGTCAGGTCCTGCCATACATATGATTCCAAACAGCATGCATCGTCCTCTTTGGTTAATCTAAAATCCCAGTCTAAAGCTTCCTCGCAGGAACATTTCAGGTTTCAGCGATGTTCGAACTTGATTAACAGCGACGGGTAGGTACGTACCTCCGGCGAGCACAGCTGCAAGAACTTTGCTCGCGTGACCAGCGGCCCGAACTGCATGGCAGTAGGAAGCTTGCCCTCCGGATCTTGAGGCTTAAACTCAGTGTCCATCCAGTCCAGCGTTCCCCCCTCCACGAACTTTTTAGATCGAGCAAAACATTCATCAGTAGTACAAAAAGCGATATGCTAATGCTGGTGCATGTTGATGTTTTTGGCTTCGGCGCACGTCTCCAATGTCCAATCACGTACCTTTTCAAGCACGTACGCCGGCGACGACCGGTGGTCCGGCATGAAGGCGGAGAGGAACACCGCGGCGGCGACCTTCTCCGGGAACAGCTCGCAGGCGAGGGCGATGTTCACGCCGCCGAGGCTGTGGCCGACGAGCACCACCTTCTCCCCGGGCGGGAGGGACTCCAGGAGGTCCAGCAGCGGCTTGGTGTAGTCGCGGAACGTCGGCACCTCGCGCAGCGGCGTGGGGTCGACGCCCGACGCCGCGAGGTCAGGCGCGCTGACGCGGTGACCGGCGTCCCTGAGCCGCGTGGCCACCTTGAACCAGGCCCAGGCGCCGACGCATGCGCCGTGCACCAGAACGATGTGCTTGCCGCTAGCTTGGTCCGCCGGAGCCTCTATCTCCATGTGCGTGCGTGGGGTTTTGCGACTGTTTCTCCGTGCTGCTTGTCGTTAGCTGTGGCTCCGATGTCAGAAACCTCGGGCGCTGTTAGATTTATGAAGCCGCTCTTGAAGCTTCGGGCCCGCAACCGCAAACTATCATCGATCAGCAGAATCACGTGCTAGCGAGGATAAGCTTGAATAATCATGGATGCAAATTAAGTCAACAAAACATGTTTAGTTGGAGGTGCCACTGGAGGGCTGCTAAAGGCAATAATTGCTAGACTTATGGAAAGAATACACGCACTGACCTTACGGACATGGACGTGGGCTTGTGCAGTTGGCTAGCTTCAACAGTTGCTCAGCACTCACTCCGTTTAAACAAGTGCACCAGTCCGTAGCTAGCCGCCATAGCAACTGTTATTTGATGAGATGGCCTTTCCAAATTTGATGATTTCAATCTGCTAGGGACTGATCCAACTATCAATGTGTAGAGTTGGACATTTGACAGTCAATATGATGGAAAATTACATAATGTGTGAGTCGACTTTGGTAAAGTACCTGAATGCTTAGACAAGTTTGGTAACTTTGTTTGGATTTATGAAGTCGCTCTTGAAGTGTTGGCTCCCACGGCGGGCCTAAACGTTGACCAAGAGTGGGCAGCAACTTTTAATTTTAATTGTGCCGGGCTGAAATTTGAACTCATAACACCAAAATCATGTAGAGTTGCATGCAAAAGCTGATTGACAAGGTAGCCTACGCACTTATACTGCAACATCTAGTGATGGAGAGTCTGTGGTACCATGTCATCAACTCGTTCGGGAGGAAGAAAATGGTCGGCTCAGGGATTTTGATGTAATTTTTTTATTTTTCTAGAATGTTTGCACCGTTCACTACTAGAAAAAGGGCTATAGATGGGATTGACATTAATGACGCACCAGGTAATAGGTGCGCCATTAGCATATACTAATGGCGCACCATCTTCTGATACGCCATTAGTGTTGAAACTACTAATGACGCACCAGGCCTAGGATGCGCCATTAGTATCAAATTTTTTTTTGAACTAGCGCGCCTGTCCAAACATACTAATGGCGCATCCAGACACAGTGCGCCATTACTAGTTGTAACTATTAATGTCGCACTAGTCCCAGAGTGCGCCACTAATGTTGTTTTTTAATTATATTTTTTATTCCTTTTGTTGCAAAACTACTAATGGCGCACTCTTCCACCGTGCGCCATTACTAGTTCAAACTAGTAATGGCGCACCGTGAAACAGTGCGCCATTAGTATGTTTTTTTTGCAAAACTACTAATGGTGCATCAGATGTAGGTGCGCCATTAGTAACCTGGATTACTAATGGCGCATTTATTGTTGGTGCGCCATTAGTAAGTGGGCAGCAATAAGATATTTTGGGCAGTCTCTCCTACCCACACTCACTTTCTCCCCACTTCATTCTCTCCACCTCCTCCTTGTCTCGGGTGCCTCCTCTTTTTCACCTCATTTCCACCAGAGATTCATTCAAATTAAGTGGTTAAATTACCTTGTTTTGATAGGTAAGTAAGGGGGAAGCTATATTTATGTTGTTCTCCCTACAACAATGTGCACATGCACTTTTTATGGCCTAGCTAGATCTATGTATGTTCGTGGTGTTGCATATGTTTGTGGTGTTGCATATGTGTTTGTGTTTGGAGGTGTACCGGTATTTGAAATGCGATAGTTGCCAATATTTTGCCGGAATGTTGATTCATTTCCGTTTCGGCGATAATTTTGGCATTAAGCATTCTTTTTTGTCCTATTTTTAGGGAAAGTCATGCCAAATTTTTTCTTGGTTCTAAAATATCGTTTTGCTCTACCCCGCAGGCGACCATGGTCCGCACGATGACCGAAGGCATCATGAATAGGTTTTTGAGGTCCGCGAAGGCCGAGATGCTTCAAAAGAACGAGACGGAGATAAGATGTTCGTGTCGAAGATGCAAGCTGGAGAGCCTTATTGCGGACCCGGATTCCGGGCAGGTGCGGGACCACCTGCTCTTGCGTGGTTTCATGGATGGCTATCGGTGGCAAGGTGATGAAGATGACTACGAAGTCGTCCATGGGGGCCGGGCAAGAAATGAGGAAGGGCAGCAAGACAACTACCACGGCTCGGGCGGGCGAGAAGACGAAGAATCCCCAGGAGATGATCACGACGGTGATGCTGTACACAGTCATCATGTAGAAGATGCAGGACATGATGATGAGGAAGATGCCGGAGCAGACGACGGGCATGATCATGAAGATGATGATGCCGGCGGAGCAGACCATGGTGGACCATCGATGGGCTGGGTGCAGGACCCTTATATTCAAGAGCTGCTTCTCAAGCAGACGGATAACACAAGAGCTGCCGCCCGAGAGAAAGCCAAGGTGGATCAACTTGAGTTAGACGCGGTTACTCCATTGTATGAAGGATGCAGGCCCGAGGATACCCGCCTGAAAGTAACGCTCATGGCTCTGGAGATGAAGGTAAAACACAAAATGACCGACGCATGCTTCGACGAGAACATGTCATTCTGTCACCTATACGTGGGACGCCGCAGAGAAAGAATATTTCCCTATGAGAGCCGCACTGCTCACGACGGTGCACGACTATCTCGGTTACGGATATCTCGCGGGGCAGGTAGTCCATGGATTTTCTGGATGCGTAAGGTGCATGGATGACACAACGTATCGCCAGCTAGATAGAGATCCCGGGTCTTCGAAAACCGTGTTCATGGGACATCGAAGGTGGCTTCACGACAATGACCCGTGGAGGAAACGCAAGGATCTGTTCGATGGTGAAACCGAACCCCGAAAACGCCCGTGTACGAGGAGCGGCGAGGAAATAGACAAGCTGTTGAAAAATTGGAAAGACTGCCCACTGCCGGGAAAGAAGCAAAAGGCGCCAGAGCCGGGAAAGAAGCGAAAGGCGCCAGAGCCGCTGCTGAAGGTATGGAAAACGAGGTCTGTTTTCTGGGACTTGCCGTACTGGAAGATCCACCGTGTACCTCACAGCCTTGATGTCATGCATATCACGAAGAACGTGTGCGAGAGTCTGCTTGGTACCCTGCTCAACATGCCAGAGAGGACCAAAGATGGGCCGAAAGCAAGGGCAGACTTGAAATCAATGGGCATCAGGCAGGAGCTTCACGCTATATATGATGATGATGATGATGATGATGATGATGATGATGATGATGATGATGAGGCGAAGCAGGACACAGAAAGTCGTCGCAAAGGCAAAAAGGCCAAGAAGACTGGAAATGACTACCCTCCCGCGTGCTTCACTCTAAGTCAGGAGCAGATCGAGCAGTTTTTCACCTGCCTCCTAGGAGTAAAACTTCCTTACGGTTACGCGGGGAAGATAAGCAGATACCTAGACCTAGCGAAGCAGAAGTTCAGCGGGATGAAGTCTCACGACTGTCACGTGCTGATGACGCAGATACTTCCAGTTGCAATCCGTGGGATCATGGACGCGCACGTCCGTGAAACGCTATTTGGCCTATGCAACTTCTTCGACATCATCTCTCGGAAGTCGACTGGCGTGAGGCAACTCAGAAGGCTACAGGAAGAGATCGTGGTGTGTACTTCCCGCCCGCATTCTTCGATGTTATGGTGCATCTGCTGGTCCATATAGTGGAGGATATCATCCAACTCGGGCCGACGTTCCTGCACAGCATGATGCCGTTCGAAAGGATGAATGGTGTCATCAAAGGATACGTTCGCAACATGTCACGTCCAGAGGGAAGCATAGCCAGGGGCTTTCTGACCGAAGAGTGCATCTCCTACTGCACGAATTATCTAGGCATCGAGAACCCCGTTGGTCTGCCCGTCAACAGGCACCTCGGCAGGCTCGCTGGATGGGGTCACCGTGAGGGTCGCCGCGAAATGCATGTCGACTTCGAGGGTCGACTCGCCGACTTTAAAAGAGCAAACCTAGTCGCGCTACAACACATAGACGTGGTCGATCCTTGGGTAGTAGAGCACAAAACCTTTATTAAGAAGACGTACAATGACCGAGGCCAACAGAGGACAGACGGAGATGTACTCAAAGAGCACAACTCATGTTTCACGCGTTGGTTCAAGCAGAAGCTTCTGTCGTACCCTTTACATGAGGATTCTTCCGCGGAAGAACAACTCATATTCGCCTTGTCACAGGGCGCCGAGCACAACCTGATGACTGCAGATCTTCGTAAAGACTGCACCACCATGCCACCTCAGCTGCCTGCCTGCCTACATGGCATCGCACGCACCGCTGGCCAGGGCGCGTGTCAACATGAAGAGGAGCGGCAACGAACGGGACAGGCTTCGCCCCCGTCCCCGATAAAGCAAGAGGACACCTAAGCAGGCGCATTAAATGCGCCTTGTCATGTAATGCGAGGGATAACCTCGCAACACTGTGCCCTTTCCACCTCCTATGTGCCACTGTGGCAACCCCTTTTTCCTATAAAAGGAGGCCCCAGGCGACCAGGAGAGGGATTCGGCTTTTTGGAGCTCCTCACGCCCCATAGCTAGTTCAAGAACACAAATATACATCCACCAAAGCAGGAGTAGGGTTTTACGCATCATCGCGGCCCGAACCTGGATAAACGAACCGCGTGCTATATGTTTGATCCGCTCTGCTCTCAACCCGGCACCCCGCAACCGTAGTAGGGATTCTTGTGATCCCATAGGTGTCGTTTCCACCGAAAGTGTGCGTGGGGGGTCTTTCTAATTCGCTTGCATATATACTCCATCTATAGATCTCTCTCACACACTATGTATGATTCTCTAGTCCAAGCTAGATATCTTGGGTGCACTCATCGTATGCACACAAATTCCTTGGCTCGTTGCCCGTAACTCTCTCACGCACCACTCTGTCGTCACGGAGCTCTTCCCCTCTCTCTCAAACTCTCCATCTACCTGAGTCACACATACACATGCATATCTCACTCGCACTCGATAGGCCCATCTAAGACTCTATCTCTCTCCCTCGTTCTCTCTCCATCTCACACGCACACACACAATCTCATGCCTAGCTAGCCAAGTATGATGGTCTCTCACTCAATTGTAGGCACATGCAGTCCCCCCTATATGTATATGACTAGCTAATCTTAGTCTCCATCACAAACATGTGCATGGTCTATCTCGATTTCTCTCGGGGCATCTTTCTATCGCGCATGCACCTCCCTCGATCTCCCACCCATATAGTCCCCTCGTGATCTCGAGGGGGTCTCTCTATCACAAACACACCCTCTCGCCCTCCTCATGCGTCCAAGTTCTCCATGTGTCCCTCTCGACCTTTGTTCATTGTTGGCCAGACCTCTATTGGACATGTGCTATAGGGGTGTCTCTCCCCGTTGCAAACAATCACACACTAGCTATCTTCGTGTATCTCCTCGCCTTGCTTTTCTATCTCGGAGATGCATGTGTGATGTGTTCGCCTAGGTAACGAAAAAACACACTCTCTCTCTAATTTATCGTTTGTTGTCACTTTCTCTTTCACACACATACTCTTTTTGCACACTTACTCATTCTCCTTCACACGCACTTGATCCCTCTTGACTTCGGCACTCTCCTCGGTCCATAGCATATTGATTTATTGAAAAGTCAAACATCACAAAGTTTGACCATGTACGTGGAGAAAAACAATTACATCTAGAACGGCAAACATATACCATTAGATTCACCATGAGATGTAGTTTCGTATGATGTATCTTTGGTATTGAAGATATAAATAACATTTGTGTAAACCTGATCAAAGTTTCCAAAGTTTGACTTCTAAAAAAATTGCATGCAGTGCATTATCGAGTGGATGGAATATCTCTTTCCCCCTCTCAGCTATCTGACACACCACTCAGCCTTATCGGGGCTCCTCAATCTCTCTCAAACTTTATATCTCCCTGGTTCACACATACACATGTCTCGCTCGCGCTATACATATAGACCCATCCAACACTCTCCGCCCTTGTTCTCTCTCTATGTGACACGCACCCCCCTAATAAGTACCATAATCCCTCACTCCATCATAGGCGCAAGCACTCCCCCCCCCCTAAGTACGATTATCTCACTAGCCATCAGGAACACACGTATTGTCTCCTTCCATCCATACGTCTATCTCGATATCTCTCGGGGTATCTTCTATCGCGCACACACCTTGTCACTTGATCTCCCACCCATGTAGTCCCATCACGATCTCCAGGGGATCTCTCTATGACAAACATACACTCTCTCCTCACCATGTATGCATTTTCTCCGTGCGTCTCTCTCGACCTCTCTCCCTTGTTTGTCAGACCCCTCTTGGCCACATGCTAGGGGTCTTAATCTCTCGGTTGCAAACAACCACACACTATCTCCTCACCTTGCTTCCGTTGTCGAAGATGCATGTGTGATATGTTTGCATAAGACACACACGTTTTTTCTCGAATTTTATCGAGTGTTGTCCATGTCTCTTTCACACACGCACACACACTTTTTTCACTCACTCTTTCTATTTCACTCTCCCTCTCTGTAGTTAGGGACTCTCTCACGTCCATAAGCATATGGATGTTTTGAAAAGTCAAACCTCAGAAAAGTTTGACTAGGTATATGTGGAGAAAAACATTTACATCTGGAAAGATCATTAGATTCATCACAACATGTACTTACTTCATACTATCATTTATCTTTGGTATTGTAGATACAAGTAATTTCTTTATAAACTTGGTCAAACTTTCAAAAGTTTGACTTTTAAAAAAATGTTGGAACTACATTACTAAACGGAGGGAGTAGCTCTTTCTCTCTCTCTGCTATCTCTCATGGGCCTCCCCTCTCAAACGAATTATACGCTCACTGTGTTAGCGCATAGCTCCGTATGTTGTTTAGTTGACCGGTCAACCAGTCCACATGCTGCCTTGTCAGCTCGTGTTCTGTATCTTCGTGTGCTGGCCCATGTGGCAGTGGGAGAAAATAAGTAAACTAGAGGCCCATCTGACACGTGGTGAAGTAAACAAAGTTGAAACCACTCAGGGTAGCACCCCGCACGCTAGTAAATTGAGGGCGCATTGAGGACACACTTCTTCCGCGTGGAGGACGCACTCGCGCACAATTCACCACTGCACGGCGGCATGCACAGAAGGACGCAATCGCGCACACCCAGCACACAACACACACCATCACACGTGTACACCGGCGTCGCCGCCGGTTGAGATGGATGGTGAGGCAGCCAACAAGCGGAGGCGGCTCGAGCCAAAACCGCATCCGGCGAGCCTGGACTTCATCAGCAGCCTCCCCGACAACATGCTGCTCGTCATCATAGGCCTCCTCCCCACCAAATCTGTCGTGCGGACTGCCCTGCTTTCCCGGCGGTGGCACCCCCTCTGGCGCCGTGTCCCCCTCAACCTCACCGTCGACAGCTGCCTCTGCGACGGGGATTGCAAACGCATGGCCGCAGTCTCCAAGATCCTTTCATCGCACCCTGGGCCAGCCATACGCCTTGATATCCGCATGTTCAGTACCAACTGCAAGGTCCAACCCAAGTTCGACGACTGGTTCTTATCCCCCGCCCTAGATCAGCTTGAGGAGCTCAGCTTTGAAGTTGGACGATGTCGCTCTCTGCCGCCGTCCGCGCTCCACCTCATGCCAACGCTGCGCCGCGCTAGCTTCAGCTCCTGCTATCTTCCCCAGATTAATGCCGCGCCCGCCCTTCTTCTCCCTCAACTCAAGTAGCTCGACCTCTTTGACGTTGTTATCTCGAAAAAGGCTATGGAGCACCTGCTCTGCAGCTATACTATGCTCGAGTACCTTTGTCTTGAGCATATCCATGGGTTCATTAGCCTCCACATCGCCTCAACGAATCTCTAGTGGATTTATGTGTCTTGCTATCCCCGCAACAAGACATCAATTGGGAAGAGATCACTCCAGATGTTCCACGTTATGGTCATTGAGAATGCGCCTTTCCTTGAGAGATTGCTTGTATCGGATCTAGAAGGTCCAACAAAAATCAGGGTCATTGACGCGCCGAAATTGACAGTGTTGGTGCACTCGTTTGCCAAATTCTCCAAACTCTTTATTGGATCCGTGATCATTCAGGTACAACACTCATCTTCTTCTCCGTCTTCTTGAAATTCACATTTTTAAATTTCTTCTTGATGTATTTACGACCGTCTTCCAAAAAATGATTCCCACAAGCTTGACCCAGTCTATGCACACAGTGAAGATCTTGGCAATAAAATCTATCGGCCCCAATCTGGATCAAGTTGTTAGATCCCTTACATGCTTTCCGTGCATGGAGAAGCTACTCATCAAGGTGAAACTTCTTTCCTATTAGTAAACGGTAATCACAAAGTAGCTCAAATTTTTCGTAAATTTCCCAAATTACGATGACAAGTGTAGTGTTCAAAACTGCATCTACGCACTGCACCGAAAGAAATGTTTTTAGTATTTTTGTCTCACGTGATCACCTGCATCATTTTTTTTGTTGTACTACTATAGTAGCCTAGGCTAGTCTTAGTGGAAAGTAACTTGGACTACTCTAGTAACTCTATGGTTACCCTAAGAGCAAGTACTACCTCCTTCCTGGTTTACTCTTCCTATTTTGTAGTATCAAAATTTGACCATAGATTTAACTGACAAAATGTTAATGCATGTCACTAAGAACTATATTGTTGGATTCGTATTTGAACATAACTTCGAATGGTGTAATTTTTAGTGACATGCATTGGCATTTTCTTACATAAATATATATTCAAAATTTTATACTAAATAAGAGGTAGTACAAAAGTGGGCTATAACGGCCCTCCACTATGTAGGCCAAAACACGTGCCAAATTCACTTGTGATGCATTTGGCATCGATGCCCCTCCATTGCTCACCTGGTGCCCCAATCTGGATCACCTACTTTGCTCCGGTGCCAAATTAATTCACGCAATGAAAAAACACTTGCGTGGGAGAGAGAGAGGACTGAGGCAATAAAAAGCACTTGTTTGGGAGAGTGAGAGGCTGGTTTAGTTGGTTTGATTGATTTGTTTATACATGTGGGTCTGTGTGCATAGTGGTGCCAACTCTCTCACATCGCGAGAGCAGTGCCAAAATCTTTTGATTTGACATCGATGCGTATTATGTGGCATACTTTTGCGAAATATGGCATCGGCCACATAGTGGAAGGCAACAGATGCCCGAGCTCTTCACGTACTCCTAGGTAAATGAGAGGAAAGAGAAAAGGAGAGAGAGAGAGAGAGAGAGAGAGAGAGAGTGAAAAAATATCACTAGCCAGCCAACCCTATCGTATGAGCGAATGATATTGGTACCTCTTGATGACACGGCAATCTTATACAGCCAGCTGCTCTAATATGGTCTCTTCTTTTGTAGATAAAAAAGGCCCGAAAGTGAAAAATGTGCTGCACTATAATAATCTCATTGAATGCCTTGATCTCCATATTACAAAAATTGATTTGCTCGACTACCGAGGCAGCACATCTGAGATTAAATTGGCCAGGTTCTTTGTTCTGGAGGCAAGTGTGCTCAAGGTAATGAGGTTTGGCGTTCTCTGGCGCAATAATGAATGGCGTGTTGATCACCACAAGCGTCTAAGCCTAAATGACAAAGTCTCCGCAGAAGCTGAATTTGTTTTTGAAATATCAAGTGGCCAGAGACTCGAAAACTTATTTGCCCATTAGTGACTTGTCAGGGCAGTGGATTTTAGTTTGTAATAATGATGCATCCACCTAAAGTAACAAAAGTTCTTACGTAAATTTCCCAGTAATTCCCTCTTCGTAGGTGCAGCATTACTCCTAACATTTGTAACATCGGTTTGAAACTTGTAATATTGTCGTGTCCCATTCCTGCGTTTTCAAAATCCTGCGAATCAAACAGGTCCTGATTTGGTGATGATATTGTGCCTGCCATCTTTCACCAATAGCCTTCGGATCTAGATCTGACGCATACAAACCAAACTTCTCCAGATTTGCAAAAAGATGCCCGCACTTGTTCGCTATTTACAAACAACTCCTTGTCTCTCAGAATCAGCCTTATCTCCTCCCCACTACATCGAGAAGGCCATGGAAAAATCTGGCGCGATGGCCGCTGCCGGCGTCGTCCACCCCCCAATCTTGGTGTTCCGTGCAATGCACGGGCATCTACGCATGGGAAATTATGTCGAACACGGCTAGTTGTAAGCAGGCTAGGTCTACAGCCATGATGATAGTGACTGCAGACGATGAGGCTGACTATGGTATGTCAAACACGGCGCCTATACTCAGGTGTCATCTCCTGCGTCGGGTCTTGTCACTTCACTATGAGGAGCAACACGTAATAATTTGACCAACGGGTAGTATAGTGCTACTACATTGGTAGTACTACTACTAGTAGTACTAGCACCACCGTCTGGATTTAGTAGTACTACCACGTCCATCTGGATTTAGTATTTGACTAGCAATATCTAGTAATGCATGTCACAAAAAATGTACTACTCCCTCTGTAAATAAATACATGGTGTATTGTTTTATTCCTATCGGCAAGATAACTTAATGTCTTTTTGCTATTTAATAGGATTACATGCAATGAACTAACCACTGCATGTGATATTTGGTAGTCTCAAGTCATTGAAAGCATGCACGGGCACGGAGGGGGACGCAGCTTCATTGACTTACTGCACCTGCCTTTGGGTGTATGACACGTGGGCCCAACGGGTGGTTGGCCAACCTGTCATTCAGCCAAAGGCAGGTGCAGTAGAGGGGCGAGGAGTAGATGGCCAACACGCACGTGAATTCAACGTAGTCTGCACTTCTCATATAAAGGCTCCCGCCAGTCCAATCTATGAAATCCTACGCACCTACGCACCCAAGGGCAAGAGTGATCACTCCAATCGCAAGATCAGTTGACTAGAAGCTAGAGCCATGGAGGCGATGAGCGCAAGCATCAGCCGGCTGTGCCAGATGGTCCACGACACCGGCCTGCGGCTCGGCACCGAGGAACGTCTCCAGGTAGTGCTTGAGGCTGCCAGGGCGAGGGGGCGCTTGGACGACAGCTTTGTCTCCTTGTTCGACGAGGTCCTCTCGGCTTCCTCGACAAGTTCACCATCGTCAAGAAGCTCGTGGACGACCTTGATGTACGCCTCCAACCCACGCGCACAGGCTTTGCGATGCCTGCCACCCTCAACGGCCTCTATGGTGACAACCTCTTTGACACACTGGTGGCCCTGCGACTGCCCGTTGTTGCGCCGGAGAATGTCCACCTCGAGGTCGCGCTCGCCGCGCATCGCCTGGCGCAACAAGACACCATCAACATAATCACCCACGTCTACGTGCAAATCGTCCACAAGGACTACTACATGCAGGAGGAGGACGATAGGACGCTGGCCTTCTTGGACTACTGGGAAACCTTGGACGGCATTGTTCAGAAGCACGTTGAGCTTGCCGCCAACGCCGCTGCTCCTCACACGTCTGTTGGTGACCCGGTGCACTAGGGCGTGAGGATGTCGTTAATGGATCCGTATGTATCTTTATCTTTCCATCAAATCCATGCAGTAGTATATGGTACTACTAGTAATTATCTTACCTTTCACATCAACTTCATAATTTTCCTACGTACTCCATGCATGAACCACTCCAGAACCAAACTTCTCATTACTCTAGGGAAAATCATTATTTCTATCTATCGGTCGCGCCATGGAGCAGAACCAAATTTTACAAGTTACAAGTTCAAAAGGAAAAGCCTTCCGTGTTCGCGTCGCACCCCCACACAGTTGGTCCGGCATGCCGCTCAAGGGGGAATGCGTGTTGTGTTGCATTTTCACTTACAAGTGGGACCGCAGTTGAGCAAACCGACTATCGGCAAACCCCCACCCCGCCCACCGTGTGATGGCTGAGAAAACAGGAGGGAGAAGAGATGGTTGTAGCACGGACTCCAAGAAAATTGGTGTAGGATGGGACTCGTGTGGGTGGCGTGTGCCGTACTGCTAGACATGAATGCTAGTTATGGCCCATGCCACCCCACTATATCGAGGTGCTGGTTACATAGAACAAATTTCCTGGAGTCCGTGCTCAACCCTCCTCTATCTCTCTCCTCAGCCAGCCAGCAGACGCGCGGAGCCCGTCGTCTGTTTGCTCATATGCGGTCCCACATGTCAGTGAAAACGCAAGAGGGCCCACTGAACCTGCACATCTTTCACATCGACGTGCTGGTGATGAAAAACAAATCCAATAAAGATCTTTGGTGGACGCTTTTGGAGTTACTCAAGAGTAGTAAGATTCTATTTACAGTTTAACCCAAGATGCACATCACGTGGCTTCAACTACCACTCTATTTTCTTGCATGATACGACCTGGATGCTGGATGTCCAACGTGTCGGCAAAAGGAGGAAGAACTCGACCAAATCTTCTGTTGTGCTCTCGGATTAGACTAGTTGTGCTAACTTAAAATTTTATTGTGTAGAATGGATGCAAGTTTTGGTATTGGGAAGAAGAGTACAATGATATATTGATAGAGCACAATTTAGTAGGTGTTCTAGCACTTTTAGCTAGCATAGAGGCTAGAGATGAGACTAGTGCACTTGTTGATAGAATAGAGGCTAGACACATCTACTTCTTTACACTCGAAGAAGAAAGAAGCATGCAAGATCGAGCCTCCGCAGATCAACAATGAATGCATCGAGAAGGCACTAATCCAACTTACAGGAGTAGTTATGGAAGTTGGATATCTTCTAAAATGTATTCTTGTGGTTCTTGTTTTCTTTGGTCTTGCTTTTTCTAGTCAAAATTTTGGTGATGTATTTCCATGTACCAAAAAATCAATGATGAAAAAAAGTAATGTGTTTGCAAAGAAAAATGTACGCGGCTGGGATGCGTCCGCGCGTTTGGCGCACGGCCACCGCATCCGAGAAATGGCCCGGACATGACCCCATTGCCCTACCCAAACGGACAGAATCCGGGCAAAACGGAGGTCCATTTGGGGTTGTGCGTTGGAGTTGGCCTTACAAGTGGGACTGCAGTTGAGGAAACCGACTATAGGCAAACCCCCACCTCGCCCGCCGCGCAATGGCTGAGTTAGAGAAACAACGAGGTTGAAGAGATTGTTGTAGCACGGACTCCAAGAAATATGGTGTCAGATGGAACTTGTGCTGGTGGTGTGTGCCGTACTCCTGGACGTGAATGCTTGTTCTGGCCCATGCCACCCTACTACTCCTACTACTTATAGTAGTAGTATCGAGGATTTGAGGTGCTGGTTACGTACAGCGAACACATTAACATATGGCCCACCTCACGCTGTGGCCAAATTTCCTGGAGTCTGTGTTAGGTTAAAAAGTGTTCTTTGTGAGGATGGGTGGCTGGTCTCAAGTTTAAAACTTGTTTTATTATGTACGTAGACGTAGAGATAGTGCAGCATGTGAAGCTAGTACAAATAGTGTACTACTGTTGATTGGCCTCATCCGATAACCTGTTGCAATGCACGTACAATTATGTATTGGGAAAATATTTTTTTGCCTCGTCGCAGCACCCACTCAGAGAAGCGACTCGAAAGCCATTCATAAATTTAGTAAGTTTATCACAAGCATATCATTTTATTACATACAACAGGTCATCAACCCACAACGACAACAAGGATACAATATAAAACTAAAGTTTTCATCACACAACAAATAACAAGCAATGAAATGAACTTCAACTCAACCAATCATCGGCGTTGGAAATGCTTGCTTTCAACCACAAGCGATTCTCTGGGAAGAGCCAGCTACTGTCAATCTCGAGACCAATGCAGGACTGATCATCCAGGCTGAAGCGGCCTACTATATCACGACCAGGGTAGGGAACCACCGCAATGTCCGACGTATAGATACAGTTGTTCTCATAAATGGTAGTAACGTTGTGTCAACAGCAGTTGGATCGCCTTTCACCATCATTGGATAGTTCTGTCCAAGGAAGAGCGAGTTTGCTCCAAGACTATCAATACTGTACCAGGGAGAAGGTGTTGGCGCTAGCACACTAGTATCCATCCCGAATACCATGCAACGGCTATTGGAATAGGTCCAGAGAGTGCGACCATGGGAGACAACACCTGCTCCCTGAGTAGTAACATCAGCAGTGGGTTTTATACAGACAAGAAGTGGTGATCCATTGGAATTAGTTGCTAGCCGCAAGTGAGCATATGGGCCCTGCTCGTCCTCATGCTCGTGATCATCACCATGGTCATCTCCCCCTTGGTTATAAAAATGTTCAAGTATAGGTGGTGGAATGTTCGCAGGACCTTGGAAACACAAGAAAAGGTTAATTAGTAGAGAAGGGAAACTTGCTAACTCGCATGCATGTGGATGAAACATTATAATTACGGTGGAAGACAAACGTACCGAAACTATGAGGATCCCATGCAAAAACAGTGCCACGAGTGCTGGCAGCAAACACAAGACCCTCGTATTCAATTGCATCATAGTACACATCCGTGTATAGAAACTGATTTTTGAGCAATATCCATCCAGTCGAACCACGAAGGACGGCAACAAGCTTGTCGAAGATAGCAAAAACTTGATAGTTCTTGTAATCCCAAGAGCGGTTAGGAACTCGAGAAATTGCTATCTTCCATAGACGACAGTCACCATGATCATATTTGAACGTATGTAGATCATCTGTGTGCTCAACCTCAGGGCACTCGGAGATTTTTGGAAGTGGAATCCGATGATGAGTGTACACATTCACAGGTTCCCACTCACAATTGTACCCAATATAAACAACCCAATCTCCATTTGCGCCAGCCCAGGCCTTACCCTGAAGCGATGGCATCTTGACATCACACGTATTGTTATCAAGCGACATCAACTTGCACAAGGCAAGGCCTCCGTCATCCGCGCCCATGCGAACGGGCTTATAGCGAAGAAGATAAGGGAGATCAAACCGCTCTTGGACCCTTGGTTCCTTGTAATGATGTTATTAATTGAGTTGAGAATGGTCTTGAATGAACCTGCCATGCTAGCCGAGGTGATGACATTGCACCGATCAATGAGTTCCCCCAAAACGTCATATTTCAGATCGGGGCAAGAATAACGGGGTCGTTTCCTCCATGGAGAAGACGATCGAATAATGGCAGAAGGAAGGGTGAAGGCAAATGGAGGAGGGAGGAAGAGCGTGCGACAGCAGTTCCAAATTGAGAGGGAAAGGCGAAGATTCGGTGGACGGTTGCCAGTTTGCCACGGTACACGAAGAGGCGCCCCAACCTACACATCCTTTCGTAAATTGTACAAAAGGACGACGTCGTCTCACTGACATGTTGGAACGGGACCACATGTCAACGAAACATGGTGTGTAATTTCTCGTGCAAAATGCAATCTGGCTGCGTTGGCCCGAGGTGCCGCATTAGTTATTGACCTTTATTTTTTAACATACAATCTGAGTGGATAGCTCCTATGGTCATCACACGTGAACGAATATATAGGTGGGCTAGGTGGGCAGGCCTCAATAATCTAAGTGCTAAAAGAGTTGATCTCGAAAAAAAGAGTTGATCCACTGCTTGGTTTTGTTTGGATTTTCCAACTGTGACCATTGGATAGAGTGAATCAATGGCTTACACTCAAAGTTATTCTCATACTATAGAATGGTATAGGAACGTGGAGAGATTTGGTTGATTTTATATCGCTGAATAATATAAAATATTGTGAGTGCAGACGGTCCACCCCGTGGTTTGTAGCTCCTTCTCGGTTGTCGGGAATCTATGTTCTTCCACTCTTTCATTTAAGACATGAGCTTTGTTCATCCTGCTGCCGACACTCGGGACATCTATATGCCTCCATTTTAGAAAATCATACTATATGCCTCCATGACACACAGGACATCTAGCATCAAGGTGGCGTGTCATGCAAGAAAATGGAGATATGCAGTGCGTAAGTGAGTCATGCACTTCGATGGCACCTAGTACTACGCAATATTTCTTCTCCTCGATGGCACGTGAATAGTGCATGTACTCAATGACAGAGCACTGGATGGTAGCCATGGACATGGCTGGCCCTTTTTGAAGAGAGTACTAATAAATATGTAACTTTGATGTGTCCCGTCAACTCGCAGAACAACGAGAAGCTTGCTTACTACGCCTTTTCCCTCGCCAACACGTGCGCAGTGGCTCGCAATACGAGGAGAAACTTTTGCTTACAAGCGGTGGACGTGCAGCAGTTCATTTGGTGTCAGATTGCCAGAAGTAGTACAGTACCATCATTATTGTTCGAATTCCTGAAGAGGAGAAGAGCCAAGCGCAAGGTCACCTACTAACCTAGTACAGTGCTACTATAGCCAAAGCTGGTCCACCTTTAGAGCATGGTTAATTAATATAGGCGGCTCTTGCAGCGGCACATCATTTAGAGCAAGTACTCTCTTCGTAGGATCAAAGCAAGTGAAACAAAAGTTGGAGTGGATGCTAGATTGCCAATTAAAACATGATTACATAGGAAAAAAATCATATAGCATTCTATCCTATGAATCAAACGAACAATGTAGGAAAATTATGAGGGGGGGTCTCTCCAACAGTGTTCCTCGGCTCTCACCTAGTATCACGTTGGTCAAACTTGGAGTCATTCATCTGGTACACGTGGCATCTCAGATCTGGTACTCCAATTTTAGGTTGGCTCTATGTGATGTGGCAACTTCATATACTAACCGGATGCTGGCTATACTACTATGGTACTGATACTCCAAGAAGTGACTCGAAAACCATTCATAAATTGAGTCTATGACACACATTTGCAAATGTACCATTCATTACATACAACAAGTCATCAACACACAATGACAACGATGATACATGTTGGATTATAGATTATTTCCAAAAAAAAACATTCTAGTACATACTGAAGTTTTCATCACAAAACAAATATAAAGCAATGAAATGAACTTCAACTCAACCAATCCTTGGTGTTGGAAACACTTGCTTTGAACCATAGGTGCTCTGGGAAGGGCCGGCTATTGTCAATATCGAGAGCAATGCAGGACTGATCATCAAGGCAGAAGCGGCATATATCAGGAGGAGGGTAGGGAACCACCGCAATGTTCGAGGTATAGATACAGTTGCTTCTCATAAATGGTAGTAACATTGTGTCAACAGCAGCTGGATCGCCTTTAACCATCATTGGATAGTTTGGTCCAAGGAAGAGCGAGTTTGCTCCAAGACTACCAATACTGTACCAAGGAGAATGTGTTGGCGCTAGCACACTAGTATCCATCCCGAATACCCTGCAACGGGTGTTGGAATAGGTCCGGAGAGGGCGACCATGGGAGACAACACCTGCTACCTCAGTAGTAACAATCACAGTACACTTTATACAGACAAGAAGACGTGATCCATCAGAATTAGTTGCCAGGCGCCACTGAGTATATAAGTTCTGCTCTCCTCATGCTCGTGATCATCACCATCGTCATCTCCCCCTTGGTTATAAAAATTTTCAAGTATAGGTGGTGGAATGTTCACAGGACCTTGGGAACACAAGAAGAAGGTTAATTAGTAAAGGGAAACTTGCTAACCTGTCGGGTGGTAGGTGCGACATATGCCAGCGGGTGGCTTATCATTGTGGGAGCCAGTAAGACGCCGCCGGTGCCTGGAAGCGGGATGAGGCGAAGACATGCACGCTGGCGAATCTTACTCAGCTCCGGGGCTCTCCGTGGAGATAACACCCCTACTGCTGCTCTGCGGGGTCTTCGCATGATCACTAGATGAACGAGTGGCTACAAGATGCTCCTTGAGCTGTTCGGCGAGAGGAAGAAGAAGGGCACGACTAGCTCTCTTCTTCTCTCTATGTGGTGTCTAAAACTAACTGAGATCCCCCTTTGCATGGGTGCCCCGGGGGGTTTATATAGGCCTATCCCCCGGGGGTACAATGGTAATCCGACTGGGCGCGGGCCCTAGCCGTCAGTGTCTACGCCCTCCGGCTTCTGCGCCGGCTGCTGGGGCCCGCCTGCTGGTAGGTCCCGCCGGCTGCCGACTCCTTGGCCGACAGGCTGGCCCCACTATCAAGGGCCTTGTCGGGGGCTGGTTACTGTTGCCTCAATCCTGGTGACGAGGGCTTTGTCGGGGTAAGCGTGGCTACAGTGCCGCCGTCCGGCGGGCGATCATTGTAGCCTCACCTCGTCTTGTCTCCTTAATAGGGCGCCTCCTTTGAGGGAGGAAGCAAGCCGACTACGGGTAGCCGGCCTTGTCTCGGGCCGACTGGGGGAGGCCTGGCCGCCTTCGGGTGTCTCTCTGCCTGAAGGGGCCCACCGCCCGTGGGCCATGCTGACAGCCCGTCGTGGATGGCGTCATGGTCAACATGGCAACAGTGTCGTGCCGGACGGGGCATGGCCGCCCCGTACGGCGCACTATGCCAGGCGTGCTCCAGGATTCGGGGGTGGCAGGCTTTACTGTAGCCATGCCCCGTCTCATCGCCGTTATGTGGATGCAGACTTTGAGGGTGCGATCTTGACCGCTTCGTGGGAGCCGGCTTCTTCGAGTCGGCCTTCTCGTGGCCGGCTTCTTGGAGCCAGCCCTCCCGCGGCTTTCTTCATGAGGGTCTAGGCCAGGCCGCCTTCCGATAGTCAGCCTGGGAGACAGCCGGCCAGGGGAAGGCAGCCCCACTGTAACACCCCGGATGTAACTTGCCATATTTGTAACTCCAACTCTTGCCATTTTCGGCAATGTGATATGATATTCCCTCCGTGGTTGGATTTCCTTTCAGTTTGCATTTTGTCCTTGTCATGCATTTCATATCATGTCATCATGTGCATCGCATTCGCATACGTGTTCGTTTCATGCATCCGAGCATTTTCCCCGTTGTCCGTTTTGCAATCCGGCGCTCCTTTGTTCCCCGGCGTCCCCTTTTACCTTTTTCCATGAGCGGGTATAAAACTCTCTCGGAATGGACCAAGGTTTGTCAAGCGGCCTTGGTATAGCACCGGTAGACCGCCTGTCAAGTTTCGGGTCATTCGGAGGTCGTTTGATACTCCAACGGTTAATCGGGTAACCGTGAAGGCCTCGTGTGTGTTGCAGCCCAAAACCCCTTCAAAACAGCCCAATAACCCATCTAAGTCACTCCCATGTCCATCGCCGTTCGATCACGATCATGTGGGCGAAAACCGTGCTCAATTTGGAGCCCCCTAGCCCCTCCTACCTATAAATATAGCCCCTCCTCCGAAATCCCGGGTCCTCTCCTACCCTAACCCTAGCCCCGCTCCCCTCCGCGCCACCGGACACGTCCGGTCCGGCCGGACGAAATCCCGCCGCCGCGCCCGGCAAATTAGCTGGCGCCACGTGGCCCCGCGCCCACTTCGCCGCGCATGCCCGCGCGCCGGCCCGCCGGGGCCTAGGCCAGGCCCTCCCGGCCCGCGCGCCGCCCGCCGCCGCCCGGGCGCCTCGCCCCGCGCCCGCTCCCGTCGGCCGCCGCCGCCTTGCGCTCGCCGCCGCCGCCGCCGCCTCGCCCGCCGCCGCGGTCGCGCCTCCCGCCGCCTCCGCCGCGCCGCCGTCCCGCGGTCGCCGTCTCCGCTCGCCGGCCCCGCCACCCGTCGCCTTCCCCGGCGACCCACGCGTGCCCCGGCCCCCTCCTCCAGCTCTGGCCGCCGCATACCGCAACTCCGGCGAGCTCGCGCCGCCACCTCGGGCCCCGTGCGCGCCAGATCTGGATCCATCCCGACGGTTGACTTTTCCTCCCGTAACCCTAATTTTCTTGCATACTTTGACTTGCCATATCTCTGCACCCGTGGCTCCGTTTTGGGCGTATAGCATATCGAATTGTTCGCCTCGATGAGTACATAATTTCATCTCATTGCATCATTTTCATTTGAGCTCATCTTGATGCCCGAAATGCTATTGGATGTTAGTTTCAGATCTGTTTCACTAGATGCACTTTTGTCATTTTTGCCATGATTGATGTGTGCACCCTATGAAGTTGAGTCCTACATGTGTTTTGTAATATGCCATGCTATCTTTCCAGGGGTGTATGCCATGTATTTTTGTGATCTTTGTGGTGACTAGCACAAGCATGCAAACTAGGGATCATAATGTTGCTGATTTCAGAGACTTAGTAATTTCACTGTTATTTCTGCTGTTATTTTTATGCCATGTGTTCATGTTGTTTCAGAGAGATCTATGCATCTTTTGAGCATGATCAGTAAGAGTGTTTTGAGCATATGGATTTTCTCTATCCATCCATGCATTTGTTTGTAATTATGGAGTGCCATAGCTTGAGTCAATCGAGCTCTACTTTTGCTATAAAATGTTACTGGCAGATTGTTTACATGTTATTCGATTTTGCCAAGCTTGTTTTAGTGGATCCTTGCATGATATGATGTTATTCTTGCCATGTCTAACTTCTATGCCATGTCTTATTGGTGTGTGTATGCTTAGTTTATCATGAAATGCTATGTAGTGAGTGCATCGAGCTCGTAAACATGCCTACTTGTTATCTGTTTTTGACATGTCCAGTTTTCTGCTAAGTCTGAAACCTGTAACGAAACTTGCTTAATTGACATGGGTGTTATTATATTTTCTGGTCCTTTTTGGCTCATGGTCAGTAAGGGACTTTTGTTCAATTCTTTGAGTAGATTCATGCCATGCCATATTTTGCTATGTCCTGTTCCTGTGTCAGGTTGTTCCCTTGCTCTAAACATGTCATCCTGATGTTAAATTCTGGCATGTTGTTATTTTCGCTAAGTCTGTGAACCTGTTATCTTTTGCACTTTTGCCATGCTTGTTTGAACCTGTTGTGGTGTGATTTAGCCGTATCTCAGTGTTCATCTTTTGTCAAGCATCTTGAGAAGATCACTGCCATATGCTTTGCTGATATGTTTGGGCGCAGTAGCTTAATTTCTTGTTGCATGCTAAGTGGCATCATGCTGTTAAACGCAGAATTATGTCATTCTTGTTTTGCTTGCCATTTGCAAACCGTGCATCCGATTCCGGTGATCTTTATATCGATTTCAACCGAAATCACCTCACCTTTCCAGTGGCATACTTGGTTTCCAAGATTAATCCTTGTTCATCTTTTCCTTCCGGAGCACGCATATGCATTGCATACCACATCTCGCATATCATGCCATGTTTTGCATCATGTTGCTTGCGCATTGCATCGTGATTGATGTTTGTCCCCTTTGCTTGTGTTCTTGCCTAGGGTAGAGCCGGGAGAAGAGTATGTGAACGAGGAACCTGTTGAGAACACTTACGAGGATCAAGCTTTCGGCAACTCTGAGAACCTTGCAGGCAAGATGACCATACCCTCGAAATCACTTCTATCTTTGCTTGCTAGATGCTCGCTCTTTTGCTATGCCTATGTTGCGATACCTACCACTTGCTATATCATGCCACCCATATTGCCATGTCAGCCTCTAACCATCCATGTCCTAGCAAACCGTTGATTGGCTATGTTACCGCTTTGCTCAGCCCCTCTTATAGCGTTGCTAGTTGCAGGTGAATATGAAGTTTGTTCCTTGTTGGAACATGATTATTTTGGGATATCACAATATCTCTTATTTTAATTAATGCATCTATATACTTGGTAAAGGGTGGAAGGCTCGGCCTTATGCCTGGTGTTTTGTTCCACTCTTGCCACCCTAGTTTCCGTCATACCGGTGTTATGTTCCTTGATTTTGCGTTCCTTACACGGTTGGGTGATTTATGGGACCCCCTTGATAGTTCGCTTTGAATAAGACTCCTCCAGCAAGGCCCAACATTGGTTTTACCATTTGCCACCGAAGCCTTTTTCCCCCGGGTTTTCGCGAGCCCGAGGGTCATCTTTATTTTAACCCCCCCGGGCCAGTTCTCCTTTGATTGCTGGCCCAAACTAAAGCGCTTTGCAGCGCCACCTCAGGGAAACTTGGGGTCTGGTTTTAGTTGTACGGACTGCTCATCCGGATGTGCCCTGAGACCGAGATATGTGCAGCTCCTATCAGGATTTGTCGTTACAATCGGGCGGCTTTGCTGGACTTGTTTTATTACTGTCGAATTGTCTTGTAGTCCGGGATTCCGAGATTGACCGGGTCTTCCCGGTAGAAGGAATATCCTTCGTTGACCGTGAGAGCTTATAATGGGCTAAGTTGGGACACCCCTGCAGGGTATTATCTTTCGAAAGCCGTGCCCGCGGTTATGAGGCAGATGGGAATTTGTTAATGTCCGGTTGTAGAAAACCCGAAGTTGACCTTAATTAAAACACATCAACCGCGTGTGTAACCGTGACGGTCTCTTCTCGGCGGAGTCCGGGAAGTGAACACGGTGTTGGAGTTATGTCTGACGTAGGTTGTTCTAGGATCACTTCTTGATCACTTCTAGATTCACGACCGTGCTTTGCTTCTCTTCTCGCTCTCTTTTGCGTTGTTAGCCACCATATATGCTAGTCGCTTGCTGCAGCTCCACCTCACAACTCTATCCTACCTTTAAGCTTAAATAGTCTTGATCTCGCGGGTGTGAGATTGCTGAGTCCCCGTGACTCACAGATTCTACCAAAACAGTTGCAGGTGCCGACGATGCCAGTGCAGATGACGCATCCGAGCTCAAGTGGGAGTTCGACGAGGAACGTGGTCGTTACTATGTGTCTTTTCCTGATGATCAGTAGTGGAGCCCAGTTGGGACGATCGGGGATCTGTGTAGCATTTGGGGTAGTCTTCTTTCATTTTGGTTCCGTAGTCGCACCTTGAGTGTAATCTGGATGGTAAATGTTTATTTATGTATTGTGTGAAGTGGCGACTGTAAGCCAACTATGTATCTCTTTCCCTTATGTATTACATGGGTTGTGTGAAGATTACCTCACTTCCGACATTGCTTTCAATGCGGTTATGCCTCTAAGTCATGCCTCGACACGTGGGAGATATAGCCGCATCAAGGGCGTGACAAGTTGGTAATCAGAGCCTTCCCCGACCTTAGGAGCCCCCACTGATTGATTGTTTTTAGCGGCCGAGTTGTGTCTAGAAAAATGTTTTGAGTCATTTAGGAATTATGTATCGTAGAGTTTAGGAATTCTTTTTACTCCCCAGTCTCCTCATCGCTCTGGTAAGGCATCCTGACGTAGAGTTTTGACTCTTCTCTTCTCAAATTTCCCAAAAAAAAATTTAGGATCACGCGGGTATCTTGGAATCGTTTCGATGGTTTTATGATGACAACATTGTCTTGATGCCTCCTGTCAGCAGGGGTTTAGTGGAGGTGTCCCGGGGAGTTGAGCTCCGAGGTGTTGTCGTCATAATTTTATCGTTGCAGTTCTGGAATACCTGAGTTTAGTACGCCGACATCGAAAATCTCTTTTGTACAGTTGTTGGTGAGATAACCCTGATAGCCCAGTACTGAGGCGAGTGCGGGAGTATTGCCATAACTCGTATAACGGATGCTTTTCGAAGGTTGAGGTAGACGATTTCCGAGGATTTCTTGGTTATGTGTTGAAGGATGGATACAGCTGGATCTAGGTATTGTTAGTTTGGGTGATATATTTTGTGTCCCCTGTATCCCCAACACCTGATTGCATAACCAGAAAGTTTCGGGAGTTTATAAGTAGAAATTAAAGTATCTCGTAGGATATCTTTCCAACACACACATGATACGATATGGGATCTATCATATGTTTGTTTCTGGCTTATTCTGCAAGCCAATCCTTTGTTTTGTTTTCAGTTGTGATATTCGAGTTGTTTCGAGGCAGATGATGATTCCATACCTTTATCTAAATGGCTTCTCAGTTTATGGAAGTGTGATGCTTTACTTTGGAATTCATTCGTTCATTCTTGTTCGAATGTCTATTGTGAAGACTATATGTTGCAATTTCGATCCTTTGATTCAGCTTGTATATATGTCTTTCAAGATGCTGATGGATGTCACCCTCTTCAGGATGGCTCCGCCAACGCGTCAGAATCCGGAACACAATGAAGGAAGTCAGGCTAACCCTCCGCCACCACCTCCGCCTCCGGAGGCATGGCAAGCATTGATGAAAGCCACCAATGCCAACGCTCAGATTCTAATTCAGCTCTTGCAAGATCGCAACCAAGGGCAAGGTAATCAGGGAAATCAAGGCCAAGGCAACAATCAGCCGCATTTCGCTACCCTCAATCAGTTCCTTGCAAATCAGCCAAAGACTTTCAGCTACTGTGTCAAGGCCACAGACGCCGATGATTGGCTCGTGGACATCAACAAGCACTTCGAATGTAGCAATGTCAGACCTGAGGATTTTGTCAAGTTTGCCTCTTTTCAACTCAAGGATCAAGCTGCTGAGTGGTTCCAACAATACAAAGATTCCAGAGGAGGTCGTGTGATTACCTGGGATGATTTCCGCCGTGGCTTCAAAGCTCATCACATTCCAGAAAGTGTTGTTGAGAGTAAGCGTGAGGAGTTCCACAATCTCAAGCAAGGCAACATGTCTGTGTATCAATACAACACTCAGTTCCAGAAGCTCTCTCATTTTGCGAAGCAAGACATCCCTGATGAGAAGAGCATGATTTACCAATTCAGGCGTGGCCTCAGAGAAGATCTGCAACTAGCTCTCGTGCTTTTTGAGCCGTTAAAGTATGATGAATTATACAACATGGCACTAAAACAAGAAGCTGCTCAGCTCAAGTGTGAGGCATCTAAGAAGAGAGTCAGAGACGCAGTTCAGTCCTCTTCTTCCTCACTAGTGGCAGCCAAGCAACAGAAGTTCTGGTTGCCTCCTCCTCCTCCGTTCCGTCAGCCTTATCAGCAGAAGAACTCAGGTGGTCGTGGATCTTCCCACCCACCCAACCCTGGCTATCAGAACAAGTCTCGGAACCAAGCTCCAAGGCCAAATGCACCGTATCATCATCCGCTCTCAGAGGTGACTTGCAACAAATGTCAGCAAAAGGGTCACTATGCGAACAAGTGCTTCAACCAAAGGCGCCTTCCGCCTCCTCCTCCTGTGAGATCTTCAAGCAATGCAGTGGTCAAGCATAATCCTAAGTCTGCAAAGGTGAACATGATGAATGCGGCTCAGGCAGAGGATTCTTCAGAAGTGATCATGGGTAACCTTCCTGTTAATGATATTCCTGCTAAAGTCTTATTTGATACTAGTGCTTCGCATTGTTTCATCTCAAGACATTTTGCATCTAAGCATGAGTTGGGTTTTCAAGAATTGCCTAGTTCTTTATCAGTGGTGTCCCCGGGTAAGCAAATGACAGCTAATAATTATGTCCCGGATGTTTCCATCAAGATGGGCGACTATAGATTTCTGGCTAAACCAATTGTTCTTGGTGACTCTGATATTGATCTTATTCTCGGGATGGACTGGCTTTCTAAGCACAAGGCTCAGCTTGATTGTGCTGCCAGGGAAATTCAATTGACTCACTCTTCTGACGATGTGATCATCTATGCCGCTCGTGATGATACCATTCGGTTGTTTTCTCTCAATGAGAAGGGCGAATTGGATGCTATCTCTCAGATTCCAGTCGTTTGTGAGTACCAAGATGTCTTTCCAGAAGAGCTGCCGGGTATGCCTCCTCACCGGCCAGTTGAATTCGTTATTGATCTTGAGCCTGGCACGGAACCCGTTTGCAAGCGTCCTTACAAGCTTGGACCAAAAGAGTTGAAGGAATTGAAGAAACAACTCGATGAACAAGAGCGTCTGGGTCTGATCAGACCGAGTTCATCTCCTTGGGGTTGTGGTGTTCTTTTTGTCCAGAAGAAGGATGGCACGGACCGACTTTGCGTCGATTACCGTCCATTGAACAAGAAGACAATCAAGAACAAGTACCCACTTCCCAACATCAATGAGCTATTCGAGCAACTTAAAGGTGCTAAAGTGTTCTCCAAGCTTGACCTTCGTATGGGTTATCATCAGATTCGCATTCGTGAAGAAGATATTCCCAAGACAGCATTCAAGACAAGCTTTGGTTCTTATGAATATACTGTCATGTCATTCGGCCTTGTAAATGCTCCTCCAACTTTCTCTCGAATGATGAACTTCATCTTCAACCCCTACACCAATGAATTCGTCTTCGTCTATCTCGATGATATATTGGTCTTCTCCAAGAATAAGAAGGATCATGCCAAGCATTTGCGATTGGTGCTCGACAAGCTCAGAGAGTATAAATTCTATGCGAAGTTCTCCAAATGTGAATTCTAGCTTGATGAAGTTCTTTACCTTGGTCATATCATCTCTGCCAAGGGCATTGCTATTAATCCCGAGAGGGTGTCTGCAGTTTTGAATTGGGAACCTCCTCAGAATGTCAAGCAGCTTCGCAGTTTTCTTGGACTTGCAAGCTATTGCCGAAGATTCGTTGAGAATTTCTCAAAGATTGCAAAGCCTCTTTCCAACCTCCTCCAGAAGCATGTGAAGTATGTCTGGTCTCCTGAGTGTGACGTGGCTTTCAATGCTATCAAAGAGAAACTCGTCACTGCTCCAGTTTTGACTCCTCCTGACGAATCCAAGCCTTATGAAGTTTTCTGTGATGCTTCTCTTCAAGGTCTCGGTGCTGTGTTAATGCAAGAGAAGAAGGTTGTGGCCTATACCTCTCGTCAGTTGAAGCCCAACGAAAAGAACTACCCCACTCACGATCTTGAGTTGGCGGCAGTTGTCCATGCATTGATAACATGGAGACATCTCTTGTTGGGAAGGAAAGTGGACATATTCACCGATCACAAGAGTCTCAAGTACATCTTCACTCAGCCCAACCTCAACCTCAGACAAACTCGATGGGTCGAAATGATTCAAGAGTATAATCCGAGTATTGAATATACTCCAGGCAAGGCTAATGTGATTGCAGACGCTTTGAGCAGGAAGGCTTATTGCAACAGCTTAATCCTCAATCCCTTTCAACCGGATCTTTGTGAAGCTTTCCGCAAGTTGAATCTCCAAGTTGTTCCTCAAGGTTTTCTTGCCAACCTCATAGTCTCTCCTACTTTGGAAGATCAAATTCGTGAGGCACAACTGATGGATACCATGGTGAAGAAGGTGAAACGTGGTATTGACAAGGGCATTTCCAAATACAAGTGCTATCGTGTCGATGACAGAGATACTCTTTTCTTCGAGGACCGGATTGTGGTTCCAAAGGGTGATATTCGTAAATTCATTATGAACGAGGCGCACAATTCTCTTCTGTCAATTCATCTTGGAAGTACGAAGATGTACCATGACCTCAAGCAGTCGTATTGGTGGACTCGAATGAAGTGAGAAATTGCTCAATTTGTGAACGAATGTGATGTCTGTCGAAGGGTGAAAGCAGAACACCAACGACCAACTGGTCTACTCCAACCTCTTGCTATTCCAGAATGGAAGTTTGATCATATCGAAATGGACTTCGTGACTGGTTTTCCTAAGTCCAAGCGTGGAAATGATGCCATCTTCGTCGTCATCGACAAGCTCACCAAAGTGGCTCATTTTCTTCCTATCAAAGAGTCTATCACAGCAGCGCAGCTGGCAGAGCTTTACACCTCCAGAATTGTCTCCTTGCATGGCATTCCACAATTGATTTCTTCAGACCATGGCATCATCTTTACACCCAAGTTTTGGGATTCTTTTCAGAAGGCCATGGGCACTAACATTCGCTTCAGCACAGCTTTCCACCCTCAAACTAGTGGACAAGTCGAGCGTGTCAACCAAATTCTTGAAGATATGCTCAGGGCTTGTGTCATCTCTTTCGGCATGAAGTGGGAGGATTGTCTTCCATATGCTGAGTTCTCTTACAACAACAGCTTTCAAGCGAGCTCGGGCAAAGCCCCATTCGAGATTCTCTATGGCAGAAAGTGTCGTACTCCTCTCAATTGGTCTGAGACGGGCGAACGCCAACTTCTTGGCAACGATTTGATCTCAGAGGCTGAAGATATGTGTAAAGTCATTCGTGAGAATCTCAAAGCCGCTCAATAGCGCCAGAAGAGCTATTACGATAGCAAACACCGTGATTTGACATCGGAGACCATGTCTACCTCCGCGTCTCTCCAATGAAAGGCACTCGTCGCTTCGGTATCAAAGGGAAACTTGCCCCTAGATACGTCGGTCCTTTCAAGATTGTCGGCAAAAGAGGCGATCTCGCCTATCAACTTGAGCTTCCCCCCAACTTTGCAAATGTGCACGATGTGTTCCACGTGTCACAGCTTCGCAAGTGCTTCAAGACACCTGAGCGCACCATCAACTTCGAAGAGATTGATCTTCAAGAAGATTTTTCCTATCATGAGCATCCCGTTGCTATTCTTGAAGAAACTGAGCGCAAGACTCGCAACAAGTCCATCAAATTCCTGAAAGTGAAGTGGTCTCACCATTCAGACCGAGAAGCCACCTGGGAGCGCGAGGACCACCTCCGTTCCGAATATCCGGAGTTCTTTCAGTCCTAGATCTCGGGACGAGATCCTCTCGTAGTGGTGGAGTGTTGTAACACCCCAGATGTAACTTGCCATATTTGTAACTCCAACTCTTGCCATTTTCGGCAATGTGATATGATATTCCCTCTGTGGTTGGGTTTCCTTTCAGTTTGCATTTTGTCCTTGTCATGCATTTCATATTATGTCATTATGTGCATCGCATTCGCATACGTGTTCGTTTCATGCATCCGAGCATTTTCCCCGTTGTCCGTTTTGCAATCCGGCGCTCCTATGTTCCCCGGCGTCCCCTTTTACCTTTTTCTGTGAGCGAGTATAAAACTTTCTCGGAATGGACCGAGGTTTGTCAAGCGGCCTTGGTATAGCACCGGTAGACCGCCTGTCAAGTTTCGGGTCATTCGGAGGTCGTTTGATACTCCAATTAACTAGGTAACCGTGAAGGCCTCGTGTGTGTTGCAGCCCAAAACCCCTTCAAAACAGCCAAATAACCCACCTAAGTCACTCCCATGTCCATCGTCGTTCGATCACGATCGTGTGGGCGAAAACCGTGCTCAATTTGGAGCCCCCTAGCCCCTCCTACCTATAAATATAGCCCCTCCTCCGAAATCCCGGGTCCTCTCCTACCCTAACCCTAGCCCCGCTCCCCTCCGCGCCGCCGGACACGTCCGGTCCGGCCGGACGAAATCCCGCCGCCGCGCCCGGCCAATCAGCCGGCGCCACGTGGCCCCGCGCCCACTTCGCCGCGCCTGCCCGCGCGCCGGTACGCCGGGGCCCAGGCCGGGCCCTCCCGGCCCGCGCGCCGCCCGCCGGCCGCCGCCGCCTCCCGACCGCCGCCGCCGCCGCCTCGCCCGCCGCCGCGGCCGCGCCTCCCGCCGCCTCCGCCGCGCCGCCGTCCCGCGGTCGCCATCTCCGCTCGCCGGCCCCGCCACCCGTCGCCTTCCCCGGCGACCCACGCGTGCCCCGTCCCCCTCCTCCAGCTCCGGCCGCCGCATCCCGCAACTCCGGCGAGCTCGCGCCGCCACCTCGGGCCCCGTGCGCGCCAGATCTGGATCCATCCCGACGGTTGACTTTTCCTCCCGTAACCCTAATTTTCTTGCATACTTTGACTTGCCATATCTCTGCACCCGTGGCTCCGTTTTGGGCGTATAGCATATCGAATTATTCGCCTCGATGAGTACATCATTTCATCTAATTGCATCATTTTCATTTGAGCTCATCTTGATGCCCAAAATGCTGTTGGATGTTAGTTTCAGATCTGTTTCACTAGATGCACTTTTGTCATTTTTGCCATGATTGATGTGTGCACCCTATGAAGTTGAGTCCTACATGTGTTTTGTAATATGCCATGCTATCTTTCCAGGGGTGTATGCCATGTATTTTTGTGATCTTTGTGGTGACTAGCACAAGCATGCAAACTAGGGATCATAATGTTGCTGATTTCAGAGACTTGGTAATTTCACAAAGTTATTTCTGCTGTTATTTTTATGCCATGTGTTCATGTTGTTTCAGAGAGATCTATGCATCTTTTGAGCATGATCGGTAAGAGCGTTTTTAGCATATGGATTTGCTCTATCGATCCATGCCTTTGTTTGTAATTATGGAGTGCCATAGCTTGAGTCAATCGAGCTCTACTTTTGCTATAAAATGTTACTGGCAGATTGTTTACATGTTATTCGATTTTGCCAAGCTTGTTGTAGTTTATCCTTGCATGATATGATGTTATTCTTGCCATTTCTAGCTTCTATGACATGTCTTATTGGTGGGTGTATGCTTAGTTTATCATGAAATGCTCTGTAGTGAGTGCATCGAGCTCGTAAACATGCCTACTTGTTATCTGTTTTTGACATGTCCAGTTTTCTGCTAAGTCTGAAACCTGTAACGAAACTTGCTTAATTGACATGGGTGTTATTATATTTTCTGGTCCTTTTTGGCTCATGGTCAGTAAGGGACTTTTGTTCAATTCTTTGAGTAGATTCATGCCATGCCATATTCTGCTATGTTCTGTTCCTGTGTCAGGTTGTTTCCTTGCTCTAAACATGTCATCCTGATGTTAAATTCTGGCATGTTGTTATTTTCGCCAAGTCTGTGAACCTGTTATCTTTTGCACTTTTGCCATGCTTGTTTGAACCTGTTGTGGTGTCATTTAGCCGTAGCTCAGTGTTCATCTTTTGTCAAGCATCTTGAGTAGATCACTGACATTTGCTTTGCTGATATGTTTGGGCGCAGTAGCTTAATTTCTTGTTGCATGCTAAGTGGCATCATGTTGTTAAACGCAGAAATATGTCATTCTTGTTTTGCTTGCCATTTGCAAACCGTGCATCCGATTCCGGTGATCTTTATATCGATTTCAACCGAAATCACCTCAACTTTCCAGTGGCATACTTGGTTTGCCAAGATTAAGCTTTTTCATCTTTTCCTTCCGGAGCACGCATATGCATTGCATACCACATCTCGCATATCATGCCATGTTTTGCATCATGTTGCTTGCGCATTGCATCGTGATTGATGTTTGTCCCCTTTGCTTGTGTTCTTGCCTAGGGTAGAGCCGGGAGACGAGTATGTGAACGAGGAACCTGTTGAGAACACTTACGAGGATCAAGCTTTCGGCAACTCTGAGAACCTTGCAGGCAAGATGACCATACCCTCGAAATCACTTCTATCTTTGCTTGCTAGATGCTCGCTCTTTTGCTATGCCTATGCTGTGATACCTACCACTTGCTATATCATGCCACCCATATTGCCATGTCAGCCTCTAACTATCCATGTCCTAGCAAACCGTTGATTGGCTATGTTACCGCTTTGCTCAGCCCCTCTTATAGCGTTGCTAGTTGCAGGTGAAGATGAAGTTTGTTCCTTGTTGGAACATGATTATTTTGGGATATCACAATATCTCTTATTTTAATCAATGCATCTATATACTTGGTAAAGGGTGGAAGGCTCGGCCTTATGCCTGGTGTTTTGTTCCACTCTTGCCACCCTAGTTTCCGTCATACCGGTGTTATGTTCCTTGATTTTGCGTTCATTACACGGTTGGGTGATTTATGGGACCCCCTTGACAGTTCGCTTTGAATAAGACTCCTCCAGCAAGGCCCAACATTGGTTTTACCATTTGCCACCTAAGCCTTTTTCCCCCGGGTTTTCGCGAGCCCGAGGGTCATCTTTATTTTAAACCCCCCGGGCCAGTTCTCCTTCGATTGTTGGCCCAAACTAGAGCGCTTTGCAGCGCCACCTCAAGGAAACTTGGGGTCTGGTTTTAGTTGTACGGACTGCTCATCCGGATGTGCCCTGAGACCGAGATATGTGCAGCTCCTATCAGGATTTGTCGGCACAATCGGGCGGCTTTGCTGGACTTGTTTTATTACTGTCGAAATGTCTTGTAGTCCGGGATTCCGAGATTGATTGGGTCTTCCCGGTAGAAGGAATATCCTTCGTTGACCCTGAGAGCTTATAATGGGCTAAGTTGGGACACCCCTGCAGGGTATTATCTTTCGAAAGCCGTGCCCGCGGTTATGAGGCAGATGGGAATTTGTTAATGTCCGGTTGTAGAAAACCCGAAGTTGACCTTAATTAAAACACATCAACCGCGTGTGTAACCGTGATGGTCTCTTCTCGGCGGAGTCCGGGAAGTGAACACGGTGTTGGAGTTATGTCTGACGTAGGTTGTTCTAGGATCACTTCTTGATCACTTCTAGCTTTACGACCGTGCTTTGCTTCTCTTCTCGCTCTCTTTTGCGTTGTTAGCCACCATATATACTAGTCGCTTGCTGCAGCTCCACCTCACAACTCTATCCTACCTTTAAGCTTAAATAGTCTTGATCTCGCGGGTGTGAGATTGCTGAGTCCCCGTGACTCACAGATTCTACCAAAACAGTTGCAGGTGCCGACGATGCCAGTGCAGATGACGCATCCGAGCTCAAGTGGGAGTTCGACGAGGAACGTGGTCGTTACTATGTGTCTTTTCCTGATGATCTGTAGTGGAGCCCAGTTGGGACGATCGGGAATCTGTGTAGCATTTGGGGTAGTCTTCTTTCATTTTGGTTCCGTAGTCGGACCTTGAGTGTAATCTGGATGATGAATGTTTATTTATGTATTGTGTGAAGTGGCGACTGTAAGCCAACTATGTATCTCTTTCCCTTATGTATTACATGGGTTGTGTGAAGATTACCTCACTTGCGACATTGCTTTCAATGCGGTTATGCCTCTAAGTCGTGCCTCGACACATGGGAGATATAGCCGCATCGAGGGCGTGACACCCACGTCTTGGATTCTTGAAGGCCGGATCGGCTCGTAAATTTTTTAGAAGCGCCAGGGGGAGCCGGCTAGGCTACCCGTGGTCATTTACTCCGACAGTAGTCCCCGAAGCTGGTTGGGCTCCGAGGCCGAAAAGAGACGAGAAGCTCAATCAGCTTCCTATCTTGAAGGGCCAGCAGCCGGGAGCTAGCCCGGACCCAGCGCGCCATTCTTTGGCAATATCGAAATATGAAGGCGGGAACCGGGTGTTTGCGCGGGCGGGGTTGCGAGCCGACCGCCCGCCGCCTACGCGCCACGTGGCCCCCGAAGGCTGGCAGCCCACGCGCGCGACGGGACATTGCCGCAGTCCGGGCCCGCCGCCGTCGGGCCTCCGCCCACACGCGGATCCTCTGTGGCCCAGGCGGACCGCACGTCTTCCAGCGGCAGTTGCGGCACGCCGTTTAAGGCGTAATAATCGCGGGAGCTGGGGATTTGGCGCAGCTAATCCCACGCTCCCCCATGCCTCGCCCCCTCGGCTTCGCCGCACGGGGCTATAAGTAGGGGGAGGAGAGGGAGCGGCAGAGGCTCGCACGCTCTCCCTTGTTCCACCCTTCCCCAACTTCCTTCTCCTTTCTTTCGTCACCGCAGCGACCCACTGTCGCGCCGCCCCGCTGCCGGACCTCTCGGTTCCTCCGGTCCCGCCGTAGCGGGGTTGCGCGCGTCTCCGCCGCCGCACCTTGCTCCTTGCCGCAATGCTCCCATGGCGTTGTCGAGCTCGTGGGACGGCTCCAATGTCCATGAAGACCACGTCGAGTTCCTCCGCCGGACGCGGCGTCTGCCGGGCGCGAACTTCGTGCGGGTTCGTCGCACACCGAAGAGGGAGATCTCGCCGGCACCGGAGGAGGGCGAGCGGGTAATCTTCCGCTCGCACTGCCTGCGCGGCTTCGGCCTCCCGGCGAGCGGGTTCCTTCGCTCTTTCCTTGAATTCTACTGCCTCCAGCCGCATCACCTCACCCCCAACGCGGTGATGCTGTTGTCAGCCTTCGTCACCCTCTGCGAGGGCTTTCTTGGTGTTCTCCCCACTCTCGAGCTTTGGGGTGAATTTTTCCAATGCAAGCTCGGCACCATCGTCGCGGGCGTGCCCGCCCCATGCGGAGCCTTCATCGCCATGAGGCGGACGGGCGAGAACAATCCGTTCCCGTCCATCCCGCTGATCCAGTCGGTGAAGCTCTGGCAGAAGTCCTATTTTTACGTGAGGAACGTCGCCCAGCAAGGCGATTTTGTCAACCTGCCGGCTTACGTAGCTGGCCCGTCGGCTGCGAGGCCACCCTCATGGAGTTACCGGGCCAGGTCGCTGTCTCAGACCGGGAACGCCGCCGTTGCCCGGCTCCGGGTAATGACCCAGTTGGAGGGCCTGACCGGACCCGACCTGGTGGCCGCCTTCGTGGAACGCCGGGTACTTCCGCTCCAAGGCCGGCCTCACATGATATGTTAGATGAGCGGCCACTTCGACCCTTGCCGGCTGAGCACCAGGGAGATGCCCCACGTCGAGGTGTCTTACATGGTGAACTACATCTCCAACTGCAAGATCGCTGAGGATTAGCGATACGGCAAGGAGCCGTATTCTCGCGCCAACCCTCCGCCTGTTGTAAGTTTTTCTTCTTTTCTTCCTTTTGTGTTGCCGGCTTCACGACGGCCGGCTTCTGATCAGCCGGTTTGCTTTTTAGCAGAAACCCCTTCTTCCTCCGGCGGCGGGGGCCGCAGGGGTAGGGCGCCAGCTCCTCCCCGACCGCACGGTGGATGACGTCGACGATCCGGACCTGGGGGCGGCCGCCATAGAGGACGGTGTGGTAGGGGAAGGCGACGAGGCAGGCGGCGCGGGGTTCGGGGCCGCCCTCGAGGACTGGGCGGATGATGACGAGGTCGAAGTCGTTCCGCATCGCCAGCCGGTGCTTGATCATCAAGGCGCGGGTCCATCCGTCGCGTCGGCTGCCTGTGGTGGTGCGCCGAAACGCCGGGTCGTGTTGACCTACTTCGGCAGTCGGCCTAAGAAGTCCAGGGGCACCGCCGCGGCGACCAAGCGGGACGAAGCGGCCGTGAAGGCGGCCCGCTTCCACAAGGTGGTGAAGCAGCCGCATGCGGTTTCGGCGTAAGTGTTAAATGTCTTGTATTTTTGTTGTCTTCTTCGATTAGGGCTTTTCTAAACTTTTTTCTTGGCTCACCGGCCAGGGCGCCGCTTTCCCTCGAGCGGGGTCCTGCCGGCTCCGTAATCAAATCGATTGGAGGGTCTTCGGGCTCCCGCCACGTGGATCCCCGCGCAGACCTCATGGAGGCTACAGAGCGGAACGCGTGGGAGGCGCGGGAGGAGCGGGAGGCGACGGAGCCAAGGGCCGCCCAGGCGGCGAAGGAGAAGTCGGCCAAGGCGCAAGCCGACGCAATAGCCCAGGCCCGGGCGGAGGTGGCGGCCGCGGAGGGGGAGGCGGAGGCCTCACGCAACCAGCCTCCGCTGCTCGTCGTTCCCCTCCGCGCCATGGCCCCCGACGTCCCCGTGCCCCCGCCAGGAGAAGTCGACCGCGACCGGTCGGAGACGGAGAGGAGGGAGGATAACGTGGTTGTCTTGGAGGAGGTGCCGCGGGCGGCGCCGACTGGAGCGGGCCAGAGTGGCCAACCGGCCGCGGCGCCGGAGCAGCCGACCGGGAGCGAGCCGGTAGCAGGGGCCGGCCTCGAGGTGCAGCCGGCTTTTCGCCGGCGCGCAGGGGGAGCTACCTCTATGCCCGAACCGCACAGAGCTGCGGGCGCCAGCCGGACGGCGGAGGCCCTGGACGCGGCCAGCTCCAGCACGTCCGAGTGGACACCCAGCGGGGGGACGGCCGAGCTGAACGCTGGCCCAGGAGGTCCGGAACCGGTTTCAGGCTCAGGCCGCCTCACTGCAGCGATACACCCAAGAGTTCCTCTCGACGCGGGCCGTCATCCGGGTGAGTCTTCTGGCCTTCGTTGATTTGCTTTTTTAATTTCTTCCGTGGGGGCGCGTCAGCGCACCCACTGGGTGTAGTCCCCGAGTTTCGAGTCAGCTGCTGAGCGGGCAGCTTGGAACTTACTAGGTCCTGACAGCTATCTTATTCTTGCATCCTGTCTGATCTTCCAGGAATACCATAACCTACGCACTGCTACCTTCAACTCCCAGGCTCAGGAGCTGGGCCAGAAGGCCGAGGACCTGACCAACAGCCGGAGTGCGTGCTTTGTTTCCTTCATCTCCTGTGGGGGCACGTCAGTGCACCCACTGGGTGTAGTCCCCGAGATTCGGGCCGACTGCTGAGCAGTCGGGTCGGATCTTCCTCGGCGACTTCTTCCTTATTGATTTTTCCTTTTCCTTCATGCTTGCAGGGGCCAACGCCGACTTGAGGGAGCAGCTCGGCGGGGTCCAGACCGCCCTTCGCGCCAAGGAGGCCGAGTGTAGCGCCTTGGGCCAGGAACGCGACCGCCTGGCCAAGAAGTTGGCCGACCAGGAGGAGAGCCACAAGGCGGCCCTGAAGAAGGTGCAGGACAGCGAGGCCACCCTTAAAGCTGAATATGAGACCGAGGCAGCGGGCTGGGCCGAGGAGAAACAAGCGCTGAGCGAGGGCTATGGCTGGGTTGAGAATCTGATCGATGGTAAGCCGCCTTCCTCACTCCTTGCTTGCTCCTTGCCCTCTGATTTGTCTTCTCATTTGTGCTGCTTTTTGTTCTTTGCGCAGACTACTTCCCCGGCTACTCCGTCATCGCCACTCAGACCATCGAGGCTCACCGCGAGGCACGTCGGCAAGCGGGGGTTGAGATCGCGCCGGACGCGGGCTGGACGCTTGAAGAGCAGCTCTTGCTGATCCAAGCCCGGCTGCAGCCGGCTCACCACATGCTCCGCCGCCTCCAGCGCGTCGGGGCGCAAGTATTGGCCGCCCTTTGGCCTGGCGAGGTGATTCCCCACACCCCCAGCTGGACTGCCGACTGGCTGGAGGTGGCAGTCGGCCGCTTTGAGGCTTGGAAGGCTTCCGCCGCTCGATCCGGCGCCCAGGCGGGCATTGGAGTTCGTCCAGGCCTGGTATCCTGGGCTGAACTTGGATCAGCTGAGCACTTGGCGGGAGGAGGCTGACGAAGAGCTAGTGGAGGTGCGGCCGGCTATCATCCAGCGTGCTTCGGCGCTTGCCGAGTATACCGACACCAGCGTCTTCGCTCCTGAGGTGGATGACAACGGCGTCGCCCAGCCGGAGGAGTGGTTCGGGTTGAACCCGGCGGAGGGTGAAGATTCGGCGGAGGAGATCGCTTCCAGTGACGAAGGCGAAGACGAAGAAGGGGAGGAAGGCAAAGACGTCGAGCCAGCCGGTGAAGCGGCCAGCCAGCCTCAGCATGATCGTGCGTCCAGCAACGAGGCGCGTGCTGGCGCGCCCTCTGCGGGAGATGGTTATCATGCCGAGGTTCGCCAGCCGGCCACTCCTCGAGCTGGCACTGCCATCTCTACCGACCTGCCCAACTCGCCAGTCGTTCCCTTGGCTTAATATGTTGTCCTTGCTTTTCCTGCTTGTTACTCTTTGACCAATTTTTTGTTAAACTTGCGCAGTTCCACCCACTGGGAGTGTATTCAAACTTACATTGAACGCCGGCCTTGCGAAGGCTTTTGTGTAAATATAATCGTGTGTGTGTTTGGCTTCCATTCGCGTATGCTTTTTATCTTTAGGCTGTTTCCTTTGCCGCCTTCCCCTGGCCGCTGCCTTCCCAGCCGGCAGCTGCTCTACAGTCTGTGGCTAGGGAAGAACTTGGCTATTTTTTGGGGAAGGCAAGTACTCGAGCTTTCTTAGATTGAAGCAAGGTGAATGGAAGCCGGCCAGCCGGCTACTCTAGTAGTCGGTCGGTGGTGGGAGAAAACCGGCTTTTGTTATATTAGTCCGTTAATCCCTAGCCGTTTTTTGTGTGGGCGTCCCTTCCTGCCTTTAACTCTTGCCAGCCGGACACCCGGTTCTTTGAACTGCGACTTTTGGCAAGAGAGGGCTTGGGTGCCGGCACACTACTTGTCTGACCGCGGGTAGGAGTTCTAATATAACTCAAGGCGGCCAGTCCCCGGGCCGACTAGTCGAACCCGGTGATGGACGAAGAAAGTGAATGTAATGACATAATCATAAGCATGATACTCTTCATTCATAGATAAAAGATGGCAGTCCCCGAGCTCTCCTCGGGGGGCCTATTGTCTCGTAATTAGTACAAAAGTTAGCGTGATACATACTGCATTTCAACTATAAAATCTCCGGAGGAGGTTGGCGTTCCATGGTCGTTCCGACTCCTTGCCGGAGTCGTCTCTCTTTCGTGCCTTCGGCTTCTGTGCGTTGATCAGGTAGTAGGAGTCATTTCCCAGTGCTCTACTGATGACAAAGGGGCCTTCCCAAGGGGCCGAGAGCTTGTGCTGGCCGGCTGTTCGCTGGATCAGCCGGAGCACAAGATCGCCCTCTTGGAAAGATCTTGGCTTGACCTTCCGGCTGTGGTAGCGGCACAAACCCTGCTGGTAGATGGTGGACCGGCTGAGGGCTAACAGCCAGCTCTCTTCCAGTAGGTCGACGCCATCTTCTCGTGCTTCCTTGGCTTCCGCCTCCGTGTACATGGTTACCCGAGGCGAGTCGAACCCGATGTCAGTTGGGATGACCGCCTCGCCACCATACACGAGGAAGAAAGGAGTGAAGCCGGTTGACTTGTTTGGGGTAGTGCGCAGACTCTAGAGGATGGCTGGCAGCTCATCGAGCCAACAGCCGGCTGACTGTTCCAGTGGTACGACCAGTCGGGGCTTGATGCTGGAAAGGATGAAGCCGTTGGCTCGCTCGACTTGGCCGTTTGACTGTGGGTGGGCAACGGACGCTAAGTCCAGTCGGATGCCCTGCGTCGCGCAGAAACATGCCAATACTCCCTTGGCGAAATTCGTGCCGTTGTCGGTGATGATGCTGTGTGGCACGCCGTACCGAGTTTTAATATCTGCTATGAATGTCACGGCAGTCGGCCCATTCAGCTTGTTGATTGGCTTTGCTTCAATCCATTTTGTGAATTTGTCCACAGCGACAAGCAGGTGTGTCATGCCGCCGCGCGCCGTCTTGAATGGGCCCACCATGTCCAGTCCCCAAACGGCAAAGGGCCAAGTGAGGGGAATGGTCTTGAGTGCCGAAGCCGGCAGGTGTTGCTTGGAGCTGAAGACTTGGCACCCTTTGCAATGTTTGACTAACTCCTTGGCGTCGTCCAAAGCAGTCGGCCAAAAGACTCCATTGCGGAAAGCTTTGGCGACGAGTGATCTTGAGGCCGCATGGTGACCGCATTCGCCTTGGTGGATGTCTCTGAGGATTGCTATGCCCTTCTCTTGCTCGACACATCGCTGGAAAACTCCAGTGACACTACGCCTGACGAGCTCTCTGTTGACGATTGTGTATGCTCCGGCTCTGCGTTGGACTTGTCTTGCCTCTGTCTCGTCAGCCGGCAGTTCTTGGTTTATCAGGAAGTTGAGGATGGACTGGGCCCATGATGGAGTTGTGTCTTCTTCTATTGCCAACACGGCTACTGCGACCAGGGCGGGCGGGCTGGGTGGTGAAATGCTGGAGTCGGCCGCCGCCTGTTGTGTTGGTGCAGTCCCCGGGCCAACTACCGCAGTCCCCGAGCCGGGTTCGGCAGTCCCCGGGTCGGGCGTACCTACGGAAGTCCCCGAGCCGCCTACTGAAGTCCCCGGGCCGACTATTGAAGTCCCCGGGCCGCCTGCTTGGCTCTTCAAGCCGGATCCGGCTGCGTCGGGGCTAGGTGGCACGAAGATGGAATCGGACTCTGGAGACGGCTTGATAGACGGCTTGAGGAGGCGTTGCAGAGAGACGCCGATTGGTATTGCCTGCCGAGTGGAGCCTATTCGAGCCAGGGTATCTGCTGGCTCGTTGTCGGCTCGTGGTACATGGAGGAACTCGCATCCTTCAAAGTACCCGCTGATCTGCTGGATGAGAAAGCGGTAGCTTGCCATGTTTGCAAGGGTGGCATCCAGAACCAGTGCATAAGGGTCGGGGGACAGCATCACCTCTAGGTGGTCGGCCCGGCTCTAGCTGATAGGCTTTTCTGACCAGTGCATGTGCTCGGAGGGGTTGGTAGCGACCGCGTTGACTTCCTGGTGCTCTCGGCGTCTGCTGCGCCGGTCTTCGGGCTGGCTTGTAAAGACGACGTAGGCGGCATGCTCGTCGGGGAACTCATCGTGCACAGCTCCGACTGCCGGCCGAGCGGCCGGCTACTGCGGAGCCGGAGGCGGCGGACCAGCAGGTGGAGGCGGCGCGAGCCCTTCGCCTTTGGAGATTCGGGTGAGCCAGTGGCACTTCTGGGTTGTGTGGTTGGACGGCTTCGCGCCGCTGTGGAACTTGCATGGGGCGTCGAGAGTCTGCTCGTAGGAGAAGGCCGGCTGCCAAGCCGGCCTGCCGCCCTTCTGCTTCTTGGGTGCGGGCCGCCCTTCGGGCTGCTCATCCTCGACCGTGGCCACCTGCCGACTGGTGGGGGCGGCATGGGGCCCTTGCGCTTGTGGTCGTTCTGGTACGGGTGTCGGCTGGAGTCCCCAGCCGGCGTCTTGGGCACCGGGTTGAGTACCTTCCCGGACGCGTCTACCCGGAGTTCAGTCTTCATTGAGGAGTCGGCGGTGGCGTACTTTTCTGCTATGACCAGGAGCTCATCGAGGGTAGTCGGCTCGTCGCAGAGGAGCTTGTGCTTGAGGAGGGTGCCTTCTCGGCACCCGGCAGTGAAGTACTCTATGGCTTGCACCTCGTGCACCCCTTCGCAAGAGTTGCGGAGCTCGGCCCAGCGCATGAGGTAGTAGCGAGTGGACTCGGCGGGGCCTTGCATGCACAAGGAGAGCTGCCTGGGCTTGGGAGCCCGCTTGTAAGTTGGTGAAGTTGCGGACGAAGGCTTCTGTGAAGTCTAGCCAGCTGTTGATGCTGTATGGCTTGAGGCTGTTGAGCCAGGTCCGCGTCATGCCTTGCAGCATGAGGGGCACGTACTTCATGGCAACGCGCCTGTTGCCGTTGGCTATGCGAACCGCTGTGGAGTAGTCGATCAACCAATCTTCCGGCTTCACGGAGCCGTTGTACTTGGGCGTGTCTCTTGGGAGCGAGAACCCTTTGGGGAAGGGCTCGTCGCGGATGCGGGGGACGAAGCAAGGCGGGCCGACATCTTCTTCTTCTTCTAGCGCCAGGGATCGTGCGAGGCGGTCGATCTGATGGCAGGCGTCATTCTCGCCAACTCCTTCGCGGCGGCCTAGTCGGCCGCTGAGAGTCGGATGCGTGACAGGCGGCTGGGTGGGATATCTCTCCCCACGAGGCGGAGGTGGAGGCGGGTTGCCCCGCCGCTCCACGGCTCAAGGGTGGCCTTCTGCGTCTCGCTCGATGGAGATCCGGGTTCGGCTTCGGCTGGCAGCCGGCTCTTTCTCGTGTCGCGCGCGGGTTTTACCTGCAGTCGGCGTCCGGGGCGTCGCGTCGTGCTCTCGGCGCGGGTGAGGGCTTTCCGCTCGGGTGTCGGCTTCGTGCCGTTGTGTGGCTGCATCGATCAGCTGCTGGATGCGTCTGGTCATGTGGGGAGTTCTTCGGCCCCCAGTCCATCTAGCTCGTCTACGGCCGCCTGGGCGGCGCGCAGGTTCTCGAGTGGAGTGGCGTAGACTGGGCGGTCAACTCCAAGCATGCCGGCGATGGAAGCGCCGTGCTGTCTAAGAACGCCGGCTTGGCTTGGCCCGCCAGGAGGTGGCATGCCAAAGGCGGCGCGGTCGACTTCGCGTTGGTGGGCCTCAGTGAGGCGTCCCATGGTAGCTAACTTTCGGCCCTCTGCGAGGAGGGCGAGGCGGCGAGCCTCGAGTGCTTCGGCGTCGGCATTAGCCGGGAGGGGGACAGACAAGTCGTGGGTCACCGCATGCGGGGCGTCGAGGGCGTTCTCGCCAGAGGCGCCGCCGTGGCTGATGACCATCACCTCGGTGATGGCACCATCACAGCCGTCGGCTCGGGGAAGCGGGTCGTTGTAGATCACGACGTTGGTGGGGAAAGCGTCGAGCGAGGCCGTGTCAGAGTCGACAGGCATCGGATCGGTAGAGCCAACGGATTTCAAATCCACAACAGGCTCGCTGGATACGTGGAGCTAGCCGAGGAGGTTGACGAGGTGGTCGGTGCCCGCGTCGGAGGTGGGCTCGTCGGTGATGTGGGCCTCGCCAAGGAGATCGGCGAGGTCGCTCGCTGCGCAGACGTAGGTGACGCCTTGCAGCGCGTCGTGGCAAGCGCCATCGGGCATGCCAGGCTAGCTACGCTCGCTGGGGAGGAAGAGGGTTCCTGTCCAGAACAGGTCTCCGGACGACGGTGCACCTGGCCCCACGGTGGGCGCCAAATGTCGGGTGGTAGGTGCGACATATGCCAACGGGTGGCTTATCATTGTGGGAGCCAGTAAGACGTTGTCGGTGCCTGGAAGAGGGATGAGGCGAAGACATGCACGCCGGCGAATCTTACCTAGCTTCGGGGCTCTCCGTGGAGATAACACCCCTATTGCTGCTCTGCGGGGTCTCCGCATGATCACTAGATGAATGAGTGGCTACAAGATGCTCCTTGAGCTGTTCGGCGAGAGGAAGAAGGGCACGGCTAGCTCTCTTCTTCTCTCTATGTGGTGTCTAAAACTAACTGAGATCCCCCTTTGCATGGGTGCCCCGGGGGGTTTATATAGGCCTACCCCCCGGGGGTACAATGGTAATCCGGCTGGGCGCGGGCCCTAGCCGTCAGTGTCTACGCCCAGCCGGCTTCTGCGCCGGCTGCTGGGGCCCACCTTCTGGTAGGTCCCGCCGGCTGCCGACTCCTTGGCCGACAGGCTGGCCCCACTGTCAAGGGCCTTGTCGGGGGCTGGTTACTGTTGCCTCAATCCTGGTGACGAGGGCTTTGTCGGGGTAAGCGTGGCTACAGTGCCGCCGTCCGGCGGGCGATCACTGTAGCCTCACCTTTTCTTGTCTCCTTAATGGGGCGCCTCCTTTGAGGGAGGAAGCAAGCCGGCTACGGGTAGCCGGCCTTGTCTCGGGCCGACTGGGGGAGGCCTGGCCACCTTTGGGTGTCTCTCTGCCTGAAGGGGCCCACCGCCCGTGGGCCATGCTGACAGCCCGTCGTGGATGGCGTCCTGGTCAACATGGCAACAGTGTCGCACCGGACGGGGCATGGCCGCCCCGTAAGGTGCACTATGCCAGGCGTGCTCCAGGATTCGGGGATGGCAGGCTTTACTGTAGCCATGCCCCATCTCATCGTCGTTATGTGGATGCAGACTTCGAGGGTGCGATCTTGACCGCTTTGTGGGAGCCGGCTTCTTGGAGTCGGCCTTCTCGTGGCCGGCTTCTTGGAGCCGGCCCTCCCGCGGCTTTCTTCATGAGGGTCTAGGCCGGGCCGCCTTCCGATAGTCAGCCTGGGAGACAGCCGGCCAGGGGAAGCCAGCCCCACGTCTTGGATTCTTGAAGGCCGGATCGGCTCATAATTTTTTTAGAAGCGCCAGGGGGAGCCGGCTAGGCTACTCGTGGTCACTTACTCCGACATAACCCGCATGCATGTGGTTGAAATAGTTATAATTATGGTGGAAGACAAATGTACCGAAACTACGAGGATCCCATGCAAAAACAATGCCACGAGTGGTGGCAGCAAACACAAGATCCTTGTATTCAATTGCATCACAGTACTCATCCGTGGAGAGAAACTGATTTTTGAGCAATATCCATGGACGAACCGTGGAATCAGTAACGACGCCAACAAGCTTTTCGAAGATAGCAAGAACTTGATAGTTCTCGTAATTCCAAGAGCGGTTGGGAACTCGAGAAATTGCTATCTTCCGTAGACGACAGTCGCCATGATCGTATTTGAACATACGTAGATCATCTGTGTGCTCAACCTCAGGGCACTCGAAGATTTTTGGAAGTGGAATCCGCTGACGAGTGTACACATTCACAAGTTCCCACTCGCAATTGTACCCAATTTAAACAATCCAATCTCCATTTGCGCCAGCCCAGGCCTTACCCTAAAGCGATGGCATCTTGATATCACACGTATCGTTATCAAGCGGCATCAACTTGCACAAGGCGAGGCCTTGATACGTCTCCAACGTATCTATAATTTTTTATTGCTCCATGCTATATTATCTACTGCTTTGGACAATATTGGGCTTTATTATCCACTTCTATATTATTTTTGGGACTAACCTATTAACCGGAGGCCCAGCCCAGAATTGTTGTTTTTTGCCTATTTCAGAGTTTCGTAGAAAAGGAATATCAAACGGAGTCCAAACCGAATGAAACCTTCGGGAACGTGATTTTTAGGAAGATTATGATCCAGGAGACTTGGACCCTATGTCAAGAAACAAGGGAGGAGGCCACGAGGTAGGGGGGCGCTTACCCCCCCCCCCCAGGCGTGCCCTCCACCCTCGTGGGCCCCCTGTTGCTCCACCGACGTACTCCTTCCTCCTATATATACCTGCATACCCCCAAACGATCAGATACAGAGCCAAAAACCTAATTCCACCGCTGCAACCTTCTGTACCCACGAGGTCCCATCTTGGGGCCTGTTCCGGAGCTCCGCCGGAGGGGGCATCCATCACGAAGGGCTTCTACATCAACACCATAGCCTCTCCGATGAAGTGTGAGTAGTTTACCTCAGACCTTCGGGTCCATAGTTAGTAGTTGGATGGCTTCTTCTCTCTTTTTGGATCTCAATACAATGTTCTCCCCCTCTCTCGTGGAGCTCTATTCGATGTAATCTTCTTTTTGCGGTGTGTTTGTTGAGACCGATGAATTGTGGGTTTATGATCAGGATTATCTATGAACAATGTTTGAATCTTCTCTGAATTCTTTTATGTATGATTGGTTATCTTTGCAAGTCTCTTCGAATTATCAGTTTGGTTTGGCCTACTAGATTGATCTTTCTTGCAATGGGAGAAGTGCTTAGCTTTGGGTTCAATCTTGTGGTGTCCTTTCCCAGTGACAGTAGGGGCAGCAAGGCACGTATTGTACTGTTGCCATCGAGGATAACAAGATGGGGTTTTTATCATATTGCATGAATCTATCCCTCTACATCATGTCATCTTGCTTAAAGCGTTACTCTGTTTTCTTGAACTTAATACTCTAGATGCATGCTGGATAGCGGTCGATGAGTGGAGTAATAGTAGTAGATGCAAGCAGGAGTCGGTCTACTTGTCTCGGACATGATGCCTATATACATGATCATACCTAGATACTCTCATAGCTATGCTCAATTCTGTCAATTGCTCAATAGTAATTCGTTCACCCACCGTAAAATGCTTATGCTCTTGAGAGAAGCCACTAGTGAAACCTATGGCCCCCGGGTCTATATTCATCATATCAATCTTCTAATACTTAGTTATTTCCTTTGATTTTTACTTTGCTTTTATTTTACTTTCCATCTTTACCACAAAAATACCAAAAATATTATCATATCTATCAGATCTCACTCTCGTAAGTGACCGTGAAGGGATTGACAACCCCTTATCACGTTGGTTGCGAGGAGTTATTTGCTTTGTGCAGGTACGAGGGACTCGCGCGTAGCCTCCTACTGGATTGATACCTTGGTTCTCAAAAACTGAGGGAAATACTTACGCTACTTTGCTGCATCATCCTTTCCTCTTCAAGGAAATCCAACGCAGTGCTCAAGAGGTAGCAGGCTTCCATCATGTGCGCCCATGTGAACAGGCTTATAGTAAAGAAGATAAGGGAGATCAAACCGCTCCTGGACCCTTGGGTTCCTTATAATGATGTTATTAGTTGAGTTGAGAATGGTCTTGAACGAACCTGCCATGCTAGCCGAGGTGATGACATTGCACCGATCAATGAGTTCCCCCACCATGTCATCTTTCAGATCGGGGCAAGAATAACAGGGTCGTTTCCGGCTTGTTCCCTCCATGGAGAAGACGATCGAACAATGGCAGAAGGAAGGGTGAAGGCAAATGGAGGAGGGAGGAAGAGCGTGCGATAGCAGTTCCAAATCGAGAGGGAAAGGCCAAGAGTCGGTGGATGGTTGCCAGTTTGCCATGGTACATGAAGAGGCGCCCCAGCCTACACGTCCTTACGAAAATTGTACAAAAGGACTCGTCGTCGTCTCACTGACATGTTGGAACGGGAGTACATGTCAACGAAACATAGTGTGTAATTTCTCGTGCAAAATGCGATCTGGCCGCGTTGGCCCGAGGTGCCGCATTAGTTATCGACCTTTATATTTTTAATGGCGTGCCGTTAAGTTTTGAAGCACGACTAACTGGTACTGTTTGCAGAGAAAATATAAACTACTCTACCACTACTCCACCTCTAATACTAGTAGTATAAAAAAGATATATAGGTTGGAGCTTCAGAGCTCTCTTGCTAAGGGCTGCCAACTTGCTTCTCACACTATCACCCTCTCTCCGGATCTAAAAAAGATGGCCTCTCTCTCCCTCCTCATCGGTGGTCACAGATCCGCCGGGGAAGAAAAGGACGTGCAGCGTTGACGCACTCGTCGTCGACGAGCGAGGTCATGCACTGACGACAAGGCCGTCCTCTCAGACCTAGCGCCCGCGCGGGGTGGCCTCCGTCCCCAAGCTCGCTGACGTAGTGCGTGCAGAGGACGATGACCACGAGCGAAGCCACTTCCCGACCCTCAGGTATGCTACCTCTTTTCGAACCATACCCTTGTTCTATTGCCCCATCTGCCACGTCGCTGCATGTGGATCTTTTTCCACTCCACCATCTTCCCAATTTGCTATCCTCTGCTCTGCTGGTCACGCAGACGAAAACCTTAATTTGCACTATTAAAGGAAACCCTACTTCATGCAGACTAATCCATGTCTGGGTTGAATAAGGAAAGGAAGGGAGACTGTACTGTCCAAGAGAGTAGGCATCAAACCCGCATCTAGGTTGAAAAGGGGAAAATCAGTAGCTAAGGAACGAGTCTCGTGTCTCTTGGTTGAAATGATATTTACCTTGGAGGTACATGGTTTGCAAAATTTTTTAAACTGTCATTAGTTAATGCTCATGCACAGTTAGTATACCAATGCTGAAACGTGTTACCTTTACATTTTGTATTGTTAACTCTTATAGAAATCTTCCAGTGCTAGAGTTTATTGAATTCTGTTTAGTAAAACCATTGTACTATACCCTGTAATAAAATAACTACTCTACTGTTGCACTAGCCACTGAATTAGTGTATATTTGTAGTATTCAAAATTTCGAATGGTGTTGCATTAGTGTATGGACATAAATAAAGTGTGGCAAGCTTTCCCAGATATGTGCTCAAGAAAACTACTACCTGTTTTTCTAAATACTAGACGTTTGGGTACTTTAAATTGAACCGCGAAAACGTCTTATATTAAGGAACAGAGGGTGTAGAGTTCACTCAAATTATCCCGGTAAAGCTAGTCACACCTTTGTTAAAATTAATGTTCATTATGTTATCGGAGGAGGTCTGTAAGTTTGTCTCTAATGCCTGTCGACTACATACCTGATATCATGATGTAATGTTAAGTCATTTCCTTTTGTACAGTGTCACTGAATTATCAAGGCGGTGATGGCATTTTATTTTAGTTGAACTGCACAAAATATGCTTAAAAGAAGAGGAAAGGTCAGGAATCGATCATTCTTTTAGAAAGAACTATATATGCCTTTTTAACATCAGCCTCCGTTGCCTTATTTATTCCTTCAAACAGGTGGTTAGAAATGGTCTTGCTACCTTTTCCCATTAAGAAATTGGAATGCTTATATTTGTGAGTCTATGCTTCAACTAGTGCCACTTTTATAGTAATCACACTTTCAATATCTATGCAAACAGGGATGCTCGATTTTAGTGGAACTGCACAAAAAGTCCAACTGGTTCAACATTAGGAGCATGTTTTCTTCGAAACCTTTATATCCCTTGGTGGCACTATGAGTTGTTCATTATGAAGGTACATGGTTTTCTACTATCTTGCTACTCTTTTTGTACTGTCATTAGATAGTAATGCTAGTGGTTTGCATGTGAATTTATTGGCAGGGTGGACCTACATTGGAGGTGCAGGACATGATTCAATGATTGGATGCTCAATTTCGGTTGTATCGATTTCACCTCTTCCATCACTGCGAACATGGATATCCTTGGTCTAATGAAGAATAGGCGCTATATTTCTACTCTGAACCAGCAAATCAATTCAGTATGAAATTGTCCAGGGCAAAACATGACTGTATTAAATTGTCCAGTGCAAAACATGACAGATGCTAAGAAGAAGAGACATGTTGAAACCGAAAATACAAGGTGGGGTATATGTTTACTAGCTGCTTGATATTTGTGCAGACAAAGATGGCTGCCCGTTGCTACTGGGCAAACACACAAAGTGACCGCAATTTTGGTTGAACTGCACAAGAGAATAGTATAGTCACTGCATGCAGTGCCATTTGAAAATAGACACAGAAAGGTTGGATAGTCACTTCATGGACTGCAGAAAAGTAGTATTGTACTATTTATTGGCCAACACTAGGTGCTTCATTGCTTTGGTCTAATTATACAATGGGCATCATTTTGCCTAAGTTAAAGTTTGTATTCCGAAAATAGTCTCGCTGTGTGATCTAGAAAAGACCAAATCATATCGCAGTGGATCTTCCTCCATCATGTGTGGTTCATTCTCATGGTTCCAGGTGTTGGTGAAACCACTTACATTTGCAAGAGGAATTGTATACTTCACAAACAAATTGACCCAACTCGCCCTATCCTCATAAGCCCCCACCGGCCCAACGTCGCTCGCCACTTATCCTCGCTCTCGCCACATCCGCCATGCCCCCGCCCGTCCGAGATAGGCGAGGCCGGAGGCGGTCACCGCCGGAACTAGTATTCGGTTTTTCACTGGAAAGGCAGACAGAGGGAGGAAGCATTCTACGGTCTTTAGATGGCAATGCGGAGATCGAAGACTTGTTGGGGCGCGACCGCCTGGCGGAGGAGCAGGAGTTGTTGGAGCGCAACCGCTTGGCGGAGGAGCAGTGTATCGCCGATTTGCGCCGCCAGCGGGACATGGAGCAGCAGCGCACCGACGCTCTGAGTGCGAGAAGAGCACCCGCAACTGGGCCGACTACGTGGAGGCCAGCACCCGGCAAATAGCCCTGGAGGCTGCCGGGCACGCACGCGTTCGCGACGCCGATTTTTACTACCAGCTCGTCAAGTGGGTTTCCCGCTTAGAAGCCAAAGCTTCGGTGGACCACGCCGGCATGGAAAGGGCCAACGCGCGTGAGCAACGCGCCCCATCGCACCTCTGGCAAGTGTGAGGCGAGGCGGAGGACGCCGGTGCCGGCGTTTAGCGTGTACCGCAGATCGTGGTCGGCATCGTCTAGTTACCTAAGAGTAAGTTAGTACTTGTACGCTACTAGAGTATTAGTGAGAGTAGATAGTTAACTTGGCTATGATGGTTGTCAACATGGAAGTTCAGTACTCTATATGTGGATCAGACCTGTTACTTTGCTCTGAATGTTGAACTTTCCGTTTGAACGGATGGAATGGGCTGTTATTTCTTTAAATGGGTTGTATTTGTCCTCCATGAGTTTAGAGGCTAACTTGTGGGCCTACCAAGTTGACGCGTACACAATCAGGAGATGATCGTATGTGGAGAGGATGACAGCAGGGACCCGCCAAGGTCATGGCAGTATGCAAGAAAGTGCCTCCTTATTTCAAGCCAATAAAAAAATGGCTCCTCCTAATGGATTTCTGACATTTGGGTCCCATGCCATTGTCAACGTAGTCAATAAATGAGAGAATTGCACAATGAGCGGCTGACACCAGTGACCCAACAGCTCGCCCAGTTATTTTTGTTTTGGGTTAATTTCATAAATGCCACTACAAATATGGTGTTTCTGAGAAATGCCACTGCAATTTCCAAACTTTGAAAAATGCCATTTCCAGTGGCATTTTTCGAAGTCTGGAGTGGCGTTTTACAAAGTTTGCAAATTGCAGTGGCGTTTTCCAAAGTTTGCAAAAATTGCAGTGGCATTTTATAAAGTTTGGAAATTGCAGTGGCATTTTTATGAATCACCATAACTGGAGTGGCATTTATCTAATTTGTTTTTGAGACGGAAGCAGGGTGTCAACTGGGCTGTGCAGGGCACTCTGGCCTGTCTAGCCAGCCTTCTCTTTTATGTTTACCACAAACCAGCCCACTAGTTTTTTTTCTTTCTAGAAATGGCTAGCCAAGTTTTTTTGTGATTTGCCAAGTAAGTCACTTTGTCAGGCCTGTTGGGCTGTAAATCTTTCAAGACGAGGAGAGCTTCATTCAGCTGGCCGAGAAAATGGCCTATCAGTAATGAGAAATGGGATGTACATTTTTAAAACACATCAAACCGGCAATTAGTTTCGAGTTTCTTTATTTCATTTTGAGATTTTAAATTGCATTAATTTTCATGTGTGGACAAATTTTTTGATTTTATATTGATATACATTTATTTTTTAAATCAGTTTGAATGTGACTCGAAATTTCGGGATTAAAAACAGTTCGGACCGCACCGAAATATGCAAAATTTCGTATAATTTTTTAATCGTGGCCACAATAAGGGTTGTAATTGATGAAGCTATGTACCTAGGGTAGGGTCATGGACCTGTCCAAGCTACCCTCCCCAAGGATATCCCTAGAAGAAATCACCTTTCAATCGACTTGGAGGTGATCCACTCGACGGACTCGAGGACACTCGACCATGAAGCGAACCACTCGACGGCCAGGAGATCTAAAGACACTCCGCACACTAACGGTCGGGCATTAAGTGGCCTTTATGGTCATCATAGCACTTTATTAGTGGCGTTACCAGTAACGCCCGACCTTAATGTACTTTAAACCCTGCATAACTGAGGGCCGGAGGGGCTGGCGAACTCTATATAAGCCACCCCCCTCCTCAGTGTAAAGGGTTCGCACCTTTGTAATTCACACACACATAATCCAGTTGACAGCCTCCAGGCTCCGAGACGTAGGGCTATTACTTCCTCCGAGAAGGGCCTGAACTCGTAAACCTCTTGTGTCTACAACTACTCCATAGCTAGGATCTTGCCTCTCCATTCCTACCCCCTACACTACTGTCAGACTTAGAACCACGACAGTTGGCGCCCACCGTGGGGCAGGTGTCTTAGCGAATTGTTGGAGAAGTTGCGATTTTTCCGATCCAAATCATCATGGTTTCAGGCGGAGTTTTGGTGGAGGGCCGCGAGATCCGTCTTGACGCACTCATGTTCATCGCCGACGACTCCGCTTGGCTTCAGGAGGCTCCGCTCGACGTCGACGCGCTCCCTGTCCGCGGGGCAACGCACTTTCGCGCGTGCGTCCACGGCGTCTTCTGGCGGCAACCGTCGACCCATTATCGGCCGGCCCCTGTGTTGTCCTCCCTCCCTGTTTCTCGCCGGCGCAAGCGCTACGGTCGGTCGAGACTTCAGTGGTGGGTGAGACACGTGGTGGCACGCCAGTCGGCCACCCCTCAAGTCGCGGCGATCGAGCCCGACGAATCTCTCTACGGCCTGTTCGACCTATCGACTAGCTCCGCAGAGACTGCATCCGAGTGCGACAGCAGTGATCCAGCGGCGGAGATTCTGATGGTCGATGGACCGCGCAGTCCTCCTGGTTTTCCCCGCACCGATGGAGGCACCGGCGGAGGCGATCCATCGCATGCCCATGAAGAGTATCGCCCCGAGCCCCTCATGTCGCTGCAGAGGGAAGAACTTCGCCGCCGGAACATGGATGCGCTGCACACTCCTATCGTTGGAGAAACCCCCGAGGCCCGTGCCTTAGAAGACGCACGCTTGGCCAACTTGGCTGAGCGCACTCGGCTGGATAACCTCCAACGAGCACTCGACGAGTGCGCACGACAACGGGTTCCAGAATCCAGTCGACGTCAGCTCTTTCCGCCACCGACTCAGGTATACCGAACTCCGATTCAGAATTTAGCAGCTGCAGCCTGTATAGCAGAGTCCATTCATCCCTCTTAGTCGGAGGCTGGCAGAGGCCTATTACAGATCAGAGCATTACTCCAGGCGGCTGGAGATAAGAATTCAGTTGTGTCACAGTCGCGAAATAGGATCCACAGCAGATCCGTTGCTGCAGATACAGTTCAGTCGGCCCACAACCCAAGATCGCCCCCGAGGCGTGAGGGACATGGAGACCGGTGTGATCAGTACAGGAACCGTGAGCAGTATGATCACCGACTCGATCGTGATGATCGACGTCGAGTGCCCACCCCTCCCCCAAGGAGTGGATCGTACGTGCCTCGACAGTGGGATGACAGACGCCCTCACAGTGTTGGGCGAAGGATTCCATTCGACCCTAGGGAACCAGGCTTTGATGCGAGATCCATTCTCGTTCAGGGTTTGGTCGATAGGAACAGAGCTCACAGAGAAGGTCATGATAGGGATGTACCCACCAGCAGCAGAGTGCACGTCTGAGGACCAGAGTGCTTCAGCAGGGCCATCAGGGTCGCGGTGATTCCTCCCAACTTCAAGTTGGCGCCTGGAGTCAGTAAGTTCACTGGTGAGTCCAAGCCCGATACTTGGCTTGGGGACTACCGAGTGGTTGTTCAGATTGGCGGCGGCAACGATGAAGTGGCCATGAAACACCTGCCTCTCATGTTGGAGGGTTCGGCCAAAGCATGGCTGAATCAGTTAGCGCCCAGCAGCATTTACACTTGGGAAGATCTTGCCCGAGTGTTTGTCAGAACATTTGAAGGAACTAGCAAGCGACCAGCAGGATTGACAGAGTTACAATCTTGTGTGCAGAAGTCAAATGAAACTTTGAGGGATTACATCCAGAGATGGATCACGTTGCATCACACAGTAGAGAATGTGTCTAATCACCAAGCAGTTTGTGCCTTCAAGGAAGGCGTTAAGTACAGAGAACTGAACCTGAAATTCGGTCGAACCGGAGACATGTCTCTGAGTCGAATGATGGAGATTGCCACCAAGTATGCCAATGGTGAAGAAGAGGATCGACTCTGGAGTGGCAAGCACAAGTCAGTCGCTCACGAATTCGGAGGAGGGAATTCCAGTCGGAAGCAAAAGCGAAAAGCCGAGCCAGCTGCTCCGGGAGAAGCCTTGGCCGTGACTCAAGGAAAGTTTAAGGGGAAGCCCAAAGGGCCTTGGAACCCTAAGAAAGTGAAGGACCAAGACGGAAATGACGTGTTGGATCTGCCATGCCACATTCACACAAAGAAAGATGAAGAGGGTAAACTCATTTACCCGAAACATACCACTCGACAGTGTCGACTCTTGATCCAGCAGTTCCAAGCGAAGCAGCCTAAAGATAAGGAAAAGGAGTCGGACAAGGTTGAGGACAAGGAAGATAGTGATGATGGATACCCCCAGGTCAATTCCACCCTGATGATTTTTGCTGATGTTGAAAGCAAAAGTTGACTGAAAGTTATCAACCGAGAAGTGAATATGGTTGCTCCGGCGATGCCCAGCTATTTGAAATGGTCTCAGACTGCCATCACATTCGACCAGTCCGATCACCCAACACACATTGCCACCCCTGGGAGGCAAGCTTTGGTGGTCGACCCAACTGTCGAAGGCACTCGACTGACCAAAGTGCTGATGGATGGAGGCAGCGGTCTGAATTTATTGTATGCAGAGACGTTGAAAGGGATGGGCATTCCGATGTCCAGACTCAGTACCAGCAACATGAGTTTCCATGGAGTCATTCCTGGAAAGAAGGCTGAGTCACTCGGCCAAATCGCTCTTGATGTGGTTTTCGGTGATTCCAAGAATTACCGCAAAGAAAAGTTGACGTTTGAAGTGGTGGATTTCCAGAGTGCTTATCACGCTATTTTGGGCAGGCCAGCTTATGCACGTTTCATGGCTCGACCATGTTACGTGCATCTCAAATTGAAGATGCCTGGTCCCAGGGGTGTGATCACTATACCGGCAATCGGAAGAAGGCGGAAGAGTGCTTTCAGAAAGGCTCAAAGATCGCCGATACATAGATGGCAGCGGTGGAGCTGCAAGAATACCAGAAAACAGCAGACCCGAGTGATTTGTTGCGAGCCAAGAAGCCCGCTACGGAATCAGCGATTCAGTCGTCCGGTGAGACAAAGCCGATTCACATTCACCCGACCGATCCCAATGCTGCTCCGACCCATATCTCGACAACACTCGACTCCAAATAGGAAGAAGCGCTCATCCAGTTCCTCCGTGAGAACTGGGACATCTTCGCATGGAAGCCTTCTGACATGCCAGGTCTTCCCAGGGGGCTGGCTGAGCACCGTCTACGAGTCGACCCAAAAATGAAGCCTGTCAAAGAACATCTTCGGCGGTCCGCCGTCCAAAAGAGAAAGGCCATTGGTGAGGAGGTGGCTCGGCTCTTAGCAGCGGAGTTCATCCGAGAGATATACCACTCCGAGTGGCTCGCCAATGTTGTCATGGTCCCTAAGAAGGACAAGTCACTCCGCATGTGCATTGACTTTAAACATATCAATCGGGCATGCCCTAAAGATCATTTTCCTCTCCCCCACATCGACCAGATAGTCGACTCGACTACGGGATGTGAGCGCCTGTCTTTTTTAGACGCCTATTCCGGGTACCATCAGATCTGTCTGTATGGACCCGACGAGATCAAAACAGCTTTTATCACTCCATTCAGGTGCTTCTGTTATGTTACCATGCCATTCGGCCTCAAGAATGCCGGAGCCACATTCATGAGGATGATTCAGAAGTGTTTGCTCACTCAAATCAGTCAGAACGTGGAAGCATACATGGATGATATTGTGGTCAAGTCACGGAAGGGTTCCGACCTTGCTGAAACCTTTGCCAACCTCAGGAGGTATGATATCAGGCTCAATCCATCCAAGTGCACATTCGGAGTTCCTGGCGGGAAGTTACTCGGTTTTCTCTTTTCTGAACGAGGAATCGATGCCAACCCAGAAAAAGTTGGTACTATACTCCTAATGAAGCGCCCTGTGCGCGTGCACGATGTCCAGAAGCTTACTGGTTGCTTGGCCGCTTTAAGTCGATTCATTTCTCGTCTCGGTGAAAAGGCGTTGCCTCTTTACCGACTGATGAAGAAGTCCGACAAGTTCGAGTGGACTCCCGAAGCTGATGCAGCGTTTGCAGAGCTAAAAGCCCTGCTCTCCACCCAGCTGGTGCTTGCTGCCCCAGTCAGCAAAGAGCCTTTACTGCTTTACATTGCAGCCACAGGACAAGTTGTCAGTACAGTACTTACGGTCGAGCGGGAAGAAGAAGGAAAGGCCTTTAAAGTTCAGCGCCCAGTATATTATGTTTCTGAAGTTTTGACTCCATCAAAGCAAAGATAACCTCATTATCAGAAGCTTGTCTATGGGATTTATATGACCACAAAGAAGGTTGCTCATTACTTCTCTGATCATTCCATTACAGTCCTCAGCAACGCTCCATTGTCAGAGATTCTGCACAACAGAGATGCAACTGGTCGAGTGGAAAAATGGGCGATTGAACTCCTTCCCCTAGATATCAAGTTTGAGGCAAAGAAAGCTATCAAGTCCCAAGCAATAGCAGATTTCGTCGCCGAGTGGATTGAACAGCAACTGCCGACTCAAGTTCACTCGGAGCACTGGACCATGTTCTTCGACGGTTCCAAGATGTTGAATGGTTCCGGTGCTGGGGTAGTATTGGTTTCCCCCCGAGGACATAAGCTTAGATATGTTTTCCAAATCCCCTTTGATTCCTCCAATAACGAAGCAGAATATGAAGCACTTCTGTCTGGGTTGCGCATGGCCATTTCACTCGACGTCCGTTGCCTCATGGTCTATGGCGACTCAGATTTGGTGGTTAATCAAGTGATGAAGGAGTGGGACATCAGAAGTCCAGCCATGACTGGCTATTGCAATGCAGTGAGAAAGCTACAGAAGAAATTCGAGGGGTTAGAGCTTCATCACATACCCCGACTGAAAAATCAAGCAGCTGACGATTTGGCAAAAATAGGTTCCAAGAGAGAAGCCATTCCCAGCAATGTGTTTTTGGAACACATCCACACACCATCGGTTCAAGAGGATCCTTTCACTGAAGAAGCCCCACAGCCAAAAAGTGCCATGGATCCGACTGAAGTTGAGATTCCAGCAGTGGTCGACCTGATCATGGAGGTTTTGGTCATCACTCCTGACTGGACGGTGCCGTACATCGCGTACATCCTAAGGAAGGAGCTCACGGAAGATGAAGAAGAGGCTCGACAGATCGTCCGTCGATCCAAGGCCTTTACCGTCATAAAGGGACAGTTGTATAGAGAAAGCACGACTGGAGTCAGCCAGAAGTGTATAACGCCAGAAGAAGGTCAAATAATTCTTGATGATATCCATTCGGGGACTTGTGGCCATCATGCGTCCTCTCGGACCATCGTGGCTAAAGCATACCGAGCGGGATTTTACTGGCCAAGAGCAAATGAAATGGCGAAAGGGATAGTTGAAAAATGTGAAGGATGCCAGTTTTACTCCAATATGTCGCACAAGCCCGCGTCAGCCTTGAAGACCATTCCATTCGTCTGGCCCTTTGTTGTTTGGGGATTGGATATGGTTGGACCTCTGAGAACGGGCAGGAGCGGCTTCACTCATGTGCTAGTGGCAGTCGACAAGTTTACCAAACGGATTGAAGCTAAGCCTATCAAGAATCTTGATGCCTGCATTGCTATCAGTTTCATCAGAGAGTTGATATTCAGATATGGAGTTCCACATAGCATCATCACTGACAATGGGTCAAACTTCGATTCTGACAAGTTCAAAGCTTTTTGCGCCTCCCAAGGCACATGAGTCGACTATGCTTCAGTCGCCCACCCCCGATCGAATGGACAAGCAGAAAGAGCAAATGGCTTGATTCTCAAAGGACTGAAACCCCGGATGATGCGCGACCTCAAGCACGCTGCTGGTGCATGGGTCGACGAGCTTCCATCAGTTCTTTGGGGATTGAGGACCACCCCGAACCGGTCGACCGGACGAACTCCATTCTTTCTGGTATATGGGGCTGAAGCAGTTTTACCGAGTGACTTGCTTCACAATGCACCCCGAGTCGAGCTCTACTCTGAAGATGAAGCAGAACAAGCCCGGCAGGACGCAGTCGACCTCCTGGAAGAAGAAAGAGAGATGGCCATGATCCGATCGACTATCTATCAGCAAGACTTGCGTCGATTCCATGCCAGAAATGTGAAGATTCGAGCCTTCCAAGAAGGAGACTTGGTCCTCTGAGTGGATCAACAGAAACCACACAAGCTCGCTCCTACTTGGGAAGGTCCCTTCATCGTCACCAGAGTCCTCCACAATGGAGCGTACCACCTTTACAATGTCGATCGCCAGATCGATGAGCCACGAGCTTGGAATGTGGAGCTGCTCCGCCCCTTTTACACTTAAGTACTCACTCGGATGAGATGTAATAAGAGATACCTCTATAGTTTATTTATCAAAGACAAAAGTGTTATAATTTTCCCAGTGTTTGTTGTTACTTTTGTTTACATGAGAAATCCCCAGTGGGTGTCTTAGTTGCGAATCCGTTTTGCCTAAGTTCAAAAATCCCACCGAGTGGCGAGCAAGCCTTCCACTCGGGGGCTTAGGTGCGAATCTGTTTCGCCTAAGTTCAAAAATCCCACCGAGTGGTGAGCCAGCCTTCCACTCGGAGGCTTAGCTGTGAATCTATTTTGCCTAAGTTTAAAAAATCCTACCGAGTGGTGAGCCAGCCTCCCACTCGGGGGCTTAGCTGCAGTCCAGTACTCGCCTAAGTTTAAAAAAATCCTACAGAGTGGTGAGCCAGCCTCCCACTCGGGGGCTTAGCTGCAGTCCAGTACTCGCCTAAGTTCAAAAAATCCTACCGAGTGGTGAGCCAGCCTCCCACTCAGAGGCTTAGCTGCAGTCCAAGTGCTCGCCTAAGTATAAAAAATCCCACCGAGTGGTGAGCCAGCCTCCCACTCGGGGGCTTAGCTGCAGTCCAAGTACTCGCCTAAGTATTAAAAAATCCCACCGAGTGGTGAGCCAGCCTCCCACTCGGGGGCTTAGCTGCAGTCCAGTACTCGCCTAAGTTCAAAAAAATCCTACCGAGTGGTGAGCCATCCTCCCACTCGGGGGCTTAGCTGCAGTCCAGTACTCGCCTAAGTTTTAAAAAAATCCTACCGAGTGGTGAGCCAGCCTCCCACTCGGGGGCTTAGCTGCAGTCCAGTACTCGCCTAAGTTCAAAAAATCCTACCGAGTGGTGAGCCAGCCTCCCACTCGGAGGCTTAGCTGCAGTCCAAGTACTCGCCTAAGTATAAAAAATCCCACCGAGTGGTGAGCCAGCCTCCCACTCGGGGGCTTAGCTGCAGTCCAGTACTCGCCTAAGTTTAAAAAATCCTACCGAGTGGCGAGCAATCCTCCCACTCGGGGGCTTAGTTGCAGTCCCAGTACTCGCCTAAGTTTGAAAAATCCTACCGAGTGGCGAGCAATCCTCCCACTCGGGGGCTTAGCTGCAGTCCAGTACTCGCCTAAGTTTAAAAAATCCTACCGAGTGGTGAGCAATCCTCCCACTCGGGGGCTTAGCTGCAGTCTAGTACTCGCCTAAGCTTTCTCCACCTCAGAACTGCATTCCAAGCATAAAGAGTATTCCAAGTAAAAACAAATTCCAGTCGAAAGGAAACACCAGCATATTCATAAACAAACCAAGTTCGGATAAATCCCAAGGTTCCAAACGGCAGATCAAAAGTATTCGAGCATCAAGCCCGAAGAAGTTTAACGGTTACACCATCACTCGGCATTCCGAGGCAAATTTAAAGCGAAGCATGGAAGTTTTACTCCTCAGGTGGAGGGCTGGAGGGCGCGACAAACTGGTCCAAGTCAATCCCATCAGTGATCCGAGTGGCAGCAGCAATGAAGGTCTCCATGAAAGACTGAAAGTTGTGCTTCTTGGTATTGGCAACTTGGATATCCGCCAGCTTTTCCTCTCGCGCCTCCTTGCAGTGAACACGGACCAAGGACAGAGCGACGTCAGCGCCGCACCTAGCAGAAGACTTCTTCCATTCCTGCACTCGACCTGGAACTTCATTCAGTCGAGTCATCAGAGACTCGAGGTCATTTTGAAGCGTCGTTCCAGGCCAGAGCGCCATGTCGATCCGCAACGCCGCAACCTTCAGTCGAGCAAGGTAGTCAACCACACCAGCAACACGAGACTCCAGTTGGAGCACGTTCATAGCAGCCTCATCCTTCACCGGAGAATTAATGGGGTCCAAGCTTGTCTCTACTCGGCTTGTCTCCTCCTTGAAGTTCTGGCAGAATTCTGTAAACACAATTCAAAGATAAGTCAGTGGCTCTACATTGGATTGATGACAACAAGTCAGTCGGGTAGGGGTGATTACCCTCAAGCATGACGAATAATTTCTTGGCGAGCCCACCCAAATAAGCCTCCAGATCGTTCCTCTTCCTCGCCAGTTCACTTGCCTTGTCATTCAGGGCTATCTTATCATTCTTCAGACGGCTGGCCTCTTTGTTGGCCGCATCGAGAGCAGCTTTCAGTTTGGAGTTCTCCTCTTCGAGATTACCGACTAAAGCCAGCTTTTCTTCCGCAAGCTTCGTTTTGTCCAAAGCCGCTTTCTGCGCCTCGGCAAGGTCATGGTCCTTCTTCTTCAGAGCCTCCTCCATTTTATCTGCAAGACATCAACGGGTTCAGCATAAAGAATGGGCAGAAAGGAAAGACAGTCGTCAAGTTCTCACCAGCCATACCTTGCGCTTCGTCCCTCGCCTTCTGCAAGTTCTCCTGGGCAAGCTTCAAGTCGAGGTTGAGCTGGATCTGTTTGTTTTCCAATTCAGTATAGCGAGCCACAAGCTCGCAGGATTTCTGCAAAGAGTCAGTCGACAGACGTCAAAGATAGGTTGCTTCCGAGCGACTAAGAGAAAAACGCAACATTTCTAAGACTACAGCCGAATCAAAAATATTCGACAGTAGTCTCGGGGACTACACCCAGTGGGTGCACTCAACATGCCCCCACTGGTTTGACCGACTCGGCTCGACCAGTCGACTGAAAGAAGCTAAGAGGTTATGATCTCAGACCTTAGCCAACTGCCAGCAGCCAGCTACAAAAAAAACAGGTTCTTCAGGCCTCAGTCGACTGCCAGCAGTCGACCACGGTCTTGGGGACTACACCCAGTGGGTGCACTTCGCGTGCCCCCACTGGTCCCAAGATTCCATTCGACATGGCCTGACCAGATCGAGTGAAGAAGTTCGAGTGCAGAAGACAAAAAATACAAAGACTACAGTCGACTGCCAACAGTCCACCATAGTCTCGGGGACTACACCCAGTGGGTGCACTCAGCGTGCCCCCACTAGTACAAAACATTCAATCGACACACCCAGTGGGTGTACAGATGTAAAGACCTTCGGAAAGAGAGTCTTCAGATAGCATATCCTAACAGAACAAGCCGTGATCAACTAACCTGGACATTACTTTGAAGAGCTGAACTCATAGGTCGCTTGGCTGGCTTCCTGGACCACCTTCACCTGCTCCATCATGATCCCCGCCTGGCGTATAGCCTCCTTAGCAGCACCCACTTGGTCCTCTGGAACGTGGTGTGTGGCGAAAAGGGAGGGCGGATCAGCAGTCGACGATGCAAGCCGAACACTCGTCAGCGGCATAGCAAAGGACACAGAAGTCCGAGTGGTATTACCACCCTCCTGAACTACTGTCTCAGGTGCTGATGCAGTTTGCCAGTTGACGCCTTCTTGTTCTTCCTCGCCCTCAGCGGCACTTCGTCATCATCATCAAGGAGATCAATGACATGAGGAGGAGCTATAAGAAAAATCCAAAGTTAAAGACGAAAATCCAATCGACCAGAAGAGACCGTCAATCGACCAAGAGTGAAACATCAGAAATCATACCAAAGTTGGAGGTAACAGCGTCTTCCATTTCCTGGTCATCATTCTTGGCAGAGATCTCGGAGGTAGCAGCACTGCAGATTTCAGAAACTAGTCGGTTTAGTCAATGAGTCGACCAAGAGTCTATCCATGCTCAACGAAAAAACGCAAGTTCTGCTGTTACCCGGAAATGGTGGGAACGGTCATCTTCATCTTGGGCAGGGCCTTCGGCGGCTTTGACGACGCCGCTCGCGGATGCTTTGGCGCTTTTTCAGTTGGTGCTGGAGAAGACGTCCGATGGCGTTTTGACGACTGCCCAACAGGCACAGTCGCCTTGCCACGTTCGCGCGCAGGGTCGTGGGTGAGCTTGGATCGCCTTTCCGTGCGGGGAGGATCGACTTCTTCCTCCTCCTCTCCACTGGAGTCATCGTCATCATCCTCCTCCCCTTCTCCATCAGATTTCCACTCCTCCCCACTTTCTCCTCCGCTCGCCTCCCCCTCCTCGGCCTACTCTTGCACCCCGTTGGGCATCGAGTACATATCAGTAATGGTCTGGAAGACAACAAACAAGACAAAAGTCAATCGACTGATTTTGAGCGAACGGAATGAAGAAAGCAAGGTCGCAGTCAGAGATGCAGAATTGGACCTGGTCTACTTCGTACGTTTGGTCGAGTGGAGGAATCCTCCTGGCTCCTCGGGGGTTGTCCTTGTTCCCCGTGATACTCGACAACCACCCTTCCAACGTCGCATCGTCGACCTCCTCCGGATGAATCCGAGTGGTGTCATCGAGGCCCGAGTACATCCACCTCGTATGATCACGAGCTTGGAGCGGTTGGATGCGCCTCCGGAGGAAGACCTCTAATAAATCCATACCAGTCACCCCGTCGCGGACGAGCTGAACCACTCGACCGACCAGCACTTTGACTTGTGCCTTTTCTTCCGGTGTCACTTTCAGAGTGGAAGGTTTTTCTGCTCGGTTCAGGGAGAAAGGAGAAAGGCCCGTTGCATGTCCTGGAGTCACCTGGTCTTTGCAGTAGAACCAGGCCAACTGCCACCCGCGGACTGACTCGAGAAGAGTCATAGCTGGAAAAGAACTTTTTCTTCTCATTTGGATCCCAAGACCCCCGCACATCTGAATCACTTGCGTCCTATCGTCACTCGACTTGGCTTTCTTAACCGACTGAGAACGACAAGTGAAAATGTGCTTGAAGAGGCCCCAATGGGGACGGCAACCCAAGAAATTCTCGCACAAAGATACAAAGGCAGCAAGATACACGATGGAATTTGGAGTAAAGTGATGGAGCTGCTCTCCAAAAAAGTTCAAGAAGCTCCGGAAAAAAGTATGAGGAGGCAGAGAAAATCCATCGTCGACGTGAATGGCGATGAGGACGCACTCACCCTCGCGAGGCTGCGGTTCGATCTCGTTCCCCGGGAGATGCGCGGATTTGTGAGGAATGAATCCCCCATCGATCAGATCATCGATGTCATCTTGCCGAATCGCCGAAGGCATCCAATCGCCCTGGATCCAACCCTTCGGCAGAGCGGACCTCGAAGAAGATCCGCCCTGACCGGACTTCTTCGCCTTCACCTGCGCCGTCGCTTTCTTCGCACGCTCCAGGGCCGCTGTCTTCTCCTTCACCATCGCTGCAGACGAAGCTCGAACAGGCCGGCGGCGCTGAGACGAGAGCAGAGGTGGCGGAAGAATTCAAGAAGAAAGGAGAAAAGTGAAGGCGCACTGTTCAAAAGCCCTGGGCCGGCAGCTTATATGGGGTCGCTTCTGAGTGGCTGACCTTTAGGCCCAGGCGACCCTGTCAAATCCCGCAACAGTCGCGCGCGCGATACGTGGCGAAAAAGGTGGCGCGGTGATCGAGGCGGCTCCGTCCTATCCCATCTGATTACTGCGGCCTCCCCCGTCCCGCGCGCTTCCCGAAATTCGAATCCCGCGAAATCCGCGGGCAGCAAAACAACTTGCCAGATGGAGGATCTCCTCCACGCAACCACTCGGGAATCTTCAAGTAAAGAAATTCACTCGACTAAAGAAAACTATGAATGGATCAAGGCAACCGGAAAAGAAGTTGGCGACGACGCCCAGGTTCATTGATCTGAAGCAAGATATACTCACGACACGAAGAATGGGTCAGAAGAGTTCTCAACTCCTTCCCCACTCAAACCTCGATCCATTCGGGGGCTAATGATGAAGCTATGTACCTAAGGTAGGGTCATGGACCTGTCCAAGCTACCCTCCCCAAGGACATCCCTAGAAGAAATCACCTTTCAATCGACTTGGAGGTGATCCACTCGACGGACTCGAGGACACTCGACCATGAAGCCAACCACTCGACGGCCAGGAGATCTAAAGACACTCCGCACGCTAATAGTCGGGCATTAAGTGGCCTTTATGGTCATCATAGCACTTTATTAGTGGCGTTACCAGTAACGCCTGACCTTAATGTACTGTAAACCCTGCATAACTGAGGGCCGGAGAGGCTGGCAAACTCTATATAAGCCACCCCCCTCCTCAGTGTAAAGGGTTCGCACCTTTGTAATTCACACACACATAATCCAGTCGACCGCCTCCGGGCTCCGAGACATAGGTCTATTACTTCCTCCGAGAAGGGCCTGAACTTGTAAACCTCTTGTGTCTACAACTACTCCATAGCTAGGATCTTGCCTCTCCATTCCTACCCCCTACACTACTGTCTGACTTAGAACCACGACAGTAATGCTAACAAAAAGAACATGGGCTCCAAAAAAACCTTAAGAATTAGCAAATGGGCTGTAAATTATTAGAAATAATGGTAGATGGGTTGTATGTTGTTTTTCATAGATTTGAGGCTTTCCTAAAAAAAGGTTGACGCACAAGCAGTGACTGTTGGATGTCCATCCAACGGCCATCGTGCTTCTTCAATCTCTGCTCTTCCTGCTCCAGCCGCTCAAACAAGCATTGGCGGGACTGCCTGCTCCCTCCTCCCCGCGGTCGGCTGTGCTACCGCGGAGGCCTCACTGCCCCATCGTACTCCCATCGCTGGCCTAGCCATCCCTCTACTAACCCACACCTGCTGTTATTCTCCGGCGACGGCAGACAAACCAGTAAACCCTCGTACAATCGTACTCCCCTCCGCGTGAGAAACAACTGCCGAGTCTTCCTTGCCTCCGTGTCGTTCCCTTCCTAGGCCTCGTCATCGTCCATTGCCCTGGTGGTCTCAGCGCGGCCTGGTCAACATGGTCAACGACCGACATGCATCTAAAGTGGACTGTACATGGAGAGGCTGACAGCTGGGTCCACGACCGCACGCAAGGAAATGCCTCCTTATTACACGCAAAATAATGATTCCTCCACCTGACATCTGGGACCCACTGAAAGGGCGTCTGTATTTCATGAAAAAAATGTTACCGCCGCTGACAGCTCAGACCCACCAGCTATATCTTCGCACGCAAGGAAGTGCCTCCTTATTACGCGCAAAAAATTGAATACTCCCCCTGCTAGCTGGGACCCAGTATAGTGGTAGGCTGACTTGTGGGCCTACTAAGTTGACGGGGACGGAGGGCTTTGTCAACTTAGTCAATATGCACGATTCTAGCTCCAGTGACCATACGATGTCCATCCAACGGCCGTAGTGCTTCTTCAACCTCTGGTCTTCTTGCTCCAGCCGCCCAAATCATTGCCAGTCGTGCCTCGTGCTCCTACCTCCCGTGGCTGGCTGCGATGCGGCGGAGGCCTCACCGCCCCCTACAACTCCCACCGCTGGCTAGGCCATCCCTCTACTCACCCACACCCCCGTTTATTCTGCGGCGACGGCAGCCTCACACCGCAGTGAACCAGTGAACCCTCATACTCCTCTACGCGTGGGCATCGACTGTCGCGTCTTCCCCGGCTCTGCGTCGTCCCCTTCCTAGTGTTGGGGAACGTAGCAGAAATTCAAAACTTTCCTACATGTCACCAAGATCTATCTATGGAGAAACCAGCAACGAGGGGAAGGAGAGTGCATCTACATACCCTTGTAGATCGCTAAGCGGAAGCGTTCAAGTGAACGGGGTTGATGGAGTCGTACTCGCCGTGATCCAAATCACCGATGATCCTAGTGCTGAACGGACGGCACCTCCGCGTTCAACACACGTACAGCCCGGTGACGTCTCCCATGCCTTGATCCAGCAAGGAGAGAGGGAGAGGTTGAGGAAGACTCCATCCAGCAGCAGCACAACGGCGTGGTGATGATGGAGGAGCGTGGTGATCCAGCAGGGCTTCGCCAAGCACTACGAGATATGAGGAGGAGAGAGGTAGGGCTGCACCAACAGGGAGAGATCATATCGTGTGTCTTGGGCAGCCCCTAGGCCTCATATTTATAGGGGAAAGGGAGGAGGGTGCGCCCCCTCTAGGGTTCCCACCCCTAGAGGGGCGGCAGCCCTAGATGGGATTGAGGGGGCGGCCAAGAGGGGGAGGAGAGGGAGGTGCAGGGAGTATGGGCCTTAGGGCCCATCTGCCCTTAGGGTTTGCCCCCACTTCTCTCCCTTGCGCCTTGGGCACTTGTGGGGGGCGCACCAGCCCACCTGGGGCTGGTCCCCTCCCACACTTGGCCCACGCAAGCCTCTGGGGCTTGTGGCCCCACTTGGTGGACCCCCGGACACCTCCGGTGGTCCCGGTACACTACCGATAAACCCTGAAACTTTTCCGGCAACCAAAACAGGACTTCCCATATAAAAATCTTTACCTCCGGACCATTCCGGAACTCCTCGTGACGTCCGAGATCTCATCCGGGACTCCTAACAACATTCGGTAACCACATATGAACTTCCTTTATAACCCTAGCGTCATCGAACCTTAAGTGTGTAGACCCTACGAGTTCGGGAGACATGCAGACATGACCGAGAAGTTCTCCGGTCAATAACCAACAGCGGGATCTGGATACCCATGTTGGTTCCCACATGTTCCACGATGATCTCATCGGATGAACCACGATGTCGAGGATTCGATCAATCCCGTATACAATTCCCTTTGTCTAGCGGTATAGTACTTGCCCGAGATTCGATCGTCGGTATCTCGATACCTTGTTCAATCTCGTTACCGGCAAGTCTCTTTTTACTCGTTCCGTAGAACATCATCCCGTGATCAACTCCTTGATCACATTGTGCACATTATGATGATGTCCTACCGAGTGGGCCCAGAGATACCTCTCCGTCACACGGAGTGACAAATCCCAGTCTCGATTCATGCCAACCCAACAGACACTTTCGGAGATACCCGTAGTGCACCTTTATAGCCACCCAGTTACGTTGTGACGTTTGGCACACCCAAAGTATTCCTACGGTATTCGGGAGTTGCACAATCTCATGGTCTAAGGAAATGATACTTGACATTAGAAAAGCTTTAGCATACGAACTACACGATCTTGTGCTAGGCTTAGGATTGGGTCTTGTCCATCACATCATTCTTCTAATGATGTGATCCCGTTATCAATGACATCCAATGTCCATGGTCAGGAAACCGTAACCATCTATTGATCAACGAGCTAGTCAACTAGAAGCTTACTAGGGACATGGTGTTGTCTATGCCTCCACACATGTATCTGAGTTTTCTATCAATACAATTCTAGCATGGATAATAAACGATTATCATGAACAAGGAAATATAATAATAACCTATTTATTATTGCCTCTAGGGCATATTTCCAACAGTCTCCCACTTGCACTAGAGTCAATAATCTAGTTCACAGCGCCATGTGATTGCAATGATTCCAACACCCATGGGGTTTGATCATATCTCGCTTTGTGAGAGAGGTTACTAGTCAACGGGTCTGAATCTTTCAGATCCGTGTGTGCTTTACAAATATCTATGTCATATCCTAGATGCAGCTACCACGCTCTATTTGGAGCTATTCCAAATAACTGTTCTACTATACGAATCCAGTTTACTACTCAGAATAATTTGGATTAGTGTCAAAGCTTGCATCGGCGTAACCCTTTACGACGAACTCTTTTACCACCTCCATAATCGAGAAAATTCCTCAGTCCACTAGTTACCGAGGATAACTTTGACCGCTGTCCTGTGATCCATTCCTGGATCACTCTTGTACCCCTTGATTGACTCATGGTTTGGCACACTTCAGGTGCGGTACACAACATAGCATACTTTAGAGCCTACGACTAAATCATAGGGGACGACCTTCGTCCTTTCTCTCTATTCTGCCGTGGTCATGTCTTGAGTCTTGCTCAATACTCACACCTTGTAACACAGCCGAGAACTCCTTCTTTGCTGATCTGTTTTGAACTCCTTCAAAATCTTGTCATGGTATGCGTTCGTTTGAAAGTACTATTAAGCGATTTTGATCTATCCTTATAGATCTTGATGCTCAATGTTCAAGTAGCTTAATCCAGGTTTTCCATTGAAAAACACTTTTCAAATAACCCTATATGCTTTCCAGAAATTCTACATCATTTCTGATAAACAATATGTCAACAACATATACTCATCAGAAATTCTATAGTGCTCCCACTCACTTCTTTGGAAATACAAGTTTCCCATAAACTTTGTATAAACCCAAATCTTTGATCATCTCATCAAAGTGTACATTCCAACTCCGAGATGCTTACTCCAGTCCTTAGAAGGATTGCTGGGGCTTTGCATACTTGTTAGCATCTTTCAGGATTGACAAAAACTTCTGGTTGTATCACATACAACCTTTCCTCAAGAACAAGGAAACAATATTTTGACATCCTATCTGCAAGATTTCATAAATAATGCAGTACCTGCTAATTCCAACAGACTCTTAGCATCGCTACGAGTGAGAAAGTCTCATCGTAGTCAACTCCTTGAACTTGTCGGGAAACATCTTAATGACAAGTCGAGCTTTCTCAATGGTGACATTTACCATCATTGTCCGTCTTCCTTTTAAAATCCATCTGTACTCAACGGCCTCACGACCGTCGAGCCGTTCTGCCAAAGTCTACACTTTGTTTTCATACATGGATCCTCTCTCGGATTTTATAGCCTCGAGCCATTCATCGGAATCCGGGGCCACCATCGCTTCTCCATAGCTCGTAGGTTCATTGTTGTCTAGCAACATGACTTCCAAGACAGGATTACGTACCACTCTGAAGTAGTACGCATCCTTGTCATCCTACGAGGTTTGGGAGTGACTTGATCCGAAGTCTTATGATCACTATCATAAGCTTCCACTTCAATTGATGTAGGTGCCACAGGAACAACTTCCTGTGCCCTGCTACACACTAGTTGAAGTGACGGTTCAACAACCTCATCAAGTCTCCACCATCCTCCCACTCAATTCTTTCGAGAGAAACTTTTCCTCGAGAAAGGACCCGATTTGAGAAACAATCCCTATTGCGTTCGGATATGAGACAGGAGGTATACCCAACTGTTTTGGGTGTCCTATGAAGATGCATTTATCCGCTTTGGGTTCGAGCTTATCAGCCAGAAACTTTGTTCACATAAGCGTCGCTGCCCCAAACTTATAAGAAATGACAGCTTAGGTTTCTCTAAACCATAGTTCATACGGTGTCATCTTATCGGAATTACGTGGTGCCCTATTTAAAGTGAGTGTGGTTGTCTCTAATGCCTAACCCATGAACGATAGTGGTAATTCGATAAGGGACATCATGGTATGCATCATATCCAATAGGGTGCAGTTATGATGTTCGGACACACCATCACTCTATGGTATTCCAGGTGGTACTAGTCATGAAACAATTTCCACAATGTCTCAATTGTGTACCAAACTCGCAACTCAGATATTCATCTCTATGATCATATCATGGATATTTTATCCTCTTGTCACGATGATATTCAACTTCATTCTGAAATTACTTGAACCATTCAATAATTCAGACTTGTGTTTCATCAAGTAAATATGCTCAGTATCTACTCAAATCATCTGTGAAGTAAGAGCATAACGATATCCACTGCGTGCCTCAGCACTCATTGGACTGCACACATCAAAATGTGTTACTTCCAACAAGTTGCTTTCTTGTTCCATTTTACTAAAACCGAAGCTTTCAGTCATCTTTGCCCATGTGGTATGATTTGCATGTCTCAAGCGATTCAAAATCAAGTGAGTCCAAACGGTCCATCTGCATGGAGTTTCTTCATGCGTATATACCAATAGACATGGTTCACATGTCTCAATCCTTTTTCCAAAAATGAGTGAGTCCAAAGATCCATCAACATGGAGCTTCTTCATGCGTTTTATACCAATATGACTTACATGGCAGTGCCACAAGTAGGTGGTACTATCATTACTATCTTATATCTTTTGGCATGAACATGTGTATCACCATGATCGAGATTCAATAAACCATTCATTTTAGGTGCAATACCATTCAAATAAATAGAGTAACCATTATTCTCCTTAAATGAATAACCGTATTGCGATAGACATAATCCAATCATGTCTATGCTCAACGCAAACACCAAACAACAATTATTTAGGTTTAACACCAATCTCGATGGTAGAGGGAGCGTGCGATGCTTGATCATATCAACCTTGGAAGCACTTCCAACACATCTCGGCAGCTCACCTTTAGCTAGTCTCCGTTTATTCCGTAGCTCTTATTTCGAGTTACTAACACTTAGCAACCGAACCGGTATCTAATACCCTGATGCTACTAGGAGTACTAGTAAAGTACACATTCACATAATGTATATCCAATATACTTCTATCGACAGCCTTCTCATCTACCAAATATCTAGGGTAATTCTGCTCCAGTGGTTGTTCCCCTTATTACAGAAGCACTCAGTCTCGGGTTTGGGTTCAACCTTGGGTTTCTCCACTAGAGCAGCAGCTGATTTGTCGTTTCATGAAGTATCCCTTCTTGCCCTTGCCCTTCTTGAAACTAGTGGTTTCACTAACCATCAACAATTGATGCTCCTTCTTGATTTCTACTTTCGCGGTGTCAAACATCGCGAATATTTCAAGGATCATCATATCTATCCCTGATATGTTATAGTTCATTACGAAGCTCTAGCAGCTTGGTGCCAATGACTTTGGAGAAACATCACTATCTTATCTGGAAGATCAACTCCCACTCGATTCAAGTGATTGTTGTACTCAGACAATCTGAGCACAAGCTCAACGATTGAGCTTTTCTCCCTTAGTTTGCAGGCCAAGAAAATCGTCGGAGGTCTTATACCTCTTGACGTGGGCACGAGCCTGAAATCCCAATTTTAGCCCTCGAAACATCTCATATGTTCCGCGACATTTCAAAAAATGTCTTCGGTGCCCCAATTCTAAACCATTTATCATTACCGAACTATCATGTAGTCATCAAAACGTGTATGTCAGATGTTCGCAACATCCACAGACCACGTTCGAGGTCCAGTACACCGAGCGGTGCATTAAGGACACAAGCCTTCTACTGTCCGCATAATTGCTACTATCAACTTTCAACTATATTTTCTCTAGGAACATATCTAAAACAGTAGAACTAAAGCGCGAGCTTACGACATAATTTGCAAAGTCCTTTTGACTATGTTCAGGATAATTAAGTTCATCTTATGAACTCCCACTCAGATAGACATCCCTCTAGTCATCCAAGTGATTACATGACCCGAGTCAACTAGGCCGTGTCCGATCATCATGTGAGACGGACTAGTCATCATCGGTGAACATCTTCATGTTGATCGTATCTACCATACGACTCATGCTTGAACTTTCGGTCTCTTGTGTTCCGAGGCCATGTCTGTACATGCTAGGCTCGTCAAGTCAACCTAAGTGTTTCGCGTGTGTAAATCTGGCTTACACCCGTTGTATGTGAACGTAAGAATCTATCACACCCAATCATCACGTGGTGCTTCGAAACGACGAACTTTCGCAACGGTGCACAGGTAGGGGGAACACTTTCTTGAAATTTTAATGAGGGATCATCTTATTTACTACCGTCGTTCTAAGCAAATAAGATGTATAAACATGATAAACATCACATGCAATCAAATAGTGACATGATATGGCCAATATCATATTGCTCCTTTTGATCTCCATCTTCGGGGCTCCATGATCATCATCTTCACCGGCATGACACCATGATCTCCATCATAATGATCTCCATCATCGTGTCTTCATGAAGTTGTCTCGCCAACAATTACTTCTACTACTACAGCTAACGGTTAGCAATAAAGTAAAGTAATTACATGGCGTTGTTCAATGACACGCAGGTCATACAATAAATAAAGACAACTCCTATGGCTCCTGCCGGTTGTCATACTCATCGACATGCAAGTCGTGATTCCTATTACAAGAACATGATCAATCTCATACATCACATATCATTCATCACATTCTTCTTGGCCATATCACATCACATAGCATACCCTGCAAAAACAAGTTAGACGTCCTCTACTTGTTGTTTGCATGTTTTACGTGGCTGCTATGGGTTTCTAGCAAGAACGTTTCTTACCTACGCAAAACCACAACGTGATATGCCAATTGCTATTTACCCTTAATAAGGACCCTTTTCATCGAATCCGATCCGACTAAAGTGGGAGAGACTGGCACCCGCTAGCCACCTTATGCAACTAGTGCATGTCAGTCGGTGGAACCTGTCTCACGTAAGTGTACGTGTAAGGTCGGTCCGGGCCGCTTCATCCCACAATGCCGCCGAATCAAGATTGACTAGTAACGGTAAGCATATTGAACAAAATCAACGCCCACAACTACTTTGTGTTCTACTCGTGCAAAGAATCTATGCAATAGACCTAGCTCAATGATGCCACTGTTGGGGAACGTAGCAGAAATTCAAAATTTTCCTACGTGTCACCAAGATCTATCTATGGAGAAACCAGCAACGAGGGGAAGGAGAGTGCATCTACATACCCTTGTAGATCGCTAAGCGGAAGCGTTCAAGTGAACGGGGTTGATGGAGTCGTACTCGCCGTGATCCAAATCACCGATGATCCTAGTGCCGAACGGACGGCACCTCCGCGTTCAACACACGTACAGCCCGGTGACGTCTCCCATGCCTTGATCCAGCAAGGAGAGAGGGAGAGGTTGAGGAAGACTCCATCCAGTAGCAGCACAACGGCGTGGTGATGATGGAGGAGCGTGGTGATCCAGCAGGGCTTCGCCAAGCACTACGAGATATGAGGAGGAGAGAGGTAGGGCTGCACCAACAGGGAGAGATCAGATCGTGTGTCTTGGGCAGCCCCTAGGCCTCATATTTATAGGGGAAAGGGAGGAGGGTGCGCCCCCTCTAGGGTTCCCACCCCTAGAGGGGCGGCAGCCCTAGATGGGATTGAGGGGGCGGCCAAGAGGGGGAGGAGAGGGAGGCGCAGGGAGTATGGGCCTTAGGGCCCATCTGCCCTTAGGGTTTGCCCCCTCTTCTCTCCCTTGCGCCTTGGGCACTTGTGGGGGGGCGCACCAGCCCACCTGGGGCTGGTCCCCTCCCACACTTGGCCCACGCAAGCCTCCGGGGCTTGTGGCCCCACTTGGTGGACCCCCGGACACCTCCGGTGGTCCCGGTACACTACCAATAAACCCTGAAACTTTTCCGGCAACCAAAACAGGACTTCCCATATATAAATCTTTACCTCCGGACCATTCCGGAACTCCTCGTGATGTCCGGGATCTCATCCGGGACTCCGAACAACATTCGGTAACCACATACGAACTTCCTTTATAACCCTAGCGTCATCGAACCTTAAGTGTGTAGACACTACGGGTTCGGGAGACATGCAGACATGACCGAGAAGTTCTGCGGTCAATAACCAACAGCGGGATCTGGATAACCATGTTGGTTCCCACATGTTCCATGATGATCTCATCGGATGAACCACGATGTCGAGGATTCGATCAATCCCGTATACAATTCCCTTTGTCTAGCGGTATAGTACTTGCCCGAGATTCGATCGTCGGTATCTCGATACCTTGTTCAATCTCGTTACCGGCAAGTCTCTTTTTACTCGTTCCGTAGCACATCATCCCGTGATCAACTCCTTGATCACATTGTGCACATTATGATGATGTCCTACCGAGTGGGCCCAGAGATACCTCTTCGTCACACGGAGTGACAAATCCCAGTCTCGATTCGTGCCAATCCAACAGACACTTTCGGAGATACCCGTAGTGTACCTTTATAGCCACCCAGTTACGTTGTGACGTTTGGCACACCCAAAGTATTCCTACGGTATCCGGGAGTTGCACAATCTCATGGTCTAAGGAAATGATACTTGACATTAGAAAAGCTTTAGCATACGAACTACACGATCTTGTGCTAGGCTTAGGATTGGGTCTTGTCCATCACATCATTCTTCTAATGATGTGATCCCGTTATCAATGACATCCAATGTCCATGGTCAGGAAACCGTAACCATCTATTGATCAACGAGCTAGTCAACTAGAGGCTTACTAGGGACATGGTGTTGTCTATGCATCCACACATGTATCTGAGTTTTCTATCAATACAATTCTAGCATGGATAATAAACGATTATCATGAACAAGGAAATATAATAATAACCTATTCATTATTGCCTCTAGGGCATATTTCCAACAGTCTCCCACTTGCACTAGAGTCAATAATCTAGTTCACAGCGCCATGTGATTGCAATGATTCCAACACCCATGGGGTTTGATCATATCTCGCTTTGTGAGAGAGGCTACTAGTCAACGGGTTTGAATCTTTCAGATCCGTGTGTGCTTTACAAATATCTATGTCATATCCTAGATGCAGCTACCACGCTCTATTTGGAGCTATTCCAAATAACTGTTCTACTATACGAATCCAGTTTACTACTCAGAATAATCTGGATTAGTGTCAAAGCTTGCATCGGCGTAACCCTTTACGACGAACTCTTTTACCACCTCCATAATCGAGAAAATTCCTCAGTCCACTAGTTATCGAGGATAACTTTGACCGCTGTCCTGTGATCCATTCCTGGATCACTCTTGTACCCCTTGATTGACTCATGGTTTGGCACACTTCAGGTGCGGTACACAACATAGCATACTTTAGAGCCTACGACTAAATCATAGGGGACGACCTTCGTCCTTTCTCTCTATTCTGCCGTGGTCATGTCTTGAGTCTTGCTCAATACTCACACCTTGTAACACAGCCGAGAAATCCTTCTTTGCTGATCTGTTTTGAACTCCTTCAAAATCTTGTCATGGTATGTGTTCGTTTGAAAGTACTATTAAGCGATTTTGATCTATCCTTATAGATCTTGATGCTCAATGTTCAAGTAGCTTAATCCAGGTTTTCCATTGAAAAACACTTTTCAAATAACCCTATATGCTTTCCAGAAATTCTACATCATTTCTAATAAACAATATGTCAACAACATATACTCATCAGAAATTCTATAGTGCTCCCACTCACTTCTTTGGAAATACAAGTTTCTCATAAACTTTGTATAAACCCAAATCTTTGATCATCTCATCAAAGTGTACATTCCAACTCCGAGATGCTTACTCCAGTCCTTAGAAGGATTGCTGGGGCTTTGCATACTTGTTAGCGTCTTTCAGGATTGACAAAAACTTCTGGTTGTATCACATACAACCTTTCCTCAAGAACAAGGAAACAATATTTTGACATCCTATCTGCAAGATTTCATAAATAATGCAGTACCTGCTAATTCCAACAGACTCTTAGCATCGCTATGAGTGAGAAAGTCTCATCGTAGTCAACTCCTTGAACTTGCCGGGAAACATCTTAATGACAAGTCGAGCTTTCTCAATGGTGACATTTACCATCATTGTCCGTCTTCCTTTTAAAATCCATCTGTACTCAACAGCCTCACGACCGTCGAGCCGTTCTGCCAAAGTCTACACTTTGTTTTCATACATGGATCCTCTCTCGGATTTTATAGCCTCGAGCCATTCATCGGAATCCGGGCCCACCATCGCTTCTCCATAGCTCGTAGGTTCATTGTTGTCTAGCAACATGACTTCCAAGACAGGATTACGTACCACTCTGAAGTAGTACGCATCCTTGTCATCCTGCGAGGTTTGGGAGTGACTTGATCCGAAGTCTTATGATCACTATCATAAGCTTCCACTTCAATTGATGTAGGTGCCACAGGAACAACTTCCTGTGCCCTGCTACACACTAGTTGAAGTGACGGTTCAACAACCTCATCAAGTCTCCACCATCCTCCCACTCAATTCTTTCGAGAGAAACTTTTCCTCGAGAAAGGACCCGATTTGAGAAACAATCCCTATTGCGTTCGGATCTGAGACAGGAGGTATACCCAACTGTTTTGGGTGTCCTATGAAGATGCATTTATCCGCTTTGGGTTCGAGCTTATCAGCCTGAAACTTTTTTCACATAAGCGTCGCCGCCCCAAACTTATAAGAAATGACAGCTTAGGTTTCTCTAAACCATAGTTCATACGGTGTCATCTTATCGGAATTACGTGGTGCCCTATTTAAAGTGAGTGTGGTTGTCTCTAATGCCTAACCCATGAACGATAGTGGTAATTCGATAAGAGACATCATGGTATGCATCATATCCGATAGGGTGTAGTTATGATGTTCGGGCACACAATCACTCTATGGTGTTCCAGGCGGTACTAGTCGTGAAACAATTTCCACAATGTCTCAATTGTGTACCAAACTCGCAACTCAGATATTCATCTCTATGATCATATCATGGATATTTTATCCTCTTGTCACGACGATATTCAACTTCATTCTGAAATTACTTGAACCATTCAATAATTCAGACTTGTGTTTCATCAAGTAAATATGCTCAGTATCTACTCAAATCATCTGTGAAGTAAGAGCATAACGATATCCACTGCGTGCCTCAGCACTCATTGGACTGCACACATCAAAATGTGTTACTTCCAACAAGTTGCTTTCTTGTTCCATTTTACTGAAACCGAAGCTTTCAGTCATCTTTGCCCATGTGGTATGATTTGCATGTCTCAAGCGATTCAAAATCAAGTGAGTCCAAACGGTCCATCTGCATGGAGTTTCTTCATGCGTATATACCAATAGACATGGTTCACATGTCTCAATCCTTTTTCCAAAAATGAGTGAGTCCAAAGATCCATCAACATGGAGCTTCTTCATGCGTTTTATACCAATATGACTTACATGGCAGTGCCACAAGTAGGTGGTACTATCATTACTATCTTATATCTTTTGGCATGAACATGTGTATCACCATGATCGAGATTCAATAAACCATTCATTTTAGGTGCAAGACCATTCAAATAAATAGAGTAACCATTATTCTCCTTAAATGAATAACCGTATTGCGATAGACATAATCCAATCATGTCTATGCTCAACGCAAACACCAAACAACAATTATTTAGGTTTAACACCAATCTCGATGGTAGAGGGAGCGTGCGATGCTTGATCATATCAACCTTGGAAGCACTTCCAACACATCTCGGCAGCTCACCTTTAGCTAGTCTCCGTTTATTCCGTAGCTCTTATTTCGAGTTACTAACACTTAGCAACCGAACCGGTATCTAATACCCTGATGCTACTAGGAGTACTAGTAAAGTACACATTCACATAATGTATATCCAATATACTTCTATCGACAGCCTTCTCATCTACCAAATATCTAGGGTAATTCTGCTCCAGTGGTTGTTCCCCTTATTACAGAAGCACTCAGTCTCGGGTTTGGGTTCAACCTTGGGTTTCTCCACTAGAGCAGCAGCTGATTTGTCATTTCATGAAGTATCCCTTCTTGCCCTTGCCCTTCTTGAAACTAGTGGTTTCACTAACCATCAACAATTGATGCTCCTTCTTGATTTCTACTTTCGCGGTGTCAAACATCGCGAATATTTCAAGGATCATCATATCTATCCCTGATATGTTATAGTTCATTACGAAGCTCTAGCAGCTTGGTGCCAATGACTTTGGAGAAACATCACTATCTTATTTGGAAGATCAACTCCCACTCGATTCAAGTGATTGTTGTACTCAGACAATCTGAGCACAAGCTCAACGATTGAGCTTTTCTCCCTTAGTTTGCAGGCCAAGAAAATCGTCGGAGGTCTTATACCTCTTGACGTGGGCACGAGCCTGAAATCCCAATTTTAGCCCTCGAAACATCTCATATGTTCCGCGACATTTCAAAAAATGTCTTCGGTGCCCCAATTCTAAACCATTTATCATTACCGAACTATCATGTAGTCATCAAAACGTGTATGTCAGATGTTCGCAACATCCACAGACCACGTTCGAGGTCCAGTACACCGAGCGGTGCATTAAGGACACAAGCCTTCTACTGTCCGCATAATTGCTACTATCAACTTTCAACTATATTTTCTCTAGGAACATATCTAAAACAGTAGAACTAAAGCGCGAGCTTACGACATAATTTGCAAAGTCCTTTTGACTATGTTCAGGATAATTAAGTTCATCTTATGAACTCCCACTCAGATAGACATCCCTCTAGTCATCCAAGTGATTACATGACCCGAGTCAACTAGGCCGTGTCCGATCATCATGTGAGACGGACTAGTCATCATCGGTGAACATCTTCATGTTGATCGTATCTACCATACGACTCATGCTTGAACTTTCGGTCTCTTGTGTTCCGAGGCCATGTCTGTACATGCTAGGCTCGTCAAGTCAACCTAAGTGTTTCGCGTGTGTAAATCTGGCTTACACCCGTTGTATGTGAACGTAAGAATCTATCACACCCAATCATCACGTGGTGCTTCGAAACGACGAACTTTCGCAACGGTGCACAGGTAGGGGGAACACTTTCTTGAAATTTTAATGAGGGATCATCTTATTTACTACCGTCGTTCTAAGCAAATAAGATGTATAAACATGATAAACATCACATGCAATCAAATAGTGACATGATATGGCCAATATCATATTGCTCCTTTTGATCTCCATCTTCGGGGCTCCATGATCATCATCTTCACCGGCATGACACCATGATCTCCATCATAATGATCTCCATCATCGTGTCTTCATGAAGTTGTCTCGCCAACAATTACTTCTACTACTACAGCTAACGGTTAGCAATAAAGTAAAGTAATTACATGGCGTTGTTCAATGACACGCAGGTCATACAATAAATAAAGACAACTCCTATGGCTCCTGCCGGTTGTCATACTCATCGACATGCAAGTCGTGATTCCTATTACAAGAACATGATCAATCTCATACATCACATATCATTCATCACATTCTTCTTGGCCATATCATCACATAGCATACCCTGCAAAAACAAGTTAGACGTCCTCTACTTGTTGTTTGCATGTTTTACGTGGCTGCTATGGGTTTCTAGCAAGAACGTTTCTTACCTACGCAAAACCACAACGTGATATGCCAATTGCTATTTACCCTTAATAAGGACCCTTTTCATCGAATCCGATCCGACTAAAGTGGGAGAGACTGGCACCCGCTAGCCACCTTATGCAACTAGTGCATGTCAGTCGGTGGAACCTGTCTCACGTAAGTGTACGTGTAAGGTCGGTCCGGGCCGCTTCATCCCACAATGCCGCCGAATCAAGATTGACTAGTAACGGTAAGCATATTGAACAAAATCAACGCCCACAACTACTTTGTGTTCTACTCGTGCAAAGAATCTATGCAATAGACCTAGCTCATGATGCCACTGTTGGGGAACGTAGCAGAAATTCAAAATTTTCCTACGTGTCACCAAGATCTATCTATGGAGAAACCAGCAACGAGGGGAAGGAGAGTGCATCTACATACCCTTGTAGATCGCTAAGCGGAAGCGTTCAAGTGAAGGGGGTTGATGGAGTCGTACTCGCCGTGATCCAAATCACCGATGATCCTAGTGCCGAACGGACGGCACCTCCGCGTTCAACACACGTACAGCCCGGTGACGTCTCCCATGCCTTGATCCAGCAAGGAGAGAGGGAGAGGTTGAGGAAGACTCCATCCATCAGCAGCACAACGGCGTGGTGATGATGGAGGAGCGTGGTGATCCAGCAGGGCTTCGCCAAGCACTACGAGATATGAGGAGGAGAGAGGTAGGGCTGCACCAACAGGGAGAGATCAGATCGTGTGTCTTGGGCAGCCCCTAGGCCTCATATTTATAGGGGAAAGGGAGGAGGGTGCGCCCCCTCTAGGGTTCCCACCCCTAGAGGGGCGGCAGCCCTAGATGGGATTGAGGGGGCGGCCAAGAGGGGGAGGAGAGGGAGGCGCAGGGAGTATGGGCCTTAGGGCCCATCTGCCCTTAGGGTTTGCCCCCTCTTCTCTCCCTTGCGCCTTGGGCACTTGTGGGGGGGCGCACCAGCCCACCTGGGGCTGGTCCCCTCCCACACTTGGCCCACGCAAGCCTCCGGGGCTTGTGGCCCCACTTGGTGGACCCCCGGACACCTCCGGTGGTCCCGGTACACTACCAATAAACCCTGAAACTTTTCCGGCAACCAAAACAGGACTTCCCATATATAAATCTTTACCTCCGGACCATTCCGGAACTCCTCGTGACGTCCGGGATCTCATCCGGGACTCCGAACAACATTCGGTAACCACATACGAACTTCCTTTATAACCCTAGCGCCATCGAACCTTAAGTGTGTAGACCCTACGGGTTCGGGAGACATGCAGACATGACCGAGAAGTTCTCCGGTCAATAACCAACAGCGGGATCTGGATACCCATGTTGGTTCCCACATGTTCCATGATGATCTCATCGGATGAACCACGATGTCGAGGATTCGATCAATCCCGTATACAATTCCCTTTGTCTAGCGGTATAGTACTTGCCCGAGATTCGATCGTCGGTATCTCGATACCTTGTTCAATCTCGTTACCGGCAAGTCTCTTTTTACTCGTTCCGTAGCACATCATCCCGTGATCAACTCCTTGATCACATTGTGCACATTATGATGATGTCCTACCGAGTGGGCCCAGAGATACCTCTCCGTCACACGGAGTGACAAATCCCAGTCTCGATTCGTGCCAACCCAACAGACACTTTCGGAGATACCCGTAGTGCACCTTTATAGCCACCCAGTTACGTTGTGACGTTTGGCACACCCAAAGTATTCCTACGATATCCGGGAGTTGCACAATCTCATGGTCTAAGGAAATGATACTTGACATTAGAAAAGCTTTAGCATACGAACTACACGATCTTGTGCTAGGCTTAGGATTGGGTCTTGTCCATCACATCATTCTTCTAATGATGTGATCCCGTTATCAATGACATCCAATGTCCATGGTCAGGAAACTGTAACCATCTATTGATCAACGAGCTAGTCAACTAGAGGCTTACTAGGGACATGGTGTTGTCTATGCATCCACACATGTATCTGAGTTTTCTATCAATACAATTCTAGCATGGATAATAAACGATTATCATGAACAAGGAAATATAATAATAACCTATTTATTATTGCCTCTAGGGCATATTTCCAACACCTAGGCCTCGCCGTCGTCCACCACCCTGGTGCTATCTCAATCGAAAGAGTACTATACGTAGAGAGGCTGACAGCTTGGTCCACGGTAGCCGCAAGGAAGTGCCTCCTTATTACACGAAAAATAATTATTCCTCCACCTGACAGCAGGGACCCACTGGACGGACCACCGTATTTGGTGAAAAAAAGGTTTCCCCCCTGACTGTTGGGACACACCGGACGGGCCACTGTATTTCATGAAAAAAACGTTCCCCCCGCTGTCAGCTCGGACCCACCGGAAGTGTCTCCTCATTACGCACAAAAAAAAGAATACTCCCCCTGCTAGTTGGGACCCACCTTGGTGGGTGGCTGACTTGTGTGCCTACTAAGTTGATGGGGACGGAGTGCTTTGTCAACTTAGTCAATATGAACGGTTCTAGATCCAGTGACCGTACGATGTCCATCCAACGGCCGTAGTGCTTCTTCAATCTCTGGTCTTCTTGCTCCAGCTGCCCAAATCAGCGCCGGTCGTGTCGCATGCTCCTTCCTCCCGTGGCCGGCTGTCCTGCCACGGAGGCCTCACCACCTCCTACTATTCCCACCGCTAGCCGGGCCCTGCGGCGACGGCAGCCTCACACCATAGTCGAACCAGTGAACCCTCGTACTCCTCTCCGCGCGGGCTTCCACTGCCGCGTCTTCCCCGTCTCCACGTTGTCCCCTTCCTAGGCCTCGTCGTCGTCCACCGCCCTGGTGCTCTCGGCGCGGCGTGGTCAACATGGTCAAGGAACGACTTCCATCGGGAGAGTACTGTACATGGAGAGGCTGACAGTTGGGTCCATGGAGGACGCAAGGATATGCCTCCTTATTACGCGCAAAATAATTATTCCTCCACCTGACAGCAGGGACCCACCGGACGGACCACCGTATTTCGCAAAAAAATGTTTCCCCCCTGACTGCTGGGACCCACCAGCTACATCTTCGCACGCAAGGAAGTGCGTTCGGGCAAGAAAAATGATTCGCCCCCCGACTGTCGGGACCCACTAGCTACATCTTCGCACGGAAGGAAGTGCCTGACAGTCGGGACCCACCTGGTCAAAGCGTACGTAGCGTTGTCATTCTGGTCGCGAACGTGTACGTACATACTGGTCGATGTAGAGGTGCGCACATAGCATGTACACGTAAGTACAGCGGCCAGGGTGCAAGAAAGTAAATACGGCCACGTACATACATACGGGCGGGGTCTCAAACGCCTACTCGCGCGTACGTATGGCCAGGGCTCGTGTACATGGCTGGGTCGGAACGGAGAAACAGCGTCGTTGTCGTGTTCATGGAGAGCCAACCGGCTGGGTCGGAACGGAATGCGTCGTCGTGTTCATCGGGAGGGCTTGGACGGAACAGCCGATGGAAATGAGGCATGGCGTATCGCAGAATGGAGGAAACGGCCTTGTGTTCGACCGACCGCGGTCGAAACGGAATCCTGTTCATCGGGAGGGGTCTGGCGTACCGCAAAACGGAGGAAACGGACCTCGTATGGTCGAAACGGGGGTCATGTTGATCGGGAGGCGTGTGGCGTACCGCAAAACGGAGGAAACGGACTTGTGTTGGAGCGCTACGGTCTAAACAAGGGTCATGTTCATCGGGAGGGGTGTGGCGTACAGCAAAACGGGACTCCACGGGATACTGCTCATCTCCACCGTCGACCCCCTCCAGCCTCCACGGGCTACTGTTCATCCACCGTCGACCTCCTCCAGCCTCCACCTGCGATTGTTCATCCACGGGCTCCTGTTCATCCAACTTCCACCGCGCGCTACTCCACCGGCTACTGTTCAACCGGCCCTCTCGACGGGCTCCTGTTCAACCACCCCTCCATGGGCTACTGTTCATCCAGCCCTCCACCGTCTATTGTTCATCCAGCCCTCCACAGGGTGGTCCTGCTCATCCAGCCCTCCACGGGGTCCTGTTCATCCATCCCCAACCGGCTCGATCGATCGGGGTCCTGTTCATCCAGAGGCAACACCATGGGGTCCTGTTCATCCACCCCCACCAGGAACTGTTCATCCAAACCCCTCCCCCCCAGCAATGCTCACTGTTCATCCAGAGGCAGCATCGATCGGCTTCAGTTAGCAGCAGTAGCAAAAGAATCGCTCGATCGGGTTCAGTTAACAGCCATCGATCGCTCGGGTTCAGTAACGCGTAGCCTGCAGTGCAATCGCTCGGGTTCAGTTAGAGCCCAACACCTCGCTCGGGTTCAGTTAGAGCCCAACGCCTTGCACCCACGCGCGTGCGTGTACGAGAGAAACGCGCATCACTCGGCCCCGACCACCCACCGTAAGCGGGAACACCCCAATATTTTCCTCGCCCTCGCTTCTACCATGGTTTTTTCCGTCATGGACGGCCCAAAGAATGTCATGCAGCTGCATCTCTGGCCCACCTAGGACGAAAAGCCCATTTTCTGTCATGATTTTTTGTCATAGAAGTAGGAGCCCACCACATCTATGATGATACCGGGTTTTGTCACAATTATCGTCATAGAAGTGTCATAAGTATGACAAACAAAAATTTCGTTCGGCCCAAAATGTCACGGATGTGTGTTTTTTTGTAATAATGGGCCCCAAGAGGATTCTCAGAAGGTGGCAATGCTTGAAGAGCTCACGGTGAGGAGGCAGCTCTGCTCGGGGCCGTGGATGGCAGTTGGAGACTTCAACATGATCCTACACGCTGCTGACAAGAACAACTCCCTGTTGGACAGAAGGATGATGGGGAAGTTTAAGAGATTCATTGATGACAACACGTTTAAGGAGCTGTTTTTGCATGGAAGAAGGTTCACGTGGAGCAATGAGAGGGAGAGACCCACGTTGACTAAAATCGACCGTGCTTTGGTCTCTGTGGATTGGGAGCTCGCTTACCCGGAGTGCTTGCTACAGGCGTTATCCACTAATGCCTTAGATCATTGCCCACTATTTCTGTCGTTGGAGGAGCATATTCACTCACGTAAAAGATTCCTCTTTGAACTTTTCTGGGTGAAGTTGGATGGGTTCCTGGAGGCGGTGCAGGAAGGATGGAGATGTGTCGAGTCAATCTCGGACCCGTTTGTGATGCTGGATGTTCTGTTAAGAAGCTGCGCAAAACACCTTACGGCTTGGGGTCAGAGGAGAGTTGGTAACATCAAGTTGCAGATCACAATTGCAAATCTTGTGATCTTGAGGCTGGAATGTGCGCAGGAGACACGGGTACTAACAAGAGAGGAGAGATGGCTGCGTGGAACACTGAAACACATGGTCCTGGGGTTATCATCATGGGAGCAGACGATTGCGAGGCAACGGTTGAGGATGAGATGGCTGCAGGAAGGGGATGCAAACACCAAACTTTTTCACTTGGTGGCCAATGGAAGGAAACTCAAAAAAAATATTCCTGCGATCTCAGTGGATGGAATCACCATCACGGACCAAGCAGCGAAGGAGGAGGCATTCTTTGAGGCATACAGTGAGCTGCTGGGGAAATGTGGCTCGCGGGAACACACGTTAGACCAAGAATACCTAGGCATCGAGTCGATCAACCTGGAGGATCAAGATCTGGTTTTCCAGGAGTAGGAGGTTTGGAAAGTGGTGAGGGACATGCCCTCGGATCGCGCGCCAGGTCCGGATGGGTTCGTCGATGTTTTTCTTTCAGAAAGCATAGGCATGAAAAGGGATGTGATGGCAGCTCTGAATAAGTTTTTCCTCAATAACGGGAGAGGATTCAGGAGGTTGAACCAGGCACTCATAACTCTGAGCCCCAAAAAGCCTGAGGCATGTCAGATCAAAGACTTCAGGCCAATTTGCCTAGTCCATAGCATTCCAAAGCTGGCGTCCAAGCTTCTGGCTGCTCTCGACTTTGCCCGCGCATGGGGGAGCTGGTTCACGCTAACCAATCTGCATTTATAACGGGAAGGAATATACATGACAACTTCTTACTAGTCAGGCAACTTGCAAGGAAGTTATACAAAATAAAAACGAAGAGTGTGATGCTCAAGTTGGATATTTCTCGCACCTTTGACTCGCTATCCTGGCAGTTCTTGTTCGAAGTGCTGAGAGCAAAGGGCTTCTCGAGAACTTGGAGGTCCTGGATTGCAACATTTCTCACCACAGCCAGCTGGAGGGTCGTTGTTAACGGATGTGCTGGTGAGAAATTCATGCATGCTTGCGGTCTGAGGCAAGGGGACTCCATCTCGCCCCTACTCTTTGTCATTGCGATGGACGTCCTCTCGGCTATGATCTTAAAGGCGCAGGAGACGAACATTGTCAGTAAGATACCTGGCTGCGCCCCGATACAGAGGCTATCCTTGTATGCAGACGATGTTGTTATGTTCATCAGACCGAGCTGGACGGATCTGTGGTTTGTTCAGGAGGCTCTGAGGTTATTCGGCGAGGCCTCTGGGCTCAAGATACATTTCACTAAATCCTCAGCGATTATGATCCGATCGGAGGAGGAGGAAGAGGAGTTGGTGCGGCAGGCCATGCCATGGAAGATGGAGACCTTCCCCATCAAATATCTAGGGCTGTAGTTCAGGATTAAACAGCTCATGAGATTGGAATGGCAGCCTGTTGTGCATCAAGCACTTAGGATGATGCCAGGATGGCAGCGTGGCCTCGTCACACGTCCCGACCGCCTCCTTCTGGTGAATCAGGTTGTGAGGGTCAGGCCCATACATCACCTGATCGTGGCGGAAGCTCCAAAGTGGGCCCTGGACAGAGTGGATAAGGGCTGCCGTGCCTTCTTCTGGGCAGGCTCGGAAGAAATTCAGGGAGGCCATTGTGCAGTCGCGTGGCGCCGAGTCTACCGGCCAAAGCATATGGGAGGTCTTGGAGTGGTTGATCTGCATAAACATGGCATCGCCCTTAGATTAAGGTGGGAGTGGCTGAAACGCACCGACAGCACGCGTCCTTGTCAAGGGCTAAGTTACTGCTCCGACAAGCATGTAAAGTTGGCTTTCGACAGCCTGGTCAAATGGGAAGTTGGGGATGGATCGAAGGTTTTGTTCTGGAGAGATCGCTGGATCAGTGGCACCAGTGTGAAGGAGATAGCTCCGCTTATTTTTAGCAAAGTGAGGCAGCAGGTGGTCAACAAGAGGAAAGTAAAGGACGCCTTGTATCTTCATACATGGACGCAAGATATAGTGGGAGAGATGAATACAGACGAGCTATTGCAGTTCATCAGGTTGTGGGAGGTGCTCGTAGACATGGAGCTCACCCCTGGCTCGGAGGACACCCCGATCTGGCAATGGGATGCAACCGGCAAATACTCGGCAAAATCGGCGTACAAAATGATGTGTGAGGGGGGTGTCAGATTCCAATGTGCCTCGGTTGTCTGGCGTAGTTGGGCTACGATGACTTGCAAGCTCTTCATATGGCTTGCACTTCAGTACAGAGTCTGGACTTCCGATCGCAGACAGAGGCATGGTTTGCAAGATCATAGTTCGGCATGTTTCTTATGTGACCAAGAGGAGGACAAAGTGGATCACATACTCCTGCAATGCGTCTATGCGAGACAAGTGTGGTTTCTGTGCTTCAGACAGTTGGGCGTCGACGTAGCTTTGATTCCAACCACGGAAGACACACTAGGCGACTGGTGGGTGTCTGCCAGAAAGCGCATTGGCAAGAGATACCGGAGAGGATTCGACACAATCTGCATCTCAGTTTGTTGGAATCTATGAAAACAGAGAAACGCCAGAGTCTTTCGTAATAGCAACATTGCCAATGAATGGGGAGCAGCCGATATTATCTTTCAGGAAATTAGGCTTTGGGCCTCGGCGAGAGGGAGAGGAGTCCAACATGGCTTAGAGTAGTAGTCTAGCGTGTGGGGTGGACGTGCCTGCCGTGTGTGGTAGTGCATTCCGCTGTCCGAAATTCTTATACATAACTCTCTTTCGTCTATAAAGCTAAGGTACGCATTTTAGGTACTCTCGAAAAAAAAAATCACATGCGTGTGGGTCTAATAACTTCCCTAGCCCGCCTTCGCTTCCAAGGTAGCCGGCCATATATTTTCTATGTATATAATCAGCTAAAGAAACACTTCACTACGAAGTAACCTGGAGATTAGTCAAGTCAACTCCTCGCAAAAATGTAATCAAATGAACATGCGATGTGTGCACATTTGTGAAGTTTTACTGATTTGACCGTACGCACACATTTTAAAACGGCACTATACATGTAAACATTACTTGGCGCGCATAAAGCATCACGCATGACGGATCGACTGATTGCGGAAAAAAATTCCGTGCATACGGGCTGCAAAGTCCTCTCCGTGCGTACCCTATGTGAGATCGCGTCACGTGGTCCACCTTGCCATCCGACGACTCGCTCCTCGTACACTCGGTTAGTTGGTTCTCTCGGCTCGAGCGCCCTTGCGTTCGGCTCCAAAACAGCCGCAGCCTCTGAAACTTGGGCTTGGCTGGACTGGGCGCACGATCCCTAGCCCCATCTGGACGGGAGTTAGCTTCAAACTTTCGCCGCATCTTTTATCGCCGCCGCAGTCATCTCCGTCGTTCGCCACCGGCCAAGCGTCCGCTTCCGCTGTCATCTCCTTCGCCCCCCTACAGCCCCTTGTCCGGCACGGGACAGCGGGTGTGCGGCCGCCGGCCAGACGACGTAGGTACGTCTCCAATTCCCCTTTTCTTCTGCTCGCCGCCGCTCCCCTTTTCCCATGTTCATTGATTTTTGTTTTAGTGTCAATCTATTTCGTTTTAGTGGAACTGGTGGCCATTAAACTTTGATTAATCATTGTTCAGCACCTTAGCTTTCAAGTCTGCTCCATGTTTGCCACTTGTCAAGTTGCAATGTCATGGATAGCACACGTATACTTCACTGTCAAATTGATGAACTATTCATTTTTTGCAGAAGAATTGGGAACCACTTTTGCATTGAAGACAACGAGGCTGAGAGGAAACCATTAGAGAAGATGGAATCTGAGAATAGATCACTTGTGATCTGTACAAGCAGCCAGATGGGGCTATGTTGATCAAGTGGAGCTTCTGAATCTTGTATAGTATCCACATTCCACACCTTTACAATGTCCATATTCCCTGCACCAACAAAGCTAGAATCATCAGTTTGTCAGCAAACTTAGAATCTTCAGCTTCAACCTCTCCCAGAAGTGGACGAGAAAGAGGCGTTGGTGCCTTGGTGGGATCACGAGGAATACGAAGAGGAATGCGGCAGCATCGGGAGGCAATAGCGTGGGCGGCGGCGGCGGCAGACGAGAAAGGCGGCGACGACCTGGAGCCGCGAGATGAAGAGGAGAGCCGACTCCCTGGTGCGTCATGTGGCGGGCCTCTGGAGCCGCGAGACGAAGAGGAGAGCCGACTCCCTGGTGCGTCATGTGGCGGGCCTCTGATCGCTCGCGAGCCGAGCGACGCTCGAGGGCTAGGAGGAGCCGACAGCAAGCGGGCGTCCGATCGCGGCGTTGTCCACGCGTCGACCATCCGCGGCGGGGCCGCACAGCCAGCGGTTTACACCCCGTCTCCACGGAATTTTTTTCCGAAGCTGCTGGGGTCATGGTCGAGTCCGTTTGTCACGAGAGCGAAGCTTGCCCTCGCCATCAAGGGCCTGAGCATACGAGGACGTCCACAACAAGAGCGACCTCCTCCTCGCCTCCAACCCCGTGCACAAGAAGATCCCCGTGCTCATCCACAACGGCGTCCCCGTCTGCGAGTCCATGATCATCGTGCAGTACATCGACGAGGCGTTCGCGGGCACCGGGCCGACGATCCTCCCCGCCGACCCCCACGAGCGCGCCGCCGCCCGTTTCTGGGCGGCCTACGTCGACGACAAGCTGGTGTCCCAGTGGGCGAGCTCGTCCAGGAGCAAGAGCAAGGCGGGGGCCGAGGCGATGACGGAGATGCTGGTGGCCGTGGAGGCCCTGGAGGGGGCCCTGGGGGAGTGCTCCAAGGGGAAAGGCTTCTTCGGCGGCGACGGCGTCGGGCTGGTGGACATCGCGCTGGGGAGCATGCACTCGTGGCTGATGGCGATCGAGGCCATGTCCGGCGCCAAGGTGTTCGACCCCGCCAGGCCCCCGCTGCTGGCGGCGTGGATGGAGCGTTTCGGCGCGCTTGATGCGGCCAGGGCGGTCCTGCCGGACGTCGCCAGGGTGGCCGAGCTCGCCAAGAACAGGCACGGACAACCCGCCGCAGCTTCAGCTTTAAACAACAAGTAGCCGGCATGCATGGTGGCATGACCTACGTGTGTGTGAGTGAACCATAGTTGCCATGTTTCCGGTACGGTGGGAACGAGGAACGGGAACGGGGGACGAGAGTCGGAGGCTGGAAAAAATAGGGTACAACGGGGGTATACATCTCTAGAACGATTTTTCTAAAGCGGAAACGCGATCCAATTAATTCGGGTACGATGAATCCGGTACGGTACCATGGAACGAGGAACGTCTTTACTAGTTGGTCATCTCCCGTCGACCCATGAAAACTAAAATAAATCATCTCCTCCCCAATGAAAAATTTATTAGCAGCCTTGGAGTAATTGGAGAGCAGAATAAGGAGTTATTTAGGGGAGTGGAAAAGAACGGGGCAGAGAGTAAAACGAGGAGTTCGTAATTGATATGCCTGACCTTTTGCTTACTCGATCGATTCAAGAACCAAGACTGTCGAGTCGCCGAACCTGAATCGACGATCCGGCTGCGGAAACGCCGAATCCGCATCGAATCTTACTGAATCGACCCTCGTTCCCGAATCTGATTCTGGGTCGATGAATCCGGATCGAGGGACGGTCCACCGTTCCCCGTTTCCGGCTACTATGGAGTGAACTGTGTAGTGGGCCGATGATGGCCGGTGTTTACCTTTCGATTGTTGTTTGTACGTACTGTGTTAGCGGGTTGATGTAATACTACTACGACTGTAATGGATCCATTGACGAAATTGGTCTGCGGTTTACAGATGTGCGTGCAGTTTAGTGCTCATTTGTTTGATTCAACCTGCCGCTGCTGGATGGATCCACTGTGAACTGGTTCAGGGTGAGGGGAGACTGTCTAGATTACTGCAAACTGTTGATGGTGGCGGCTGCAGCCTCTGGGAGAGGGAGCAGAACGCTTTCTCCCGGGCTTTCGCGTCCGCGGCTCAGGTCCGTGGTAACTGCCCCTGCCCCTGCCGCTAGGACGAGAGTAAGTAATGGTGGTGGTTGGCAATGGCAGCTGGTTGGTGGCACAAACTCGCGCTTCCGTCAAAGCAAATGCTTCAAGTGTGTTTCCCCGGCTCACCGGGTCGCTGAGTGCTCGCCGCCTGCTCCACCTCCACCCCGCCTCTCCACCGCTCTCCCGGTGCTTAGGAGGAAGATGGAGGCCCCGGGCAGCTTCCCGGAGGCGCGCCCGGCACTGGCACCGCGCGCCGCGGCCACGGCGATGGAAGAGCGGGACCTGGTTCGCCGTGGCGCGGTGGCGGTCATCGTCGGCTTCCAATCCGAGCCGGAGCCGTCCGAGGTGGCGCGCGCATTCGCCGCGCGCCTCGGGGTGGAAGAAGGGGCGGTCGAGGCGTCGGCCCTGGGACCCGGCGAGTTCCAGGTGGTCTTCCGGGACGTCTCCACCCGCAATGAGGCGATGGCGCTGCAAGGGCCGCTCGTGCTCGGGCGGGCCTCCTTCATGCTCTCCCCGTGGACTCGGCTCCGGCGGGCGAGGGCGGAGAGGCTGTGCCACAGGGTGCGGGTCTGCTTGGAGGGGGTGCCGAGACGCGCGTGGCAGGCGGGGACGGTGGCCGGCCTCTTCGGCCCGTCGGCCATTGTTGAGCGCAGGGACGACTCGGCGCACTCGGCCAAGGACGCGGCGTGCATGAGAGTGTGGGTGTGGATGGACGACTTTGAGAGGCTTCCTCTCACGGGCCAGCTGAGCATCGAGGAGCCGAGGCCGAGGGAGGGGCGGCTGGCCATGCGCACCTACGATGTGCTTCTTCACCTCGACTGTCTCATGGACTACACCGGCGCTCCGCCCGTCGCCGGAGGGTAGGTAGATCCGCCGTCCGCCGAGGCGATGAAGGAGATGCTGGCCGCCGTGGGGAGAGAATCTGGATAAAGCGTCTGTTCGGATTACTGCAAGTTTCTGTTGAGTCGTTTGGCTTATATACTGTACTACGTTTATTCAGTTGAGTTTTTTTTTTTTTTTGAAAGCCGTTTATTCAGTTGAGTTGTTTTCTTGAAAAAACAACAACTTGGATAGCAGTTTGAAGTTTGAACTCGATCCTTAGTAAGCATTGTTCATGCAATCACCGGCCGGCCGGCTCGCCGTCCGTCGGGGGAGGGAGATGCTTCTCTTGTCGCCGTGGAGGGAGTGGAGCTGGATAAAGCTATACTTGGATTACTGCAAGTTTCTTTCTACTGCTGCTTGTCTTTTTAGATGTACTTGTTATGATTGCAGGTTGTATGTTTATTCAGTTGTTTTCTAAGTATAAACATTGCAAAACCACACCCAATTCGAAGTAAACATTGTTCATGTCGTATATTTGCAGGTTGCAGTGTTCTCTAAGTATAGACACTAGGGGAAATGAAGCGATTATTTCTGAAACTGAGCCTAGCCAAGATATGCCGTATTTGCAAGGCGGAATACCCGTTGATATGTTTTGAATGAATGTGGGACAAATATTTTAAAGGTCACTCGGGTTTATGGGGGATCTGCCAAACAAAGAAACTTCTAATAGTGAATTCACCAAGTAGATGAGAAAATTCATGTGTATTCTACTGGGCCCTACTCACTTGTTGCACAACAGCCGCAACGGGATAAGGAGTAGGAAAATGGAAGTTTGGGCTTCACAAGGGATACTGACTTATAAATCTGACCATCTTATACCTCGCCAGGAGATGCCCCCTAGCCTTATTTTGGGACGGAGGGATTATATTTTACGGGTGGCAGTGTTTTCTAATCAAACTGATGGCCAAACTTGAACCTCAAAATGCGTTAACGCACCACGAGGGGTTTAGACGATAAAAACAGCCCAAACATGCAACTGCCAGCAACATCAAATTAAACCGTAGCAAATTCAACCACACAAAGGATGATCCAACTAATACATGGCAGAGTGGATGCCCGTCTTTCTTGCTACACATGAAATGATTCACTCAATGTTTCTTGGCTGGCTATGAAACAAAATAACAGTTTATGGTTCATTGACAGCTCGAGTCTCATGGCTCAGTCGCGCTCGCTGATGGCTGTTAGGTGCTGATCAATCTCCTCTGTTGTGAGTGATCGGAAGACACGGTCTTCTTTCCTCACAACACCGACCTGCCGATCACAACGTATTGATATGAACACCACACATTACAGAATAGAAATTTTAACTTGGGAAAAGGGGACTCGTGAATTTACCTCGATCTCGGTAGCCTTGAAATCTTCCTGCAGAACAGATTGCAATGCAGAAATCGCAATCTGAGAGCACATGATAAATATTAGTGGAAAGTACCAAAAGGAAAGAACACAAAATATCTCCTCGAGCCAAAGAATGAATCAGCTTCAGTAATACAATAACACCCTAGTTCAGAGCCTGAAAGGAGAAGACGTGCATTTACCTGAACAGTTTCGTCATATGTGAACTGCGGGCTATCCTTCATTTTCTTCTCCAGAAAATTTATTGCTTCCTGCTCTTTCAGTCCGGCACTAGTTGCCTGGAAAAAAAACTTGTAAGTGGTTTGGTACACATAGCAAGACAAAGATTAAGAATTTGGCTGGGTATAGACATGAGGAATAATATAGTGCAGCGCAGAAAATTACTGTATACCTTGTGTCCAAAGAAGTGACCTGCGGGGTCACACTTGAAGAGCTGAGCATTTTTCTCTTCATCGTAACCCAAGACCATGGCAACTAAAGAACATACAAAAGAAAACAATTATGGTGGGCAATAGGCGTTAAGCTAATTGGTCTAACACTACAACATCATAGTACTAACAGATGTAATGTGATAGTACTAACCTACACCAAGGGGTCTCATGTACGCATGCTGCGTGTATATTTGTGCTTTGTCTGCTATCCTGAAATATTAATCAAACATGCAGTGTTATTGCTACCACTTCGGTAACTAAAAAAGGAACTTGGATAAGGACAAGGTGTGATACCATTTTGCTAATACATCCACAGGCATCTCATATCCCCATTTTTTACGGAACTCAGCTGCTTCATTTCTTGCTTGGGAGACCAAGGACCTCGCATCAGCTGGGAAACAAAAAAGGATATTCAACATCAATGAACAGCAGAAGGGATGAGTGGAAGTAAATACGGTAACCTGAAGGCCTAGCACTAATCATATCACACTAGCAAGGAAAGAAAGGGCCCATATCATATCACACTAACAAGGATAGAAAGGACCCTGATTATATCACAGTGACAAGAAAGGGTAGTGTGTGATATCTCATTCTACAACACTGTGACTTGATGAGGACAAATTTAATTGTGTGGTTTCTTATGGTTCCCTATTGTCCAAAAGAAGAAGCTGTGGTTCAATGTCTAATTGGTCAAGTTTGCCCCAACAACTATATAGCTAGCCAAAATTTTGGTCAAGGTTTTACTTGCCCATGAGTTGGTCACCATTGGCAATTACAAACTACAGTGGGTAAGGAGGTATTGGCATGCCAAAATATTGGCTGTCAAACCAATACCAGATTTTCCAAGGGTAGAAGTTACTCCCTCCGTTCCAAAATAGATGACCCAACTTTGTACTAACTTTAGTACAAAGTTGGGTCATCTATTTTGGAACGGAGGGAGTAGAACAGAGTAGACATACCAATATACACCCTATCCAATGCCTCGTCCAAAATATAAACAACTAGCAAAGCCCTCCACTGTTTATCTGGTTATTAATAGCCCTTTGGGCAAGAGCAAGCAATATGACACTGGAAAATAACCTTAAGTCCCATTCTTTACACAAGAAATCAAGAAGATTTGGGATTATCTCTTAAGAGTAAAGGAACATGTCCAGATCCTGCAAGAATGAAAACTGTTTCCAGCCTATCATGACACATGTAAAATGATCCCACATTTGACCATCAGCTCTCACAAATACAGATTACTACAATCCAATACAGAATCATACATAAGCTTAGTTTAATTTCACTACAGCATCACATCATCTGCGCTCATATCGTAGCTACAACCGCAGCAGTTGAGGGTGAGTCTATTTTGGCCAACTCGCAAATACTATTCGAGATGACCAAATCACAAAGCCCAACATGCAGAAAAGCAAACCTCACTCATCAATTCACAAATAAAAACACATCCATCATCGTTATCTACAAGACTATAATTGAATTTACTTACAGTACATCGGTTCTAAAAGAAAGCACAGTAAAACACAAGACAATCACAGTATGATGGTGGTCTATTTCCAAAGTGTCAAAAATGCTAGTAACTAGAGATTATCAAATCACCAGAGCTAACAGCCTAACACACACAAAAGCAAACATCCATCATCAACTCGCAAAGAACAAACCATTCATCGCCGTCATCTAAAACAAATTCAGTTGACTGTCACAACACATCAGTACCACACAGTGCATATACTAAAACAAGCACAGTGACCAAACCTGTGAGGCCGGTGGCAAGCAAGCCGGTGTACTTGGTAATCGAGAACAGGTGCGTGATGCTGGTATCATCCAGCAACTTGTCCTGCAACCAGAACCACAACACAGGGACAAAAAAATCAGCCTTTCAGGTATCTACAGGTAAACCTTTCAGGTATCAACAGTAAACAAATCGGGCGCGGTCGAATTCGCAAGTTCCTCGGGCCAGCAACGGCGGCGCGAGAGCTGGGACCGACCGGGGGAAGGAGGGCTCACCGGGACTTTCTTCTGGGTGACGACGCAGACGGAGTCCTTGCCGCGGACGCCGATCGAGGTGACCCCCGCCGACTTGACCGCCTTGAACGCGTACTCTGCGCACACCACGCGGACGGATCAGACGCCGCACGAGCCGACAGACGTGCGCAAACCCAGATCTACCGAGGGGAACGGGGGGAGGGGGGAGGAAAGCTAGGGTTTGGGGAGGCACGCACCGACTTGGTAGAGGCGGCCCTCGGGGGAGAAGATGGTGATGTGGCGGTCGTAGCCCGCGCCCGATCCGCGGCTCATCTCGAAGGGTCGCCGGAGATCTCGCCGGAGCTGGGCCTGGACCTGGGCGGCGCGTCGCCTGCTGTGTGTCTCTGGTGGGCGGGTGCGGGTGCGGGCTTGTGTGACCTCGGCTGGGGGACTAGACGGCGCCGATGCGTTTATTGGCGCTGCCTTCTGCCGCAAGAAGGGAAAAATATTATATGAGACCAGGTCTCATATTTAGCAGGTGAGACCTGTTCTGATGAATGACACGTGGCATACACAAATCACAAAGTATCTAATCTCTCCCCTCCTGATTTCAAGTGAAGGGTGGGGTAGATGCTTTGTGATTTATGAATGTCACGTGTCATCCATCAGGGCGGGTCTCACCTGCTAACCCGTGAGACTTGGTCTCATAGAATTCTTTTCCCGCAAGAAGAAGGGAAAGGGGCGGGCCGGCCCGTTCGGGGACCTGTGGTCGAGTCGGACGGACCCTGGCTCTGTCTCGCAAGGGAGTGGAAGTGGAATTCAGAGCATCTTCAACACCAAACTTTTTTTTTGAGAAAAAAAAACATGATAGAATAAAAAAATAAGGGCATAAAAACGCTTTTTTTTGCACAAGCAAGTGTCGTCTACAACAGTAGTAGCGCTATAATAGGGCACACGATTTTTTTCTGACACGAATAGGGCAAAACTGCTCCAATAGCTGCCCTAAAATAGGGCGGGAGCCGCGGCGAGCGTATCGCGGTCGGCGGCTGGGTCGGAGGAGCCGGCCATGGCGCGCGGCAACCCACGAGGGGAGGGGAGGCGGGCGGATCCAAGGGTTTCCGGCCACGGGCGGACGTTCGGAAGCAGCCTCACGTTTCTGGGCAGCCGCTCGATTGCCCTATATTTGCTACACGAGGATCCTCTTTTTGGGGCTGCCAAAAAAATGTATTTCTTTCATGATGGGGCAGTTGTTGGAGGCCGGTTTTTGCCCTCCCGTACCCTATATACGTCATGTGCCAAAAAATAGGGATGTCATTGGAGATGCTCTTAGCGTTCATTTCTTTTTTTCCACGAAGAGAGAAAAATTGCAGCAGATTTTTGTTTGTTTGGAAGATCCAGCATCCTGTCCGCATTCATTGATTTAGGAGAATGGCATGAAACAAGTGGTGATGAAAGAAGGCCTTGGACCAACTACTAAATGGATAATCTGACAGCAAATCCCCGAATGGGCTCTCAATGCATTTGACGCCTACAAGGCACCAATGCTCTAAATTTGACCTGATAGCCCTAATCACGTATGTGATGAGGGGGCATTTCATCTGAAAACATCGTTGTTTCTCTCCTGCCATATCTCCCAGTAGATTAGGATGATAATGGAGTTGATCCCTCATCTTGCTGGATCGTGATCACTTCGCTTGATGATGGTTGATGATGACTGTCCTGGCAGAGGCGAAGAGATCGTGATCGGCATCGTCGCACAACACCGGAGTTCCAGCCCAGGGCCGATTTTGTTTTCACCAGGCAAGCCAAAGCCACTGCAGGCACAACACATAGCTGAAGTTAGCCCGATCATGTATGCCAAGACCTCCCTACAATAGCGGCAAGCACACCTTTGGCTAGTTCACCTTTGCATTGGCCACCGGTGAGCTCCTTGTCCCCATCCCACAGGAAACGATGGCGCACCTTGTCAACCTCATTGAAAAATTCTTTGGAGCATGAAGAACTGTGATGGCGAACATGGGCATGGCGATGAGGACGCATCTAATGAGAACTAGGCGGCCAATAGCCATGAGGAGACGAGCCTTCCATCTGGCGAGAATCCTTACGGAGGACTATTCCTACAGGCAAAAGAGTTGCCAGGTCTAGAACCAATATCAGTAAGTTATGCTCCAGCTGCAACTTGGAGGAGGACGATCTACATATGTTCTTCCTCTGTGAATTTGCGAGAGCAACATGCTTCTCCAATCCTTGGTTTATTAAAACGGATATTCTTGCTCGAACTCATAGGTCCTTAATAGAGATTATTCAAGCTCTTCTTCATTCGTGCCATTTGCTTGCTTCTATAAAAAATGTTTTCACTTTCATGTGGTGCTTATGAAAATCTAGAAACAATGATCCCTTTGGCAGAAAAGTTGGTGCTCCTTTGTAGGTTTCCCATGCGATGCAGGCATCAGACAATAACTTCCAGCTAAAACCTGACAACTTGTGCAGATTTAGACAATCACAAGGTTGCATGTGAAGGAAATATGCCCTAGAGGCAATAATAAAGTTGTTATTTATATTTCCTTATATCATGATAAATGTTTATTATTCATGCTAGAATTATGTTAACCGGAAACTTAGTACATGTGTGAATAACTAGACAAACAGAGTGACCCTAGTATGCCTCTACTTGACTAGCTCGTTAATCAAAGATGGTTAAGTTTCCTAACCATAAACATGTGTTGTCATTTGATAAACAGAATCACATCATTAGAGAATGATGTGATGGACAAGACCCATCCGTTAGCTTAGCATAACAATCGTTTAATTTTTCTGCTATTGCTTTCTTCATGACTTATACATGTTTCTCGGACTATGAGATTATGCAACTCCCGAGTACCGCAGGAACACCTTGTGTGCTATCAAACGTCACAGCGTAACTAGGTGATTATAAAGATGCTGTACAGGTGCCTCCGATGGTGTTTGTTGAGTTGGCATAGATCGAGATTAGGATTTGTCACTCCGAGTATCGGAGAGGTATCTCTGGGCCCTCTCGGTAATGCACATCACTATGAGCCTTGCAAGCAATGTGACTAATGAGTTAGTCACGGGATGATGCATTACGGAACGAGTAAAGAGACTTGTCGGTAACGAGATTGAACTAGGTATGATGATACCGACGATCGAATCTCGGGCAAGTAACATACCGATGACAAAGGGAACAAAGTATGTTGTTAAGCGGTTTGACCGATAAAGATCTTCGTAGAATATGTAGGAACAAATATGAGCATCCAGGTTTCGCTATTGGTTATTGACCGGAGATGTGTCTCGGTCATGTCTACATAGTTCTCGAACCCATAGGGTCCGCACGCTTAACGTTCAATGTCGATTTGTATTATGAGTTATGTGATTTGATGACCGAAGTTTGTTCGTAGTCCTGGATGAGATCACGGACATGACGAGGAGTCTCGAAATGGTCGATAGGTAAAGATTCATATATTGAAGGTTACAATCAGACACCGGAATGGTGCGGGTTGTTTCGGATAAGTTTCATAGTACCGGGGGTTACCGGACCCCCCCCCCCTAATACGTCTCCATCGTATCTACTTTTCCAAACACTTTTGCCCTTGTTTTGTACGCTAACTTGCATTCTTTGAATGGAACTAACCCGGACTGACGCTGTTTTCAGCAGAATTGCCATGGTGTTATTTTTGTGCAGAAATAAAAGTTCTCGAAATGACCTCAAACTTCACGGAGAATATTTTTGTAATATATAAAAAATACTGGCGAAAGAATCAAGACCAGAGGCCCACACCCTGTCCACGAGGGTGGGCGCGCGCCTACCCCTTGGGCTCGCCCCCTGCCTCATGGGCCCCCTGGTGCTCCACCGACCTCAACTCCAACTCTATATATTCACGTTCGGGGACAAAGAAATCAGAGAGAAGGATTCATCGCATTTTATTATACGGAGCCGCCGCCAAGCCCTAATCTCTCTCGGGAGGGCTGATCTGGAGTCCGTTCAGGGCTCTGGAGAGGGGAATCCGTCTCCATCGTCATCATCAACCTTCCTCCATCACCAATTTCATGATGCTCACCGTCGTGCGTGAGTAATTTCATCGTAGGCTTGCTGGACGGTGATGGGTTGGATGAGATTTATCATGTAATCGAGTTAGGTTTGTTAGGGTTTGATCCCTAGTATCCATTATGTTCTGAGATTGATGTTGCTATGACTTTGCTATGCTTAATGCTTGTCACTAGGGCCCGAGTGCCATGATTTCAGATCTGAACCTATTATGTTTTCATAAATGTATGTGAGTTCTTGATCCTATCTTGCAAGTCTATAGTCACCTAGTATGTGTTATGATCCGTTAACCTCGAAGTGACAATAATCGGGATACTTACCGGTGATGACCGTAGTTTGAGGAGTTCATGTATCACTAAGTGTCAATGCTTTGGTCCGGTACTCTATTAAAAGGAGGCCTTAATATCCCTTAGTTTCCAATAGGACCCCGCTGCCACGGGAGGGTAGGACAAAAGATGTCATGCAAGTTCTTTTCCATAAGCACGTATGACTATATTCGAATACATGCCTACATTACATTGATGAATTGGAGCTAGTTCTGTGTCACCCTATGTTATAACTATTGCATGAGGAATCGCATCCGACATAATTCTCCATCACTGATCCAATGCCTACGAGCTTTTCACATATTGATCTTTGCTTAGTTACTTTACCGTTGCCACTGTTACAATTGCTACAAAACTACTACTGTTACTTTTGCTACCGTTACCGTTAATTCCATACTACTTTGCTACTAAATACTTTCTTGCAGATATTAAGTTTACCAGGTGTGGTTGAATTGACAACTCAACCGCTAATACTTGAGAATATTCTTTGGCTCCCCTTGTGTCGAATCAATGAATCTGGGTTGAATACTCTACCCTCGAAAACTATTGCGATCCCCTATACTTGTGGGTTATCAAGACTATTTTATGGCGCCGTTGCCGGGGGTCATAGCTCTATTATTTGAGTCACTTGGGTTTTATATCTGCTGGTCACTATGAGGAACTTGAAAGACGAAAGAACTAAGATTTTTCCCTCAACTACGAGGGGAGGTAAGGAACTGCCATCTAGCTCTACACTTGATTCACCTTCTGTTTTGAGTAAGCTTGTGATACCTAAACCTGCTTCTGCTATTAATTCTGATATGTTGCATGTTATTGATGATGCCACTTCTGCTGTGCCTGATACTTATGATGAAACTACTTCTATGCTTGATACTACTGTGCCACTAGGTGAATTTCTTAATGAACAACTTGCTAGGGTTAGAGAGAATGAAATTATTGAAACTGATAATATTGATGAAAGTGATGATGAAGATTCTCCCCCTAGATATGAATTGCCTGTTGTACCTGAGAGTTATGTTATGGATGAAGAAACTGCTAGAGACTTTTTAGCTTGCAATGATAGATATGATCTTAAGAAATTATTAGCTAAGATGAAAGAAAAGTCTTTGAATGCTAGAATGAAATATGACCCTGCTTTTGCTACTTCACCTATCTGTATTTCCGATAAGGATTATGATTTCTCTGTCGACCCTGAGATAATTACTTTGGTTGAATCTGATCCGTTTTATGGCTATGAATCTGAAACTGTTGTGGCACATTTTACTAAACTAAATGATATAGCCACCCTATTCACTAATGATGAGAAAACTCGCTACTACTATATCCTTAAATTATTTCCGTTCTCATTAAAGGGTGATGCTAAAACATGGTTTAAATCTCCTGATCCTGGTTGTGTGCGTAGTCCCCAGGATATGATTTATAACTTCTCTGCTAAATATTTCCCCTCTCATAAGAAACAAGCTGCCTTAAGGGAAATATATAATTTTGTGCAAATCGAAGAAGAGAGTCTCCCACAAGCTTGGGGGAGGCTTCTCCGATTACCTAATGCTTCGCCTGATCATCCTCTCAAGAAAAATGAAATACTTGATATCTTTTATAATGGACTAACCGATGCTTCCAGAGACCACCTGGATAATTGTGCTAGTTGTGTTTTCAGGGAAAGAACTGCTGACCAAGCTGAATTGCTATTGAACAATATTTAACTAATGAAAATAATTGGACACTTCCTAAACCAACTCCTAAGCCAACTCCGAAGAAAAGGGGTATTCTATTTCTCAGTCCTGAAGATATGCAAGAGGCAAAGAAATCTATGAAAGAAAAGGGTATTAAGGCCCTGTTTGGTTCGGCTGTGGATTTCTAAAAGCAGCTGTGGAAAATCTGCTGTGGAAAAACAGTTGTGGAAAATCTGATGTGAAAAAGATGTAGGCCATTTGGCAAACCAGCTAATACAACCTTTTCAGATTTTGGCCCGCAGCGGAATCAGATTTTGAAAAGCACGTCCTGGGCTGCTTCCGCTTTTGGTTCAGATTTTGGCAGCGGATTTCTGGAATCGGATTCTGCTAGGTTCACCCTTTGGTTCAGATTCTGCTGCGCGGCAGCGGAATGCGTCGATAAAAGCTGAACCAAACAGGGCCTAAAGCTGAAGATGTTAAGAATTTACCACATGTTGAAGAAATACATGGTCTTGATAACCCGACATAGGTAGTAAAGGTAAATTCTATCTATAGATTTCATGAAGGTGATATTCCTCATTATAAGTCTGCTAGCCAATGCTTAGATGAGTTTGATAATTTTATTGTTAAACAAGAAAACTTCAATGCTTATGTTGGTAGACAATTGAAACGAAATGCTTATATGATTGAACACTTGAGTGATTATATGTCAAGCATTAAAGGTGAACTTAAACTTATTAGTAAACATGCTTCTATGGTTACCACTCAAGTAGAACAAGTGCTTAAAGCTCAAAAATGATTTGCTCAATGAATTAAATAATAAGAAAAATGATAATGTTGTTAGAGTTGTGACTAGAGGGGGTAAAATGACCCAGGAACCTTTGTATCCTGAGGGACACCCTAAGAGAATTGAGCAAGATTCTCAGAGAACTAATGTTGATGCACCTTGTCCTTCTAAGAAGAAGAAAAAGAAAAATGATAGGACTTTGCATGCTTCTAGTGAACCTGTTATAGACACACCTGAGAATCCCAATGATATTTCTATTTCTGATGCTGAAACACAATCTGTTAATGAATATGAACCTAGTGATAATGTTAATGATGATGTTCATGTTGATGCTCAACCTAGCAATAACAATGATGTAGAGATTGAACCTGTTGTTGATCTTGATAACCCACAATCAAAGAATCAACATTATGATAAGAGAGATTTCATTCCTAGGAAGCACGGTAAAGAAAGAGAACCATGGGTTCAGAAACCCATGCATTTTCCTCCTAAACCATCCAAGAAAAAGGATGATGAGGATTTTGAGCGCTTTGCTGAAATGATTAGACCTATCTTTTTACGTATGCGTTTGACTGATATGCTTAAAATGAATCCTTATGCTAAGTATATGAAAGATATTGCTACAAATAAAATAAAGATACCGAAAGCTGAAATTTCCAAAATGCTTGCCAATTATACTTTTAAAGGTGGAATACCTAAGAAACTAGGAGATCCAGGAGTACCAACTATACCATGCTCCATTAAAAGAAAGTATGTTAAAACTGCTTTATGTGATCTTAGAGCCGGTGTTAGTGTTATGCCTCTCTCTTTATATAGTAGACTTGATTTGAATAAGTTGACACCTACTAAAATATCTTTGCAAATGGCCGATAAATCAACTGCTACCTGTCGGTATTTGTGAGGATGTGCCTGTTGTGGTTGCAAATGTTACTATTTTAACGGACTTTGTTATTCTTGATATTCCCGAGGACGATAGTATGTCGATTATCCTTGATAGACCCTTTTTGAATACTGGGGCTGTTATTGATTGCAACAAAGGCAATGTCACTTTTCATGTTAATGGTAATGAGCATACGATACACTTTCCGAGGAAACAACCTTAAGTCCAAAGTATCAATTCTATTGGAAAAATTCCAACAATTACTATTGGAGGTTTTGAATTTCCTCTTCCTACTGTCAACAAGAAATATGATATTCTTATTGTTGGGGATGTGCATATCCCCGTTGAGGTAACCTAGTGTTATTCGAAATTTCTCCGGTTCCCTGTTATTCGAAAAGAGTTTGTTAACAAGACTTAATCAACCTTCTTAGTGGATTCCTTTTGATGAGCATGAGATGGATGAAGTTAGAAAGCACAACCTTCTGTACCCTCCTTTTACTTTCTGTTATTTAGATTAAATAAAGCAAAAATAGTATTTTTTCTGTCTGTTCTCTGAATTATCGTTGCAATAAAAAATAGCCCAAAAATAAAAGTTCTCCAAATGTCCCAAAAATGAAATATGTTTTTTCTAGAATATTTAAGAATTATTGGCACTGAGAACACACCTGGGGGCCACACCACCTGCCCACGAGGGTGCAAGGCACGCCCTACCCCCTGGGTGCGCCCCCTGCCTCGTGGGCCCCATGTAGCCCCTCTCCACTTATTCCAGCACCCACACACTTCGTCTTTCTGCAAAAAAAATTCACCAACCAGCTCAAGCACGAGTTCTAGCTCATCTTGCTGCCATTTTCGATCTCCTTGCTCAAAGCTCCATTCACAAAACTGCTTTGGGGGATTGTTCTTCGGTATGTGACTCCTCCAATGGTCCAATTAGTTTTTGTTCTCGTGCTTTATTTATTGCAATTTTTTGTTGCTGAGGTGACCCTGTTCTTGAGCTTGCATGTCAAATTTATTTGGTCCCAAGTAGTTTTAATGCATGATAGAGTCTCTAGGCACTTGTATGAGTAGTTGCTAGCAATTTTGTTGAGTTTGGTTCACTTTTATTTTGAGTCACTAAAAATTTCATAAATTTTTCAGAGAAAGAAATATGTTTAGGAAAATATACCAAGGTGGTTCTTCAAGGAAGCAAGGACCCAAGCCCGCTATACGTGAGCCGGACTATGAACTACCAAGAGAAGCTCAAGTGCAGCCTTGTGAATGGCCGTCAAAAAATTTCATGGTCCAAGCAGGAATTAAGGAGGAATTTGACGCATATGTGCGTAATGCTGAACTCGAGGGCTTCATGCTAGATAAGTGCCCTCGGTATTATTACCTAACCGATTCCTTTGTGAGAAGGTTCAAATTTTCATCCTCGCGCGATTCTCACACTGTCCTGTTTGATCTTTATGATAAATCCTATACCATGGACTTCGAAGATTTTAATACTGCTTGTAAACTCCCGCAATGGGGTAGTGCTAGTGATCCTCGCGAATATGAGTTTAAAGATTTCCTTGCTAGTATCATTATGGGGAAATCTAGAGAAATAACACAAGCTATCATAGGGAGCATCCACTTTCCTGCCATACATTACTTTGCTCTCTTTTATAGGTAGATGTATTAACGGCAAGGAAGAGGCATGTCACATGTGTGTTCCCGATCTTAGTGTTCTCAAGAGTGATGTATTAGGAGATAAACAATACAACTTGGGGGCCATCATTGCATATTAATAGTTTAAGTGGAGATTTGTTTGGTGGAATTTATGCAACCCGTGTAGCTAATTATCTTGAGATACTGTGACACCCGGATGATTAGGCTACAGTAATCCCCATTTAATGGTGCCACGTCACCTCAGTTATGGTTGTTAAATCTCGCGTTAGTTCAAACCGATTCGAAATTCAAATTCAAAATAAAGGCAAACAACAAAAGTTTTCAAATATTAAAACTAAATTGTTCGGGTTGTGCCAAATATTGCATAGGTAATTATGATGGAGAAACCACATTTTATTAAAATGCCTAAATACTTTAAATGGAATTAAAACAGAAAAGAGATAATAAAAATAAAACAGAAAACAAACAAAAAAACAAAAAAAGAACAGAGAGCAGGCCCCCCCACTCCCCCACTGGGCCTCGACCCAGCCGGCCCCGTCGGCCACCCCACCAGGTCGGCCCAGCCGCGCCCCACCCCACTCTCCTTATCCACCCACACCCCCGCAACCCTAGCCGCCAACCACTCCCCCACCCCCACTCGTTCTCTCCCCCTCCCCCCAATCCAGTTCTGGATCGGGATCGGGCCGACGCCCCCTGCGCCCCTCGCCGCCGCCCGGTTCGAACCTCGCCGCCACCGCCTCCTCGACAGACCGACCGGAGCCCTCCCCATCGGCCTGCCTCCTCCTCATCGACGCCGTCCCCATCGTCCTCCCCGCGCTCCATCGAGCACGCTACCCAGACCCCACGCTCCCCCCGGTGAGCTGCTGCTGCTTGGACGCGCCCTGCCCGCCGAGCCCGCGTCCCGCGGCCGAGCTGCCTTGCTCCGCCGCGTGCACGCCGCATGCACCCACGCCCTCGATAGGACCTCTCCTGCTGTTGCTGCTCTCACCGTGCGCGCGAGCAAGGCACTGCCCGCGCCCGTCGTCGCCCTCCTCTCCTTCCCCTGTCACCGCACCCGCCTCCTCTGCCTAACCGTAGCCCCCTTGCCGCCGCTCGCTCGCGTGCTCACCCGCCTTCACCGCTCTGGCTCGCAGTTGCCGCTGCCGCGCCCGTGCCATGTCGCCCCGCCTCCCTCCTCTGCTCCCCGCAGCCGTCGCGCGCCCGCCGTTGCCACTGCACGCGCTCGCCACTGCACGCCGCTGCACACGCCCGCCAGTGCGCCTTGGCCGCGCCCGCACACGCGTGGCCTCCCGCCCCTACCACTCGCCGGCCTCGCCTTGACCCCAGGTCAGGCTCGGTCTTCGCCCGGGCGACGCCAGCGCCCTGGTCCAGTCGCCCGTACGCCCGTGAACCCGACGCCCGTTAACCCCCTGGGCCACTGACCAAAGGGCCCCACGCCTAGAACGTTTATAAAAAAAAAGAATTAAAAAATATAATAAATAAATAATGAAATTAACTAATTAATTAATTAAGGAATTAATTAAGTTAATTGATCATAATTAGATTAACCTAATTAACTAATTAGTTTAATTAAACAGTAGTTAGATTAGTTAAACAGTGATTAGACTAAACAGCCTATGACCAGTGGGTCCCACACGTCAGTTTGACCAGTCAACACCCCTGTTGACTGCTGATGTCATGCTGACGTCAGCAAACACTATTCTGGATAATGTTAATCTAAATAATTAATTAAAATCAAAAAATGATTTAAATCTTTAGAAAATCATATCTTTTAATCCGTAACTCGGATTAAAATATTTTCAACATGAAAGTTGCTCAGAACGACGAGACGAACCCGGATACGCAGCCCGTTCATCCGCCGCACACCCCTAACATATCAAACTCGCAACTTTCCCCCTCCGGCTCCTCTGCCCGAAAACGCGGAACACCGGGGAAACTTTCCCGGATGATTCCCCCCTTCACCGGTATCATCCGATACCGCGTTAGGGCACCTCTAACGCCGTTACTTGTCATGTCATGCATCACTATGCAACTGCTTGCTTAAATATTTATTGTTCTCCCCCCTCTTCTCTCGATAGACACCGAGACCGACGCTGCTGCTGCCCCGTTCGACTACGGAGTTGACGATCCCTCTCTCTTGCCAGAGCAACCAGGCAAGCCCCCCCTTGATCACCAGATATCGCCTACTCTTCCCTATACTGCTTGCATTAGAGTAGTGTAGCTTGTTACTGCTTTCGTTATTCCTATCCTGATGCATAGCCTGTCTTTGATACTGCTGTTGATACCTTTACCTGCAATCCTACTGCTTAGTATAGGATGCTAGTGTTCCATCAGTGCCCCTACACTCTTGTCCGTCTGCCATGCTATACTATCGGGCCGTGATCACTCGGGGGTGATCACGGGCATATACTATATACTATACACTGTTACATTACATGTGATACTGTTCGGAGATGGGGGCTGAAGGGGCAGGTGGCTCCATCCCGGTAGAGGTGGGCCTGGGTTCCCGACGGCCCCCGACTGTTACTTTGAGGCGGAGCGACAGGGCAGGTTCAGACCACCTAGGAGAGAGGTGGGCCTGGCCCTAGTCGACGTTCGCGATACTTAACACGCTTAACGAGATCTGGGTATTTGATCTGAGTCTGGCCATTTGGTCTATACGCACTAACCACCTACGCGGGAGTAGTTATGGGTATCCCGACGTCGTGGTATCAGCCGAAGCACTTCTTGACGTCAGCGACTGAGTGGCGCGCGCCGGGTTGGACCGCGTAACGTGACTTCCGTTGTACTGGAGGTTGCTAGGTCTGCTCACCGGCCGCGTTCGCAACGTGCAGGTGTGCTCAGGGCGATGGGCCCAGACCCCTGCGCGCTTAGGTTTAGACCGGCGTGCTGACCGCTCTGTTGTGCCTAGGTGGGGCTGCGACGTGTTGATCTTCCGAGGCCGGGCATGACCCAGGAAAGTGTGTCCGGCCAAATGGGATCAAGCGTGTTGGGCTATGTGGTGCACCCCTGCAGGGAAGTTTATCTATTCGAATAGCCGTGTCCCTCGGTAAAAGGACGACCCGGAGTTGTACCTTGACCTTATGACAACTAGAACCGGATACTTAATAAAACACACCCTTCCAAGTGCCAGATACAACCCGGTGATCGCTCTCTAACAGGGCATCGAGGAGGGGATCGCCGGGTAGGGTTATGCTATACGATGCTACTTGGAGGACTTCAGTCTACTCTCTTCTATATGCTGCAAGACGGAGGCTGCCAGAAGCGTAGTCTTCGATAAGACTAGCTATCCCCCTCTTATTCTGGCATTCTGCAGTTCAGTCCACTGATATGGCCCTTTACACATATATCCATGCATATGTAGTGTAGCTCCTTGCTTGCGAGTACTTTGGATGAGTACTCACGGTTGCTTTCTTCCCTCTTTTCCCCCTATCCCTTCTACCTGGTTGTCGCAACCAGATGTTGGAGCTCAGGATCCAGACGCCACCGTCGACGACGACTCCTACTACACTGGAGGTGCCTACTACTACGTGCAGCCCGCTGATGACGACCAGGAGTAGTTAGGAGGATCCCAGGCAGGAGGCCTGCGCCTCGTTCGATCTGTATCCCAGTTTGTGCTAGCCTTTTTAAGGCAAACTTGTTTAACTTATGTCTATACTCAGATATTGTTGCTTCCGCTGACTCGTCTATGATCGAGCACTTGTATTCGAGCCCTCGAGGCCCCTGGCTTGTATTATGATGCTTGTATGACTTATTTTTTTTGTAGAGTTGTGTTGTGATATCTTCCCGTGAGTCCCTGATCTTGATCGTACATATTTGCGTGCATGATTAGTGTACGATTGAATCGGGGGCGTCACAAGTTGGTATCAGAGCCAACTGCCTGTAGGAATCCCCCTTCCACACTCCTTGGCCGAAGTCGAGTCTAGAATTTACGAAACTTTTACTAACATGGCTGTGTGGCCCATGGGCCCACGTCGCCATTGGGTGGTATTATGATCTTTTACTCCTCGACCTTTACTCTGGGACTCTAAACTCTCTTCTATTCGGGTTAAACAATTTTACTAAATCTAACATTAGGATCTCGTTATCACTTTCACCCGGAGAGCCCCTTATTACTGATGATCGTCTGCTGCACGTGAAGACCCTGAAGATACTCTCCGCTGTTAACCCGAGAACTTGTGTTCATCGCGTTTGCAATTCCCCTCCCACCGTCAACCCTTATGGATAACTACTTACAGTTGTTATTCTTACATTCTTCCCCTGTTGGTCTTGTTAATACAAGATACCCTGAAAAACTCATCATTGTTTCGATAATCCTTTGAGCTTACTGCCTTGTTGCTCTTTGTCACTTGAATACCCCTACGGATAATTCTCGCACTTATCGAGTATCCGCTCATCCCCCAGTTGATTCATGTATGTCACCAATCTTCGATATACCATTCGATCTTCCGAAAATCCTCAGGAGCCTATTGCTCTTGAAATTCTTGCTTGCTTGCATTATGGTTAATCCCATAAGACTCGTAATCATATTGGCATCCCTTGTCATTATCATTTTGAGTCTATTGATTCAAAATGTTGCGAATGCTCGCAATCCTCAATCAGAGCCTAGAATTCATTCTTTCGGCTCAGACGTCATTTTAAACATGAGCTGGTTCTCAACAAATCCAATTACCGTCAATTGTACCCCTAAGGCTGTTCTACTTATCCATCCCTAATCAGAACATTGCTTCTGATCCCTTGATTTGAAAATCATAATTCCTTTGCATTTGAGCTATGGATTAGTTAGATGTTTCCATAATCCAATGCCTTTGCATTGTTACTTCCTCTGGTTGTGTGTCGATGCTCACATCAGCTCTGTTAGGGGCCGACAGATCCTTTAATGGATTTTATCCGACAGCGTCCTCCAAATTCAATAACCTTGTGAGGCTTCCCTCGGATACGTAATGCCTTTGGTAAATTGTATCATCTACTTTCTCAACCTTGCTCTACTTTTTGAGCTAGTGATAAATTACTATCGAAGTTTGTGGTATATGTTCCATGATGCCCCGATGGGTTGAACCTATGCTTTCCTTAATATGTGTGAACTCGGAAGTTTTCACGAGCCATACTCATCTGGTATTTCACCAGGTAAAACTTTCAACACTAATGCCTTTATCAAAGCGAGAAGTGAATGGAAGGTTATACATTGAAGAAGTGGGAGTCGACCTTGAACTTTGTGTTCATGCCCATGGACATGATGTAGATCTTATCATTAAAACTTCTCTTAAATTAATTATTCCTTTGGTGTAAGTTCATCTTATATCTGGGATCTGACCTTTTGCAATTGGGGTTCCGACCATATTTTCTTCTTGATCCCATTTCTCGGACAAGTTAAAGTACTTGCCTTCTGTGGATCAATACCCCGGTCCAACCTCTACTTTGATCCGTCTTCGGGTATTACCCCAAGGTATCTCGAGATTATCTTGGAACTGCATAACTTCTTATGAGTTCTTCGTCAAGTACTACATACTCACTGATTACAATTTTTCATGGGCTCTGAGTTATTAAACACTCAAAGACACCGATAACTGAACCGAGTCTGCACTACGGTTCAACGACACTTGATGATCTTCTTTAAGTACGAGTTTGTACCCGATCACGCCATTCCTAGCCTGTATGGATATATCATTGTCGTGGTGATTTTAACTGTGCTACCTGGTCCTTATTCTCGGAGCACCACTTTCGACGATGAGCTAAGATTACCTCGATTTTTCCTCGTCATATCATTTCTCTTTGAACAACAAACTTGATTTGGAGTTTGTGTCCTACCCATGGTTCCAATAACCTTCCGCTTCATTATTCCTTTGATTTGATGTCGTTGCTGATTGATTACATCTTCATGGGATCTCTCGACAAATGTGTCGTGATCATCATTCGCATTCTGAGCTCTTTCAGGTTATCAATTGAATTCATGGGGGGAAATACCATCCTTGCCCCTCAATGCTTTGTGTTATCATCGGCAACATTCTTGCCTTCCCCCAACACAAACTTGTTTATTCTTTTGTGAGGTACCTTAAGCTCCTCGCTATCTAGCTCATGATCTGTTTAACCTTGGAGTATTACCATCTCTTTTTGTCAAGAATGTGGTGAGAATTTCACCACCTCTTAAGAATTCTTGATATAATAATACTTCTCGCCATCTTCGTTCATTTCTTGGTCACCGTGTTGTTTCTAACCACCGACAAATGGTCTCTGATGTGTAATTCCAAATCTTCTAGCAACCCTATTGCTTTGAAGATAATTGTCGGCCGTTCATTCTTAGACTATTGATTATTGAATCACCGATCCGACGTTGGTCATGCAACCCAGCCCTTATTTCGGGTGCACCTTTCAACCAATGTTTAATTGTGGATGTTTTTCTCGAACTTACATCATTATATCATTTGATCTGAAAAATGTTGTCTCCTTGTTCACCTAATTGTGGAAATCCATCTTTTGGAAATCCCAATGAATTGTCGCTGAGTTCATCAGCCAACTCATGATTCAGAACTTGCTTCCATAGTTTATTTCCCGAGAATATTACAATATCATCTCATCAAATTGTGATTGCACCTTTTCCTTCTCAGGCATCTAGAGTCTGAGATATCCTAGCACCAATCAGATCTGAATCTCGGTCAGATATGATGGTTGGAACATATTCCCAAGAGTTATCACACTAGTCCTTTACGACCCGGTAAGGTGATGTCATGCCCAGCACCCCTGGCCGGAGAACCTAATGTTATAGTTTTCCTTTTTAGCAAGGTTATCTATTCTTCCATGAGAAATGGTAAGACTTATTCTACAAGTTGTCCCCGATGAATCCTTTGTGTATCCAAAGTCCGATCTTTGCTTAAAGACCTTGTCAATGCTATCTCGAAGCATGTCTGTGGTACTCCGATTTTCAATAAGAGCATTTGAAGCCCAATACTAAATGTCTCCTGCTCAATTATCCAAACACCACTGTATGGGTAATGTCATGAAATTTCTCTCCCCTTTACTAAAGGGTTTTCTACATTATATCCTGTCATGGATATCATGCTCTGCTTGTACTTGTGAAGGCTATACCCCTGAATTATGTGTTTAAAAACATTTTCCTTTCCATTATCCTGCTTAAACCTGATAATCACTTTTCCATTCCCATTGGTTTGTTTAAACCTTCTTGTGATCTATATTGTATAAGCAGTAATATTTCCCTGCTTAGTAAGCACCTCGTTGTACTACTCTGTCAGTAAGACCCTGTTGCTGTTGTTGATGACATTTTGGTAACCACCGATGGACGAGGACCTTGCCTATTGGTCCGCCTCATTTCAACGAGCAGGAAAGTGGTTCTCTTCGTCCCTCGCCCTTGGTACCGATGTTGTTGCCGACATAACTAACAGGCTATCCCCTGACATGCCTTGCTTACATGATCGTGCAAGATGTCACCGCCCTTCCTACTTTTACCCCACATGGTGGGCCCATAACCCACAGGTCCCAGGATCGAAACCTGACTCTCCTGTACAACCCCTATTCCCGAAGTTATTCCTCGCGTGTGGCCTCATATGTAATTCACGAGCCAAGTCTGAGAGATCATCAATTCTGGTATCAGACACAATACTTATTCCCGCTGCTTGGAACCCCTTTCACGCCTGTTTCAGGCATCGAAAGATTGCCTGCCCGCTCGAAACTTCCCGTGATACCTCCTTACTTTGCTCTCGATATTTTCTTAAATTTCAATTCGAGAGTTACTTTCCGCCACCTTCCCCGATGTTATCGACCAGATAGTCGACCTTGTAGAGGTCCGTTCTCCCAGTATGCCCACCCTTTATTCTTTCGTAAGTACAATGGAACCCCCGAAGAAAGGATGCCGACTTCATCTTGATGACTTGAAGCAGAAAAAGGAAGGCATCAATATGATGGATCGCCCACTTCGAGAAGAGGATCACCAAGACCGAGAAGATCCGTTAGAATTTTGTAACTAGACCTTCCCCCCCCTTCTCTACCTCTTAAATCTCGGGACGAGATTTCTTGTAGTGGAGGAGATTTGTGACACCCGGATGATTAGGCTACAGTAATCCCCATTTAATGGTGCCACATCACCTCAGTTATGGTTGTTAAATCTCGCGTTAGTTCAAACCGATTCGAAATTCAAATTCAAAATAAAGGCAAACAACAAAAGTTTTCAAATATTAAAACTAAATTGTTCGGGTTGTGCCAAATATTGCATAGGTAATTATGATGGAGAAACCACATTTTATTAAAATGCCTAAATACTTTAAATGGAATTAAAACAGAAAAGAGATAATAAAAATAAAACAGAAAACAAACAAAAAAACAAAAAAAGAACAGAGAGCAGGCCCCCCCACTCCCCCACTGGGCCTCGACCCAGCCGGCCCCGTCGGCCACCCCACCAGGTCGGCCCAGCCGCGCCCCACCCCACTCTCCTTATCCACCCACACCCCCGCAACCCTAGCCGCCAACCACTCCCCCACCCCCACTCGTTCTCTCCCCCTCCCCCCAATCCAGTTCTGGATCGGGATCGGGCCGACGCCCCCTGCGCCCCTCGCCGCCGCCTGGTTCGAACCTCGCCGCCACCGCCTCCTCGACAGACCGACCGGAGCCCTCCCCACCGGCCTGCCTCCTCCTCGTCGACGCCGTCCCCATCGTCCTCCCCGCGCTCCATCGAGCACGCTACCCAGACCCCACGCTCCCCCCGGTGAGCTGCTGCTGCTTGGACGCGCCCTGCCCGCCGAGCCCGCGTCCCGCGGCCGAGCTGCCTTGCTCCGCCGCGTGCACGCCGCACGCACCCACGCCCTCGATAGGACCTCTCCTGCTGTTGCTGCTCTCACCGTGCGCGCGCGCAAGGCACTGCCCGCGCCCGTCGTCGCCCTCCTCTCCTTCCCCTGTCACCGCACCCGCCTCCTCTGCCTAACCGTAGCCCCCTTGCCGCCGCTCGCTCGCGTGCTCACCCGCCTTCACCGCTCTGGCTCGCAGTTGCCGCTGCCGCGCCCGTGCCATGTCGCCCCGCCTCCCTCCTCTGCTCCCCGCAGCCGTCGCGCGCCCGCCGTTGCCACTGCACGCGCTCGCCACTGCACGCCGCTGCACACGCCCGCCAGTGCGCCTTGGCCGCGCCCGCACACGCGTGGCCTCCCGCCCCTACCACTCGCCGGCCTCGCCTTGACCCCAGGTCAGGCTCGGTCTTCGCCCGGGCGACGCCAGCGCCCTGGTCCAGTCGCCCGTACGCCCGTGAACCCGGCGCCCGTTAACCCCCTGGGCCACTGACCAAAGGGCCCCACGCCTAGAACGTTTATAAAAAAAAAGAATTAAAAAATATAATAAATAAATAATGAAATTAACTAATTAATTAATTAAGGAATTAGTTAAGTTAATTGATCATAATTAGATTAACCTAATTAACTAATTAGTTTAATTAAACAGTAGTTAGATTAGTTAAACAGTGATTAGACTAAACAGCCTATGACCAGTGGGTCCCACACGTCAGTTTGACCAGTCAACACCCCTGTTGACTGCTGATGTCATGCTGACGTCATACTGACGTCAGCAAACACTATTCTGGATAATGTTAATCTAAATAATTAATTAAAATCAAAAAATGATTTAAATCTTTAGAAAATCATATCTTTTAATCCGTAACTCGGATTAAAATATTTTCAACATGAAAGTTGCTCAGAACGACGAGACGAACCCGGATACGCAGCCCGTTCATCCGCCGCACACCCCTAACATATCAAACTCGAAACTTTCCCCCTCCGGCTCCTCTGCCCGAAAACGCGGAACACCGGGGAAACTTTCCCGGATGATTCCCCCCTTCACCAGTATCATCCGATACCGCGTTAGGGCACCTCTAACGCCGTTACTTGTCATGTCATGCATCACTATGCAACTGCTTGCTTAAATATTTATTGTTCTCCCCCCTCTTCTCTCGATAGACACCGAGACCGACGCTGCTGCTGCCCCGTTCGACTACGGAGTTGACGATCCCTCTCTCTTGCCAGAGCAACCAGGCAAGCCCCCCCTTGATCACCAGATATCGCCTACTCTTCCCTATACTGCTTGCATTAGAGTAGTGTAGCTTGTTACTGCTTTCGTTATTCCTATCCTGATGCATAGCCTGTCTTTGATACTGCTGTTGATACCTTTACCTGCAATCCTACTGCTTAGTATAGGATGCTAGTGTTCCATCAGTGCCCCTACACTCTTGTCCGTCTGCCATGCTATACTATCGGGCCGTGATCACTCAGGGGTGATCACGGGCATATACTATATACTATACACTGTTACATTACATGTGATACTGTTCGGAGATGGGGGCTGAAGGGGCAGGTGGCTCCATCCCGGTAGAGGTGGGCCTGGGTTCCCGACGGCCCCCGACTGTTACTTTGAGGCGGAGCGACAGGGCAGGTTCAGACCACCTAGGAGAGAGGTGGGCCTGGCCCTAGTCGACGTTCGCGATACTTAACACGCTTAACGAGATCTGGGTATTTGATCTGAGTCTGGCCATTTGGTCTATACGCACTAACCACCTACGCGGGAGTAGTTATGGGTATCCCGACGTCGTGGTATCAGCCGAAGCACTTCTTGACGTCAGCGACTGAGTGGCGCGCGCCGGGTTGGACCGCGTAACGTGACTTCCGTTGTACTGGAGGTTGCTAGGTCTGCTCACCGGCCGCGTTCGCAACGTGCAGGTGTGCTCAGGGCGATGGGCCCAGACCCCTGCGCGCTTAGGTTTAGACCGGCGTGCTGACCGCTCTGTTGTGCCTAGGTGGGGCTGCGACGTGTTGATCTTCCGAGGCCGGGCATGACCCAGGAAAGTGTGTCCGGTCAAATGGGATCAAGCGTGTTGGGCTATGTGGTGCACCCCTGCAGGGAAGTTTATCTATTCGAATAGCCGTGTCCCTCGGTAAAAGGACGACCCGGAGTTGTACCTTGACCTTATGACAACTAGAACCGGATACTTAATAAAACACACCCTTCCAAGTGCCAGATACAACCCGGTGATCGCTCTCTAACAGGGCATCGAGGAGGGGATCGCCGGGTAGGGTTATGCTATACGATGCTACTTGGAGGACTTCAGTCTACTCTCTTCTATATGCTGCAAGACGGAGGCTGCCAGAAGCGTAGTCTTCGATAAGACTAGCTATCCCCCTCTTATTCTGGCATTCTGCAGTTCAGTCCACTGATATGGCCCTTTACACATATATCCATGCATATGTAGTGTAGCTCCTTGCTTGCGAGTACTTTGGATGAGTACTCACGGTTGCTTTCTTCCCTCTTTTCCCCCTATCCCTTCTACCTGGTTGTCGCAACCAGATGTTGGAGCTCAGGATCCAGACGCCACCGTCGACGACGACTCCTACTACACTGGAGGTGCCTACTACTACGTGCAGCCCGCTGATGACGACCAGGAGTAGTTAGGAGGATCCCAGGCAGGAGGCCTGCGCCTCGTTCGATCTGTATCCCAGTTTGTGCTAGCCTTTTTAAGGCAAACTTGTTTAACTTATGTCTATACTCAGATATTGTTGCTTCCGCTGACTCGTCTATGATCGAGCACTTGTATTCGAGCCCTCGAGGCCCCTGGCTTGTATTATGATGCTTGTATGACTTAATTTTTTTTGTAGAGTTGTGTTGTGATATCTTCCCGTGAGTCCCTGATCTTGATCGTACATATTTGCGTGCATGATTAGTGTACGATTGAATCGGGGGCGTCACAGATACCATACATGAAAATGATAGGGAATTGCCTCCTGCTTATTTAGATTATAATGCTATGGTTCGCCATCAGTTTGTTGAGAGGAATGAACCGTTCCTCTAGTACTGACTAATCTTTGACAGACGTCGCACTGTCCATGTTGCTCTCCCTGCTCCTGGTTTTTGACTTTCAGGCAAAAATGAGATATATTATAACCAGGGAAGAGGCGAACAAGTATGAGAGGAGGACAGAGGCAGCTCGCCTCCAAGCTGTAGCTCATGAGGCAATAGCTGCCGCATCTCAGTACGACCCCAGCTACAACTTTGATCCATGGGCATAAACCAACTTAGGCCAAACGCCTAAGCTTGGGGAGTACGTATTTCTCACCGATATTACATTCATGTTCACACACTCATTCTAATTGTCGGTGCTCATACTTTTTCATTGTACTATCCATGCTAGTTTATTTTCTTTTCTAGTCTTCTTCTTGTGTGTTTGAAAGACCTTAAGAAAAACTAAAAAAATAGTTGTAGCTTTTAGCTAGTTTACTTTCCATGCTTGTAGTAATAATAATTAAAAGAAAACCCAAAAATATTTCTCGTTCTTATTTTGCTTGTTGGGAGCTTTCCCATGTAAATAGTTTTATTTCTTTTCTTTTCTCTGGGGGTCGAGATGAGAAGAACATAATTAAAATGTTGAAGTGGCTCTTATATGCATTATTGTTGATTTAACAAAGAGCCCATATTACCTTGTCTTCTCCCTTGTATTCAATGCTTGCAGATTTCAGCTTAGTCCAATTGCACATGCACTATTATTATTATCACACCGTTCGGTCGTGCAAGTGAAAGGCAATAATGACGATATATGATGGACTGATTGAGATGAGAGAAGCTGGTATGAACTCAACCTCTCTTTTTTTGTAAATATGATTAGTTCATCATTCCTGATTCAGCCTATTATGAATGAAATATGTTTGCAATGACAATTAGAGATTATAGTTGCTTATGCCATGCTTAATTAGATAGGAGTTTATAATGGTTTACCTTGCGTGCCAACATGCTATTAAAATGGTTGTGATGTGGTATGATAGAGTGGTATCCTCCTTTGAACGATTCGAGTGGCTTGACTTGGCACATGTTCACGCATGTAGTTGAAACAAAATCAACATAGCCTCCACGCTATTTATGTTCATGGTGAATTATATCCTACTCATGCTCGCACTCAATGTTTATTAATTTTAGTGCAAGTTCATGACTGTTGTCGCTCTTTAGTTGGTCGCTTCCCAGTCTTTTTCTAGCCTTCACTTGTACTAAGCGGGAATACTGCTTGTGCATCCACTTCCATAAACCCCAAAGTTATTCCATATGAGTCCACCATACCTTCCTAATTGCGGTATCTACCTGCCATTCCAAGTAAATTTGTATGTGCCAAACTCTAAACCTTCAAATGAAATTCTGTTTTGTATGCTCGAATAGCTCATGTATCAACTAGGCCTGTCTGTATCTTCCATGCTAGGTGGGTTATTCTCAAGAGGAGTGGACTCTGCTCCTCACTCACGAGAAAATGGCTGGTCACCAGGATGCCCAGTCCCATGCTCAAACCAAATCAAAATAATTGCAAACAAAACACCCCCAGGACTGTTGTTAGTTGGAGGCACCCGTTGTTTCGGGCCAGCCATGGATTGATGCTTGTTGGTGGTGGGGGAGTATAAACTTTACCATTCTGTTTGGGAACCGCCTATAATGTGTGTAGCATGCAAGATATCGAGATCTCTTGGTTGTTATGTTGACAATGAAAGTATGCTGCTCAAAATATTATTCATCTCTACTTCAAAAATTGAGCTCTAACACCTCTACATATCCCTGCTTCCCTCTGCGAAGGGCCTATCTATTTACTTTTATGTTGAGTCATCGTCCTCTTATTGAAAGCACCAGTTGGAGAGCACCGCTGTCATTTGCATACATTACTATTAGTTTATATTGAGTATGACTATGACTGGATCTCTTTTGCCATGAATTACAATCTTTAGTCAGTCTTTGATCTTCAGAGGTGCTCTGCATTTATGTTTTGCGGTCTCAGAAAGGGCTAGCGAGATACCATCTTGTTATATCATATTATGATTGTTTTGAGAAAGTGTTGTCATCCGAGATTTACTATTATTGCTCCCCAGTTGATTATGCCATTGATATGAGTACATATGAGACCTAAATGTTATTGTGAATATGGTTAGTTCATAATCTTTGCTGAAAACTTGAATGCTGGCTTTACATATTTACGACAACAAGAGCAAACAGAGTTTGTAAAAGTTTTTCTTTATCACTTTCAGTTTATCAACTGAATTGCTTGAGGACAAGCAAAGGTTTAAGCTTGGGGGAGTTGATACGTCTCCATCGTATCTACTTTTCCAAACACTTTTGCCCTTGTTTTGGCCTCTAACTTGCATGATTTGAATGGAACTAACCTGGACTGACGCTGTTTTCAGTAGAATTGCCATGGTGTTATTTTTGTGCAGAAATAAAAGTTCTCGGAACGACCTGAAACTTCACGGAGAATATTTTGGAATATATAAAAAAATACCTGCAATAGAATCAAGACCAGGGGGCCCACACCCTGTCCACGAGGGTGGGGGCGCGCCCCTGCCTCATGGGCCCCCTGGTGCTCCATCGACCTCAACTCCAACTCTATATATTCATGTTCGGGGAGAAAAAAATCAGAGAGAAGGATTCATCGCGTTTTACGATATGGAGCCGCCGCCAAGCCCTAATCTCTCTCGGGAGGGTTGATCTGGAGTCCGTTCGGGGCTCCGGAGAGGGGAATCCGTCGCCATCATCATCATCAACCTTCCTCCGTCACCAATGTCATGATGCTCACCGCCGTGCGTGAGTAATTTCATCGTAGGTTTGCTGGACGGTGATGGGTTGGATGAGATTTATCATGTAATCGAGTTAGTTTTGTTAGGGTTTGATCCCTAGTATCCATTATGTTATGAGATTGATTTTGGTATGACTTTGCTATGCTTAATGCTTGTCACTAGGGCCCGAGTGCCATGATTTCAGATCTAAACCTATTATGTTTTCATGAATATATGTGAGTTCTTGATCCTATCTTGCAAGTCTATAGTCACCTATTATGTGTTATGATCCGTTAACCCTGAAGTGGCAATAATCGGGATACTTACCGGTGATGACCGTAGTTTGAGGAGTTCATGTATTCACTAAGTGTTAATGCTTTGGTCCGGTACTCTATTAAAAGGAGGCCTTAATATCCCTTAGTTTCCAATAGGACCCCGCTGCCACGGGAGGGTAGGACAAAAGATGTCATGCAAGTTCTTTTCTATAAGCACGTATGACTATATTCGATATACATGCCTACATTACATTGATGAATTGGAGCTAGTTCTGTGTCACCCTATCTTATAACTGTTGCATGAGGAATCGCATCCGACATAATTCTCCATCACCGATCCAATGCCTACGAGCTTTTCACATATTGATCTTTGCTTAGTTACTTTACCGTTGCCACTGTTACAATTGCTACAAAACTACTACTGTTACTTTTGCTACCGTTACCGTTACTTCCATACTACTTTGCTACTAAATACTTTGCTGCAGATATTGAGTTTACCAGGTGTGGTTGAATTGACAACTCAACTGCTAATACTTGAGAATATTCTTTGGCTCCCCTTGTGTCGAATCAATAAATTTGGGTTGAATACTCTACCCTCGAAAACTGTTGCGATCCCCTATACTTGTGGGTTATCACCCCCCCGGAAGTTCATGGGCCTTCATGGGCCTTAGTGGAAAGGAGAGAAGGGACACAAGGGAGGTCGCGCACCCCCCATGGCCAGTCCGAATTGGACTATGGAGGGGGGCGGCGCACCCTCTTTCCTTCTCCCCTCTTCCTCCTTCCCTCTCTCTCCCTCTCTTGGAAAGGAAGGGGACTCCAACTAGGATTGGGAATCCTAGTTGGACTCCCCTATGGCGCGCCCCCCTATGGCCAGCCTCCTCTCCTCCCCCTTTATATACATGGGAGGGGGCACCCCAAAGGCACACCAAGTCTTCTCTTAGCCGTGTGCGGTGCCCCCCTCCACAGTTACACTCCTCGGTCATATCGTCGTAGTGCTTAGGCAAAGCCCTGCACTGGTAACTTCATCATCCTCGTCGCCACGCCGTTGTGCTGACGAAACTCTCCCTCGGCCTAAACTGGATCAAGAGCTCAAGCGTGTGCTGAACATGGAGGTGTCGTACATTCGGTGCTAGGATCGATTGAATCGCGAAGACGTTCGACTACATCAACCGCGTTACTAAATGCTTCCGCTTTTGGTCTACGAGGGTACTGATGACCCACAAGTATAGGGGATCTATTGTAGTCCTTTTGGTAAGTAAGAGTGTCGAACCCAACAAGGAGCAGAAGGAAATGACAAGCAGTTTTCAGTAAGGTATTCTCTGCAAGCACTGAAATTATCGGTAACAGATAGTTTTATGATAAGGTAATTCGTAACTGGTAACAAGTAACAAAAGAAAACAAGGTGCAGCAAGGTGGCCCAATCCTTCTTGTAGCAAAGGACAAGCCTGGACAAACTCTTATATAAAGGAAAGCGCTCCCGAGGACACATGGGAATTATCGTCAAGCTAGTTTTCATCATGCTCATATGATTCGCGTTCGTTACTTTGATAATTTGATATGTGGGTGGACCGGTTCTTCGGTACTAACCTTCCTTGGAAAAGCATCCCACTTATGATTAACCCCTCTCGCAAGCATCCGCAACTACGAAAGAAGAATTAAGGTAAACCTAACCATAGCATGAAACATATGGATCCAAATCAGCCCCTCAACACATAAACTAGGGTTTAAGCTTCTGTCACTCTAGCAACCCATCATCTACTTATTACTTCCTAATGCCTTCCCATAGGCCCAAACAATGGTGAAGTGTCATGTAGTCGACGTTCACATAACACCACTAGAGGAAAGACAACATAAATCTCATCAAAATATCGAACGAATACCAAATTCACATGACTACTTATAACAAGACTTCTCCCATGTCCTCGGGAACAAACGTAACTACTCACAAATCATATTCATGTTCATAATCAGAGGGGTATTAATGTTCATAAAGGATCTGAACATATAATCTTCCACCGAATAAACCAACTAGCATCAACTACAAGGAGTAATCAACACTACTAGCAACCCACAGGTACCAATCTGAGGTTTTGAGACAAAGATCAAATGCAAGAGATGAACTAGGGTTTGAGAGGAGATGGTGCTGGTGAAGATGTTGATGGAGATTGACCCCCTCCCGATGAGAGGATCGATGGTGATGACGATGGTGACGATTCCCCCCTCCCGGAGGGATGTTTCCCTGGCATAACAGCTCCGCCGGAGCCCTAGATTGGTTCCGCCAAGGTTCCGCCTCGAGACGGCGGCGCTTCATCCCGAAAGCTTCCTTCTTATTTCTTTCCAGGGCAAAAGACACCTTATACCAGAAGATGGGCATCGGGAGGCTTCCAGGTGGCCCACGAGGGTGGAGGGCACGCTCGACAACACTTTCTCAAAACAATCATAATATGATATAACAAGATGGCATCTCGCATGCCCTTTCTGAGACCGCAAAACATAAATGTAGAGCACCTCTAAAGATCAAAGACTGACTAAACATTGTAATTCATGGTAAAAGAGATCGAGTCATACTCAATATAAACTAATAATAATGTATGCAAATGACAGCGGTGCTCTCCAACTGGTGCTTTTTAATAAGAGGATGATGACTCAACATAAAAGTAAATAGATGGGCCCTTCGCGGAGGAAAGCGGGGATTTGTAGAGGTGCCAGAGCTCGATTTTGAGATAGAGATAAATAATATTTTGAGCGGCATACTTTCATTGTCAATATAACAACCGAGAGATCTCGATATCTTCCATGCTACACACATTATATGCGGTTCCCAAACAGAATGGTAAAGCTTATACTCCCCCACCACCAACAAGCATCAATCCATGGCTGGCCTGAAACAATGGGTGCCTCCAACTAACAACAGTCCTGGGGGAGTTTTGTTAGCAATTATTTTGATTTGGTTTAAGCATGGGACTGGGCATCCTGGTGACCGGCCATTTTCTCGTGAGTGAGGAGCGGAGTACACTCCTCGTGAGAATAACCCACCTAGCATGGAAGTTACAGACAACCCTAGTTGATACATGAGCTATTCGAGCATACAAAACAGAATATCATTTGAAGGTTTAGAGTTTGGCACATACAAATTTACTTGGAACGACAGGTAGATACCGCAATTAGGAAGGTATGGTGGACTCATATGGAATAACTTTGGGGTTTATGGAAGTGGATGCACAAGCAGTATTCCCGCTTAGTACAAGTGAAGGCTAGAAAAAGACTGGGAAGCGACCAACTAAAGAGCGACAACAGTCATGAACTTGCACTAAAATTAATAAACATTGAGTGCGAGCATGAGTAGGATATAATTCACCATGAACATAAATATCGTGGAGGCTATGTTGATTTTGTTTCAACTACATGCGTGAACATGTGCCAAGTCAAGCCACTCGAATCGTTCAAAGGAGGATACCACCCTATCATACCACATCACAACCATTTTAATAGCATGTTGGCACGCAAGGTAAACCATTATAAACTCCTAGCTAATTAAGCATGGCATAAGCAACTATAATCTGTAATTGTTATTGCTAACATGTTTCATTCATAATAGGCTGAATCAGGAATGATGAACTAATCATATTTAAAAAAACAAGATAGGTCGAGTTCATACCAGCTTCTCTTATCTCAATCAGTCCATCATATATTGTCATTATTGCCTTTCACTTGCACGACCGAACAGTGTGGATAAAACACTACAAAAAAAAGACACATCCGTGACATTTTGGGCCGAACGAATTTTTTTTCTGTCATACATATGACACTTCTATGACGATAATTGGGCCGAACAGGACCCCGTGGTGTTGCCTCTGGATGAACAGGACCCCGATCGATCGAGCCGGTTGGGGCTGGATGAATAGGACCCCGTGGAGGGCTGGATGAACAGGACCACCCCGTGGAGGGCTGGATGAACAGTAGATGGTGGAGGGGTGCCCGTGGAGGGGTGGTTGAACAGGACCCCGTGGTGTGGAGGGCTGGATGAACAGTAGACGGTGAAGGGGTGGTTGAACAGTAGCCGGTGGAGTAGCACGCGGTGGAGGCTGGATGAACAGGAGCCCGTGGAGGCTGGAGTAGGTCGACGGTGGATGAACAGTAGCTCGTGGAGGCTGGAGGGGGTCGACGGTGGAGATGAACAGTATCTGGTGGAGTCCCGTTTTGCGGTACGCCACACCCCTCCCGATGAACAGGACCCCCGTTTCGACCGTAGCGCTCCAACACAAGTCCGTTTCCTCCGTTTTGCAGTACGCCACACCCCTCCCGATCAACAGGACCCCCATTTCGACCATAGGAGGTCCGTTTCCTCCGTTTTGCGGTACGCCAGACCCCTCCTAATCAACAGGACCTCGTTCCGAACATAGGAGGTACGTTTCCTCTGTTGTGCGGTACGCCAGGCCTCGTTTCCATCGCTTGTTCCGTCCAAGCCCTCCCGATGAACATGACCACGCATTCCGTTCTGACCCAGCCGGTTGGCTCCCACGCGTTCCGTTGCCTCCCGATGAACACGACGCGTTCCGTTGCCTCCCCATGAACACGACGCATTCCGTTGCCTCCCCATGAACATGACGACGACGCTGTTTCTTGCACCCTGGCCGCCTCTACTACGACACGTGCGCGCCTCTACATCCACCAGTATATATGTACGTACACGTTCGCGACCAGAATGACAATGCTACGTACGCTTCGACCAGGTGGGTCCCGACTGTCAGGCACTTCCTTGCGTGCGAAGATGTAGCTGGTGGGTCCCAGCAGTCAGGGGCAAACGTTTTTTTTTTGTGAAATACGGTGGCCCATCCGGTGGGTCCCCGCTGTCAGGTGGAGGAATAATTATTTTGCACGTAATAAGGAGGCACTTCCTTGCTGCGGCCGTGGACCCAGCTGTCAGCCTCTCCACGTACAGTCCACGTCCGATGGAAGCCGTTCCTTGACCATGTTGACCACGCCGTGCCGAGAGCACCAGGGCGGTGGACGACGGTGAGCCCTAGGAAGGGGACGACGCGGAGCCAGGGAAGACGCGGCAGTGGATGCCCACGCGTAGAGGAGTACGAGGGCACTGGTTCGCTGCGGTGCGAGGCTGTCGTCGCCGCAGAGTAACAGGGGGTGTGGGTGAGTAGAGGGATGGCATGGCCAGCGGTGGGAGTAGTAGGTGGCGGTGAGGCCTCCGCCGCATCGCAGCCGACCATGGGAGGCAGAAGCACGAGGCACGACCGGTGCTGGTTTGGGCGGCTGGAGTAAGAAGACCAGAGGCTGAAGAAGCACTACGACCGTTGGATGGACATCGTACGGTCACTGGAGCTAGAATCGTGCATATTGACTAAGTTGACAAAGCCCTCCATCCCCGTCAACTTAGTAGGCCCACAAGTCAGCTTGCCACTATACTGGGTCCCAACTAACAAGGGGAGTATTCATTTTTTGTGCATAATAAGGAGACACTTTCTTGCGTGCGAAGATATAGCTGGTCCGTTCGAGCTGTCAGCGGCGGTAACGTTTTTTTCACGAAATACAGAGGCCCTTTCGGTGGGTCCCTAATGCCAGGTGGAGGAATCATTATTTTGCGCGTAATAAGGAGGCATTTCCTTGCGTGCGGCCGTGGACCCAGCTGTCGGCCTCTCCACCTAAAGTCCACTTTAGATGCATATAGGTCGTTGACCATGTTGACCAGGCCGTGCCGAGAGCACCAGGGCGGTGGACGACGGCGAGTCCTAGGAAGGGAACGACACGGAGGCAGGGAAGACTCGGCAGTTGTTTCCCACGCGGAGGGGATTACGACTGCACGAGGGTTTACTGGTTTGTCTGCCGTCGTCAGAGAATAACAACAGGTGTGGGTGAGTAGAGGGATGGCTAGGCCAGCGATGGGAGTACAGTGGGGCGGTGAGGCCTGCGCGGCAGAAGAGCCGGCCGCGGGGAGGAGGGAGCAGGCAGTCCCGCCGGCGCCTGTTTGAGCGGCTGGAGCAGGAAGAGCAGAGATTGAAGAAGCACGACGGCCGTTGGATGGCCATCCAACAGTCACTGCTTGTGCGTCAACCTTTTTTTAGGAAAGCCTCAAATCTGTGGGAAACAGCATACAACCCATCTGCCATTATTTCTAATAATTCACAGCCCATTTGCTAATTATTAAGGTTTTTTTGGAGCCCATATTCTTTTTGTTAGCATTACAGCCCATATTGTGGCCACGGTTAAAAAATTATACGAAATTTTGCATATTTCGGTGCGGTCCGAACTGTTTTTAATCCCGAAATTTCGACTCACATTCAAACTGATTTTAAAAATAAATGTATATCAATATAAAATCCAACAAATTCTCCATGCATAAAAATTAATGTAATTTCAAATCTCGAAATGAAAAAAAGATATTTGAAATTAATTGCCTGTTTGATGTGTTTTAAAAATGTACAACCCATTTCTCATTACTGAAGGGCCATTTTCTCGGCCAGCCGAATGAAAGCTCTCCTCGTCTTGAAAGATTTGCAGCCCAACAGGCCTGACAAAGCGACTTACTTGGCAAATCACCAAAAAACCGGGCTGTGGTCGTGGACCCAGCTGTCAGCCTCTCCACGTACAGTACTCTTCCGATGGAATGCCGTTGACCATGTTGACCACGCCGCGCCGAGAGCACCAAGGCGGTGGACGACGGCGAGGCCTAGGAAGGGGAGGACGCGGAGCCGGGGAAGACGCGGCAGTGGATGCCCACGCGGAGAGGAGTATGAGGGTTCACTGGTTCGGCTGCGGTGTGAGGCTGTCGTCGCTGCAGGGCCTGGCTAGCGGTGGGAGTAGTAGGGGGCGATGAGGCCTCATCGGCAGCACAGCCGGCCACTGGAGGCAGGAGTAGGCGGTCTCCCCGGCGCTGGTTTGGGCGGCTAGTGCAAGAAGAGCAACGATTGAAGAAGCAGCAGGACCGTTCAATTCAAATCCAATGGTCACTGCTGCTAGAATCGTTTGTTGACTAAGTTGACAAGCCCTGCGTACGCGTCAACTTAGTAGGCCCATAGGTCAGCCTCCCAACCAGTGCGCCCCAGATGTCAGTGGGAGGAATCATTTTTTTCGCGTAATAAGGAGGCAGTTGATTGCGTGTGACCAGGCCAGCGGAGGGAGTAGGGTGGGCCGGGGAAGCCTACGCGTCATCACATCGGGCCACAAGAGGAGGGAGCAGGCAGTCCTGCCGGTGCTAGTTTAGGCGGCTGGAGCAGGAAGATCAGAGATTGAAGAAGCACGTCGGCCGTTGGATGGACATCCAACACTAACTGCTACTAGAATCGTGTGTTCACTGACAAAGCCTTGTGTAAACAAGTCAGCCTCGAAATCTGTGGTGTGTACAGCCCATTTGCTATTATTTTTATAATTTTTACTCATTTTCTAATTCATATGGAATTTATTGCAGCCCGTTTTACATTTTTAGAATTGCTGGCCATTTTCTGCTCAGTATCAGGGTCAAAAAATTAAATAAATATGTGGGAAATTTTGAAAATTCACAATTTTTTGCTGGGGAATGAAATATTCTTAATCCAAAAATTAATAGCCATAGTAAAACAAATTTAAAAATAAATTAGTACTATGTCATGTTAAATCCAATGAAATACGTATAAGATATCAGTGAAGAACAAAAACAAAAAAAGAAACTTATGTCCCATTTGCTATAATTTTTTTTGGAATTTTCAACCCCTTTTGATATTACTTTTAACAGACATTGACCATACTATTAAGCCAGACCGGAATGCATCCCTCCTCGTCTTGAAAGATTTGCAGCCCAGTAATTCGGAGAAAACAAATAGGCCTAGCTTGGGTATTCTTCAAAAAGAAATATTAGGCTACCTATTTTCCCAAAGAACTGGTGCATGAGCATTTAGCTTTATTTATTTATTTATTTACTTATTTATGTTTAGGGGACCATCAGCATGTACCTGGGCTGGATTCATGTGAGAGCCTCCCTTCCAGTTAATTATGGGCTTCTCTATTGGGCCTTCATCAGTGGGCTGCATGTTATCAACAAGTGGAAAATGTGTTCCGAGTTTCAAAAAAAATGTGTTCCGTACGATAAATAGTATGCGCTACGTACGGTACGGGGCACTAAAGGATCGAACTGTGCAACGACTTCCAAAACATTGTGTTTTTCGTTCCAAAAACACATTTATTCAACCAACAGACGAAATATACTACTGATTGTACATTGAAAAAAACAGCAGCAGCAACCAGGGCTGGGGGTGCAACAGAAGCAGTAAGCAGGCTAGAAGAGTGAAGACGCAGCTCTCTCTTCCTAACCAAACATCAAGCATCATTACAAAAGGGCTACCAAAAAAACAAGTGTATGCATCAAACTAAATAAAGATCCTACTACACCAAGTGTACGCATCTAACTAACTGGCTCAGTTAGACGTTACTATTTATTAAGCTGTGGAGATTGGCTGACGTCTTGAACCAGATGGGTGCCTGACGGGGGAAACTCCAGCCAGCAGGTCGAAGTCTGATACTTGCGACCGTCTCTCCTACTTTGGGCTGCAGAGCGTGGCGGCACATATCAGGGTATGGTGCATGCAGAGACGCATGGTACGCTGTGTACACACAGTTTTGCCTGATGAACGAAACCGCGCTGCCATCATGATCCTTGTCGTCGGTTATCTCCTGGTTAATCGGATAATTGTCTGACAAACAAAGAGCGTGTACCAAGGCTACTTACCAGCCTCCAGTCAAAAATTCCTGAAGGCCCAGAGAAGCTGGGATCCTGCTCAAAGACCTTGCAGTGACTGTGATTGTATTCCGCGAAACAACACATCCGGTACGTGCGAACGATCATCAATCTTTCGCCGTCGTCTGATCGAGCCAGGAACCACCTGCAACTGCCATGCCGCTTTTCTTTGAAAGGTTCCGGGATTAGGAAGCGTAGGGACACCAGGCGGCCTACAACATCATATCAAGTTGGAGTCAAATAAAAAAGGGCCCTTGGTTTAGTTAATCTTAAGAACCACATGTTATGAGCATGAATATTTTTTCAGCAAATGTTGACAGTAATATAAGCAAGCCATCATGATATCATAGGAAAGTAACATACTGCTGTAATAGCCGTTTGTAGTGATGACTGGAGTAGGCTAGCAATACGTCCAGCCATAGAAGGAGTCGATAGCGTAAATGAAGCCCTTGTGTTCAATGGCATCAGAGAACCATGGAGGATGTATGATCCTGCATGGATGTGCAGATTTATCCACTTACCGCAGTGACCTGTCAGATAGGCGAGACCGCGGTTGAAGAACGCAATTAGCCTGAAGTCTTTATAATTCGCAGATCTTGTGGGCACTTGGCAGATTACAACCTTGAGCAAATCAAACTTGGTATCATGTTGGCTACTGTAAGATTCTGAGTATTCTGGGCCGCGGTGCCAAAGCAGTGTAGTGTTAATCGAAGGAAGGGGGATCAATCGCCGGGTGTAGACCTCCACGAGCATCCAGCTACCGCGACCGTCAACGAGCACCATCCAAGACGTGTTCATGCCGACCCAATACATACCGTTAATGTAGTTGAGGCTGATGGGGATCGGATCGCAGTCAAGGGGGTTGATGCTCGCCACCCTACGATTGTTATGCTGCGTGACATGCCGTTTCGGAAGATCAGGCGACATCAGCAAGCAAGGAGTTGGCTTGAAAAGCTCCGGCCTGAGGGCTTTGAGTAAACGGTACAGCCCCGACGAGCACGCGGCGAGCGGCATGGTACTGAGATTGTCCACATGCGAAACAATGAGCTTGATTACCTCTGTGGGGAGCGAATTCCACCCACTCTTCCGGCGGCCGCTGCTCGGTTCTGCCATTGTTAGTGCTTGGGTTTCGGACGAGGGGGGAGGCGCCTTAGCGGGGATGGAAGATTGGACGAGATTATGTGCGGACAAAGATGGAGAAGCGAATACGTGCCGTGGGAAGTGGACATGTAATGATGACTACAGCACGCCGCTTGACTTACGAGACACATACCAGCAGCGTAGGGTCATGTCGATGCCAGACAACTTGCTTGAGTGATCACAGTACTAGTACTCCCTATAGTGCTATGCCCTAACTTGCTTGAGTAGAGTAGTAGAGTAGGACTCTGCTCTACTACTAGCACCGGAGGAGTAGTATATTCTAATCTAAAATAGTTACAAACTTCAATGCCCGAGCGTGGAATGACTACAAACCGTGCTCAAAGACCGTGTCTACGTGGTGTTTGGACATGGGCGACAACCTCAACGCCAATGGTGCTGCTCCCGTTGCACCGTATGTGTTTCTGTCCTTCCTGTTCGAAATCGTGGTAGAATTCATGTTTCTACTCTATATCCTACTACTATGCTAGTCCACATGATTAGTTTCATCTCTGTTATAGCCGTCATGATTTATTTTGTGCTTATTCGGATTAAATCTCGTAGTAACTTGCTCATATATTCAACTGGCGCAACGTCCCCTACAGCCACTCCCGTTTCATGGACGGCCTGGTCGATGTTGGAATTTTGCTAGTAGGCCTTTATAAGGTGAGCTCTTCTACCACTTGTATGAGCATGAGAAGAGGAGACCTACACGCGCGCTCCTCCTCCTCGCTCGCCTTGTCACGACGCGCCACGGGTTGCGGGATTGAGCCGAGCCGAGGTCAGAGCTATACTCCCACGACCTACCCGGCCCACACTATATAGTTTCTCACCACCGTTCCAGATCATTGCGCCGCCAAGCAAGTCTTCTCCATCCCTCCTTTCGGTGTGCACCGGGAGAAGGGACAACAGGCCTCCGGAACCCTACCTCTCGTGATCCTATATGGGAGAGGGGTGATCAGGTTTTTGGGGAGCGCACTCGCGCGACTGCTGGCAGCGATGACTTTGCGAACGACGACTTCTTCCCCGACCTCGGCAACCTCATCGTCGACGACATGGGCGACAACGTCAACGCCGGCGGTGCTGCTCCCGCTGCACCATATGTGATTCTATCCTTCCTGTTTGAGATCGTGGTATAATTCATGTTTCTAGTATGTGATCTGTTCATCTGCTATGCTAGTTCGCACGCTGCACCATATGTGATTCTATCCTTCCTGTTTGAGATCGTGGTAGAATTCATGTTTCTAGTATGTGATCTGTTCATCTGCTATGCTAGTTCGCATGATTAGTTTAATCTCTGTCAATGCTGTCATGATCTATTTCCTATTTATTCGGATTAAATATCATAGTAATTTGCTCATATTTCCAACAATCCAAAAACCTGATAATAGGCCCTTCGTCCACTGCAATGAGTGCCCGATGCCGTTTTGTGGCTCGCCGGCGGACATGGTGCATCACCTCACGGATGTGTGCAGCGGTCACTGCTGGCCCTTGGCGGAGAACATCAAGTACGAGACGTGCTACCCGTTCACCATGTCGGACTCGCCGGAGGATCACCGCCGCCTGCTAGTCTCGGAGGAGGACGGCAACGTCTTCCTCTTGATCGTGGGCACCGGCGAGGCCCGCGCAGGCCGCCGCCCCGTCTCTGTAATGTGCGTCAGGGGCGACGCCACTGACGCTGACACTGACACGAGGCCGATGTACGGGTGCGTGGTCAGTGTTACTACCCCTCGGCGTCGCGTGGGTGGTGACACCGGCCTCATCGAACTGACTTGGACTCTGGGGAGCTGGGACTATCCTGCCAATGTGGACTTGGAAAACCCATGGCATCCTTTACCCGCCCACGCGATGCACGGGGACTCCAAGGAGGTTCACCTGGACATACGCATTATCAAGTTAAATGTTGATCATTAGTCTTCGCTCAATGTAATCCGCTGTCTAAGCATGTGGAGACTTCTATGCAGGATCATGCTCTATTGGAGTATCGCGCATGAATAAAAGTGTATCCGTTTATGGTTTAGTCTAGAATCTTCCATGTATGAATTTTTACTACAGTACTGGTGAAAGACTTACGATGAACCATTTCTTACATCTCCTCTGCCCGCTTGCAAGTCATCCTGATTTAATCCCTCCGTCTAGGTGTATAAGGGCATGGTTAATATTACTTAATAGTATAGCCAACTGTTGACTATAAGAAAGTGCCATGTCATCTGTAGCCAACATGTATAACAATCGATACTCAAAAACTAATTCTTAAATATCATTTCTTGCAAAGCACAATAAGTGTTATTTCTTCACAAGTTTTGGATGCAGGTTGAACAGTTGAACACTTTTGTTTGCAAAAGATACCTTTTTATCTATTTCACTCGGATGTTTGTGAGATCTAGAGATGAAATAATATCTGAAGAAACCTATCGATACCCGTTACACATGAGATGACCCCCACATCCTTTGTCGAAATAAACAACTCCCGATCAATGCATTTCACTCTTCGGTGCAACGCACAGGCACCTTACTACTATAGATTAGTATGACCAAAAATTGAACTAACATTATATATAGTACGATAAATGCTGATGCATGTCACCTAAAATTATATCATTCAAAACTATGTTCAAATACGAATCCAACGATATAGTTTTTGTTGACATGCACTAACATTTTGTCAGTTAAATCTTTAGTCAAATTCAATGGGGAACCACGACCGATGTAGTACAAGTGTAGAGGGTGGCGCTGCACAGGAGTCTCACCTCTCACCCCGCTCGTGGCGCGACAGTAAAGCCGTCATATCACATAACCCAACCACTCCCAGTAATAAGTACACTATAGCCAGCCTGCAAGTCATGTACACTGTACTGACAGTGGAACCCACAAAGTACTTAGAATACAAGATTAAGGATGCCATTAACTTTTTATAGAGGGAGAATCATACACGCAATTAACTCAAATGGATTGGACGTGACTCTATTATTCTCCAACGACAACCGGCAAATTTCCTCTCGCGGGCCGGAGTAGGTTTCTCGGTTTGCATGCGGGTTTAACGGAGGGGTTTGATGGAGGCGAGGAGGCATGTTCAGCCGGGCATGTAGTGGACGGCGCAGTACTATTCGATTTGACAACTACAACCAGTATATTATAAAAAACAAAGAAGAGTAGTAGAGATAGAGATAAGAATAGAGACTAGGGAGGAGCACCATCTACTGCTTCGTGGGCTACTCTTGCGCTCCATTCGGCGGCCGCAACGTCCCCTACAACCACTCCCTCCTGCGCTCCATTCGGCGGGCGCTGTTGAAATTTGGGGAGCGCACTCTCGCGACTGCTTGCAGCGACGACTTCACCAACGATGACTTCTTCCCCGACGTCGGCAACCTCTTCCTCAACGACATGGGTGACAACCTCAACGCCAATGGTGCTGCTCCCGTTGCACCATATGTGTTTCTGTCCTTCCTGTTTGAAATCGTGGTAGAATTGATGTTTCTAGTCTGTGTCCTAGATTCGATCTGTTCATCTACTATGCTAGTCCGCATGATTAGTTTAATCTGTGTTATAGCCATCATGATTTATTTTGTAGTAAATCTCGTAGTAACTTGCTCATATATTCAACTGGCGGAACGTCCCCTACAGCCACTCCCTTTTCATGGACGGCCTGGTCGATGCCTCCAAGGAGCCCTTCGTCTACTGCTATGAGTGCCTGGTGCCGTTTTGTGGCTCGCTGGCGGGCATGGTGCATCACCTCACGGATGCATGCGACAATCACTACTGGCCCTTGGCGGAGAACATCAAGTACGAGACGTGCTAACCGTTCGCCGTGCCGGAGTCGCTGGAGGATCAGCGCCGCCTGCTAGTCTCGGAGGAGGACGGCAGCGTCTTCCTCTTGATCGTGGCCACCGACGAGGCCCGCGGAGGCCGCCGCCACATCTCTATAGTGTGTGTCAGGGGCGACGCCGCTGACGCTGATGCTGACACGAGGCCGATGTACGGGTGCGTGCTCACTATTACTACCCCTCGGAGGTATGTGGGCGGCGACATTGACTACGACAAGCATACTTGGACTCTGCCGAGCTGGGACTTTCCCGCCGATGTGGACATGGAAAGGGCACGGTGTTATTTGAACCCCAACGATGTGCACGGGGACTCCAAGGAGGTTCACTTGGACATCTGCATTATCAAGTTAAATGTTGATCATTAGTCTTCGCTCAATGTAATCCACTGTCTAAGCATGTGGAGACTTCCATGCATGATCTTGCTCTATTGGAGTATCACGCATGAATAAAAGTGTATCCATTTATGGTTTAGTCTAGAATTTTCCATGTATGAATTTTTACTACAGTACTAGTGAAAGACTTATGATGAACCATTTCTTACATATCCTCTGCCCCCTCCCAAGTCATCCTGATTTAATCCCTCCGTCTAGGTCTATAAGGGCATGGTTAATACTTAAATAGTATAGCCAACTGTTGGCTACAAGAAAGTGCCATGTCATCTGTAGCCAACATGTATAACAATGGATACTCAAAAACTAATTCTTGAAGATCATTTCCTGCAAAGCACAATAAGAGTTATTTCTTCACAAGTTTTGGATGCAGGTTGAACAGTTGAACGCTTTTGTTTGCAAAAGATACTTTTTATCAATTTCACCCGGTGTTTGTGAGCTCTAGAGATGAAATAATATTCGAACAAACCTATCCAAATGAACTAACCAAGGCATCTCCATCTTAATTTTCTCTTGCAAGTCGTGCGTGGTCCCTTCATCGTGAAAATGCTCTGGCCGTCGCATTGATTTGCATGCATGGATAGCACCACCATATTTTCAAAGGAGGAGCGAGCTCTATATTTCAGCCAAGGCATGCATGATTTGAGGAATTATGGTTGGGCATGCAGGAAGAAAAGGGAGGAGAGTAATTTGCATGCGAGGGATTAAAGGAAGGGAGGCCAGCGGCTAGGCATTCAAAGGAGGCTGCATGCAAGATTACACGGTATCCAGATACTAGTCCCAAAATCAGTTCCTCTTTTTCCGGACATGCCTTGGTACGAGAGATTGACAAGTTAGGCTCTGTAAAAATGGATGGAGGTAGTAGTAGTACTAGTGTAGAGGGCGGCGCTGCACGGGAGTCTCACCTCTCACTCCGCTAGTGGCGCGGCAGTAAAGCCGTCATATCGCAAAACCCAACCACTCCTATAATAAGTGGCCTGGTAAAATAAACGGACAAGCAACCATCACATCCCTTCGTCTTTTTTGCATTTCATCTCTCTGCATTTACTTTCTCCGGTTCATCTCGCACACTCGATCCCTAGCTACTACTCCTAGGGCCAGTTCTTTTGGCGGCTTCCCCGGCTTTTCCCACAAGACTAGTCACAGTGGAGAGTAACAATAAGGTGCCTCACTCATTTATTTGGGCTTCTAAACTACTATCTCGTCCTGGTTTATTCCTCACCATTGTAATTTGTGCTAAATTTTGACCAATGATTTAACCGGTTTATTCCTCACCATTGTAATTTGTGCTAAATTTTGACCAAAAAATTGACATAGATTACAATGGGGACCAATAAACCAGGACGGAGGTAGTAGTTATGGGATTACTAATCTAGAAGCCTAAAAGAACTGGCCCCTGGTACTCCTACTAGTAGTAGTACTCAAGTTGGAATTCCAATTGCACGGCAGAACCTGTTAGGCAAAAAATTCGATACAGGGTGTAGGAAGCGGTTTGGGAATTTGCATGCCTTTCCAACCAGTGAGATACTCCGTACGAAGTACGACAGAGAAATAACCACAGAGAATGAAGCTAAAAGTAAACAATCAAACGAGCATTTTTGCATGTGTTTTGCATTGAATCGTTTCACAAGCTTGACTAGTGCTGTTTTCCACTTCTACAAAAACAGCATCGTAATGTTAAAACGTGCATTTGCACGTACATAAGTAATAGTAGTACTCCCTCCGTCTAGGTGTATAAGTCTTCCCTCCTTCTTGGTCACGGTGCACAACCGAAGATGAATTATTGACCTGGACGGAGGAAGTAGCACAGTCTGCAAGCATATATCAAGAGAGACGTGTAGTGCGATAGTATATAGTAAAGTTTGTGCTATATGCACGTACTTGCAAAATGCGCACGAATACACAAGGTTTCCAAACTTTCCCTTTTACATACTTAATTAAGGACGCTAAAAATTCCTTAACGTTCGGGATTTATCATTTGCGTCCCAAAACTAATGAGATCGCCTTACGAAACAAAAATTATACTCCTCCTAAAAGCCACGACGCTCACAGGAGCGCTTGCGGTGCGCCAGGAGTGCCCTGGTGCGCGGCCGTTTCCCAGCACGCCGACACAACGCCTCTTCCTCAGCCTCGCAACTCGCGAGGTGCTCATTGGCGGCTTGCCGGCGGGCGAGCGCGATCTCACCGGTGTGGTGATCCGGCGCCAACAGGTACTCCTCCTCGCTGGAAGCATGCACCCGGTCCACGTACCGCCAAGCGTAGATGAGGCGCTTGGGCCTGACTGCACTCAGGGCGTCGGCACGGGCGTCCTCCGCCACCCTCACGGCCCTCACACGAGCCTTCTGCCAAAGAGCCAATTGCCTGACTCTCTCGGACGCGACATAGGCCTCCCAGGAAGCTTGTTTTGCGGTGCGCTTCTCTTCCTCGGCCTTCTTCTCCGCCTCTATTTTGGCGCGCTCTGCTGGAGGCAAAGCCTCCCGCAAGGCGACATCCATTTCTTTCCAAAGCTCCTCAAGGCTGGGGGGCTCGACGGGCGGCGCGGCGTTCTCCTCGTAGTGGGGAGCCGACGCGTCCTCCGGCGCGCGTGCTGGCGAGATTGGGAACGCCGACGCGTCCACCTCGACGCGTCGCGGCTAGGAGTGGAACACCGACGCGTCCTCCTCGACTAGTGGCGGCGAGGAACGGAACAACGACGTGTCGCGTCGCGGCGAGGAGTGGAATGCCGACGCGTCCTCCTCGACTAGTGGCGGCGAGGAACGGAACGGCGACGCGTGACCGTCTGCGTGGTGCAGCGAGGGGCTCCTAGGTTTGGGAGGGGCGATGCCATGGTGGTCGACGTGAGAGGGAGGGGGAGGAGATAGCAATGAACGTGAACGTGAGGGGGAGGAGATAGCGATGTCGTGGGAGGCGCAATATTTATAGCGAGAAATGGCACACCTACGTAATATATGGACTGAGCTGCACTGACTTAACTGCAGGGGAAATATTTATTGCGTCACTGACATGTGGGCCAGGCCCCGGTTGGGCCCATATGTTAGCGATCGGATGCACCTGCAGTTAAGTAACAGCTACGTGGGCATATTTGTTGGAGTAAATTACAGGGGAGCGAAGGGGTGGAAATATTGCTAGTGACAACGGATTGGACGAGCGTGGGGGGAGGAGAGTCATGCATGCAGATTTTTTCACACGGGGTGGAGTGGTGGGACCGCCGGAGGGAGAAGGAGAGTTTGGCAGGCATATTGTTTCCACACATGGAGAGGAAAAGATTTGGAGACGAACGGGCTTGCTGCAGGTATGGGGAATGGTGCATAATAAGTCATCTTGCATGCCGGGCTAGGTATAGTCTCAAGTCATTAAAAACAAACACGCCCACACATGTTCATATTTCAAGGTGCACTAAATTATTGCATGCGATGATTAAGGCTGGCCATAATGGTGGTATCTTAGCTGGTATCATGCACACGGGAATAGCAAACATGCCGATGTGGCAAAGAATTAAATAAGAGAGGGGGGTTAGAGTAACTAGTGTTCATGCATGCATTGGTAAACACATTTTTTTGTGGAGAACGACAGCGCTAGTTGAGTACTTTTGCAGACTTCAAAAACTATTCCAAAATGTGTCAACATTCACAATGTCAAATCAATATTTTTACACTCATTATAAAACGTAGTTCTTATACTCATTATAATCAGTACTCCCTCCGTCTAGGTGAGCAAGTCATCTTAGATTGTGCACTGTGACCAAGGAGGAGGGGAAAACGAGAGATCTTAATGTTTATTTGCTAATTAATAGCATTGCATGCAATGAACTAACCACTTCATGTCGTGTTTGGTAGTCTCAAGTCATTAAAAGCATGCACACCCACATCTCTTATTGGTTGATATGTCAAGAAACAAGAAACGAGGTAGAAGTTAATGCATCGCGCCTAAGTGTTTTAGGAGTATTTTAGATATTGATATTTTTAGTATAAATTTGGTCGTGGGATTTCATTGATGCCTGTCAAAGCGTTGATAGGTCTGCTATGCGTGACCTGAAGATGAAAGCGTTGAGCATCTCGAAGTTGATCAACAATCTTAAATTGTCAAAGATTAGCTGTTCGGCCAATAAGGTGGCACACTTAATCGCTAAGTATAGCTTTGACAATAGATTAGATGGTATTCTTGTAAATAACGTACCGCCCTGTGTGGTGAATATTGTATCGAATGAGTGTACTGGTGTGGCTGGTTAATTAATATAAGGTGGTGTTAAAAAAGTATAAATTTGGTCAAACACTTTGCAAACGGTTGACGGGAGTAAAAAGGACCACAGGGAGTATCATGCATGCGGAGTAGGCAAAAAGTTGCTTGTCTAAAAAAAAGGCAAAAAAATTGCTCATTTATAGCCGGTCAAAGTCTCAAAGGGCGCGACCGCGCGAGGGAGGCGAAGGTCGTGGGAGGCGCGGTGTTTGACGGAATTAAGTGAAGTTACATCCACGCGCCAGCATGGTGTGCGAACAGGCAGAAGCTATACCGTCAGGCCTACAATATGGGTCTAGTAGACATGACATCTAGTGGGTCCCGCATAGTTCTCGAGAACTCTTTGGGGGCTTGCAGCTGTTTATCCACCGGGCAAGCCAGCAACCCCACGCCATTCGCACGCCCTACTCGTCCCTGTCTTCTACCTTACAACAGTTCGCTCCCAGTCATCCCGTCCTATCACATTAGTTCGCTCCCAGTTTTTTTTGCGGGGTACAACAGTTCAACTTCTCCTAACCCTCCTCCAAAATCCATGGCCTCCCAAATCTCCATGGTAGCCGCTGAGTACCAGGTTAGAGCCATCACCGACGACCAGTTCATCGTCATCTACACACCTGGATCCGAGACGGTGAAAGCATGGCTTGCTCGCTTCCTACGCATGTTCAACAGTTCAACGGATGAGTGGGTCGCTGGGCTAGATGTTGAGTACACCACAATCCTGGGACGAGAGAAGGATCTAAAGGACGAAGAGAGGAAGAAGCCCGCCGTGATCCAGGTTTGCGTACATAACGTTTTCTTGGTCTACCACATAGGCCATGCCGACGTTGAGTGCCAGGATTTTAAGAACTTCCTCAAGGACAAAAGAGTGAAATTCGTTACCGTAGGCTTTAAGAACGACAATGACATCCTACGTCGGATAGGTCTCGTTGTAGGCCAGCTCTTCGATCTCCAGAAGGCAAGCTTGGTGTCCTCCTCTCAACCTTCAATGCTGACCCTGGCAGCAGCCATGATTGATCCTTCGTACGCTAAACTGAAAAAACCTCATCACGAGTTTCATCATGCATGGGAGTCGAAGACATTAGATGAAGATCACAGATACGTCTCGGTCGTATATATAATTTCTGATTGTTCCATGCCAATATTATTCAACTTCCATATACTTTTTGGCAACTTTTTATACTATTTTTGGGACTAACATATTGGTCCAGTGCCCAGTGCCAATTCCTGCCTGTTGCATGTTTTTGGTTTCGCAGAATATCCATATCAAACGGAGTCCAAACGGGATAAAAACGGACGGAGCTTATTTTTGGAAAATATGGAAAATTTGGAAGGAAAACCAACGCGAACCAGTGCCCGAGGTGGTCACGAGGCAGGGGGCGCGCCCCTTACCCTCGTGAGCCCACCGTAAGGCGGTTGACGCTATTATTTTGCCGCAAGAAAGCTAATATTCGGAAAAAAATCACGGCGAAGGTTTTAGGCCAATCGGAGTTACGGATCTCCATATATACACGAAACGGTGAAACAGAGCCAGAACAGAACGCAAAAACAGAGAGAGACAGAGAGATTGATCCAATCTCGGAGGGGCTCTTGCCCCTCCCACGCCATGGGAGCCAAGGACCAAAGGGGAAACCCTTCTCCCATCTAGGGAGGAGGTCAAGGAAGAAGAAGAAGAAGGGGGACCTCTCCCCCTCGCTTTCGGTGGCGCCGGAGTGCCACTGGGGGCCATCATCATCACCGCGATCTTCACCAACAACTTCACCGCCATCATCACCGTTGTAATCTCTACTTAAACATGGTGCTCAACGCTATATATTATTTCCCAATGATGTATGGCTATCCTATGATGTTTGAGTAGATCTGTTTTGTCCTAATGGCTATTTGATGATCGTGATTGGTTTGAGTTGTATGTTTTATTATTGGTGCTGTCCTATGGTGCTCTCCGTGTCGCGCAAGCGTGAGGGATTCCCGCTGTAGGGTTTGCAATATGTTCATGATTTGCTTATGGTGGGTGGCGTGAGTGACAGAAGCACAGACCCGAGTAAGTAGGTTGTTTGCGTATGGGATAAAGGGGACTTGATGCTTTAATGCTATGGTTGGGTTTTACCTTAATGATCTTTACTAGTTGCGGATGCTTGCTAGAGTTCCAATCATAAGTGCATATGATCCAAGTAGAGAAAGTATGTTAGCTTATGCCTCTCCCTCAAATAAAATTGCAATAATGATTACCGGTCTAGTTATCGATTGCCTAGGGACAAATAACTTTCCCGTGACAACAAGCTCTTTACTAAAACTAATTTCGTTGTGTCTTCATCTAAACAGCCCCTAGCTTTTATTTACTCGCTCTTTATATTCTTGCAAACCTATCCAACAACACCTACAAAGTACTTCTAGTTTCATACTTGTTCTAGGTAAAGCGAACGTCAAGCGTGCGTAGAGTTGTATCGGTGGTCGATAGAACTTGAGGGAATATTTGTTCTACCTTTAGCTCCTCGTTGGGTTTGACACTCTTACTTATCGAAAGAGGCTACAATTGATCCCCTATACTTGTGGGTTATCAAGACCTTTTTCTGGCGCCGTTGCCGGGGAGCAATAGCATGGGGTGAATATTCTCGTGTGTGCTTGTTTGCTTTATCACTAAGTAATTTTTATTTGCTGTTCTTAGTTGTTTTCTATCTTTAGTTATGGGTAGGAAACACAAAATACCAAAAAAATTAGTTGTACCTACTGAACCAATGGTTGAAGAACCACTCAAAATCTATCACACTGCTGAAGCTTATTACTTGGATCATCTTCGATCCCTATGTGCTCGTGCTGAAACCCCAACTAGCTTAGTTGAGGGCAAATACTTATATGAGCATGCTTGTTATGTGCGACACCGCATATCTGAAAAAGGGAAACTTTTACAGCATCAAACTAATCGTTTGCAATGCTATGCTTGGAATTTATGTGAAATTTATGATGTTACTTGTTGTTCTGAAAACCCTAAGAAACACCTTCCCTACCAATGTGAGTTTATTGATAATGGAATCTTATCTTCTTATGCTAAAGGTGTTCATAGTTACTATGATATTCAACAAATTGAAGAATTTGTTGCTTTTAAGGGTGCTTACGAAATCGCTTCTTTGATTGAAAAGTATGATCCTACTTTTCACAAATCTAAAATTTTTGCCGTACTTAAATATTGCTATGATAACTATGCTCCTAATCCTTATGATGAAACATTTATTGAGAAATACTCCGCTGTCCAAGAAGAGACTAATATTTTGCAGGAGTCTATGGAAGAAGAAATTGATGAAACTGTGAGCTCATTGGATGAAAAAGATGATGAGGAGAGCGAAGAACAAAAGGAGGAAGAGCGTATTAGCTACCCGTGCCCACCTTCTAATGAGAGTAACTCTTCAACTCATACATTGTTTGATTTCCCTTCGTGCTTACCGAAGGATGATTGCTATGATGATTGTTATGATCCCATTGATTCTCTTGAAATATCCCTTTTTGATGATGCTTGCTATGCTTGTGGCCAAGATGCCAATATGAATTATGCCTATGGAGATGAACTTGCTATAGTTCCTTATGTTAAACATGAAATTGTTGCTATTGCACCCACGCATGATAGTCCTATTATCTTTTTGAATTCTCCCGATTATACTATATCGGAGAAGTTTGCTCTTATTAAGGATTATATTGATGGGTTGCCTTTTACCGTTGCACATGTTGATTTTGATAGATATAATATGCATGTGCTTTCTGCTCCTACTTGCAATTATTATGAGAGAGGAACTATATCTCCACCTCTCTATGTCTCCAACACGATAAAATTGCAAGAAACTGTTTATACTATGCATTGGCCTTTACTAGGTGTGCATGAATTGTTCTTTTGTGACACGCCGATGCATAGGAAGAGAGTTAGACTTCGTCATTACATGATATATGTTGCTTTGTGCTCACTACTAAATTGCAAATCATTGCTAATTGAAATTGGCTTTGATATACCTTGGGATCCGGGTGGATTCACTACTTGAGCACTATATGCCTAGCTTAATGGCTTTAAAGAAAGCGCTGCCAGGGAGACAACCAGGAAGTTTTAGAGAGTCATTTATTTCTGTTGAGTGCTTTCATATAGTTTAAAAACAACAAAAATAAAGAGGGAACCCAAAACTTTTCAAAAAGGAAAGTGAAAGTGAAAAAGACAAGCATTGTTGAAGTGGGAGAGCTCCTTGAACTTTGTTCATGCTCACGGAAACTTTGTGAATCTTGATTACAGAAAATTTTCAACAAAAATAATTATCCCCTTGTACAATTCCATTGTATTATAAAAATAATGTGCCAAGGTTTGCCATTAGGATGTTTACGATGCTTGTTGGTTTGTACGGTGTAGGACAGAAACTTTGGCTGTAGTGCGCGAATTTTAATTTTTTACTAGAACGTCAAATGGTTTTGATTCATTTTGCACTTTCTTGCTATACAAATTTTTTATTTTTCCTATTTTTTTCATAAATTTTCAAGTATCAGAAGTATGGTGAATGTTCAGATTGCTATAGACTGTTCTGTTTTAGACAGATTCTGCTTTTGATGCATAGTTTGCTTGTTTTGATGAAACTATCAATTTATATCAGTGGATTAAGCCATGAAAAAGTTATATTACAGTAGACACAATGCAAAAACAAAATATGAATTGGTTTGCAACAGTACTTAGAGTAGTTATTTACTTTATTATACTAATGGATCTTACCGAGTTTTCTGTTGAAGTTTTGTGTGGATGAAGTTCGATGATTGAGAAGGTTTCGATGTGAGAAGAAGGAAGAGAAGCAAGAGCTCAAGCTTGGGTATGCCCGAGGCACCCCAAGTAAATATTCAAGGAGACTCAAGCGTCTAAGCTTGGGGATGCTGGGGAGGCATCCCCTCTTTCTTCAACAAATATCGGTATGTTTTCGGATTCGTGTTGTTCATGCGATATGTGCAATCTTGGAGCGTCTTTTGCATTTAGGTTTTTACTTTTCCTTTCATGCACCATGCTGGTATGAGATAGTCCTTGGTTGATTTATAGAATGCTCATTGCACTTCACTTATATCTTTTGAGTGTGGCTTTATAGAATGCTTCATGTGCTTCACTTATATCATTTGAAGTTTGGATTGCATGTTTCTCTTTACTTGGACAACCGCCATTTGTAGAATGCTCTTTTTCTTCACTTATATTTGTTAGAGCGTGGGCATATCTTTTGTAGAAAGGATTAAACTCTCTTGCTTCACTTGTATCTATTTAGAGAGATGACAGGAACTGGTCATTCACATGGTTAGTCATAAAATCCTACATAAACTTGTAGATCACTGAATATGATATGTTTGATTCCTTGCAATAGTTTTGTGATATAAAGATGGTGATATTAGAGTCGTGCTAGTTGAGTAATTGTGAAATTGAGAAATACTTGTGTTAATGTTTGCAAGTCCCGTAGCATGCATGTATGGTGAACTGTTATGTAACGAAGTCGGAGCATGAGGTGTTTATTGATTGTCTTCCTTATGAGTGGCGGTCGCGGACGAGCGATGGTCTTTTCCTACCAATCTATGCCCCTAGGAGCATGCACGTAGTACTTTGTTTCGATGACTAATAGAATTTTGCAATAAGTATGTGAGTTCTTTGTGACTAATGTTGAGTCCATGGATTATACGCACTCTCACCCTTCCATCATTGCTAGCCTCTTCGGTACCGTGCATTGCCCTTTCTCACCTGGAGAGTTGGTGCAACCTTCGCCGGTGCATCCAAACCCCGTGATACGATACGCTCTATCACACATAAGCCTCATTATATCTTCCTCAAAACAGCCACCATACCTACCTATCATGGCATTTCCATAGACATTCCGAGATATATTGCCATGCAACTTCCATCATCATCATATACATGACTTGAGCATTTATTGTCATATTGCTTTGCATGATCGTAGATAGCTAGCATGATGTTTTCATGGCTTGTCCGTTTTTTGATGTCATTGCTACGCTAGATCATTGCACATCCCGGTACACCGCCGGAGGCATTCATATAGAGTCATATCTTTGTTCTAGATATCGAGTTGTAATATTGAGTTGTAAGTAAATAAAAGTGTGATGATCATCATTATTAGAGCATTGCCCCATTGAGGAAAGGATGATGGAGACTATGATTCCCCCACAAGTCGGGATGAGACTCCGGACTTTATGAAAAATAAAAGAGGCCAAAGAAGCCCAAATAAAAAAAGAGGCCAAATAACCCAACAAAAAAATAAAATAAATAAAATAAAAATAAAAAATGAGAGAAAAAGAGAGAAGGGGCAATGCTACTATCCTTTTACCACACTTGTGCTTCAAAGTAGCACCATGATCTTCATGATAGAGAGTCTCCTATGTTGTCACTTTCATATACTAGTGGGAATTTTTCATTATAGAAATTGGCTTGTATATTCCAACGATGGGCTTCCTCAAATGCCCTAGGTCTTCATGAGCAAGCAAGTTGGATGCACACCCACTTAGTTTCAGTTTGAGCTTTCATACACTTATAGCTCTTAGTGCATCTGTTGCGTGGCAATCCCTACTCACTCACATTGATATCTATTAATGGGCATCTCCATAGCCCGTTGATACGCCTAGTTGATGTGAGACTTTCTCCTTTTTGTCTTCTCCACATAACCCCCACCATCATATTCTATTCCACCTATAGTGCTATGTCCATGGCTCACGCTCATGTATTGCGTGAAAGTTGAAAATGTTTGAGAACGTCAAAGGTATGAAACAATTGCTTGGCTTGTCATCGGGGTTGTGCATGATGTGAATGCTTTGTGTGGTGAAGATGGAGCATAGCCAGACTATATGATTTTGTAGGGATGAGCTTTCTTTGACTATATTATTTCAATAAGACATAATTGCTTGGTTAGACTATGATCAAGATTATGCTAGGTAGCATTCCACATCAAAAATTATGTTTTTTAGAATTTACCTACTCGAGGACGAGCAGGAATTAAGCTTGGGGATGCTGATACGTCTCCGTCGTATCTATAATTTTTGATTGTTCCATGCCAATATTATTCAACTTCCATATAATTTTGGCAACTTTTTATACTATTTTTGGGACTAACATATTGATCCAGTGCCCAGTGCCAGTTCCTGTCTGTTGCATGTTTTTGGTTTCGCAGAATATCCATATCAAACGGAGTCCAAACGGGATAAAAATGGACGGAGCTTATTTTTGGAAAATATGGAAAATCTGGAAGGAAAATCAACGCGAACCAGTGCCCGAGGTGGTCACGAGGCAGCCCCCCCTTAGGGCGCGCCCTACCCTTGTGAGCCCACCGTAAGGCGGTTGACGCTATTCTTTTGCCGCAAGAAAGCTAATAATCGGAAAAAAATCACGGTGAAGGTTTCAGGCCAATCGGAGTTACGGATCTCCATATATACACGAAACAGTGAAACAGAGCCAGAATAGAACGCAGAAACAGAGAGATTCAGAGAGATAGATCCAATCTCGGAGGGGCTCTCGCCCCTCCCACGCCATGGGAGCCAAGGACCAGAGGGGAAACCCTTCTCCCATCTAGGGAGGAGGTCAAGGAAGAATAAGAAGAAGGGGGGCCCTCTCCCCCTTGCTTCCGGTGGTGCCGGAGTGCCACCGGGGGCCATCATCATCACCGCGATCTTCACCAACAACTTCACCGCCATCATCACCAACTCTTCCCCCCTCTATCCAGCGGTGTAAACTCTCTCTTACCCGCTGTAATCTCTACTTAAACATGGTGCTCAACACTATATATTATTTCCCAATGATGTATGGCTATCCTATGATGTTTGAGTAGATCTGTTTTGTCCTAATGGCTATTTGATGATCGTGATTGGTTTGAGTTGTATGTTTTATTATTGGTGCTGTCCTATGGTGCTCTCCGTGTCGCGCAAGCGTGAGGGATTCCCGCTGTAGGGTTTGCAATATGTTCATGATTTGCTTATGGTGGGTGGCGTGAGTGACAGAGGCACAGACCCGAGTAAGTAGGTTGTTTGCGTATGGGATAAAGGGGACTTGATGCTTTAATGCTATGGTTGGGTTTTACCTTAATGATCTTTAGTAGTTGCGGATGCTTGCTAGAGTTCCAATCATAAGTGCATATGATCCAAGTAGAGAAAGTATGTTAGCTTATGCCTCTCCCTCAAATAAAATCGCAATAATGATTACCGGTCTATTTATCGATTGCCTAGGGACAAATAACTTTCCCGTGACAACAAGCTCTTTACTAAAATTAATTTAGTTGTGTCTTCATCTAAACAGCCCCTAGCTTTTATTTACTCGCTCTTTATATTCTTGCAAACCTGTCCAACAACACCTACAAAGTACTTCTAGTTTCATACTTGTTCTAGGTAAAGCGAACGTCAAGCGTGCGTAGAGTTGTATCGGTGGTCGATAGAACTTGAGGGAATATTTGTTCTACCTTTAGCTCCTCATTGGGTTTGACACTCTTACTTATCGAAAGAGGCTACAATTGAGCCCCTATACTTGTGGGTTATCAATCACATCCTGTACGCAACAATGGATGCCTACCTTTGTTTAAATATCTACAAGGGTTGGATGAAGAAGCAGAGCCCAGTGTCCGGTTCAAGCAATGAAGCGTCGGCGAAGAGGAAGAGGAAGAGGGACGAGGATGAAGTCGAGGACGTGGACTCGGACTCCAATTAGGTGGCAGTGTCGTCGCTCATGCTGGTTCTACTGCAGTGTCAAGCGGACTAGTTGCTTATTAGTTTATTTTCAAGGGTGTGTTGTGCTGAGGCCCCAGCAGAACTATGTTCATGTTCTTTCTCGTTATTTGAACTCTTTAGTACGTACAGTAGTACTAGTACTATGTCTTACTACTGTTCTTCTTGCAGTTGGTACTACTGCTCGTATCTTCGTGTTCCTACTGTACTTAATACGTTCATACTAGTAGTATAATTTGGGTCAGTCGATTTGTGAAAGAAGTTCGACGGAGCGAAGGAAGAAGATGGCAGAAGAAGCCTTTCTAGCCATCCATGTTGCATCAAACGGCTCACATGAGTCGACTGACCCAAATTGCTCCTTCAGATTGCAGGATCCACGTGGCATTCAAGGTCTCAAAGGTAGATTCCGCGTCCGCACCTGGTTTGCGGGCTCGACGCGCGCGCGACCGGCTTCCGCCGTGACAGCCACCTTGCGCGCCTCCTCCGTGCGGGCGGAGACGACAATGACACGCTAGTTCCTCCTCGCCGGCGTGCTGGAGCACGCGCTCGTCCTCCTCTTCGTACGCTGCGTGCATAGACGCGGCTTCACCAGCTGCTCGCGTGCTTGGCAGCGCGGCGACATCGCGAGGAGGGACCGCGGACGACGTGAGAGGGCGAGCCTTTGGCTTCATGGCATAGGGATGGCGGCGACACGGCGGTGATGGGCGAGAAATTGTTGGCGGAGCAGGCGGGCGCCGGCATGCGCAACAGCGGCAGCGGCATATTGATGAGTGCGCGTGTGGGAGCTTACTTTAGTTATATATATAAGTTTGGTCAAACTTAAAATAAAACCGTACTAGTACACGTAAACATTAGACTTAGGCAGCGCTTTTATTATTTAGTACCACAGCCACGATACGAAATCCTGTGCAAGCACGTGAACCGCGGCCGCGCGGTCGATCGAACGGTGCGTCACCGTGTCGCGCTCGAAGGACATCCACTGAACCTTTTTTTTTGTGTGTGAAAACAATCCTCGAACATTACTCAACTTCTTTTTCCTGTGAGAGTTCTTGACGCTACAATATTTCCATACATTTGAATATAGCTCCAGTTCGTGTTTATTTGGATTTGGACGTTTTAGGTGCGCCCTAGTTTTTTTTAATACTGATTTTGTGTGTGTGACTGAGAGAGAACGTGTGTATGTGTCCATATGTGTGTTGTGGCGGAAGGGCAATGTGGAGACGGTGTGCGTGTGATACAGACATAGAGAGGTGTGAATGTGCAAATGATCATGCATGAGTGAGACATAGACAGATGCCGATACGTTGTGTATACATGAGAGAACGGTCTTCTAGTTTACTTGTGTGTGTGTGTGTGAGAGAGAGAGAGAGGGAGAGAGAGAGATAGAGAGAGGAGCATCCGTAACACAACAATCATCTCTCTCGATCGTCCGTCCCTCGCACAGTCGCATGCAACACATGCATCAACGTGCACATTTTGACACCCTCACCCGGCCCCTGCCCACCTCAAGGCCCGCACAATCTCTTCGTGAATACCCATTTCTCTCCTTAGGTTTGTTTTCTCTCAATATCACACACACACACACACACAGACACATGCAACACAACACACACACACACACACACACACACACACACACACACACACACACACACACTCCCCCGAGCACACAATTCATCCCCATCCAAGGTTATACGGCGACCACTCTCGCTTGTGCTTCTTTGCACCCCAACATGCACAACACCTCAATCTTCAAAGAGGGCAACGAACAGATCGAAGACGGCGACCACACCGCGCTAGAGAATGCGGGGTCATTTGGAAGCAGGGTGATGTGACGACGGCTGACTGACTCCTCCCCCCACTCTCTCTCTTTCTTGCATACCAATCCCTCTCTCCCCCGCACAAAATTGTCAATCCCTCAACCCACGAGATCCTTCCCCTCTCGTCCATGTTTTTCCTGCTCTCTCATCAAACATGTTGTCTCTTCTCCTTCCACGTATACAGAATCCAGATGCACACGCATCTCATGTATATTACATGTATGCATCTTTCTCACAGACCTAACTTCTTCCTCTCTCTTTCTCTTTATCTCTCTCTCTCTCTATCTCTCTATCTCGTTAGGTTTGTCTCCTACTCTCTCGTCCACATACATACAATCTTTCCTGCCCTATCTGTTCCATCTTCAAAAGCTCTCTCTGCACGTTTCATTCACACATTGGGATATGTCAAAATGTTGCTTCTATAATGGCTGATGTAGAGTTATGGTTGTTCTTGTTGCATCCTACAAAGTAATAACTATGAAATGCATTTAGATTCTCATTTGACTGGGATTATGTGAGTTTGAGCATGTTGTGAAGTACTATAGACCTTGTATACATCTTGGGATTCGACAATGATTGTAACTATTGAATTGTATAGACCATTACATTCGAAGTCAATAGCCTAATATATTTATTTCACAATTTCAACAAATGATTAGTTCACTACAAACTAACAAAACAAATTTGTACTCCCTCTATTTTTATTTAAGTCTGCGTATTAGCATTGGTCAAAGTCAAGTTTTGTAAACTCTCAGAAAGCTTATAACAAAAAATATTAACATATACAATAACAAATAAATACCATTAGATTCATTATTGAATGTACTTTCACATCATACATATTTGTTATGGTAAATGTTTATATTTTTCTATAAACTTGGTCAAACTTTAGGAAGTTTGACTTCGGTCAAACCTAATATGCAGAGTTTACTACTACTCGCTAGTTGCTTAGCCGAATCACTCAACACGCCACACGGGGAGTCCAGTGTCACAAAATTTTGAGGTCGGCGGGAAAATATCCCGTGATCCTGATTCGAGCAGTGGGAAGTTACCATCATAGCCTTCAGAACAGGCCTACGGATGACGCTTGGTAGGGGGCTGTTTTCGTAACTTCGGGTTCACCCTACCCAGCCAACCCCACCCCGGCACCCAGAGTAGTACACCTGAATACTCCCCGGTTTCTATCCCCACCGTAAAATAGACTTCTCCACGACACCGCAGCCTTCGTGCTCCTCCCCTTTACATCGGCGCACTCGTCCACCGCAGCACATCTGCCTCATCGATGACCTAGTACGCCGCACTGGAGCCGGTCCACCGTCGTCGTCGTACATGGAGCCTCTTCCCCGGCATCGTCTTCCACAGTCTCGGATCTGCTTCCCGGAAGCCGACGCCAAGCGCAGAAGTACCACCGTCGTGGACAATGAACTGACTCCCGTTGCCGACCATGACTCATAGAGGCCGCCGCGACCATCGTTCTCCTCCTAGATTGGTAATGTGTGTATTGAATCAGTTAGCAGTACTTGTGCAGTCCCAATTTTGTTCATACCTACCCTTCAAATTTCCTGGGTGCTATTGTTCCCGTAAAAGTAATTGGTTATAGCCTCCATTGTCCAACAGAATATCAGCTTGTAATTGTGCGTCGCTCCTGTATCGCGCTGTGCTTGGGTAGGTTTTTCATCTGCAACCAGTAGTGTGGCAAATGATGGAAAGGTTTTTAGAACTAGCAAAATGCCCATGCGTTGCACGCATCAAGATGCATTTGTATGAGTAGTTTAGCTTGTTGGAGATGCCCTAACATGGCAGACGAGTGCTTTAATGTTGCCCACAAGATGCGCGAGTATTACTAGTAGTATATTTTTCTTGCCATGTTGAGATTTTAAAACTACGAGTGCGAACATGCAGAGGAGCAATGAAGACCAAACACGGGATATTCGGGACATCTTCAAGGAGCGTGGCAAGTTAAAGAGGAGCTGCACCGAACCTGTAAAACGAGCTTTGGTAAGTAACACCCTTTCAATTACTTTCGTGTAGCCTCGTGTTCTTCGATGTGTATATGTTGTAGTTTCTGTTTCTCTTAAGTGTGGTGTTCTTTGATGTGTAATAAGAAGAGTCTTAATCGTCCTAATGCTTTCGTTTTTAGCTTGATGTAGGAAGTGGGTGTTCTCACCTTGTAGTCTGTTTTTATTTATTTTTCCTTTTGAATTCACTTCTCCGAGTTCTGTTTATCTGGCTTCTACTAAATGGATCTAGGTTGCTCTGAGTATTGATCTAAAAAAGAAGTAACTTCATGTCAGGATGCAGTTCCTGCGAGGAGGGAAGTATGGTTAACCTCGAGATCATGTTTCCAAAATGAGGCTGGATTACACACAAGGTGCCAGTTCCCTAATGATGCTGGATTATACACAAGGTGCAAATTCCCAGATGATGCTGGATTACACACAAGCCAGGTGGAGTCGTCAGCTGTTCGTGTCCTCGTGGCATTAGTAAAGGCTGAAAGAAAGCATGCAGCAGCCCTTGAGAATGTAGTTGAGTTCCCGAAGAAGCGAAAAGAGCAATCAGATGCTCTCTTCACCCAAGCCAAAGAAGAGATGGAAGAAGCCAGAAATAAGCTAGCAGAGGCAGAGCAGGCTAGGCGTCTCCTGCTATCTAAAACTATTGTCAATAAAAATTTTCCTTCATAGAAGCTAGGTTCAAATGTTTATCCAGTCAGCATGCCTGTTGTGATGTCCGTGCATCTACTGATGTGGCACAAAATGTTTTTTTTGGGTCATGTAATAACAACAATTACTTTCCAAACAATAACAGATGAAGCATTGGATATGGTATAGTTCACGCGCAAGCCCGACATTCCAAGTTCAACTTCCACATCAAACTCATGTTCACAGATATCTGCACATTCATACATAATGTCCACAACCACGATTCACTTCAAAGCCAAAAAAATGTGAGGAGAGTTATAAATAAAGAAAATCCTCTACTAGTTCCTGCTACCAGTGCGAGCACAACAAGTCAAGACCATTCGTAAATCAATTATATTTTAATCATTTTTTGTGTTCTAAAATGCCTGCCGGCTCGCGGAAGGACGTGTTGCCGGCACACGCGCGGATTCAATGAAGGCAGGCGGGGCAGTCTTAAGCTGGTTGCACGCGGCGAGGAGGCGTGCTCAGCCGGGCCTGCAGCGGGTGCGGCCCTCTTGGCCGGCGCGCCAGTTCAATGCCTGCGCTATGAGAGGTTGCGTCTGTGTCAGAGCAATCACTCTCTCCAGTCCTTTTTTGTTTGGGTATAACAAAATCTCGTTTTCCATTCACATTTTACAAGTAAATTTCATGGACAAACTTTGACCCGAAGTACGATGGGGACTAGTAAACCAGAATGGAGGTAGTAGTTTTTTAAATCAGAGAAGGGTTTCCCCTTCTGATTTTCATTAAAGAGAACCAACATCTAAATCTAAACCATAGTATTTACCCTAGAACTACCAGGTTCAACATCTCGCAACATAAACCCATACAACCTCCATCGCAAAAAGAAAAAACCATACAACCATACGCCGAGGAGGTACGTAGTACTATGAATTCCATTTTCGCTCCATACCAATCGTTCTAAAAACTACTTACTTATAATGCGCCATTGAAAATCGGAACTCTTAACCCCGCTAAAAAATGATATTTTAAACGTGGCTACTCGATCTGTGGCAACTGGCGAGCCACCGCGCACCAAGTCGTTCACATGTGGTCCCGACCATCAGCTCCTACGGATCAAATTATCACGCGAGCTGACTATTCCTACCAAGGTGCTCCACCACGTACCCGGTACCCGCGAATGCAGCAATCGTGCCCCTAGGGTTTTAGGGTTTATTTGTTAACGTCGCCTTTACGTAACACTCATGTGTGCGAGAAAGCGAGAGGCCGACTACGTGCGTGCGCCTCTTCTCTTCGTATATGTACTCCACCGTTTGTCTGGTGTCCAAAAAATTATAATAACTACTAGCAATGTGCCAATGCGTTGCCACACGATCAAAGTAGATTAATACAGTGGCGGAGCTAGATGCAGATTACGCCTGGGGCTGTGCTATGTTGAGTGATAAACTTCTATGATTTTCTATGCTTTGCATGAAGAAATTACAAATGAAGTTGTTTCTAGGCCTGGGGCTATAGCCCTAGCTGCCCCAGGCCTGTCTCCGCCACATGATTAATACATATTCACCGATTTGATAGAAGAAAGTCTAGCTTTGAAATACGTATATCACTAAAAATATGTTATGTTTCACTCAAAATATATTCCTTTGGCGGTTTTGATGAGATAAGGGAGGAATGTTGCTGGTTTCAAGATTCGAGAAGTGGTATATGTCTAATTTCTACTCTTACTAGCAAGATGCCCGTGCATTGCATGGAACATCAAGATCTTGTGGGAGAAAAGGATGAACGAGGGAAGGCCTTATCTGCAAATGTGGTGAAGAGTGCGGGTAAATTGCCATATTTTCCTTCCTATCCGTCAGATATAAATCATACGACCTACATTGCAGGATGGCAAGCCCACCATCATCACCAACTCTATTTTTTATCCCTACTCTTATAATAAGCATTGTCGGTGATGATCATGTGCCTGTCATCCTGCAATATAGGCCGTCCGATCTATATCTGACGGATAGGAAGGAAACTATGGCAATTTTGCAAAAAGATACCCACACCCCTCTCCACATTTGCAAATAATGCCTTTCCTCGTTCATCCTTTTCCCCCACAAGATAAACTACTCATACAAATGCATCTTGATGTTCCGTGCAATGCATGGGCATCTTGCTAGTTGTTGCAAGAAGCCCATGTGTGTGTGAGAGAGAGAGGGCGAGTGGAGGAGGACAGAGTGCATGTGTGACAAAGACACAAGGAGTGTGTGTGCGATAGGTATCAGCTTAAAATGAGGTGACAGTGTGTGTGTGTGTGTGCATGATCGAGAGGGCGTGTCTCAAGAAGGGAAGAAAAATCTACATAGATACAAGGAGCGGGAGAGAGACATGTATGCGATGGTGGAAGCACGAGTGTGCGGGTGTATAAACCTATCTAGAGGCTAGCTAGTCGATAAATGTTTGTGAGAGAAATACGAGTCGGGGTGCAAAAGCGAGAGTTTTGTGTGTGTGAGAGAGAGACGGTAGTCGGGAAGGGGAGTGGAAGCAGGAGTTGTGTGTGTGTGTGTGTCTGTGAGAGAGAGAGAGAGAGGAGACGGTAGTCGGGGTTGTCTGATCGGTAAACAAATGAATAATGTCAGTCTGGGATGGAGACGAAAAGGAGACCCCAACAAATGTTGTGTCTACAGGAGAGATAGAGAGAGTAACTTTAGTGGTATGAGTCATATGTAGAGACATATAGGGTGTGTGAGAGAATACCATAGAGAGAAAGACAAAGTGAAAGACGAGTGGAGACTGTGTGTTTGGCGGTGAAAAAGAAAGCTTAGATACCGAGTGATACCAGAGAACAGTAGAGACGTGAGAGATAATGAAAATCGTGCAATGTATAATGATAGGGAGAGTGTGACACTTCTCAAGGGAGACGTCGAGAGACCATGTTTGCGAGGATAGGAGCAACATGAAGTGAGCGTGCGGGTGAGCTGGAGAAAAGAGAGTGATAGCTACCTGAAGGAGCATGCATGCGAGAGAGATGGGCGTGAAAGGAGTGAACAAAAAAGGGATTCAAATATTTGAATTCGAGATGATGATACATGTAATCCATACTCGAACCAAAATTGATCTATCAAACATGCATACTCATATGAATTCACGCACATCTATGTTATTTAATATGTAGATATTACTGATCCATACATTTTAGTAGAACATAATTTGGTTAAATTTTTTCGAATTCAACCTTAAGATTTCGAGATCGTTGTATTTGTAAATCATATTATACATATAAAGGAGCAGAATTCTTTGTTGTGCTTTTGAAAGTATATATATATATATATATATATATATATATATATATATATATATAAATGGTGTATATAGAATGTAATTCCAATTGAAAATGGATCCCGCCTGAAAAAATTTAGAATACAGACGGGATTCGAATTGAGTTGGCATGGTAAACGTGCACTCTGCAAAATTTGAACGAAGCGGGGAAAGTCGTAGTAACCGCCCGAAACCAAAATCTGCGGGATGGAAATCACTACTGCCTATCCCTGCCACACAAAGCCTATATGCTGGATTTCTATAGGTCTCGATTGGGGTAGGTTTGTAATTTCACCCAAACGTGACGTAACCACCTCTCACCCGGATTCATACACGGTGGGCGCCAAAACGCAATGTGTCCTCGGCCGAAATCGACTCCTCCCCGATTCATATTCATACACGGTGGGCGCCAAAAACAAACTCTCATCGGCAAATATTCGGTGTATGCGAGATTACCGTCCTATCCCCAACTGACTAATGTTGCTGTGATGTAGTAGAAATTTGAAACGGGGGCTAAGTTTGTAAATTTCCTCGCATTTGAGACAAGCGCGCCCTGAATACATGGTTCCCCCCTTCCTCTCTACCTCCCTTTTCCCCATTCGTACTCCGTGGGTGCCAAAACACCCTCTCCACCCCACCCACCTCCGTCCGCCGCTGTCCGCCACCCCATCCACCGCCGTCCTCCTCCACCATGCCGGAGCTGATACCCCGATGCCGCCGTCCATTACAAGATATCGACCTCTCTCATCCATGGCTTCGGACCGGGATCCTTGCATCCCGTCCTCTCGCTTCATCCCCGTCGCCGTCCACCTTGCCGGCACCGCTCCTACGACCGTCTCGTCCACCACGCCCCACCGCCACTGCTACCCTCCTAGACCTGCTTCCACGCCGCCGACAGCCATCGCTACCGCAGCACCGTCAAATTCTCAGCAGATGCGTACACGGCGCCACACCAGAGGCGGTACTCTTTCGTATCTGCTCAACTTATTTATCGCAGCAAGAAAATAGATCGCCACTGCTTTACTTTGATTTCTTGTCTTGGTTGCGAAGTTGCCTTTGTCTGGTTTGCACCTTCAGATCCGCCATGGCACGCTCAACACCATCCTCGCAATGCTTATGGTTTTCCCCTTTTATATTCCACACTAGTTAAATCACAGTAGACCAAATTTCAAAATTGGGTCAGTCGATTTTTTAGAGCTCGCCGGAGTTCGCCGGTGCGATCGAAGGGGCTCAGGTGGGGACGGTGGTTGTGGGGGGCGGTGGTGGGGCCTCGTCGAACGAAGAAAACTCGACGCGGGTGGGGGCGGGGGTGGGGGTGGCGGAGGAACACAGGCGGTGGGGCCGGTGGTTCGGCCGGCGGCCCGTGCGGTGTTCTGTATGGGAAGCATAGTATGTTCCTTGTCAGGAAGGGGAGCAGGGACATCTGCAGTCAACAGCTGATAGAGCTGGCCTGTACGTGACCGATAGGCTTTCAATTACTAGCGGCAATACAACACCGTAATTTCCAGCCAGTTCCACTTTCCCGATTTATATATCCTGGTTATGGTGTACCCCTGTTATGTACACTATGATCTGCCTAGTTGCTGTGTGCTCTTGTTATCATGGTTTGGCAATAAACTCTCTATACAGTATATTATGAACCTATCATCTGCCAGCTATCCTTACTTCTGGAGCCTATTTTTTTGTGTACTTGTGCCAGATTATATAAATGCACGCACCATATTACAACACACATGAGCTCTCTCACCAGAATCCAGTGATAGCACACAAGTGTTTACAGGGGCGCCCCTATATTAGAATATCATCTGCATTACAAAGATAATCTCACAACTATTTATGTTTTCATGGTTCTCAGATATTATACGCAATTACAGTGAATATCCGAATCCGCGCATCAGAAGAATATTGTGGAACACTGCAATGACTTACAAAATTGGCAGCAAGGCATTGAGTGCCATTCTGGAAGCAATGAAACTCGTATGCTCCCCACCTATTGATTCTTGTTCAGAATATCATCCTAATGACTATTCTAACCTCGAGGAGTCAAAGGCAGATGGCCTGTCCTGTTCATCCATCAAGGTGCCTGTTCTAATTTGGCAAGGTTTATTGATTGCGCATATCTTGCATATGTTGTCTTGCATTTCTTCTACTTTGTTGCACCACCATTTTCTTAGTTTACTCATCATATATGTCGAGATGCCATGCCCATCCATTATAAATACATATTCCATCTGTCATCATACCATGTTTTCCCACTCAAATGCTGTTCTTGTGCATCAGACATCAAAAAGGAAGAGGGTGATTGCCGAACCTGAAGGAGCACCAGCAAAGTCCTTGAGAAACGTGGTGGTGCCGGAGAAATCAGACAGCACCCCACTTATATTGGTTGTACAACCAGTGACACAAAACGTAGGACCGACTGCAGCAGACTGTACCCATACTTCACTGGCCACACCACTAGCTCCACCACACAGGACCTGCACTCCAGCAAAAAGTATACCGATTTCATTTGCCATAGTACCAGCTGTACCACACAAAAATCCCACTCCAGCAAAAAGTACAGCAAGTCCACCGGCCGAAGACCTATCCCAACTGCAGAGACGGCCAATTCCTGCAGATTGGAACCCCATTCCATTTATTCCTAGTTTAAAAGACAATGCTTTGAATGTTGTTAGGGACTACGTGCATATATTCCCATCATGGGAAGATTATTGTGAAGACAAACACCATTTTCACATCTTCCTGTCCAACTTACGTGTAAGTGCTATTATTCATGGTTATTATTTTCCTATTTTCTGCTGATTGAACACACCAATGATTTACATTACATTGTTGTCATGACGAGCAAAGCTTACTTGTGCTTTTCCAGGAAGCATTGCAGCAGTATCGGTGTTACCTGAGGAAATCACACTCTGATGGCAAGTCTATAAACGAATTTCCGGTGAAGTCTCCTGTGCTAAATTTAGAAGACATTGAATGGAAAAACCTTGTTATGCACTGGTCTCGTTCCCAGGATGAGGTACTGTCTACAAAATCACATGACAATTTGAACTTCTACTTTTCCGCATGTGCCTTACAGATCTTTTTTGCAGGAAATCTGTTCGAAGAAGAATTCTGGTTTGACAAGAACGACAGGATATCGCAAATATGCTGCCCGCTGCTTTGCTCTTGTTAGTACCTGTTGTCCTGCATCACTGTACTTGCATACATACCTGGTTCATTATGTGACAGCAGTATGCATGATAGCTTGCTTATCAATTGTTCGCTCCAAATTATTTGATCTGTATGAATGGTTACATTAGTGTAGAATATATCCAATGCCAATGGTTTTTAGCTCTACACTGTTCTTGTAAGTACATGCTGTCCTTTATCAGTGTAAATTATAATGACAGGTAGTTGTTCATGTACCATCACTCTGCAGCTTATTTTCCTTTGCCCTCCATTTTCTACACATCAGATCTATATTTACTCTTACCATAAGGTCGGTACTGAAGAAGTTTAGCTGTGCATTGCTCTTGGCTGTACCTTTTGCCTGTATCGTTGCACTTACATTTATAGCTACTTGGTTATGTAGCATCACTTTTCATCTTATCTTAAATATTCTCCATTTTTTCGTATATTATCACATCTATATTTACTCTTAACAAAATGTAGAATAAAGGCAATGTTTTGAAGAAGATTCTGTGGTAAACTTCTTGAATTGCCCACCATCAGCATGGACATGCCTTTATAGAGCCTGTCTTCACCAATAATGTAAGTTTGTCCATCTCAAGCCTTCAAACTTTGTTGTATATATTTGGTTAGGCATGACTGCAACAGCTGTTTATTTTTGGTGTTTGCATCAAATTGCTTGTTTAAAGTTTATTATATGTAGTTCATAAAAAAAGTCCATCCTTTCTCAATTTAAGTTTTCAGTTGTACAACCAAGTTCCTTCTTCATACCATGTAAATTAAACTATAAAGAGCAAGTGATCTTCTTTTGCACTGCATGTATGCTTCTGTTCTTCATCTATAATCCAGTGGTGTGGTGAACCTACCCACTACAGCACAATGTCATATTCTGCAATGTCTTAACTATGAACAATGTCATATCATTCTACTATTATGTAAACCGTCTCTTTATTTGCCAATCTGAAATGTATAAGTTGATAGCACACTAACCATTGATACTTATGAGTTCTTGATCTGTAATCCAGTGGTGTCGTGAAGCTGCCAACTCCTTCACAATGTCATTTCCTGCCATGTCTTGACCTGAAAAATACCATATTGTGTTAATGCAAATTTAAACTGTGTCACTTTAGAAATGTGATGAATTGTCAGCACTGATACTTTTATGTGCAAAACATGTCATCTGTTTGCTTGTTTATCTTTCAGAGTGAGGAAGATATAAGTGTTGAACAAGCGCAGTCTCATCATCTTGCTTAGCTGCTTGCGCTGCAGCTCCCCAGCAAGGCTAACCTTTCTTGAACTCTATTGAAGTGCTGTCGGTTTTGTATATTATTTTGTCGGCGTGTTTATTTGCACTGGTGGCGATCTTTGATGCCCAGTGTATGTAATCTGCTGTCTGCTTGTGCTTTATTATCATAGTGGCGAACTTTGATGCCCAGTGGATGTAATATGTCGTAATTTCTTTATTGTATAGTATATGCTTTTCTTATTCACAATGCTGCAGTTATTTTACTGTATATATATCATGTCTTCGCAGTAAACCGGCCAAACCGTAAAATTACGGTACATAATCGGGCCGTCATGCAATCACGATGTAGGTTGGGCCTGAAACGTGCCGATCAGCTCACGGGCCGGCAGCAGCCCGAAATGAACCCCGGCCCATGATTGTGCGAATCAAATGACGGGCTTTTAACAGGCCGAAAAATTGTCTCGGTCCTTGTTTGGCCCAATTAGATATCAGCTGCGAGCAGGCCAGATGCAAACCGGGCCGTAGTTAGGCCCAACTATATGACGGGCTTTTAACAGGCTGAAATTAATATGGGGACAAAATGTTAAACGGGCCCTTAACAGGCCAAAACTAATATCAGGCCGAATTACTAAGTGGGGCTTTAGGAAGTGGGCCCAAAAGCTTAGTGTCCAGTTGACGGGCCGAATCTGATATGGGCCATAATTAGGCCCAAAACCTCTTAAAGGGCCGGACCTGATCTGGGCGATAATTTGGCCCAGAACGTGGTAGGCTTTTAACGGGCCGGATCTCATATGGGCCACTATTAGGCCAGGAGCGTGGCGGGCCATTAATAGACCGGATCAAATATGGGCCGGCATTTGGCCCAAAACATGGCAGCCAGTTAATGGGCCGGCCTACTAGGGTCCTCAAAATCTTGTGGGCCTATAGCTGGGCCGGCCCATTAATGTCGGTGAAATCTCGTGGGCCTTTAGCTAGGCCGGCCCATTATGATCCGCAAGAATTTTGTGGCCTTTACCTGGGCCGGCCTATTATGGCACACAAAAATCTTGTGGGCCTTTACCTGGGCCGGCCCATTATGGCCTGCTAAATCTTGTGGGCCTTTAGCTGGGCCAGCCCATTATGGTCCGCAAAATCTCGTGGGCCTTTAGCTGGGCCGGCCCATTATGGTCCACAAAATCTTGTGGGCCTTTAGTTGGGCCGGCCCATTTTAACTTGTTGGGCCGTGCCACGTGTCGACGTATCATGGGCGCCTTCTGTCCAGTGAGTGGATGACATCTGCCCCGATGATGAGCCGACACGTGTTTCCTCTAGCCAATGATGATTTTACACATGGAAAATCCCCATTGGTCGGGGCTGTTAACGGGTTATCGGATCCAAAACCCGACTCGGTAGCTTAACGGTGTTCCGTTACGGTGGATGCCACGTGTCGGTCACCCTTGACGAAAGCACTTCTGTGACGCGCGATTTATCGTCATGGAAGTGGACACTTCCGTGATGATAATTTTGGTAATGTCATGGAACACTTCTACGACAGCACAGGTATGACTATCTTGATTCTGTCATAAATTTGTCATGGATGTACATGCATGACAAAAAAAGCGACCTACTATGACAAACACGTATCATAACGGAAGTGTATTTTTTTGTAGTGATAATAATAGTGCACGTGCATTGGACTAAGATGGAATCTGCGAGCATTTAATACATAGGAGAAGACAAGGTAATATGGGCTCTTTGTTAAATCAACAATAATGCATATAAGAGCCACTTCAACATTTTAATTATGGTCTTCTCATCTCGACCCCGAAAGAAAAGAAAAGAAATAAAACTATTTACTCAGGAAAGCTCCCAACAAGCAAAAGAAGAACGAGAAATCTTTTTGGGTTTTCTTTTAATTATGATTACTACAAGCATGGAAAGTAAACTAGCTAAACGCTACAACTAATTTTTTTAGTTTTTCTTAATGTCTTTCAAACACACAAGAAGAAGACTAGAAAATAAAATAAACTAGCATGGATAGTACAATGAAAAAGTATGAGCACTGTTGGGGATATTACTACTGGGCGTAAACCGGCCAGGAGAGGCCGGGTTAACTTCATCAGTAGTTATCATATCTGAAGCCCATGAAGGCAGACGAAGACGCTTCAAGAAGGCCCAGGGCCCAAAGCGGTTTAAGGCCTGTAGACGTAAAACCGGTATTGACAATGTAACTTGTACTGTATGGTAGAAAGAGCAGATACCGGGTCGGACACGTTTATGAGCCGGCCTCGGGACTCTGTAAACTGACGGGCGTTGACCCATGTATATAAGGGGACGACCCAGCGGCGATTCAGGACAACAAACAACAACTCGAGACCCAGGCAAAGCGTATTCGCTCCCTGGTCATCGAAACCCCATCAATTCCATCACAACTAGACGTAGGCTTTTACCTTCATCGAAGGGGCCGAACTAGTATAGACTCTCTTGCGTCCCTTGTCCTCTTTAACCTCTTCAAGCTAACCCGTAGCGATGTCTCCACGACTAAGTCCTTTCACGAGGACATCTGCCATGACAAAACCACGACAGTTGGCGCCCACCGTGGGGCTATCGCATGATGGTTTCAAGTTCTTGGAGGGCAACTTCGAAGGACTCAAGGGTTACGCTTTGGGCCGGATGACCAATAGTCGTCGCGGCAAGCTCTACATCGACGATGCAGGCTGGGGCCCCGAGGCCGGCTCAATCGAGTACGGGTACCGGGTCCCCTTTGGTGGCATACACGTTTTCATTAGCAAGATCGGCGAACCGGGCCCTAAGACGGACATCTGCGCCGACCTCATCGAGACAGCTCAGCGTGCGAGATCTGCCCGGGTCAAGCCTGTCATGAAGCATGCCTTCATGGGCATCATCCATGGAGGGGAATACGAGGACATATCAGCATCTGGTGGTGAGACCGTCATTTATTCTGGCGACGAGTCATCTACCGAAGAGACTGAGTCGTTATATCAGCTGCAAGATGGCCGGATTGGGGGCTGTTCCGATGGCAACAGTATTCCAGACCCATCTGATCTGCCAAACCGGTTGCGATCTTCATGGCCGGTACACAGCCGGCGCTTCACTCTTCGACCGCAGCAGCGATGATATCCGGATCGACAGCGGTGACGGCAGCCGGGGCAGGAGGCCCTGTGCGACTGCCGGCTCAGGTTTTATCTGATTTATTTGATGCATTGGCAACACTGATGGCGGAGGCTAACCCGGCGGATCAGGATGCCCACAATGCGGAAATCGCGAAAGTAAAGGATCAGATTACTCAAGCCAAAGCCGATTTAGCAGCTGAAGATACCAGGATGGCCGCAGAGCGGGCCGCTTTGGATGCACAAGCTTACCGGCTTATGCTGGATCATAATGCGTCGCACGAAGTCCTGAAGAGGAGGCACCGGTCTCGCCTACCTCCGGTTTATGATGCTAGGAACCTCTTTAACACCCCAGGAGCGGGGACCAGTAACCCGCCGGTAGCAAACCGGGTGGAGGCGCCTGGAGAAGGGGGGCCGGTTCAGCCACGTTTGATGGATCCGCCTCGTCATAACAACATTGTGATGCAGCCTGTCCCAACACCACCGGGTCATTACTCTACCCCGATGGACAACCTTGTTGCTGCCGCTTCACGGCTGGCGGCCATCCCGATCGAAGGTGATTCTCCGGCGGCGGTTGAGACGCGCCGGGTGAAAGAGCTTCTTCAGACAACCTTGGTCCAATAGGAGGCTTACTCCTATAGTCGCGATCGGATTCATTCCACTCCTCGTCCAAGCCGGAGCTACAGCAGGCGTATGGATGAACCGACAGTATCAAGCAATGCGCGGAACCGTGAATCGCCCCATGGCAACAACCCGACAGGTGGTGCTGGTGATGCTCACGAGGTGGTGGACCGGGCTCGAGCACGCAGGGAGGCCGAGTTAGCAGCGCAACATGAAGCCCGTCAGCTTACTCCGGTTTGTCCAACCACGTCGGTAGAGCCAGGAGTTACCTCTAGTTCTTTGGGCGTGTCGTGTCTCGTTCCAGCATTGCGTAACATGCGCCTGCCCAAGGATTTCAAGGGCCCTCGTAAGGTGCCGAATTACACTGCCGATTTATCCCCTAAGACATGGGTTGAAAGCTATGAGATGGCTATGGAGATGCCGGATGTGGATGATGCGGCATGTGCAAAGTATTTTACCATGATGTTGGAAGGGACGGTCCGTACTTGGCTAAAGAGTTTACCGGCGAATTCTATCAGGTCATGGGACGAGTTGAGAACCCGGTTTATCCAGAATTTCAAAGATACATGCAAGCAACCCATGTCAATTGTGGACTTAGCTGCCTGTGTCCAGGAGGAAGGAGAATCAACAACCCGGTGGGTGCGCCGGGTCTCGGAAATTTTGCATTCATCGGACCGCATCGACGCGGATACTGCAGTTCTAACATTGGAAGGAAATTTCCGGTTTGAACCCCTGAAGTTAAAGTTGGGACGGCTCAAACGTTATTGTAATGACATGGGAACCCTCATGGCTGCTCTGGTGAAGTATGTCGATTCTGATAGTACCAAGGATCTCGAGTCTGACAATGATAAGACAGGGAAGGGAATAAGAAGCGGCAACGCCAAGGGGAAGCACCACAACTCAGCGGGTCATGGAAACGGCGGCAAGCGTAAAGCGGATCACAGCTTGGACTTTGTGGCTAATACCAGCGCGCAGGACAAGGGCCAGCGACGCAAGGGTAAACCGCCCCAACGCGGTGGAGCATCGAGCCCTAACCCGGACCGACTAGCTTATCCATTGAACCAGCCTTGCCCGAAACATGGGACGAAGGAGATGCCGTCCACACACCTCTGGAAGGATTGCTACATCATGCAAGAATTCAAAAATTCTAACTCTTTCCGGTATGATAATGGGCCGGGTGGCGGTTCGGGCCACAGATCTCATGGGCCGGGTTATGGTGGAGGAAATTCCGGTTCAGGCTTCCATGGTAATTAGGGTGGACATAACAATCAAGGTAGCCAGGGCAACCAAGGTGCCTACAATAATCAGGGTAATCAGTAGTAGCAGCAGTCGGGTTACCAGAGCAATCCGAAGTAGTTAAATAGTGGGCAATATCACGTCTTCACCACTAGCTTAGACAAACTTGACTGATACGTCCATTTTGCATCATGCTTTTATATCGATATTTATTGCATTATGGGCTGTTATTTCACCTTATGTCACAATACTTATGGCTATTCCCTCTTATTTTACAAGGTTTACATAAGGAGGGAGAATGCCGACAGCTGGAATTCTGGGCTGGAAAAGGAGCAAATATTAGAGGCCTATTTTGCGCAACTCCAAAAGTCCTGAAACTCCACGGAATATCTTACAATAAATAATAAAAAATCCTCGCCAAAGATGAAGGCCAGGGGGCCCACACCCTGTCCACGAGGGTGGGGGCACGCCCCCCTCTAGGGCGCGCCCCCTACCTCATGGGCCCCCTGGTGGCTCTCCGACGTCCATCTTCTGCTATATGAAGTCTTTCGAGGAGAAAAAAATAGCAAGCAACCTTTCAGGACGAAACTACGCCGCCATGAGGCGGAACCTTGGCGGAACCAATCTAGGGCTCCAGCAAAGCTGTTCTGCCGGGGACACTTCCTTCCGGGAGGGGGAAATCATCGCCATCGTCATCACCAACGCTCCTCTCATCGAGAGAGGGAAATCTCCATCAACATCTTCACCAGCACCATCTCATCTCCAAACCCTAGTTCATCTCTTGTATCCAATTCTTGTCTCAAGTCCGTGATTGGTGCTAGTAGGTTGCTAGTAGTGTTGATTACTCCTTGTAGTTGATGCTAGTTGGTTTACTTGGTGGAAGATCATATGTTCAGATCCTTTATGCATATTATTACCCCTCTGATTATGAAGATGAATATGCTTTGTGAGTAGTTACGTTTGTTCCTGAGGACAAGGGAGAAGTCTTGCTGTTAGTAGTCATGTGAATTTGGTATTCGTTCGATATTTTGATGAGATGTATGTTGTCTAGCCTCTAGTGGTGTTATGTGAACGTTGACTACATAACACTTCACCATTATTTGGGTCTATAGGAAGGCATTGGGAAGTAATAAGTAGATGATCGGTTGCTAGAGTGATAGAAGCTTAAACCCTAGTTTATGCGTTGCTTCGTAAGGGGATGATTTGGATCCATATGTTTCATGCCATGGTTAGGTTTACCTTAATAATTTTGTTGTAGTTGCGGATGCTTGCAATAGAGGTTAATCATAAGTGGGATGCTTGTTCAAGTAAGAACAGCACCCAAGCACCGGTCCACCCACATATCAAATTATCAAAGTACCGAACGCGTGAACGTGATGAAAACTAGCTTGACGATAATTCCCATGTGTCCTCGGGAGCGCTTTTCCTTATATAAGAGTTTGTTCAGGCTTGTCCTTTTCCAAAAAAAGGATTGGGCCATCTTTCTGCACTTTATTTACTTTTATTACTTGTTGCTCATTACGAATTATCTTATCACAGAACTATCTGTCACCACTTGTTTCGGTACTTGCAGAGAATACCTTGCTGAAAACCGCTTATCATTTCCTTCTGCTCCTCGTTGGGTTCGACACTCTTACTTATCGAAAGGACTACGATAGATCCCCTATACTTATGGGTCATCAAGACTCTTTTCTGGCGCCGTTGCCGGGGAGTGTAGCGCCTTTGGTAGGTGGAATTTGGTAAGGAAAAATTTATATAGTGTGCTGAAATTTACTGTCACTTGTTACTATGGAAAGTAATCCTCTGAGGGGCTTGTTCAGGGTATGTTCACCCCGATCAGTAGAGCAAAGAGTTGCCCCTCAACCTACTGAACCTATTGAAAATGAAGTTCCTTTTGAATTTCTTTCGGGTATGATAGAAAAACTGCTAGCTAATCCTTTTACAGGAGATGGAACAAAGCATCCTGATGAACACTTAATATATGTGGATGAAGTTTGTGGATTATTTAAGCTTGCAGGTATACCCGATGATGTTGCTAAGTAGAAGGTCTTCCCTTTATCTTTGAAGGGAGACACATTGACATGGTATAGGCTATGTGATGATACGATATCATGGAACTATAAAAGATTGAAATTGGAATTTCATCAAAAGTATTACCCTATGCATCTTGTTCATCGTGATCGCAATTATATATATAATTTTTGGCCTCGTGAAGGAGAAAGCATCGCTCAAGCTTGGGGGAGGCTTAAATCAATGTTATATTCATGCCACAATCATGTGCTTCCAAGAGTTACAATTATTCAAAACTTTTATGCTCGGCTTTCTGAAAACAATCGCACCATGCTCGATACTTCTTGTGCTGGCTCTTTTATGATGAAGACTATTGAATTTAGATGGGATTTATTGGATAGAATTAAACGCAACTCTGAAGATTGGGATCTCGACAAAGGTAAGGAGTCAGGTATGACACCTAAGTTTGATTGTGTTAAATATTTTATGGATACTGATATTTTCCGTAAGTTTAGCACTAAATATGGACTTGACTCTGAGATAGCAGCTTCTTTCTGTGAATCTTTTGCTACTTATGTTGATCTCCCTAAGGAGAAGTGGTTTAAATATCATCCTCCCATAGAAGTAAAAGTAGCTCCACCTATTAAAGTTGAAGAAAAGACTATCACTTATAATGATCCTATTGTCCCTACTTCTTATGTTGAGAAACCACCTTTCTTTGTCAGAATAAAGGATCATGCTAAAGCTTCAACTGTGGTTCGTAAAAGCAATATTAGAACATATACACCTCCTGAGCAAGTTAAAGTAGAACCTAATGTTGCTATTGTTAAAGATCTCTTATCAGATAATATTGATGGGCATGTTATTCAGTTCTGCGGTGAAACTGCTAGAATTGCTAAACCTTGTGCTAAAGATAAACATAGACCTGTGGTAGGCGTGCCTGTTATTTCTGTTAAAATAGGAGTTCATTGTTATCATGGCTTATGTGATATGGATGCTAGTGCTAGTGTTATGCCTTATACTTTGTATAAAGAAATCAAGCATGAAATTGCACCTGCTGACTTAGAAGATATTGATGTCACAATTAAGCTTGCCAATAGAGATACTATATCAGCTATGGGAATAGTTAGAGATGTTGAAGTCTTGTGTGGGAAAACTAAATATCCTGCTGATTTTCTTGTTCTCAGTTCCCCACAAGATAGCTTTTGTCCCATTATATTTGGTGGACCCTTCTTGAACACTGTTAATGCTAGGATAGACCGCAAAAACAATGTTGTTACTATTGGCTTGGATGATATGATCCATGAGTTTAATTTATCTAAATTTAGTAAACAACACCGTGAAGAGGAATTGCCTAGTAAAGATGAAATTATTGGTCTTGCTTCTATTGCCGTACCTCCTAGTGATCCTTTAGAACAATATTTGCTAGACCATGAAAATGATATGTTTATGAATGAAAGAAGGGAAATAGATGAAGTGTTCTTTAAACAGGAACCTATTCTGAAACACAATTTGCCTGTTGAAATCCTAGGGGATCCTCCTCCACCCAAGGGTGATCCCGTGTTTGAGCTTAAACCATTGCCTGATAATCTTAAATATGCTTATCTTGATGAAAAGAAGATATATCCTGTTATTATTAGTGCTAACCTTTCAGAGCATGAAGAAGAAAGATTATTGAAAACCCTGAAGAAGCACCGTGCTGCTATTGGATATACTCTTGATGATCTTAAGGGCATTAGTCCCACTTTATGTCAACATAAAATAAATTTGGAAGCAGATGCTAAACCAGTTTGTGATCCTCAAAGACGTATGAATCCTAAGATGAAAGAAGTGGTAAGAAAAGAAATACTAAAGCTTCTGGAAGCAGGTATAATTTATCCCGTTGCTGATAGTCATTGGGTAAGTCCTGTCCATTGTGTCCCTAAGAAGGGGGGTATTACTGTTGTCCCTAATGATAAAGATGAATTGATCCCGCAAAGAATTATTACAGGTTATAGGATGGTAATTGATTTCCGCAAATTAAATAAGGCAACTAAGAAAGATCATTACCCCTTACCTTTTATTGATCAAATGCTAGAAACATTATGCAAACATACACACTATTGCTTTCTAGATGGTTATTTTGGTTTCTCTCAAATACCTGTGTCGGCTAAAGATCAATCAATGACTACTTTTACATGCCCTTTTGGTACTTTTGCTTATAGACGTATGCCTTTTGGTTTATGTAATGCACCTGCTACCTTTCAAAGATGCATGATGGCTATATTCTCTGACTTTTGTGAAAAGATTTGTGAGGTTTTCCTGGACGACTTTTCCGTCTATGGATCTTCTTTTGATGATTGCTTGAGCAATCTTGATCGAGTTTTGCAGAGATGTGAAGAAACTAATCTTGTCTTGAATTGGGAAAAGTGCCACTTTATTGTTAATGAAGGTATTGTCTTGGGGCATAAAGTTTCTGAAAGAGGTATTGAAGTTGATAAAGCCAAGGTAGATGCTATTGAAAAGATGCCATGTCCTAAGGACATCAAAGGTATAAGAAGTTTCCTTGGTCAAGCCGGATTTTATAGTAGGTTCATTAAGGACTTCTCAAAAATTTCTCGGCCTCTGACTAATCTATTACAAAAAGATGTACCATTTGTCTTTGATGATGATTGTGTAGAAGCATTTGAAATACTTAAGAGAGCATTAGTCTCTGCACATGTTGTTCAGCCACCTGATTGGAATTTACCCTTTGAAATTATGTGTGATGCTAGTGATTATGCTGTAGGTGCTGTTCTAGGGCAAAGAGTTGATAAAAAATTAAATGTTATCCATTATGCTAGTAATACTCTAGACAATGCTCAAAGAAATTATGCTACTACCGAAAAAGAACTTTTAGTAGTTGTATTTGCTTGTGATAAATTCAGACCTTATATTGTCGATTCTAAAGTAACTATTCACACTGATCATGCTGCTATTAATTATCTTATGGAAAAGAAAGATGCTAAACCTAGGCTTATTAGATGGGTTCTCCTGCTACAAGAATTTTATTTGCATATTGTTGATAGAAAAGGAGCCGAGAACCCCGTTGCAGACAACTTATCTAGGTTAGAGAATGTTCTTGATGACCCACTACCTATTGATGATAGCTTTCCTGATGAACAATTAAATGTCATAAGCACTTCTCGTAGCACTCCATGGTATGCTGATTATGCTAATTATATTGTTGCTAAATTTATACCACCTAGCTTCACATACCAACAAAAGAAAAAGTTCTTCTATGATTTGAGACATTACTTTTGGGATGACCCACATCTTTATAAAGAAGGAGTAGATGGTGTTATTAGATGTTGTGTACCTGAGCATGAACAGGAACATATCCTACACAAGTGTCATTCCAAAGCTTATGGAGGACACCACGCTAGAGATAGAACTGCACATAAGGTATTACAATTCGGTTTTTATTGGCCTACTCTCTTCAAGGATGCCCGTAAGTTTGTTTTGTCTTGTGATGAATGCCAAAGAATTGGTAATATTAGTAGACGTCAAGAAATGCCTATGAATTATTCACTTGTTATTGAACCATTTGATGTTTGGGGCTTTGATTATATGGGACCTTTTCCTGCCTCCAATGGATATACACATATTTTAGTTGCTGTTGATTATGTTACTAAGTGGGTAGAAGCTATTCCAACTAGTAGTGCTGATCATAACACCTCTATTAAAATTCTTAAGGAAGTTATTTCCGAGGTTTGGAGTCCCTAGATATTTAATGACTGACGGTGGTTCACACTTTATTCATGGTGCTTTCCGTAAAATGCTTGCTAAATATGACGTTAATCATAGAATTGCATCACCTTATCACCCACAGTCTAGTGGTTAAGTAGAATTGAGTAATGGAGAACTCAAATTAATTTTGCAAAAGACTGTCAACAGGTCTAGAAAGAATTGGTCCAAGAAACTTGATGATGCATTATGGGCTTATAGAAATGCATATAAAAATCCAATGGGTATGTCTCCATATAAAATGGTTTATGGAAAAGCATGTCACTTGCCTCTCGAACTAGAACATAAGGCATATTGGGCTATTAAAGAGCTCAACTATGATTTCAAACTTGCCGGTGAGAAGAGGTTATTTGATATTAGCTCACTTGATGAATGGAGAACCCAAGCTTATGAAAATGCCAAGTTGTTTAAAGAAAAAGTTAAAAGATGGCATGACAAAAGGATACAAAAGCGTGAGTTTAATGTAGGTGATTATGTATTGCTATACAACTCTCGTTTGAGATTTTTTGCAGGAAAAATTCTCTCTAAATGGGAAGGCCCCTACGTTATTGAGGAAGTCTATCATTCGGGTGCCATAAAAATTAACAACTTTGAAGGCACAAACCCGAAGGTGGTAACCGGTCAAAGAATTAAACATTATATCTCAGGTAATCCCATAAATGTTGAAACCAATATTATTGAAACCGTAACCCTGGAGGAATACATAGGAGACACCTTCCAGAATGTTTTAGACTCCGAAAAGGAATAGGTATGTGGTACGGTAAGTAGACCGACTCCAAAACAATTTTTAAGGCAATATTTCTCCGTTTTGGAATATTTAGAAAAATAGAAAAATAAATAGCAGTCCGGGAAGGACACGTGGGCCCCATGAGGGTGGTGGGCGCGCCCTACCCCCTGGGCGTGCCCCCCTACCTCGTGAGCACCTCGTGTGCCTTCCGGACTCCGTTTTCTTGCACGATACGTATTTTGGTCGGTAAAAATTCATTATATATTCTCCCAAAGGTTTTGACTCGTGTATCACGCAATTATCCTCTGTTTTCGTTTCGAGCTGTCCCACTGCAGATTAGATCAACATGTCATCCCAGGATTCGGAAGGAGAAAATTATGTGGATGATTACTTAGCAAATCCCAAGGTCTATGGAGATGTGGAACACGATGGTCGGACCACGGAGGAAGAAGAGGACTATGAACCCAAGGGGAAGGAGGAGACGAGCTCAGATGAAGATAAAGCCCCATTACCTCAACCTGGGGACATGCACGTGGAGTTCAAAAAGTCAAGTCTCCCCGATAGGGTAAAGAAACCAAAGTTCGAGTTTATCCCTTTTCGTCTCTTGCAGGAAAATAAGTAAGACCTATGCAAAAAGATATTAACCCTGGAGTGGGAGATTGATGATCTAAGGGATCAAAATACCGTCCTCAAGCGCAAATTAAGGGAGACGTCTATGCCATCAACTAAGACAACGATACCATCATCTTCTTCACCAAAGAAGGAGACATAATCACATGGGTATGGGCACTCCCCTTGGCAACTGCCAAGCTTGGGGGAGGTGCCCCGGTATTGTATCACAAACACACTCCTATCTTTACTGTTTTTCTTAGTTCGATCCTATTAGTAGTATCTTGATTTAGTAGAATAAAGTTGATGGCATGATTTAGTTTTGAGTTTTGCTTTATGATCTCTCTATGTAATTAAGTCTGTGAGCTATATAATAAAGATTAGTGTTGAGTCAAGGGCTTGATTATTTTGCCATGATCTTGGGTGAATAAAAGAAAGAAGGAAAAGAAAAATGAAAAGAAACAAAAGAGTTCATATTGATCTTATTGAGAGTAATGACTTCACATAGAAAGAATATGATGATTAAAATTTGTTGGGAGTTGGCAGACATAGCCTTGGTCATCGTTGAAATTAATAGGAAGTAATAAGGAAAGAGAGGTTTCACATATAGATATATTATCATTGACATCTTTTATGATTGGGAGCACTCATTAAATATGACATGCTAAAAGAGTTGATGTTGGACTAGGAAGACAACATGATGAGTTATGTTTTCTTATATCTGAGATAAAGTATGTTGTCAGGGATCCTCCAACATGTTGAGCTTGCCTTTCCCCCTCATGCTAGCCAAATTCTTAGCACCAAGTAGAGATACTACTTGTGCTTCCAAATACCCTTAAACCAGTTTTGCCATGAGAGTCCACCATATCTACATATGGATTGAGTAAGATCCTTTAAGTAAGTTGTCATCGGTGCAAAGCAACAAAAATTGCTCTAAATATGTATGATTGATTGGTGTGGGAGAAATAAACTTTATATGACCTTGTGATGTGGACGTAATAAAAGCGACGGACTGCATAATAAAGGTTCATATCACAAGGGGCAATATAAAGTGACGTTCTTTCGCATTGAGATTTTGTGCATCCAACCATAAAAGCGCACGGCAACCTCTGCTTCCCTCTGCGAAGGGCCTATCTGTTACTATTATCTTCTACCTTATGCAAGAGTCATGGTGATTTTCACCTTTCCCTTTTCATTTTATCCTTTGGCAAGCACAACATGTTGGAAAGAGTCTGATATATGTACCTAATTGGATGTAGGGGAGCATGAGTTATTATTGTTAACATTACCCTTGAGGTTAAAAGTTGTGGGGCGAAACTATAAGCCCCTATCTTTCTCTGTGTCCGATTAAAACTCCATAACCACAAGTATTGCGTGAGTGTTAGCAATTATAAAGGACTAGATGATAGTTGAGTACGTGGACTTGCTTTTAAGCTCCGACATAGACTCTTTCTAATGTTATGATAAATTGCAATTGCTTCAATGACTGAGATTATAGTTTGTTAGTTCTCAATGAAGTTTTTGATTCATACTTTTGCATTGTGAATATATCGTCACTTGAACATAAGTAATCATATGACAATATCTATATATGTTGCTGTTATGAGAATAATCATGATGCCTTCATGTCCGTATTTTATTTTTATCGACACCTCTACCTCTAAACATGGGGACATATTTATCGTTATCGGCTTCCGCTTGAGGACAAGCGAGGTCTAAGCTTGGGGGAGTTGATACGTCCATTTTGCATTATGCTTTTATATCGATATTTATTGCATTATGGGCTGTTATTTCACGTTATGTCACAATACTTATGGCTATTCTCTCTTATTTTACAAGGTTTACATAAGGAGGGAGAATGCCGGCAACTGGAATTCTGGGCTGGAAAAGGAGCAAATATTAGAGGCCTATTCTGCGCAACTCCAAAAGTCCTGAAACTCCACAGAATATCTTACAATAAATAATAAAAAATCCTCGCCAAAGATGAAGGCCAGGGGGCCCACACCCTGTCCACGAGGGTGGGGGGCGCGCCCCCCCTCTAGGGCGCGCCCCTACCTCGTGGGCCCCCTGGTGGCTCTCCGACGTCCATCTTCTGCTATATGAAGTCTTTCGAGGAGAAAAAAAATAGCAAACAACCTTTCGGGACGAAACTCCGCCGCCACGAGGTGGAACCAATCTAGGGCTCCGGCAGAGCTATTCTGCCGGGGACACTTCCCTCCGGGAGGGGGAAATCATCGCCATCATCATCACCAACGCTCCTCTCATTGGGAGAGGGCAATCTCCATCAACATCTTCACCAGCACCATCTCATCTCCAAACCCTAGTCCATCTCTTGTATCCAATTCTTGTCTCCAAGTCCGGGATTGGTGCTAGTAGGTTGCTAGTAGTGTTGATTACTCCTTGTAGTTGATGCTAGTTGGTTTACTTGGTGGAAGATCATATGTTCAGATCCTTTATGCATATTATTACCCCTCTGATTATGAACATGAATATGCTTTGTGAATAGTTACATTTGTTCCTGAGGGCAAGGGAGAAGTCTTGCTGTTAGTAGTCATGTGAATTTGGTGTTCGTTTGATATTTTGATAAGATGTATGTTGTCTAGCCTCTAGTGGTGTTATGTGAATGTCGACTACATAACACTTCACCCTTATTTGGGCCTAGTGGAAGGCATTGGGAAGTAATAAGTAGATGATGGGTTGCTAGAGTGACAAAAGTTTAAACCTTAGTTTATGCGTTGCTTCGTAAGGGGCTGATTTGGATCCATATGTTTCATGCTATGGTTAGGTTTACCTTAATACTTTTGTTGTAGTTGCGGATGCTTGCAATAGAGGTTAATCATAAGTGGGATGCTTGTTCAAGTAAGAACAGCACCCAAGCACCGGTCCACCCACATATCAAATTATCAAAGTACCGAACGTGAATCATATGAACGTGATGAAAACTAGCTTGACGATAATTCCCATGTGTCCTCGGGAGCACTTTTCCTTATATAAGAGTTTGTTCATGCTTGTCCTTTGCTACAAAAAGGATTGGGCCATCTTGCTGCACTTTTTTTTTACTTTTTTTTACTTGTTGCTTGTTACGAATTATCTTATCACAAAACTATCTGTCACCACTTGTTTCAGTACTTGCAGAGAATACCTTGCTGAAAACCGCTTATCATTTCCTTCTGCTCCTCGTTGGGTTCGACACTCTTACTTATCGAAAGGACTATGATAGATCCCCTATACTTGTGGGTCATCAATGACCAAAAGCTTCATAAGAGGGCAGTGAACTTCGTTGAACCGGCAGTGCCCCGTTACCTGCGTTGGTTTGAGCAGCTGATTGTGTGGAGTAGAGAAGATCATCCTCCCCGGGTTGACAATCCGGGTCATCTGGCATTGGTGGTGGCACCTCAGGTGGGAGGTTATAAGTTCACCAAGGTTCTCATGGATGGAGGAAGCAGTATCAATATCCTTTACTATGAAACTTTCCGTCGCATGGGGTTAACGGATAAAAATCTTAAATCGCCCAATACGGTGTTCCATGGTGTGGTGCCTAGTAAATCGGCATATCCCATTGGAAAGATAGCTCTGGAGGTGGCTTTTGGAGATGAGCATGACTCGAGATCAGATACTTTAACCTTTGAAGTGGTGAAAATCAAAAGTCCAATATGGTTAGGACCTTTTGGAGATGAGCACGGCCTTGCTATGTCTATCTGCAGCTCAAGATGCCGGGTCACAAAGGAACTATAATTGTACATGGGAGCCGTAAGATTGCTCTGGAGTGTGAAGAAGGTGATGAGGCCTATGCTGAGTCGGTTTGTGCCACAGAAGAGTTGAAGTTTTACAAAGATAATGTTGATCCGGCAGATATGACCTCATTGAAGAAGCCAACTACAGAGCATGATCCGGCCCTGAAGTTTAAATCGGCTGATGAGAATAAGCTTGTTGACTTCGTACCTGGCGATTCATCCAAGCAGATCAGCATCAGCGCTAACTTGGATCCGAAATAGGAAAGTGCGCTCATCGAGTTCATCCATGAGAATCGGGACATCTTTGCGTGGAAGCCTTCTGACATGCCAGGTGTACCGATAGAGCTCACTGAGCACACTCTTAATGTTGATACTAAGTATAAACCGGTCAAGCAGTTTCTCCGCCGGTTCAATGAAGAAAGATGCAAGACCATTGGAGAAGAAGTGGCCAGGCTCTTGGCGGCTGGATTTATCGTTGAAGTTTTTCATCCTGAGTGGTTGGCTAATCCGGTGCTGGTCCTTAAGAAGAACGGCACTTGGCGTATGTGTGTGGACTACACAGATCTCAACAAAGCTTGTCCAGCAGATCCCTTTGCCCTCCCCCGTATTGGTCAAATTATTGATGCTACGGCAGGTTGCGAGCGTTTAAGCTTCTTGGATGCATATTTTGGTTATCATCAGATCAAGATGGCAGTTAACGACCAGAAGAAGACGGCCTTCATAACCCCCTTTGGAGCCTTCTGGTATGTGTCCATGCCCTTTGGGCTCAAGAGTGCCCAGACGACTTATCAACGGTGTGTGCAGAATTGTCTTCATAAACAAATCGGCCGTAATGTTCATGCCTATGTGGATGATATTGTGGTGAAATCAAGGAAGAAGGAGACATTGATTGATGACTTGAAGGAAACCTTCGATAACCTGCGGGTTTACAAAATGATGCTTAATCTGGCCAAGTGCGTTTTTGGTGTACCGGCAGGCAAGCTCTTGGGCTTTTTGGTGTCTAACAGGGGCATTGAAGCTAATCCGGAAAACATCAAGGCAATCACCTCCTTGTCCAAACCAAAGTGTATGAATGATGTTCAACGCCTAGCAGGCCGGATTGCCGCGTTGAGCCGTTTTATCAGCCGCCTGGGTGAGAAGGCCACCCCTTTGTATCAGATGTTGAAGAAAACGGATAACTTCGTCTGGAGTGACGCCACAGATAAAGCATTTGAGGATTTAAAGCAGCGGCTGGATAACCCGCCGGTTCTGGCTGCTCCGGTTGACAAAGAGCCACTGTTGCTATATGTGGCGGCTAATGCGAGCAGTGAGTGTGGCTATTGTGGTGGAGCGCAAGGAAGCAGGAAAGGAATATCCGATTCAATGTCCAGTTTATTATATCAGTGAGGTGCTTATCGAGTCCAAGCAGAGGTACCCACACTGGCAGAAATTGGTCTATGGAGTTTTCATGGCAAGCCGGAAGCTCAAGCAATATTTCCAAGGTCATCCCATCACGGTGGTCAGCTCTGCTCCTTTGGGAGATATAATCCAGAACAGGGAAGCAACTGGCCGGATTGCCAAGTGGGCTATCGAGCTCGGTCCTCACGGGTTGAAATACATACCCCGAACGACGATCAAATCTCAGGCACTTGTGGATTTCATCAATGATTGGATGGAACTACAAGCACCAGAAGAGAAGCCGGATCATGATGTCTACTACACAACCTTCTCCTTGTAGACGTTGTTGGGCCTGCAAGTGCACATGTTTGTAGGACAGTAGCACATTTCCCTCAAGTGGATTACCCAAGGTTTATCAATCCGTAGGAGGCGTAGGATGAAGATGGTCTCTCTCAAGCAACCCTGCAACCAAATAACAAAGAGTCTCTTGTGTCCCCAACACACCCAATACAATGGTAAATTGTATAGGTGCACTAGTTCGGCGAAGAGATGGTGATACAAGTGCAATATGGATGGTAGATATAGGTTTTTGTAAACTGAAAATATAAAAACAGCAAGGTAGCGAGCAGTAAAAGGTATTGCAATGATAGGAAACAAGGCCTAGGGTTCATACTTTCACTAGTGTAAGTCCTCTCAACAATAATAACATAGTTGGATCATATAACTATCCCTCAACATGCAACAAAGAGTCACTCCAAAGCCACTAATAGCGGAGAACAAACGAAGAGATTATGGTAGGGTACGAAACCACCTCAAAGTTATTCGTTCCAATCAATCCATTGGGCTATTCCTATAAGTGTCACAAACAGCCCTAGAGTTCGTACTAGAATAACAACTTAAGACACAAATCAACCAAAACCCTAATGTCACCTAGATACTCCAATGTCACCTCAAGTATCCGTGGGTATGATCATACCATATGCATCACACAATCTCAAATTCATCTATTCAAACCAACACAAAGTACTTCAAAGAGTGCCCAAAGTTCCTACCGGAGAATCACGACGAAAACGTGTGCCAACCCCTATGCATAGGTTCATGGGCGGAACCCGCAAGTTGATCACCAAAACATACATCAAGTGAGTCACGTGATATCCCATTGTCACCACAGATACGCACGGCTAGACATACATCAAGTGTTCTAAAATCTTTAAAGACTCAATCCGATAAGATTACTTCAAAGGGAAAACTCAATCCATCACAAGAGAGTAGAGGGGGAGAAGAAACATAAGATCCAACTATAATAGCAAAGCTCGCGATACATCAAGATCGTCCCAAATCAAGAACACGAGAGAGAGAGAGAGAGAGAGAGAGAGAGATCAAACACATAGCTACTGGTACATACCCTCAGCCCCGAGGGTGAACTACTCCCTCCTCGTCATGGAGAGCGCCGGGATGATGAAGATGGCCACCGGTGAGGGTTCCCCCCCTCTGGCAGGGTGCCAGAACAGGGTCCCGATTGACTTTTGGTGGCTACAGAGGCTTGCGGCGGAGGAACTCCCGATCTAATCTCCGTTATGGATGTTTTAGGGTACGTAGGTATATATGGGTGTAGGAAGTACGTTGGTGGAGCTTCGGGGGCCCCACAAGGTAGGGGGCACGCCCTAGGGGGGTGGGCGCGCCCCCACCCTCGTGAGCACCTCCCTTAGATCCCGACGTGGGGTCCAAGTCCATCCGGTAGCTTTCCTTCCAAAAATAACTTCTCCAGTTGATTTCGTTCCATCTCGACTCCGTTTGATATTCCTTTTCTTCGAAACACTGAAATAGGCAAAAAATAGCAAATCAGGGCTGGGCCTCCGGTTAATAGGTTAGTCCCAAAAATAATATAAAAGTGGATAATAAAACCCAATATTGCCCAAAACAGTAGATAATATAGCATGGAGCAATAAAAAATTATAGATACGTTGGAGACGTATCAAGCATCCCCAAGCTTAGTTCTTGCTCGTCCTCGAGTAGGTAAATGATAAAAAGATAATTTTTTATGTGGAATGATAGTTGGCATAATTTCATTGTAATTCTTCTTAATTGTGATATGAATATTCCGATCCGAAAGATTCAAGACAAAAGTTCATATTGACATAATAATAATAATAATAATTCAAGCATACTAACTAAGCAATTATGTCCTCTCAAAATAACAAGGCCAAACAAAGTTCATCCATACAAAATCATATAGTTTAGTCATGCTCCATTTTTGTCACACAAGAATGCTCTCATCATGCACAACCCCGATGACAAGCCAAGCAATTGTTTCATATTTTAATAATCTCAAACTCATAAACCTTCACGCAATACATGAGCGTGAGCCATGGATATAGCACTATGGGTGGAATAGAATATGATGATGGGTTATGTGGAGAAGACAAAAAAGGAGAAAGTCTCATACCAACAAGGCTAATCAATGAGCTATGGAGATGCCCATCGATTGATGTTGATGGAAGGAGTAGGGATTGCCATGCAATGGATGCACTAGAGCTATAAATGTATGAAAGCTCAACAAAAGAAACTAAGTGGGTGTGCATCCAACTTGCTTGCTCACGAAGACCTAGGGCACTTGAGGGGGCCCATCGTTGGAATATACAAGCCAAGTTCTATAATGAAAAGTTCCCACTAGTATATGAAAATGACAAAACAAGAGACTCTCTATCATGAAGATTATGGTGCTACTTTGAAGCACAAGTGTGGTAAAAGGATAGTAACATTGTCCCTTCTCTCTTTTTCTCTCATTTTTTTGGGCCTTCTCTTCTTTTTTTGGCCTTTTTTTATTCCTCACTTGGGACAATGCTCTAGAAAATGATGATCATCACACTTCTATTTATTTACAACTCAATGATTACAACTTGATACTAGAACAAAGTATGACTCTATATGAATGCCTCCGGCGGTGTACCGGGATATGCAGTGAATCAAGAGTGACATGTATGAAAATTTATGCATGGTGGCTTTGCCATGAATACTATGTCAACTACATGATCATGCTAGCAATATGACAATGATGAATGTGTCATGAAGAACGGTATGGTGGAAAGATGCATGGCAATATATCTCGGAATGGCTATGGAAATGCCATAATAGGTAGGTATGGTGGCTGTTTTGAGGAAGATATAAGGAGGTTTATGTGTGAAAGAGCGTATCATATCACGGGGTTTGGATGCACCGGCGAAGTTTGCACCAACTCTCAATGTGAGAAAGGGCAATGCACGGTACCGAAGAGGCTAGCAATGATGGAAGGGTGAGAGTGCGTATAATCCATGGACTCAACATTAGTCATAAAGAACTCACATACTTATTGCAAAAATCTACAAGCCATCAAAAACCAAAGCACTACGCGCATGCTCCTAGGGGGATAGATTGGTAGGAAAAGACCATCGCTCGCCCCCGACCGCCACTCATAAGGATGACAATCAAATAACACCTCATGTTTCAAATTTGTTACATAACATTTACCATACGTGCATGCTATGGGACTTGCAAACTTCAACACAAGCATTTCTCAAATTCACAACTACTCAACTAGCATGACTTTGATATTATCACCTCCATATCTCAAACAATTATCAAGTATCAAACTTCTCTTAGTATTCAACTCACTCATAAGAGAGTTTTTACTATTCTTGAATACCTAGCATATTAGGATTAAGCACATTACCATGCTATTTAAGAATCTCAAATTAATATAAGTGAAGCATGAGATTTCATCTATTTCATCAAAATAAAACTACCACCATGCTCTAAAAGATATAAGTGAAGCACTAGAGAAACAACAAACTACTCCGAAAGATATAAGTGAAGATCAATGAGTAGTCGAATAATTATGTAACTTTGTGAAGACTCTCTAACATTTAAGAATTTCAGATCTTGATACTTTATTCAAACAGCAAGCAAAGCTAAAGAAAATAAAGTGACGCTCCAAGCAAAACACATATCATGTGGTGAATAAAAATATAGCTCCAAGTAAAGTTACCGATGAACGAAGACGAAAGAGGGGATGCCTTCCGGGGCATCCCCAAGCTTAGGATCTTGGTTTTTCCTTGAATATTACCTTGGGGTGCCTTGGGCATCCCCAAGCTTATGCTCTTGCCACTCCTTATTCCATAGTCCATCGAATGTTTACCCAAAACTTGAAAACTTCACAACACAAAACTTAACAGAAAACTCGTGAGCTCCGTTAGCGAAAGAAAACAAAACACCACTTCATGGTACTGTAATGAACTCGTTCTTTATTTATATTGGTGTTAAACCTACTGTATTCCAACTTCTATATGGTTTATAAACTATTTTACTAGCCATAGATTTATCAAAATAAGCAAACAACACACGAAAAACAGAATCTGTCAAAAACAGAACAGTCTGTAGGAATCTGTAACTAAAGCAAACTTCTGGAACTTCAAAAATTCTAAAATAAATTGGTGGACCTGAGGAATTTTTCTATTAATCATCTTAAAAAAGAATAAACTAAATAGCACTCTCCAGTAAAAAGTTCTAGCTAATCTCGTGAGCACTAAAGTTTCTATTTTTTTACAGCATGATCATAAAGACTTCACCCAAGTCTTCCCAAAGGTTCTAATTGGCACAAACACTAATTAAAACACAAAACCACATCTAAACAGAAGCTAGATGGATTATTTATTCCTAAACATAACCAAAAAGCAAGAAACTAAAATAAAATTGGGTTGCCTCCCAACAAGCGCTATCGTTTAACGCCCCTAGCTGAGCATGATGATTTCAATGATGCTCACATAAAGGATAAGAATTGAAACATAAAGAGAGCATCATGAATAATATGAATAGCACATTTAGGTTTAACCCACTTCCTATGCATAGGGATTTTGTGATCAAACAATTTATGGGAACAATAATCAACTAGCATAGGAAGGCAAAATAAACATAACTTTAAAACTTTAAGCACATAGAGAGGAAACTTGATATTATTGCAATTCCTACAAGCATATATTCCTCCCTCATAATAATTTTCAGTAGCATCATGAATGAATTAAAAAATATAACCAGCACCTAAAGCATTCTTTTCATGATCTACTAGCATAGAAATTTTATTACTCTCCACATAAGCAAAATTCTTCTCATTCGGAATAGTGGGAGTATCATAAGAGACTTGAATACAATAAATTGTTTCCACATTAAAAGAGTAATGTTCAGAGAAAGGTTACTCATAATCATGACAAGTTTTATAAATATAATCATCACTACTCTTTATAGCATAAGTTTTATCACAATAATCATCATAAGTAGCAACTTTGTTCTCATCATAATCGATTGAAACCTCTTCCAAGATAGTGGATACATCACTAAATAAAGTCATGACCTCTCCAAATCCACTTTAATAAATATTATACGATTCAACATCCTCCAATATTATGGGATCACTACTTCCTAAAGTTGACACTCTTCCAAACCCACTTTCAAAATATAATCAGTATAGGTAGAAGGCATGCTATCATCATAACTACTTTGCATATCGAAACTTAAGAGGCTAAAAATATCATCATTATTAAACATAGCATCCCCAAGCTTGGGACAAACATTAATTGCAGAAAATATATTATCAAATATGTCATCCTCATCAAACATAGCTTCCCCAAGCTTGGGCCTTTTCATATCATAAGCATAATCACTCTCATCATTAATAGTATAGATAGGACCGATAGTATAGCAATTATTATATTCTTCCAAGCAAGTGCCAAAAAGATTTTCAAGATCATAAGAAGTATCATTATCTTCCCAATCATAATCATCACAACAAGCAATAGGCATAACGAGATCATCATCAAGTGTATCATCATCATTTTCATGAGGCATAGCAATAATAGGAGCAACTTTATTTGGGAGAGATACCTTTTTACCTCTCTTCCTTTTTATTTTCTTCTTCTTCACCACATCATGTGTGGGTTCAATCCTCTTTTTGGAGCTCCTTATTAATGAGATTGGTTGAATAGAAGGTTCCTCCTCATTACCTGATTCATCATAAGAAATAATAGGAGGATATTGGGAAGTCTCTTCCCTTTCATTAGTATTCTCTTCATCCTCTATTTTTTTTATTTTCCTTATGTAATTGGCAATATAAGGATTTTCAATACAATTCACCGCACAATACATATAAATTTCTTCTATATCAAAATGAAGAACTCTATCAAGGACAAATTTTGGAATATCCCTAGTTATACGTTTAATTTCTTCATAACCCAAGAGCAAACTAAGTTCATTATGATTTGCAAGGGAAATCAAGTCATCACAATTTTTGGACACGATACGATCATGAAACAATTTGCATTGGGTACTAAAATGATCACGTTCATTGCAAAGTTCACAAGTATGGCTAAGAAAAAATAAATTTTCAGCACATGCATCTAGCCTTTCTTGCAACCATTTAGTTTCTAAGTACTTATGCCTCTTGCAATATCTATCTTCCCTATTTGGTGTGTCCTTGCAAATCCAATGCACTCCACAAAAATTGACATGTTTATAGGAGACATTTTCATCATAACTAGTGCAATCATCATTAGCATCATGGATATTCAACGAGTTCATACTAACAACATTGCAATCATGCTCATCATTCAAAGATTTAGTGCCAAACATTTTAATGCATTCTTCTTCTAACACTTTGGCACAATTTTCCTTCCCATCATACTAACGAAAGATATTAAAAAGGTGAAGCGTGTGAGGTAAAATCAATTCCATTTTTTTGTAGTTTTCTTTTATAAACTAGACTAGTGCTAAAACAAGAAACAAAAATATTCGATTGCAAGATCTAAAGATATAGCTTCACTTACCTAGCCTCCCCGGCAACAGCGCCAGAAAAGAGCTTGATGTCTACTACACAACCTTCTCCTTGTAGACGTTGTTGGGCCTGCAAGTGCACAGGTTTGTAGGACAGTAGCAAATTTCCCTCAAGTGGATGACCTAAGGTTTATCAATTCGTAGGAGGCGTAGGATGAAGATGGTCTCTCTCAAGCAACCCTGCAACCAAATAACAAAGAGTCTCTTGTGTCCCCAACACACCCAATACAATGGTAAATTGTATAGGTGCACTAGTTCGGCGAAGAGATGGTGATACAAGTGCAATATGGATGGTAGATATAGGTTTCTGTAAACTGAAAATATAAAAACAACAAGGTAGCGAGTGGTAAAAGGTATTGCAATGATAGGAAACAAGGCCAAGGTTCATACTTTCACTAGTGTAAGTCCTCTCAACAGTAATAACATAGTTGGATCATATAACTATCCCTCAACATGCTACAAAGAGTCACTCCAAAGCCACTAATAGCAGAGAACAAATGAAGAGATTATGGTAGGGTACGAAACCACCTCAAAGTTATTTGTTCCAATCAATCCATTGGGCTATTCCTATAAGAGTCACAAACAACACTAGAGTTCGTACTAGAATAACACCTTAAGACACGAATCAACCAAAACCCTAATGTCACCTAGATACTCCAATGTCACCTCAAGTATCCGTGGGTATGATCATACGATATGCATCACACAATCTCAGATTCATCTATTCAAACCAACACAAAGTACTTCAAAGAGTGCCCAAAGTTCCTACTAGAGAATCACGACGAAAACGTGTGCCAACCCCTATGCATAGGTTCATGGGCGGAACCCGCAAGTTGATCACCAAAACATACATCAACTGAGTCACGTGATATCCCATTGTCACCACAGATACGCACGGCTAGACATACATCAAGTGTTCTCAAATCTTTAAAGACTCAGTCCGATAAGATTACTTCAAAGGGAAAACTCAATCCATCATAAGAGAGTAGAGGGGGAGAAGAAACATAAGATCCAACTATAATAGCAAAGCTCGCGATACATCAAGGTCGTGCCAAATCAAGAACACGAGAGAGAGAGATCAAACACAAAGCTACTGGTACATACCCTCAGCCCTGAGGGTGAACTACTCCCTCCTCGTCATGGAGAGCGCCGGGATGATGAAGATGGCCACCGGTGAGGGTCCCCCCCTCCGGCAGGGTGCCGAAACAGGGTCCCGATTGACTTTTGGTGGCTACAGAGGCTTGCGGCGGCGGAACTCTCGATCTAATCTCCATTCTGGAAGTTTTAGGGTACGTAGGTATATATGGGTGCAGGAAGTACGTCGGTGGAGCTTCGGGGCCCCCACAAGGCAGGGGGTGCGCCCTAGGGGCGTGGGCACGCCACCCACCCTCGTGAGCACCTCCCTGAGCTCCTGGCGTGGGGTCCAAGTCCATCCGGTAGCTTTCCTTCCAAAAATAACTTCTCCAGTTGATTTCGTTCCGTTTCGACTCCGTTTGATATTCCTTTTCTTCGAAACACTGAAATAGGCAAAAAACAACAAATCTGGGCTGGGCCTTCGGTTAATAGGTTAGTCCCAAAAATAATATAAAAGTGGATAATAAAGCCCAATATTGCCCAAAACAGTAGATAATATAGCATGGAGCAATAAAAAATTATAGATACGTTGGAGACGTATCAAGCATCCCGAAGCTTAATTCCTGCTCGTCCTCGAGAAGGTAAATGATAAAAAAGATAATTTTTTATGTGGAATGCTAGTTGGCATAATTTCATTGTAATTCTTCTTAATTGTGATATGAATATTCAGATCCGAAAGATTCAAGACAAAAGTTCATATTGACATAAAAATAATAATAATTCAAGGATACTAACTAAGCAATTATGTCCTCTCAAAATAACATGGCCAAAGAAAGTTCATCCCTACAAAATCATATAGTTTAGTCATGCTCCATCTTCGTCACACAAGAATGCTCTCATCATGCACAACCCCGATGACAAGCCAAGCAATTTTTTCATACTAAGGAGATGAACATCAGCCGAGTTAAGTGCTTCGGTGACTCAGACTTGGTAGCTCAGCAAGTATCTGGCACTTGGGATTCCAAAGACCCACTCATTGCAGCATATCGGCGTGAGGTGGATATTGCTGCAGGTCACTTTAAAGGTTATCACGTGGATCATGTGGACCGGCGGAAGAACGAAGCGGCGGACACTTTAAGCCGCTTGGGTTCCCAACCTAAACCGGTTCCGCCTAATGTCTTCTTGGATGTTCTACATAATCCGTCCGTCAAGCTCCCTGGTGAAGAGGATCTGGCTATTCCTGATCCGGAAGCTCAGTTGGTGGCGGCTCTTCATGTTATCCCGGATTGGACGGTTCCTTATCTGGCGTATATGAACCGGGGCGAGTTACCAGAGGATGAGACTTTGGCCAGGCAGATAATCCGGCAGTCCAAGTCCATGACCATTATCAATGGAGAGTTGCATCATTGCAGTGTGACAGGGGCGTCTCAACGTTGTGTGTCTCGTGAAGAAGGCTGTGAAATTTTGCGTGACATCCACGAAGGAGACTGTGGCCACCACGCCGGTTCAAAATCTTTAGTGGCCAAGGCGTTCCGTCACGGTTTCTATTGGCTGACAGCTCATGCTGATGCTGAGGACTTGGTTAGACGATGTGATGGCTGCCAAAAATTCTCAAGGTACGCTCATGTACCGGCTCAAGAATTGAGGATGATTCTAATCACTTGGCCGTTTGCGACTTGGGGGCTGGATATGGTTGGGCCTTTCAAGAGGTCCAAGGACAAGAAGACCCAGCTTTTGGTGGCAGTTGACAAGTTCACAAAGTGGGTGGAGGCAGAGACAGTCAATAAGTGTGATGCGGCCACGGTGGTTTAATTCATCAAAAAGGTGATCTTCCGGTTCTGTTTTCCACACAGCTTTATAACAGACAATGGTACCAATCTGTCAAAGGGTGTCATGAGGGAGTTCTGTCAACGTGAGCACATCCGGCTTGACGTGTCATCAGTGGCCCACCCAGTCTAATGGTCAAGCAGAGAGGGCCAATCAAGAGATCTTGAGAGGCATCAAACCCCGGCTTATGGTTCCTTTGCAACGGACGCCGGGTTGTTGGGTTGAGGAGCCACCTTCTGTGTTATGGAGCATCAACACCACACCCAATAGGTCGACGGGATACACACTGTTCTTCATGGTTTATGGAGCGGAGGCGGTTCTTCCTAGTGACATACGTCATGACTCACCTCGTGTAGCGGCATATGTTGAAGCTGACAACGAGAAGGCCCTGCAAGAGGCTCTTGACCTGTTAGATGAGGAGCGTGACATAGCGGCAGCCCGTTCGGCGATTTATCAGCAAGATCTGCGTCGCTATCATAGCCGTCGGGTTAGAACCAGAACCTTTCAAGAAGGAGATTTGGTGCTTCGACTCATCCAAGATCAGACGGATATGCACAAGTTATCCCCCCCCTTGGGAAGGACCTTTTGTGGTCAGCAAGAATCCGCACACTGGGTCGTACTACCTAATCGATGTTCGAGAGCGCAAAGACTCACGTATATCGGAGGAGGAGACCAACCGGCCATGGAACATTGCTCATCTTCGCCCCTACTATACTTGAGATATAGGCTCTGCTTATGTACATATTATGACATTGTATATATTATGATCAATACAATAAACCGGAACCTCAGTTAAAGTGGGGTATCCGTTGTTTTCTTCCGTCATGTGTGGTTACATGGAGATTCTATTTCTAAAACAGCGTCCGGTTTACCCCTTGATTTAGCTTGTTAAAGCTTTATATCACATCACTTGGGGGCTTGGTCATATTCGAACCATAGCTACACCTCTTGATCGGCGTAATGCCGCAGCATCACTTGGGGGCTTGGTTGTATCTGAACCACAGTCACACCTCTTGATCGGCTTAAAGCCAAATCAAACTGGGGCCAAAGAGAGTGTTGTAAAAACAACAACTCAAACATAGGCACCCACTGAGCACTGCTCAAAATCTTACTTGGGGATTCTTTGCTATCACTATGAACTTAGAATCAATGCTTGTAATTGCGCTAACAAGACATGGCTTGGAAGCCTGGGGTATACACCTAAAACTCCGGGTTAACCTGCCTCTTTAAGTAAGTCACGCCACCCAGGTAAACCTGGTATGACCCTTCGAACTTTGACAAGTTACTCTAAAATACAGACCCTGAACTTGTCAAGTTAAAACGATGATTGGTTAAGGATTGAGAACCATCTTAAAAGGCTTTGCCAAAATGGTTTAACTCAGTGGCCTGGCAGCCCATGAAAAGCCTTGAATTTGGGGCCTGGCAGCCCGTGAAAAGCCTCGACTACAACGGTTTTATTTGCCTTTAATTTGAGTTTTGCTCTCTTTCTGATAAAATTTATGATATTTTTTAAACCGGTGTTATCAACCCGGTTAGACTGCCAATTACAAATTGACAGTACACGATCAAATCATAATCCGGAGACTATTAGTCTGGTCTGGTTTTGAATCAAAATCTCAGTATGGAGTAAACCATCGTTTATCATAACCCGGAACGGTTTATATTATGAACCGGCCTTATGTAAACATGAGTTATTTCTCCTCCAAGAGTTGGGTTATAAACCCTGCTACAAGGTTGGTCAGCCAACATCATGCCTAAAAGTTGCATGTATTATATATTTCCATATTTGGTTATATTTCACAACCTAGGTTGTAATCCTTGGTTGTATATATATATGGGTATCATGACCCGCCCGGCGGTAAACCGCCAGGGCGCTTTAAGCTTTTTCTCTATAGGAACAACTTGCATAAATGGTTATGGATATCATATCTTAAGCATATCAAATCAAGCAAGCATCAATTGCAGATAAATATGCGCGAAGGCATATCAGAACAAGTATTTTAACTAAGCCTATTACAAGGCTTTTCAGTGACCAAAAGAATAATTGTTTTCTCAAATACATGTTGCAGCATGTAGAAGACTAAACTGGCCTCCGATTCATGGTTGGTCGTCAGCTTGGCCTGACGGTTGCGGATCATCTCGCGCCGGTTCAACTTCCCCCTCTCTACCCAGCGGCTGGAAGTCAGCAGTCGCCCAGTTGAACCCAATTAAATCTTGGAAAACAGCCTCATCACTTTTAAATGTGGACGGGTCAATGTCAGGGGCATAAGTGTGCTTACGTATTGGCGGGATAAGGTTTTGGGCTTCAGGAATCGGCGCAACAACCTGTTTGTTCTTGTCATCATAGTTTGCCTAATAGTGTGAAAGATCCGCTTCTTAAACTAGTTGGCAAGCCAGTGGGCGCACTTCCCGGTTTATGACTCGGAGATCATCTTTGCTAAATTCGGTACCGTCTTCCTTCAAACTGGGATAGCCTTGGGCCGCTTTAATAGGATCAAAGTCAGGCACCCATGCTTTTGCCCGGATCAGTGCAGCCAAAGCGCTAGCGGCAGACTTTTTAAGCTCGTCTACCCGGGCAGGAAGCATATATAAACTTTCTATGGTATCCTTGATCAAAGTGGGAGGCGGATTGTTGTGGGAGGCAGTGTAGATGATCCGTTGTGCGTTGGTATAGAGCTGCTCTATCAGAGTGTAGGCCGCTTTTAACTTCTTCTGAACATCAGATCCCAAGTGGCTAATACGAGTTCTGTACCATTGCAAGGATTAGTAAACCGGCAAATACATGAAAAGATATGTTAAAGTCAGGAGTCAAGGATGCTTACCAAACACAGCTGCAGTCATGGCATGAAGCTGCCGCTTTACGCTGGTCAGTTCATCAACCACCGGTTTAAGAGCGGCCTCTGCTCTCTCAGCCCTTTTGATCAACGCGGATTTTTCACTCTCCCAATCCGTCTGCTCCTTGTTGAAGCCTTCTTTCAGTTTTTCCATAGCGCCTAGAGCGATGGTCAATTCTTACTTCGCCTTGGAGGTTTCAGCTTGCTGCAATTTCAGGTTCTCCTGCAGATCAGCGGTTTGGCTATTTTTCTTGCTCAGCTCGGCCTGCAAAGAGACAGTTATTTGATAAGGTGACAGTATATACTTGAAGTACCAAGCACACAACAAGTTATGCCCTTGGTACTTGGGGGCTAATGCATATTTGCTCTTCATCATACATTTTTTGCAAGTCCCAAGCGTAATACAAGTATTCAATTTGGCACTTGGGGGCTAATGGATATTTGCTCAAAGAGTGCTGATATGGGAGTTTCTTATAAAAAGTCCCGGTTCATCTTTATAAAGTTAAACCGGCACTTGGGGGCTACTTCAGTGAAGTTCAGATGCATTGTTGCAAAGCATAAAAGTTTTACTAAGTCCTAGTTTAGATTGATATCTTAAACCGTCACTTGGGGGCTACTGGAGTTGATAAGCTGCAATTAAAAAATAAGGGGGCAATACTTATGAAATTACCTCATATCGTTCCTTCATCATATTTACCAAGCCGGCTTCATAGTCACGACTGGTATATAGACGGTTCAGATAGCCGGAATGTAGGTCCTGAGCATTCAGATGGGCGTAAGTGGACAGATCGGCATTCCATTTTCCTTTGCCAATTGCAGAAAATTCCTCTTTGGCGGTATGTTTCGACAAGGCGACAGGGTTTCCCGGATCAGTATGGCCAATGCCAGTAATCAGAACATCATCATCCTTCTCCTCAGCAGCTCGTACTAGAGTTGCCGGTTTATCAGCATTTTTCACTGGACTAACCGGCTTGTCAGTCTGGATAGGGCTTGTTGGCTGGTCGATATGGCCGGTGCCATCAACTTCTGCCTGCTCAGCAACGAAGTCATGATCTTGAGGCGGTGGATCATTCAACATATCATCAATGTTGGCCTCTTCAGGATTTGGAGTTTTCTCTGGTTCAGCAGCAGTATCTTCCTTTGTCGGTTTATTCAGACAAGCCTTCTTGCTGGGTCTGGGCTTGGCCCTGAGAAAAATAAAAATAAGGATCAATACAATATATATTAAGTAACATATCAAAGATATAAGTAAGAATATGGCTCACCCAAGCACTGTTTTAAGCGGTGGAAGTTTTGTGGCAGACGACTCGCCAGAGGATGAATGAGAAGTGCCCTAATAATTTGAGTCAGACACATTAAGAGGTTGACGACAACAACCCACTTTGGGGCGTGAAATGTCAAGGGAATAAGAGACCTCTGATCAGCGTTTCCGAACCGGACTGTTCGGTAAACCGGCGGAGGTACTACCTGGCCGCTATGCCGGGTTGTGCGACGAGCCATGTGTTGTTGTGTCTTCACAAGAAAGTTCGGATCCAAGTAAGCAAGAGGATGAGAAAATTTAAATTTCTGGTTTGCTCGACGGATTTTTTGTGTTGGCAGAGGATCTGAATCGGAGGAAAGAGTAATTACCTCTACAGCTTCGGCTTGGCTGGTTTCAGCGTCGTCCTGACAATAATCATCATCAATAAGGCGAACAAAAAATAAACGAAGTGAGTCAAGTTCTACCTCTACTTCTAGGTTACCCACATCATCGTCAGCTGGTGGATCGAAAGAGGCAGTGGTCCTTTTCCTGTTGGCAGTTTTCTTCACAGCTTTGGTTTTTTGCCGGGTTGGGTTCACCGGTTTGTCTTGTGGGGGTTTCTTGTTGTAGAACGGATCATCGCCCTGTCAAGAAGATAATCACACTTTTAGAGAATATTGGGACAGAAGCAATTTCAGATAAACAGATTGTATGATTCTTACAGCTGGCGGTTTGTTGGTGGTGCAGAAAGGGAGTAGTCCGGTTTGGGCACAGACATCCTCCGGTTCGTTCAACATCTTTTTTACAGCTTCAGTGACTTCGTCATCTGTGAGCTGAATGTCAATGTGCCGTTGAGCATCCTTCAAATTCCCTGTATACTCACACATCAAACCGGGGCGCCGGCTTAAGGGCAGAACGCTCCAGCCTATCCAGCAGCGCGCAAGATCAACTCCTGTCAAACCGTTTGCCATAAAGGCCCTAAGCTTTGATAGTTGAGGAGCATATTTGGCCGTTTCTTTTGCGGTCAGCCTTTGAGGAAGAGGATGTGTGTTGCTCAGACGTTCAGGACGGTAACCCGACAGGGGGTTTTCATCAGCTGGAGACGTATCCTTACAATAAAACCAGGTCTGGTTCCAATCTTTGGGATGACTATGGAGACTGGGATGAGGAAATGTGACTTCTTTTCTTTTCTGAACCGCCGTTCCACCAAATTATGTGTTGGGTCCATCTTTGAATTACATGCGACAGTTTAGGTGAAAGAAATCCCGGAACAGTTCTACTGTGGGTTCCTCTGGAAGATAAACCTCACAAAAGAATTGGAAGTGGCAGATGTTGGTCACCGAGTTAGGACCGATGTCTTGTGGGCGCAGTTGAAAGCTGGCCAGTACATCCCGGAATTTTTTTGAACCGGTAGGGTTGAAACCCCGGCCTACGTGATCAGCAAATACAACAACCTCTCTGTCCTTTGGTGCAGGAGGACATTCCAGGCCAGGGACCCTCCAGTGAATGACATCTTTCTTGGCTAAAGCGCCCATTTTGACAAGGTTGTCTAACTGTTCTTCAGTAACTCGAGAAGGGACCCAATTGCATTCATACACTTGCTTGGCCATGGCAATGAATGATCTACAACATGATAATTATCGGTTTAAGATTTACAGTGGATAACTATGCGGCGGTACAAGGAGGTAATAATGTTGTTGAACCGGAGTTGGTTAATCGTAAATCGGAATTTACTAAATGAAGGTTACAAGTTGAAGTACATTGGCGGTTCAACAAGGGGACTAATGGTGTATACCGGGTCATCATTTTTCGAAAAGTTAAACCGCCTAGTCTGACATTGAAGATACAAATCTACAGATGTATAAGTGAGGGAAAAACAGATTTCGCAAGTTGGTATTAGAATTTTGGATCTGCTGCATGTCATATAGGAAAATATATTCAGACCTAAGAAGTAGTACCGAAGAAGTGGATGAAGGTTCAGATGGAATCTTCTATTTTAACGGAGTGCATTAGATGGAAAATAAGGGCTACGACTGTCATTGAACAGGATAAAAATCAAGGTCTGGATCAAAACCCTATTATGCAAGCAATGAACGCCGACGAACACTGAAGAACACCGAAACCCTAGAACAGATCTGTGGTGGAAGAACGGAGAGCGTACCGGTGCTGACGAGAGAGCGGAGAAGCACCGCGGTTCTCTGGTACGTTCAGGGTGATGCAGCGGCCAGAGTTGAAGCAGAGGCAACGGTCGACGGTGGCGGCGGAGCTCCAGAGGATGAACAGCGCGAGGAAGACAATGACGCGAAGAGGCACGAAGGGGAAAGGTGAAAATAACCCCTCGACCTTATTTATAAAGGCAAGGGATAAGTGTCAGGTGCGAAAATCGAGGAGCCAGAAAATTGGAAATAAGGCGGAGCTGTCGCCTCGATTGTCGGAGGCCCATTAATGAAGATGGGTTATGCACAATTTTTAATAACACATGATGTCACGGCGGTTTACCATGGTCCGAGATGATGACGTCACGACAGTTTACAAAATTATGACAAGATGTTGAAGACGAAGTTTTATTAAGTGCCGAGGATTGACATGAACCTGTTCAAATCAATCTGGGGTCTAATGTTGGGGATATTACTACTGGGCGTAAACCGGCCAGGAGAGGCCGGGTTAACTTCATCAATAGTTATCATATCTGAAGCCCATGAAGGCATACGAACACGCTTCAAGAAGGCCTAGGGCCCAAAGCCGGTTTAAGGCCTGTAGACGTAAAACTGGTGTTGACAATGTAACTTGTACTGTAAGGTAGAAAGAGCAGATACCGGGTCGGACACGTTTATGAGCCGGCCTCGGGACTCTGTAAACCGACGGGCGTTGACCCATGTATATAGGGGGACAACCCAGCGGTGATTCAGGACAACAAACAACACTCGAGACCCTGGCAAAGCGTATTCCCTCCCTAGTCATCGAAACCCCATCAATTCCATCACAACTAGACGTAGGCTTTTACCTTCATCGAAGGGGCCGAACTAATATAAACTCTCTTGCGTCCCTTGTCCGCTTTAACCTCTTCAAGCTAACCCGTAGCGATGGCTCCATGACTAAGTCCTTTCACGAGGACATCTGCCGTGACAAAACCACGACAAGCACCAACAACCAGAATGAGTGTGTGAACATGAATGTAATGTCAATGAGGAATACGTACCACCCCAAGCCTAGGCTTTTGGCCTAAGTTGGTCTATGCCCAAGGATCAAAGTGGTCCTCTCCAGTGTACTGAGGAGGATCCTCGTGGTGCCACTAGTTGGCGATCTCCTCCGGATCCCGCTGATAAACAGATTGCTGATAAGGGTCAAGTGGTGGTTCGAGTTCAGCCTCTGGAGTAGGTGTCGCGCTCAAGTATGCATGAATGGCCTCCGGTAAGATGATGTACATGCCTGAAAGTATGTCAAACAGAGAGGGTGCAGGCAAGGTAATGATCTCACAGTATTTTTTATGAAATATCAATTTATACTTAGGCATCTTCTTCTTATCTTTAACAATAAAATCATGTGCTACCATACTCTTATAATCTAGAAAAACAAGAGGCAACAACTTTTCTTATTTCTCATAATGCCTAATAGGTATGTTAAAGTGTGCAGCAAGGCGCGAAGCAAAGATGCCTCCAAAGATGGGACCCTTTGTACGGTTCAGATGTAACCGTTTAGAAACAATAGCGCCTAAACTGAAAGTAGTATCACGAAACAAGGCATGACGCAAAATAACAATATCAGGGGCACTAAGGTTTCCACTGTTCCCACGACCAATTAAGCATCTACTAGCAAATATTGCAAAGTAACGTAGAACAGGAAAATGTATGCTAGTGATTCTTGCATCGGAAACTTTCCTCGTTTCCCCTACAGCAATCACATCAATAAACCCTTCCACATCATTACGATGTGGTTCCTCTATGCTGCCCGCAAAGGGTAACTTGCAAATCTCACAAAAATCATAAAGGGACATCTCCCTATACTCATCATATAAATAAAAATCCACCGAAGGTGGTGATCTCCTAGCATGGAAATGAAAATTTTGCACAAAAATATTAGTGAGTAGGAGATACTGATCGAGCTGGTCGTGGAGGAAGTCAGTGAGGCCTGCATTCTCGGCCAAATAATAAAAAACATCATGAATCTCGGCTGCTCTCAAGAACTCGTCACAAGGCCATTCACACGGACGAACTTCTGCGGTGCGAGGAAGATTATATTTGGGCTTCTTATTCTCTTCACTTTGCTTATCCTTCGAGCTTCGGCTCGAAGAGCCCCTCAATAATCTCTTCATCATTTTCTGAAATTTTCTGAAGTTTTTAGTAACTCAAAATAAAAGTGAACCAAACTCAACAAGATTGATAACAACTACTCCCACAAGTGCCTAGAGACTATATCATGCATTAGAACTACTTGGGACCATATAAATTTTACATGCAAGCTCAAGAACAGGGTCACCTAAGCAGCAAAATTTGCAATAAATAAAACACTAGAACAAAAAAACTAATTGGACCATTGGAGGAGTCACATACCGAGGAACAATCCCCCAAAGCAGTTTTGTGAATGGAACTCTGAGCAAGGAGATCGAAAATGGCAGCAAGATGAGCTAGAACTCGTGCTTGAGCTAGTTGGTGAATTTTTCTGGAGGAAGACGAAGTGTGTAGGTGCTGGAATAAGTGGAGGGGGGCCACGTGGGCCCACGAGGCAGGGGGCGCGCCCAGGGGGTAGGGCGCGCCCTGCACCCTCGTGGCCAGGTGGTGTGGCCCCCAGGTGTGTTCCCAGTGCCAATAATTCTTAAATGTTCTAGAAAAAAACATATTTCATTTTCGGGGCATTTGGAGAACTTTTATTTTCGGGGTACTTTTTATTGCAAGGATAATTTAGAGAACAGACAGAAAAATACTATTATTGCTTTATTTAATCTAAATAACAGAAAGTAAAAGGAGTGTATAGAGATTTGTGCCTTCTAACTTCATCCATCTCATGCTCATCAAAAGGAATCCACTAACACGGTTGATCAAGTCTTGTTAACAAACTCATTCCGAATCACATGAAACCGGAGAATTTTCGAGTAGCACTAGGTTACCTCAACGGGGATATGCACATCCCCAATAATAAGAATATGATATTTCTTCTTGACTATAGGAAGAGGAAATTCAAAACCTCCAATAGTAATTGTTGAAGATTTTCCAATAGAATTGATACTGTGGACTTGAGGTTGTTTCCTCAGAAAGTGTACCGTATGCTCATTACCATTAACATGAAAAGTGACATTGCCTTTGTTGCAATCAATAACAGCCCCTGCAGTATTTAAAAAGGGTCTACCAAGGATAATCGACATACTATCGTCCTCAGGAATATCAAGAATAACTAAGTCCATTAAAATAGTAACGTTTGCAACCACAACAGGCACATCCTCACAAATACCGACAGGTATAACAGCTTATTTATCGGCCATTTGCAAATATATTTCAGTAGGTGTCAACTTATTCAAATCAAGTCTACGATATAAAGAGAGAGGCATAACACTAACACCGCTCCAAGATCACATAAAGCAGTTTTAACATAGTTTATTTTAATGGAGCATGGTATAGTTGGTACTCCTGGATCTCCTAGTTTCTTAGGCATTCCACCTTTAAAAGTATAATTGGCAAGCATGGTGGAAATTTCAGCTTCCGGTATCTTTCTTTTATTTGTAACAATATTTTTCATATACTTAGCATAAGGATTCATTTTAAGCATATCAGCCAAACCCATACGTAAAAAGATAGGTCTAATCATTTCATCAAAGCGCTCAAATCCTCATCATCCTTTTTCTTGGATGGTTTAGGAGGAAAAGGAATGGGTTTCTGAACCCATGGTTCTCTTTCTTTACCGTGCTTCCTAGCAACGAAGTCTCTCTTATCATAATGTTGATTCTTTGATTGTGGGTTATCAAGATCAACAACAGGTTCAATCTCTACATCATTGTTATTGCTAGGTTGAGCATCAACATGAACATCGTCATTAACATTATCGTGAGGTTCATGTTCATTACCAGATTGTGTTTCAGCATCAAAAATAGAAATATCATTGGGATTCTCAGGTGTGTCTATAACAGGTTCACTAAAAGCATGCAAAGTCCTATCATTTTTCTTTTTCTTCTTCTTAGAAGGACTAGGTGCATCAACATTAGTTCTCTGAGAATCTTGCTCAATTCTCTTAGGGTGTCCCTCAGGATACAAAGGTTCCTGGGTCATTTTACCCCCTCTAGTCATAACTCTAACATCATTATCATTTTTCTTATTATTTAATTCATTGAGCAAATCATTTTGAGCTTTAAGCACTTGTTCTACTTGAGTGGTAACCATAGAAGCATGTTTACTAATAAGTTTAAGTTCACCTTTAACGCTTGACATATAATCACTCAAGTGTTCAATCATATAAGCATTTGTTTCAATTGTCTACCAACATAAGCATTGAAGTTTTCTTGTTTAACAATAAAATTATCAAACTCATCTTAGCATTGGCTAGCATACTTATAACGAGGAATATCACCTTCATCAAATCTATAGAGAGAATTTACCTTTACTACCTGTGTCGAGTTATCAAGACCATGTATTTCTTCAATAGGTGGTAAATTCTTAACATCTTCAACTTTAATATCCTTTTCTTTCATAGATTTCTTTGCCTCTTGCATATCTTCAGGACTGAGAAATAGAATACCCCTTTTCTTCGGAGTTGGCTTAGGAGTTGGTTCAGGAAGTGTCCAATTATTTTCATTAGTCAACATATTATTCAATACCAATTCAGCTTGGTTAGCAGTTCTTTCCCTGAAAACACAACCAGCACAACTATCCAGGTGGTCTCTGGAAGCATCGGTTAGTCCATGATAAAAGATATCAAGTATTTCATTGTTCTTGAGAGGATGATTAGGCAAAGCATTAAGTAATCGGAGAAGCCTCCCCCAAGCTTGTGGGAGACTCTCTTCTTCGATTTGCACAAAATTATATATTTCCCATAAGGCAGCTTGTTTCTTATGAGCGGGGAAATATTTAGCACAGAAGTAATTAATCATATCCTGGGACTACGCACACAACTAGGATCAAGAGAGTTAAACCATGTTTTAGCATCACCCTTTAATGAGAACGGAAATAACTTAAGGATATAGTAGTAGCGAGTTTTCTCATCATTAGTGAATAGGGTGGCTATATCATTTAGTTTAGTAAGATGTGCCACAACAGTTTCAGATTCATAGCCATAAAAAGGATCAGATTCAACCAAAGTAATTATCTCAGGGTCGACAGAGAAATCATAATCCTTATCGGAAATACAGATAGGTGAAGTAGCAAAAGCAGGGTCATATTTCATTTTAGCATTCAAAGACTTTTCTTTCAGCTTAGCTAATAATTTCTTAAGATCATATCTATCATTGCAAGCTAAAAAGTCTCTAGCAGTTTCTTCATCCATAACATAAGCCTCGGGCACAATAGGCAATTCATATCTAGGGGGAGAATCTTCATCATCACTTTCATCAATATTATCAGTTTTAATAATTTCATTCTCTCTAACCCTAGCAAGTTGTTCATCAAGAAATTCACCTAGTGGCACAGTAGTATCAAGCATAGAAGTAGTTTCATCATAGGTATCATGCATAGCATAAGTGGCATCATCAATAACATGCGGCATATCAGAATTAATAGCAAAAGCAGGTTTAGGTGTCGCAAGCTTCCTCAAAACAGAAGGTGAATCAAGTGTAGAGCTAGATGGCAGTTCCTTACCTCCCCTCGTAGTTGAGGGAAAAATCTTAGTTCTTTCGTCTTTCAAGTTCCTCATAGTGACCAGCACATATAAATCCCAAGTGACTCAAATAATAGAGCTATGCTCCCCGGCAACGGCACCAGAAAATAGTCTTGATAACCCACAAGTATAGGGCATCGCAACAGTTTTCGAGGGTAGAGTATTCAACCCAAATTTATTGATTCAACACAAGGGGATCCAAAGAATATTCTCAAGTATTAGCAGTTGAGTTGTCAATTCAACCAAACCTAGTAAACTTAGTATCTGCAGCAAAGTATTTAGTAGCAAAGTAGTATGGAAGTAACGGTAACGGTAGCAAAAGTAACAGTAGTAGTTTCGTAGCAATTCTAACAGTGGCAACGGTAAAGTAACTAAGCAAAGATCAATGTGAAAAGCTCATAGGCATTGGATCGATGATGGAGAATTATGTCGGATGCGGTTCCTCATGCAACAGTTATAACGTAGGGTGACATAGAACTAGCTCCAATTCATCAATGCAATGTAGGCATGTATTCCGAATATAGTCATACGTGCTTATGGAAAAGAACGTGCATGACATCTTTTGTCCTACCCTCCCGTGGCAGCGGGGTCCTATTGGAAACTAAGGGATATTAAGGCCTCCTTTTAATAGAGTACCGGACCAAAGCATTAACACTTAGTGAATACATGAACTCCTCAAACTACGGTCAGCATCGGAGTGGTCCCGATTATTGCCACTTCGGGGTTGCCGGATCATAACACATAGTTGGTGACTATTGACTTGCAAGATAGGATCAAGAACTCACATATATTCATGAAAACATAATAGGTTCAGATCTGAAATCATGGAACTCGGGCCCTAGTGACAAGCATTAAGCATAGCAAAGTCATAGCAACATCAATCTCAGAACATAATGGATACTAGGGATCAAACCCTAACAAAACTAACTCGATTACATGGTAAATCTCATCCAACCCATCACCGTCCAGCAAGCCTACGATGGAATTACTCACGCACGGCGGTGAGCATCATGAAATTGGTGATGGAGGAAGGTTGATGATGACGATGGCGATGGATTCCCCTCTCCGGAGCCCTGAACTTACTCCAGATCAGCCCTTTTGAGAGAGATTTGGGCTTGTCTCTGATTTTTTTGTCCTTCTCTCTGATTTTTTTGTCCCCAAACGTGAATATATAGAGTTGGATTTGAGGTCGGTGGAGCACCAGGGGGCCCACGAGGCAGGGGGCGCCTAGGGGGGTAGGCGCGCCCCCACCCTAGTGGATAGGGTGTGGGCCCCCTGGTCTTGATTCTTTCGCCAGTATTTTTTATATATCTATTCTCCGTGAAGTTTCAGGTCATTTCGAGAACTTTTATTCTGCACAAAAATAACACCATGGCAATTCTGCTGAAAACAGCGCCAGTCCTGGTTAGTTCCATTCAAATCATGCAAGTTAGAGTCCAAAACAAGGGCAAAAGTGTTTGGAAAAGTGGATACGATGGAGACGTATCAAGACGCCACGTGATGATCGGGTGTGATACGCTCTGCGTTCACATACAACGGGTGCAAGCCAGTTTTGCACACGCAGAATACTCGGGTTATACTTGACGAGCCTAGCATATGCATATATGGCCTCGGAACACGGAGACCGAAAGGTCGAACGTGAATCATATAGTAGATATGATCAACATAGTGATGTTCACCATTGAAAGCTACTCCATCTCACGTGATGATCGGACATGGTTTAGTTGATATGGATCACGTGTTCATTTAGATGACTAGATGGATGTCTATCTAAGTGGGAGTTCTTAAGTAATATGATTAATTGAACTTTAGTTTATCATGAATTTAGTATCTGATAGTATTTTGCATGTCTATGTTGTTGTAGATCAATGGCCCATGCTACCGTTCCCTTGGATTTTAATGCTTTCCTAGAGAAAGCTAAGTTGAAAGATGATGGTACCAACTACACGGACTGGGTCTGTAACTTGAGGTTTATCATCATTGCTGCACAAAATAATTATGACCTGGAAGCACCGCTAGGTGCAAGACCCGCTGCAGGAGCAACTCCAGATGTTATGAACGTCTGGCAGAGCAAAGCCGATGACTACTCGATAGTTCAGTGTGCCATGCTTTACGGCTTAGAATCGGGACTTCTACAAAGTTTTGAATGTAATAGAGCATATGAGATGTTCCAGGAGTTGAAGTTAATATTTCAAGCAAATGCCGAACTGAGAGATATGAAGTCTCCAGTAAGTTCTATTGCTGCAAGATGGAGGAGAATAGTTCTGTTAGTGAACATATACTCAGAATGTCTGGATACCACAACCACTTGACTCAACTGGGAGTTAATCTTCCTGATGATAGTGTCATTGACAGAGTTCTTCAATCACTTCCACCAAGCTACAAAAGCTTTGTGATGAACTATAATATGCAAGGGATGGTAAGACAATTCCCGAGCTCTTCGCCATGCTAAAGGCTGCGGAGGTAGAAATCAAGAAGGAGCATCAAGTGTAGATGGTTAACAAGACCATTAGTTTCAATAAGAAGGGCAAAGGGAAGAAGGGAACTTCAAGAAGAACGGCAAGCAAGTTGCTGCTCAAGTGAACAAGCCCAAGTCTGGACCTAAGCCTGAGACAGAGTGCTTCTACTGCAAAGGGACTGGTCACTGGAAGCGTAACTGCCCCAAGTATTTGGCGGATAAGAAAGATGGCAAAGTGAAAGGTATATTTGATATACATGTTATTGATGTGTACCTTACTAATGCTCGTAGTAGCGCCTGGGTATTTGATACTGGTTCTGTTGCTCGTATTTGCAACTCGAAATAGGGGCTACGGATTAAATGAAGATTGGCTAAGGACGAGGTGACGATGCACGTGGGAAATGGTTCCAAAGTCGATGTGATCGCGGTTGGCACGCTACCTCTACATCTACCGTCAGGATGAGTTTTAGACCTGAATAATTGTTATTTGGTGCCAGTGTTAAGCATGAACATTATATCTGGATCTTGTTTGATGCGAGACGGTTATTCATTTAAATCATAGAATAATGATTGTTCTATTTATATGAGTAATATCTTTTATGGTCATGCACCCTTGATGAGTGGTCTATTTTTGCTGAATCTCGATAGTAGTGATACACATATTCATAATATTGAAGCCAAAAGATGCAAGGTTAATAATGATAGTGCAACTTATTTGTGGCACTATCGTTTAGGTCATATTGGTGTAAAGCGCATGAAGAAACTCCATGCTGATGGGCTTTTGGAATAACTTGATGCTTGCGAACCATGCCTCAAGGGCAAGATGACTAAGACTCCGTTCTCCGGAACAATGGAGTGAACAACTGACTTATTGGAAATAATACATACTGATGTATGCGGTCCGATGAGTGTGGAGGCTCGTGGCGGGAATCGTTATTTTTTGAACTTCACAGATGATTTGAGCAGATATGGGAATATCTACTTGATGAAACATAAGTCTGAAACATTTGAAAAGTTCAAAGAATTTCAGAGTGAAGTGGAAAATCATCGTAACAAGAAAATAAAGTTTCTGCGATTTGATCGTGGAGGTGAATATTTGAGTTATGAGTTTGGTCTTCATTTGAAAAAATGTGGAATAGTTTCGCAACTCACGTCACCTGGAATACCACACCGTAATGGTGTGTCCACTCAAAATGGATCAAGCAAAGAAAGGGTTCTTGCATGTGTTACAAGGTGTGAAGTTGAGTCAGACTCAATGCCCGACCACTACAGAAGATAGAGAGAAAATGAAAGTAATTCCCTATGCTTCAGCCATAGGTTCTATCATGTATGCAATGTTGTGTACCAGACCTGATGTGTGCCTTGCTATTAGTTTAGCAGGGAGGTACCAAAATAATCCAGGAGTGGATCACTGGATAGCGGTCAAGAACATCCTGAAATACCTGAAAAGGACCAAGGATATGTTTCTCGTTTATGGAGGTGACAAAGAGCTCGTCGTAAATGGTTACATCGATGCATGCTTTGACACTGATCCGGATGACTCTAAGTCACAAACCGGATATGTATTTATATTGAATGGTGGAGCTGTCAGTTGATGCAGTTCCAAGCAGAGCGTCGTGGCGGGATCTACGTGTGAAGCGGAGTACATAGCTGCTCAGAAGCAGCAAATGAAGGAGTCTGGATGAAGGAGTTCATATCCGATCTAGGTGTAATACCTAGTGCATCGGGTCCAACGAAAATCTTTTGTGACAATACTGGTGCAATTGCCTTGGCAAAGGAATCCGGATTTCACAAGAGAACCAAGCACATCAAGAGATGCTTCAATTCCATCCGCGATCAAGTCAAGGAGGGAGACATAGAGATTTGCAAGATACACACGGATCTGAATGTTGCAGACCTGTTGACTAAGCCTCTCTCACGAGAAAAACTTGATCAGCACCAAGACTCCATGGGTGTTAGAATCATTACTATGTAATCTAGATTATTGACTCTAGTGCAAGTGGGAGACTGAAGGAAATATGCCCTAGAGGCAATAATAAAGTTGTTATTTATATTTCCTTATATCATGATAAATGTTTATTATTCATGCTAGAATTGTATTAACCGGAAACTTAGTACATGTGTGAATACATAGACAAACAGAGTGTCCCTAGTATGCGTCTACTTGACTAGCTCGTTAATCAAAGATGGTTAAGTTTCCTAACCATAGATATGTGTTGTCATTTGATAAACGGGATGACATCATTAGAGAATGATGTTGTCAGTGTCAAAACCGGCGGATCTCGAGAAGGGGGTCCCGAACTGTGCGTCTAGGCGGATGGTAATAGGAGACGGGGACACGATGTTTTTACCCAGGTTCGGGCCTTCTCGATGGAGGTAAAACCCTACTCCTGCTTCATTGATCTTGATGATATGGGTATTACAAGAGTTGATCTACCACGAGATCGAAGAGGCTAAACCCTAGAAGCTAGCTTATGGTATGATTGTTGTTCTTGGTCCTATGGACTAAACCCTCCGATTTATATAGACACCGGAGGGGGCTAGGGTTACACAGAGTCGGTTACAAGAAAGGAGATCTTCATATCCGTATTGCCAAGCTTGCCTTCCACGCCAAGGAGAGTCCCATCCGGACACGGGACGAAGCCTTTAATCTTGTATCTTCATAGTCCAACAGTCCGGCCAAAGGATATAGTCCGGCTGTCCGGATACCCCCTAATCTAGGATTCCCTCAGTAGCCCCTGAACCAGGCTTCAATGACGATGAGTCCGGCGCGCAGATTGTCTTCAGCATTGCAAGGCGGGTTCCTCCTACGAATACTACATAAAAGATTTTGAACACGAGGATCGTGTCCGGCTCTGCAAAACAAGTTCCACATACAACCGTAGAGAGAATGATATTTCCATAGATCTAATCTGCTGACGTACCCCGTAGTGTGACATCACACCACAGCCAGGTCTTTATTCGAATCGTTTTTCATAACCAATCTCAGCGTGTTCCACGAGGCGGTTTCCTTGGCACGTCTTGTCGAACCAGAGATCGTGTTCCCTTTATTACGGGATTCCCATCAATACGGACGTGGGTAACCCAACCATGCCATCAATTACGGCGCTTGGCGGATAAGCGAGTTTTACCAGGTTGGTGGGGGCGCATAGTTTCGTCCGCCCTTATAAAGGGACAAGGGTTCACCTTTTTCTACCCACGCCTTCTTTCTCATTTCTCATCCATTCTTGCGCACTCGAGCTCCAGCGCCCAAGTCCGCATCCTTCTCCTCAAACCTCTCCAAACATGTCCGGAGCGGGAGGCAAGTGGATGGTCTCCTCCGTCACAGAGGGAGACGTCAAAAAGCTGAGGGGAGCCGGATACCTGTCCAAGGATATCGCACACCGGCTCCCATATGAGGGGCGGCTCATCCCTACCCCTAGGCCCCATGAGAGGGTATTATTCCTTACCCACTTCCTCCGCGGACTGGGATTTCCCCTCCACCCATTCGTCCGTGGGCTCATGTTCTACTACGGCCTGGATTTTCACGATCTGGCCCCGAACTTCATCCTCAACATCTCGGCGTTTATCGTCGTGTGTGAGGCCTTCCTCCGCATCAAGCCCCACTTCGGCCTATGGCTGAAAACCTTCAACGTCAAACCGAAGGTGGTGGGCGGCCAGCAGGCGGAGTGCGGAGGTGCCATGGTGGGCAAAATGCCCAACGTCACATGGCTCGAGGGCTCCTATGTGGAGACCATAAAGGGGTGGCAATCGGGGTGGTTCTACATCACCGAGCCGCGCGACACCAAATGGGTGGTGGCCCCCGAATTCCGATACGGAATCCCCACGCGGCTCACCTCCTGGAAAGAGAAGGGCCTGCCCTGGGGCAATCCGGTAGAGCTGACCGGACTCCAGACCTGCGTCCAAAATATGACAAACATGAAGCTCAAGCTTGTCAACATAGTCCAGGTCATGCTCATCCGCCGGATCCTCCCGTGTCAACAATGGGTGTTCAATTTGTGGGAGTTCGACCCGACCCAGCACCAGACTCTGAGCGAGCTCTTCCACACGACGCACAAGGACGTCTGGAAGGTGCTATTTAAGAGTGCCAAGGTTCCCCCTCCCCTCACCGAGGATCGCGGACTCAGCGCGCAGCGCCAAGCCGGCGCGGTAAGCTCTTTTATTACTTATAGGGTATTCATTCTCCATAGTTTTACCATGTGCGTGATCTGAGCTCCCATGCCTTTGACAGGACTGGGTGGAGACATCGGAGCAGATTGACTGCCCGGCCCCTCTGCCCGAAGACCCTGCAGACGCTCTCCTGACGGAGATGCTGACTCCGGCTCCTTACGAGGTGCCGGAGAAGAAGATCAAGAAGAAGGCCACGGGAACCCAAAAGAGTTCCCAGCGCCAGGTGGTATCGGACTCATCGTCCGACAACTCCGAGACGCACTCCTCCCGCAAAAACGAGGAGGAGGCAGATAAAGGTTCTTCCCCTCCAGCCGGGGAAGACAAGAAAAGAAAGGCCGCCCCAACCGTGGAGGCCGGAGGGTCCAAGAAGGGAAGGACTCTCCTTCCGGACTGTTCCACCACCGCCCCCGACAGCGAAGACGAGTGGTTACCCAGGGCCAAGCCCCTGGCGAAGTCGTAAGTATTCGGATACCAGAGTAACTCGTGGCATAGTTTAATTGCACAGCTTTTCCTAACGGCGAATATGGTTATGCAGTCCGTCCCGGGCCCGTATCGACGTATCCTCGTCGAGCGGTTCTTTGGACTCGTCGGATATGAATAGCGATTCACTTCCGACAGTCACCTCTCCTCGCCCCATGGACAATGTCGAGGCACTGTCTCAAGGGGCGCCAAGCCGAGGGGAGGTAGTCCTGGAGGCGCCTCAAGGCGACCTTCTGGACTCCAGGCGCAAAGGGAGCAAGACTCCCACAGGCTCCAAGTTCGGCCCCCAGTCGAGCACCGCGCCGGAACCTCCAGTGGTTCCGGACTCCGGTAGGCGGCCCCCTTCCAAGAGGGGCAAGCCGCCCATGCCGGTGACCTCTGTCCATCCAGAGGCACCGGACAACCTGCTGGGAGTGCTTCACGACTCTTCCATCGACGAAGAGCACCGCACTATTATGAGTGCGGTGACCAAGAAGGTTCAGTCCGCCAAGAGCGGACAGACTGAAGCCTGTGCCAGCCTTCTAATAGGCTTTGAGGTATGTATTTAAGATATAGGAAAATATTACCGCATAGACAATAGCCCCTGATGCTCTGTTTGGTGTTCACAAAGAAAAGCCGAACAGAGGATCAAAATAATATTTGCAGGAGTCTAATACAAGTATGTCTATATGCGTATGCAGGCTTCAGTGCTGACCTCTGCCGCACTGACTGCGGAGGTCGCCATACTGAAGCAGAACCTCGAGCGGTCCGTGGAAGAGCTCGGCCTTGCCAAGAGGCAGCTCGAAGAGAACAAAGGTAAGTAATACCTTGTCTAGATATATATAGAAAAAAGATGTGGTTGCAAAATGATAGGATCATCATGGATGTGCCAGGGGCCACGACCGAGGTGGCGACCCTGAAGCAAACGTTGTTCGAGGCCGAAAACAAAGCGGCCAAGGAGCGCACCGAGCGGGAGAAACAAGAGGCACGGGTGGGCGAGGTGCAACGAGAGCTCCAGGCTCTCGTGAAGAAGCACGAGACTTTGGAGCTTGACTCGAAGACATGAGAGTCTGAGCTTGCCGCGGCCCTAGAGAGCACAAAGCATGCAAAGGCTGAAGCCCAAAAGGCCCTCCAGGAAATTGAGGCGATGAGGAAGATAGCGGCGGGTAAGGCATTCATTATGCAAAGCAAGCATGTGAAAGTAAATTACTTGTTACTTACCCGAGTCCAGAGCTCTCCAGGAGCATTCGCAGATTTGCCCCGCAGCGTGTCGGATGCCGCAAAGTACTACCAGGCCGAGGAGGGAAGCTCGACGAAGAAGTTGTTCTGGTCTCAGTATACTAGGACCGAACACCCGATGCCTGTGACCGACCAGCTGAAGCAACTGGTCGAGCTGCACAAGGCGGACGAACAGGCCATGAGGGGCCTTATAGTCCGGATGTGGCCTGGCGACTCCCTTCCCAACAGCTACTTTGGCCTGGTGAGGCGGCTTGTGGATGCCTGCCCACAGCTGGAAGTCATAAAGCGGTCTGTCTGCATTGAAGGTGCACGCCGGGCTTTTGCCCGTGCGAAGGTGCACTGGGCCAAGATGGACGCCGAGAAGCTGGTGAAGGAGGGGCCGCCGCAGGGCAAGGAGCATCGCCACCCTAAAATGTATTATGAGGGTGTCCTGAAGGGTGCCCGTCTTGTGGCGGACGAGTGTGCGAAGGATGTAATTTTTGAATGAACTTGCTCATGTGATCCTGTATTATGAAAACTTGTTCATATGCGCTATGCAACGCTTGTTTGAATTTAAAATATCAACTTCTGTGCGGTTGTTTATCAAATCTGAAAGATGGCCAGTCGTCGGCTTCTGCCCCCATGCCACGAGTGCTGGGGTGTTCGGGATAAATCTGAGCACTCTTTTTCCCATTGTTGGGTCCTTCGAGGGAGGTGCTCAGCGCAAAGAACAAGGCAATCAGACTATAATGCTTTTATCACTTTCACTTAGCTATAGAAGTCTACAATTTTAAATTTTGGCGAAGCCCCTAGTATTCGGAAGGCCGAATTCGGGGCGCTATACACGCCTAAGCCGGACAAAGCCGACTCCTTGCCCTAAGCGACATAAGTCTTTAGGGACTCGAGACCTCTCGAACAGTGACCAGCTCTCGCCTTATCATGACAGTCAGTTTTAGCTTTCTCTACTGAGATGCTTGCCCAGATGAACCGGGGCACAATCGTAGTAGTTCTCCCAATGCTACCTTAGCCGATATAGTGGAACGTAAGGTACCAAAACATGGGAGCCGGGCAAACCCAACTATTGACCCAAGACATGATTCGGAGTTGATGCATATAATGCTATAAGTTCGGGGTGCCGCACTGTCGAAAGTGTTTGGACTTCTCACGCCGTATTATGGGGTACTTAAGCCCTTGGCGCATTGGCCGTACCAGAGTGTACGGGTGCTGAATGTCATAAATGAACATATATATATATATATATATATATATATATATATATATATATATATATATATATATATATATATATATATATAAAGGAATAGAGAATGTGATAATAGACTAGTGCTATGCATTGTTTATTCAAAAGGGTGCGTCGAAGCATAATGAAACAAGTAGTGCGATAAGCAAAAATAGGACTATTTGACATGTCCCCTCCAAGGGCAAGCGACGGAATGGTATTTAAAGCAGGTATTTCGCTCGTTATCAGAAACCACCTGGGAGTTCCATGGCGCGACGTAGCTTTCTGCCTTCTTGGTTGTTGTATCGCGTGTCCGGCAACCGTACTGTCGGACGTGGCTTCCAGAGAATAAAGTCCCGAAAGAGAGAAAAAATAACAATGCGGGAAGCCCCTAGTGCGGTTGAGCCGCGTTTTAGGGCGTGCCGTAGTCGTGCCCCCCACCTATGCCCATGGTATTTTCAATGTGTTATTATGTACGTGTGGCACGGATTTCGCCGTTTGGCTGGGACTGGGGTGGGGGCCGCATTGCTATGCGAGCTCGGAACATGCCAGGCGGTCCTGTTGCAGATTACTCTGGGCGCGCTTGATGATGTCCGGGTGTTTGATCGCCGAACTGGTTGATTGCCTTAAGAGGCTGCTTTGCGCTTCTGCTGCGAGGGCCGCAGTGTGCTCCTCTGTGTGGAGAGAGCGCTCTGAGTTTCCATTGACTGTGATGACCCCTCGAGGTCCTGGCATCTTGAGCTTGAGGTATGCATAATGCGGTACCGCATTGAACCTTGCAAATGCGGTTCGCCCGAGCAGTGCATGATAGCCACTGCGGAACTGGACTATATCGAAGATTAACTCCTCGCTTCGGAAGTTATCCGGGGATCCGAAGACCACTTCTAGTGTGACTGAGCCTGTGCAATGGGCCTCTACACCTGGTATGACGCCTTTGAAGGTCGTTTTTGTGGGTTTGATCCTTGAGGGGTCTATACCCATTTTGTGCACTATGTCCTGATAAAGCAGGTTCAGGCTGCTGCCGCCGTCCATAAGGACTCGAGTGAGGTGAAATTCGTCTATGATTTGGTCTAGGACCAGTGCGGTGAATCCGCCATGACAGATACTAGTGGGGTGATCCCTGCGATCGAAGGTGATCGGACATGAGGACCATGGGTTGAACTTTGGGGCGACTGGCTCCAACACATATACGTCCCTTAGCGCACGCTTCCGCTCCCTCTTGGGGATGTGGGTTGCGTATATCATGTTCACCGTCCGCACTTGTGGGGGGAACCTCTGCTGTCCTCCGGTGTTCGGCGGCCGGGGCTCCTCCTCGTCATCGCTATGTAGCCCCTTATCCTTGTTTTTGGCATTTAACTTACCGGCCTGCTTGAACACCCAACATTCTCTGTTGGTGTGATTGGCTGGCATGTCGGGGGTGCCATGTATTTGACACGAGCGATCGAGTATTCGGTCCAAACTGGACGGCCTCGGAGTGCTTCTTTTGAATGGCTTTTTCCGCTAACCGGGTTTAGAGCCTCTGAATCCGGCATTGACTGCGGCATCCTCGGTATTGTCGTTGTTGATACGGCGCTTGTGTTTGTTGCGACATGACCTGCCATTGCTATCCTTGGTATCCGAAGTACCAGGGTTCTTTGATATGTTATTGCTGCGAGCCAGCCAGCTGTCCTCTCCCGCGCAAAAGCGGGTCATGAGTGTCGTGAGGGCTGCCATAGATTTTGGCTTTTCCTGGCCAAGGTGCCGGGCGAGCCACTCGTCGTGGATGTTATGCTTAAAAGCTTCTAGGGCCTCTGCATCCGGACAGTCGATGATTTGATTTTTCTTGGTTAGGAACCGTGTCCAGAATTGCCTGGCCGATTCCTCTGGCTGCTGACTTATGTGGCTCAAGTCATCGGCATCTGATGGTCGCACATAAGTGCCCTAGAAGTTGTCGAGGAATGCGGCTTCCAGATCTTCCCAACAGCTAATGGATTCTGCTGGCAAGCTATTCAGCCAATGCCGAGCTGGTCCTTTGAGTTTTAGTGGAAGGTATTTGATGGCGTGTAGATCGTCACCGCGGGCCATGTGGATGTGCAGGAGGAAGTCCTCGAGCCGTACCGCAGGATCTGTGGTACCATCGTATGATTCGATATTTACGGGTTTGAAACCCTTTGGGATTTGGTGATCCATTACTTCGTCTGTGAAGCATAGGGGGTGTGCGGCGCCTCTGTACTGGCCTATATCACGACGCAGCTCATATGAGTCTTGTCCGTTGTGTTCGGCCCGGCCGGATTTACTTTACTGTATCCGGCGTGACGGTTAACGTCTCGCGTAGTGGCGCGCCCTCATGATCCGTAGATCGATCTTGCTTGTTTTGCTTTGTCTTCCAATACGTCTCGCATGTCTAGCGTATTTCCTCGTGCCTTGACATTTTTATTTGAGTGGCACCGGGGTGCGGGATGGGCCTTTGGCAGAAATGTTGCTCTGTCGCGGCCACGAGGTGGCCGATCAGCATCGTCATATGCTGGAGATGTAGGTTTTAATGCTTCCTCCTCCAGTCGGGGTAGCAACCTGCACTTTGGGTAACTCTTGGAGGGGCGTTCGAGTTCATATTCCTCGGCCGCAAGGACTTCAGTCCATCTGTCAGCTAGCAAATCTTGATCAGCTCAAAGCTAATGTTGCTTTCTCTTAAGGCTATTTGCCGTGGTTATAAGCCGGTGCTTGAAGCGCTCTTGCTCGACGGGATCCTCAGGCACGACAAATTCGTCATCATCGAGACTTGCCTCGTCTTCGGAGGGAGGCATGTAATTATCATCCTCCGCCTCTCCATATGCCGCTCTCTCAGGAGGGCTGGCTTCTCCATCCTCCTGCTCTAAATCTTGCTGGAGGGGATTGTCGTTATCTTCGGCGCTGTCCGGAGTGTTACTATCTCCTATGCCGGTATCACCGCTTTTGCTTTGGCGAGACTTAGAGCGGTGCCGCTAACGTCGGCGCTTGGGTTGCTTCTTGGAGGGGTCATCCTCCGCTGTCCCGTCGCCATTGCCTTCTTTGGGTGTGTCCACCATATATATATCATATGAAGAGGTGGATGTCCATTGCCTTCCTGCATCGTCGTCCATACCGTCGATGTCTTCGGAGTCGAAGTCGAGCATGAAGGTCGAATCATCGATAGTGGCTACTAAGTGGGTGGTGGGTGGGCGGCGAATTTCTTCGTCATCCGCATCCCAATCCTGCCGGACATAGTTCGGCGAGGACTCTCCTGACAAGGAGAGAGACCTTAATGAGTTCAGTATGTCGCCGAATGGCGAGTGCTGAAAGATATCCGCGGAGGTGAACTCCATGATCGGCGCCCAGTCGGATTCGATAGGCACGGGCGCAGGCGGTTCGGAGTCCATGGCCGGGGAAGAATCCGGCAGTTTGGCATCACGGCTCTCGTGAAGGGTAAGGTTGATACTCGGCTCGATCGCCGCTGAGAATGCGGCCTCCATGGCGGGGTCTATCCACCCGTCCATGGATGGCGCAATTGGCTCCGAATTGAGGGCCGGAGCGATTGCCGATGCGGTCTCCTGGACACTGTCTAATGGTAGAGCTAAATCATGCTCATCATGACTGTGCGGCGCACTCAGTAAGGGCTCGAATCCGTCGAAGATCAAGTCTCCGCGGATGTCGGCCGTGTAGTTTATACTTCCAAACCTGACCTGGTGGCCAGGGGCGTAACTCTCGATCTGCTCCAGATGGCCAAGCGAGTTGGCCCGCAGTGCGAAGCCGCCGAATACAAAGATCTGTCCGGGGAGAAAAGTCTCACCCTGGACTGCATCGCTATCGATAATCGAAGGAGCCATCAAGCCTAACAATGACGACACAAAGGAACTCTCAATGAAAGCACCAATGTCGGTGTCAAAACCGGCTGATCTCGGGTAGGGGGTCCCGAACTATGCGTCTAGGCGGATGGTAACAGGAGACGGGGGACACGATGTTTTTACCCAGGTTCGGGCCCTCTTGATGGAGGTAAAACCCTACTCCTGCTTGATTGATCTTGATGATATGGGTATTACAAGAGTTGATCTACCACGAGATCGAAGAGGCTAAACCCTAGAAGCTAGCCTATGGTATGATTGTTGTTCTTGGTCCTACGGACTAAACCCTCTGGTTTATATAGACATCGGAGGGGGCTAGGGTTACACAGAGTCAGTCACAAGTAAGGAGATCTTCATATCCATATTGCCAAGCTTGCCTTCCACGCCAAGGAGAGTCCCATCCGGACACGGGACGAAGCCTTCAATCTTGTATCTTCATAGTCCAACAGTCCGGCCAAAGGATATAGTCCGGCTGTCCGGATACCCCCTAATCCAGGACTCCCTCAGATGTGATGCACAAGACCCATCCATTAGCTTAGCATAATGATCATTTAGTTTTTCTGTTATTGCTTTCTTCATGACTTATACATGTTCCTCGGACTATGAGATTATGCAACCCCCAAATACCGGAGGAACACCTTGTGTGCTATCAAACGTCACAACATAACTCGGTGATTATAAAGATGCTCTACAGGTGCCTCCGATGGTGTTTGCTGAGTTGGTATAGATCGAGATTAGGATTTGTCATTCCGAGTATCGGAGAGGTATCTTTGGGCCCTCTCGGTAATGCACATCACTATGAACCTTGCAAGCAACGTGACTAATGAGTTAGTCACGAGATGATGCATTACGGAACGAGTTAAGAGACTTGCCGGTAACGAGATTGAACTAGGTATGATGATACCGACGATCGAATCTCGGGAAAGTAACATACCGATGACAAAGGGAACAACGTACGTTGTTATGCGGTTTGACTGATAAAGGTCTTCATAGAATATGTAGGAACCAATATGAGCATCCAGGTTCCGCTATTGGTTATTGACCGGAGATGTGTCTTGGTCATGTCTACATAGTTCTCGAACACGTAGGGTCTGCACGCTTAACATTCAATGATGATTTGTATTATGAGTTATGTGATTTGATGACCGAAGTTTGTTCAGAGTCCCAAATGAGATCATGGACGTGACGAGGACTCTGGAAATGGTCGAGAGGTAAAGATTCATATATTGGAAGGTTACATTCGGACACCGGAATGGTTCGGGTTGTTTCGGATAAGTTTCGGAGTACCGGGGGTTACCGGACCCCCCCCCCCCCCCGGGAAGTTCATGGGCCTTCATGTGCCTTAGTGGAAAGGAGAGAAGGGATACAAGGAGGCCGCTTCCCATGGCTAGTCTGAATTGGACTAGGGAGGGGGCGGCACCCCCTCTTTCCTTCTCGCCTCTTCCTCCTTCCCTCTATCTCCCTCTCTTAGAAAGGAAGGGGACTCCAACTAGGATGGGAATCCTAGTTGTACTCCCCTATGGCGCGCGCCCCCCTATGGCCGGCCTCCTCTCCCCCCTTTATATACGTTGGAGGGGGCACCCCAAAGGCACACCAAGTCTTCTCTTAGCCGTGTGCGGTGCCCCCCTCCATAGTTACACACCTCGGTCATATCGTCGTAGTGCATATGTGAAGCCATGTGATACGTCTCCGTCGTATCTATGATTTTTGATTGTTCCATGCCAATATTCTACAACTTTTACATACTTTTGGAAACTTTTTATACTATTTTTGCGACTAACATATTGATCCAGTGCCCAGTGCCAGTTCCTGTTTGTTGCACGTTTTTTGTTTCGCAGAAAATCCATAACAAACGGAGCCCAAACAGGATAAAAATTGATGGAGATTTTTTTTGGAATATATGTGATTTTTGGGAAGAAGAATCAACGAGACGACGCCCGAGGGGCCCACGAGGGTGAGGGGCGCGCCCCGGGGGGTCAGGCACGCCCTGGGCCCTCGTGGCCACTCCTTAAGGCAGTTGGTAGCCTTCGTTCGCCGCAAGAAAGCCAATATTTGGATAAAAATCGTGTCCAAATTTCAACCCAATCGGAGTTGCGGATCTCCGGGAATATAAGAAACAGTGAAAGGCTAGAATCGGGAACGCAGAAACAGAGAGAGACAGAGAGACAGATCCAATCTCGGAGGGGCTCTCGCCCCTCCGCCGCCATGGACCAGAGGGGAAACCCTTCTCCCATCTAGGGAGAAGGTCAAGGAAGAATAAGAAGAAGGGGGGCTCTCTCCCCCCTCTCCCCGTGGCGCTGGAAGGCCGCCGGGGCCATCATCATCACTGCAATCTACACCAACACCTCTGTCATCTTCACCAACATCTCCATCACCTTCCCCCATCTATCTACAGCGGTCCACTCTCCCGCAACTGTTGTACCATCTACTTGAACATGATGCTTTATGCTTCATATTATTATCCAATGATGTGTTGCCATCCTATGATCTCTGAGTAGATTTTCGTTGTCCTATCGGTAATTGGTGAATTGTTATGATTGGTTTAATTTGCTTGTGGTTATGTTGCTGTCCTTTGGTGCCCATCATATGAGCGCGCGCATCGATCACACCATAGGGTTAGTTGTATGTTGATAGGACTATGTATTGGAGGGCAAGAGTGAGAGAAGCTTTAACCTAGCATAGAAAATGATGCATACAGGATTGAAGGGGGACCAATATATCTTAATGCTATGGTTGGTTTTTACCTTAATGGACGTTAGTAGTTGCAGATGGTTGCTAATGGTTCCAATCATAAGTGCACATAATTCCAAGTCAGGGATGGCATGCTAGCAGTGGCCTCTCCCACATAAAACTTGCTATCGGTCTAGTAAAGTAGTCAATTGCTTAGGGACAATTTCCCAAATCCTACCACCACTTTTCCACACTCGCTATACTAACTTTATTGCTTCTTTACCTAAACAGCCCCTAGTTTTTATTTACGTTCTATTTATATTCTTGCAAACCTATCCCACAACACCTACAAAGTACTTCTAGTTTTATACTTGTTCTAGGTAAAGCGAACGACAAGCGTGCGTAGAGTTGTACCGGTGGTCGATAAAACTTGAGGGAATATTTGTTCTACCTTTAGCTCCTCGTTGGGTTCGACACTCTTACTTATCGAAAGAGGTTACAATTGATCCCCTATACTTGTGGGTTATCAAGACCGTTTTCTGGCGCCATTGCCGGGGAGCCATAGCGTGGGTGAATATTCTCGTGTGTACTTGTTTGCTTTATCACTAAGTAATTTTTATTTGCTATTCTAAGTTGTTCCCTATCTTTAGTTATGGATATGGAACACGAAATACCAAAAAAATTAGGTTTACTTGCTACTCATGGAGATGGGGAACCTCCTAAAATCCTCGATGCTCATTATGTGAAAGATATTATGTACTACTTTGATAATCCCGAGAAAACCCCATTCAATTATGGAATTGGAGACACGTTGGATCAACGTGAATACTTTAGGGATTATCGCTTGACTCAAAAAGGGAAACTATTATGGGATCAAATTTATATGTTGCATTGGTATGCCCGGGATCTATGCTTGAGACATGATTATACTTGTTGCTCTAGGATGAAGGCTCCACACCTTGCCTTTTCATGCAAATTTAATGATAATGAAACCTTAGCTTCTTATGCTAATGGTATATATGATTACTATGATGTGGAACTAGAAGAATTTGTTGCTTTTAAGGGTGCTTGTGAAATTGAATCTTTGTTTAAAGAGTTTGAAGATTTTGATGATTCAGTTTATAGACCTGAAAATTTAGCTATCCTTAAATATTTCTATGAGAATTATAAATATAATTATGATATTGATGAATTTATTGAGAAAGTCTCCGCTGTCCGAGAAGACACTAATATTTTGCAGGAGTCTATGGAAGAAGAAATTGATAAAACTGTGAGCCCATTGCATGAAAAAGATGATGAGGAGAGCGAAGAACAAAAGGAGGAAGAGCGGATTAGCTACCCGTCCCCACCTTCTAATGAGAGTAACTCTTCAACTCATACATTGTTTAATTTCCCTTCGTGCTTACGGAAGGATGATTGCTATGATGATTGTTATGATCTCGTTGATTCATTTGAAATGTCCCTTTTTGATGATGCTTGCTATGCTTGTGGCCAAGATGCCAACATGGATGATTCTTATGAAGATGAACTTGCTATTGTTCCTTATGTTAAACATGAAATTGTTGCTATTGCACCCACGCATGATAGTCCTATTATCTTTTTGAATACTCCCGACTACACTATATCAGAGAAGTTTGCCCTTATTAAGGATTATATTGATGGGTTGCATTTCACTACTACACATGATGATTTTGATAGATATAATATGCATGTGCTTGATGCTCCTACTTGCAATTATTATGAGAGAGGAACTACATCTCCGCCTCTCCATGTTTCCAATATGATAAAATTGCAAGAAATTGTTTATACTATGCATTGGCCTTTACTACGTGTGCATGAATTGTTCTTTTATGACATGCCGATGCATAGGAAGAGAGATAGACTTTGTTGTTGCATGATATATGTTACTTTGTGCTCACTACTAAATCATAAATCATTGTTAATTAAAATTGGCTTTGATATACCTTGGGATCCGGGTGGATCAATTACTTGAGCACTATATGCCTAACTTAATGGCTTTAAAGAAAGCGCTGTCAGGGAGACAACCCATAAGTTTTAGAGAGTCATTTATTTCTGTTGTGTGCTTTTATAAAGTTTAAAAACAAAAATAATGTGCCAAGATTTGCCTTTAGGATGTTTACATTACTTGTTGGTTTGTGCGGTGCAAAACAGAAACTTTGGCTGTAGTGCGTGATTTTACATTTTTTTACTGGAATGTCAAACGGTTCTGAAACTTTTTGCACTGTCTTTCTATACAATTTTTTTATTTTTCCTAATTCGTTCATAATTTTTGGAGTACCAGAAGTATGGTGTATATTCAGATTACTACATACTGTCCTGTTTAAGACAGATTCTGTTTTTGATGCATAGTTTGCTTGTTTTGATGAAACTATCGATTTCTATCAGTGGATTAAGCCATGGTAAAGTTATATTACAGTAGCTACAATGCAAAAACAAAATATGAATTGGTTTGCAACCGTACTTAGAGTAGTGATTTGCTTTATTATTCTAACGGATCTTACCGAGCTTTCTGTTGAGTTTTGTGCGGATGAAGTGTTCGAGGGTCGAGGAGGTCTCGATATGAGGAAAAGGAGGAGAGGAAAGAGCTCAAGCTTGGGGATGCACAAGGCACATTAAGTAAATATTCAAGGAGACTCAAGCGTCTAAGCTTGGGGATGCCCCGGAAGGCATCCCATCTTTCTTCAACAAGTATCCGTTGTTTTCGGTTTCGTTTCGTGCATGTGATATGTGCAAATCTTGGAGCGTCTTTTGCATTTAGTTTTCACTTTTATTTGATGCACCATGATGGTATGATATAGTCCTTGGTTTATTTATAGAATTCTCTTTGCACTTCACTTATATCTTTTGAGTATGGCTTTATAGAATGCTTCATGTGCTTCACTTATATCATTTGAAGTTTGGATTGCCTGTTTCTCTTCACGTAGAAAACTGCCATTTGTAGAATGCTCTTTTGCTTCACTTATATTTGTTAGAGCGTGGGCATATCTTTTTTAGAAAGAATTAAACTCTCTTGCTTCACTTATATCTATTTAGAGAGTTGACAGGAACTGGTCATTCACATGGTTAGTCATAAAAATCCTACATAAAACTTGTAGACCACTAAATATGATATGTTTGATTCCTTGCAATAGTTTTGCGATATAAAGATGGTGATATTAGAGTCATGCTAGTGGGTAATTGTGGATTGTAGAAATACTTGTGTTCAAGTTTGTGATTTCCATAGCATGCACGTATGGTGAACCGTCCTGTAACAAAGTCGGAGCATGATTTGATTGTCTTCCTTATGAGTGGCGGTCGGGGACGAGCGATGGTCTTTTCTTACCAATCTATCCCCCTAGGAGCATGCGCGTAGTACTTTGTTTTGATAGCTAATAGACTTTTGCAATAAGTATGTGAGTTCTTTATGACTAATGTTGAGTCCATGGATTATACGCACTCTCACCCTTCCATCATTGCTAGCCTCTTCGGTACCGTGCATTGCCCTTTCTCACCTCGAGAGTTGGTGCAAACTTCGCCGGTGCATCCAAACCCCATGATACAATACGCTCTATCACACATAAGCCTCCTTACATCTTCCTCAAAACAGCCACCATACCTACCTATTATGGCATTTCCATAGCCATTCCGAGATATATTGCCATGCAACTTCCATCATCTTCATAAACATGACTTGAGCATTTATTGTCATATTGCTTTGCATGATCGTAAGATAGCTAGCATGATATTTTCATAGCTTGTCCATTTTTTGATATCTTTGCTACGCTAGATCACTACTAGGGAAAACCCTAGTAGTAGCGCGGGTTTAATGCCCACTAGTAGCGGGGGACACCGTGCTACTAGTAAGGCGCTATAGCTATTCCTTAGCAGTAGCGCATGCGACAGGCGCTACTGCTAAGACATATAGCCGCAACGTTTGTTCACTCCCGCGCTACTGCTAATATAGTTAGTAGTACCGTGTTTACTCTCCATCGCTACTAGTATTATTTTTCTCATTTTTTTAATTTTTAGTGTATTTATGCGCCATTATACAAATTTTGGTACAATACCAATTATGAGGATGTTATATCAATATGTCCATAACAGTGTGTCAAATGAATGTGGATTAGGTTCAAGTGGAGGCAACATATGGTATGTCAAAAGTATACTACTAATCCAAACTTGATCTAGTTTGGACTAGTAGTACTTTCGATGTGCACCACATGTTGCCTCCACTTGAATCTAATCCAAGCTATTTAATCATCATCATAGTCATTACCACCAACACTAGCTATTTAGTCATCATAGTCATAGTATAGCACACATCATCATCTTCAAACTCATTCTAGCTAGCTAATCACCACCAACACTAGTTGCGGTAGCTATCTAATCACCACCAACACTAGCTAATAATAATCATCATAGTCATTACCACCAACACTAGCTATTTAATCATCATAACTCATTTCTAGCTAGCTAATCACTCCTCCTACTCTCTCTCTCAGGTAAAATAACATAAAACATGTGTAGCACTCCTGCTTCATCAAGTTGGAGTGTGTAGATGAACCTGTCTCCTAATCGTGGGCTGCGCTTCTGATTGCTGCCCCCTTGTACTTCTCTGCGATCATTCACAATTTTGCTCCAGTCTTTCACTATTAAGCATTCCTCGTTATTAGAAATCCTGAATGCACTAAAGTGCATTGTAGGAAATCTTGGCCGTGAGCTAACAATTCTCATGCGACCTTTAGTCTCGATCCAATGAGGCACAACATTCATCGGGAGTCCCTGTTGAAGAACATCGTATAGTAACATACTTAGCAATGAAGTTTAGCTTAAAATATAATGTATGCAAAAGATGCACTGAGGACAAATAGTTCTTACCATCTTTCCTAAATAGATGTTACCGTAGTTCAGTACGAACACTATTGGTCGCACATTTTGAGTACTAAGATTTTTAATTCTAAGAAAATAATTTGTCTTGACAGTATGAAGATCCTCAGGCCATGAAACATAATGACCTATCTCCTCGCAGTTTAGTTCAGCCCCGGGACAGTGGACGGTCATGTCTACCAAGCGCCGGACATGTTTGCTTGGATGGAAATAAGCTGTCAATAGAAATTAGTTGTCAACTATTTTTGAATAAACAATATCGAAGACATAAATATGGTTGAGAAACTCACATAATGATATAACTGGAGGCGTATGCACATCGTCCCAGATGTCTCTATTACCTTCAATATCATCTTCGCGACGAATATCAAAGGTGATAAACATATCAGGCTCAAATGCATAAGCCTTGCATAGTGCTTGCCAAGTTTTGCATTCAAAATAGGTGTAGGTGTCTGCGTTGTATAATTTTGCATGGAAAGTATAACCATGCTCGGTCTTCAAGTAAACTCTCTTTACCTCCATAGTAGTTTTCATAGGACTGAAACCTATCTTATCCAAGACAAAAACTCTTGCATGGCAGGGGATACGCTAGTAGAATAGTAAAAGATTTAAATTATAAGTTGAAGCAAATGAAGCAGATGTCATGCTTAATTACAAAAAAAGACTTGTCATTGTGACTTACTGTATCCACTTCGAAGTTCTCGTCCAGCTTGATGCTGAAGCGCCTATCATCATCTAGGAAGATTCTGTCGCACATGCCGCGCTCATCTTCGCAGTATTTGCAAATACCGAAATCCTTTTCATCGTCAGACATTTCCTATGTTCATAGTTGAAACATTAATTGAAAATCGATCAAAGGCAACTACCAGGATACTCAACACACAAATCCGGGGCACTCGATATTTCCTACATATTCTGGCACAAGTCATGCCAAAATTCACGGAAAAATCCGGCATGACCTTTGCTAAAATAGGACATATCGAGCGCCTGAAATTTGCCGGAACGGAAATGAATCAACACACCGGCAAAACATAGGCCACTCGGAGGTATAACCTGCAAACATGACTAGCCACTTGGGCAAGCACATATCCTATTTGAGCAACACAAGATATACATTTGAAAATATCTTATAGGACTCATATTGACATGAGCATTCAATAAGCAAAACCAAATCGTAAAATAAATAAGTATTCAAATTAGCATGCATTCAATAAGCAAAAGTAAATCATCTCATGCGTCCGTACATCGTCGAATATTATCACTAATACATCCCGAATAGTATCATACATATAACATCACTAATACAACTAAAACCCTAGCGCACGACGGGTATCGGCGCGTGCGGTGGACACCCAAAGAGAAGGAACCATCACATGATCATAGCTCCAGTGAGATCCTTGGAGAACCTGCCAGGTATTGGAGAACCTGTGCTCCAACGCAAACAAGTAGCGACAGACGTGCGCGTCCTCCTCCCTGACACGGTGACGTACCACCTCCACGGGGTCCTCGAGCCTCTGGACCGTCACTGGCCCACGCGACCGCCACCAAAGAAGGTTCGGGTCAACGACGGGCTGACTCTTCACCAAGTTGCGCCCCCCGGTAGGTAGCGCCTCCCAGTACCAGCCCGGCGGAGCCCAGTCCAGGACATGGCCCATCTGGTCAAGCAGGTGTCCTCCGCCGAGTCGACGACGACGAGGATGCGGGATAGGCATCGTCGACGTTGATGCGGGAATAATTGCTTTAACTAAAAAAATTACAACAAATGTGACATGTTCAACTAGTTCTATTAATTCAACTAGTTCTTACTAAAAATAAACTTATTATAAATAAAAATAAACTAGTACCTAGTTCTTACTAACTAATTAGTACCTAGGAACTACTGTCCTAATTACCATATAATTTGATGAACCTAGGGGTGGAAAGTGGTAGCGGATATTCTAATTATCCAACTTAAAAGTGAAATAAGTGGTCAAATTTTACTCGTTTTATTATGCATTACAATAGTGTTTATTCATCATCTAAGAAACCATCTGAGCCGCATCCGTATCCGATAACATCCGCATCTGATTTGTTTACACCCATAGATGAACCCTAACTAATCTGATGCAACTAAAATTTGAAGAACCCTAGGCAGAGGTAGGGGAGGGGGAGGAGCAGGCGTGCTCACCTCGGGTGCCTGCGACGAGGGAGGGGCAGGCGGTGTCGAGGTCGGGGTCGGGGCTCGGGCGCGCGGCGGAGGGCGGCGTCGAGGTCGGGGTCGGGGGCGGCATCGAGGTCGAGGTTGGGGGCGGCGTCGAATCCGGGGTCGGCACGGCGTCGAGGGTGTGCGGAGAGCAACGGGAGAGCGCGCGGCGGCCGACGGGCGACGGCGGCGGCGACAGCGGAGGAGTTGGATGGGGAAGTGGCCGTCGGGAAGAACGAACCGCGCAATTAAGTCAGAAGTAGCAGTAGCGCGTTCCAGGAAGTGCGCTGCTGCTAAGCTAGCTACAACGTGTTCCTCGATAGGCGCTACTGCTATTCCTTTCTCTTTTTTCCTCTTTTTCATTTATTTTTCTTTACATTCTATTTTTTTCCTTTCACCTTTTTCTATTTCTTTCATTTTCATTTAATTTTCTATTTGCTTTCCATTTAATTTTATTTCCTTTAGCAGTAGCGCCTTTCAGCCTAAACGCGTTGCTACAAAGCAAGTAGCGGTAGCGCGGTTCGACGTAGATCGCTACTACTATGTGTAGCCTATCGGGTAAGCTGTGGAAATTTTAGTAGTAGTGCTTTTATCTTCAGGCACGCTACTGCTACAACTGTATCTGTAACGCCGTTTACATCAGCGTGCTACTGCTACTTAGCACCAGCGTGCTTTTTTAACACGCGCTACTACTAAAGTTCCGTGTATAAGGTTTTCCCTAGTAGTGGATCATTGCACATCCCGGTGCACCGCCAGAGGCATTCATATAGAGTCATATCTTTGTTCTAGTATCGAGTTATAAGTAAATAAAAGTGTGATGATCATTATTAGAACATTGTTCCATGTGGGGTTATCAAAATAAAAGTGGCCAAAGAAGCCCAAAAAAGAGACAGGCCAAACAAGCCTACCAAAAAAGAAATAAAGAGAAATAAATAAATAAAATGAGAGAAAAGAGACAAGGGACAATGTTACTATCCTTTTACCACACTTGTGCTCCAAAGTAGCACCATTTTCTTTATATAGAGAGTCGCTTGCGTTATCACTTTCATATACTAGTGGGAATTTTCATTATAGAACTTGGCCTGTATATTCCAACGATGGGCTTCCTCAAAGGCCCTAGGTCTTCATGAGCAAGCAAGTTGGATGCACACCCACTTAGTTTTCAGTTTGAGCTTTCATACACTTATAGCTCTTAGTGCATCTGTTGCATGGCAATCCCTACTCCTCGCATTGACATCAATTGCTGGGCATCTCCATAGCCCGTTGATTAGTCACGTCGATGTGAGACTTTCTTCCTTTTTTTCTTCTCCACTCAACCTCCACCGTCATATTTTATTCCTCCTATAGTGTTATATCCATGGCTCACGCTCATGTATTGCGTGAAAGTTGAAAAGGTTTGAGAACATCAAAAGTATGAAACAATTGCTTGGCTTGTCATTGGGGTTGTGCATGATTTGAATATTTTATGTGGTGAAGATGGAGCATAGCCAGACTATATGATTTTGTAGGAATAACTCTGTTTGGCCATGTTATTTCGAAAAGACATGATTGCTTTATTAGTATGCTTGAAGTATTATTATTTTTTATGTCAAATGAAAGACTATTGCTTTGAATCACTCGTGTCGTAATATTCATGCCATGATTAGATTACATGATAAAGATTATGCTAGGTAGCATTCCACATAAAAAATTATCTTTTTTATCATTAGCTACTTGAGGACGAGCAGGAATTAAGCTTGGGGATACTGATACGTCTCCGTCGTATCTATGATTTTTGATTGTTCCATGCCAATATTCTACAACTTTTACATACTTTTGGCAACTTTTTACTATTTTTGGGACTAACATATTGATCAAGTGGCCATTCCCAATTCCTGTTTGTTGCATGTTTTTTGTTTCGCAGAAAATCCATATCAAACGGATTCCAAACGGGATAAAAACTGACGGAGATTTTTTTGAAATATATGTGATTTTTGGGAAGAAGAATCAACACGAGACGATGCCCGAGGGGCCCATGAGGGTGAGGGGCGCGCCCCAGGGGGTCAGGCGCGCCCTGGGCCCTCGTGGCCACTCCTTAAGGCGGTTGGTTCCCTTCTTTCGCCGCAAGAAAGCCAATATCCGGATAAAAATCATGTCCAAAATTCAATCCAACCGGAGCTACGGATCTCAGGGAATATAAGAAATGGTGAAAGGCTGGAATCGGGAACGCAGAAACAGAGAGAGACAGAGAGACAGATCCAATCTCGGAGGGGCTCTTGCCCCTCCACCGCCATGGAGGCCATGGACCAGAGGGGAAACCCTTCTCCCATCTAGGGAGAAGGTCAAGGAAGAAGAAGAAGGGGGGCTCTCTCCCCCTCTCTCCCGGTGGCGGCGGAACGCCGCCGGGGCCATCATCATCACTGCAATCTACACCAACACATCCGTCATCTTCACCAACATCTCCATCACCTTCCCCCATCTATCTACAGCGGTCCACTCTCCCGCAACCCGTTGTACCCTCTACTTGAACATGGTGCTTTATGCTTCATATTATTATCCAATGATGTGTTGCCATCTTATGATGTCTGAGTAGATTTTCGTTGTCCTATCGGTAGTTGGTGAATTGCTATGATTGGTTTAATTTGCTTGTGGTTATGTTGCTACCCTTTGGTGCCCATCATATGAGCGCGCATGTGGATCACACCATAGGGTTAGTTGTATGTTGATAGGACTATGTATTGGAGGGCAAGAGTGACAGAAGCTTCAACCTAGCATAGAAATTGATGCATACGGGATTGAAGGGGGGCCAATATATCTTAATGCTATGGTTGGGTTTTACCTTAATGGATGTTAGTAGTTGCGGATGCTTGCTAATAGTTCCAATCATAAGTGCATAGAATTCCAAGTCAGGGATGACATGCTAGCAGTGGCCTCTCCCACATAAAACTTGCTATCGGTCTAGTAAAGTAATCAATTGCTTAGGGACAATTTCACAACTCCTACCACCACTTTTCTGCACTCGCTATACTATCTTTATTGCTTCTTTACCTAAACAGACCCTAGTTTTTATTTAAGTTCTCTTTATATTCTTGCAAACCTATCCCACAACACCTGCAAAGTACTTCTAGTTATATACTTGTTTTAGGTAAAGCGAACGTCAAGCGTGCGTAGAGTTGTATCTGTGGTCGATAAAACTTAAGGGAATATTTGTTCTACCTTTAGCTCCTGGTTGGGTTCGACACTCTTACTTATCAAAAGAGGCTACAATTGATCCTCTATACTCGCGGGTTATCACCCTGCGTCGGTAACTTCATCATCACTATCGCCACATCATCGTGCTGATGGAACTCTCCCTCGGCCTCAACTGGATCAAGAGCTCGAGGGACGTCATCGAGCTGAACGTGTGTTGAACACGGAGGTGCCGTACGTTCGGTGCTAGGATCGGTTGAATCGCGAAGACGTTCGACTACATCAACCGCGTTACTAAACGCTTCCGCTTTCAGTCTACGAGGGTACGTGGACACACTCTCCCATCTCGTTGTTATGCATCTCTTAGATAGATCTTGCGTGATCGTAGGTAAATTTTTTGAAATACTGTGTTCCCCAACAGCATGGCACCAGGCGACGCAACCCTCAACAAGTCTTGTGCAGGGAGGCACTATCAAGTCCGACTTGCTTATTGCATGTCCAAAAGCCTTCTCGGATGCCTCCTGGAAGAGCCAAAAAATTACCGCCTTTGTGAAGGAACTGAGAGAGTGATAGGAGTGTTTCTGCAATTTTTTGAAAAGAAAACTACAGGTACAGAATTATGGTAGATGCCTTACTTCAACTGCAATTTCACCTCTAGATGTTGAAGCATTAGGCCTCCTACTAGCGGCAAAATCCTCCCAGCATCTATAAGTCCAACGGGTTACATGCCTCGCTGGCAACTTGACCTTAGCCAAGGCAGCAACACAAAGAAATATCTTTTCAGACAAGATCAACAGGGAAATTAGGAAGCCTTTAGCAGATTATGTTCTTGTCTCTGATGGTCTCCAAGCTCATGTGCACCATATCTCTAGGGGCCTCAACAATGTATCTCATAATTGTGCATATCAAGTTCACAACTGATCCTCAACTGAACCTATTTTCAGTTCTGCCAACTCAACTCATACAAACAGATGTTGCCTTGTAGTATACCAAGCATTGATAAGCAAACTGAGGATTCAAGTACCTTACAGGCTTTGTAATCCTGGTTGTGCTTATCCTAGCTCATTTCATTTACTAGAGCTTTGTAATCCATGTTGTAAATTGTTGTTGAATACATGACGCCTTTGGCGCCCTTCAACGTTCAAAACACACACAAATAAATGATCTATTGGTATGTTAATTAGATGATTGCTGGACTCCTTTTAGCCTTTACATGAACTAGATGACCCGGTTGCGCCAATGGCGCAAGAAGCGAATTAGAAAGAATGATAGTAGTGAGTAGGTAGGAGATATAACTGGAAATATAATGCAATGTGGATTGTAGGGCGAGAGGAAACCAAGCATTCGAACCAAGCAAATAAGAATATCAACAGACCAATCATAAATTTTTGAAGCGTAAGGAAAATGATACTTAGATATGATGTTCATACATAGCGTTATATATTACAATGCATGGTAGGTTTATTAATAATGAACATATGTTCGCAGGAAATACATAATAAGCTGCTGCATATTACATTGAGAGACTACTGGCATTGCCACGCAACATAGAACGTAGCTGATGGTTTAATCTATACATGCAATTGCCATAGCAACTAACATACATAGCCGGGGATAGCTTGAGTTCAAAGTCCATCAACGTGATAGAGAAGCTCTGGAAAGACTGCCAAGATGAACTATGGTAGTGATCTTCTCAAGACAAAGGTAATCACTTGATATTCAGAGAAGGTTGTTGTAGCTGGTAGTATCGGCATCTTCTGAAGGCACATAGGCCATGGAAATAGATCCTCTCCTAAGTGGATATGTGTTTTGGATTACTTGCATTTTATTTTCACTCAACTGGCCAAGATGAGCAATTGCATTGTGAATATCTATAGCCGCTTTCTCGAGATCGCGACCACTTATGGAATTGGCTGAGCATACACTTCCTTTAGCTGGGCGGTGAATCTCAGAAGTGCTTTTAACCTAATATAAGTAGTCTGCAAAGTCCTTGCTAAGTTCTCTAATCTTTAGAGCCTGTTCTTTGATTTCTTTTTCTTTGTCCTAACAAACCAATCAGATGCAGTTCTCTTTCCTTTGTTACAGCTTGTTGTAACTATAGTCTTTCAATACCTTGGCACGCACGGTCTCCATATATTTCATTACTCGAGCAGCTGGAACGTCCATTGCATCTTCTATAGAATTGTATGAATAGCCAGGCAATGCCATTGCTTCATCATCACGTCGCTGATGTTGTGTGCTCGGACAAAACTTGATTGTCATTGCAATTCTTTCCTCAACTTTGCAGCAGAAGAACTGACATTGACATCCACAATTTACTACAAAACAATGGCACATAACCTCTAAACCAATCTCCTAGTTCTGAAGCTTAAAATGACGTACACCATGACAGAGTATATAAGAGAACATGCAGTGACTACGAATTTTCAAGTCCTGATAAATTTAACTTGCAAATTTGCATCTGTAAATAATATATGCAATGTTTCTCATAAAAAATATTGTATAACGATAAAGGTGGCCATGTCAAAATAAAAAGAGACATGATCTTTATCCCATATGATTTCAAAGTTTAGAACATTATAGGCATGATAAAGGAATAACTAATATGCCTTTATATCCTAGAACAAAGTGAGTACACAATTATAACGATAACAAAACCTGCAATAGGCAAAATAACTATGCACTTGATTCGAGGAATAACTAAATAGAGAGGAAGAGCCAAGGGAAAGGCTATTGGTAACATATCAAACACTGCACTACAATGATCAACGTACACAGAGAGCTAAAGTGGTTTCTCGTGGTTAATAGGCAAGTTTCAAAGGCCATGAAACGGTATGGAATTCCTGCTAGGAAATAAATACAGAGCAGTCTCTTAAAAACATATATATCAGTACAACCTAGACTAACCATAGATTTTATTTTGATATATTTCTTAAAACTAAAACAACATCTACCTTTTCTTGTACATTACCTTTAATTATAACAGAACATGCATGGGCACCAATTAGTGAGCAGTTAAAAGTTGATTGATTGAAAGAAAAAACTTGAAGCATTATAATGCTAGCTTCAATTATTTAAAATTTATAGCATTTTAAAACCTACTCACCAAGAAGATTACATACACTTTATCTATGATATACAATGCGCACCAGAACTTATAACAAAGTTCAGCTAGTGCAACCACCAATAAGTTATGCGATGATCCAGTTTGTGAGAAAAACAAATTTGACTGTGTATGTTATGAAGATCACTCCAGAAACGTATATGTTTAATGAAATGAAAAAAATAGCCAAATTTACACTGGCAATAAGTGAAGGCTTTACTTTCATACCAAAGTAGTTTTGGGAGGCCAATGAACCAAAGAGAGGGAGCATAGACAGGAAGAAGCACATTCAGATTCAAGCTGTGAGCGATCCATAGCACTGGCAAGGTGATGAGGGAGTCTACTGAACATCATCTCGGTCCACAGCGTGACATGCCAATAAAACTATTCATAAATTTTGAGTACCATCATGCAGATTTTCTGGAAAGTAAAATACAACTACAAGAGACAGAAAAAATCTCACCAATTACTCCACCTATAAAGTGAGATGACCAATTCGATTAGGATTAGTCTGCTCCAGCCTCCAGCCATATCTTGGTTAAAGATTCAATAATACCAAAGATATATTGCACCTGTAGCAAGTGAACCAGTAACACTTGGACTAATTCCCCTGTTATAAACATGCAAACAGGCGAACGGTACAAAAAGGTCAGGAATGCTATGTTTATCAAGAGTACCACTATTAATGTCGCAAACAAGTTCAGTCGTTTGGCCACTGTCAACCTCGGGCTCCGGTATCACATGGCTGAAGCAAGCTGGTAGCTCAAATATGATAAAATTGTCTCTTTGAACCATAAAATCATTCTCCTCAAATTTGCGTGCAGCACAAAAACAAATACACAAACCTTCATAATGACAAGATAAAAATCAGAAAAGTGTGAGTCTGAACCGTATCATCATTTGCCTCAAATTTATATGCAGCAATGCCGCTGAGAACAAAATACACAAACCTTCATATGTACAAAAAATACAGAAACTTTCATAATAACAAGATACTACTAATGGATAGAATCACTATTCAATGGCCACTCCAGCAACCATACACAAAAAGAAAACGCAACCCCAGCGAAACCCGTGGTAAATTAGGACCAATGCTTCAGCAAGAAATTATTAAGCATGCATGGCAATAAAACACAAGTCCTTCAAGGATGACTTTAATGTATTAACACAATACAAATTCAGTTTCGGTATAAGAATCAATGAAGAAGCCTATGCCTATTTAATTTTGTCACAATATGTAACCAGAAGTAGTTGATTTAGTGGACAGTAAAATATACAACACATTCACCCTTCTGATAAAAGAAATTGTCCTCTAGGAGGGACTCTGCTTTGGAAGTAACATTGATGTACTGAAGAGAAGTGTAATGATCTTTAGCAGAAAAGGTACAGGATAAAAAAAATTATGAGCTCGATTTTAGTGCATATAGAATACTTTAAAAAATTATGAGCATGATTTCAGTGTATATAGAATACTTTAAACAGTTGAGTTATATATACGATGAGAAGCAATCAACGCAATCTCTCTAGGGGTGCTATAGCTGCTGCTCTACCTGTATTTCAGAACATAGAGCTTAGATCTTTTTTTGTCAATGCCTATCGATCCACAACTTTTGACAAGCTTAAGGATCGTCGCCAAGGCAACACTCAAGTGCATGCGGGCAGAGTCTTTTCCAGGTTCACATATTGAGTAGAAGAGACTACCATCAGTATTACATACTACGGAAGATTGAGTGATCACTATTTGGAAGTACTTATAATTAACTGGTGGCCTTGGATGGAACTAAATCGAAACAGAAAAAATAGTTGAATATCAATAAATTTAAGTACGTACCTAGCAGAAGCAAAAGTTGCTATTCTCCTTCGGAATTAACTACAGTTTGTGTCTCCTGAGAAACATGCATTTTATCTGACAAAGCACACACCAACAAAACATGTGTTAGCATAACAATATTCAGTCGTTGAACCCTCTTTGCATTGCGTCGACAGCAAATGGAATCGAAAAATACATCGTTGTAGTGACAACAAAAACTGCAGTCTAGTGTAGCATTTTAAGGAAAAACAAGCAATGTTAAGAATAAATGGAAATAGGCAGGAGAGTTACTCTGTTTTGGTGGCATTCTGTAATGCATCAGAAATATATCTTAAAATCTACCAGTTCTAAAAATAAGTACCAATACGCGGAGAAATGGCAAAATCAATTGGCTAATTCTCAAACATACCAAGGTCAGTCAATTGTCACACGTTGTATGTGGTCCATAATGAAATCTCTACAAAGGCTTATATTTAGGAACGGAGTGAGTATATCTAGCATAGCTTTGTTGTCATGACCGCCTTTCCAATAAAACATTTATTGAAAAGCCGATCTTTGTATTAACCAGTAGAGAAGAATTCTTCTTACTGGCAGACAATACCTTGATACAGAAATCCAGCAGTACTAATATTATACATAGTTGAGCTGAGGATGCTCAACAAATTATTACAAACATGCATATATTATACATAAAGGCGGATATGGCACAAGGGTAGGGTGGCATAGCTACTGACTCGTAATAAAGGTGGATATGTCACAGTGAAGTGGGTGACATGACTTTGAAATCTTACAGCTCATCAAGCATCGGGGTGAGGCTTGATGATTTTATTTGGGTGGTGGAAGCGTGTATAATACAAGTGAACAACTCCAGGTTTGCACGTGACTGACTGGGACTCCTCTAGGCGTCGGACTCGCTATCGAACTCTTCATCCATAAAATCGCCTTTGTCAACATCTGGCCAAATCAACAAGCCAGGTGAGTACTTTGTACGTACTCACAAGACAGTTCGGACATAAGATATAACAAAGGTAAACATGATGCACATGAGCAGGTTAGTATGCACAATCAAATAATAGATTTGCACCGCACGATAAGTAAGAGGAAATCAGGCGGTAGCCCTCCCAAAATCGCAATAAAAATAACTGAAGACCGATCGGGTGTCTGAAGCGACGCCTCAAAAGGTGGAAACAAATTTAACATGCCGCAGTCGGGCATTGAGGTGACACCACATAAAGGGCTTATATTGAAAAGTAAATAACAGGACGTGCCACAATCGGGCGTCTAAGCGACACCTCGAAAAGGGCTTATAATGAAAATAGGTAACAATGATGCCACAGTCGGACGTCTGAGCGACATCACATAAAGGGCTTATATCAAAAGTAGATAACAATAATGCCACAGTCGGACGTCTAAGCGACATCACATAAAGGGCTTATATCAAAAGTAAATAACAATAATGCCACAGTCGGACGTCTGAGCGACATCACATAAAGGGCTTATATCAAAAGTAAATAACAATAATGCCACAGTCGGACGTCTAAGCGACATCACGTAAAGGGCTTATATCAAAAGTAAATAACAATAATGCCACAGTCGGACGTCTGAGCGACATCACACAAAGGGCTTTAGTTTTATCATTCGAATTTAAGTAGCTCATGAATTCAAATCATCACAAGGAAATACTTAGCGTATAATAATAAACTAGTTAGTCCATTCACATGAATAACCTTCAACCGAGTTTACCACTCTTGGTTGTATGTTTATACTCCGGAGGCTGTCACCGGGGTTGACACTGAGATTTGACACTGAGACTGACGCTGATACTGAGATGATGTCCAAGTCCTTGATCGTGGACATGGATTCTGGAATGATTTTGACTCTGTAGAGTTTGTACTCTTTAACCACAGCCAACGGATTTCAGTAGTCACAAGGACTAGTTCCGTCTACGGTGTTTTAGAAGAAACACGTCTAACCAGTACACACCCATTCAACATTCCGTTGCCAGGGATCACCCTCGGCAACGTTCAAGAAAAACCTTAAGACGGGGAGGCCACAACCTCGAATAGCATGGGATCAAATTTATATCGTGCGCTCTAAGTGGTGCCCCCCTCTCGGTCCCAAACGGAAACACCTCATCGCGGGCCCTCTGTTTGGTGTGTACCAGGAAAGAGGTTTGCAACTTACTAAACCGCACTCTTTGCAGAAAACATGTGGCAGCACGAAGGGAAAACGAATGGGGTCGAGACTTGACCCACGTTGAAACTGGAGTTCACGGTTGACATAGAACTGGCATGCTTCAACAATACCATCCTGCAACCCATCATGTCACCACATGGTCGTGTTATCTCATCATCACATCAATTTCGAAGCTCACCGGTAGCTTGCCTTGCATGCACATAACATTCACAAGTGCTTACATAAACATGCCATGAGAGAACTACTCGAGCAAACATGCAAAACACTCATCATATCAAAGGTTCAAACATGCTTGCCTGGTTCGGAGAAGTCGGAGTCTAGCTCGGCGAAGTTCGCGTCTCCTTTACTCCTTCCGGTATCTACGTATTAAAGAAAAATTGGATACTACATAAATACCATGCGTGCACAAAAAGTATCCCAAATATTTTTCAAATAAACATGACAAAAAAACTAGACAAAAAATAGAGATGACAGAAAAAGTTTCAAGTTAAAATCATCTTTTGTTTAAAAGTTATAAGAGTTTTAGTCCAAGGACCTTTCTGTAATGAAACAGAAAGTTTCCAGGGTTTACTTTATAAAAACAGAAAACGTTCAGTCTAGAATACGTCAGTCCAGGGGGAAGACGTATTTTGCCCGAAGGCGTTTTCAGAAAACGTTTCAAAAAGAAGAAGAAACTGACGGGGAGGACCCACCCGTCGGGTTTGAAAACTGAAACAGAGTATTGGCGCCCGAGGGCCGCGGTGGTCGCCGGCGGCGATCCACGGCGGGGCAGGGGGATCGGGGGTTACCAACGTGTTCACCGTGTCCTTCCGCGTCTGTGGGTGGTGGAGTTGAGCATCGGCGAGCCCCACGTCGACGGCGGCCCCAACTCCGACGGACGGTGGTTCGGGCGTTGGTGGATCTCGCCGGGGAGAGCTACAAAGGTCGAATTGAGGCTCGGGTTAGGGTACTGGGTGCACTAGAGGTTTGCTGATGCGGTTTGGGAGGCGGGGGTGGCCTCACCTGAGTGAATCAAGCCGGAGCCCGAGGCGGAACGGGGCGGCCGGAGTCGGGGAGGGTGACCTCCTCGGGGTCCTCCTAGTGGCTAGGCGAGGCTCTGGTGAGGTGGAGGTGTGGCGCTGGGTCGAGAACGAGCTCGGGGGCTCCTTTTTTAATACCGATCCAAGGCGGTGGCCGTGAACGGGATAACGCCGGCGATGATTACGGCGAGGCAGAGGTCGGTCAGGTGGTTTAGGTCGCTAGGCATCACCGCGATGATCCACTGGTTCCATTTAGACACTAACCTTGGTTGGATTCAGCCTGCTCCGCGGTTTTGACGGAACGGCGCCTCGCGGGCCCGTCGGCGGCAGAGAGCACGCCCTGTGCTTGCCAGGCCACGGCGACGGTGCCGCAGTCACGCACAGAGAAGGAGGTGGACACGCGGAGGGCCCTAGTGGCTGGGGCGGTGCCGAACGGCGCCGAAAGGCAGGGGCGGCCTCTGTTGGCCGCCACGGGTGGCTCTGCCACCGCAGAAGGCGCCGGAGCTGGCGAGCCACGTCGCCACCGACGTCCGCGCCCGGCCAAGCGAGTGTGCGGCGCACTGGATAAGAAGGGGGAGAAGTGAGCTAGATGCCAGCGTGCGCACTGGCGAGATGGACGCCGTGGTGTGAAGAAAACGACACTGACGGCGAAACAGAAACACTGAACTTCTGAATTTTCTGAATTTGCACAGGAACAGTGCATGCCAGGTGCTCGACGAAATGATTTTGACATGTGGGAAATTTTTCTGGAGCTGATCTTTGGTGAGGTGGCCTCTTGTTGCATCTGGAAGCTGCATGGATTATCTCAGAATTTTTGGAAAAAGAAAAATATGAATTTCACCAAAAATGGCATTTCTGGACCAAACTTGCAGTTGGCAAAATTTGAAATATTTGAAATGAGGCCAAGTGGATCTTGATGGTTCTAGGTTGAGGGTGCTAAGGACTAGCCAGAGGAGTTGGTTTGAGATCAAAACTCAAAAGTAAAATGGTACTTCCTTTGTAAACCACCTAGGTCCATAAATAATGGCAGAAATAGTTTTTAAGGGAAAAATAAATTAAATAAATATCAAAAATGGCTTGAAACTTGCTGCGGATGGGAGTCTTGATTTGATCCAAGGCAGGGAGGGTTTTTGGGATGCTATGTCAAAATGTGACATGGCAAAAGAGGAAATTTTGAATGGGGAAAAGAATAAACCCATAATCCTTAGAGTTTCTTCTTAATAGAGGAAATTTCAAAAATAACTAGAGTAGAGTCAAGACAAGAATGAAAAGCTCTCAAGACCAAAAATCAAGGTTGAGAAGAGTACCAAAATATTTGTCATAAAAGTTTTGAGAGGGAGAGGGTTTAAGAAAATTTTTAAATAGCTTCAAAAAAATAGCCTCCTCCAAATCAAATACAAATTTTGGTAAAAACCAAATCAAAATTTTTGGAGTGTCACAACACCTACCCCCTTAGGAAAAATCTCGTCCCCGAGATTTCAGCTGGTCCTCAAATAGGTGTGGGTATTCTGCCCGGAGAGAGTCCTGTCTTTCCCATGTCGCTTCCTCCTCGGTGTGATTGCTCCACTGAACCTTGAAGAACTTAATTGTTTTCTGACGGGTCCTCCTCTCAGACTACTCTAATATCTTTATTGGACGCTCCCTGTAGGTGAGGTCTGGTTGCACGTCGATGTTCTCATGTGACACCTGCTTTTCTGGGCTGCTTACACATTTCCTCAACTGTGAGACGTGGAACACGTCGTGGACGTCTGACAGATCCTTGGGTAGGTCTAGCTGGTAGGCTACGGTGCCTCTCCGTGCAACCACACAGAAGGGCCCAATAAATCTTGGTGCTAGCTTTCCTTCAACCTTGAACCGTTGCAGGCCCCTCATAGGGGATACTCGTAGGTACACATATTCACCGGGTTCAAAGCTGACTTCACTGTGCTTCTGATCGTAGTAACTCTTTTGTCGGCTTTGCGCTGTCTTGAGTCGGTCCCTGATGAGTCTAACTTTCTCTTCAGCTTCCTTAAGCATGTCTGGGCCGAAGATACGGCTGTCTCCTGTCTCTGACGAATTTAATGGGGTACGACATCTCTGTCCGTACAGGGCTTCAAAAGGTGCCATTTGTAAGCTGGATTGGTAACTCTTGTTGTATGCGACCTCGGCATATGGCAGGCTTTCTTCCCAACTGGTTCCATAGGTGAGGACACATGCTCTCAGCATGTGCTCTAGAATTTGGTTCACGCGTTCAGTTTGTCCATCAGTCTGGGGGTGGTAGGCTGTACTGAATGCTAGTTGAGTCCCCAGATCTTGTTGTAAATGATCCCAGAATTTCGAGATGAACTGAGTGCCTCTATCGGATATTATAGTCTTTGGAACTCCATGCAGACAAACTATACGGGATAGATAAATCTTGGCAAGCTTCTGAGTGGTGTGGGTTGTCTTTACTGGAATGAAGTGTGCCACCTTGGTTAATCTATCGGTGATGACCCATATGGCATCATTTCCGCGTTGTTACCGAGGTAGTCCGACAATGAAATCCATCCCTATTTCGTCCCATTTCCACTCGGGTATCCTGTTTGGTTGTAGTAGTCCGGCTGGTTTTTGGTGCTCGGCTTTTATGCGTTGACAGGAATCGCAACATGCAATGAAGGTGGCTATATCCCTCTTCATACCGTGCCACCAAAATCTTTCCTGAATGTCCTTATACATTTTGGTTCCTCCAGGGTGGATTGAATATGGAGCGGTGTGGGCATCGGTTAGGATTTGCTGTTTGAGGCCTTCTATATTTGGCACGCAAAGTCTGTCTCCATGCCATAATATTTCCTCATCATCTATGACGAATTCCGAGGCCTTGCCCATACTCACTTTTCTTTTTATGCCTTCGATGCTGGGGTGTCCATGTTGAGCTTTCTTAACCTGCTCCACAAGGGTGGGTTGTACTTCCAAATTTGACACAGTGCCTTCCGTGACCATCATCAAGTTGAGCTTGGCGAACTCCTGTTGAAATTCAGGTCTCATGTCTTGCAGATTGTTGTTGTCCGAGCTAGGGTTTCGACTAAGAGCATCTGCCACTACGTTTGCTTTCCCTGGGTGGTAGTGGATGCCAACATCATAGTCTTTCACTAATTCCAACCAGCGTCGTTGCCGTAAATTGAGCTCTGGCTGTGTGAAAATATATTTGAGACTTTTATGGTCTGTATATATTTCACAACGATTTCCAAGCAAGAAGTGTCTCCACTCTTTGAGTGCATGAATGACTGCTGCCAATTCTAAGTCATGAGTAGGATAATTTTCTTCATGCTTTCGAAGTTGTCTTGAAGCGTATGCGACAACCTTGCCTTCTTGCATCAGCACACATCCGAGGCCTTTACGGGATGCGTCACAATACACTTCAAAACTTTTGTGTATGTCTGGTATAACCAACACTGGTGCTGTTGTTAATTTCTCCTTGAGTTCTTGGAAACTTTTCTCACATGCTTCAGTCCATACAAATTTCTTATCCTTCTTGAGTAACTGTGTCATTGGTTTCGCTATGGTGGAGAACCCCTCAATAAACCTTCGGTAGTATCCAGCCATTCCCAGAAAACTGCGGACATCGGTTACATTGGCTGGTGGTTTCCAGCCAAGTATGGCCTTGACCTTTTCTGGGTCCACGGCAACACCTTCTTGGGTCAACACGTGGCCTAGAAAACCAACCTGTCTTAACCAAAATTCACATTTGCTGAACTTGGCATATAATTGGTGCTTCCTTAATTCTCCCAGTACAATCCTGAGATGTTCTGCATGCTCTTCTGGTGTCTTAGAGTATACCAGAATATCGTCAATGAACACCACAAAAAATTTGTCCATAAATTTCATAAATACTTTGTTCATGAGGTGGAAAAAATATGCGGGGGCGTTTGTTAGCCCAAACGGCATCACTGTAAACTCATATAGCCCGTATCTGGAGGTGAATGTTGTCTTAGGGATATCTTCTGTCCGTACTTTTAATTGATGATATCCTGATCTTAAATCAATTTTTGAGAAAACTTTGGCTTGTGCGAGCTGGTCAAATAAATCATTTATCCGTGGCATCGGATATTTATTTTTGATGGTGACCATATTGAGTGCTCGATAGTCTATGCACAATCTCAGTGTCCCATCCTTTTTCTTGGCAAACAAAACTGGTGAACCCCAAGGTGAGGAGCTAGCTCTTATAATCCTTTGTCCAGCAATTCTTTTATTTGCTTCTTTAATTCTACCAACTCGGAGGGTGCCATCCTATAGGGTTTCTTGTAGATGGGGGTGGTTCCAGGTGCTAGTTCAATGCTGAACTCTATTTCCCAGTCTGGCGGCATGCCTGGTAGTTCTTCAGGAAATACGTCAGGGAACTCACACACCACTGGAATTTTGCTTAACTCTGAGGTGTCCACCTTGTTCAATCTTGGTTGTTGTGATCCTGGTCTTTCTTGACCTGCGACTTTTATTGTCTTCCCATGATGATGAGTGAGGATTACCGTCCGATTGAAGCAATCGATAAATCCTTTGTTGGTGGTTAACCAATCCATTCCTAGGATAACCTCCAGTCCTTTATTTTCCAACACGACGAGGTTTGCTTGAAACTTTAGTCCTCTAAGCTCAATAACCACACCTTGGCAGTAACTCTGAGCAACTTGCTTATTCCCGGGGGACTTGATGATCATGGATTTTTCCAAAGGAAGCATCGGAAAATCATGTTGCAAAGCAAAACTCTTCTAAATGAACGAGTGAGAACCTCCAGAATCAAACAAAACCGTGGCAGGTATTGTGTTGACAGGGAACGTACCGAGTACGATATCCGGGGAATTATGTGCTTCCTCCTTGGTCACATGGTTCAGGTGACCCTTCTTGTGATTGTTGTTGGGGTTGAAGTTGTTGCGCTTGGGTGCCGAATTGTTCCCATTGTTGTTCGGTTTTGGGGCCGAGTTTCTTGGCTTTGGGCACTGTTTAGCATAGTGCCCTTCCTCTCCACAAGCGTAGCAAGTGACGTCTGGGTGATAGGTAAAATCCTTGTCTCTTGCATGAAATTTTTTTATTGGCCACGGAACATTGGTTGTGGGTCGGTTTGCTCCAATCTTCTGAGGGTCAGTCTTGTGCCGGCTGTTGCGAGCATGTCTAACCTGGTCCCTTTTCCACTTGCGAAATTCCTCCAAGATGTGGAGCTCATTTTCCAATGTAATGGCCTTGTCCACAAGCGTTTTGAAGTCTGGAAAGGTGTGTACGACCAGCTGGCATTTAAGTGCTGGGGCCAGACCATCCAGAAACTTCTCCATTTTTTTGTCCTCCGTCATACGTTCTTCGTTGGCATAACGAGATAATAGGGTAAACTAACTATTGTAGTCAGTCACTGTCATGCTTCTCTGCTTGAGGTCGTCAAATTCCCTTTTCTTGATCTTCATAATGCTTCTGGGAATGTGCGCCCCACGAAATCCTTCTTTAAAATCTTCCCATGAGATACTGTTTTCATTGGGGTGCATGTGTAGGAAATTCTCCCACCATGACGTGGCTGCTCCCGTGAGATAGTGAGGTGCATAAAGTACCTTCTCACGGTCTGAACACTGTGCAATAATCAGCTTCCTCTCAATGTCTCGGAGCCAGTCATCAGCCTCAAGAGGTTTATCAGTATGAGAGAATGTTGGGGGACGCGTCTTTTGTAATTCAGACAATTTAGAGTGCCGCTGATAACGCTCACGATGACTCCCCATATTGATAACATGGTTCATCATTTCCTGGTGCTGCTGCTGGCTTTGCTCATAAAGGCGGCATACTTGAGTAAAAGCTATCTCACCGCCTTGCTGACTTGACTGTCCCTGTGTGGAGTTGTTACTTGTCTGGGCACCATAGTTTTCTTCCGGAGGGTTTGGCATGGAACGAGTCCGGTGACGAGGCATTTTTCACTCTGGGGTAGATTTTTGCAAACTCATGAGAAAATTAAGTCATATAAATAAATAATTTTGTAAAGGCGGAAATTTTAAGAACTCCAACATTTTTCAGGAAAACACTAGAACGCGCGTGGAGAAGGACCGCTCAGTACATATCTTACATGCAAGTCGTAATTATACAATACATCACTCAGGATGTGCGTACACATTCCTGACATGTTATTTAGGCTAGTGCACTTCTCTGAGATCCTACATGATGCGCGCACAAACTACTTCTCACCAAGCCTATGTACATATAAACATATCATACAAGCTGGTACATCACACTGCTGGTAGGCGTACTCAGTCGGAGATGGTGAAGACTTCCTTTGGCCTGCCGAGGGTAAGACCCAGTGGCGCTGGAGACTCAATCTCCTCCTCGCTAATAGGCTCAAGGCGCGAAGTACTGGGCTGAGGAGCTGGTGCAGGTGCGGTAGGTGGTGCAGCTCTGACGGGAGTAGGAGCAATGACCTGGTCAAACTCCTCAGTGGTAGGTAGGCGGCGAGCAATGGCTAAGATGGCCGGTGTATAGGATGCTGAGGACGAGACGAACGTCAGTGGTGGTGCCATATGGAGGAGTTCCTTCTTGTTGGCGGAGAGCCATGGATGGAATCCATGCGAGCAGCTACGAGGTCGTCCACGAGGTTGTCGAAAGCTGCCTCAAGTGCCTTGAGGTGCTCAACAAACATCTCAATAGCCTCATCTCTTTCTCCCCTGGCGCAAGCGAATGCATAGTGGCAGGTGTAAGGCACGTGGCATGGGAGGTAGCGGTGACGACGAGTCTTCATTGAAGGAAGAACATCCCGGAGGCGAGCTATTGCCTCACGGGCAGCCATCTGCATGGCATGCCTCTCCGTAGGCATGGCCCTCCCGACGAATCGGAAGCGGCGGAACTCGGCGCGTCCTCCCTTGAACTGAACGGAGGCCTGGTACATAGACAAGCAGTCGCTGAGCTTGTGCCGGTAGAGTGTGAACTCTGGACGGACTGATGGCCCGATCGCAATCTTGGTGATGGAGATGAGGAGCTTGATAAACCCCTCAGGAACATTGGCGAACACCTGCGACTCATAATCGTTGCTCGCCATCTACAAAACTAGACAAAATCCCGAATAGTCAAATCATAAATTTATGATGACCAACCGAAAATTGCTACAATATGCAGAATGATAAAGTAAGCTAATAACCGATTGGCTGTCGCACCTCGTGGCTTCCTACAGTCAGCCTGGTTCTGATACCAAGTTTGTCACGACCGCCTTTCCAATAAAACATTTATTGAAAAGCCGATCTATGTATTAACCAGTACAGAAGAATTCTTCTTACTGGCAGACAAAACCTTGATACAAAAATCCAGCAGTACTAATATTATACATAGTTCAGCTGAGTTTGGTCAACAAATTATTACAAACACGCCTATATTATACATAAAGGCGGATATGGCACAAGGGTAGGGTGGCATAGCTACTGACTCGTAGTAAAGGTGGATATGTCACAGTGAAGTGGGTGACATGACTCTGAAATCTTACAGCTCATCAAGCGTCGGGGTGAGGCTTGATGATTTTATTTGGGTGGCGGAAGCGTGTATAATACAAGTGAACAACTCCAGGTTCGCACGTGACTGACTGGGACTCCTCTAGGCGTCGAACTTGCTATCGAACACTTGATCCATAAAATCGCCTTCGTCAACATCTGGCCAAATCAACAAGCCATGTGAGTACTTTGAACGTACTCGCAAGACAGTTCGGACATAAGATATAACAAAGGTAAACATGATGCACATGAGCAGGTTAGTATGCACAATCAAATAATAGATTTGCACTGCACGATAAGTAAGAGGAAATCAGGCGGTAGCCCTCCCGAAATCCCAATAAAAATAACTGAAGACCGATCGGGTGTCTGAAGCGACGCCTCGAAAGGTGGAAACAAATTTAACATGCCGCAGTCGGGCGTCGAGGCGACACCACATAAAGGGCTTATATTGAAAAGTAAATAAAAGGACGTGCCACAATCAGGCGTCTAAGCGACACCTCAAAAAGGGCTTATAATGAAAATAGGTAACAATGATGCCACAGTCGGACGTCTGAGCGACATCACATAAAGGGCTTATATCAAAAGTAGATAACAATAATGCCACAGTCGGACGTCTGAGCGACATCACATAAAGGGCTTATATCAAAAGTAAATAACAATAATGCCACAGTCGAACGTCTGAGCGACATCACGTAAAGGGCTTATATCAAAAGTAAATAACAATAATGCCATAGTCGGACGTCTGAGCGATATCACATAAAGGGCTTTAGTTTTATCATTCGAATTTAAGTAGCTCATGAATTCAAATCATCACAAGGAAATACTTAGCGTATAATAATAAACTGGTTAGTCCATTCACATTAATAACCTTCAGCCGAGTTTACCACTCTCCGTTGTATGTTTATACTCCGGAGGCTGTCACCAGGGTTGACACTGAGATTTGACACTGAGACTGACGCTGATACTGAGATGATGTCCAAGTCCTTGATCGTGGACATGGATACTGGAATGATTTTGACTCTACAGAGTTTGTACTCTTTAACCACAGCCAACGGATTTCAGTAGTCACAAGGACTAGTTCCGTCTACGGTGTTTTAGAAGAAACACGTCTAACCAGTACGCACCCATTCCACATTCCGTTGCCAGGGATCACCCTCGGCAACGTTCAAGAAAAACCTTAAGACGGGGAGGCAACAACCTCGAATAGCATGGGATCAAATCTATATCGCACGCTCTAAGGGGTGCCCCCCTCTCGGTCCCAACTTGAAACACCCATGCCCCCTGACCGGATGACTGGCTTTAATCCAGGGCCATGGAACCCTCATCGCGGCCCCTCTGTTTGGTGTGTACCAGGAAAGAGGTTTGCAACTTACTAAACCGCACTCTTTGCAGAAAACATGTGGCAGCACGAAGGGAAAACGAACGGGGTCGAGACTTGACCCACGTTGAAACTGGAGTTCACGGTTGACATAGAACTGGCATGCTTCAACAATACCAGCTTGCAACCCATCATGTCACCACATGGTCGTGTTATCTCATCATCACATCAACTTCGAAGCTCACCGGTAGCTTGCCTTGCATGCACATAACATTCACAAATGCTTACATAAACATGCCATGGGAGAACTACTTGAGCAAACATGCAAAACAGTCATCATATCAAAGGTTCAAACATGCTTACCTGGTTCGGAGAAGTCAGAGTCTAGCTCGGCGAAGTTCGCGTCTCCTTTACTCCTTCCAGTATCTACGTATTAAAGAAAAATCGGATACTACATTAATACCGTGAATGCACAAAAAGTATCCCAAATATTTTTCAAATAAATGTAACAAAAACTAGACAGAAAAATAGAGATGACAGAAAAAGTTTCATGTTAAAATCATCTTTTGTTTAAAAGTTATAAGAGTTTTAGTCCAGGGACCTTTCTGTACTGAAACAGAAAGTTTCCAGGGTTTACTTTATAAAAACAGAAAACGTTCAGTCTATAATACGTCAGTCCAGGGGGAAGACGTATTTTGCCCGAAGGCATTTTCAGAAAACGTTTCAAAAAGAAGAAAAAACTGACGGGGAGGACCCATCCGTCGGGTTTGAAAACTGAAACGGAGTATTGGCACCCGAGGGCCGCGGTGGTCGTCGGCGGCGATCCACGGCGAGGCAGGGGGATCGGGGATTACCAACGTGTTCACCGTGTCCTTACGCTTCTGTGGGTGGTGGAGTTGAGCGTCAGCGAGCCCCACGTCGACGGCGGCCCCAACTCCGGCGGACGGTGGTTCGGGCGTTGGTGGATCTCGCCGGGGAGAGCTGCAAAGGTCGAATTGCGGCTCGGGTCAGGGTACTGGGTGCACTAGAGGTTTGCTGACGCGGTTTGGGAGGCGGGGGTGGCCTCACATGAGTGAATCAAGCCGGAGCCCGAGGCGGAACGGGGCGGCCAGAGTCGGGGAGGGTGACCTCCTCGGGGTCCTCCTAGTGTCTAGGCGGGGCTCTGGTGAGGTGGAGGTGTGGCGCTGGGTCGAGAACGAGCTCGGGGGCTCCTTTTATAGCCGATCCGAGGCAGTGGCCGTGAACGGGATAACGTCGGCGATCATTACGGCTAGGCAGAGGTCGGTCAGGTGGTTTAGGTCGCTAAGCATCACCGCGATGATCCACTGGTTCCATTTAGACACTAACCTTGGTTGGATTCGGCCTGCTCCACGGTTTCGACGGAACGGCGCCTCGCGGGCCCGTCGGCGGCAGAGAGCACGCCATGTGCTTGCCAGGCCACGGCAACGATGCCGCAGTCGCGCACAGAGAAGGAGGTGGACACGCGGAGGGCCCTGGTGGCTGGGGAGGTGCCGGACGGCGCCGAAAGGCAGGGCCAGCCTCTGTTGGCCGCCACGGGTGGCTCTGCCACTGCAGAAGGCGCCGGAGCTGGCGAGCCACGTCGCCACCGACGTCCGCGCCCGGCAAAGTGAGTGTGCGGCGCACTGGATAAGAAGGGGGAGCAGTGAGCTAGATGCCAGCGCGCGCACTGGCGAGATGGACGTCGTGGTCTGAAAAAACGACACTGACGGCAAAACAGTGTCGATGTACTAGAGTAGGGGTACCCTAGTATCCCGAACTTGTGCACGGGCAGTCGCAGCGCTCCGCGGCGAGGCTTGCCGGGTGACCGCCTAGGACCTCTGTGGTTCCTTTGGAACCATTCAAGAACAAAGCATTCAAGCCAAGAAGACAAGGCCCCGGCAAGAGGAGCTTGCCGGGAAGGCCACTTAAGGCACAAGACCCCGGCAAGACGAGCTTGCCGGGAAGGCCACTTAAAACACAAGACCCCAGCAAGAGGAGCTTGCCGGGAAGGCCAACCAAGGCGTCTCAAGGAACTTGCCGCGACGCGCCACGCGTCCCGGCAAGACCCGGCGAGCAACAAGCTCCCGGACGCGACAAGACAACAACCGCGGCAAGGCGTTTGCCGCGGCAAGCAACCACTGTGTACCTGCGCTCCAGCTCACCCACCAACGCGTCGCTCTAAGGCACTTCCAGGCGTACGTGGCGGGAGGCTGTGCAGCCAGGGGTGCACCGTGGCAAGCGGCGCTGACAAGATCGCCATCGTCGCGAGCGGTGGCGTCCCTAACGGTCCCTTTTCTGCACTGTTTGGGCGACGCAGATGGGCATTTAATGCCCTTGTCCCCTGCCATCAGAGTTAGGTATGATACACTGTGTAGGTAGTTGTACCTACCGCAGCACCTTTCCATTTTTGCCCTTGCCTACGTTGCCACCTGTTGGAGACCCCTTGATCATATAAAAGGAGGCCCATGCACAACGTAGAGGAGGAGGAGAACATCCACGCTCGGTCTCATTAGCTGCTCGTGTGTACTGTAGCACCCAGCGCTCCCGAGCAAGAACTCAATACAAACCACAAAGCAGCAATAGGAGTATTATCTTTCCGGAGAGCTCCGAAGCTGGGTAAAAACCGCTCGTGTGCCCCGCCTCGATCTGCTCTTCGTGCGACCTCCGCCCTCCGCCGAACCGAGAAGGGGCTCTGTCCCCATAGGTGCTCGCGGAGGCAGATTCCCCGACATATTTGGCGCACCAGGTAGGGGGCGTCGAGGTTGTGTGAACCTGATCCGACGTTCACGCGAGCTAGATCTTCATCGACTTCATCGACATGCCACCGAAGAAGAAGGCTTTGGAGGCGGCTGCTCCGTCCGCATCGAACCCACCGCCGCCGGAGCAAACGGCTGGTGGGGAAGGCGCCGGCGGAAGAACGGGCGTCGATGAGGGAGCCCACGGTGCCGCCAGGTCCAAGGACAAGGCTGCGTTGCCCATCGGCGGTGTAGCTGGCTCCCATGACGACCGAGCGTCCGTAGATGCACCGTGCCCATCTCAGGAGGCGCAGGACCGGCAGCGACGTGGTACCCACGGTACCATACGCTCGCTGGACCCAAATCGAGCTGGCGGATCTCGGGACGCTCCAGGCCAACACGCGCGCCAACATGCTGGCGCGAGTGAGACACGGTCACCTGGACGGGATATTGCTCTTTCTAACGCAGTTAGAAGTCCGAGCATATCCCGCTCCTCGCACCGTTCGCCACCGCTACCCGCCACTCCAGCAGAAGCTTTGGCGCGAGCTCAACTGCTCCTAGACTTCCCTCCAACGCCAGACAAGATCGATGACTGGAGGGCCACCATTCAGAGTCTCATTGGCTTGGCCAACGGCAACACTCCACGGCAGCCGACTACATCGCAGCCGCGGCAAGTCAGCCAGGCGCGACCCGATGGCGACAAGACAGGTGGGGGTGCAACCACCGTGCACTCTCCGCCCCGAAGGCCAAGATCGCCGACTCGCCGGGTCCATCGCGACAGTGACTCCACCGCTTCATCAGATCCGCGAGCTCGCCGCGATCAGCGCCAAGTTCTTCACGAACGACAGCAAGAAGACGCTCGTACTCGCATCGAGCGCCGAAGAGAAGCGCGGCGTCAATCAGACCGGCGCGCTGGACCCACTGTCGACATGTATGCGCCAGGGGAACCAGGCGACCTGTCGTACGCGGTAGGTTGCCCTGCGTTTACCCGTGAGCTGCGGCAAGTCCAGTGGCCCAGCACGAAGAATTTCAAGCCAGACGTACCCGAGAAATACGACGGCAAGTTGCATCCGTCGGAGTTCCTCAGCATCTACACCATCGCGGTGCAAGCTGCTGGGGGGCGGGACGACAAGATCCTTGCCAACTACTTCCCGCTGGTGCTCAAACCCAACGTCAGGTCCTGGCTCATGCACTTGCCGGACAACTCCATATCTTCCTGGGCAGACCTATGCCATCAGTTTGTCGGCGCCTTTACAGGCGGCCACAAACCTCATGGCCAGGAGAGTGATCTTCATCTGCTTGCCCAGAAAGAAGGAGAGCCCCTGCGCAAGTACATCCAAAGATTCAGCCAAGTGCAACGCAACATCCCAGATGTCCACCCTGTCGCGGTCATCAGCGCGTTCCATCAGAACGTGCGTAACCGCAGGATGCGGGAGGAGATGGCGATGTGCAAGATCAGAGACGTCAGTGAGCTGTATGCCCTGGCCGACAGGTGTGCACGTGCTGAGGAAGGGAGGAAACTCCCCGGAGAGAATACAGGAACAGGAGGATCTGACAGCGATGATGCTGCCCTGGCAAATAAAAACCGCGGCGGAACAACAGGAAGAGGAAAGGCAAAGATGTGCTAGTTGTCAAGCAGTCCGGCAGCGACGGTGGCGCCAAGAAAGCCAAAGATGGTAGCTCCGGCAAGGAGGTTGCCGCATGCGCCAACTGCCAGGCTGTGGCGGCCGCCGACAAGCAGGACGGCACCAACAAACAGTACTGCAAGATCCACCGCACCAAGGGCCATGACCTCCAGAGCTGCAAGAAGGTCGAGCAGCTTGTCGAGCTGCAAAAGGCCGAGTACGAGCGATGCGACAAGGAGAAAGCCCAAGGAGGTGCTGGAGGATCCGGTACGACGCGCACCGGCCGGGGAGGACGCCGCGGCAAGGCCAATCAGCGGCAAGGAGACAGACCTCCCCGCGGCCGCGACAAGGATGAAGATGACGACGACGAAGACATGGATGATGACGAGACCAGTGAGCAGGAGTTCCAGAAAGCCACGGAGGTCTTGTGCGTTGACGGCGGTGCTTCTCTGCATACTTCACACCGCCAACTCAAGCAGTGGGTGCGGGAAGTCAATGCAGCAGAACCACCCGTTGAGTCACGCAAACTTCTGAAATGGTCCAGCACGCCTATCATCTTTGATATTGAGGACCACCCTGATCGCACAACTGCGGTCGGGTGTTTGCCGATGTTGGTCTCACCAACTATCCGTTGGGGAAGGAGCAAGCCGAAGGGAAAGATCACGCTGCCGGTGACATTTGGCGGCGAGTTGAACTTCAGGACTGAGAGGATCACTTTTGACGTTGCCGATTTTCCATTGCCTTACAATGGGATCCTCGACCGTCCAGCGCTCGCCAAGTTCATGGCGGCCTCCCACTACGCGTACAACATGCTGAAGATGCCAGGCCCAATAAGTGTCATCTCTGTCCCTGGCGACAAGAAAGATGCTCTTATCTGTGCCGACAAGATCTACCGGGAAGCAGCAGCCGCAACGGATCGCGAGACACTTGCCGCTGAAGCTCCCGGGGTGAAGAAGAAGACCAAGTCCGGCAAGAGTTCTGATGCCCACTCCGACAAGCGCACCTCTTCGGAGTGCTGCGCTACCATCGAGGATGCACCATCGATCTCCACCGGCAAGTGTAAAAAGACAATGGCAGCTCCGCCAGCGACCAAGAAGGTGTCCGCCAAGGTTGACTTTCACCATCAGTGCCACTCTCGACCCTAAATAGGAAAGCGCGCTCATTGCTTTCCTGCGGGCGAACGTCGATGTGTTTGCGTGGCAACCATCTGACATCCCCGGTGTTCCCAGGAAAGTAATTGAGCACCACCTTGCCGTCTGTCCTCATGCGCGGCCCGTCAAGCAGAAAGTCAGGAAGCAAGCAGTGGAGCGCCAAGATTTCATCGGAGAAGAGATCAAGAAGTTGGAAGCAGCAGGCCTTGTCAGAGGAGTGCTCCATCCTACGTGGTTGGCCAATCCTGTAGTCGTGCACAAGGCAAATGGGAAATGGAGGCTTTGTATCGACTTTACCGATGTCAATAAAGCTTGTCCCAAAGACCCATTTCCCTTGCCGCGCATCGACCAGATTGTTGACTCCACGGCCGGATGTGACTTGCTTTCATTTCTTGACGCATACTCAGGATACCATCAGATCTTCATGGCAGAAGAGGATGAGGAGAAAACCGCATTCATCACTCCATGTGGCACGTACTGTTTCATACGGATGCCTTTCGGTTTGAAAAATGTTGGTTCAACATTTGCAAGGGTAGTCCATACTGCTTTTGAACCTCAAATACACAGAAATGTGGAAGCCTACATGGATGATATAGTGGTCAAGAGCAGGGACAAAGCAACTCTGATTCAAGATTTAGAAGAGACTTTTGCAAATCTGCGCAAGATCAGCCTCAAGCTCAACCCCGAGAAGTGCGTGTTTGGAGTCCCTTCCGGCAAGCTTCTCGGGTTCTTCGTGTCTCGGCGGGGAATTGAAGCCAATCCCGACAAGATCAAGGGCATTGAGCAGATCGAAGCACCGAAGCGCGTCAAGGATGTACGGAAACTTGTCGGCTGCATGGCGGCTCTCAGCAGGTTTATCTCTAAGTATGCTGAGCGCGCACTGCAGTTTTTCAAAATTTTGAAAAAGGCAGGTCCAATGAAATGGACTCCGGAAGCGGAGGCCGCGCTGCAGGACTTGAAGGGATACCTGTCCTCCACTCCAATACTTGTCGCACCTAAGCCACAAGAGAAGTTGCTGCTGTATCTGGCGGCAACCAATCAAGTGGTTAGTGCTGCGTTAGTAGCGGAGAGGGAGGCAGATGATGAGCCAGCAACCACGGCAAGCGCATCCAGCGACAAGCAGGGGGCTTCCCCGACAAGCTCTGGTCCCGGCAAAGATGGATCTGCGTAGACGCCCGAGGAGATACGGAAGAAAATGGTGCAGCGCCCAGTCTACTTTGTCAGTTCCCTTCTGCAGGGGGCTAGATCAAGGTACTCTGGTGTGCAGAAATTGCTTTTCGGCCTTCTCATGGCCTCGAGAAAGCTGCGCCATTACTTCCAAGCACATGAGATCACAGTTGTCACTCGCTTTCCGCTGAAGAGGATACTACAGAATCCAGAAGCAACAGGCAGGATTGTTGAGTGGGCACTGGAACTGTCAAGCTTTGGCCTCAAGTTTGAGAGCACTTCAACTATCCAAAGCAGAGCATTGACAGAATTCATAGCAGAGTGGACGCCAACACCAGATGAAGAAATTCCAGAGACGAGCATCCCCGTCAAGGAGGCAAGCAAAGAGTGGCTGATGTACTTTGATGGTGCCTTTTCGCTGCAAGGCGCCGGTGCTGGCGTGCTGCTTGTCGCACCCACCGGAGAGCACCTCAAGTACATAGTCCAAATGCACTTTCCCAAGGAGAAAGCAACAAACAATACTGCAGAGTATGAAGGATTGCTTGCCGGTCTCAGGATCGCGGCAGACCTTGGGATCAAGCAGCTCATTATCAGGGGTGACTCACAGCTCGTCGTCCGCCAAGTGAACAAGAATTATCAGAGTCCGTTGATGGAAGCTTACGTTGATGAAGTGAGGAAGCTAGAAGAGCACTTTGTCGGCCTACAGATGGAACATGTTCCAAGAGCTCAGAACGACATTGCCGATGGCCTGTCAAAGTGCGCAGCACTTAAGTTACCTGTGGAACCAGGGATCTTTGTGCTCAAGCTGACTCAACCGTCTGTGACGCCATCAACTGGACGGAGCAAGAAGAGGAAGTTGATTTCTGGTGATTATCTTCCGGCAGAGCTTCCCGAAGCCGCCGCCAAGAAGGTCCCCAAGATCAACGCAAAGAGTGCTGAGGAGCAGTCTGCTCTAGCAAACCCCAGGGTTTGTTTCGTTGAAGCAGACGCTCCCGACAAGTTTTGCTCCGGCAAGCTTGCCGGGGAACGTCAAGCTCCGGCTGAGCCGCAGGTTCTCGCCGTAGAAGCGGATGTTCCCGCAGCAGCAGATATGCCTTTAGTCCTTGTTGTCGAGCCGCAAGCTCTAGCATGGGCACAGCAGATCGTCCGTTTCCTTCAGACAGGAGAACTTCCCGAAGAGCAAGAAGAAGCGGAAAGAGTAGCCCGGCAGTCAAGTATGTACCAGTTTGTCGACAACGCACTGTACAGAAGAAGACTCAACGGTGTGAAACTGAAGTGTATTCACCGGGAAAATGGACAGAAGCTGTTGGCAGAGATACATGGAGGCATCTGTGGTCACCACATTGGCGCAAGAGCACTTGCCGGCAAAGCATTCCGGCAAGGTTTCTTTTGGCCAACAGCCCTCCAGGATGCAACTGCACAACTAACCAAGTGTGAAGCGTGCCAGTTCCATTCCAAGGAGATACGCCAGCCAGCTCAAGCTCTCCAGACGATCCCTTTATCCTAGCCATTTTCGGTCTGGGGACTCGACATCCTCGGCCCCTTCCCCCGAGCAGTCGAGGGCTTTGAGTACTTGTACGTCGCAATCGACAAGTTCATAAAGTGGCCGTAAGTGGAAGCAGTGAGGAAGGTGACAGCACAATCAGCAGTCAAGTTCTTCAGGTCGATTGTTTGCCGCTTCGGGATCCCTAACAGGATCATCACCGACAACGGTACGCAATTCACGAGTCGCACCTTCATGCAGTACGTCCAAGATCTTGGCGCCAAGGTCTGCTTCACTTCTGTTGCTCACCCCAGGAGCAACGGTCAAGCGGAGAGGGCAAATGCTGAAGTGCTGCGTGGACTCAAGACCAGGACTTTCGACAGGCTGCACAAGTGCGGAAGAAACTGGATCGAGGAGCTGTCGGTGGTTCTTTGGTCGATCAGGACGACGCCAAATCGAGCCACTGGCCAGACACCTTTCGCTCTAGTCTACGGAGCAGAGGCAGTTGTCCCCACGGAACTCGTATACGGGTCACCTCGAGTGCTCGCTTATGATGAGCTTGAGCAAGAGCAGCTGCGACAAGATGACGCGCTGCTCCTTGAGGAAGACCGTCTTCAGGCTGCGGTACGAGCCACTCGCTACCAGCAAGCTTTGTGCCGCTACCATAGCCGCAAAGTTAACGCCAGAAGTCTCGAGGAAGGCGACCTTGTTCTTCGGCGCGTTCATTCTGCCAAGAATTCCAACAAGTTGACGCCAAAGTGGGAAGGCCCTTATCGGGTGAAACGAGTCACTAGGCCTGGCGCTGTCCGCCTTGAGACCGAAGATGTCATTCCGGTGAGCAACTCCTGGAACATCGAGCATCTTCGTAAGTTTTACCCGTAAGGCGCGGTTGCCGGACCCTGCTCCGGCAACAACCCTTTGTACAAGTCTTGCCGCTGTTGCATGTAATCCTTCGTACAAAGCCAGGCGCAGACCCTGAGTATAAGTGAAGCGCTGGCGCCCTAAGTTATAGCATGCATGCTGGGTCGAGTCTCGTCCTTGGTTAGGGTTGATAGTGCTTAGTAGCGGCCAACCCCTAGCTTAGAGGTCGGGTGTGCGTCCTTTTGCCGTTCTTTCGTTTCCCTTGGTTCGCAGGGCTCGCATTTCCTGGCCGGACCACTTGAGGACGAAAAAGAGAAGGAGGACGGACCAGCATCTGGACCTCGGCAAGCCAGTCCCGGCAAGCCAGTGTTGCCGGGGGCTGCAAGTACAAAGATTCACCCACGGCAAACCAGAGTTGCCGGGGGCTGCAATCTCAGATAAGTTTTTCATCCCTTATCATGCATTCTCTTATGGACTGAGGTATGCGAAACCTCGTTTCTTCCTAAAAGCTACCGTGCTCCCTACCTCTAGGCCCTAGGGCTCGTTCCTGGGGCCAGGTTTGGTCGTAGTCGCGGCAGCAAAGGAACGAAACGAGGAGCATGAACCCGCCTCATCCCTGCCTCCGCCAAAAGCGTGAGAAAGGTCGAGCGACGTGGGAAGAAGGCAGGGCCTGCTGCCGGGAAAAGAAGTGTCTATCTTAAAGATATAAAGGATTCGCTCCTTGACGTGGGTTCCACCTACAAGACAAGTGACCCGGCAAGCATCCCCTTTTCATAAAAAAGCATTCCACTCAGGTACAGTTCATAGAGAATGAAAAACATGAATGATGGGATTACAAGCTTTAAATGCAGCTAAGGCCCGAGGGCTTACAAATTAAAAAGAGATAAGGTGCCCGTAATCCCTTTCTTGTCCCTCTCTTCAGGAGGCAGGTCAAGGAGGCGAAAAGGGCAAAAGGGGTGCCTAGGCGAGCTACTGGTGGCAGAAGACACCAAGAGAACATCTCGGTGGTCGTCCAAAGGCTGGATGGTGATGGCGGCGCCGGAGGCAGGGCTCGAAGACGAGGCGGCAGGACGTCAGCACGCTGTCGAGGGCGTCGTGCCCTCGTACTCAGAGTTGACGGCCTTGCCGCCTGCCCTCTTCCTCTTCCGCAGCCTCCCTGCGCCAGCCGCCCAAGGAGACGACCCCGAGAAGCTCAAAGAGCCGGCGACACGGATGATGGGGTCGCCGGTGCCGCACGGAACGGCGCCCGACACCTAGTCGGACCCGTCATCCTGCCGCCCGCTACCCTCGTCGTCGTTGTCGCTGTCCTCCTCGTCACTCCCGCCCGAGGAGGAGTCTTCGCTATCGGAGGAGCTCTCCACGCAGCACCTTGCCCGAGTCCCGAAGCACCCGAAGACCTTGACGGAGAGGAGACCGCCCTCCATCAGCTTAAAATGGAGGGTGAGCCCCCCCCCCCCCCCCCCGTCAAGCTGTGGATACGGGCGAACGTCTTCCACCCTCGACCAAGATACATCACATTAGGGGCCGGGAAATCAACGCGGACTCGCGTACCGCTGATTCCACAGCCCCTCATGTGCAACCTCAGTGTCTCGGGCGGATCCAACTCCATCTCGCTCGCAAATGGAGTCGGGAGACGGAGGCGATGACGAGGCGGCCGACGCAGCCTGACGAAGAACTCGCAAGGGTCGTCCCCGATACGGTCCGCCACGGGAAGAGGAACCGCTGGGGGAGGCGAGGCCGGCGAGCTGCCCCGTCCACCTCTTCCCCGAGCGCCTCGACCTCGCCCTCGACCTCGCCCGCGGCCTCGCCCCCTCCCTCTTCCCCTTGCGGCTGGCTCTGCCACCACGGGTGCGGGAGAGGGAGGGACGCGTTGTCTAGCAGCAACCCTCGTCGCCACCGTTGAAGGACCAGGGTTCCCTTTCTCCATGGCGAATGAGAGAGAGGGGAGCAGAAGCTGAAGGAAAGAGGAGATGAAAGAATACGGGCTTCTGTCCCCCCCCCCCTCCCGCTCCTTATAAAGGAGCGGGGTGGGGGCTCGGCCGCCCCGCTCAGCCAATCAAGACACGGAAGGAGCAGGGAACTGGGCCCGACCTGCTGCCTCGACCCGTGACGGCCCGGTTTCCCGCCTCCACCGTTCGCCACTCCAAGCGCATGGAGGCCGCGTGGCAGGCGTACAGAACTGAGGCGACGGATGAGGCGACCTCTCCCCACCCCGTGATCGTGGGGAGTGGACGCCTCGAAGACCACGCCTCCATGCCTCCCTCCGTTTATGGGGAAGGTAGGAACCGCCAGGAGGCGGGCATTTCACCTTTCCGAATAAATAAACCACCCACGACCTCTCCCACAACGCCGCAATTGACGCATGCCGTTCGGGGAAGGCGCGGTGGATGCGGAGTAAGATGCGACGTGACCCAGGCCACGCGTGACCGTGCCCTATTTTGAGCCTGGCCCAACAGCGCTCGGCACCGTGTATGGCCCAGGCCCGGGGGCTCCTGTCGGTGTACTAGAGTAGGGGTACCCTAGTATCCCGAACTTGTGCACGGGCAGTCGCAGCGCTCCGCGGCGAGGCTTGCCGGGTGACCGCCTAGGACCTCTGTGGTTCCTTTGGAACCATTCAAGAACAAAGCATTCAAGCCAAGAAGACAAGGCCCCGGCAAGAGGAGCTTGCCGGGAAGGCCACTTAAGGCACAAGACCCCGGCAAGAGGAGCTTGCCGAGAAGGCCACTTAAAACACAAGACCCCGGCAAGAGGAGCTTGCCGGGAAGGCCAACCAAGGCGTCTCAAGGAACTTGCCGCGACGCGCCTCGCGTCCCGGCAAGACCCGGCGAGCGACAAGCTCCCAGACGCGACAAGACAACAACCGCGGCAAGGCGTTTGCTGCGGCAAGCAACCACTCTGTACCTGCGCTCCAGCTCACCCACCAACGTGTCGCTCTGAGGCACTTCCAGGCGTACGTGGCGGGAGGCTGTGCAGCCAGGGGTGCACCATGGCAAGCGGCGCTGACAAGATCGCCATCGTGGCGAGCGGTGGCGTCCCTAACGGTCCCTTTTCTGCACTGTTTGGGCGACGCAGACGGGCATTTAATGCCCTTGTCCCCTGCCGTCAGAGTTAGGTATGATACACTGTGTAGGTAGCTGTACCTACCGCAGCACCTTTCCATTTTTGCCCTTGCCTACGTTGCCACCTGTTGGAGACCCCTTGATCATATAAAAGGAGGCCCATGCACAATGTAGAGGAGGAGGAGAACATCCACGCTCGGTCTCATTAGCTGCTCGTGTGTACTGTAGCACCCAGCGCTCCCGAGCAAGAACTCAATACAAACCACAAAGCAGCAATAGGAGTATTATCTCTCCGGAGAGCTCCGAAGCTGGGTAAAAACCGCTCGTGTGCCCCGCCTTGATCTGCTCTTCGTGCGACCTCCGCCCCCCGCCGAACCGAGAAGGGGCTCCGTCCCCATAGGTGCTCGCGGAGGCAGATTCCCCGACAAACAGAAACACTGAACTTCTGAATTTTCTGAATTTGCATAGCAACAGTGCATGCCAGGTGCTCGACGAAATGATTTTGACATGTGGGAAATTTTTCTGGAGCTGATCTTTGGTGAGGTGGCCTCTTGTTGTATCTGGAAGCTGCATGAATTATCTCAGAATTTTTGGAAAAAGAAAAATATGAATTTCACCAAAAATGGCATTTCTGGACCAAACTTGCAGTGGGCAAAATTTGAAATATTTGAACTAAGGCCAAGTGGATCTTGATGGTTCTAGGTTGAGGGTGCTAAGGACTAGCCAGAGGAGTTGGTTTGAGATCAAAACTCAAAAGTAAAATGGTACTTCCTTTGTAAACCACCTAGGTCCATAAATAATGGCAGAAATAGTTTTTAAGGGGAAAATAAATTAAATAAAAATAAAAAATGGCTTGAAACTTGCTGGGGATGGGAGTCTTGATTTGATCCAAGGCAGGGAGGGGTTTTGGGATGCTATGTCAAAATCTGACATGGCAAAAGAGGAAATTTTGAATGGGGAAAAGAATAAACCCATAATCCTTAGAGTTTCTTCTTAATAGAGGAAATTTCAAAAATAACTAGAGTAGAGTCAAGACAAGAATGAAAAGCTCTCAAGACCAAAAATCAAGGTTGAGAAGAGTACCAAAATTTTTGTCATAAAAGTTTTGAGAGGGAGAGGGTTTAAGAAAAAATTTAAATAGCTTCAAAAAAAATAGCCTCCTCCAAATCAAATAAAAATTTTGGTAAAAACCAAATCAAAATTTTTGGAGTGTCACATTTGTTGGCACATATCATCCTCAACCCAAATCTACGCAACTTGGCAAGACAATCATAGTGAGATAATGTATGTGGCGGTGTAGGGAAAGGAGCATGGCATACCAGCGCCGGTGGATGACGGGGGTAGACGCCGTCAAGGCGTGACCTTCGAAGCCATGATGTGCGCCTCCTCCTCCTCACGCAGATCCTACTCCGATCCCTACACCAGACACCATAGTTGAGTGCTCCTTCTCCTCGGCCCAGCCTTTTCGTCTTATCCCGCGGTCATCCTCTAACCCACGGCATCTCTATACTCCACATCCCGCCACACCACGTAATTATAGTAACCGGTGTGTCTCAGAAACAAATTTTCTGCAACAGCACATGCCTATAACAGATTAAAAAATGACAAAGGATATGCAATGAAATGTAAGATATATGAATTCCTTGATAGAAATGTGTGGTTGCTTATCTGAAAAGGAGAAGATCCAAAGCACAACTGATAGAAAATATGATATGATCTCTCTTCTGGTGCCCTCCAAATTACGCTTGACTGCACAAGCAAGATATAAGATATTAAACATTTCACAGATACTAAGATATGCAGCTTCAGATAATGTCTAAAGCTATTGTACCTTCTCATGCAGGACTGTTCCATGAGATTTAGTTAGAGGAACAAAAAAATTCTTATAATTGGAGTATCTATCAAATGATTCCCCTAGAGCCATATAGATGAACAACTATGCCATAAAAATTCTACAGGGAGCAAGAGTTGGTGTGCTCTTACTTGACCTGATGTGTCACCTCTTAATGCCAATTGCCAAGCGAGGAAGCAGGGGAAAAGCAGAGGTGCAGCTGGGAGCGGAGGGCACGTAGGGCTGTGGAAAGAGAAAGGAAAGAAGTTGATTTGATCACATCACCAACTAAAAAGGCCAAGCGTGAGGTAAATCTGCACCCTTCAAAAGTCAGAATACAAGTGTGCGAAAACAGTTTGTTAATCTGTTTAGAAGACGAACCTTCTCCCTTTCCTCAGGCAATAGACTCACATTACGAGAGCTCATGGCAATACCATCGGCTTCTCGCACTATATATCTGATTCTACTATCTCTACAGAAAATTAAAGGTCACAAACCTAAAAAGAGAAATAGCATATCTCAGTACTGGAACATCTGAAAATACTCTGAGCTAACAGAATAAGCATTTGGAAAATGTAACTGAAGGCCTGAAGAATCGAAACAGGCACACGCATGATATCCATCAGACCATCAATTCAAAATGATTACAAAAATGGAGCAAAAACTATTCCCCAAATAAATATTCAGTGCATTCTCAAAGTTGAGCTACCCTCAAAACATGAGAACGAAGTGCTGATAAAAAGTATTGTCAAATCCATTAGTTACCAGTACATATACAGATGACTTGTCAAGAATTAGGTAGAATATGTGATTACAGCAACTTTGCTGACTCAAATGCTACAAAGACTGAATGATGGTGTGAGGCAGCTCACCATATATCATCAACTCTTGCAACAATAGATACAACTAAATCAGGAATAAGAACACCAACAAACATTGTTCTTGGGCTGCAAACCATTATCCAATTGGAAATGGAAAATACCAAAGTCTGAAGGTAATTCTAAGTACAATCATTTGAGTAAATAACATAAACGTAACTGCCAACTTTCGATTAATCATATATATATGAAATAACCTTCATCACTTAATAAATGAAAAGCCAAAAATGAAAGCTCAGCTAGTCATGTATTGGTCTGTCTCTCTTACTCTTTGTGTCCTTTCCCTCCAATGCAATGAACAGCAGGTACTTACACCATACAGAGATTATGTAGCAACTAAACGTATGGCATATTCATCATCACTTCTCTTTGGCTCATAGCCTTCTCCTCAGTAATGTACCTACGGGTTATACATTAGAACCAGCAGCACAGAACATCATCACTTCTCTTTGGCTCAACAGCAGAACCAAACATTGACACGTACCTCAACCAACGGATCTGACACGTACCTCAACCAGCTTGCGGGCGGCGCCGCCTCCACGACGAACCACGACGGCCTCCTCCATCTCCCTAGCAGCTCAAGCCCACCGCGACCAACCTGTTGCTTCTTGTCCTTGGCACCTATCTCCCCTCCTTCTTGCAACGATGGCGGCATGGGAGAGAGAGCAGAGGACGAGGAGGAGGAGGAGAGGTGGCAGCGCAAAGATCTGCGCCTGATCCAGAATCATGGCGCGCGGCGCGTGATGCCGGTGACCTGCGCCCGACCCGGCTGGACCGAGACCTGCCGCACCCGCTGCTGCACCTCGAGCGCCGGGGAGAGAAGGCCGAGTCAGTTGCCGCGTGGAGCCGGCGGCGCGACAGAAGGGAAGGAGCGGATTGGGGCAGGGGAGTGCGGCGGCGCGATGGGAGGGAAGGAGGTGATCGGGGGGAGGCAGACGGGGGAAGGAAGGGGTCGGGGAAGAGAGCTGCGCGGGTGGGTGGGGGAGCGAGTGCGGGCGGAGGCAGCGGCTAGGGTTTCTACACGGGCGGGCTGCGTTTTATATGCATGCGCGTGAAATGACTAAAATGCCCCTGGCGGGGCACGGAATTTACAGGCGGTGGCATTCGTGATTTAAAGGTGACATGGCCATCTTGGTCGTGACTACCACTCTAGGAGGCTTTATATGTTCAATGCTGATTTTTTGTTAGGCGCTTAGTTTCCACTTCTTATTATTTATACTTCAAAAAATGCTACTTTAAATAGCTCGCTATAGCTGACATAACCAACTCGAACCTCGTCGCAGACCTGCGAAAAACACAGTAAGAAACACTGCTCAGCTAAGAAAAAGCATACCGGAGGGAGTGCAGCCACAACATCAGTGCATGAAAATTCCGCAAAAAAAAAAATTTAGTGCATGAAAAGCTGTGGCTAAATTTAGCACACGAGTATGTTCCTCGGGGGCTCCGGCAATCCAAACTATTTCTCGACTCCCGGCGCACCTTCCTCCATATATTTTCCGTTTATAAGTTGGAGGTACAAACCTGTACTACGTCCACTCATCCAGCCCTGCATCCCAGCTCGCTGGACGTAGCACTGGCCATGCGCTTCACCTCGGGCCTCTCCTACATGGCTACATATGCGGGCATGCGGCCACGTGAAAGATACGTGGATCATCAACGTAAGAGCATGGTCTATAATATAGTTACAGGCCTGTCTAGGACGCGTCTAGATATACTCTAGTTATTGCACATCTAGATGAATCAATAAAAATAAATAAAGAAAACATTCACACGAATCTTTGCATAAAATCAATGACATATGATTTACATATGCAATACTTAAAACACATCTAGATGTACTTTAGCAAAATAGTATAGTTATCTACTTACAATAGCATGTTATCATGTCATTTACAACCAATATAAGTAGTCAACACGTATAGTACTACTAGTTAACTACAAGTACTATTTTATTAAGATATGGCCAAATTATGGAAAATTCAAATCTGAGCCCGAGCTCATCTGCACCTGCGCTCATGAAAAAATCAAAATAAATACTAGAAAAATTCAAAAATTTCCAAAAAAAATTAGGGTGGTAGACAATTTGATGCGTGAGGTACGCTCCAATTTTCAAAACATTTGAATTTCTGTGCAGCTCTCAGCAAAAAAGACAAATTGAAGGTTTGTAAAAATGTATACTGTTCACGTACTATTCTGGTCTGATTCTCACAAATCATCTGTATCTTGGAGTCCATGCTACAGATAGTTGTAAAACTACAACCAGCTTCTCTTCTCTCTCATCTTCCCTCTCTTTCAACTCAGAAATAATACAATATTTAAACTCTTATAGCCCGCTCACATCACCTTATTATAATTGCTCAAAAAGCAAGTACAATAGAATGACGTTGACCGACTAGTACCATAAAAGATGTTACATCATATTTGTGTCTAGCTAAGAAGTGGAGAGAGAAGAGAAACGGGTCACAAGCTTATAGCCGATTGTAGTACAAGCCCCGACATCTTTATGAGAAAAAGATGTGAGCCATGTATTAAGGATTTGGCATATTGATATGATTAACTTTTGTATGTGTAGGCTATTTATGTTGACTATACTATTAACCATGCTCTAACAAACGATCGCATTGGTCAAGTAGTGGCATGGATAAGCACAACGAGGGATTCAAGTACCTATGCATCTCAAATGCGTACACCAAGCTGCGGCTATGTTTCCAGGACAGAATCGGATTGGACGCGATCTACGTCCTTTCTCGGCTCTCGGTGCACCCTCGCCCTCTACTTTGGATCTCAAGGATTTTCTAGCTCATTGTTGACGGGAAAGGTTCGAGGCAGGAACCTGAAAACTAGCCCAGGCCCGCTCGTTGGACATAGCACCCGCTCGCTGGACATAGCACTGGCCACGCGTTCCTCCGCGTATTTCTCTTAGAGCAATTTCAATGGAACGACTCATTTTGTCCGCCTACATTCGTTTGAATCGGCGCGGACAAAAGTGAAGGTCCAACGCGTCGAGCCAAACGCAAATCTCGTTTATTTTGCGCCACGCGACGCATTTTCAACCCAAAATTGCGCCTAAAATATATCGGCGCGGACGGGAAGCGGACATGTCGCGCGTCTCCTCGGCGTCCGTCGTGGCCCCACTTGTAGGCCATCCAACTACCGCCATCGTCTAATTTATGACGACCACCAAGAGCAAGTCCACTAGTCAGCCAGTAAAAGCTTCCTTTTTTAACCACGCGTGCAGTGGGGGCCGGCCTCATCCATTTCCGTCCACATCTAGCGCCCACCACCCCCTTGTGCTTCCTCGCCGGCGGCACCAAACCCTAGCAAGCAAATGGGCCTTTCCGGCAGCAACGACGGCAAGAGCAAGGGCAAGGGCACCCCGGCGCCTCATCTCTCCCGTGCCCCTCCTCCCCTTCCTCCTCCGACGTCGGCGCGTTTCCGCTCAGGTCGTCGGCGTCTGCACATCCCGGTGCACCAAGCGCGGTGGAACTGGGAGTACAGGCAGCCGCTGCCCTACCCCGACGTCACGCTGCCGCACCACTGGCACCTGGATCCCAGTGCCGGCGATTTCGCGAACCCAGCAGGCACACGACGAGGAGGTGCGCAGGCGCCGGGCGCAGCTCACGCCGGAGCAGCGGTGGATGCCCGAGTACGCCGCCGACTCTCCCAACTGGGAGGTTTGGTTTGCCCTCGAACACGAGGAGCAACGCGTGTAGGTGTCAACACCGTCCCGCCACCCTTTCCACCGCCGCCCCCGCGGGTAGAACCGGAGGAAATGGAGGCAGAGGCGGAGTACCAAGCCGCCCTCGAGGAGGCCCTGCAGCACGCGCTGGAGACTAGCCGGCTCGAGGAGGACGCGCACTGGGATGGGCTGGAGCAAGCCATTGCCTTGTCGGTGGGAGGAGACTCCGTCCACACCCCGCTCTTCGTCCCGCCTCCGCCACCGCCGCTGCCCGTCGAGCCCAAGCCGGAGCCGGAGCCGGAGCCGACGCGGAAGCGCTCCCCGCCTCCACCCACTTGGCCGGAGGAAGCCTACACGTGGACCGGTCAGTACCGCGACTGGGTGAGCGCACCTCATGTCCACTATGCCGCGATGCCGGCGCGGGAGGCGGCCCACCTTGAGCGCTGGAAGGCGCACTGGCTCACCCAAGAGGAGGCCGACGGCGAGCGCGAGATGCGCTACGAGCAGATGTTGCAACGCGACGCGGAGGCACTGCAGCTTGAGGAGGAGGAGCGCGCGCGGCGAGCCGCAATGCCGCCACCCCAGCAGACGCCGGAGAAGGCTGCCCTGACAGCGTACCAGGCGGCGTTCGGGTGGGCTGGCCCTGCTTCCGTCTTTATCGACCTCACTGACGGCGATGACGACGTCGACGTCAAGGGCAAAGGCAAGGCCAACGACGTCTAGGGCAGCGTGCGGGTGCATGCATTTTTTATGTTTTAATTAATGTTTAATTAGGTTTAAATGGATTTTGGCCGGCAGTTGACCGGCCACTTATGTTTAATTATGTTTATTTATGCGAGTTATTTTTCTTTCATGCCGATACATTTGGATACGCCTTTCGTTGGGCAGTCAAGCCGACCCATTTGAAAATGCGAACGCGCACGTTCGCCTGGCCGACCAAAGCGGACAAAGCACGCGTCCGTTTGGGTCGCCCGTTGGAGTTGCTCCGGGCTTTGCTACATCTACGTAAATATTCTAGGTAAACTTATGTAAGAGCAGGAATGTCAATATTTGATTGGAGGAAAGAATTGCCTGGCCCCACCCACCTGAAAATCAGGGGGGACAGAAAGAATTAGGCTAGGAAGTTTACGTAGAGTACGTAGGGAGGTTACGTAGGTCTAGGATTATTGAAGTTGCTCCTACGTACCCCGCCTAACTGCTGAACACACGACAAACTCTAGACCCTCTATAAAGGTACGAGTACGACCATGCGGAAGGTTTTGGTGATTACCAAGGCGTTCCTGCCATGCCGAATTAGTGGCGTCGATAAGCACAACGAGCGCTCAAAAACCTGGCCATACCACCGATCATGGGGGATGCGTATTATGTAAGCTGTCACTACTAAATTCTATCGTCAACAGTGAGCGCCTTGGAGCTCGAGTCATCACCAAGTACTCTGGTGCTCCTATATATGCACTCGTGCCATCCATCAGCTGGCTACCGCGTCCACTCCTCCATAGAATTCCTCGACTTTTCATAGCAAGAGAGCACGAGAGCACCTCATGAGGGTACGCACGCTGCACGCAGGCATTCTCTTCTGTGTTCGTCTCAGCTTCTGACTGTCGCTAATTCTTCTTGTTTTTGCCGCCGCAGGATCTTAGCTGGGTGCACACCGGGCTCCACGGTTCCCATTGCAGCAACAGGAGATCAGGGTTCGGCGAAGGTTGGAGTCGACGTAAGTGGCACGCTGAATCTCTCTGCAGTCTGAGGATTTTCAGTGCGTAGTTGGACAGTTCTTCCACCGGAATTCACACTTCCCCTACCTACCTCTCTTGCAGCAGCTGACATTTCCGGTTCCGGCGGACCTCGTCAGGATGACGAGCTCCGCGGCGACTGGCGCCCGGCAATGCTGTCGATCGGGACGTTCGGGGCAGTCGAAGGCCGCAGGGGCGAGCTGAAGAGGATGCAGGAGGAGCTCACATTGCTCATGAGCGCCAAGGCAGCGGCGGAGGGAGACGAGGGCAAGAGGCGTCACCTGACGCCCAAGAGGTCCCCGAACGGAGGGATAGTCAAGCACAGGTCCTTCAGGAAGTTCATGTCAGGTGCCTTCAGCAACTTCCTGCCCAGATCAATCTTCAGCGGAACGGCGCCTGAACCGAGACACACCGAGGTGCTGCTACTGAACGTTTTTTCAACTGTTTCCTGCTGCCAACTTCAGGTGTTCTAATACTCATATGCCCCTGCATGGTTTTCTTCATGGCAGATACCCTGGCCATCACCCCATGACGACATGCCCGGCGATAACTGGGCGATGTCAGAGGCGACGATCAAGAGCTACCGAACGGCGCATTTGCCTTGGAGAGGCAAAGCGACGGGCGAGGAACAGGGGAGCAAATGGATCAGAACAGATTCAGAGTGTAAGCTTATCTGACAGAGTGCCAATGCTTGCAAGCTGACCTAGAGCCTAATATGTACCTCAATTTCCCCAGATATTGTGCTGGAGATCTGAACTCCCAAGATGGCGGCGACGAGGAGAAGGAGGACCGGCTACTGATGCAGTTTTGTTTGGATACATGCCTGTATCCAAAATGTTTCTTCAGCTGTAACACTACGTTTTTGTGTCCTCTACCGTTATGTAAGTGGGCATTCGAGTAGTTTTACAGTTGACTTGGTGATAGGTTATCTTAGAGACTAACACCAATGCTCTTGGTAGCATCTGGTGCAAGCAAACTGATATATGAACATGCTTTATCCTCAACCATCAAATGTACATCTGGTCATTCAAGTATACAATAGAATCTGATTAACCTATGAACTACGGAATCTGCAGATATTCAAGCCGGCAACAAAACCATCGTTTTGCCCATATGGTTAGTATTATTAGAGTGTTTTAGCCTATGACCTGCAAATTGAATACGAAAGAAGGTAAGCCCTAGTCTCTCTCTTTTTTTTGAAACTGGGCAAAAGATTTGCCACTTTCATTGACATATGGTTAGTATTATTAGAGTGTTTTAGCCTATGACCTGCAAATTGAATACGAAAGAAGGTAAGCCCTAGTCTCTCTCTTTTTTCTGAAACTGGGCAAAAGATTTGCCACTTTCATTGATTAAGAAGAAGGTTTTGAGTTTTTTGGCCAAAGGCCGAATTACAATACGTTACTCTCGCGACACTACATTACTCAAATACTTGGCCCCTGCAAGGCACCAAAGCTTTGAAATATCTTTGATTCTAGCAACAAGAACCCCAACCGGCCCCGCGGTGTTACGGAAGACGCATGCATTCCTCTCGTTCCAAACTTTCCATGACATCAGCATAATAAGAGACATCATCGCCCGTTGAGATTGCGACGCGTTGGAGTCAATGAGGTTCCACGAGGCTTTCACCGAATGGACCGCCACCCAAGGTGTAGGGTTCACATCAACCAAGCCAAGCCAAGATTTGATCATTTCCCAAATTCAAACCGTGTAGCGGCATTGGAAAAGGAGGTGCGCCATGGTTTCTTGAACTTGCTTTCATAGGGGGCAGCGATGACAGTTAGGCCACCCACGGCGTTGGAGCCTGTCGGCCGTCCATATCTTATTTGATCACCAGCCAAGCAAAGGATTTGCATTTGAGAGGAGCCCAGATCTTCCACACTAATTGTTGCATGCTGGAGTCAACTAAGCCCAGGAACTGGACCTTGTAGGCCGAGGACACTGAGTTAGCACTACTAGGGAAAACCCTAGTAGTAGCGTTGTATGTACCCGCCGCGCTACTACTATTGACTATTCAGCAGCGCTTTTCCGGAACGCGCTACTATTAGTTAGCTGTGGCGATTTCCTAGCTCCGCGCTACTGCTATATCTTTCATCATTTCCACCCTATTTCAGCTTCAATAAACTGCAATTTCCAGATACTAGGTACTACTAGATATCAATTTCATAAAGCATTATAGGTACTAGTTAGTATTCCCTCGGTTCCAAATTACTCGTCGTGGTTTTAGTTCAAATTTGAACTAAAACCACGACGAGTAATTTGGAACGGAGGGAGTACTAGATAACAATTTCATATATACTCAACATACATCCTCAAGCAGTACTAGGTGATATCGACGACGATCATCATATCTAGTTCTAGATATCAACGACGATCATCATATGTAGTTATAGATGATATAGCTACACACACATATGTAGTTCTAGATGATATCGACGACGATCATCATCCTCAAGCCTGGGCGGTGGGTGTTCCTGATAGTAATTAGGATGGCCTGTCAAACATGAAGATTCTTGCCAACGAGGAATCTCTTCCACCCAACCGAGTTTAAGTGTGTGCGACCGACTGTGTCCATGCGGTATGTACATGTGATGACAGAGCCCCTTGCGGTGAGGCATAGTCCAGCTGAGCCTTCTTCATCAGGCTCGATACCACAACTCATAGATAGGTTCTTTGGCAATTTTGAATAAGAAAAACATATCAATTAATAAATAGCCTCGCACATACTCTTGCAAATATATTTCTATTAAGTCTAGATTTCTACATTATCAAAAGACACAGTACTACGCATTTGTACTAATTAATCATGAATTCTACTAATAAGCATGTGATCAGGCTCTACACTAAAGCATATCATCGACTAGATTCCACAAAGCATATCATTGGACTCTACACTAAGCATATCATCGGATTCACTAAGCATATCATCGGATAATTTGCATTTTTAAGTATAACAATAGAACATATATATATATATATATATATATATATATATATATATATATATATATATATATATATCCCATTTCATGTCGATCGACCATGGTACTTGTCAGGCGGGTCACGAATGGCACCCCGACAAAGTCATCACGTGGCGGAATTATGTCCCATAGGTTGCACACCTCCTCCTCGCTCAGCCTCATTCTTTGAGCTACAATGGCTTCATGAAGTGGGTTCTCATCATCTTCATCGAGTGGGTCCACATTATCTTCATCATCTTCGTCATCTTCATCATCTTCGTCACTTCACCATCTTCGTCATCTTCATCATCTTCCACCAGGTTGAGATAAATGACAGCCAGCTGTTGGGGAACGTAGTAATTTCAAAAAAATTCCTACGCACACGCAAGATCATGGTGATGCATAGCAACGAGAGGGGAGAGTGTTGTCTACGTACCCTCGTAGACCGAAAGCGGAAGCGTTAGCACAATGCGGTTGATGTAGTCACACGTCTTCACGATCCGACCGATCAAGTACCGAGCGCACGACACCTCCGAGTTCAGCACACGTTCAGCCCGATGACGTCCCTCGAACTCCGATCCAGCCGAGTGTTGAGGGAGAGTTTCGTCAGCACGACGGCGTGGTGTCGATGTTGATGTTCTACCGACGCAGGGCTTCACCTAAGCACCGCTACAGTATTATCGAGGTGGACTATGGTGGAGGGGGCACCGCACACGGCTAAAAGATCAGACAGATCAATTGTTGTGTCTTTGGGGTGCACCCTGCCCCCGTATATAAAGGAGCAAGGGGGAGGCCGGCCGGCCCTCTATGGCGCGCCCCCAAGAGGGGAATCCTACTAGGACTCCAAGTCCTAGTAGGTTTCCACCTAAAGGGAGAGAGGGGGAAGGAAGGAGAGGGAGAGGGAGAGGGAGAAGGAAAGGGGGGCGCCGCCCCCCCTCTCCTAGTCCAATTCAGACCAGAGGGGGAGGGGGCGCGCGGCCAGCCCTG